>CM028131.1:587168333-588412500 GCA_016271365.2 Neoceratodus forsteri
TTCCTGAATTTTCCTCATCACCCTGCACCCACACCATTTTGAATTTTAGACTGAAATTTCCAGAGTGGAAAGAGATTAACCTAAGGAAGAACACAGCAGTAGTTTGGTGAACAAATATTATTCTGACCGAAAGTTATTCAATTTTGAAAATTCAGGTTCTGAGCATGCTCAGTGCAGTCTTTTGGTTAGATACACATCTGCGAAAAAGGATTTTGGCTCACTAATGGGGATTCATGAAATTTCTGTTCATGAGAAAAAAGTCCTTGTTTGTGAGACATCATCTTGTTTTCACTTTAAGCCCAAAATAATATGTTGCTACTTGCCCCACAGATGCATTTTTTGTAAACAAATGCATGGGTTGTGTTCATGGTGATGCCCTCTACAAAACCATGTGTTTGTTTTCCATCAGTTTATTTAAAAAGTGGCAATTTTTTAATTTGAAAATCCTCATTCGTGACTCACTTTTGATCCCCATTTATGAGGCATCTACATCCCTGTTCGTGTGCCAGTCCCCATTTGTGAGGTATCAAAATCCTTGTTCATGAGATCAACATCAGATGACCCTATATCACAAATAGGGATCTGGTTACTTAACATGAATTTTGACACACTTACTAATGGGATTCAGATCATGAATGGAGATTTTGACACCTCACTAATGGAGATCAGAAAACAATCCTTGTTCATGAGCTGTCAAGACCCTCGCTCATGAGTGATTCCCCATTCGTGAACTGTCAAAACCATGTCCGGTGACCAGATCCCGCTCGTGAGTTAGTAAAATTCAAGTTCGTGAGATGAAGACCAGCTGGTCCACTTCACAAATGGGGATTTTCTCGTGAACGGGATTTTGTCACCCACGAATGGGGATTCAACTCACTTAACAAGGATTTTGACAGGTCATCAACAAGAATTTGTAACATTTTGTCAGTTCACTGCTAAGAAATGGTAAGGACTTTTGGCTTGACATTTGCAGGGTGTAGAGGGGTGTCACACAGATGATGTGACTAGTTTGGTGTAAAACATTGCATTGGTTATAGAGTTATTACATTCCAAATTTGAGAAATTTCCAATAGGATAACATTGTGGCACCCATGATGCCTTTCAGTGCCATATCTTGAAAACAAAGTGAGATATGGATTTTCACTATCTGCAGCTCAGAACCAAGTTAGGAAATCATAGATTACACCAGCAGTAGGATTTTTCTCTACTTGCTACAGTTATGGAGATATTGGCAAATTAGTGTCACAAGGGTTCCAAGGCTGCCTTTTTGAGCGGTTTTCAGTTCCCGTATCTTGTAAACAATGTGAGATGCAGATTTGATTGATCTATATTAGGTGGAGGACTAGCTGTTACAATTACAATGACACTTGAATTTTTATCCTAGCTGCTAGGGTTCCCGAGATATGGGCACATTTGTGTTACAAGGGTTCATTGCCCTATAAGGCTGCTGTATGACTGTAACTATATGGAAGTGGGAGTGCAGAGCACAGAGGTCTCTACACTCCCACAGCTGCATATCATTATATAGAAATGGGCAGCTTGGTTGGGACCCCGCGCTCCCACCAACACATGTCATTTACTAGTTATATTACACTTTTTCAAAAAGTAAGGAAATTCATTGCAAAAAACTTCATTTAATGCATCAGTTAGTTAAAGTGACAAAGTGGAAATGAGATGTTACAGTTGAGCCTTAATCCCACACCACCCATCTTCCCAGACTGACAGATGTCAGGTTGTGCATTGGGTCATGAGGCCTAATTCTCAACCCATTCTCCTTTACTGTGAAATGTCAACCTGTTTACAAATAGAATTGGGTGAGAGTTGAGCCTCGTGACCCCATGGCACAACCCAACATCTGTCAGTCTATGCAGGATGGGTGGTGAGGTGGTGGTGGAGGGCTAAGGGTTCAACCCTAACATCTCATTTCCAAACTTTTGTCGCTTTAACCTTAACTGCTTCATTAAATGAAGATTTTGTGTAATGAATATATATATATATATTTCAGAGGCAAAAAACTCAGTTTACACTACATCAGTACAAAGTGAGCTTAAGGTAGAAGCTCCTGACTTCATCACTTCAACTGAGCATTGGCAGAGTCATCGACCCTAACTCTCACCCCATCACATGTGTAAAGAAGTAGAAGTATAGGAGAATGGGGTAAGATTTAGGACCGATGACCCAATGTGCACCCTGATGCCAGTTGGGGTGGGCTGAGGGAGTTCAAGGGGCTTAACCCTAACACCGAATTCTCACTTTGTCGCTGTGGAACAACCCTAACTGATGCATTAAACAGAGTTTTTTGCCTCTAATTTCCTTTTGAGAATGATAACGAAATAGTGAATGTATTGCTGCAGCAGGAGCCACGTGATGTCTTGTCACATAGTAACATTACCCACAAATGCAAATCTTAATGCGCATGGTGACACAAAGCAAAACAGAAAGAGAAACAGTACTGTGGACAGAAATGTTAAAACAACGCAAACACAACCGCAAATGAAAACGCAGCGGTAATGCACATGGTGGCGAAACGTGAACGGTAAGTGAAACGGGTATGGAGCCACAGCTTTAAATGGTAATGGTAACAGTAATGTAAGTGCACAGGCTGGTTTTCCCCAACAGCTGCATAGAGAAAGACAGTGAGTACAAAGAATGTATGCAAAATAATGACTCTGGGAACAGAAAATGAGGACTTGGAATAGTAAATTGCTTATATCTCAGGAACCGTATGACATAGAAAAAAAATTTAAAAGTCATATGAATTATCACTTTCCTGAGTAGGGGAGTAAGCATTTTTCTGATGAAAAGTCTATATCTTGCACCATTTCTGAGATACGGGCCCTGAAAGGCATGGCAAATGCCGTGATGTTATTCTATGGAAAAAAAGAAGTTCAGAGTGCCATAACTTTGCCTCCCTGTAATAATTTTTCACCAAACCACTGAAAGGCACATCTGTGGGCTGTTGGCTGTGTTCCCTGCAAATTTCAGCCCAAAAGACCAAACATTATTTTTCAGCAGGGCGCCAAATGATTGCTGCAATGCGTCATACGCCGTAATGTTATCCTTTCGGAAAAAGCGTAAATTTTGGAGTACCGCAACTTTGCCGCAGTGTAATATTTTTTCAACATGACACTGAAAGGCACATCTGTGATGTCGTCTGCTCCTCAAAATTTCATCCCACAACTCCAAACCGTTCTTTTGCAGTGGGTGCCAAAAACTGCTGTCATTTTCCCACAGCCTGGAAAAGTACTGTTGCATTTGCTAAAGCTTTGCAAATTCATTCGACAGTGTTGTGTATGCAAGTACTTTGCAAAGTTCTTTTTCCAGAAATGTGAAAAAAATATTTCTGGGGTGTATTACCCCAAAATAAAGACATGGCTAGCATCCTCATAGTCCGACTAGATGAATACAAAAAGAATTAGGTTGCTAAAGGGTCCCTAATTTAAATGCCAAGCATTTTTCTGATCACCAACTGAAAAAAAAATGGTGGATTTGCGACAGTAAAAGGGCCATTTGCATAAGTAAAAACTGCATTTGCAAAACTGTCGAACTTTTTAATTTTTCCCTTTGACTTATAATGGGAACTTGTTTTTGAATAACTTTGAACCGTTTAATATGTTTTCATGAAATCTTCAAAAGGCACATCAGGAACCCCGGCTGCATGTTCCCTGAAGATTTCAGACCGGTCGTGCAAACTGTGCGACCTGTAGGCGCGACCGTAAAATAACCAAAAAAGTGTAAAATGCACACACAGATCACACTTAATAACTCCACAGCCATATATCTTACCAGCACAAAACTTGGCCAATCCCAAGGTATATGGGTCTTGATTGTGTATACCAAATTTCAGGCAAATCTGTCAAACAGTTGCAAAGTTATTAAGGTGCAAAATTTGGGGTTTAACATGTAAATGGTTCCTCATCTAATTATGGTAGCACTACTGTGCTACCATTATATATATATATATATATCTTATAAAGGCACTGTTGTGCCTCTATCATTAGGGTTGAGTGTGCCGCCATGTTAAAACCCCAGAATTTGTACCTTAATAACTTTGCAACCCTTCAATGGATTTACATAAATGTGGTATGGACTGTCCTGTGGGAGTAAATCTTTGACTTGCCCAGTTTTGTTTTGATTGAAGTGTGAATGTTGCATATCGTATATAGAAAAAGTGCTTGGCCTTTTTGGCTAATTTTCCTGAATTTTCCTCATCACCCTGCACCCACACCATTTTGAATTTTAGACTGAAATTTCCAGAGTGGAAAGAGATTAACCTAAGGAAGAACACAGCAGTAGTTTGGTGAACAAATATTATTCTGACCGAAAGTTATTCAATTTTGAAAATTCAGGTTCTGAGCATGCTCAGTGCAGTCTTTTGGTTAGATACACATCTGCGAAAAAGGATTTTGGCTCACTAATGGGGATTCATGAAATTTCTGTTCATGAGAAAAAAGTCCTTGTTTGTGAGACATCATCTTGTTTTCACTTTAAGCCCAAAATAATATGTTGCTACTTGCCCCACAGATGCATTTTTTGTAAACAAATGCATGGGTTGTGTTCATGGTGATGCCCTCTACAAAACCATGTGTTTGTTTTCCATCAGTTTATTTAAAAAGTGGCAATTTTTTAATTTGAAAATCCTCATTCGTGACTCACTTTTGATCCCCATTTATGAGGCATCTACATCCCTGTTCGTGTGCCAGTCCCCATTTGTGAGGTATCAAAATCCTTGTTCATGAGATCAACATCAGATGACCCTATATCACAAATAGGGATCGGGGTTACGAACATGAATTTTGACACCTCACGAATGGGGATTCAGATCATGAATGGAGATTTTGACACCTCACTAATGGAGATCAGAAAAAACAATCCTTGTTCATGAGCTGTCAAGATCCCCGTTCATGAGCTGAATCCCCATTCGTGAACTGTCAAAATCCATGTCCGTGACCAGATCCCCGTTCGTGAGTTAGTAAAAATCCAAGTTCGTGAGATGAAGACCAGCTGGTCCACTCTCACAAATGGGGATTGTCTCGTGAACGGGGATTTTTGTCACCTCACGAATGGGGATTCAGCTCACGAACAAGGATTTTGACAGGTCACGAACAAGAATTTGTAACATTTTGTCAGTTCACTGCTAAGAAATGGTAAGGACTTTTGGCTTGACATTTGCAGGGTGCAGAGGGGGGTGTCACACAGATGTGATGTGTGACTAGTTTGGTGTAAAACATTGCATTGGTTATAGAGTTATTACATTCCAAATTTGAGAAATTTCCAATAGGATAACATTGTGGCACCCATGATGCCTTTCAGTGCCATATCTTGAAAACAAAGTGAGATATGGATTTTTCACTATCTGCAGCTCAGAACCAAGTTAGGAAATCATAGATTACACCAGCAGTAGGATTTTTCTCCTACTTGCTACAGTTATGGAGATATTGGCAAATTAGTGTCACAAGGGTTCCAAGGCTGCCTTTTGAGCGGTTTTCAGTTCCGTATCTTGTAAACAATGTGAGATGCAGATTTGATTGATCTATATTAGGTGGAGGACTAGCTGTTACAATTACAATGACACTTGAATTTTTATCCTAGCTGCTAGGGTTCCCGAGATATAGGCACATTTGTGTTACAAGGGTTCATTGCCCTATAAGGCTGCTGTATGACTGTAACTATATGGAAGTGGGAGTGCAGAGCACAGAGGTCTCTACACTCCCACAGCTGCATATCATTATATAGAAATGGGCAGCTTGGTTGGGACCCCGCGCTCCCACCAACACATGTCATTTACTAGTTATATTACACTTTTCCAAAAAGTAAGGAAATTCATTGCAAAAAACTTCATTTAATGCATCAGTTAGGGTTAAAGTGACAAAAGTGGGGAAATGAGATGTTACAGTTGAGCCCCTAATCCCACACCACCCATCTTCCACAGACTGACAGATGTCGGGTTGTGCCATTGGGTCATGAGGCCTAATTCTCAACCCATTCTCCTTTACTGTGAAATGTCAACCTGTTTACAAATAGAATTGGGTGAGAGTTGAGCCTCGTGACCCCATGGCACAACCCAACATCTGTCAGTCTATGCAGGATGGGTGGTGAGGTGGTGGTGGAGGGCTAAGGGTTCAACCCTAACATCTCATTTCCAAACTTTTGTCGCTTTAACCTTAACTGATTCATTAAATGAAGATTTTGTGTAATGAATATATATATATAGTGCAGAGGTAAACTCAGCATCGTTAGTGTCCACATTGAAAAGAGGAATTATGTTAGTTAGCCCTCGACTTCTTTTCACTGGCATCGTGCACATTGGTGTCATCGACCCTAACTCTCACCCCATCACATGTGTAAAGAAGTAGAAGTATAGGAGAATGGGGTAAGATTTAGGACCGATGACCCCAATGTGCACCCTGATGCCAGTTGGGGGTGGGCTGAGGGAGTTCAAGGGGGGGCTTTCAACCCTAACACCGAATTTCCTCACTTTTGTCGCTGTGGAACAACCCTAACTGATGCATTAAACAGAGTTTTTTGCCTCTAATTTCCCTTCTTTTTGAGAATGATAACGAGAAATAGTGAATGTATTGCTGCAGCAGGAGCCACGTGATGTCTTGTCACATAGTAACATTGTACCCACAAATGCAAATCTTAATGCGCATGGTGACACAAAGCAAAACAGAAAGAGAAACAGTACTGTGGACAGAAATGTTAAAAACAACGCAAACACAACCGCAAATGAAAACGCAAGGGTAATGCATGGTGGTGGCGAAACGTGAACGTAAGTGAAACGGGTATGGAGCCACAGTTAAATGGTAATGGTAACAGTAATGTAAGTGCACAGGCTGGTTTTCCCCAACAGCTGCATAGAGAAAGACAGTGAGTACAAAGAATGTATGCAAAATAATGACTCTGGGAACAGAAAATGAGGACTTGGAATAGTAAATTGCTTATATCTCAGGAACCGTATGACATAGAAAAAAAATTTAAAAGTCATATGAATTATCACTTTCCTGAGTAGGGGAGTAAGCATTTTTCTGATGAAAAGTCTATATCTTGCACCATTTCTGAGATACGGGCCCTGAAAGGCATGGCAAATGCCGTGATGTTATTCTATGGAAAAAAAAGAAGTTCAGAGTGCCATAACTTTGCCTCCCTGTAATAATTTTTCACCAAACCACTGAAAGGCACATCTGTGGGCTGTTGGCTGTGTTCCCTGCAAATTTCAGCCCAAAAGACCAAACATTATTTTTCAGCAGGGCGCCAAATGATTGCTGCAATGCGTCATACGCCGTAATGTTATCCTTTGGGAAAAAGCGTAAATTTTGGAGTACCGCAACTTTGCCGCAGTGTAATATTTTTCAACAAGACACTGAAAGGCACATCTGTGAGATGTCGCCTCAGTTCCTCAAATTTCATCCCACAACTCCAAACCGTTCTTTTGCAGTGGGTGCCAAAACTGCTGTCATTTTCCCACAGCCTGGAAAAGTACTGTTGCAATTTGCTAAAGCTTTCGCAAATTCATTCGACAGTGTTGTGCGTGCGAAAGTACTTTGCGAAAGTTCTTTTTCCAGAAATGTGAAAAAAATATTTCTGGGGTGTATTACCCCAAAATAAAGACATGGCTAGCATCCTCATAGTCCGACTAGATGAATACAAAAAGAATTAGGTTGCTAAAGGGTCCCTAATTTAAATGCCAAGCATTTTTCTGATCACCAACTGAAAAAAATGGTGGATTTGCGACAGTAAAAAGGGCCATTTGTATAAGTAAAACTGCATTTGCAAAACTGTCGAACTTTTTAATTTTTCCCTTTGACTTATAATGGGAACTTGTTTTTTGAATAACTTTTGAACCGTTTAATATGTTTTCATGAAATCTTCAAAAGGCACATCAGGAACCCCGGCTGCATGTTCCCTGAAGATTTCAGACCGGTCGTGCAAACTGTGCGACCTGTAGGCGAGACCGTAAAATAATCAAAAAAGTGTAAAATGCACACACAGATCACACTTAATAACTCCACAGCCATATATCTTACCAGCATAAAACTTGGCCAATCCCAAGGTATATGGGTCTTGATTGTGTATACCAAATTTCAGGCAAATCTGTCAAACAGTTGCAAAGTTATTAAGGTGCAAAATTTGGGGTTTAACATGTAAATGGTTCCTCAACCTAACTATGGTAGCACTACCGTGCTACCATTATATATATATATATATATATATATATATATATATATATATCTTATAAAAGGCACTGCTGTGCCTCTATCATTAGGGTTGAGTGTGCCGTTTACTGTTAAACCCCAGAATTTGTACCTTAATAACTTTGCAACCCTTCAATGGATTTACATAAAATGTGGTATGGACTGCCCTGTGGGAGTAAATCTCTTGACTTGCCCAGTTTTGTTTTGATTGGAAGTGTGAATGTTGCATATCGCATATAGAAAAAAGTGCGTTTTGGCCTTTTTTTGGCTAATTTTTCCTGAATTTTCCTCATCACCCTGCACCCACACCATTTTGAATTTTAGACTGAAATTTCCAGAGTGGAAAGAGATTAACCTAAGGAAGAACACAGCAGTAGTTTGGTGAACAAATATTATTCTGACCGAAAGTTATTCAATTTTGAAAATTCAGGTTCTGAGCATGCTCAGTGTAGTCTTTTGGTTAGATACACATCCAAAAAGGATTTTGGCTCACTAATGGGATTCATGAAATTTCTGTTCATGAGAAAAAGTCCTTGTTTGTGAGACATCATCTTGTTTTTCACTTTAAGCCCAAAATAATATGTTGCTACTTGCCCCACAGATGCATTTTTGTAAACAAATGCATGGGTTGTGTTCATGGTGATGCCCTCTACAAAACCATGTGTTGTTTTCCATCAGTTTATTTAAAAGTGGCAATTTTTTTTTGAAAATCCTCATTCGTGACTCACTTTTGATCCCCATTTATGAGGCATCTACATCCCTGTTCGTGTGCCAGTCCCCATTTGTGAGGTATCAAAATCCTTGTTCATGAGATCAACATCAGATGACCCTAAATCACAAATAGGGATCGGGTTACGAACATGAATTTTGACACCTCACGAATGGGGATTCAGATCATGAATGGAGATTTTGACACCTCACTAATGGAGATCAGAAAAAACAATCCTTGTTCATGAGCTGTCAAGATCCCCGTTCATGAGCTGAATCCCCATTCGTGAACTGTCAAAATCCATGTCCGTGACCAGATCCCGTTCAGTGAGTTAGTAAAATCCAAGTTCGTGAGATGAAGACCAGCTGGTCCACTCTCACAAATGGGGATTGTCTCGTGAACGAGTTTTTGTCACCCTCACGAATGGGATTCAGCTCATGAACAAGGATTTTGACAGGTCACGAACAAGAATTTGTAACATTTTGTCAGTTCACTGCTAAGAAATGGTAAGGACTTTTGGCTTGACATTTGCAGGGTGCAGAGGGGTGTCACACAGATGTGATGTGTGACTAGTTTGTGTAAAACATTGCATTGGTTATAGAGTTATTACATTCCAAATTTGAGAAATTTCCAATAGGATAACATTGTGGCACCCATGATGCCTTTCAGTGCCATATCTTGAAAACAAAGTGAGATATGGATTTTCACTATCTGCAGCTCAGAACCAAGTTAGAAATCATAGATTACACCAGCAGTAGGATTTTTCTCCTACTTGCTACAGTTATGGAGATATTGGCAAATTAGTGTCACAAGGGTTCCAAGGCTGCCTTTTGAGCGGTTTTCAGTTCCCGTATCTTGTAAACAATGTGAGATGCAGATTTGATTGATCTATATTAGGTGGAGGACTAGCTGTTACAATTACAATGACACTTGAATTTTTATCCTAGCTGCTAGGGTTCCCGAGATATGGGCACATTTGTGTTACAAGGGTTCATTGCCCTATAAGGCTGCTGTATGACTGTAACTATATGGAAGTGGGAGTGCAGAGCACAGAGGTCTCTACACTCCCACAGCTGCATATCATTATATAGAAATGGGCAGCTTGGTTGGGACCCCGCGCTCCCACCAACACATGTCATTTACTAGTTATATTACACTTTTTCAAAAAGTAAGGAAATTCATTGCAAAAAACTTCATTTAATGCATCAGTTAGGGTTAAAGTGACAAAAGTGGGGAAATGAGATGTTACAGTTGAGCCCCTAATCCCACACCACCCATCTTCCACAGACTGACAGATGTCAGGTTGTGCCATTGGGTCATGAGGCCTAATTCTCAACCCATTCTCCTTTACTGTGAAATGTCAACCTGTTTACAAATAGAATTGGGTGAGAGTTGAGCCTCGTGACCCCATGGCACAACCCAACATCTGTCAGTCTATGCAGGATGGGTGGTGAGGTGGTGGTGGAGGGCTAAGGGTTCAACCCTAACATCTCATTTCCAAACATTTGTCGCTAACCTTAACTGCTTCATTAAATGAAGATTTTGTAATGATATATATATATATATATATATATATATATATATATATATACTCAGAGGCAAAAAACTCAGTTTAATGCATCAGTTAGGGTTGTTCCACAGCTACAAAGTGAGGAATTTGTGTTGGTTAAGCCCCTTGGACCCCCTCAGCCCACCCCCAACTGGCATCAGGGTGCACATTGGGTCATCGACCCTAACTCTCACCCCATCACATGTGTAAGAAGTAGAAGTAAAGGAGAATGGGGTAAGATTTGGGACCGATGACCCCAATGTGCACCCTGATGCCAGTTGGGGTGGGCTGAGGAGTTCAAGGGGCTTTCAACCCTAACACCGAATTCCTCACTTTTGTCGCTGTGGAACAACCCTAACTGATGCATTAAACAGAGTTTTTTGCCTCTAATTTCCCTTCTTTTTGAGAATGATGACGACAAATAGTGAAAGTAATCCACCACGTGATGTCTTGTGACATAGTAACAGGAACAGCAACGCAAACAAAAGTGCCAACAGTTGTGCACATGGTAACAGAAATGTAAATGGTAAAGGAATCGTTAATAGAAACACAAGTGCAAAGTGATGCCAAAGCGACCAGTGACACAAACGGACATTGAAGCGAGTACAAAAATGCAACTGGCAACATGAACAGTGATGGCAGCTGTATTTTAAATGGAAATGTTAAGTGTCACAGCAAAAAGAACATGAAAGGGAACAGAAACGGAAACGCAAACGCAAATGCAAGCGCACACATAAACACAAACTGTAACATGCACAGGCATGGTACCGTAATTGTAAATGCAAATTTTAAAGTTAACATGAAGAATAAAACCAAAGGAAAGAGAAACAGAAACAGGAACAGAAATGCGTATGGAAACGCAAACTGAAACGCGCACGGGCACAGTACCGCAATTGTTAACACAAATGGTAATAGTAACAGCAACAATAACGCCAAAGGAAAGAGAAATGAAAATGGGAACAGAAGCAAGTGCAGAAACGCAAACCATTACATGCACGGTCATGGTACCGCAATTGTAAAAGCAGTTGGTAACAGAAAAAAGCAAAAATAATGCCAAAGGAAACAGAAACGAAACAGAAATGCAAGTGTGTACAGAAATGCAAACCATAACGCACATGCACGGTACCGCAATTGCAAATGAAACAGGTAATGGTAACAGCAACAATAATGCCAAATGACACAGAAACGCAAATGCACGCGCAAGTGAAAACGCAAACCGTAACGCACACAGTGGCGTAGACAGTAACAGTGCTACAAACGGTAATGGAAACGCAACTGGAAATGCTAACTGGCACAGTAATGAAAGGGCACACCCTTCTTTTCCCCAAAAATGTATTGGAAAACACAGTGGCCTGGATATTCAAAAGGGTTGCGCCATGCGCAACAGGGTTGCGCCAGCGCAAGTCCGAAAATGTGCCATTCCGTGATATTCAGCGGGATGCAGTTGCACCACTGAAAACATACTGAGCAACAGCGCAATGCAAATGAAGGCATGTGCAAGTGAAGGGGGTGGATCCATGCATAAAGAGCGTAATGCAATATTCAAAGGCTTGCGCAATGCACAACAGTGGAATAGCTGGAAGTTGCGCTATGATGGAAATGAGCCAAAATAAAAAGGCTCAAGGATGAGGCGCAAGAAAGACAAGGAATGCTCATGAGGCAGCAACAGGTAGCAGGCCACAGCAGCAACCAGTGCAGGCCAGGGAGTAGGCAGGACAGAATAGTGGTAGCTGAAGGCGTGTGGGGCCACAGAGTTTGGAGGCCAGTGGGTGTACCCGGTGCAGTTGAGGTAGCAGTCAGGACAGTGGGGGGAACAGAACAACAACAGCCTGAAGGGGGACACAAGCCAGGGAGATGGACAGTGCCACCTTCAACATGGAAGCTGTAGTGAGGGGGTGAGAAGACATGCTGCAGGGGGACGTGGCCGTGGAAGGGCCCGTCGGCAGTAAGCCCCCAACAGGCAGTACCGTGCCCACATCAGCTTTGAACTGTATACGGATGTCGAGATTGTGGGCTGGTACCGCCTGAACAGGGCAATACTGAGGCGGCTCTGTGAGCTGTGCAGTGATGTGATGCAGGCACCCTCACGACGGAGTCACGCTCTGTCAGTGGAGACAAAGGTAACAGCCTACATGTGCTTGCTCACCACGGGTACCTTCCAGAGGCCAACAGGAGACACCACAGGCGTAACACAGTCGGCCACGTCATGCATCCTCACCCAATTCCTCAGCACACTGCTGCCACACACTGCAGAGTACATCCATTTCCCCAGCACCGTGGCAGAGCGTACAGCAAACATACAGGAGTTCCACAGGGTAGCACGTATGCCTGGCATGCTAGGGGCAATAGACTGCACCCATGTGGCTATTTGCATGCCACCTGGCCCCGATGGGGCCGCATATCGCAACCAGAAGGGGTACTTCAGTGTCAACTGCCAGGTGGTGTGTGATGCCACTGGGCGCATCATCAATGTCTGTGACACGCACCCTGGTGGAGCACATGATTCATTCATATGGTACCAGTCTGCACTGTGCCATCAATTTAAGAGTGGGGACATCCCCACAGGACACCTAGTGGGTGAGTATGCATGTAGAAGCGGCAAAGTTGGGGGACAGGTGGGCAAGCCACAGGTGCCATGGGGGTGGCATACAGGGCTAGGGACAATATGGACCTGAACATGACACTAACCTACACTATCTCCACACAGGTGACAGTGGATACCCACTCCGTTCCTGGCTGCTCACACCCTACCAGCGCCCCACGACCCCATCGCAGCAACGCTTCAATGAGGCACATGCCGCCACACGCAACATCATCGAGTGGGTGTTTGGGATGCTGAAGGCACACTTCCGATGCCTAGACACCTCCTGGCGGTGCCCTACAGTATAGCCCCTCAAAGGCCTGTGGGATATTCCTGGCCTGTTGTATCCTGCACAACATGGCCAAAGACTGTGGGATAGTCGTACAGGTTGAAGAGGGGGACAGCGATGGGAACGCCAGTGACTCCGGTGATGATGGGGATGAGCAGTCCCCCCTTGGACGGCATGACCCCTGACTGATCCGGCAGGCCCAGCTGCACCAGGACACCATCACAGAGGAGCATTTTGCACAACACAGGTAAGTCATGGGGTCATGTACAACCAACACTGTCTAGGCGCAACCCACATACACACAGGGTAACACACCAGGGGTGCATGACGGCAAGGGGAGTGGAAGGGTACAGGCACACAAACACACCATCAGGGAGGGGTGAATAGTTACACGCCACACACACACACACACACACACACACACCAGGCACACAGTGCACAGGGGCAGTTGCACAGCAGAGCAGGAACAGACATGTCAAACACACAGATCCACAGACCACCCCCACCACCTGTACTGTCCATGTACGTGTGTCAGATGCTGGGCACCCTTGCACCTTGGTGTACAGTACAATGCAGGCATCATCATGCACATGCACCTGTGGACAGCAGTCGGGTGGGTGTGCAGGTGGTCCGTGTGTCGGCGTGTTGGGCAGGGCACCCACCGGTGCAGTGCCCAGCAAGACACACATTGCACACAGGGCAGCACCAGACAGGGCCCACACTGGGAGACAGATCAGTCAGGTGGCACTGAGCTACAGCCACCACGGATGCATGGGCGGCCCTCCATGACCCAGCCACACTGGCAGGCTGACCATGGGCCACATGGGTTGGCACCGATGGACCACCAGGGGTCCCACTGCACGAGCATGACCTTGTCAGCACAGGGGTCTGCAGCATGCTGAACATACCTGCACCAGGGGTGCTCGGGATGCCCACAGCAGAACCCGGCGTCGACAGGCTGGGTGTCACACGATGCTGGGAACATGGAGTGGAGAGCGTACTGCATGGGTTGCATGGTACAGGAGCACCTCTCTGTGTGCCCAATGTGGCCATGACAGCAACCAATGCCTGGGTCAGCCTGTCAATGGCTGTAGTCACATACATCTGCATTTGGACCATCTCTGCCAGGACCATTGCATTGTCCCTGCTGTGTTGCTCCACAGCCACACACAGTGCCTCCACGGATGTTGCAACCCACATCTGCTGCTGTACTGATGCCCGCAGCAGGCGGGTGTGCTCGTCAAATGGGTCATCTGCCAAATCAGCAACCTGTCCCCAAGGGGATGGATGGGCCTGATGCTCAACACCCCTTGAGGGTGGGCGCTGTTCACCAGGACCAGGTATGGGCATGTCAACAGGTGGTGTGCATACGCCACCACTGAACCCTGTACCCCCAGACCCAGTGGGTGACTGCCGCTGCTGCCCCCCCACTTGCTGTGCCCAAGGGACCAGTCCTTCCAATGCTGTGTCCACAACAGTGCCAGGGACCTGCACAGCCAACGGTGCTGCCCCACCGGTGCTGACAGGCACAGCCTGGAACTGGGCTGATGTGCTGGCACACACGTTGGAACCCCCTAGGTCCATGGGCACGGGCTGTCCTGCTGTGTGTCCAGTCTGTGACACACATGTGTCACTGCCCATAGCGGCCATTGCATCATCAATGGTGCAGGTTCATGCCACAGCCTCAGCCACAGCATGCTGACATGCTTGCATGCCAGACCTCTGGGACACAGGAAGGGCACCCCCCACACCTGACTCACCGACATCAGAGATGGCAGCCAGGCGTGCACACTGGTACAACGCATGCTGGCTACAAGCAGAGGTGGATGGATCCTCCTCCAACTCTGGCTGCATGTCCACAGTGCACGGGGCCCACCACCACTGTCCCCTGCAGGTGCACAGGATCTGTAACAGAAAGTGAGAACATGTTAGTGCATGGGATCAACCTTCCCCCCCACCCCCCACCATGTCATACTGTGCAGTGATGGGCTTCCACCTGTCTGGAAGCCACTGCCTGGAACGCCCTCGATGGCACTGCACTGCATGGATGCAGCAAGACAGTCCTCTGACGGGGTCAGCTGTGCCACCTCTGGCTGGCCCCCGCCTGTGGCAGCGCGTGCCGCCCTGAGTGCTGCCACCTTCTCCTTAACCCATCTCCTGTCTGTCCCCACCTTCTTCTTACATTCCTGCACGGAGCGCTCGTGGCTTCCATGTAGGTTTACAGCGCTAGATACCCCCTCCCATGCAGCAGCATGGGCCTGAGGGGTGCCCCGCTGTCCACTGAGTAGTGGCTCCTCATCCAGGTAGGCCTCATAGAGGGCCTCTGTTTCAGCCTTTGTGAAGTTAGGCCTCCTTTTCCACCCACCATCATCCTCCTCACCCAGTCCTTGCTCGGCCATGTCACAGTCTGTATGGGTGGAAGAGGACACCTGTGACTGTGCAGTTCACAGCATTTTACCATGACCATAGTCCATAACATCACACAGCATGCAACCCACCTATCACCTGCAGTAACTGAATATGGCCACTGCAGATCACTGTCGCACATTTATAGCGCAATGCATGCAAATTAGGAGTGGAGCAACTTTAATGGGATGCAAATCGGGCCACTGCGCCTTTGAATGGCTGATCAACTGATTTGCATATGACGTCTGAATATCGCGCTGTTGCGCTTTGTGCAATACGGTTGGGCCAGCTGAGCTTATGGCGCAGTTCTGTGACTGCGTAGTACACAGCATCGCACATGCCCAGGTACCTTACGCAGGCGACTGCAGTGCTGATTATGTGCTGTGTGCGGTCAGCTATTCATGACACAGCCACCATTGTGCCAGTGGTGCTACAGCGCTGGTCACCACATGGCGCTGTGGCACAACTGTGCAATAGTCCGCTGTGGCACTGGCATGCAGGCGACCACTCACGCTGGACATGTAGACGTCCGATGGCGCTGTGTGTGGCCTTGTGCCAGAGACATGACCTTGTGCCCGACCTTTGCCCCCTTGGCGCTGTACATTTGGCATGTGTGCAGCTCTATCTCGCTGTTCAATAACAGCGCGATAGGAACTGACGGCGCTGCCTGAACAGCACGATAGGGACAGAAGGGGTTATATTGCGCAACATTTCCACATGGGTTTGCCACGCTGTGGAGCGCCATATTGCCTACTATCAAGTTGCTAACATGGCACGCAGGAGAGCTCCCCAGTGGAGTAGCTTGGAGGTGGCCAACCTAGTGGTTGAGGTTGAGCCTCACTATGGGCCACTGTTTGGGGGGGAACCCCTAGACTTGGCCCGCACCTAAGTGTGTCAGCAGGTGGCCACTGCACTGGAGCAGGTCACAGGGCGGTGCAGGACAGCAGAGCAGTGCAGGCACTGCTACAGTGACCTGCGCAGGAGGGAGCAGGCACTGCTGGCATACCTCAGGTCCCATGCCAGGAGAGGCATTGTACCTAGGCCAGGTGGGTGACCCATCTACGCACCTGTATTGTCCGCAGGGGTATGACTGTGTATTGGGGCCAGAGCATGGGGAAGGGTTGTTCCATGGTTGGCTGTGTCAGTGTTTGCAGGTGTCTGATGCATGGGTCTGGCTGTGGGGGCAGGCACACTTATTGGTGAAGGGGGCTGTCTGTGTTTGGATCTCACTAATGTGCTTTTCAACATTTGTTTCCCACAGGCGTGGAGGAGCGGAGGAGGGCCCAGGCTGAGTCGCACAGGGGTGCTGCAGGGGTGGCCGGTGAAGGAGGCGGCGGTATGAGCCCGCAACAGCAGCAGCATCTGCAGCAGCCACAGCAGCTGGATGAGGGTGAGTGTCATTACATCATGGATGCTATTGCGTGCAATGGGGGGATAGGGCATGGCCATCATCCATGGACAACACTGCCATGCACGCGACGTGTGACAGTCAGTACTGTCCAGTGGCACTGCGTGTCTGTGAGTGCGTCACTGGTGGTCCATGCATGCACTGGGCACATGGCTGTGGCACTACCTTCCCCCCACGTAGACATGTCACTGTACTGCCTTGGTTGTGCTGTGCTGGGTATGGGGGGTGGTGTGTGTAGTGGCACACATGGCTGTTGCTGCCTGGTTGGGCTTGGCCTATGCACGGTCACTGTGAGTGTGTGCAGTCCATCACAGGGGCAAGGCACTTGGCTGCATGCCACGCATACTGGGTGGGGTTCAGGGTTGTGTACAGTCCTAGCCATTGATTCTGTTCCCTTGCCCTAGGTGTATGGGTCCTGCACAGGATACAGCAGGCCATCCACTGCCTGTTGGAGATTTCACAGGAATCAATCAGCATCCTCAGGGAGATGAACCGGAGGCATGTGCGACGCCGGAGAGGGACACGGGGTCCGAGCTGTCCTGCAGATCTGCAGCCTGGGGGGCAGTAGCTGCCCCACATCTACACCCTTTACCCTTCCCTCACACCCTGCCTTCCCTCACCAGGTTCTTCACCCCTACTTCACACCCACCCCTACCTTGTACCTGTACCCCACCCCTGTTTTGTATATATATGTAAATAGTGTTTTTGTTGTTCCTGTTTTTGTTGTTCTTCTGTTTTTCATTGAATATATATATCTATTTTGTTATGAATACTGTGGTGGTCTCTGATTTGCAGCTGGCTATAGGTGCTGAGTTGTAGTGGTGTGCATGGCATCTGGTGTGGTGTTGTCCTGGGATTGTGTGTGTGTCTGCGTGGGGGGGTGTCCCTGGTGTGGTAGTGGCTGTCAGCCAGTCTGGCCGTGTGCTGCCCCACTCCACTGTGGGCTCCTGGTGGGTCTGGCTTGTATGGTTCTGTGGTACACACGGTTGCATTGTGCCAGGTGGGGGGGCATGGTGGTTCTGGCAGTGCCGGTCACAGTCACTGCTCCTGGGTGGTGTCTTGGGGTTCCAGAGAATAGTGTGCTGTGCACAGTGGGGGCTGTGGTATACCTGGGTTGTCTGGCCCCTTTGTGTGGCAGTATTTGCTTGCCAGTGGGTATGCTGGGGCACCGTGGCCCTGCTGTGCTTTGTAGGCTTGTCCCCATGGGCCAGTGGATTATCCGTCCCTCCACTGGTGATGCTGTGCTTCGGGTGTGGGGGTGTGTTGTTAGTTCTACACTGTGTTCCTGCACCGTCTGTGGCATGGGTGGTGGGCCCCTGCCTACCTCCCTGGTTGTG
Organism: Neoceratodus forsteri; assembly: GCA_016271365.2. Classification (NCBI taxonomy): domain Eukaryota; kingdom Metazoa; phylum Chordata; order Ceratodontiformes; family Ceratodontidae; genus Neoceratodus; species Neoceratodus forsteri. Next base: position 587,186,808 of record CM028131.1, read on the forward strand.
CAGTTCCATTGCTCTGCTGCAGGAGGGGCTCCCTGCTTGCGCTATGGCACATCTCGACTGCTCAGCTGGGCTGGCCTTGTTGTGCTATGGTGCGACATATGTGCTTATCTTCCCCTACCTGGTTGCGCTATGGCGCGGGTTGTGTGATATTCAGTCATTGACAGGTTGCGCAATTTGACTTTCTCCACGTTTGAATATCACGTCTGTTGCACATGTGCGCAATTGACTTGTTCTTGCTCCTGCTGTTGCACACATTTTGGGTGCAGTTTGAATATCTGGGCCAGTGAAAACAATGAATAGATACATAACAATGGGCCTCGGTGCAGAAAATGAGGACTTGGAATATTAAATTGCTTATATCTCAGGAACCGTTCGACGTAGAAATTTTTTTAAATTTCATATGAATTATGACTTTCCTGGCTTAGTTTTTACTTAGCCCCAGTTTGGGTGGCTAAGAAGTTTTGCAATGAAAAGTCCGTAACTCGCACCGTTTCCGAGATACGGGCCCTGAAAGGCTCGACGGACGCCGTAATGTTATCCAATGGGAAAAAGTGTCAACTTCGGAGTGCCGTCGCTGTGCTGCCCTGTAACATTTTTTCACCAAATCACCAAAAGGCACATCAGTCGGATGTTGGCTTTCTTCCCTCCAAATTTCAGCCCAAAAGACCAAACTGTTATTTTGCAGCAGGGCGGCAAAGGATTCCTGCAATGCGGTGGACGCCATAATGTTATCCTATGGAAAAAAGTGTCAACTTTAGAGTGCCGTAACTTTGCCGCCCCATAATATTTTTTCACCCAAACAGTGAAAGGCACATCTGTGAGATGTTGGCTGCGTTCCCTCCAAATTTCAGCCCAAAAGACCAAACCGTTCTTTTGCAGCAGGGTGGCAAAGAATTGATGTCATTTTGCCATAGCCTGGAAAATTACTGTCGAACTTGGCGAAAGCTTTCGCAAATTCATTCGACAGTGTTGCAAGTGTGAAAGTACTTTGCGAAAGTACTTTTCCCAGAAATTTGAAAAACATATTTCTGGGGTGTTTTACCACAAAATAAAGACATGCCTAGCATCCTCAGGGTCCGACTAGGTGAATACAAAATACTTAGGTTGCTAAAGGGTCCCAAATTTAAATGCCAAGCATTTTCTGATCACCAACTGAAAACAAAATGGCGGTTGCAAAAGTAAAGAGCCATTTGCAAAAGTAAACACCGCATTTGCGACACTTTCAAACTTTTAACTTTTCCCATTGACTTATAATGGAATTTTTTTTGTATAACTTTTGAACCATTTAATATTTTCACAAAATCTTGAAAGGCACATCGGGCACCCTGGCGCCACGTTTCCTGAAGTTTTCAGACTGGTCACGCAAAGTGTGCGACCCTGTAGGCAAAGCAAAGAAATCACCAAAAAGTGTAATTGTGCAATTCGTTGTCACGTAATAACTCCACCGCTGTATATCCGACCGGTACAAAATTTGGCAGAGCCCAAGATCTGCCATGCCCAATTATGGATACCAAAATTTCAGGTAAATTCATTGAACAATGGCAAAGTTATTAAGGTGCAAAATTTGACCCTTTAACCTTAAAAGTGCTACTCAACCCTAACTATGGTAGCACTACTGTGCTACCATAATATATATATATCTATCTTTATAAAATGGGTAGGGAAATTGTTACTCTTTTATTGGATGAGCACCACCACATGACCGTGCATATATCAGAGTGCGACCACACACCTGCACTTTTACCCCCTTCCAAAACAATTTTGACATTTTATAAGATAGATAAACCACTCTGAAGTGTGTGGCTGCGCTCTGATATCCATACGCCTTGGGTGGTTGGCCTTGCACCAGGCATGCGTATATCGAAGTGTCACACACCTCAAGATGGTTTATCTATTACATATATATATATATATATATATATATATATATATATGTATTTATTAGAGGCAAAAAACTCCGTTTAATGCATTAGTTAGGGTTGTTCCACAGCGACAAAAGTGAGGAAATTCACTGTTAGGGTTAAAAACCCTAACTCCGAATTCACCCCCCCCCAGCACCACACACACACAGACACACACACATTCAAGTATGGGGGAGGACCAAGTCAACACAACCAATGACAGACATCCAGCAGCAGGTGACAGAAATAACAAACAATTGTCTAAATGTACTACGAGACATCCCCACCCACCTGATCAGGTACTGCATGCTCAGTGGAGATCAACAGCAAAACTGAGGCCATGTACACCAAACGTACACATCCCCGATTGCAGCTGCACACAATGTACCACACTTAGGTTGCATGGCCTTACCTACTGATGCCCCACAACACACCACAACTGGTACTGTGCCGTTATTCAATATAAATGCTGAAGGTGCATGATGACAGTTGTAGAAAGGTTTAACACTAGTGAGTATACATTAATTAAGAGAAGCACATAAATTAACTACAAGACACTAGCATGCTCAAGATAAAAGTAGTGATACATATAGTAGGTGATTTACATAGTAGTACATTTACTGCAATGGTTTACTCAACACAGAGAGGCTGATGTAAACGTATGGAAAAGCATTGCCTGTTCAACACTGTGAAATTGGTACTGCCAGTATCACATGCGTTCTTACTGATGAAGGTGTACTGCTGATGCACATACATAGACCTTCAGTGTGTTTCAATATTAAAGATACAGTAAGTATTCTTTGTAAGAAAGATTGTAATTGCATGGATCCGGCCAAGCAACTTCTAAATATCATAGCACTACTGAGCCAACAATGATGTACCTGTATCGGACATGTATATAGGATAGATTTTCCTGTAGGCACTTACTGAGTATGTTGTACCTGATAAGACAATCTCATTGCATCTGTGATGACTAACTTATTCAAATAGTAATACATTTGCTACTGTTGCAATGAGTGATCTATGCCACTTATGGACACAGTGTGATTTTTTAACAGTTGTTTCATACTCAGGCTCTATGCCTACTGTTTGGGTTTGCCACACTTCTGTCACTGATGCTATCAAAGTGATAACTATGTTAATTCTGCTACAACAGGAATCAAGTAGGTTTGGTGTAGATATAAACAGAATGTCTTTTAGTATTGATTTAACTCATAATGGGGTAAATGTACTAGGACAGCAGGGTTATCCTCTATCACTGAGTCTGTCAGTTATAATCACACTAGGGTTTCAATGACTGTAATGATCAAGTTACACTGTTCATCTTCATGAGTTCATATTCACAGCCATTCTCCAGCAACTAGACAGTGTATGGTGTAACTGGGTGGGACACTGTGTTGCAAAGCTGCTGCAGTGTCTAGCAGAGGGAGAGTATCTACTCATAAAGACAATTAAGCAATAAGGCATGACCAACAGTTATGTTAAATGGTCTGTTAATCACCCTGTAGGGGTTTAATGTTGAATGAGGCATATCCGAGTGCCACATGTCGTTAGACAGTGATAAACTGACCATTAACATAATACCTGGGAGTGGCTTATTGCTATCATAATAAAACTGTTTTTTAAACAACATTAAACCATGTTCATCATATGGTTAGGCTCTACATGTATGTTAATAAAAACTAAACATAAGGCTGTTACAATGTTTACAGTCAATTAGAAAGCTACATTTCTCAAACCCTTGTTATAATCAGAGATATTATACCTGTACAACTCCTTGGTTTTGCTTAACTCTATTGCTCAGGTGGCCCACTACAAGTGGTGTGGTCTGGTGTGGGGCATCGGTAGGTAGAGCCATGCAACTACTATGTGTGATGCGTTGTGTGCAGCTGCAATCAGGGATGTGTACGTTTGGTGTACATGGCCTCAGTTTTGCTGTTGATCTCCACTGAGCATGCAGTACCTGGTCAGGTGGGTGGGGATGTCTCGTAGTACATTAGACAATTGTTTGTTATTTCTGTCACCTGCTGCTGGATGTCTGTCATTGGTTGTGTTGACTTGGTCCTCCCCATACTTGAATGTGTGTGTGTGTCTGTGTGTGTGTGGTGCTGGGGGGGGTGAATTCAGTTAGGGTTTTCAACCTAACAGCAGTCCTCTCACTTTGTCACTGTGGAACAACCCTAACTAATGCATTAAATGGAGTTTTTTGCCTCTAATTTCTCTTCTTTTTGAGAATGATATTGAGAAATAGTGAATGTAATGCAGTGGCAGTAACAGGAGCAGCAATGCAAACAGAAATGCTAACAGTGGCACACATGGTCACACAAGCGGGAATGAGAACAGAAAGGGTAACGCACACGGTGGCGTAGATGGGAACGGTGTGCCACGTGATGTCTGGTCACATAGTAACATGGTGCCTGTAAATGGATATGTCAATGGGCATGGTGACGCAAAGTGAAACAGAAAGAGAAACAGTGCGGTACACACAAATGGCAAAAAAGTAACAGAAACGCAAGTGCAAATGAAAATGCAAAGGATGATGCACGTGGTGGCATTGGGGTGTGCATTGGGATCATCAGCCCTAACTCTCACCCCATGACCTGTGTAAAGCAGCAGAAGTATAGGAGAATGGGGTCAGAGTTAGGACTCATGATCCCAATGCACACCCAATGCGGTTGGGGGTGGGTGGGGGGGTGCAAGGGGTTTTCAACCCTAGCAGCGAATTTCCTCACTTTTGTTGCTGTGGAACAACTCTAACTAATGCATTAAACTGAGGTTTTTGCCTCTAATTTCCCTTCTTTTTAAGAATGATAAGAAATAGTGCTATTTTATTTAATTTTAATTACATAACCATTGCTTTATCCTGTGCTAATAAAAGTGCTTGAAAGAGATTAATAGTATTAGCACGGAATTTGTCAAGCAATTTTGTGAATTTCTATTTATCCTTCACAATATTTAGGGAAAACAATTCTTCTAAAATTCTTTTGATGTCCTACAGAAGGAGGCCAGTTCCTTTTACATTACTAAGTAAATCTGGTAGATTTTCATTATACTTATCAGATGAGATTGGCAAATGTCTGAAAAGTAAATATACTAACAAACAAAACAAATCCTAACAAAGGGTTTCATAATTTTCAAAATACATTTTTAAAATCTTTAAAACCCTTTTTACTAATGTACACATTACTATTGGTAACAGAAAGAGAATGAAATGAAGACTGTTTATCTGATATGAGGTTGCAACATTTAAATTTCACAATATGCATACATTTTGTGCATAAGCATCTGTTAACACATTTTCATGGGTATATCTTCTCAATTCAGAATATTCAATACCGATTGTGCATATATTTACATATACTATACTTCCTGTCATAAAATCTTTTCTCTTAATAGAATAATATTTTGTAGAGCTGTTTCTGTATTACATTATCTCTGATTAAAACTTAAAGATAATCAACATGATATTATCCATCAGAAAAAGGAGATTCATATTATCCTTTTCATTTAATAAATATTTACCTTTGAATTAAAACTGAAGAAATATGAGATACATACAAGTTTGACCACGAAAAGGGCCTTACAGTCTATCAAGAATGCTCATTTCTGATGCTAGCAGCCCTTATTTTGCAGCTGCCCCTCGCTCCCTCCCTTGCCATTTTCGGCCTGTCTTTCCATCTTGCTCTGTCTGACACCCTCTTGAATCCCCCACAATTCTACTGAATACTATCTCTGTCAGCAGTGCATTCCACCTGGCCACTCCCCTATCTGTAGAAAAGTGCCTCTTCATCTCCCACTTACCCTTCACCACAAACAGTCTCATTTCTTGGCCTTCAGTATCCTTCCTCCAATTTGTAAAGCCCTTCTGCAAAAGTTTTTTTTATGCCTGTCATGTACTAGCAGGTTTCAATCATACCCTGCATCTCCATCCTCTCATGTAGCAAGTACATGTTCAGTTCCTTCCACCTTCTCTCTTACGGTAAATCCCCCAGATCACTAATCATCTTTGTGACCTTGCACTGCACCCACTCCATTAACTTAATGCCCTTACTCAGGTACATGAGCCACAACTCCATGCAGTAGTCTAGGTATGGCATAAATAGAGATCTATACAATGGCAGAATCACTTTCCTACTCCTTGAGAATATAATTCTAGCAATACAACACAGCATCCTTTTGACCTATGCTACCACATTTCTACATTATGTTCAGATTTTCATATGACCTCATAATGAGTCCCCATATCCTTATCCTCCTTAGTCACAAGAAACTACTTACCACCCAAAGTTTGTATCTCCTCCTCAGGATTTAGGATGCAAAATGCAGCAACATTTCTTGGTTTTGTATTTCAGCTGGAAGGTGTCCAAGCAGGAGTCCAGCTTTGAAAGATCCTCTTGTTGTTTGTGCCACCTCCTTAAGTCATCCATCACCACTCCCAGGTTGGTCTCATGTGCAAACAGACTCATTTTGCTACTGATGGCTACTGAAATGCCTACAATGAATATACCATAAAGCAGTGGTGCCAGTAACGAGCCCTGCAGATATCTGCTCATCTACACAAAACCTCATAAACAAATTCAAACCAAAGACATCAAGTTAAAGTGACTTTGAAATCTGCAGTAGTGTAAGGATAAGATTTCAATTTCAAGGTAGTCCTACCTAAATAATTTTATTTTGTAAAGCAGGTGGGATTATCATTAAGAAAAAGAGCAATCAAATAAAAATGATTAACTTATATATTAAAATGTTTATGATTTGTCATGTATTAACTATACAATTGGTCCGATGCAACTTTACAAATTCAATTTTATTAATGTTTACTCTAATACTTCACAATGGATAATTTTATTAGTTGTATTGTAAAGGCATAACTTCGGAAATGTGTTTGTTTAAAATGTTTCTTTGATATTGTAGTGCACTCAAAGACATGAGATAAGAGTTGGAGATATCTTATCAGATGAGAACCTTCATGTATTTCTTTTGTTTCAACTTGACAATCTCTATCTTCCAGCAGTTCATGAAAACTGCATCTTAGCTCACATTTTATTTGTCAGCAGGCACCATACATCCAGAAATATTCCTGTATCTGTTCAGTGTTGCTGAAATAGTTGGAATGGGAAACATAACTAACTATATTTAAATGAATGCATCACGGCAAATAGTTTTGAAATGCAATTTAAAAAAAAATAATATATAAAATGCTATGAGCTGTACACATTTTCTCCCAAAAGTGAAGAACATAGAGTGTTGTCCCCAAATATAATGAGTTAGAAAATGTTTCTTATAAGTGCACCTCTCCTGCTCAGGTTCTTAGAGAAAGATAAAATATCGATATAATCAAATAAAACATTGATAATTCTTTATTCTGCCGTGCAATTAATTGAGCACTGTACAAAAGCTAAGATCATGTTATTAACCCTCCTGAAGATGTTTCAATAGTGCAATGTAGACTGCTATGTTCCTTGAATGAGTTAATGATTGTACATTGTTAGTTTCCTTTGGTTCGTTTACTTTGTCAACATAGAAGTATTGTTTTCAAAGTGATGAAGGCCATATTTCATTGGATTGAGTGCATTGCATTATAAAGTATTGTAATTATAGAAAACAATAGTTGAAGATATAGGATTCAGACAGAGTCCAAATTCATAGAATTCCATATATAGACTTTTCTGGAAGGCATGAAAATAAATATTTCGGTAACTTTCTTCAAAAATGTAATGAAATCTCATATTATCTCACTTAAGTGAGGCATGTACTGATCATTTTGTATCTAATTCTATTGCAGTGACCACACCTACGGGAACTACTCCAACAGGTTAGTTAAGATGTACAGAAATTGCAAAATCATTTTTAAAACTTTTTAGTGAAAATCATATTCACATATTTAATAAAATCTTAATCTACCAAAACTTTAAATTCCTGTAATAGGGGTAATGCAAATTCAAATCTTTTATACAAAACACATAAAAATACCAAGTATGTTTAAAATACTTTAAAAGAAAATATTTTCTCCTTTTATATTGTTACAATAGGCTTCTTCTACATCTACAGCTACAACAACAGATGTATGACAAATTGCTCAAAATGCAGACAGATTAATTGCTTTGGTCACTATTTCATTTAATTTTTAATTACATAATCATTGCTTTATCCGTAGCTATTAAAAAGTGCTTGAGAGAGAATTTATAGTAGTAGCAGAATTTGTCAAGCAATTTTGTGTAGATTCTCTATTTATCCTTACAATTTTACATAGAAACAATTCTTCTAAAATTCTTTTTTTGGTTGTCCTACAGTAGGAGGCCAGTTTCTATTACATTACTGAAGTAAAATCTAGTAGATTTTCAATTACACTATTAGTTAGGATCACAAATGTCTAGGTAAAAGTAAACAGACTAATAAACAAAACAAAGTTCCTATTAAAAGGTTTCATAATTTTCTAAATAGATTTTTAAAAATTTTAAAATCCTTTTTACTAATTCGGGCACTACAATACAGTAACAGAAAGAGAATGAAAGAAGACTGATTTTCTCTCTGATATGAGGCTGCAACTAAATTTCACAATGTGTATACATTTTGGCATAAACATCTGTTGACTACATTTTCATGGGCATATCTTCTCAATTCAGAATATTCAATACCGATTGTGCATATACTACATATACCTATAATCTCTCCCAATACAAGATCTTTCTCTTAATTAATAATATTTTGTAGAACCGCTTGTATTATACTATCAATGAATAAAACTTAAAGATAATCAACATTATAATATCCATCAGAAAAGGAGATTCACTTTATCCTTTTCACATGATAAATATTTACCTTGGAATTAAAACTGAAGAAATATGGGAACATACAAACTTTGACCTCAAGAAAAGTATTCTTTACAGTTTATCAAGCTTGCTCTTTTCATGCTAGTAGCCCTTATTTTCAGTCTGTCCCCTTGCTCCCTCCCCTTGCCATTTTCCTGCCTGTCTTCCATCTTGCTCTGTCCGATACCCTCTTTGAATCCCCTGAGTTCTAATGAATACTATCTCTGTCAGCAGCATTCCACCTGGCCACTCCCTTCATCTCTTAAGAGTGCCTCTTCATCTCCCACCTTTCCATTCACCATAAACAGTCTCATTTCTTAGCCTTGAGTATCCCTCCTCCAATTTGTAAAGCCCTTCTGCACAAGGTTTTTTATGCCTGTCATGTACTAGCAGGTTTTTAAGCATATCCTCCATCTCCATCCTCCTCATGCTATGTACATGTTCAATTCTTCCACCTTCTCTTTTACAGTAAACCTCAGATCTCTAATCATCTTTGTCACCTTGTGCAGCACCCACTCCGATTAACTTAATGCCCTCAGGATACATGACCACAACTGCATGCAGTAGTCTAGGTATGGCATAAATGGAGATATATACAATGGCAGAATCACTTTCCAACTCCTTGAGATGTAATTAGGCAATACACACGCATCCTTTTGACCTATGCTGCCACATTTCTACATTATGGTGAGATTTTCATTGAGCCTCATAATGAGTCCCCCATATCCTTATCCTCCTTAGTCACAAGAAACTACTTACTACCCAAAGTTGGTATCTCCTCCTCAGGATTTAGGCTGCAAAGTGCAGCAACTTGCATTTTGGCTTTGCATTTAGCTAGAAAGGTGTCCAAGCAGGAGGCCAGCTTGAAAGGTCCTCTTGTTGTTTGTGCAAATCCTTAGTCATTCATCTACACTCCCAGATTGGTCTCATCAGTAAACAGACTCATTTTGCTACTGATGGCCACAGAAATGTCTACAATTAATATACCATAAAGCAGTGGTGCTACATTGAGCCCTTCAGATATCTCTGTTCATCCTCATAAACAAATTCAAACCAAAGACATCAAGTTAAAGTGACTTTGAAATCTGCAGTAAGTATGGATAAAATTTTCAATTTAAGTAGTCTTACCTAAATAATTTTATTTGTAAGCAGGTGGGATTATTATTAAGAAAAGAGCAATCAAATAAAAATGAATAACTACATATTTAAAATGTTTATGATTTGTCATGTATTAACTATGTAATTGGTCAGATGCAACTCTACAAATTCAATTTCTTAATTTGTACTCTAATACTTCACTAAAGGATCATTTTAGTAGCTGTATTGTAAAGGTATAATCTGGAATGTGTTTGGATTTTAAAATGTTTATTGATATTGTTGTGCACTCCAAGACATGGAGTTAAGAGTTGGAGTATCTTTCCAGATGAAACTTTCTACATTTTTGTTTCAGCATGACAATTCTCTGTCTTCCAGCAGTTCATGAAAAACTACATCTTAGCTCACATGTTATTTGTCACATAACTTCCACATCCAGAAATATTTCCTGTATCTGTTCAATACTGCTGAAATAGTTGAATTTGGCAACATAACCAACTCTATTTAAATGAATGCATCACGGCAAATAGTTTTTTTAATGCAATTTAAAAAAAAAATACAAAAATGCCATGAGCAGTGCACATTTTCTCCCAAAAGTGAAGATCATAGTGTTGTCCCTAAAAATGATGAGTTAGAGAAATGTTTATTATAAGTGCACCTCTCCTGCTCAGGTTCTTAAGAGAAAGATAAAATATCGTATTACACTCTAAACAAAACTTGTATAATTTTATTCTGCCTGTGTAATTAATTGAGCACTGTATGTGCTTAGAGCATGTTATTAACCCTCCTGAACATGTTTCAATAGTACAAATGTACTGCTCTGTTCCTGAATGAGTTAATGACTGTACATTTTAGTTTCCTAGTTAGTCTGCTTATTTGTCGCATAGAAATACTGTTTTCAAAAGTGATGAAGGCCATATTTCATTGGATTGAGTGAGTGCATTATAAAGTCATTGTAATTATAGAAACAATAGTTGAAGATAGAACATTCAGATATTCAGAGTCCAAATTCATAGAATTCCATATATAGTTTCTGAAGTCATGAAATAAATATTTCTGTAACTTTCTTCAAAATGTATTGAAATCTTTATTATCTCAGTTAACTGAGGTATGCTCTGATCTATTTTGTATCTATTTCTATTGCAGGTACTATATTCCACTGAACTACTCCTACAGGTTAGTTAAGATATATAAAAATAGCAAAATCATTTTTCAAACTTTTCAGTGAAAATAATATTCATACATTTCATAAAATCTTGATCTACCAAAACTTTAAATACCTGTAATAAGAGTAATGCAAATTCAAATCTTTTTAAACAAAACACATAGAAATACTCGAGTATGTTTAAATTACTTAAAAAAGAAAACATTTTCTCCATTTTACTTTGTTACAATAGGCACAACTACTACATCTACACGTACAACAACAGGTATGATAAATTCCTCAAAATGCAGACAATTAATGTTGCTTTGGTCTCTATTTCATTTAAATAATTAATTACATAACCATTGCTTTATCCAGTGGTAATAAAAAGTGTTTGAAAGAGATTAACAGTAGTAGCACAGAATTTGTCAAGCAATTTTGTGAGATTCTCTATGTATCCTTCACAATACTTAGGGAAACAATTCTTCTAAAATCATTTTTGTTGTCCAACAGAAGGAGGCCAGTTCCTATTACATTACTGAAGTAAAATCCAGTAGATTTTCAATTACACTATCAGACGAGATCACTATGTCTGGGCAAAAGTAAACACACTAACAAACAAAACAAAATCCCTAACAAAAGGTTTCATAATTTTCAAAATACATTTTTAAAAATCTTTAAAAATCCTTTTACTAATTTGGCACTACTACAGTAACAGAAAGAGAATGAAATGAAGACTGCTTATCTGATATGAGGCTGCAACATTTAAATTTCACAATGTGCATACATTTTTGCATGAGCATCTGTTATGACACATTTTGTATGGGCATATCTTCTCAATTCAGAATATTCATTTTAGATTGTGCATATATCTACATATACCTATAACTTCCCTGTCACAAAATCTTCTCTTAATTGAATAATATTTTGTGGGAGAGCAAATTACTATATTATACTATCTCTGAATAAAACCTAAAGATAATCAAAATGATAATATCCATCAGAAAAGGAGATTTACTTTATCCTCTTCACATGATAAATATTTACCTTGGAATTAAAACTGAAGAAATATGGGAACATACAAAATGTTTCCACAGAAAAGGGCCTTACAGTCTATCAAGCCTGCTTGTTTCTGATGCTAGCTGCCCTTATTTTGCAGCTGCCCCTCACTCCCTCCCTTGCCATTTTCTGCCTGTCTTTCCATCTTGCTCTGTCCCAAACCCTCTTGAATCCCCCACAGTTCAGCTGAATAAAATCTCTGTCAGCAGTGCATTCCACCTGGCCACTCCCCTATCTGTAGAAAAGTGCCTTTTCATCTCCCACCTAACCCTTCACCACAAACAGGCTCATTTCTTGGCCTCAAGTATCCCTCCTCCAATTTGTAAACCCTTTTGCACATGGTCTTTTTTTATGCTTGTCATGTACTAGTAGGTTTCAATCATATCCCCCATCTCCATCCTCTCATGTAGCAAGTAGATGTTCACTTCCTTCCACCTACTCTCTTTCGGTAAGTCCCCCAGATCACTAATCGTCTTTGTCACCTTGCACTGCACCCACTCCATTAACTTAATGCCCTTACTCAGGTACATGAACCACAACTGCAGACATGGACTGGAGCATCCCAGCAGCAGCATCAACTAGGAGCAGATTTATCCTGGACTCCCTTCAGGGTGCCTTCCTCAAGCAACTGGTCATGGAACCAACTCGGCAGAAGGCAATACTGGACCTTCTGCTCACAAACAGGGACAGTGTGATGGGGGTAACAGTGAGGGAGCACCTGGGAAACAGTGACCACCAGTCATTGTGGTTTGAAATCACAGAAAGAGCACAACCAAACCACACAAAACATGTATCCCTGGATTTTATGGGGGCAGACTTTGGGAAAATGAGGAGATACTTGAAAGAGGCATTAAGGAATGGACAGGAATCAGGGTTGAGGAACAGTGGGCAGTATTTAAAATGGGATTACAAGAACTACAGAATTATGTATTAAGCAGATTAGCAAGAGGAAAAGGAAGAAGAGACCATTATGGTTTTCAAAGAGGTAGCAAAGAAAGTGAAAGCCATAAAGATTGCATTCAGGCAATACAAAGGCACAGGCAGAAGGGGATGGGAAGTACCAGGAGAAGCAGGGAGGCAGAGAGGTCAGTAAGGGAAGCCAAGCTCAGACAGAAGAACACATTGCAAAATCAGTGGATAGAGGGAAAACCTTTTACAGGTACATAAGTGAAAAAAGGAAAGACAAAGGGAGGGATAGTAGAACTGAAGGGAGGATGGGGGGCCGCATGGAGGATGACAACAGTAAAGCTGACATACTGAACAGGTATTTCTGCTCAGTCTTTACTGAGGAAGAGGAGGGTAATGGGTCAAGAAGGGGTACAAGGGGTGAGAATGGTGCAGAAATGGACACAAGTCCCTTTCCATGAGAAAGGGTCCTGAAGGAACTGGAAGCAATAAGAGTTGATAAAGCAATGGGGCCAGATGTGGTGCACCCAGGGTCCTTAAAGAACTAAGAGAGTGGTGGCTGGGAACCTCTGGCTATCCTGTTGCTTGATCACTGGAAACAGGAGGTACCAAAGACTGGAGGACAGCAGATGTAGTCCCCTTATACAAAGAAGTAGGAACAAAGAGGAAGCAGGGAACTACAGACCAGTCAGCCTCACCTCGGTGGTGGGAAGATCATGGGCTTACTACTGAAGGAGATTGGTGGAACATCTGGCTGTCAATGGACCACAGGACCCAAGGCAGCATGGTTTCACCAGGGAGTCATGTCAGACCAACCTCATTGAATTTTTGACTGGGTGACTAGGGAGGTGGATCAGGGAGGGCAGTGGACATGGCCTATCTGGACTTCAGCAAGGCCTTTGACACTGTGCCATGAAGACTATTACACAAACTGGGTATATGTGTGTTGGCAGGACAGTAGTGTGGTGGGTAGGTAACTGGCAGGGTGGCAGGACACAGAGGGTGGTGGTAATGGCTGTCACTCCACAGAGGGAAGAAGTGACCAGTGGGGTACCACAGTGATCCAGTGCTGGGACAGTCCTATTCAACATCTTCATCAATGACATGGCGCCAGGACCTAGAAAGGCCAGAATTTCACTGTTTGCTGATGACACAAAACTCTGTAACAGAGTGAGACACCAGAGGGTGTAGACAGAATGAGAAGGGACCTGCAGAAACTTGAAGAATGGTCAGGGGTTTGGCAGTTGAAATTTAATGCAAAGAAGTGCAAGATGATGCATGTAGACACAAAACCCTGGCACAATATATCAGTTGGGGGGTGAGGATATAGCATGTACCAAGCAGGAAAGGGATCTTGGGGTTATCTTCTCCGATGACCTCAAGGTAGAGAAACAGTGTGACAAGGCAGCAGGTAAAGCAAATAAGATGCTGGGATGCATAGGAAGGGGCATCACCAGCAGGAAAAGGGAGGTCATAATTCCACTATACAAGACACTAGTGAGGCCCCACCTTGTGTACAGTTCTGGAGACCTTCCCTACGTAAGGACATAGACAGGGTAGAGAAGGTTCAGAGGAGGGCAACAAAGATGGTGCATGGATTGCATCACAAGTCCTATGAAGACAGGTTGAATGAACTGAACATCTACTCCCTGGAGGAGAGGAGGGAGAGAGGGGATATGATAGAGACATACAAGTATCTTACAGGGAGGAACAAGGTGCAGGAAAACACTATTTTTAAGTGAAAAAAATGTTCCAGGACTAGAGGGCATGGGATGAAGTTGGAGGGAGGACAATTCAGAGGAAACATGAGAAAGAATTTCTTCACAGAACGGGTGGTGGACAAGTAGAACAACCTGCCAGAGAAAGTGGTGGGGGCTGAAACAATCACAGGATTTAAGAATGCATGGTATAGACATAAAGGAATTCTGGAGGTCAGGGATAAGGTGCAACAGACTTCTAGGAAAACATACTGAACCTACAAGTTCAAATGGGTAGACTAGATGGGCCACAGGACCTTATCTGCCAACACTGTCTATGTATCTATGTATGTATCTATGTAACTGCATGCAGTAGTCTAGGTATGGCATAAATAGAGATCTATACAATGGCTGAATCACTTCCCTACTCCTTCAGGATATAATTCTAGCAATACAACGCAGCATCCTTTTGACCTATGCTGCCACATTTCCACATTATGGTGAGATTTTCATTGACACTCATGAGGAGTCCCCCATATCCTTATCCTACCTAGTCACAAGAAACTACTTACCACCCAAAGTTGGTATCTCCTCCTCAGTATTTAGGCTGCAAAATGCAGCAACTTGCATTTTTTTTGGCTTTGCATTTCAGCTGGAAGGTGTCCAAGCAGGAGTCCAGCTTTGAAAGGTCCTATTGTTGTTGGTGCCACCTCTTTAAGTCGTCCACCACCACTCCCAGATTGGTCTCATCAGAAAACAGACTCATGTTGCTACTGATGGCCACTGAAATGTCTACAATGAAAATACCATAAAGCAGTGGTGCCAACATCGAGCCCTGCAGATGTCTGCTCATTTCCGCTATAATTTGGTTTGAATAAACAAATTCAAACCTAAGACATCAAGTTAAAGTGACTTTGAAATCTGCAGTAGTATGGATAAAATTTTCAATTGTAAGTAGTCCTACTTAAATAATTTTATTTGTAAAGCAGGTGGGATTATCATAAAGAAAAAGAGCAATCAAATCAAAAATGATTAACTATATATTAAAATGTTTATGATTTGTCATGTATTAACTATGCATTTGGTCAGATGCAACTCTACAAATTCAATTTTCTTAATGTGTACTGTAATACTTCACAATGGATAATTTTTAGTAGCAGTATTGTAAAAAAACTCATAGTGTACTTTATACTAATATGTAGTCAAATTACAGGTATTATTAATGCAATGTTTTCTCAAGTCTTGCTAATAATGAGAACTATTGTGTTTTTTTTCTAGCATATACCCTTTCAACAACTTCACCCTTAACAACACCTACCGCAACAGGTAATTAATGAATTGTAAATGCAGAACTCAATATGTGTTTGGATTTGAAATGTTTCTTGATATTGTCGTGCACTCAAAGGCATGGAGTTAAAAGTTGGAGATATCTCACCAGATTAAACCTTCACCATTTCTTTTGTTTCAACATCACAAATCTCTACCTTACTGCAGTTCAAGAAAAACTACATCTTATCCCACATTTTATTGGGCAGCAGGCAGCTCCTCATCCAAAAATATTTTCTGTATCAGTTCTGTACTGTTGAAATAGTTGAATGTGGCAACATACCCAACTTTATTTAAATGAATGCATCACTGCAAACATTTTTAAATACAATTTTCAAATAAAAATAGTATATAAAAATGCCATAAACAGTACATATTTTCTACCATAAGTGAAGAAGATAGTATTGTCCCTAAATGTGATGAGCTAGAAAACTGTTTCTTATAAGTGCACTTCCCCTGCTGAGGTACTTAAGAGAAAGGTAAAATATCATATTATAATGTTATGTTTCACAATTCTTTATTCTGCCTGTGCAGATGGTGAGCACTGTGTAAAGCTTAAAGGCATATTCTTAACCTCCTGAAGAAGTTTAAATAGTGCAATGTAGACTAGTCTGTTCCTGAACAAGTTAATAATTGTAAATTGTTAGTTTCTTTCAGGTATTTTAACACTGGACATACAAATATTGTTTTCAAAAATGATGAAGGCCATATTTCATTGATTGAATGCATTGCATTAAAAAGCATTGCTATCATAGCAAACAATAGTTGAAGATATAGAATACTCCGACAGAGTCAAGTCATAATCTTCATATACCTGAACTTTGGAAGGCATAAAATCAAAACATTTCTGTAACTTTCTTCAAAAAGCAATGAAATCTCATATTATCTCGGTTAACTGAGACATGCTCTGACATTTTATTTCCATTTCTATTGCAGTGACCACACCTACTGGAACTACTCCTACAGGTTAGTTTAGACAAATAAAAATTGGAAAACATTTTTTAAACTATTCTGCAAAACTCATATTAATATATTTCATCAAAACTTAATTTACCAAAACTTTAAATACCTGTAATAAGAGTAATGCAAATTCAAATCTTGTTATACGAAACAGATAGAAATACTCAAGCATGTTTTAAATACTTAAAATAGTAAACATTTTCTCCATTTACGTTGCTAAAAAGCACCTACTACGACTACAGGTACCACAACAGGTATGACCAGTTACTCAATACACAGACAATAAATGATTTCTGCTCACTGTTTCATTTCATTATTAATTATATAACCATTGTATAATCCAGAGCTAATGAAAAGTGCATGAAATAGATTTACCTTAGTAGCACTGAATGTGTCAAGCAATTTTGTGAGATTCTCTATTTAACCTTCACAAAATGGAGGGAAAAAAATTCCTCTAAAATTCTTTTAGTTGTCCTACAGAAAGAGGTCTGTTCCTATGACAGTACTTAAGTACCATCTGGTAGATTTTCAATTGCACTATCAGATGAGACCACCCTGACTGGGTAAAAGTAAACACATTAACATACAAAACAAAATCCCTAACAAATGTTATCACAATTTTCAAAGGAGATTTTAAAAAATCTTTAAAAATCCTTTGACTAATACAGCTCTACTTCAGTAACAGAAAGAGAATGAAATGAAGACTGTTGATCTGCTGTCAGACTGTATAATATTAAATTTCTCAAATGTACTGTAGACATTTTGTGCAAGAACATCTGTTATGAGACCTTTTGTACCTGCATATATTCTCTATTCAGAATATTCAATAACGATTGTACATTTATCTATATATATATGAATAACTTCCTGTCCCGAATTCTTTCTTAATCAAATATTTTGTAGAGCTGTTTCTATAGTATGCAGTCTCTGAATAAGACTTAGAGAAAATAAATATGATAAAATCTATCAAAACTGGAGATTCACTTTATCTTTTTCATATGATAAATATTTTCCTTAGAATAAAGAAATATAGGAACATACAAAATTTGACAACAGAAAAGGGCCTTAGAGTCTTTCAACTCTGCTCAGTTGTGCAGCTAGCAGCCCCTATTTTGCAGCGGCCCTTCCCTCTCTCCCTTGCTTCTTTCTGAATGCCTTTCCATCGTGCTCTGTTCCATTCCCTCTTTAATCCATGACCATTCCCCTGGATTCTATCTCTGTCAGCTGCATCCACCTGGCCATCCGCTATCTGGAAGTAGCGCCTCTCATCTCCTGTCTTAAATCACAGGAATAGTCTCATTTCCTTGGCCTTGGGTATCCCTCCACCAGCTTGTAAGCTCTTCTGTGAGATTATTTCCTTACTTGTCATGTACTACAAGGTCTCATTCATATCACCCATGTTCATCCTCTCATATGGCAAGTACATGTTCAATTCCTTCTGAATTCTCTCTTACGGTATGTTCCCCAGATCACTGATCATCTTTGTCACCTTGCGTTGCACACACTCCATTAATTTAATGCCTTTACTCAGGTTCACAAGCCACAACTGCTTGCAGTACACGTAGAATGGCAATAATAGTGATCTATACAATGGCAGAATCTCTTCCCTCCTCCCTGAGGATATAATTCTAGCAATATAACACAGCATCTTATTGACCTTTGCTGTGTCATTTCTACATTATGGTGAGTTTTTGATTGACTCTCATAGTGAGATTCCCCATATCCTTATCCTCCTCAGTCACAAGAAACTGCTCAGCCACCCAAGTTGTTATCTTTTCCTGAGGATTTAAGCTACAAAATGCAGCAACATGCATGTTTTTGGCATTGAATTTCAGCTGGAAGGTGTCCAGCTAGGAGTCCAGCTTTGAAAGATTCTCTTGTTGACCCTGCCACCTCCTTAAGTCATCCACCACCACTCCCAGATTGGTGTGATCAGCAGACAGACTCATTTTGCTATTGATGGCCACCTAAATGTCTACAATGAATATGCCATAAAGCAGTGGTCCCTACACTGAGCCCTGCAGATCTCAGCACATCTCCAAAATACCTCATAAACAAATTCAAACCAAAGCAAAAAAGTTAAAGTGACTTTGAAATCTGCAGTAATATGGATTACATTTTCAATTATAAGTAGTGCTCCTTAAATAATTTTAAGTGTCAAGCAGGTGGGATTATCATTTAGAAAAGAGCAATCAAATCAAATAATTAACTACATGTATTTTACATGTTTTTGATTCATTTGTATTAACCTGAGCAATTGCTCAGATGCAATACCTACCCTATTCAATTTTTCTTAATGTGTACTGTAATACTTCACAATGGATAATTTTAGTAGCAGTATTGTAAAACTCATAGTGTACTTTACACTAATATGTAGATCAAATTACAGGTATTATTAATGCAATGTTTCTCAAGTCTTGCTAATAATGAGAACTATTGTGTTTTTTCTAGCACTTACTTCAACAACTTCACCCTTAACAACACCTACCGAAACAGGTAATTAATAATGTAAATCTGCAGAACTCAATATGTGTTTGGATTTGAAATGTTTCTTGATATTGTCGTGCACTCAAAGGCATGGAGTTAAAAGTTGGAGATATCTCACCAGATTAAACCTTCACCATTTCTTTTGTTTCAACATCACAAATCTCTACCTTACTGCAGTTCAAGAAAACTACATCTTATCCCACATTTTATTGGGCAGCAGGCAGCTCCTCATCCAAAAATATTTTCTGTATCAGTTCTGTACTGTTGAAATAGTTGAATGTGGCAACATAAACTTTATTTAAATGAATGCATCACTGCAAAACGTTTTTTTAAATACAATTTTCAAATAAAAATGCCATAAACAGTACATATTTTCTACCATAAGTGAAGAAGATAGTATTGTCCCTAAATGAGATGAGCTAGAAAACTGTTTCTTATAAGTGCACTTCCCCTGCTGAGGTACTTAAGAGAAAGGTAAAATATCATATTATAATCAAAGAAAACTTTCATAATTCTTTATTCTGCCTGAGCAATTAATTGAGCACTGTGTAAAAGCTTGAGGCATGTTCTTAACACTCCTGAAGAGTTTAAATAGTGCAATGTAGACTAGTCTGTTCTGAACAAGTTAATAATTGTACATTGTTAGTTTTTAAAGATTATTTTACTTTGACATACAAATATTGTTTTCAAAAATGATGAAAAAGGCCATATTTCATTGGATTGAATGCATTGCATTATAAAACATTGCTATCACATAGCAAACAATAATTTGAATATAAGAATACTCCGACAGGTCGAGTATGATCTTCACATACCTAGACTTTTCTGGAAGGCATGAAAATAAACATTTCTGTAACTTTCTTCAAAAAAGCAATGAAATCTCCTATTATCTCTGTTAACTGAGACATGCTCTGACATTTTCTTTCCATTTCTATTGCAGTGACCACACCTACTGGAACTACTCCTACAGGTTAGTTTAGACATATAAAAATTGGAAACACATTTTTTAAACTATTCTGCAAAACTCATATT
Source organism: Neoceratodus forsteri (assembly GCA_016271365.2). Classification (NCBI taxonomy): domain Eukaryota; kingdom Metazoa; phylum Chordata; order Ceratodontiformes; family Ceratodontidae; genus Neoceratodus; species Neoceratodus forsteri. The sequence goes on from CM028131.1 coordinate 587,207,227, forward strand.
AATATATTTCATCAAAACTTAATTTACCAAACTTTAAATACCTGTAATAAGAGTAATGCAAATTCAAATCTTGTTACACAGAAACAATGAAATACTCAAGCATGTCCTTAAATAGTAAAAACATTTTCTCCATTTACATTGTTTCAAAAGGCACAGCTACTACATCTACAGGTACCATAATCAGGTATGACCAGTTCCTCAATATACAGACAATTAATGTTGCTTTGCTCACTGTTTCATTTCGTTATTAATTATATAACCATTGTATGATCCAGAGCTAATGAAAAGTGCATGAAATAGATTTACCTTAGTAGCACTGAATGTGTCAAGCAATTTAGTGAGATTCTCTATTTATCCTTCACAAAATGGAGGGAAAAAAATTCCTCTAAAATTCTTTTAGTTGTCCTACAGAAAGAGGTCTGTTCCTATGACAGTACTTAAGTACCATCTGGTAGATTTTCAATTGCACTATCAGATGAGACCACCCTGACTGGGTAAAAGTAAACACATTAACATACAAAACAAAATCCCTAACAAATGTTATCACAATTTTCAAAGGAGATTTTAAAAAATCTTTAAAAACTCCTGACTAATACAGCTCTACTTCAGTAACAGAAAGAGAATTGAATGAAGACTGCTTATCTGCTGTCAGACTGTAACATTTAAATTTCACAACATGTACTGTAGACATTTTGTGCATGAGCATCTGTTATGAGACCGTTTTGTACCTGCATATATTCTCTATTCAGAATATTCAATAACGATTGTACATTTATCTATATATATAGAATAACTTCCTGTCCAAATATACTGTAATAAATATTTTGTAGAGCTGTTTCTATAGTATACAGTCTCAGAATAAGACTTAGAAAATAAATATGATAAAATCTATCAAAACTGGAGATTCACTTTATCTTTTCATATGATAAATATTCCTTGAATAAAGAAATATGGAATACAAAAATTTGACAACAGAAAAGGGCCTTAGAGTCTTTCAACTCTGCTCAGTTGTGCAGCTAGCAGCCCCTATTTTTGCAACGACCTTCCTCACAGCTTCTTTCTGAATGCCTTTCCATCGTGCTCTGTTCCATTCCTCTTTAATCCATGACCATTCCCCTGGATTCTATCTCACGTCAACTGTACATCCCACACAGCCCACTCCACTATCTGTGAGAAGTGCCTCATCATCTCCACCTTAAACTTCACCAGGAACAGTCTCATTTCATGGCCTTGGGTGTCCTCACCAGCTTATAAACTCTTCTGTACAAAGTTTTTCATGCCTGTCATGTACTGGTCTCATTCATATCACCCATGATGTCCTCTCATGTGGCAAGTACATGTTCAATATACAATTACCTTAACGGTATGTTCCCAGATCACTGATCATCTTTGTCACCTTGCGTTGCACACACACTCCATTAAATTAATGCTTTACTCAGGTTCAAGCCACAACTGCTTGCAGTATGCTAAGATAACAATAATAGTAATCTATACAATGGCAGCGCTCCCTCCTCCCTGAGGATATAATTCAGAATATAACACAGCATCTTATTGACCTTTGCTGTGTCATTTTCCGATAAGGTGGTTTTTTATAGCTCTCACGAGATTCCCCATATCCTTATCCTCCCAGTCACAAAAACTGCTCAACCACCCAAGTTGTTATCTTTCCTGATTTAAGCTACAAAAAAGCAACAACATGTTTTGGCATTAATTTCAACTGGAAGGTGTCAGCTAAGTCAACTTTGAAAGATTCTCTTATTGACCTACCACCTCTAAGTCTCACCACCACTCCCAATTGGTGTGATCAACATACAGACTTATTTTATTGATGACACTAAATGTCTACAATGAATATGCATAAAGCAGAAGTCCCTACAGGCCTGCAATCTCAACACATCTCAAAATACCTCATAAACAAATTCAAAAAACAAAAGTTAAGTGACTTTGAAATCTACAGTAATATGGATTACATTTTCAATTATAAGTGGTGCTCATAAATAATTTAAAGTGTCAAGCAGAAGGACTATCATTTAGAAAAGAGCAATCAAATCAAAAATAATTAACTACATATTTACATGTTTTTGATTCGTTTTGTATTAATATACAATTGGTCAGATGCAATACCACCAATAATTTTCTTAATGTGTATAATACTTCCAATGGATAATTTTAGTAACAGTATTGTAAAAACTCATTGTGTACTTTACACTAATATGGGTCAAATACTGGTATTATTAATGCAATGTTTTCTCAAGTCTTGCTATAATCATTTTTAGCATATACCCTTTCAACAACTTCACCCTTAACAACACCTACCACAACAGTAATTAATGAATTGTAAATGCAGAACTCATTATGTGTTTGGTTGAAATGTTTCTTGATATTATCGTGCACTCAAAGGCATGGGTTAAAGTTGGAATATCTCACCAGATTAAACACCATTTCTTTTGTTTCAACATCACAAATCTCTACCTTACCAAGTTCAAATCACATCTTATCCTACATTTTATTGGGCAACAGGCTCCTCCCAAAACTTTCTGTATCAGTTCTGTACTGTTGAAATAAGTAGATAAGGCAACATACCAACTTTATTTAAATAAATCATCACTGCAAAACGTTTTTAAATACAATTTTCAAATAAAAACAGTATATAAAATGCCATAAACAGTACATATTTTCTACCATAGTGAAGATAGTACACAACCCTAAATGTGATGAGCTAGAAAACTGTTTCTATAGTGCACTTCCCCTGCTGGGTACTTAAGAAAGGTAAAATATTATATTATAATCCAAGAAAACTTTCACACTATATTCTGCCTGTGCAATTAAGTGGCACTGTGTAAAACTTAAGGCATGTTCTTAACACTCTGAAAAGTTTAAATAGTGCAATGTAGACTAGTCTGTTCTGAACAAGCTAACATTGTACATTGTTAGTTTCTTGGTTATTTACTTGTGACATACAAATTGTTTTCAAAAATAATGAAAACATATTTCATTGGATTCAATACATTGCATTATAAACATTGCTATCACAGCAAACAATAGTTGGTATAGAATACTCCGACAGGTCAAAGTCATAATCTTTATACTAGACTTTTCTGGAAAGCATGAAAACATTCCTAACTTTCTTCAAAAACATGAAATCTCTATTATCTGTTAACTGAGACATGCTCTGACATTTTCTTTCCATTTCTATTACGGTGACCACCTACGGAACTATACAGTTAGTTTGACAAATAAAAAGTGAAACACATTTTTTAAACTATACTAAAACTCATAATAATATATTTCATCAAACTTAATTGCAAAACTTTAAATACCTGTAATAAGGTAGCAAATTCAAATCTTGATATCCCAAACAGATAGAAATACTCAAGCATGTTTTAAATACTTAAAATAGTAAACATTTTCTCCATTTCACGTTGTTTCAAAGACAGCTCCACATCTACAGGTACCACAACAGGTGACCAGTTCCTCAATATCAACAATTAATGTTGCTATACTCTGTTTCATTTATTATTAATTATATAACATTGTATGATCAGAGCTAATGAAAAGTGCATGAAATAGATTTAACTAGTAACAGATATTATCAAACTTTTATGATTCTCTATTTATCCTTCACAAAATGGAGGAAAAAATTCCTCTAAAATTCTTTAGTTGTCCTACTGAAGAGGTCTGTTCTATGACAGTACTTAAGTACCATCTGGAATTTTCAATTGCACCTCAGATGAGACCACCCTGACGGGTAAGTAAACACAACGCATAAAAACAAAATCCTAACAAATGTTATCACAATTTCAAAGGAGAAAAATCTTCAAAATCCTGACTAATACAGCTCTACTTCAGTAACAGAAGAGAATGAAATGAAGACTGTGATCTGCTGTCAGACTGTAACATTTAAATTTCACAACATGTACTGTAGACATTTTGTGCATGAGCATCTGTTATGAGACCTTTTTGTACCTGCATATATTCTCTATTCAAATTTTCAATACGATTGTACATTTATACACTATGATACTTCCTGTCCGAATTCTTTCTTAATCAAATATTTTGTAGGCTGTTTCATAGTATGCATCTCTGAATAAGACTTAGAAAATAAATGATAAAATCTATCAAAACTGGAATTCCTTTATCTTTTCATATGATAAATATTTTCCTTAGAATAAAAAATAGGAACATACAAAATTTGACAACGAAAAGAACCTGAGTCTTCAACTCTGCTCAGTTGACAGCTAGCAGCCCCTATTTTGCACCCCTTCCCTCTCTCCCTGCTTCTTTCAGACCTTTCAGCGTGCCCTGTTCATTCCTCTTTAATCCATGACCATTCCTGGTTCTATCTGTCAGCATACTTCCACCTGGCCACTCTGCTATCTGAAGTGCCTCTCATCTCCATAAACTTCACCGAACAGTCTCATTTCATGGCCTTGGTGTCCTCCACAACCTTATAGCTCTTTAATGCTGCAGTAAAACACCTTTAATCAACCTCAAATTAGACATGATTACTCTTAGGAAAACTAAATCAGATAATGGAAAAGAGAGGTAGAAAAAAACAGCCTTAAAAGTTTGGCAACCAAAAGGAATACTCAGTCCATACAAGAGGTGATAATCACTCCTGTTGGGAATAGAAATAACAGTGATGCATTCAAATAGTGGCAAGCAAAACAAAACAACATAAGTTATTATTGCAAACAGAAAGAAGATTAATGCTAAATGTTGGGTCATTATGTGTTTGAATACTGATAATGAGATACTCAATGTATCACTAAAGAAATTTCAACAACACATTACAAACAGAACTGTAAAAATGGTTTAATGTTGTAAGGTATCCTCCTGAAGGCATTACCTTGGAAAGGATTTGCATTTTCCAGGATTTTGTTTTCAGAGAACAGGTTCATTACTATCAAATTGAAGTAAAGCAATGTTAATGCAACATTATTCCATCTAGGGGCAGTATAGCATATTGTAAAGAGCAGTAAGCTGCAAACCTGAAGAACTGGGTTTGAATCCCACAGCCACCAGTTGCATGCTGTGCAACCATATGCAAGTCACTTATCTTTACTGAGCTCCACAATACAGAGGAAAAAAAGCTTCAGCTTAGAGAGACTTTCTGGCCAAAACATTGTAAAATAAAAACAAAATAGAGTGTTAATTATTGTTGAGTTATTCAGAAAATTTGTTGCGTTTCACAACAGAACATATTACCATGTAATTGTGGTAAAATTTGTCAGGAGTTACTTTGTAATGACAGTCATTCCATTTGAATTACAATATATTATTTAGTCAGTTCCCTAAATTGAAACATGTTCTCCAATTGTATGTCTATAGTAGTAGCCTTTTGGGGAATGGTTATGATTTCTTACTTGGTATCTTTGTTCAGAAGGCACCACAGAAAATGCACATAGTAGATAAACAGCCAGAGCTAACCAATGGATATCCAGAAACACATAAATAATGTGGCACTACGTAGAATGAAAATAACTGAGGAGGCAAAAATATAACAACACAAATGTGAATTTATTCAACTTAGTAGGCAAGCAAAAACCTTAAGAGCTGGAACATGGCAACATTTTGTAGAGCACTGTTGCTTTTTCTAAACCCTCTTGTCTTTGTAATTCTTGATATTTCTGTTGTCATTCGGCAATTTAATTAATGTAACTGATCTCATCATAGTTTACTAACCTTAAACTTCCATTTGACATTTATGCTGTAGCTGTACTTGCCCTAAAATTTTCAAATGCTATGTGTTAGAAAATTATAAAAGAGCACCTTTTTGACATACTGTATGGTGCCTCTCTTTTCCTGATGTTACAGTTCTTTTTCAATAACAAAGACACCTTTGTGAAATACAATATTCAAACACAATTCAGCTAACCTATTTTGTCTTTTCTTGTATTTGCTTTATGACCACAGTTCTGTAATTTTGAAGTCATTTTCCTAAAAATGTTCTTTTTTCTCCCTAGAGCTTATCTAATCCTCTTGCTTCTGCCTCCATTTAAGTCATTTTTTTTTTAAATTTGAGGCTCACAATACGTTTTTGTGAAAATGATTGTGATCTCCCAAACAGATGGTTATTGCATTAGTGGTGTGAAAAACAGGAGGGTTAGATGAAGCATGACACAGAAAGATGTTTTAAAACAGATGCCCTCAGGAAGAAAGAACAAGTGGACACATGCAGAAAATTTATATAACATAGCAGAATCAGCCAGGATGAAACATTTAGTGATGAGCATGTCATAGTTTCCTTTATAACAAACTGGACTACTGTAACTGCTATCAGATTACATTGTGTTCCTGCAGAATCTTATGGAATGCTACTGGCAGAAATGGTGAAGAGTGTTGCATTCTGGATATAGAGAATACTGGATGGGCAACTATGCACAACCATTGTGTCCTGCCACGGAGGGGTTCTGATTCCTTCTGACCTCAAAAGCACAGCTCGATAGATCTGTGGAAATCAGATCCCAGAAGTGGCAGAACACAGTGGTTATGCATAAAGTTGCTCATCATGTACTTTTTATTGTGTATAGTATTACGTGAAATGTGTGCATTGTGTTTTTTTTTCTTTTACAATGAACTGACTTGTGCAGTCTCTAGAGGTTCTGGAATGCTGTTCTATCACAGAAGGTAGCCGGTCAATATTGTATGTCAATAACAGCTCTGTGAAATCGCCTCAGAGATAACAGCATGAGTGAACACAGCTGTAGGGAAACTATAGCACAGACAGGGCTATACTAGATCTAGTACTGACTAACAGGGAAGGATCACAGATCTTCAGGTCGAAGGTCACCTGGGTGCCAGTGACCATCACAAGGTATAGTTCAGTTTTGCCACTAGAACAAAATCATCCCATTCCAAGGCAAAATTATGGGACTTCAGAGGAGCTGACTTTGATAAGATGGCCAACAGAGTTAAGCTAGCCCTGGCAAAAAGAAATACAAGTGAGGGGGTACAGGCAAAGTGGGCAAGCATTAAAGATGCAATACTTGAAGCAACATTCCATTGTGTTAGTGAAAAAAGGAAGTGCAAAAGAAGAAAGAAACCACTTTGGTTCTAAAACACAGTAGCAGAAAAGGGCAGAGCCAAAAGGCTGGCCTTCAGAAAATATAAGGGAATGCAGCAGGATGAAGATAAGGAGGCATACCAAACTTCCCTAAGAGAAGCAGTGAAGTCAGTAAGGCAGGCAAAGGCCCAAACTGAAGAAACACTAGCACGGACAGTAAAAGGTGACAAGACTTTCTATAGATACAATAGTGAAAGGAGAAAGTCCAGAAGGGATATTGCTAAGATCAAAGGGGACAAGGGGGGCACGTGAGGAGGAGGCCCATATGAAAGTATCTATCCTAAATAGATTCTTCTGCTCAGTATTTACTGAAGAGAAGGTAGGGCAGGGCCCACAGCCCAGCACCATGGACACAGGGGGGAGGGAGGTGTGCACTAGTCCCTTCACAAAAGAAAGGGTCCTACAAGAGCTCGATAAGCTCAGGGTGGACAAGGCAATGGTACCTGATGGCATACATCCCAGGGTACTAAAGGAGCTAAGGATGCAACTAGCAGAGCCATTATCAGAACTGTTTAGTGAGTCTCTGAGCACAGGAGAGGTACCAGAAGACTGGAGAAGGGGTCATGTGATCCTGCTCCACAAGAGTGGTAGCAGGGAGTAGACAGGAAACTACAGACCAGTCAGTCTTATCTCAGTAGTGGGCAAGATTATGGAGACACTACTTAAGGAAAGGATAGTGTAACACCTGGAATCCATATTAGCACAGAATTCAAGACAGCATGGGTTTACAAAAGGAAGGTCCTGTCAAACTAATCTCATACATTTCTTTGACTGGGTAACCAGAGAGGTGGACCAAGGGGAAGCAGTTGATATCGTCTACCTTGACTTCAGCAAAGCTTTCAATACTGTTCCACACAGAGAAGACTGATTAATAAGCTGGGTAGGCTCAGGGTGGGTCAGACGTTGGTCAACTCGGTGGCAAACTGGTTGATGGGCAGAAAACAGAGTGTGATGTTAGTAAACAATGTACTGTCAGAAAAGATGCAAGTCACAAGTGGGGTACCTCAGGGATCAGTCCTGGGTCCAGTCCTCTTCAATATCTTCATCAGTAGAATTGCAGATGGACTGGAGGGTAAGGTTTGTCTGTTTTCAGATGACACCAAGATTTGCAACAGAGTAGATGATCCAGATGTGGTGGGCGGAATAAGAAGAAATCTGGATAACCTAGCAAAATGGTCAGAAGAGTGACAACTGGGGTTTAATGCAAAGAAGTGCAAGATCATGCACATAGGGAAGAGAAACCCTGAAGCCACCTATAGGCTGGGATGGGAGTTGCTGGCAGTCACAAGGGAAGAAAGAGACTTGGGCATCATCATCACCGGTGACCTGAAATCATCCAAGCAGACTTCTAAAGCAGTAGATAAGGCTAGAGGGATGTTGGGGTGTATTAGTAGAGGTATCACAATTCAGAAGAGGGAGATAATAATCCCTCTTTACATGACACTGGTTAGGCCCCATCTGGAGTACTGCATGCAGTACTGGATGCCACACCTTCACAAGGACATTAACCAAATTGAGGCAGTCCAGAGAAGGGCAACCAAAATGGTGCAGGGACTGCATCAGAAAACATATGAGGACAGATTAACTTAGCTCAATGTGTATACCCTAGAGCAAAGGAGGGAGAGAGGTGATATGACTGAAACATTTAAACACCTTAAGGGCATTAACAAGGTGAAAGAGTCTAACATGTTTCAATATAAGAAAAACAGCAGGACAAGAGGACACAGCATGAGATTAGAGGGAGGCCGATTAAGGGGTAATGTGAGGAAGTTCCTTTTCACAGAAATGGTGGTGGATGCATGGCACGGCCTACGTCAGGAAGTGGTGGATATGAATACAGTGCAAGGCTTCAAACAGGTATGTGATAGGCATAAGGGAGCAATACAGATGAGTATGAATTGATAGGCCATTGACAGAGCAAAGCCAATGGCACATTCATAAGGTAGAAAAAGAAATAGGCAGACTGGATGGACCTTGCGGTCCTTATCTGCTGTCAACTTCTATGTTTCTATATTACAGCACTGTATCTGTAGTTGCATTCACTCATGCTGACTAACTATGTCACTGTGTGCCAAAGCAGCATATTGCAATAGGGGTATGAACGACAGAGTGGCAGTCTGGGAAAGGCAGTGCAGGTCAAACTGTCTGGTGTTTGAGTCCGACCCCTGCATTGTGCATGCTTTTTGTTTGGATACCTTCTGTTTATTTTTCAATTTTGGATCTTGCACCCTACCCTTGCTGGTCCCCCACCACCTTTTCTATTGCAGAAAAAATTCATCCTCATCCACATTTTTTCTCCCTCCCTCTGCCCCTCTTCAGAGTTGATTATATTTAAGTGGTGTGGGGACATAGCATCTTGGGGCAGAGCCCCACATAAAATTTTGATATTCCCTATTGTGTGTTGTGTGGTTTGTGGTGTGAGGGAGTGTGAGGAGCTGCTTGCTAGAATGAACGCTCTTTTGGCTCACTTTTTTCCCCATTGAAATTTATCCACGCACTGTTTTGATTATGCTCTTGTCGACTGTGCTATTAATTATTAGTGGTTTTGAGCTAAATCCATCACAGAAGGGTACAATCACATTCCATGACCTTTGAATTGTTAAATAACAGCACTTTGAAAAGGATGGACTTCTATATAAAACAATGCTCTACTATACACTATAATTCTGCTGCAGATCTCATGCTGTCTGAATAGTATACTGTATTTTAAAAACTATCCTGGATACTAGAAAAGCATTTTACATTTGTATTTATTCTGAAACAATGATTTAGCCAGAGAAAATTAATTTACAGTCCTGCTAGTGCACTGATTCTTAATCTTGAAGTGCTGTACAGGAAAAATAAACTGTATTCACTTACTACCAGATATTATAAGTAAAAGGATACTCCCTGTTACTGAGTTAGGGGATGTTGCTTACAGCTCTGTCCCCACACCTCCCTTGACTGATTGCCCCCTCATTTAAAGCATCAGCACATGATAGCAGTGAACATTTTGATCTATACTTTTTATTCTATTTTAGATTGCCCTTATCACATGACTTGTATGAGACACCCCATTTTCCTATTTTGAGTCTGCTTTAGCACTTTTTCACATTTGAAATAATAAAAGGAGGTCTAATTTTAATATGGGTTGAACCAGGTTTTCATTAGTATTCTCAGCTGGTTTTGCACACTTGTCATCACACAATTTCACAGAGCGGTGTCTGCTGATAAAAGTTTATTGTAATCACAGGAAAAGTGATGTTAAACAATAGGGGCTCAATTTTCAAAGGGAGACACACAGCTTATGTCAAGCCCTGCAGTGGAGCCATTTGTTGTTGCAGCTGTGCCAACCTCCTTTGACACAACTGTGTCTGATTTTAGTACATTGGACACAGTTGCAACACTTTCGACACTTTACGGCAGCTTGTGCCAACTATTTTGCACAAGCCTTGTAAAAATGGTTTGCAGCATGTCACAAGTTAGACCAGGAGGCAGCTAGTCCAACTTCTGGTATTTGATGGCCGGAAAGAAAATCCAATTGTCTCCTGAGAATGCCGCAAGTCCCATGTGCCATTTGATCGGTGCACCAGGGACATGCAGCAGTTCTCAGGCTTTGAAAACTGAGCCCTGGGTGTTCAAAAACAACATAAAATACTGATGAAAATGTACATGTGGAAATAAAAGTATCTTACAAGTCAGAACATAGATGGCATGGCAATCTAAAATGATATCAACGAGTATAGGTCAAACTTCTTACATCTATGATGCACTGCTGCTTTATTGGCTGACTTTCTCCTATAGAATTCAGAAGATGTGAATGACTCACCCCTTCCTTCTGCATTCCTCCTGTGGTTCTGGAATGAATGTGCAGACTTGCAAGCTAGCTAATCCTCAATACAGTTGTAACTAATTGTTTGATTTTGTGTCTTCTGGTTTCTTCCAGTTTTCCATTCTTACCAAGTTGAATTGCATTCACAGCTCCTAAATGCAGTTGCTTGTTGTATTGCCCCCAAGAAATGGTCTGTACATCGTTGTCCACTTCACTGCTTGTATACTACTTTTTACTCCTATTTTTGATGTGTCTGTTCTTCTCTCCCCAAGGATGCAACTGAACATTAGCTATCCAGCTTTGTGAGCCCATGTAATAAAACATGTTAAACAAAGCATCCATACAAGATCAGCGCTCTGCTGTTTTCAGAATGGGCTTTTAATTTCACAATAAATCTTGTCTAAACCAAGACGATAACAAAGCTCTGGTGCAGGCTACATTCCTTTCCTTACTGGACTATGGTGCCATAGAAGTGCCGCAGTCTTACAACTGGGTAGGCTAGACATCTTGAACCAGAGTGCTTCACTTTATCAGTGAGCTCCCTGTCCTTACAAACCACTGCCTTCTTTACAAGAAAATAGGTTGGCCATCACTTGGTAGTAGAAGGTTAAGACACTTAAATCTTTGGACCCTTAAAGCCTTACATAACTCATTACCTAAATATATTTCCTCACTCCTCCACAGGCCCCAAGGCACATATATGCTTAGATTACAAAATGTAATTTTGCTTGATATCCCTAGGCACTGTTCAAAATATGGAAGATGTCCTTCAGCTGGGCTGTCCCTAAAGCCTAGAATGCCCTCCAGAAATTAATTAAGCTACCTACCCTGGTCTGTCACCCAATTTTAAACACTTCTTAACCAACACTGTGTAGATAAATGTGTTAGCTATTAGCACTGCGCTTGCCTACTGTACTATGATTAGTTTTTCCATGACAATCTTTCTCCTCTCGCATTAAGCTTTATTACTGTCTACTAATCCTAGGCCTCCTGTTTTAAGCATTTTGTACTACAAGATGTTACTATGACAAAAAATTGTTATCCTTTTCCCATTGTTTTTTTATCTTTTGCTTTGTATACTGCCTTTCTAAGTATTATGAAATTGTCATTGTACTCCCAAATTCTAATTCAGTTTGTATGTATTGTTTTTACTTGTCCTACCAAGGACCTCCATGAAATGAGCTTTGCTCAGTGGAGCACTTTGGTAAAACAAATAAAATAAATAACATAAATAAAAATGTAAAATCAATCCAAATGGTAGGCAATGTAATAGACCCAAGTGCTTTAAAAATAAATAAACACAATTATGGTAACAAACTTATGCAAATAACTTTTGCATCACTTTTATGTATATGGCTTCTCCCACCTTCATTTACCCTCCTTCAATCATTCACTCAAGCATCAGTTCCATCTCCTCTTTCCTCCTTGTTGCTTCGGACCTGGCTAGTCTGTCCCATGTCCTCTCCATTCTTATATGTTGTGTGTGATCTCTGTGCACCTTCACCTAATTTATACTTGCAACCTGAACCCTTACCCTGATTTGGAATTCAGATTTAGCAATTGCCTTATTGGTCCTTGTAAGTACAGATCCAGAAGCAAATAATTTGATACATTTTATTGGGCCAACGTACTGTAGATAAAACAAAAAAGAACAAAGTGCTTTAGCTTTCAGACCAACAAGTCCTTCCTCAGAAGCTTAAGGTTTAAGGCTTAAGGAAGTTTATGCCTCTGAGAAACAGAAACATAGAAATTGTCGGCAGATAAGGACCCACTAGGCTGATCTAGTCTTCCCGTAGGCCCTATACATTGTATGTGGCCACTGATCCTATGTGATCAATCACTTTTCATCACCCCCTCCCCTCTCAGGCTTCCCTTGTGACTGTCCCAAGCATGCTTAAAACCCTTCACTGTGCTTGCCCCCACTACCTCCTGTGGCAGACTATTCCAAGTGTTGACTACCCTTTCTGTGTAGAAAAACTTCCTCACATTACCTCTTAATCTACCCCCTTCCAATTTCATAATGTGCCCCCCTTCTTCTAGTACTTTTTCTACATAGGAAAAGGTCCCCTACCTGCACCTTGTTTATGCCCTTGAGGTACTTGAAAGATTCAATCATGTCCTCCCACTGTCTCCTCTCCTTTAATGAGTACATACTGAGGTCCCTTAGTCTTGCCTCATATGTTTTGTGGTGTAAGCCCTGCACCATCCTTGTTGCCCTTCTGGATAGTCTCTACCTTATCTATGTCCTTGCACAGGTGTGGTTTCCCAGAACTGCATGCAGTACTCAGGTAGGCTTTATCAATGTTTATGCAGTGGCATCTGCACCGCCTGCCCTCCCGCTAGTGATACCACTGACTATGTACCACAACATGCCACTAGCCCTCCCTGCCACACTTTGTACACTGCTTTGATACCTTAATGTCATCAGAGATGATAACCCCTAGGTCCCTTTCCCCTTGGTGACAGTCCAGTTCCCCCAACCTGTAGCTCTCCCTAGGGTTCCTCTACCCAGTGCATTGTTTGCACTCTGTTTGCATTGAATCTCAGTTGCCACATCTCCGACCATCTTTCAAGCTTCTCCAGATCCTCTTCATTTTCTGCACCCTTCTGGAGTATCCATCCTGTTGCAGATCTTGGTGTCATCTGCAGATAGGCCAACCTTTCTTTCAGCCCCTCTGCAATGTCACTAATGAAGAAATTAAACAGGACTAGTCCTAGTACTGATCCCTGTGGTACCCACTGGTCATCCCCCTTCCCCAGATTGTACCCCATTTACCACAACCCTGTCTCCTGTCTGATAATCAGTTACTAACCTGTTCACCACCTTGCCTCCATGCCCAGACTACCCTTCTTGATAATCAGCCTTCTATGTGGGAGCTAGTGTTGAAGGCCTTATGAAATCTAGGTGAGCAATGTCTACCACCCCTCCCTGGTTTAGTTCCCTAGTCACCCAATCAAAAAAAACTAATGACTCATTTGACATGACCTTCCTGCTGTGAATCCATGTTGCCTCAGATCTTGAACACCACTAGATTCTATGTGTGCCACTCTCCTTTCTTTCAGCAGTGTCTCCATGATATTTCCTCCACTGAGGTGAGGCTGACTGGCTTGTAGTTCCCCCACCTCCCCTACTGCTACTTTTGAGCAGTGGGACTACATGTGCCTTCCTCCAGTCCTCTGGAATGACACCCGTGTTGAGTGACTCTGTGAACAGGGCTGCCAGAGGCACTGCTAGTCCCTTTGCAGCTCCTTTAATGTCCTCGGTGGATGCCATCTGGCCCCATGGCCTTATTCACCATCAGCTTTGTGAGTTCTTCTAGAACTCACTCTCACTGGAATGGGCTGGTGTTCAGTTCATCTCTCCTCCCCGTTACCTCTGCAACCCAACTGTGATCCTTGACCGTCCCTCCTTAGTGAATACCTGAGCAGAGTATTTGTTCAGTATTTTTGACCTTGTTCAGATCCTACTCCTTACACTCTCCTTCTCCTCTTTCAGACTCACAATCCCCCCTTCCAGTTTTTCTTCTTTCACTGATGCACCTATAAAATACCTTGTCCCCTTTGTTTACAGACTGTGCTAAGCCTTCTCCTGTCTGTGCCTTCACCCTCCTAACAGCCTTCCCTGTTTCCCTTAGACATTCAAGGTACACCTCCCTGTCCTCCTCCCTTTGACTCCCCTTATATTTTCTGAAACTCAACCTTTTAGCCCTGACTTTGACCCTCATCTCTTTGGAAAACCATAGTGGTTTCCTTCTTCTTTTCCCTTTTGCCACTATCTTAATGCATTGGTTTGTCATATCCACAATGCCTCCTTTCAGTTTCTCCCATTGTTCTTCCACCCCCTCTATTACCTCTGCTTTCCCCGGGACTGCTTGTATCCATCTACCAGGTTCAGTGAAATCTGCTCTCCTGAAATCTAATACTCTTGCTCTTGCTCTTGTGTGGCTTAATTGAGTCCATGTCTCCATGCTGAACCACACCATCTAGTGGTCACTGGATCCCAGCTGCCCTTCCACCTGTATTTCTTTGACTCTGTTCCCAATGGTCCATACAGGTCCAGAATTGACTTGTCCCTGGTTGTCTCATGCACCAGCTGCCTGGGTCCAACCTTGTAGAGAATCAAGGATGGCTGTGATTCTGGCTGAAACAGCCATTGGTGCCCCAATCCATATGAACATACGAAATTTGCCAGCAGATGAAGGCCTAGAGGTCTATCAAGTCTGCTTGAATGTGCAGCTAGCACCTCCCCTATTCTGCAGCTGCCCCCCTTACCTTCCCTTCATTAACCGGCCCCCTTGTCCTGTCCATCCTCATTTGGCAGTCCACTGTTCTGCATACCACTTCAGCAGGTAACGCAGTCCACCAGCCACCACCCTCTCTGTAAAAAGTGTCTCCTCATCTCCCTCCACAACCTTCCTCCTCCAGTCTCATATCAGCAGCCCAGGTGTCCCTCCCCCCTTACTTTGGCAGCCCCTCTGCCTGTCTTGTTCCTTTCATGTATTTAAAGGTTTCAATCATGTCACCCCTGTCTCCTCTCCTCCAGTGAGTACATTCCACCTTCAACTCCTCTCGTGATAAGTCCCCAGCCTTGATCTTTGTGCTCTGCCACCACCTCCAGTAACAATGTCCTCTTCAGATACAGGCCAGTACTGCATGCAGTACCAGGTGTGATCTAACTAATGACCTATACAGTGAGATCATCTTCTCCTCTAGGATATACCCCTTACAATACAACCCAGCATTTTTGTTGGCCTTTGCAGCTGCCTACATTGTGCGAGTTATTCATTGACCTGTAATGAGCACACAGATCTTTCTCCTCTGTCTGGACTACTGCACTCCCTAGCTCATAACTCCTCCTTGGTTCTTCATCCCAAATGCAACTGTGCACTTTTGGCATTAAAACCAGTTGCCAGGTCTGACCAGGTTCAAGCTTTGCCAGATCATCCTGCCCCTACCATCCCCCTAGGTCATCCACCACTACTTCATTGTCATCAGCAAACAGAATGATCTTGCTCTTGATGTCCACGATATGTCTTATGAATATCCAAACACTAGTGCAACACTGAGCCCTATGGAACACAGCTCATCCTGCCCTTGGGTGTGAGGCTCCCCACCCCACCACCCTCTGTTACCTTCCTGCGCAGTTTCCACCCATCTCACCAGTTTACTGCCCTGTGCCTCTACTTCCTTCCCAGCCTTCCATGGCACTGGGTCAGAGACCTTACTGAAGTCAGATACAGGACATCCCTACATAGCCCTAACCAGGTCCCTGCTACCCAGTCATGAAATCGACCAGGTTGGTTTGGCGGGATCTACCACATGAAACCATGCTGTCTGCCTGTAGTCCTTTGGCCTCTAGGAGTTCCACACCCTCCCTCCAGGATGGTCTCAGTAGCTTACCACGATGGATGTAGGGCTCATAGTCTGTAGTGGTTCATCCTTGGGGCCACTCTTGTGGAGGGCACCACATGAACCATCCTCCAGTCCTGGTACACACCCTCAATGTATGAGCCAAATAGGTCTGCCAAGGTTCTGCAAGGACCTCTGCCAGCTCCAGTACCCTGGGGTGGATGCCATCTGGGCTGGTGTCCCCACCCTCACCTTCAAACCCTCTCAAACTCCATATCCATGATTTCTCCATCTATCCCCCCCCCTGCTTCTGCCATTCTCCCACCTTGGGTGTCACCCCTCTTCTCTTAGTAATACTGAGCAGAAGTACTCATTGAGTCTTCCTTATCACCTGCCTCCACCAACCCCCACTCCTTCTAATCCTTACTATGTGGTCCTTACGCTTTGTTGAGGAGATATTCAAAAAAGGTCCTATAACAGATGCTCATGCACAAATGTCACGTTGTGAAATTGAAATGTTGCTGCCTCATATCAGATAAGCATTATTTTATTCTCTATCTGTTACTGTAGTAGCACCGAAATAGTCAAAGAATTTTCAAAGATTTTAAAATCTCTTTGAGAACTGTGGTTTTGTTAGATTTTATTTTGTTTTTTAGTCTTTACTTTTACCGGACATGGTGGTTCCTCAATAGTGTAATTGAAAATCTACCAGACTGTATTTAAGTACTGTAATAGTAACTGGCCCTTTCAGTAGACAACAAAATACTTTTTGAGATCTTTACCTAAATTTTGTGAAGGATAATAGAGAATCTCACAAAATTTCTCGACATATTCGGTGTTACTACTGAGTCCTTCATGAACTTTATTAGCACTGGATCAAGATTGGCTATATAATTAGATAATGAAAGAGTGACAAAGCAATATTAATTATTTGTATATTTTTTATTTTCTCCTAGGAGCTCCGTTTACAACCTCCCCCACACTCCGTCGTTCTAGCCATCCTCGGACATGAGACCCCTCCCTATTGCACCCGCGACTTACCCTCGTGGCAGTGTGGTGGGAGCGACTCAACCCATCCCAACGGATCCATGCGGGGAGGTGCCTCCAGGAATGGCACCGGGAATGACGCTTGCTGCTGGCTCCCATTTTCTTGTTTTTCCTCCGCAGGCATGGCGTGTAATGCGCTAGCGACAGAGTGTGCATAAGTTCCCGGTGCGCATGTTAGTCAGGCATCTGCCAGATCCCACCTCTTGACTTGCGGCCGTGTTGTCAATCCCTGCCTTCGCTAGGGTCAGGCGGGCACGTCATCAATTTCAATTGGGTTGACAGCAGTCTCGACGCCGATCCATTCTCCTGTCACTTTCAGCAACCCATGCCTGAATTATTTGTATATTGTGGAATTTGTTATACCTTTGTTGTACCAGTAGAAGTGAATTGTCTGTTGTACAATGTAAAATGGAGAAAATGTTTTTTCAAGTATTTTAAACATACTGATATTTCTATGTTTCATATACAAGATTTGAATTTGTATTACTCTGTTACAGGTATTTAATGTTTGTTTCGTTTTTTTGAAGTATGTGAATAAGAGTTTAACAGAATAATTTTAAAATGATTTTGCAATTTGTATATATCTTAACTGACCTGTAGGAGTAGTTCCATGTGGTCACTGCAATGGAAATCAAAAGCAAAATGATCAGAGCATTTATTAGTTAACAGAGATAATAGGAGATTTATTGCTTTTTGAAGAAAGTTACAGAAATGTTTTTTCATGGTTTCAGAAAAGTCTAGGTATGGGAAGACTATGAAGTTGGACCCTGTCTGAAAGTTGTATCTTTCAACTATTTTTTCTAACTTAGCAATGCTTAATGCAATGCACTCAATCCAATGAAATATGGCTTTGTCACTTTTAAAAAATATTTGTATTGGCAAGAAAAAGAACTGAAAGAGAACTAACAATGTACAATTATTAACTCATTCAGGGACAGAATAGTCTACATTGCACTATTTAAACATCTTCATAGAGGGTTAATAACATTCTTCAGCTTTTCGTAGTGCTCAATTAATTGCACAGGTAGAATAAAGAATGATCAAAGTTTTGTTTGATTGTAATTTGATATTTTATCTCTCTCTCTATTAAGAACCTGAGCAGTTCTGGTGCACTTGTAAGAAATATTTTTCTAACTCATCATATCTAGGGGACAGCACTATTTTCTTCATATTTGAGAGAAAATATGCCAATGTTCATTTCATTTTATATACTATTTTTATGTGATAATTGTATTAAAAATCTTGTTGCAGTTATGCATTCATTTAAATATTGTTGGTTCTAGTATTCGGATTCAACTGTTTCAGTGTTGCAGATGAGACACACAGTAAATATTTTTGGATGAGGAGGAGCCTGCTGCCCTAATAAAATGTTGGTTAAGATGTATTTTTTTCTTTAAACGCTGTAAATAGAGATTTGGTATGTTGAAGCAATAGAAATGGAGAAGTTTCATCTGGTAAGAGATCTCCAACTCATAACTCCATGTTTTTAAGTGCACCACAATATCAAGAAACATTTTAAATCCAAACACATACTAAGTTCTGCCTTTTGATAACTCATTGATTACCTGTCGGTAGGTGTTGTTGAGGGTGAAGTTGTTGAACTGGGTATACTAGAAAAAGGACAACAGCCCTCATTATTAGCAAGCCTTTGAAAACTTTGCATTAATTCTACTGTAATTTGACTCATATTATGTAAAGTACCATCATGTTATTTACTATACTGTTACTATAAATGATCCATTCTAAAGAATTAGAGTACAGATTAATAAAATTGAATTTGTAGAGTTGCATCTGACCAATGCATAATTAATGCATGACAAATCAAAAACATTTAAATATGAAGTTTTTCATTTTGGATTTGATCGATATTTTTCTTAATGATAATCTCTCCTGCTTGAGAAATACAATTATTTGTGTAGGACTACTTATAATTGAAAATGTAATACATATTATTGCACATTTCAAAGTCACTTTAGCTGTTTAGCTTTGGCTTGAATTCATTTATAAGGTATTGTGAAGATGAGCAGAGATCTGCAGGGCCCATTGTTGGGACCACTGCTTTATATTACATTCTTTGTAGACAATTCGGTGGACATCAATAGCAAAATGAGTCTGTTTGCTGATGACACCAATCTGGGAGCTGTGGAGGATGACTTAAGGAGGTGACAAGGCCAACAAGATGATCTTTCAAAGATGGACTCCTGGCTGGACACCTTTTAGCTGAAATCAAATGACAAAAAAATGCAAGTTGCTGCATTTCATAGCTTGAAACATGATTAGGAGATACCAACTTGGTGGGGATGAAAAATGTCATGTGACAGAGGTGGATAAGGATATGGGGGGTTCATTATGAAGGTGAATGATAAACTCACCATAAAGTAGATTTGAGGCAGCAAAGATCAAAAAGATGCTGTGTTGTATTGCTAGAATTATCCTCAGGGAGCAGGAAAGTGATTCTGCCATTGTACAGATCACTATTTATCCCATACCTAGAGTAGTTCATGCAGTTGTGAGTCGTGTACCCGAGTAAGGGCATTACGTTAATGGCGTGGGTGTAGCGCAAGGTGACAAAGATGATCAGTGATCTGGGGGACTAACTGTAAGGGAGAAGGCTGAAGTAATTGAACATGTACTTGCTAAATGAGAGCATTAAGATGGGGGATATGATTGAAACCTTCTAGTACATGTCAAGCATAAATAATCATATACAGAAGGCTTCAAAATGTGGAGGAGGGACACCCAAGTCTATGAAATGAGTCTGTTAGTGGGGAAGGGGAAGGTGGAAGATGAGGAGACACTTTTCTACAGATAAGGGAGTGGCCATGTGGAATGCACTGCTGGAAGATATAGTATCCATTAGAACTGTGGGTGATTCAAGAGGGGATGGGACAGAGCAAGATGGAAAGGCAGGCAGAAAGGGGCAATATAGGGAGGGGGAGCAGCAAAAAAGGGCTGTTAGCTGCTCAACTGAGCAGACTTGATAGACTGTAATGCCCTTTTCTGCGGTGACATTTTGTATGTTCCTGTATTTCTTCAGTTTTAATTCCAAGGTAAATATTTATCATGTGAAAAGGACAAAGTGAATCTCCATTTCTGATGGATGTTATCATGTTGATTTTCTTTAAGTCTTATTCAGAGGTAGCATACTACAGAAACAGCTCTACAAAATATAAGTTGATTAAGAAGAAAGATTTTGGGAGAGGAAGTTTTATATATATATATATATATATATGGAGCTGTATGCACAATCATTTTTGAATATTCTGAATTGAGGAGATACGACCATAAAAAAAGGCCTCATAACAGATGCTCATGCACAAAATGTATACACGTTGTGAAATTGAAATGTTGCTGCCTCGTATCAGATAAGCAGTATTCATTTCATTCTCTATCTGTTACTGTAGTAGCACCGAAACAGTCAAAGAATTTTCAAAGATTTTTAAAAATCTCTTTTGAGAATTGTGAAACCTTTTGTTAGGGATTTTGTTTTGTTTTTTAGGCTGTTTACTTTTACCCGGATATGGTGGTCTCATCTAATAGTGTAATTGACAATCTACCAGATGGTACTTAATGCACTGTAATGAGGACTGGCCCTTTCTGTAGGACAACAAAAATAATTTTTGAGGAACTTTTTTACATAAATTTTGTGAAGGATAAATAGAGAATCTCACAAAATTTCTCGTCATATTCAGTGCTACTACTGTAGATCTCTTTCATGAACTTTTTATTAGCACTGGATCAAGCATTGGTTATATAATTAATAATGAAATGAAAGAGTGACCAAAGCAATATTAATTATTTGTATATTTTTTTTATTTTCTCTCCTAGGAGCTCCGGTTACAACCCCCCCCACACTCTGTCGTTCCCTCAGCACCATCAGCGGACAGGAGACCCACTCCCTATTGCACCCTGCGAATTACCCTTCGCGGCAGTGTGGTGGAGAGCGACTCAACCCATCCCAACGGATCCATGCCAGGGAGGTGCCCTCCAGGAATGGCACCGGGGAATGACGCCTTGCTGCTGGGCTCCCATTTTCTTTGTTTTTCCTCCGGCAGGCATGGCGTGCAATGACGCCAGCGACTGAGTTTGTGCAAGCTCCCGTGCGCATGCTAGTCAAGCATCTGCCAGATCCCACCCCCCTTGGCTTGCGGCTGCGTGTTTATCAATCCTCAGCCTTCGCTAGGGTCAGGGCAGCACTCGTCACTTAATTTCTCTAATTGGAGATGGACAGCAGTCCTCCGGATGCTCGATCCATCTCCTCCCTGTCGACCCCCAGCAACCCATGCCCGAATTATTTGTATATTGTGGAATTTGTCAGACCTTTTGTTGTACCAGTAGAAGTAGTAGTTGTGCCTGTTGTAACAATGTAAAATGGAGAAAATGTTTTCTTTTTTAAGTATTTTAAACATACTTGAGTATTTCTATGTGTTTCATATAACAAGATTTGAATTTGCATTACTCTTAGTTACAGGTATTTAATGTTTGGTAAATTAAGTTTTTTTGAAATATATGAATAAGAGTTTAACAGAATAGTTTTAAAAATGATTTTGCAATTTGTATATATCTTAACTGACCTGTAGGAGTAGTTCCAGTAGGTGTGGTCACTGCAATAGAAATCAAAAGCAAAATGATCAGAGCATTTATTAGTTAACAGAGATAATAGGAGATTTCATTGCTTTTTTGAAGAAAGTTACAGAAATGTTTTTTCATGGCTTCCAGAAAAGTCTAGGTATGGGAAGACTATGAAGTTGGACTCTGTCTGAAAGTTGTATATCTTCAACTATTTTTTTCTAACTTAGCAATGCTTTCTAATGCAATGCACTCAATCCAATGAAATATGGCCTTCGTCACTTTTAAAAAAATATTTGTACGTCGGCAAGAAAAAGAACTAAAAGAGAACTAACAATGTACAATTATTAACTCATTCAGGGACAGAACAGTCTACATTGCACTACTTAAACATCTTCAGGAGGGTTAATAACATTCCTTCAGCTTTTATGTAGTGCTCAATTAATTGCACAGGTAGAATAAAGAATGATCAAAGTTTTGTTTGATTGTAATTTGATATTTTATCTCTCTCTCTATTAAGAACCTGAGCAGTTCTGGTGCACTTGTAAGAAATATTTTTCTAACTCATCATATCTAGGGACAGCACTATTTTCTTCATATTTGAGAGAAAATATGTAATGTTCATGGCATTTTTATATACTATTTTTATGTGATAATTGTATTAAAAAATCTTGTTGCAGTTATGCATTCATTTAAATATTGTTGGTTCTGTTACCCCATTCAACTATTTCAGTGTTACAGAACAGACACAGTAAATATTTTTGGATGAGGAGGAGCCTGCTGCCCAATAAAATGTTGGTTAAGATGTATTTTTTCTTTAAAAGCTGTAAGATAGAGATTTGGCATGTTGAAACAATAGAAATGGAGAAGTTTTCATCTGGTAAGAGATCTCCAACTCATAACTCCATGTTTTTGAGTGCACCACAATATCAAGAAACATTTTAAATCCAAACACATACTAAGTTCTGCCTTTACAATTCATTGATTACCTGTCACGGTAGGTGTTGTTGAGGGTGAAGTTGTTGAACGGGTATATACTAGAAAAAAAAGGACAACAGCCCTCATTATTAGCAAGCCTTTGAAAACTTTGCATTAATTCTACCTGTAATTTGACTGCATATTAGTGTAAAGTACACTACGAGTTATTTACAATACTGTTACTATAAATGATCCATTCTAAAGAATTAGAGTACAGATTAAGAAAATTGAATTTGTAGAGTTGCATCTGACCAATTGCATAATTAATGCATGACAAATCAAAAACATTTAAAGATGTAGTTTTTCATTTTGGATTTGATCGCTATTTTTCTTAATGATAATCCCTCCTGCTTGAGAAATACAATTATTTGTGTAGGACTACTTATAATTGAAAATGTAATACATATTATTGCACATTTCAAAGTCACTTTAGCTGTTTAGCTTTGGCTTGAATTCATTTATAAGGTATTGTGAAGATGAGCAGAGATCTGCAGGGCCCATTGTTGGGACCACTGCTTTATATTACATTCTTTGTAGACAATTCGGTGGACATCAATAGCAAAATGAGTCTGTTTGCTGATGACACCAATCTGGGAGTTGTGGTGGATGACTTAAGGAGGTGACAAGGCCAACAAGAGGATCTTTCAAAGATGGACTCCTGGCTGGACACCTTTTAGCTGAAATCAAATGACAAAAAAATGCAAGTTGTTGCATTTCATAGCTTGAAACATGATTAGGAGATACCAACTTGGTGGGGATGAAAAATGTCATGTGACAGGGGTGGATAAGGATATGGGGGGGTTCATTATTAAGGTGAATGATAAACTCACCATAAAGTAGATTTGAGGCAGCAAAGATCAAGAAGATGCTGTGTTGTATTGCTAGAATTATCCTCAGGGAGCAGGAAAGTGATTCTGCCATTGTACAGATCACTATTTATCCCATACCTAGAGTAGTTCATGCAGTTGTGAGTCGTGTACCGGAGTAAGGGCATTACGTTAATGGAGTGGGTGTAGCGCAAGGTGACAAAGATGATCAGTGATCTGGGGACTTACTGTAAGGGAGAAGGCTGAAGTAATTGAACATGTACTTGCTAAATGAGAGAATTAAGATGGGGGATATGATTGAAACCTTCTAGTACATGTCAAGCATAAATAATCATATACAGAAGGCTTCAAATGTGGAGGAGGGACACCCAAGTCTATGAAATGAGTCTGTTAGTGGGGAAGGGTAAGGTGGAAGATGAGGAGACACTTTTCTACAGATAAGGGAGTGGCCATGTGGAATGCACTGCTGGAAGATATAGTATCCATTAGAACTGTGGTTGATTCAAGAGGGGATGGGACAGAGCAAGATGGAAAGGCAGGCAGAAAGGCTTAATATAGGAGGCAGTGTATGATTGTTAGCTGCTCAACTGAGCAGACTTGATAGACTTTAATGCCCTTTTCTGCGGTGACATTTTGTATGTTCCTGTATTTCTTCAGTTTTAATTCCAAGGTAAATATTTATCATGTGAAAAGGACAAAGTGAATCTCCATTTCTGATGGATGTTATCATGTTGATTTTCTTTAAGTCTTATTCAGAGGTAGCATACTACAGAAACAGCTCTACAAAATATAAGTTGATTAAGAAGAAAGATTTTGGGAGAGGAAGTTTTATATATATATATATATATATATTTATATATATTTATATATATATATATATATATATATAGAGAGAGAGAGAGAGAGAGCAATATGCACAATCATTATTGAATATTCTGAATTGAGGAGATACGACCATAAAAAATGGTCTCATAACAGATGCTCATGCACAAAATGTATACACGTTATGAAATTTAAATGTTGCTGCCTCATATCAGATAAGCAGTATTCATTTCATTCTCTAACTGTTACTGTAGTAGCACCGAAATAGTCAAAGAATTTTCAAAGATTTTTAAAAATCTCTTTTGAGAATTGTGAAACCTTATGTTAGGGATTTTGTTTTGTTTTTTAGTCTGTTTACTTTTACCCGGACATGGTGGTCTCATCTAATAGTGTAATTGAAAATCTACCAGATGGTACTTAAGTACTGTAATAGGAACTGGCCCCTTTCTGTAGGATAACAAAAAAATTTTTGAGGAACTTTTTTACCTAAATTTTGTGATGGATAAATAGAGAATCTCGCAAACATTTCTCGACATATTCGGTGCTACTACTGTAGATCTCTTTCATGAACTTTTTATTAGCACTGGATCAAGCATTGGTTATATAATTAATAATGAAATGAAAGAGTGAACAAAGCAATATTATTTGTATATTTTTTTATTTTCTCTCCTAGGAGCTCCGGTTACAACCCCTCCACTCTGTCGTTCCCTCAGCACCATCAGCGGACAGGAGACCACTCTCTATTGCACCCTGCGACTTACTCTTCGTGGCAGTGTGCTGGGGAGCGACTCAACCCATCCCAACGGATCCATGCCAGGGAGGTGCCCTCCTGGAATGGCACTGGGGAACAACGTCTTGCTGCTGGGCTCCCATTTTCTTTGTTTTTCCTCCGGCGGGCATGGCATGCAGTGACGCCAGCGACTGAGTGTGCGCAAGCTCCAGTGGGTGTGCTAGTCAAGCATCTGCCAGATCCCACCCCCCTTGGCTTGCGGCTGCGTGTTGTCGATCCCCAGCCTTCGCTAGGGGTCAGGCAAGCACCGGCCGCCCAAATTCCCACACCCAGGAGATGGAGAGCAGTCCTCTGGACGCTCGATCCATCTCCCCCCCGCCAACCCCCAGAAACCCATGCCCGAATTATTTGCATATTGAGGAATTTGTCATACCTTTTGTTGTACCAGTAGAAGTAGTAGTTGTGCCTGTTGTAACAATGTAAAATGGAGAAAATGTTTTCTTTTTTAAGTATTTTAAACATACTTGAGTATTTCTATGTGTTTCATATAGCAAGATTTGAATTTGCATTACTCTTGTTACAGGTATTTAATGTTTGGTAAATTAGGTTTTTTTGAAATATATGAATAAGAGTTTAACAGAATAATTTTAAAAATGATTTTGCAATTTGTACATATCTTAACTGACCTGTAGGAGTAGTTCCAGTAGGTGTGGTCACTGCAATAGAAATCAAAAGCAAAATGATCAGAGCATTTATTAGTTAACAGAGATAATAGGAGATTTCATTGCTTTTTTGAAGAAAGTTACAGAAATGTTTTTTTTCATGGCTTCCAGAAAAGTCTAGGTATGGGAAGACTATGAAGTTGGACTCTGTCTGAAAGTTGTATATCTTCAACTATTTTTTTCTAACTTAGCAATGCTTTCTAATGCAATGCACTCAATCCAATGAAATATGGCCTTCATCACTTTAAAAAAATATTTGTACGTCAAGAAAAAGAACTAAAAGAGAACTAACAATGTACAATTATTAACTCATTCAGGGACAGAACAGTCTACATTGCACTACTTAAACATCTTCAGGAGAGTTAATAACATTCCTTCAGCTTTTATGTAGTGCTCAATTAATTGCACAGGTAGAATAAAGAATGATCAAAGTTTTGTTTGATTGTAATTTGATATTTTATCTCTCTCTCTATTAAGAACCTGAGCAGTTCTGGTGCACTTGTAAGAAATATTTTTCTAACTCATCATATCTAGGGACTGCACTATTTTCTTCGTATTTGAGAGAAAATATGTAATGTTCATGGCATTTTTATATACTATTTTTATGCGATAATAGTATTAAAAAATCTTGTTGCAGTTATGCATTCATTTAAATATTGTTGGTTCTGTTACCCCATTCATCTATTTCAATGTTACAGAACAGACACAGGAAATATTTTTGGATGAGCAGCAGCCTGCTGCCCAACAAAATGTTGGCTAAGATGTATTTTTTCTTTAAACGCTGTAAGATAGAGATTTGGCATGTTGAAACAATAGAAATGGAGAAGTTTTCATCTGGTAAGAGATCTCCAACTCTTAACTCCATGTTTTGGAGTGCACCACAATATCAAGAAACATTTTAAATCCAAACACATACTAAGTTCTGCCTTTACAATTCATTGATTACCTGTCGCGGTAGGTGTTGTTGAGGGTGAAGTTGTTGAACGGGTATATACTAGAAAAAAAAGGACAACAGCCCTCATTATTAGCAAGCCTTTGAAAACTTTGCATTAATTCTACCTGTAATTTGACTGCATATTAGTGTAAAGTACACTACGAGTTATTTACAATACTGTTACTATAAATGATCCGTTCTAAAGAATTAGAGTACAGATTAAGAAAATTGAATTTATAGAGTTGCATCTGACCAATTGCATAATCAATGCATGACAAATCAAAAACATTTAAATATGTAGTTTTTCATTTTGGATTTGATTAATCTTTTCCTAAATGATAATCCTTTCTGCTTGAGAAATAAAATTATGTGTAGGACTACTTATAATTGAAAATGTAACCCAAATTACTGCACATTTCAAAGTCACTTTAAATGATTAGCTTTGGTTTCAATTTGGTTATAATGTATTGTGGAGATGAGCAGAGATCTGCAGGGCTCATTGTTAGGACCACTGCTTTATGTTACATTCATTGTAGACAATTCGGTGGCCATCAATAGCAAAATGAGTCTGTTTGCTGATGACACCAATCTGGGAGTGCTGGTGGAAGACTTAAGGAGTTGTCAAGGCCAACAAGAGGATCTTTCAAAGCTGGACTCCTGGCTGGACACCTTCTAGCTGAAATTCAATGCCAAAAAAATGCAAGTTGCTGCATTTCACAGCTTAAAACATGATTAGGAGATACCAACTTGGAGGGGATGAAAAATGTCATGTGACAGAGGTGGATAAGGATATAGGGGGTTCATTATGAAGGTGAATGATAAACTCACAGTAATGTAGATATGTGACAGGAAAGGTCAAGAAGATGCTTTGTTGTATTGCTAGAATTTTCCTCAGGGAGTAGGAAAGTGATTCTGCCATTGTACAGATCTCTATTTATCCCATACCTAGAGTAGAGCATGCAGTTGTGACTCGTGTACCGGAGTAAGAGCGTTATGTTAATGGAGTGCATGTAGTGCAAGGTGACTAAGATGATCAGTGATCCGGGGGACTTACCGTAATGTAGAAGGCTGAAGTAATTGAACATGTTCTTGCTAAATGAGAGAATTAAGAGGGGGGAAATGATTGAAACCTTCTAGTTCATGACGGACATAAAAAATATCATGCAAAAGGGCATCACAATGTGGAGGAGGGACACCCAAGGCAATGAAATAAGACTGTTAGTGGGGAAGGGTAAGGTGGGAGATGAGGAGACACTTTTCTACAGATAGGGGAGTTGCCACATGGAATGCACTGCTGGCAGAGATAGTATCCATTAGAACTGTGGGTGATTCAAGCGGGGATAGGAAAGAGCAAGATGGAAAGGCAGCCAGAAATGGGTAAAGGAGGGAGGGGCAGCTGCAAAAAAGGGCTGTTAGCTGCACAACCGAGCAGACTTGATAGACTGTAAAGCCCTTTTCTGTGGTGACATCTTGTATGTTCCTATATTTCTTCAGTTCTAATTCCAAGGTAAATATTTATTATGTGAAAAGGACAAAGTGAATCTCCATTTCTGACGGATATTATCATGTTGATGTTCTTTAAGTCTTATTCAGAGGAGATATACTATAGAAACAGCTCTACAAAATATTATTTGATTAAGAAGAAAGATTCTGGGACAGGAAGTTATTGATATACAGAGATATATGCACAATCGTTATTGAATATTCTGAATTGAGGAGATACGACAATACAAAAAGGTCTCATATCAGATGCTCATGCACAAAGTGTATACACGCTGTGAAATTTAAATGTTGCTGCCTCATATCAGATAAGCAGTCTTTATTTCATTCTCTTACTGTTACTGTAGTAGCACCGAATTAGTCAAAGAATTTTTAAAGATTTTTAAAAAACTCTTTTGAGGATTGTGAAACCTTTTGTTATGGATTTTGTTTTGTTTTTTAGTGTGTTTACTTTTACCCGGACAGGGTGGTCTCATCTAATAGTGCAATTGAAAATCTACCAGATGTTACTTAAGTACTGTAATAGGAACTGGCCCCTTTCTGTAGGACAACAAAAAGAATTTTAGAGGAATTTTTTAACCTCAATATTGTGAAGGATAAATAGAGAATCTTTCAAAATTTCTCGACATATTCGGTGCTTCTACTGTAGATCTCTTTCATGAACTTTTTATTAGCACTGTATCAAGCATTGGTTATATAATTAATAATGAAATGAAATAGTGACCAAAGCAACATTAATTATTTGTATTTGATGAATTTGTCATACCTGTTGTTGTACCAGTAGAAGTAGTTGTTGTGCCTGTTGTAACAATGAAAAATGGAGAAAATGTTTCTTTTTTAAGTATTTTAAACATACTTGAGTATTTCTATCTGTTTCGTATAACAAGATTTGAATTTGCATTACTCTTATTACAGGTATTTAATGTTTGGTAAATTAAGTTTTTATGAAATATATGAATATGTGTTTAACAGAATAGTTTAAAAAATAATTTTGCAATTTGTATAGATCTTAACTGACCTGTAGGAGTAATTCCAGTAGGTGTGGTCACTGCAATAGTAATCAAAAGCAAAATGATCAGAGCATTTATTAGTTAACAGACATAATAGGAGATTTCATTGCTTTTTTGACGAAAGTTTAGAAATGTTTTTTTCATAGCTTCCAGAAAAGTCTAGGTATGGGAAGACTAT
This sequence comes from Neoceratodus forsteri, assembly GCA_016271365.2. NCBI lineage: Eukaryota > Metazoa > Chordata > Ceratodontiformes > Ceratodontidae > Neoceratodus > Neoceratodus forsteri. Next base: position 587,236,770 of record CM028131.1, read on the forward strand.
GAAGTTGGACTCTGTCGGAAAGTTGTATATCTTCAACTATTTTTTCCTAACTTAGCAATGTTTTATAATGCAATGCACTCAATCCAATGAAATATGGCCTTCGTCATTTTTAAAAAAAAATATTTGTACGTCGGCAAGAAAAAGAACTAAAAGAGAACTAACAATGTGCAATTATCAACTCATTCAGGGACAGAACAGTCTACATTGCACTACTTAAACATCTTCAGGAGGGTTAATAACATACCCTCAGCTTTTATGTAGTCATCACTTAAATGCACAGGCAGAATAAAGAATGATCAAAGTTTTGTTTGATTGTAATATGATATTTTTTCTCTCTCTCTATTAAGAACCTGAGCAGTTCAGGTGCACTTGTAAGAAATATTTTTCTTACTCATCATATTTAGGGACAGCACTATGTTCTTCATATTTGAAAGAAAACATGTAATGTTCATTTCATTTTTATATACTATTTTTATTTGATAATTGTATTAAAAAATCTTGTTGCAGTTATGCATTCATTTAAATATAGTTGGTTATGTTGCCCCATTCAACTATTTCAGCATTACAGAACAGATACAGGAAATATTTTTGGATGAGGAGGTGCCTGCTGCCCATTAAAATCTTGGCTAAGATGTAGTTTTTCATGAAAAGCTGTAAGATAAAGATTTGCCATGTTGAAACAATAGAAATGGAGACGTTTTCATCTGGTAAGAGATCTCCAACTCTTAACTCCAGGTTTTTGAGTGCACCACAATATCAAGAAACATTTAAATCCAAACACATACTGAGAGCTGCCTTTACATTTCATTAATTACCTGTCACAGTAGGTGATGTCGAGGGTGAAGCTGTTGAAAGGGTATATACTAGAAACGAAAGGACAACAGCCCTCATTATTAGAAAGCCTTTGAAAGCATTGCATTAATTCTATCTGTAATTTGACTGCATATTATTGAAAAGAACACTACAGGTTATTTACAATACTGCAACTATAAATGATCCATTGTGAAGTATTAGAGTTCACATTAAGAAAATTGAATTTGTAGAGTTGCATCTGACCAACTGCATATTTAATGCATGACAAATCAAAAACATTTATATATGTAGTTTTTCATTTTAGATTTGATTGCTGTTTTTCTTAATGATAATTCCTTCTGCTTGAGAAATAAAATTATTTGTGTAGGACTACTTATAATTGAAAAGGTAATCCATATTACTGCACACTTAAAAGTCACTTTAACTGTTTAGCTTTGGTTTGAATTCATTTATTAGGTATTGTGGAGATGAGCAGAGATCTGCAGGGTCATTGTTGGGACCACACCTTTATGTTATATTCATTGTAGACAATTCGGTGGCCATCAATAGCAAAATGAGTCTGTTTGCTGATGACACCAATCTGGGAGTGGTGGTGGATGACTTAAGGAGATGACAATGCCAAGAAGAGGATATTTCAAAGCAGGACTCCTGGCTGGACACCTTCTAGCCGAAATCAAATGCCAAAAAAATGCAAGTTGCTGCATTTCATAGCTTGAAACATGATTAGGAGATACCAACTTGGTGGGGATGAAAAATGTCATGTGACAGAGATGGATAAGGATATGGGGGGGTTCATTATGAAGGTGAAATGATAAGCTGACCATAATGTAGATATGTGGCAGCAAAGGTCAAGAAGATGCTATGTTGTATTGCTGGAATTATACTCAGGGAGGAGGAAAGTGATTCTGCCAATGTACAGATCACTTTTTATCCCACACCTAGAGTAGTGCATGCAGTTGTGACTCATGTACCCGAGTAAGGGCATTACGTTAATGGAGTGGGTATAGCTCAAGGTGACAAAGATGATCAGTGATCTGGGGACTTACCATAAGGGAGAAGGCTGAAGTAATTGAACATGTACTGGCTAAATGAGAGAATTAAGATGGGGGATATGATTGAAACCTTCTAGTACTTGACAGACATAAAAAATCTTATACAGAAGGGCTTCACAATGTGGAGGAGGGACATCCAAGTCTATGAAATGAGACTGTTAGTGGGGAAGGGAAAGGTGGGAGATGAGGAGACACTTTTCTACAGATAGGGGAGTGGCCACGTGGAATGCCAGCAGAGACAGTATCCATTAGAACTGTGGGTGATTCAAGAGGGGATGGGAAGGAGCAAGATGGAAAGGCAGGCTGAAAGGGGCAATGGAGGGAGGGGCATCAGCAAAAAAGGGCTGATAGCTGCACAACCGTTCAGCCTTGATAGAATGTAATGCCCTTTTCTGCGGTGACATTTTGTATGTTCCTATAATTCTTCAGTTTTAATTCCAAGGTAAATATTTATTATGTGAAAAGGACAAAGTTAATCTCCATTTCTGATTGATATTATCATGTTGATTTTCTTTAACTCTTATTCAGAGGTAGTATACTACAGAAACAGCTCTACAAAATTTTATTTGATTAATAAGAAATATTCTGGGATAGGAAGTTATATATATATATATATATATATATATATATAGACAGATATATGCACAATCGTTATTGAATATTCTGAATTGAGGAGATACGACTATACAAAAAGGTCTCATAACAGATGCTCATGCACAAAATATATACATGTTGTGATATTTAAATGCTGCTGCCTCATATCAGATAAGCAGTCTTCATTTCATTCTCTTTCTGTTACTGTAGTAGTGCCGAATTGGTCAAAGATTTTCAAAGATTTTTAAAAATATCTTTTGAGAATTGTGAAACCTTTTGTTAGGGATTTTGTTTTGTTTTTAGTGTGTTTACTTTTACCCAGACAGGGTGGTCTCATCTAATAGTGTAATTGAAAATCTAGCAGATGGTACTTAAGTACTGTAATAGGAACTGGCACCATTCTGTAGGACAACAAAAAGAATTTTAGAGGAATTATTTTACCTCAATATTGTGAAGGATAAATACAGAATCTTCCAAAATTTCTCGACATATTCGGTGCTACTACTGTAGATCTCGTTAATGAACTTTTTATTAGCACTGGATCAAGCATTGGTCATATAATTAATAATGAAATGAAAAAGAGACCAAAGCAACATTAATTATTTGCATATTGAGGAATTTGTCATACCTGTTGTTGTACTAGTAGAAGTAGTAGTTGTGCCTGTTGTAACAAAGTAAAATGGAGAAAATGTTTTCTTTTTTAAGTATTTTAAACATACTTGAGAATTTCTATGTGTTTAGTATAAGATTTGAATTTGCATTACTCTTATTACAGCTATTTAATGTTTGGTAAATTAAGTTTTTATGAAATATATGAATATGAGTTTAACAGAATAGTTTTAAAAATGATTTGCAAATATATATATATATATATATATATATATGTATATCTTAACTGACCTGTAGGAGTAGTTCCAGTAGGTGTGGTCACTGCAATAGAAATCAAAAGCAAAATGATAAGAGCATTTATTAGTTAACAGAGATAATAGGAGATTTCAGTGCTTTTATGAAGAAGGTTACAGAAATGTTTGTTTTCATGGCTTCCAGCAAAGTCTAGGTATGGGAAGACTATGAAGTTGGACTCTGTCTGAAAGTTGTATATCTTCAACTATTTTTTTCTGACTTAGCAATGCTTTATAATGCACTGCACTCAATCCAATGAAATATGGCCTTCATCAGTTTAAAAAAAATATTTGTACGTCGGCAAGAAAAAGAACTAAAGAGAACTAACAATGTACAATTATTAACTCATTCAGGGACAGAACAGTCTACATTGCACTACTTAGACATCTTCAGGAGGGTAAATAACATACCCTCAGCTTTTATGTAGTGATCAATTAATTGCACAGGCAGAATAAAGAATGATCAAAGTTTTGTTTGATTTTAATATGATATTTTATCTCTCTCTCTATTAAGAACCTGAGCAGTTCAGGTGCACTTGTAAGAAATATTCTTCTTACTCATCATATTTAGGGACAGCACTATGTTCTTCATATTTGAGAGAAAATATGTAATGTTCATGGCATTCTTACATACTGTTTTTATTTGATAATTGTATTAAAAAAACTCATTGCAGTTATGCATTCATTTAAATATGGTTGGTTATGTTGCTCCATTCAACTATTTCAGCATTACAGAACAAGGGCAGGAAATATTTTTGGATGAGGAGGAGCCTGCTGCCCAATAAAATTTTGGCTAAGATGTAGTTTTTCATGAAACGCTGAAAGATTGAGATTTGGCATGTTGAAACAATAGAAATGGAGAAGTTTTCATCTGGTAAGAGATCTCCAGCTCATAACTCCATATTTTAGTGTGCACCACAATATCAAGAAATATTTTATATCCAAACACATACTGAGTTCTGCCTTTACATTTCATTAATTAACTGTCACAGTAGGTGTGGTTGAGGGTGAAGTTGTTGAAAGGGTATATACTAGAAACAAAAGAACAGCCCTCATTATTAGCAAACCTTTGAAAACATTGCATTAATTCTACCTGTAATTAGACTACATATTAGTGTAAAGTACACTACGAGTTATTTTCAAAACTGCTACTAAAAATGATCCATTGTGAAGTATTAGAGTACACATTAAGAAAATTGAATTTGTAAAGTTGCATCTGACCAACTGCATAATTAATGCATGACAAAACAAAAACATTTATATATGATGTTTTTCATTTTGGATTTGATTGCTCTTTTTCTTAATGACAATCCCTCCTGCTTGAGAAATAAAATTTTTTGTGTAGGACTACTTATAATTGAAAATGTAATCCATATTACTGCACATTCCAAAGTCACTTTAACTGTTTAGCTTTGGTTTGAATTCGTTTATAAGGTATTGTGAAGATGAGCAGAGATCTGCTGAGCTCATTGTTGGGACCACTGCTTTATGTAATATTCATTGTAGACAACTCGGTGGCCATCAATAGCAAAATGAGTCTGTTTGCTGATTACACCAATCTGGGAGTGGTGGTGGATGACTTAAGGAGGTGACAAGGCCAACAAGAGGATCTTTCAAAGCTGGACTCCTGGCTGGACAACTTCTAGCTGAAATCAAATGCCAAAAAAATGCAAGTTGCTGCATTTCATAGCTTGAAACATGATTAGGAGATACCAACTTGGTGGGGATGAAAAATGTCATGTGACAGAGGTGGATAAGGATATGGGGGGGTTCATTATGAAGGAGAATGATAAAATCACCATAATGTAGATATGTGGCAGCAAAGGTCAAGAAGATGCTGTGTTGTATTGCTCAAATTATCCTCAGGGAGGAGGATAGTGTTTCTGCCATTGTACAAATCACTATTAATTACATACCTAGAGTAGTGCATGCATTTGTGACTTGTGTACCCAAATTAGGGCATTACGTTAATCGAGTGGGTGTAGCACAAGGAGACAAAGATGATCAGTGATCTGGGGGACTACCAGTAAGGGAAAAGGCTGAAGTAATTGAACATGTACTTGCTAAATGAGAGAATTAAGAGGGGGGATATGATTGAAACTTTCTAGTACATGACAGGCATAAAAAATCATATACAGAAGGGCTTCACAATGTGGTGGAGAAACACCCAAGTCTAAGAAACGAGACTGTTAGTGGGGAAGGGTAATGTGGGAGATGAGGAGACACTTTTCTACAGATAGGGGAGTGGCCACGTGGAATGCACTGCTGGCAGAGACAGTATCCATTAGAACTGTGGGTGATTCAAGAGAGGATGGGAACAAGCAAGATGGAAAGGCAGGCAGAAATGGTTAATGGAGGAGGGCAGCAGCAAAAAAGGGCTCTTAGCTGCACAACTGAGCAGACTTGATAGACTGTAATGCCCTATTCTGAGGTGACATTTTGTATGTTCCTATATTTCTTCAGTTTTAATTCCAAGGTAAATATTTATCATGTGAAAAGGACAAAGTGAATCTCCATTTCTGAATGATATTATCATGTTGATTTTCTTTAAGTCTTATTCAGAGGTAGTATACTACAGAAACAGCTCTACAAAATATTATTTGATTAAGAAGAAAGATTCTGGGACAGGAAGTTATTTATATATATATATATATATATATATATATATATAGAGAGAGAGAGAGAGAGAGAGAGAGAGATATGTACAATCATCATTTAATATTCTGAATTGAGGAGATACAACCATACAAAAAGGTCTCAAAACAGATGTTCATGCACAAAATGTATACACGTTATGAAATTGAAATGTTGCTCCCTCATATCAGATAAGCAGTCTTCATTTCATTCTCTTTCTTTTACTGTAATAGCGCCGAATTGGTCAAAGAATTTTCAAAGATTTTTAAAAATATCTTTTGAGAATTGTGAAACCTTTTGTTAGGGATTTTGTTTTGTTTTTTAGTGTGTATACTTTTACCCGGACAGGGTGGTCTCATCTAATACTGTAATTGAAAATCTAGCAGATGTTGCTTAAGTACTGTAATAGGAACTGGCACATTTCTGTAGGACAACAAAAAGAATTTTAGAGGAACTTTTTTAACGCAATATTGTGAAGGATAAATAGAGAATCTTCCAAAATTTCTCAACATATTCGGTGCTACTACTGTAGATCTCTTTCATGAACTTTTTTATTAGCACTGGATCAAGCATTGGTTATATAATTAATAATGAAATGAAATAGTGACCAAAGCAACATTAATTATTTGTATATTGATGAATTTGTCATACCTGTTGTTGTACCAGTAGAAGTAGTAGTTGTGCCTGTTGTAACAGTGTAAAATGGAGAAAATGTTTTCTTTTTTAAGTATTTTAAACATACTTGAGAACTTCTATGTGTTTCGCATAACAAGATTTGAATTTGCATTACTCTTATTACATGTATTTATTGTTGGGTAAATTATGATTTTATGAAATATATGAATATGAGTTTAACATAATAGTTTTAAAAATGATTTAGCAATATGCATATATCATAACTGACCTGTAGGTGTAGTTCCAGTAGGTGAGGTCACTGCAATAGTAATCAAAAGCAAAATGATAAGAGCATTTATTAGTTAACAGGAGATAATAGGAGATTTCATTGTTTTTCTGAAGAAAGTCACAGAAATGTTTTTTTTCATGGCTTCCAGAAAAGTCTAGGTATGGAAAGACTATGAAGTTGGACTCTGTCTGAAAGTTGTATATCTTCAACTATTTTTTTCTTACTCAGCAATGCTTTATAATGCAATGCACTCAATCTAATGAAATATGGCTGTCGACAATTTAAAAAAAATATTTGTACGTCGGCAAGAAAAATAACTAAAAAAGAACTAACAATGTACAATTATTAACTCATTCAGGGACAGAACAGTCTACATTGCACTACTTAAACATCTTCAGGAGGGTTAATAACATATCCTCAGCTTTTATGTAGTGCTCAATTAATTGTACAGGCAGAATAAGGAATGATCAAAGTTTTGTTTGATTGTAATATGATATTTTATCTCTCTCTCTATTAAGAACCTGAGCAGTTCAGGTGCACTTTTAAGAAATATTTTTCTAACGCATCATATTTAGGGACAGCACTATGTTCTTCATATCTGAGAGAAAATATTTAATGTTCATGGCATTTTTATATACTATTTTTATTTGATAATTATATTAAAAAACTCTTTGCAGTAATGCATTCATTTAAATGTTGTTTGTCATGTTGCCCCATTCAACTATTTCAGCATTACAGAATAGACACAGGAAATATTTTTGGATGAGGAGGATCCTGCTGGCCAATAAAATGTTGGCTAAGATGTAATCTTTCATGCAACACTTTAAGTTCGAGATTTGGCATGTTGAAACAATGGAAATGGAGAAGTTTTCATCTGGTAAGAGATCTCCAACTCATAACTCCATGTTTTTGAGTGCACCACAATATCAAGAAACATTTTAAATTCAAACATATACTGAGTTATGCCTTTACAATTCATTGATTACCTGTCACGGTAGGTGTTGTTGAGGGTGAAGTTGTTGAAAGGGTATATACTAGAAAAAAAGGAAAACAACCCTCATTATTAGCAAGCCTTTGAAAACATTCCATTAATTCTTCCTGTAATTTGACTACATATTTGTGTAAAGTACACTACGTGTTATTTACAATACTGCTACTATAAGTGATCCACTGAGAAGTATTAGAGTACATTTTAAGAAAACTGAATTTGTAGAGTTGCATCTGACCAATTGCATAATTAATGCATGACAAATCAAAAACATCTAAATACGTAGTTTTTCATTTTGGATTTGATTGCACTTTTTCTTAATTATAATCCCTCCTGTTTGAGAAATAAAATTATTTGTGTAGGACTACTTATAATTGAAAATGTAAACCATATTACTGCACATTTTAAAGTCACTTTGACTGTTTAGCTTAGGTTTGAATTTGTTTTCAAGGTATTGTGAAGATGAGCAGAGATCTGCAGGGCTCATTGTTGGGACCACTGCTTTATGTTATATTCATTGTAGACAAGTCAGTGGCCATCAATAGCAAAATGAGTCTGTTTGCTGATGACACCAATCTGGGAGTGGTGGTGGATGACTTAAGGAGGTGTCAAGGCCAACAAGAGGATCTTTCAAAGCTAGAATCCTGGCTGGACACCTTCTAGTTGAAATTCAATGCCAAAATAATGCAAGTTGCTGCATTTCATAGCTTAAAACATGATTAGGAGATACCAACTTGGTGGGGATGAAAAATGTCATGTGACAGAGGTGAAAAAGGATATGGGGGGGTTCATCATGAAGGTGAAAGATAAACTCACCATAATGTAGATATGTGGCAGCAAAGGTCAAGCAGAGGCTGTGTTGTATTGCTAGAATTATCCTCAGGGATGAGGAAAGTGAGTCTGCCATTGTACAGATCACTATTCATCCCATACCTAGAGTACTGCATGCAGTTGTGACTCATGTACCCAAGTAAGGGCATTACTTTAATGGAGTGGGTGTAGCGCAAGGTGACAAAGATGATCAGTGATGTGGGGGACTTACCGTAAGGGAGAAGGCTGAAGTAATTGAACATGTACTTGCTAAATGAGAGAATTAAGATGGGGGATATGATTGAAACCTTGTACTACATGACAGATATAAAATATCTTATACAGAAGGGCTTCACAATGTGGAGGAGGGACACCCAAGGTTATGAAATAAGACTGTTAGTGGGGAAGGGGAAGGTGGGAGATGAGGAGACACTTTTCTACAGATAGGAGACTGGCCATGTGGAATGCACTGCTGGCAGAGATAGTATCCATTAGAACTGTGGGTGATTCAAGAGGGGATGGGACAGAGCAAGATGGAAAGGCAGACAGAAAGGGGCAATGGAGGGAAAGGCAGCAGCAAAAAAGGGCTGTTAGCTGCACAACTGAGCAGACTTGATAGACTGTAATGCCCTTTTCTGCGGTGGCATTTTGTATGTTCCTATATTTCTTCAGTTTCAAGTCCAAGGTAAATATTTATTATGTGAAAAGGACAAAGTGAATCTCCTTTTCTGATGGATATTATCATGTTGACTTTCTTTTAAGTCTTATTCAGAGGTAGTATACTACGGAAACAGTTCTACAAAATATTATTTGATTAAGAAGAAAGATTCTGTGACAGGAAGTTATATATAGAGAGAGATTTATGCCCAATCATTATTGAATGTTCTGAATTGAGGAGATACAACCATACCAAAATGTCTCATAACAGATGCTCATGCACAAAATGTATACACGTTGTGAAATTTAAATGTTGGTGCCTCATATCAGATTAGCAGTCTTCATTTCATTCTCTTTCTGTTACTGTAGTAGCGCTGAATTAGTCAAAGAATTTTTAAAGAGTTTTAAAAATCTCTTTTGAGAATTGTGAAAACTTTGGTTAGGGATTTTGTTTTGTTTTTTAGTGTGTTTACTTTTATCCGGACTGGGTGGTCTCATCTAATAGTGTAATTGAAAATCTACCAGATGTTGCTTAAGTACTGTAATAGGAACTGGTCCCTTGCTGTAGGACAACAAAAAGTATTTTTGAGGAATTTTTTGCCTTAATATTGTGAAGGATAAATAGAGAATCTTCCAAAATGTCTCGACATATTCGGTTGCTACTACTGTGGATCTCTTTCTTGAAATTTTTATTAGCACTGGATCAAGCATTGGTTATATAATTAATAATGAAATGAAACAGTGACAAAGCAATATTAATTATTAGCATATTGAGGAATTTGTCATACCTTGTTGTACCAGTAAAGTAGTAGTTGTGCCTGTTGTAACAATGTAAAATGGAGAAAATGTTTTCTTTTTAAGTATTTTAAACATACTTGAGTTTTTCTATGTGTTTCATATAGCAAGATTTGAATTTGCATTACTCTTATTACACATATTTAATGTTTGGTAAATTAAGTTTTTTATGAAATATATGAATGTGAGTTTAACAGGATAGTTTTAAAAATGATTTTGAAATTTGTATATATCTTAACTGACCTTTTGGAGTACTTCCAGTAGGTGTGGTCACTGCAATAGAAATCAAAAGCAAAATTATCAGAGCATTTATTAGTTAACAGACATAATAGGAGATTTCATTGCTTTTTTGAAGAAAGTTACACAAATGTTTTTTTTCATGGTTTCCAGAAAAGTCTAGGTATGGGAAAACTATGAAGTTGAACTCTTTCTGAAAGATGTATATCTTCAACTATTTTTTTCTAACTTAGCAATGCTTTATAATGCAATGCACTCAATCCAATGAAATATGGCCTCGTCACTTTTAAAAAAATATTTGTACGTCGGCAAGAAAAAGAACTAAAAGAGAACTAACAATGTACAATTATTAACTCATTCAGGGACAGAACAGTCTACATTGCACTACTCAAACATCTTCAGGAGGGTTAATAACATACCCTCAGCTTTTATGTAGTGCTCAATTAATTGCACAGGCAGAATAAAGAATGATCAAAGTTTTGTTTGATTGTAATATGATATTTTATCTCTCTCTCTATTAAGAACCTGAGCAATTCAGGTGCACTTGTAAGAAATATTTTTCTAACTCATCATATTTAGGGACAGCATTATGTTCTTCATATTTGAGAGAAAATATGAAATGTTCATGGCATTTTTATATACTATTTTTATTTGATAATTGTATTAGAAAAACTTGTTGCAGTTATGCATTCATTTAAATATAGTTGGCTATGTTGCTCCATTCAACTATGTCAGCATTACAGAACAGACATAGAAAATATTTGTGGAACACTATGGTTCACAATAAACACAGCAATAGAGTCAAGCCATACAAAGACAAAGGTACTGGATTTTAGGAGGGCTGACCTTGTCAAAATAGGTGAGTGCCTAAGGAATGCACTAGCAAATGGGCAGGAAGGAGGGGTGGAAGAACAATGGGGAATAATAAAAACTGCCATCACAGAGGTAACAAGCCTTTGTATAAAGCAAATAAACAAAACAAAATGAGGTAAGAATCCACTATGGTTCTCAAAGGAAGTGGCAGTGAAGGTTCAAGAGAAAAAGAAAGCATTCAGGAAGTACAAGGAATCACAGAAGTATCAGGACTGAGAACTGTATAGTTAAAGCAAAAGGAAGCTGGGAAGGCAGTCAGAACAGCAAAGGCCCAAACCCAGGAAAAGATAGCCAACTCAGTTAAGAAGGGGGATAAAACCTTTTATAGGTACATCAGGGAGCGAAGGAAGACCAAGGGAGGATAGTGAGGCTTAATAAAGGGGAGGGAGGGTGGGCAAAGGGTGACTGTGAAAAGGCAGTGATACTAAACAAATATTTTGCTCAGTATTTACAAAGGAAGAGGGAGGAACCTAAAACAAACAGTAGAAACACTCTGGATACAGAAGTTGATACCAGCCCATTTACAGAAGAAAGGGTTCTGAAAGAACTCTTAAAACTGAAGGTTGACAAAGCAATGGGGCCTGATGGGATTCATCCCAGAATTCTAAAAGAACTAAGGGTAGAACTAGTGACACCACTGACTACCCTTTTTAACAAATCAAAAAAAGAGGTGTGCAAGAACAAGGGGGCACAATTTGAAGATAGAAGGGAGGTGGCGCAGAGGTAATTTAAGGAAGTATCTTTTCACAGAGAGGGTTGTGGATGTATGGAACAGCCTTCCAGAGGAGGTTGTGGAGTCAAAAACAGTGGTGGAATTCAAGCTTGCATGGGACAGTCATAAGGCAATTCTAGGGGTTGGGGGAGGAAGAAGTAGGCTGCTGAGAAACAAGGATCTGCAGCTTATCCATCAGGTAGGGAAAAGGGCAGACTGGGTGGGCCAAGCGGTCCTTATCTGCCATCAATTTCTATGTTTCTATTTTTCTATGAAACAATAGTAATGGAGAAGTTTTCATCTGGTAAGAGATCTCCAACTCATAACTCCATGTTTATGAGTGCTCCATAATATCAAGAAACATTTTCAATCCGAACACATATTGAGTTCTGCCTTTACAATTCATTAATTACCTGTTGCGGTAGGCGTTGTTGAGGGTGAAGTTGTTGAAAGGGTATATACTAGAAAAAAGACAACAGCCCTCATTATTAGCAAGCCTTTGAAAACATTGCATTAATTCTACCTGTAATTTGACTACATACTAGTGTAAAGTACACTATGAGTTATTTAGAATACTGCTACTATAAGTGATCCACTGTGAAGTATTAGAGTACACATTAAGAAAATAGAATTTGTAGAGTTGCATCTGACCAATCGCATAATTAATGCATGACAAATCAAAAACATCTAAATATGAAGTTTTTCATTTTGGATTTGATTGATCTTTTTCTTCAAGATATTCCCTCCTGCTTGAGAAATAAAATTATATGTGTAGGACTACTTATAATTGAAAATGTAATCCATATTACTGCACATTTCAAATTCACTTTAACTGTTTAGCTTTGGTTTCAATTTGTTTATAAGGTATTGTGGAGATGAGCAGAGATCTGCAGGGCTCATTGTTGGGACCACTGCTTTATGTTATATTCATTGTAGACAATTCGGTGGCCATCAATGGCAAAATGAGTCTGTTTGCTGATGATACCAATCTGGGAGTGGTGGTGGATTTTCTGCATGGGGGTGGGCAGGAGGATGGGAGCGGCTGTTTTTGTAGGAGTGCTGCTTAGCGATGCATAGGAGATTTGAGTGCGATGGGTGGGCGGGGGAATCGATGGGTATGCTACTGGGGGTTTGTGTTATGGTTAGATAGTTTGGGTGATGGGGTCAGTAGGGTGGTGGCAGGGAGGTTTGGGGGTTGGAGAGGTATTTTTGGGGGGATACAGTCCATCACAGGTTGGGTGAGTTTTTTGTTCAATGTAGTCTGTGACTTTAGCTACTGCAGTGATATATTGTATTTGTACAATGGCTAAAGAGCTTTGTTTCTCAAATTGGAATGTTAAAGGGGCCCAGAAAAAACTAAGCAATATAAGATATTGAAGCACTTAGATATTTTAGGTGCTAATGTTGTTTTTATCCAGGAATCTCATTTACTTGATTCGGAAGCCATTCAGATGAGATGGATGCAGATTGGACAGGTCTTCTCAGCTCAAGGAACTTCAGACAGCTGTGGGGTTGTAATTCTTATTAATAAAGGCATTCCCTTTCAGGTCACCCAGGAAATTAAAGACCCCCAGGGCAGATTTGTTCTGGTTAAGGGCACCTTGTTCTCTGTAGATTTCGTGTTAGGCAGTATCTATGGCCCTAACAAAGATGACCCTTTATTTTTTACAAGATTACTTAATAATATTCTTCTTCTTCCATTGTTGCCTTCCACCATTATTTTAAGGGGGGATTGGAACCTAGTGGTAGACTCAGGAAAAGACCGTACTGGCTCTCACATGACTCCCCTTTCCCCTGCACAATGCGCACTACATGAACTACTAGATAGACTGGGCCTTTGTGCTATCTGGAGGGTCCTACACCCTACAAACAGGGAATACACTTTTGTGTCCCCTGTTCACAGGTCTTTCTCCCATATTGACTATGTACTAGTGTCTCAGGTCTTGTTACCAGGGGTGACAGGTTCTATTATCCTGTCAGGTCTACCCTCCAATCACTCTGTAGTGCTTTGTAAGCTGGCCCTCACTTCCTTGCCCAAACAGCAAACCAGGTGGAAATTGAATGGCCAACTGCTTAAGGATTCTAAGTGTAGAGACCAAATTAAGGAACATATCACACAATTTTTCGATCTGAATGCTATGCAAGACATTAGGCCAGATGTGCTTTGGTGTGCCTTTAAGGCATATCTTCAGGGCATCCTAATTGGGATGGCTGTGATTAGGAAAAGGAGATGGGAGGTCAGGCTGAGGGAGGTGCTAACCCGGATAAGAACATTAGAGACTAGCCTACATCAAATCCATCTGATGATTCTGATCAAGAGTTGGCAAAATTGAGGGACTCCTATATAGCTATGCTCAATGAGAAAGCAGAGTTTGCTATTCTATGTACCAAAGCTTCCTATATAGAACACGGAGAAAAAGTGGGCAAACTACTGGCCCAGAGAATTAATCAAGTGGAGTCCACTCAGTTTATCCCCACGATTCACTCCAAACTTGATGGAACTCTCAAATCTAATCCTCAGGAGATTGTCTTGGAGTTCGTAACTTATTATGAACATTTATATGGTGAAATTCCTAACCCCCTCAGCCCTTACTCTCTCCTCTTATCTGGTGGATGCCCATCTGCCTTGTCTCTTGGAGTCCCAGGGTAGGTGGCTAATAACCCCTATTACGGAGTCCGAAATCCTGGAGGCGATAAAGGGCCTACCTTCAGATAAATCACCTGGACTAGATGTTTTTTCAGCAAATTTTTATAAGTGTTTTAAGGAACAAATTACTCCCCATCTTCTGTCTCTTTTTCACTACATATTATCAGGGGTGCAAGCTGACCCCTCTTCATTTGAGGCTCTTATTGTGCTCCTTCCAAAACCGGGAAAAGATTTAGAATGTGTTAAGAGTTATAGACCCATGTCATTGTTGAACCAAGACATTAAAATTCTAACAAAGATTTTGGTGGACAGACTCAGCTTGGTTCTCCCCAATTTAATTGGTTCGCACCAAGTAGGATTTATGAAAGGCAGATTCTCCGTAGACCATCTCAACACTCTTTCGCATGTATTCTCGGTGTCTAGAGATGCTTCCTTGCCAATGGCACTAGTTTCTCTGGACGCCGAGAAGGCTTTTGACATAGTCAATTGGAGTTTCCTACTTCAAACACTAAATTCCTTTTGATTTCCTCAACAATTTCAATTGTGGATAAAGGCTTTATATCAGCAACCAACGGCTAAGATTTCAGGGAATGGAGTGTTTTCTAGGACCTTCATCTTGCATTCTTGAACCAGGCAGGGGTGTCCTCTTTCTCCCTTGCTTTTCAATCTCTACCTAGAGCCATTAATCCATAAATTAATTTCTTGTCCAAAGGTCCAGGGGATCACCATTCTCGATACTGAGCTTAAAGTTGCTGCATATGCGGACGACCTGCTTTTGCACCTTTCCCACCCAGAGACTTCTATTCCTGCCATGTTGGATATAATCGAACATTATAGTAAATTATCTAATTATAAACTAAATGTAGGGAAGTCAATAGTATTTCCCCTAAATCATAAAGTTTTTAAGAGTGATATTACTTCCCTGGGTCTGGCCTGGTCTAAAGACTCATTGTAGTATTTGGGTATTGTGTTAACTAGAGATCTGAAGAGTACCTTTAAACACAACTTGGAGGCCATACTGTCCACGGTGGCTCTCAATTTGGTTAGATGGTCGGCTCTGCCTATTTCTTTTTGGGGGAGAGTCAGCCTGGTCAAGATGAATATTCTCCCACATATCTTATATCCCCTCCAGCTACTTGACATCTGTGTGCCAGGTGGCTGGTTCAAAAAGGCTCAAAGTTTGATTGGTGATTTTATCTGGTCTAAAAAAAAGCCTAGGTTAGCTTTTTATAAGCTTGTGGTGCCTAAGTCCAAGGGTGGTTTACGACTCTCATACATATGGATGTACTTCTGGGCCTGTTGTGCAGCCAAATACTTAAAGTGGATGGTCTCCTATTCCTCGGGTTATTTGCCCATGTGGCTTAAAATAGAGAGGGAAAAGATCTGTTCGGTTAACATTGCCCCTTCCGCTTTACTTTTCCTCAGTACAGTCTCGATACCTAAGGAGCTAAAAGGTACCACAATCGAAATTTCCCTGAGGATTCATTCACAGTTGTGCAGATTCCTAAAATATAAAAATTGGTTGGATGTGGAGCAGTCAATTTGGAACTCTCCTGCCTTTAAAATAGATAACAGAATGTTATCCCCCAGATGGTTACCTAGCTTAGGTGAAGGGAAGGTTCAATTATTTCTCAAGGAGGATGGTACTTGGTTATCAGCTCAGGATATTGTGGCGAAATTCAGGCTCAAGGGAAGTGACTATTTCAAGGTATATCAGCTTAGACACATTCTCACTAAAAAATTTGGGGAGGGCATCCCTATATCTTACAATTTTTCCTTCCTTACAGAATTAGCCCCTCTGGTTAACTCCCCTCAAAGTATTTCCAAATTGTATAATATTTTTTATGGTTAGCGTTTCCCTGCACTGTTTGGTCCTACAGAGTTCTAGTCAGCCTTTTTTCCTAACTGGGATAAGGACTGGACAACTATATGGAATGACTGCCATTGTTTTGTAACACAAGATAGGCTATGATTAATGCAATTTCATATTCTCCATAACCTCTACCACTATCCCCAGAAGCTGGCTAAATGGGGTATAACTTCCTCTAGCCTATGTACTAGGTGTGCTCAGGCAGAGGGTTCTCTGCTCCATATTTTCTGGGAATGTCCTAAGATATTACCCCTCTGGGAGGCTATAAGGGACAAGACTGACCCACTCCTTGGGCTGAGGGACCTGTTCATCCCAGAGGTTTGTATTTTTGGGGATTACTCACAGATTTCAGTTAATAAGCATAAGTTCCATATTGCCTTAATTTCCATGTCTGTTAAAAAATTGGTACTTAAGTATTGGAGGAGTTCTGAGGTTATCTCTTATTCTGAATGGGTAAACGAGCTATTATTTAATCTCTGAGTGGAGAAGACTATCTCGAGTATCAATAATAATAATTTCAAATATGAACGGATCTGGGCCTCGCTTCATACATTATATACTAGCTCATTTTTAATATTCTTTCTTTAATTTCCCTGTTGTCATGGACTGTCAAGCCTTGGAGACTGTGTCGGGGGTCTTGGGAGGGGGGTTTGGGGGGAGGGGACAGGGTCAGTTAATCTATTTTGTCTCAAGGATTATTCTATGGATGTTTTGACTCTGTCCATTGTGTAGAGTGAAACTTTCAATAAAGTTTAAATTATATAAAAAAAGAAGTATCAGAGTTTTATTTATTTTCAATATTATATTTTACCTTTCTCTTAAGCACCTGACCAAAACAGATGAACTTATAAGAAATATTGTTCTATTTCACAATGTTTAGTGACAACACTAGTTTCTTTATTTTGAGAGATAACATGAACTGTACATGTTATTTTGATATACTATTTTTATATGAAAGTTGTTTAAAAAAAAACTTTGGAGTGATGCATTTATTTTAATATATGTGGTTACATTTAAAACTTCAGCTATTTCTGAAGTACAAAACAGGTGCAATAAATGATTCTGGAGTTGGAGGTGTCTGCTGCCTAATCAAATGTGGGCTAAGATGTAGGGCTTAATTCACAAAGCCCTGAGTTTGATGCGAGTTGAGTCTACCAAACATAAATGGTGCAAGTGGCACCTTGCTTCAAATACTTCTCCATGAGCTATTCACAAAGACAGCCTGAATCATCCACATGCTGCTTGCTCCAAATGTTACTTGCACCACCCATACACCCAGGAATGAG
Source organism: Neoceratodus forsteri (assembly GCA_016271365.2). Classification (NCBI taxonomy): domain Eukaryota; kingdom Metazoa; phylum Chordata; order Ceratodontiformes; family Ceratodontidae; genus Neoceratodus; species Neoceratodus forsteri. The sequence continues at coordinate 587,254,544 of CM028131.1, forward strand.
TGACAACATGGGGCTAGGGGCTTGTAGCAGATGCAGGCTGCCATAGCTCCACAATCAGGATTCACAAATCTCACCCAGAGTGAAAATTTCTAAGTACATTTATACCTGCACTGGTCTATAGGTACTTAGAAATTCACCCTCTGGGTGTGATGAGCACCATGTAGCAATGTGTTGTGATCCCTGCCTGATATCTCCTTATACTTATATAATCATACCCTGGTAATCTAGTGACCCACCTCCCCGATCTCTGTTATTATCTGTTGTTATAATAATTAAACAATATTCCCTTTCTTTGTAATCTAGTGGTGCCCCTTCCCTTATCCCCAATATGTCCCATATGTAGAATATAAATGCGCCCCCGTTGGTAATACAATGGCTCTCAGCCCCAAAATCACCCATGGTTATGCTAATTATTAATATTCCTTGTCCAGGTGGTCTAGTGGTCTCCCCATCCAATATCCAATGTGTCCCATAAGTAAAATATAAACAAAATATGGTCCATTAACAGCATTATTTGATGCATCCATGAGCACTGGTGAAACTATTCAGACCTGGAAGGAGGCCATAGTGATCCCAATTCATAAGGCAGGTAGGAAAGATATCTCAAATTATAGACCTATTAGTCTTACATCAGTTGTGGGAAAACTTTTAGAAAGACTTCTCCTTATCCATATTAATACACATATTTTACAATACAATCAACAGAATACAACACAACATGATTTTTTTTCCCAGGCAGGTCATGTCTAACCAACCTTCTATTCTTTTTTGAAAATGTTAGTGCATCCTTGGACTTAGACCTACCAGTGGATATTATTTTTCTTGATTTTTCCAAGGTCTTTGATAAAGTATCTCACCAAGTTATGATAAACCAGATGGCCAACCTCAGTTTTCAACCAAACATTATAAATTGGGTTAAATCATGGTTGCATAATAGGCACCAACATGTAGTTATCAGAGGTCATGGTTCACAGTGGGGACTGTTAACTAATGGTGTTCCACAGGGCTCAGTTCTGGGTCTGGTTCTGTTCAATATTTTGATTTCATCTATCCAATCATCAACCAACATCTGGATGCCTAAATTTGCAAATGACTGCAATCTGGGATGTATTGTCAATAATGAACAGTCTGCCAAAGCTTTTCAGAATGAATTAAATCATTTAGGAAGCTGGCTACTAATAATAATATGTACTTTAACAAAAAGAAGTGTAGGGTCATGCACCTGGGCCATAACAACCAGATGTTCTCCTATGGTCTTAAAAATATACAATTACCAATCACCAGCAATAAAAAAGACTTGGGTATATTAGTAAATGACAGACTTAAGTCTGATACCAACACAACAGCTAAGGTTAAGAAATGCCAAAGGATTATAGGATGTATTTTCAAACACATAAAAAGCAGAGACTCCAAGGTTATAACCCCATTACACACTAGCTTGGTTAGACCCCATTTGGATTACTGTTCCCAGTTTTGCACACCAGTTACAATTAAAGGGAAGAAATAAATAGAAAGAATACAAAGGAAACTTACTAAAAGAATTAAAGACATGAATGATTTAGATTACGGGCATCAGCTCCAGAAACTCAACCTGTATTCAATGGACTATAGACAACTTTGAGACGACCATTGCCTAAAATTTAAAGCCATGAATGACCCCCATCTTATAGAAACTACAGTCTTAGTAAAGAGTAGCTCAACTGTTCTTACCAGAATACATAGTTTCAAACTAAAGGGCAACAACTGCAAAACCAATAAAAGAAGTCAGTGATTTACACAATGAGTTGTGGCCCAGTGGAATGCATGGTCATAGAAAGTAATACAATGAATCAGTTTAAAAAAACATTAGACAACTTCACGGGTTGTAAAAAGGTATCTTAGTTGTAAATCATCAACTGGCGCTAAGCTCTCAAAAGGCACTGCCTCCTGATCACATAAAAACAACTCTATGAACCTATGAAATCCCTGTTTGTAATACAGTACCCCGATCCCTGATGTGTTCCATATTTACAACATAAATACACCCCCCATTGGTAATATAGGGTCCTCCCATCTGATCCCTGATATTGCCATCATTATAACATATGAAAGAGCCCATTGCATTGGTAGTCCAGTGGCTCACCACTCCCCCACCACAGCGGGTAGTGTCCACCACCCTTCTACACCCATCCTGAGACAGAGCCAGGGACTGGCACAGCTGTCCTCACACCTACATGGTCAGTCACAGACTGAACTGTCACTTATCAGACTGCAAAGTGCATGTGCTCATTGATTATCGGTAAACACATGCACATTACAGTCTGTTCAGCAACAGTTCAGTCAGGGATCAGCAGTGGAGTTGTGTAGAGGGTGATATCAGTCCCCTGCTCTGTCCCTGAATGGGTGAGAGGGGTTGTGAGCACTACCTGCTGGTTTGGGGGGTCACAGGACCACCAATGTGAATGGCTCTTTCATGTGTTATAAAGACAGGGGCATTGCTATACCCATCACCCCCAAATGCCAGTTATTTTGTTTAAATATATGTTTGACCTTTCTCTTAATCACCTGACCAGAACAGGTGCACTTATAAGAAACATTTTTCTTTTTTTCGCAATATTTAGTAACAATACTATTTTCTTCATTTTGGGAGATAACATGTACTGTTTATAGCATTTTGAAATACTATTTTTATTTGAAAGTTGTATTTAAATAACTGCAGTGATGCATTCAATTTAATAGATGTTGTTACGTTTCGAAAGTCAGCTACTTCTGCACTTCAGATCAGAAACAGTAAATGATTTTGGATGAGGAGATGTCTGCTGCCTAATCTAATGTGGGCTAAGATGTAGTTTTTAATGTACTGCTGCCAGACAGAGATTCGTCATGTAGAATTGAAGCAAATGAAGAAGGTTCCATGTGGTAAGATATATCAAATTCTTAAGTCCATAGGCTGGATTTACAAAAGGGGCTTAGATTGATGCAAGCTGTGGCAAACAGCAGCTTGCACTGTAGCTCGGTGTACCTGGGACCCTGCACCAGATTCTGGTACAGGTGGGGTCCCACTGCATAACTTCTCACACTTGTAGCAATCTCTCCTGTGTGACAAATGTCCAGCACATGGGTTGGGGTTTGTCGCAAGCTCCTTCAGACATGGCAAGCATCCATGCCCCACACCTGGTGATCCAGCAGTCCCTCCCCAACCCAATTATGCCCTTTATTGTGTTTAAATATATATTTAACTCTGTGGTCTAATGATCCTTCCCTCACCCTGATATGCCCGATATTTTTGTTTAAATATATATGTAACACTGGTGGTCTAGCAGTCTCTCCCCCACCCCGATATGCCCATTATTTTGTTTAATTATATATTTAACCCTGGTGGTCTAGTGGTGCCTCCCGCTGCCCCGATATGGCGGGTATTGTGCATTTAAAATTTAATTTACTCTAGTGGCCTAGTGGTCCCACTCCCTGGCATGTAGTGCCCCCAACTCACTTTTCCCAAACCCATACCCCAAGCAGATGCAAGCACACCCCTCCTCACACCACCTTGGTAAGTGCTGACTGAATGTGTGTGTTTTTTAGAATCAACCAATTTCTCACCAGAGATGCCAAGAAACAACTGGTCCAATCCATTTTCCTATCATTGGTTGATTACACTGATTTCTTCTACACCCAATGCCCCAACTCTTACATGGCTAAACTGGACACACTCTACCATCGAGCACTGAGGTTTATAATGAGACTCCCCTTTGACATGCATCACTGTACCCTATATGCGGCAGTGGGGTGGACATCACTAAAGTTCAGGCGCCACAGAAATGCCACTCTCTGGACCTACAGAGCCATCTCTAATAAGTTGCCTTACTATATCTCCTGCTGTCTTCCCCTGAGTATAATTGGGAAATACGCGTTAAGAAGTTACTCAGCTATTACACTTAAAGTACCCAAAGCAAAATCCCTCTTCGGCAGGGCAGCCATAAGCTTCATGCTACCTACCTTATGGAATGATCTACAAAAAACCCTCAAATTAAGCACTCTAATTTGTGTAAATGCCTTCAAGACACTTTATTTCTGTACAATCAGAGAAGTATGTAACTGCTTCACCCACTCAGACCCAGTACCGGTGTCTGCACTGGTATATAGCCATGCCTAGACCCAGTTTTAAGTACTGACCCCCCAGCTTGCTCCTTGCCAGCCTAATTGTTCTCTCTCTTATCCCCCTGTCTTATCAACACTAGGCCCATCCATCCCCTTATTCTTCCTTTCCCAACCTTGGATAGGAGCTCACTACCCTGCTTGTGACATCCTACCATGTCCCGTACTTTATAGCATTCAATCCCGGAGCTCACACATACTCCTTTTCTCCATCCACCTTCTCTACATCCCATTTTACCTACTCCTCTCTGTGCACCATGCCCTCCTAGCCTTTCTCCCCCTACCTCCCTCCCTTCCCCCCTACCTTCACCTATACCTGGTGTATATTTTTATTTTTATTTTTTTCTTCCGTTACTTCCTCCTGCAACCTTAGATAACCTGCTTTATCTTCCTATAGACACTTCTATGTATGTAAATACCATGTAATCTGTACAATATCTGTATAATTCTATGTACATATGAACTTCTTTTTCTTCCTCTCTGTAAAGATTATTATCTGTATTGCCTTGTAAATACCTGTGTTGACCTGTATATACAATTGTTCATCCTCCACCCAGGTCCATCTTGCAAATGAGCTTCTGCTCAACGATGAATGCCTGGTTAAATAAAGACTTGATTGATTGATTGATTGATTGATTGAATTGTCAAAGAGTGCTGTACTACAATACAGTACAAACTCAATGAGTAGTTTTAATAGTGGTAATTTTGGTAGTTTGGCCAAGTTCACAGAAGACACCACCTGGAGAGGATCAGAAGCAGGGAGGTATTGTTTAAATACTGTTGTGGGCTGAACTGTGCTGTGTGGGAACACACTGGGGGCTAAAAAAGAGCTGATTCTGTGTTACTGTGTGTGTGTGTGTGTGTTGGGGAAAATGGGTCTCTGGGAGGAGGAATCCCTGCAGTAGTATTACAAGCATTCAGAAAAAGGAATTTGCATTCCTTCAGAAATATTGGAAGTGTAAATCTTAGTGAAATCAAAGAGGTGAGCTTTACATTTGTAACTTCACTTTATGAGTCCTCTGTGTTGGGGATGGAGATGATTCAGTAGCAGTGAGGAAGGGGGCTGAGGTGCACTATTGTGTAAGTGGCTGATTGACTCTCATGAGAGTCAGAGTAGGCCCAACCCACTCATCCCCACCCCTCCCACTCCAGGCCCCTCCACATTTATTGGGGAGTAGCTGTGTTGGGATTGGTGGATAGCACAGTTAGGTACATCCACTAATGTGTCGTGATCATCCCTAAGAGTCAGATGGAAAAATAAATAAATAAATAAATTACATTAATATATGGTAGGTATACAAAAGATAACTATTAGTGAGGAAGAGGGTGGGATGCACAATAACATGGATATACCTAGAAGGGAGAAAGGCCCTAGGAGATTGGGCAAGTGACCTTTAGCTGTGGGCCCAGTGGTGAGCTGGGTGGCTGGTAGAGATATGGGGAGGGTGGTAGGCTGCAACAGCAGATTTCTTTTTAGGGGTGGCATGGTGTGTGGGGCGATGCTTGGTGTGCAGGCAGTTTGGGCAGCTTAGGGACAACATTAATTGGTTAAGGACAGAGCTAAGGAAAGAAATGGGGTCAGTGTGGGGAAACCATTTAGGACCAAGGCACATAGGGGTGCCCTAGAAGTTGACTGACATTCCAGACAGAGGGGAGATAATGGAGATGGGGTAAATGGGCAATATTGCCACCCCCTCAGGAACCTAGGGGTACAGAATCAGAGGACTGAAAGAGGGTCAGGAATGGGGGCAGTAATGGTCCAAGAGGTGGCAACAAATGGAAGTCTTGAAACAGTTTGCCTGAGGTAGCTCAGGGTGGAGTACAGGTGTCAAACAATGGTTAAGGTAATCGATGCTGGCTACAATGGTGAATATGAAGGGAGAGGAACTAGTACCTGGGTCAAGAAGAAGGGGGTACTGACAAGCCAGAGAGCAGCTGTATTGTGAATGGAGGGGAGAGGGATATGATGGGTAAGGGGAAGAGGGAAATGGTGAGGATGGTGGGTAGGGGACTGAAGCTGAGAAGGGAAGGGGAAGCAAGGGATAAGTGATGATGGGAATGAGGGTACTGAAGCAGGGAGTGAATTAGAGGAAGTGGTATTTTGGTCAGCCAAAGAATGCAGTGCAGAGGGAGTCAGGATGAGAGTAGTGGCTGGAGAGAGAGTGAGGTGCATCAGGGATATGCAAGATGGGTTAAATATTTAGAACTTGGGCCAGTAAAATGGGAAGAGGCTGAGGCTAAACCATGAAAAAGGGGTGGAGTCAGAGTTCTGGGACACTCAATACTAACAAGCTCTGGTGGAGCCACTATGACTGTGAATGCATTAACTAGATAAGGGTGTTTCATGGGCTTAAACATAAATATTTATTTATTTATTTAAAACATATCAGATTTACAAACCTGTGAGTCAGAGACTCATTTACAAAGGCACCTCATTGAAACTAATACAAAGACAGCACAGTTAACAAGCCCAAAACAATGGCTCAGAGAGCAGACAGTTATAACAATCATTCACTGGAAATACATGGGTAGCAGTAGATAAACAGATTACATAGTTTAGGCACACAGGTACCACATCAAGAAGGCCAAAGCAGTTCAAACAATATACAATAGCTAAAGCAAATAGACATCAGGAGTCAAAGAGAAGCCCAGAGTGTTCACATGAAGACTGTTGCATACACTAACTGAATCAAAATATAGTACATTGAGAATGAGCATATTTAAGCAATAAGGCATGACAGGGTGTGTGTTATCATGTAATAACATCACTCCTGTGGTGGGTTGAAGCACAAGGTGAAGCCAAGTATTTATTTATTTATTTGCATGTATTTATTTGATCCACTGGATGAGCAATATTTGCACAAGCTATGCCTAGTGTAGATTTTACAGCACTGGTCCTGGTCTGGTGATCTGGGTTTTACCCATACCACACTGCATATTGCTTAGTGATATACTGTACAGATGGCTGCAGAGTCTAACCCATTGAAGGCTGAAGTTTCAGAAAACCATTATGCTACAAATATCAAGACTCACTCCCTCCCTCATCCCCCAGTCAAAAATAATCCTCTACCAAAGTTATGCTTAAATACTGGTGTCTCTACATCCACGTCACTAAGCTTTTAATGCCAACATGCTTCTTCTGCTGCTGTGAGTTAAACTCTTTATTTAAAAACATTTTGTTGAGAAATTTTTGTTTTAGTATATCCATGGTCATGAAAAATTAATTTGTAAAAGAAACCAAAATCCCCATTTATCAGTTAATTGAATCACAATACAGCATGTTATGAATTTTCCAGATTCTATGTGCAACCTACAGTAAGTCAAACAGAAATTAGACACAAATGCCTACCTATTTGCAAGTGAAGCAAATGTGGTTATTATAATTCAGTTGTAAACACCTATAGTCGCAGCCAGGATTCACATTGCTAGACTCCGGGTAGGTAGGACAAGTTTCCTAAATACTTATACCTTATCCAGCTGTGTTCTGCTTGGTGTGTGTGTGTGTGTGTATGTGTTTAAACATGTAACTTTCTATAGTATATTGTATAGCACTGTGAATCCTGGCTACAGTGTTTTTTCTCTGCTGTGGCTAAGCAAGACACTGTAACAAGACACTGGCCTGCTGTAGGGGCTATTAGACATCTAACCAAAGGGTACTCTGTGAAAACTAACTTGGAGAATATGCAATAAAACAAACTTGAATGACAGACCCACACATCATAAAACACCCAGGGAAAATAGAAAAACTCCTCTCATAGCCTAGGCAGAAGCAAAACACGGCATTGAAGTGAGAATTCAAAACTGGTAGTAATATATCTATTCCTGATTTTAACATGCAGTTTTCCTTTAAGAAGATTCAGTAGAATATAAACAGTAGCCTAGAACTGCTTGCCTGAGAATGAAGTTGGTATATTTTTTGGAAAAAGGGAAGGCTTGGTCTCTTACTATGCAATGTCCTGCAAAGTAACACACTCACTGCTCTTAGGATGGTGGTGTCAAATGCTGTAAGGTGCAATGGGGAACTTGTTATGCAGAAAGTTCCAGGAAGTGTTTAACTCATTCTACTTCTAATAGCTTTCTATGATGTCTGTACTACCCATTTGTGCAAGTCAACTCCACTTCTCAAACTTAAAAAGAAAAATACACTTCATTACAGACTGTGTTTATCAAGTACTGTGCCCATGATTAAAATAATTTGAACCCCATCCCCCCAAAAATGTGCCCTCACAAGAACATGCATGATTTATCTGTAAAGACAATTAAAAAATGTATTTCTAAATGCATTAGTAACACCAATGCTTTCAAGGTTTTGAAACTACTAAAAGACAACTATATATATATATATATATATATATATATATATTCATAGCAAAAAATCCGTTTAATGCATCAGTTAGGGTTGTTCCACAGCAACAAAGTGAGGAAATTCGCTGTTAGGGTTGAAAACCTAACTCCATTCACCCCAGCACCACACACGCACAGACACACACACACATTCAAGTATGGGGGAGGACCAAGTCAACACAACCAATGACAGACATCCAGCAGCAGGTGACAGAAATAACAAACAATTGTCTAAATGTACTATGAGACATCCCCACCCACCTGACCAGGTACTCCATGCTCAGTGGAGATCAACAGCAAAACTGAGGCCATGTACACCAAACGTACACATCCCTGATTGCAGCTGCACATAACGTACCACACTTAGCAACGATATTAAAATTTCGTGAACATGCAAGCATACTTACCAACTGTGGTACACACACTCAAACAACAGTAATACTGCCATGTTCTCCCTCTAACTGTAAATGTAGTAATTGTAACAGATTTGGTAATGCACACTATCACTCTTGAGTTTTTTGCTCTACCATATACTAAACTATCATACTGACTATACCATCACACACCACATGGTAGAAAACACATGTTCGTCCACAGGTAAAAAAATCACACCTATCCTAATCATAAGAACACATGTGAAAAAAAAACAGTTTTACATGTGTACTAAAATATTGAGAATGAACAAACTTCTGATATTACGTAGCAGCTGCGCAATGCACATTCATAAAAAATATTGTTTAGTTATGTTTTTACCAAATTGTTAACATACTTAACGTACTATTCTATCAATACACACTGTTATAAGAAATTTACTGAAACCTATTCTAAAACTTTTTTATTTCTCTCTCATACAGGTGCCTGATACTTCTGTAAGACTGCTTACTGTCACTGTCAACCATTATACCAAAAAATGCCAACTAAATACAGACGTAGATGTGTCTCAAAACGAGAGCGTATAATAGTACTACACTGTTGTATAAGGCAACAAACAAAACAGTAAAGGCACACCCAAAATGAACATCAACAGACCTTTACTGCAACACTGACCCCTACATCAAGTCACTGCAGAACCAAACAAAAATCCTTAACAGAAAAGCAAAAATGTATACCATTACAAATGTTGTGTCGATCTCTCAGACGAAACACAACTATTCTGAGTGCAACCATCAAGAGACACTCAAAACAACACCGGAAAATCAAAAATAGTGACTTACAACTCAGAAAGAGAAAGTATTTCCGATCACTAGCAAGTAAAGCTAAGATCGAAAGACTTATCGCTGCTGTGCTACGGCACACCCGCAAAAAGAGCGAGAGTCACCTTTCTCTGATGAATTTACGTCTGAAAGTACGAACTTTTGTCAACAGAGCACTGTTTGTACTACAATGATTGTGGCGTAAGATGTGCCATGTGATTGAACAATTCAGGAAACTTGTATATGCCATAAAAAAAAGGCTTCAGCAGTATGCTTGTTTGACTGTTGACAACTTCTGTCATGTTTTCACAGGACAGTGGCTGCACACACAGCACTCAGAACCATATTTCTGGGAAGAGTCTTATCATTACTTTACAAAACAACAGACGTTCACTATTGATGAGTCTGGCAAACTAAAAAATGTCCTCAGTATCTCTGATGAGAATCAATTGGATAGTGATGATGACTGTGGTCCCACCACACTCTTCAATAAATGGCACTGCCTGACATGGTCATGTGATGATACATGCAACCATAGGCAATCATCATTTAAAAAGTAGAACACTTTGTTAACCTATTCGTAATAACAGATCGCAAAGAGAGACATAAACTGTTTACAGAAATTGACCATTGTGAAATCTGGCCACATACTGGACTCATGGGTCACTCACTTGCATGTCTCGATAGTGGTGTTTGTGATAGTATTTTTCACAACATGCGGATGCTTGCAGTGCATCAAACAGGCATGCGAAACTTTGTCTACAGAGTATATGAAGTACAGTGAGCTGTACATCAGTACACTTGTTTAAATGACTTATTGCAGTCAGGTGACATGCAGGGTGCCATCACTTTCCTAAAAAAACTGCAACACATTACTTCAGTACCAGAAACAACTAGTTTTCAGTTTAACACCTGTGGAAAATCTGTTTCAGTGTTAGAAATGACATTTCTGAAACAGTACGGGAAGGAAATTGCTAAGTTTGAGGTTGCAAAGTCTCAAGTTTGATTCTGTATGTGTGTCATGCAACCGTTTGTGCATAGAAACAAACAGTCACAGTCAACCTAGAAACCTTGTCACCATACAATGACATGTGGTTCCTCCTGGCAGCATTCTTGCTGCTGAAATCTGACTTTCACTTACAAGACACCATTGTGCTATGCAAACACTGTTTTTCAAAACTGAAGTGTAACAGTTTGCCAGCAAGGTCAATGCTAAACAACATGGAAACAGATGTCACTACAGGGGGCATGCCTTAGACAACTAGTACTGGAGCCCACACGAGAGGGAGCAATATTAGACTTGATACTCTCAAATGGAGATGGAGAGAGGATCACAGATGTAGAAGTGGGTAGCCATCTGGGAACTAGCGACCATCGAACAGTATGGTTCACAATAAACACAGCAATAGAGTCAAGCTATACAAGACAAAAGTACTGGACTTTAGGAGGGCTGACTTTGCTAAAATGGGTGAGTGCCTAAGGAAATGCACTAGCAAATGGGCAGGAAGGAGGGTGGAAGAACAATGGGAATAATAAAACTGCCATCACAGAGCTAACGAGCCTTTGTGTGAAGCAAATAAACAAAACATGACGATGTAAGAAACCACTATGGTTCTCAAAGGAAGTGGCAGTGAAGGTTCAAGAGAAAAGAAAGCATTCAGGAAGTACAAGGAATCGCAGCAGGAGCAGGACAGAGAACTGTATCAGTTAAAGCAAAGGAGGCTGGGAAGGCAGTCAGAACAGCAAAGGCCCAAACTGAGAAAAGATAGCCAACTCAGTTAAGAAGGGAATAAAACCTTATAGGTACATCAGGGAGCAAAGGAAGACCAAGGGAGGGATAGTGAGGCTTAATAAAGGGAGGGGGTGGGCAAAGGAAGAATGTGAAAAGGCAGAGATACTAAACAAATATTTTTGCTCAGTATTTACAAATGAAGAGGGGGAGGTACATAAAACAAACAGTAGTAACACTCTGGATACAGAAGTTGATACCAGCCCATTTACAGAAGAAAGGGTTCTGAAAGAACTCTTAAAACTGAAGATGGACAAAGCAATGGGGCCTGATGGGATTCATCCCAGAATTCTAAAAGAACTAAGGGTAGAACTAGTGACACCACTGACTATCCTCTTTAACAAATCATGGGAGGATGGGGTGGTACCCGAGGACTGGAGGAGGGCAGATGTGATTCCCCTTCACAAAAGTGGGAGCAAGGCAGAAGCAGGAAACTATAGACCTGTTAGTTTAACCTCAGTGATAGGGAAAATGATGGAATCAATTTGAAGGAAAGAATTGTCGCGCATCTAGAGGCCAGAAGGGCACAGGACCCTAGGCAGCATGGATTCACAGCCGGAAGGTCATGCCAGATGAATCTGATAGATTTCTTTGACTGGGTGACCAAAGTAGTAGATCGGGGGCTGTGGACATGGCCTACCTATACTTTAGCAAGGCATTTGATACAGTCCCACAGAAAGATTAATATATAAGTTAGCCAGCCTGGGAGTGGTCCCAAGATGACAGCCTGGGTAAAGAATTGGCTAGAGAATAGGACACAGAGAGTAATAGTAAATGGAGTCTACTCAGAAGAAAGGAGGGTTACTAGCGGGCACCGGAGGGTTCAGATAGATCAGTCCCTTCAATGTCTTTATAAGCGACATTGCAGAAGGACTGGAAGGAAAAAGTATGTCTTTGCAGATGACACTAAGATCTGCAACAGAGTTGATGCACAGGGTGGGTGGAAAGGATAAGAAGGACTTGGCAAGTTAGAGGAATGGTCAAATGTATGGCAGCTTAGATTCAATGCTAAGAAGTGCAAGGTAATGCACCTGGGAAACAAAAACCCTGGGGAAGAGTACACAATGGGGTGAGATACTAACAACAACAAAATGGAAAGGGACCTAGGGTAGTCATATCAGATGACCAAAGGTGGGCAAGCAATGTGAGAAGCAGCAAGGAGGGTTGGGGATACTGGGATGCATGGGAGAGGCATCACCAGTAGAAAACAGGAAGTTATTATCCCTGTACAGACAGCTGGTGAGACCCCATCTGAGTACTGTGTGCAGTTCTGGAGACCCAATCTCCGCAAAGACATAGACAGGATGGAAGCTGTCCAGAGGAGGGCAACTAAAATGGTGCAGGGTCTGCACCGGAAGACATATGAAGAGAGACTTAAGGAGCTTAATATGTATAGCCTCGAGGAAAGGAGGGAGAGGGGACATGATAGAAACTTTCAAGTACCTCAAGGGAATCAACAAAGTCCAAGAGGGTAGCATCTTTCAAAAAAAGAGGTGTGCAAGAACAAGGGGGCACAATTTGAAGATAGAGGGGGGCGGCTCAGAGGTAACTTAAGGAAGTATTTTTTCACAGAGAGGGTTGTGGATGCATGGAATGGCCTTCCGGAGGAGGTTGTGGAGTCAAAATCAGTGATGGAATTCAAGCATGCATGGGATAGTCATAAGGCAATTCTGGGGGTTGGGGGTAGGAAGAAGTAGGCTGCTGGTTAACTAGGATCTGCAGCTTATCCAGTAGGTAGGGAAATGCGCAGACTGGGTGGGCCAAGCGGTCCTAATCTGCCATCAAATTCTATGTTTCTATGTTTCTATGTCACACCAAGTGAGATTTCAACATTGAATATGTTTGAACGTATTCTAATTCAGACAATGAAACCATTCCAATCGATTCTACGTCTGAACACAAAGACACGGAACATTCCACAGAAAGAGCTTGTTAGATCTCTAAAGGGTTCTGTTATGTATCTACCACTTCCTCTACAGGAAAATGTTCAAGCAATCTCAACAGAAAATAGCTTGGTCATTCTTGTAAATGGTGTGCCTACAAAGGCCAAGGTCATCTGGCAAGATGTTGTCAATGTACAAAAGGTAAAGCTTGCTCTGGCTTATTTAAAGAGTACACTTTTTATAGATTTTGATAGATCAGATGGCCAGCCCTCTGTCCAACATGATCTATTAGAAAAAGTAAGCCAATCATTGAGAAGGTCAGTGCACAGACAAGGACAATGTGTATGAACAGTACACACCACCCACTACATGGAAGAGATCCATTAGGAGACAACATTGATCTCTATCAAATGAAGCAGGTGGAAGGTGAGCCTGTCAGCATTTGGGAGGCAACACTAGAAGCACGCTGTTTCCCAGACCTATTTCCAAAAGGGTCAGGTGGACGCCTAGATGAAAGAGAAGTACGGGTACAGGGTGCTGAGCACCACACTAGCCGTGTCCTGAGCAAAGATGGCAAATTCAGACGTAACATACAGTACCTGTTCCATCTGCTCTGGGAGAGTGAACTTAGCATTCTGTCTGCATCTATAGCACATACCATTCGTCTAACAAGTCCACTAGATGGAATAACAGCTGCTCAATTCTAGAGAAATTAAAGCAGAAAGATGAAAATGTGCAAGTGAACCTGTCTTCCATACTTTCAAGTCTATGTGGCACAAAAGAATATTGGTATCGCAGACACTCAGAAGTGATGACAATGCTACGAGAGTATGGTGCAGCCACATGGTTTGTCACACTTAGTTGTGCTGAATATGCCTGAGACCTAACTCATTGAACTGTTGAAGTGGGCAAATTCGATGTCAAGGCATCTCATCGATGACTGTCGGAGAAATGTGTTCACTTGATCCTGTGTCTGTCACAAGACATTTTCACAAGAGGTTCCATGACATTCTCACTTACATCTTGTCAAAGGACAATCCTCCTCTAGGTATTGTAGAACATTACTTTTGGAGGACAGAATATCAAGCACGAGGTGCCCCTCATATCCATATGTTATTGTGGATCAAGGATGCGCCCCGCATTGGTGAACATGAAGCAGCAGAAGTGCTATCATTCATCAAAAAATATATCACTTGTCACATTCCAGACAAGTATGACAGTCCTACACTATGGAAGTTGGTACAAAAGTTCCAGTGACATATTTGCACAAAATATTGCCGGCGAGTAGTAAAGAACAAATCTAATTGGTACACACGATGTCGCTTTGGATTTCCTAGACGAGTTTGTCAGAATGGTGCCATGAATGACCTTTTCTCAGCAATGCGACACCACTTGAAGGCAAAATCAACCAAGAGGGTATACGAGTTACCCAGGGATGAAAAAGAGGTGTACATCAATGACTACAACCCAACTCTTCTCCTAATGTGGCAAGCAAACATAGATGTTCAGTTTGTGGCTGACAACTCACTGGCCCTGGTTCGCATGCGCCACTGCACAGTACCAAACATGAACAGACTAGCTTGCAAGATCTTTGGGAAGATATTGCCACTTCAAGCAAAAGCCTGACATCTCAGCTATGGTCACTGGGTTTGAAGACTCTTTCACACAGAGAATGTGGAGCTTACAAAGCCAGTGACCGCTTAATGGGTACACATCTGTACGGGAAGTCTGACACTGTACGTTTCCTCAGTGTAAACTACAAAGAGAAACGGAAGCATGTACTGATTCCTCATGCCGAAATTGAGGAGCTCGCTGTCAATACACCTTCTTCAAAACATATCTTGAAGAATAACCTGATAGACACATACTACCCACGTAGACACAAACAACATGAATGATATGTGTCTGTTTGAGGTGGCTAAGTGGTATGACTACAAGACAGGTGCAGCACCTGACTCAACATGACACATTTACAAGGTCAATGGACTAGATGGCTATCTCGTGAAGAGACACAAGCCATGGCTTATAGATCACTGCAAACTGCATCTAGGCACATCAGAGAGCACAGAACATTACTACTTTGCTCTCCTATTCCTATTTAGACCCTGGAGGACTGAGTCTGAATTAAAAGGTGACTCTGACACATTCGAGGACCAGTTCAATCTCATGAGAATTTCCAAACTGAGTACTCACAGACATATATACAAAGACTAAAAGCTGAGAAGGAACAGCTTGAGAAGGCAGAGAAGCAACTTCAGGAAGACACTCCAGTTAGTTCACAAGACAACCTTGATCCAGAAGGACAAGGTGTTCTAGGTGACCCTCTGCCCTTAAATGCCCCAGAAGTGTTAATGTCAGAAATTGAGACTGCCATGCACCATGGCACACACTCTATGGTCAACCCAGCTGACTTAAGAGAAAGACTAAATCAGCTGCAGCATACAGTTCACTCCCAAGTGGTTGAAGCTGTCCAACATGGTATACTACATGAAACAAAACAATGTGACTGCACTCAGTACAAGCCACTACTAATGTTTGTTAGTGGTTCAGCTGGCACAGGAAAGAGTTTCCTGATTGAAGCCATCACTGCAGAAGTACGGACTGTGACAGGCTCTTCAATGTCTGTTGCTGTGACTGCTCCCACAGGACTAGCAGCATACAACATTGGTGGAGTAACATTACACCATCTCTTTATGTTGCCAGTCGAATATGGGAGAATTGGAGAGTATCGTAAACTGTCATTTGAGGTTGCATCTCAGCTCCGTTCCATGTTCACAAAGATGCAGTTACTAATTGTTGATGAAATCAGCATGGTCTCCAACGTCATGCTTGCCTGTATTCATCTACATCTAGAGCAGATCTTAGGTACTGATGATGGAGTGCCATTTGGTGGCAAAAGTATACTTGTGTTGAGAGACCTTTTTACAACTTGCACCAGTCAATGCAGAGCATGTATTTACAACTCTGACTGCCAAGCAAGCTAAGAATATCCTCGGTTGCATTGCAGGCTATAACATATGGGAATTATTTACCTATGTTGAGTTGTCTGACAACATGCTCAAAGTGGTGATCTAGCTTACAAATCACTTTTAGATGAAGCTCACAGGTTCTCTATCACCAGAACATGTTTGTATGCTAAATGATCGAAGAATCACAGTACATAGTACATGCATAGAAACAGCATGTAATGTCTTCAGTGATATATACTCTACTGGCAGACACATAGTGTGTCTTATGCCACGACTAAAGAAATGCTAAATTCAACAATCTAATGCTACAAAGAGAAAACCAAGAGATTCTAACTCTGCATGCAGTTGATACAGTTGATGGCGAATTCTTAGTCGAAAGCTAGTAGCAAAGATGACTGAACGACTAAGTGAACTGAAGTCAGATGTTTCACGAACAGCTGGCCTAGAAGCTGTTCTCACAGTTTGTAAGAATGCACGTATCATGCTGCGACGTAATCTAGATGTAGAACAAGGTATGGTAAACGGTGCCATGGGAAACATCACTGACTTTGTCTATAATGTCCAGAAGACATATATTGAGACACTTGTAGTGCACTTTGACAACATGGAACACTCTGTACACATAGATCGAACTCATGTAAAATTCCAGGTTTTTAAGGATATCTACGTAAACAGAAACAGTTCCCATTATGGTTGCATATGCTGTCTCCATTCACAAATCTCGAGGATTGAGTTTGATTCAGCAATGGTAGACATAGGTACAGACATTTTCAAGGATGGCATGAGCTACGCTTGCACTTTCACGCACGCAGCCTTCTGGATTGCACATCATTAGTATAGCACTCCAAAAATATGAGCTGACAAGTGATGTATTCTGAGCACAACAGGTTACGTGACTCTACATCAGCCACAAATGTCTTTAATACCACTGCCTACATATCTGTCTGTCTCACACAATTCAGTCACAGCTAGAGGTAGCAACAAACAGCAGCAAGCTCCAAAAGTGATTCAACCAAAAAGAGTTCAGCAAAGGCCACAACTTCAAGTAAACATTCACAACCAGCACCATCAGAAATCAGTTGGTGGCTGGTGTACCAGTCTTGACAACAGCAGTAGAGTAAACTGCTATGCTAACTCAGCTATACAAGTTTTTCTACACATGCTGCAGTTTGTGCAGGCAATATCTGCTTCACAAGACAATCCCCTATCAAACGCTTTGAAGCAGATTATCAACATGACTTCTGACCACTCTAACAATGTACAGTCACTAACACCACTACGACAGGTGTCAGCTACATATGCTGGATGTAGTACATTTGCTGCAGACATACAGCAAGACACTACTGAGTTTATGATGGCTGTCATAAACAACCTGGATGAAGATGGCACCCCAATGCGGCAGTACATCACAGTAACATATGTTACAAAATATTTATGTGTTTCATGTGGGAATTCACAGCGTGAAACCACACAAGACATGCTGTGGATAACTCTCTTTGTCCCTGAAACCAAAAGAGTCAAATTTCAACAGCCATTCACTAATGCTGAATGTAGTCATGCCTGTGGAAGGTGCGGAGGCAGATGCACTCAGTCCATACGTCTAAGGAGTTCATCTCAATATCTGTTGCTTATGTTGCACAGATATGACCACAATGGGCTCAGAGTTGATACTCCTATCACAGATTACACAGCTAGTAGAATAGTCTTCAACCAATCACTGTTTGACACTCACAGTATAATCTATCACCATGGTCAATCCATGCATTCTGGGCATTACACCTCGTTACTAAGGTGCAGAACTGGATGGTTAGAGTGTGACGACTCTACAACGACTTTTAAACAGAGACTGCCACGGCACTTGAAAAATGCATATCTTCTAATATTGAAGAATTATGACAACCTTCATATTTCAGAAGAATAGGACAAAACATGTTGCATTTTAAAATGACTACTTTGTCCCAAAAACATTCATACCTCATTACAATGTTGTATAATGTACGACTCTAAACAAACAATACAGTTTCAACAAAATGTTATTCTAATACAGACATTACATACACTGTAACATGTTAGATCTTGTGTGGATCAGTGACTACATGAAAATTGTTGTAGTGGCTTCAATCGGCACCAACAATATTCACAGTCACTAGAGAAACCATGATTACATGTCTATCAAAGATTGTACACCTGAAAACTGAGGACTTACTACTCTCCTCCTCTGTACAACTCTTTAAAAATCCATGTATCAACTCATATATAACAACAAATTCATATGACTTATAAGGTCTTACTCTTTGCAAACAAAGAGAACTTCTCAGTTATTATCGTAGATAACTGAGTGAGCTACCCTTATAACATTCAGCAAACATTCCACTCTGTCACAAGTTGTCTATCAACACTTCAATTTGTCTAGTGACTCTTGACATATAGAGAACATCATTCGATCACCATGCAACAGTTTAGAACTATCACGCTTTCATGCGTAATACTAGTATTGTACATATGTAAAAACAACTACCTTTATTGATAATGCAAGATGCTGAATTACACAACTGTTAATAATAACCAATTGCTGAATCTCATTTACTGACTCTTACATGTGTTTAAAATTACTTGTACATAATATCAAAATTTGTATTCAGGTGTACATTGTTAATAGCTAGTTTGATACTTGTACTAAAAATAGTAGTGTACCACTAAAGTACAAGTGAATGTTTAACATATTATTCAGCACTATAGTTACAACATTTAATTAACCATAAGTTTGTAAAAAAATGCATTCCATGACAGTTTTAGTATTTACAAGTTAAGAATTTACATAGAAGCCAATGTAAGAATTGATAATATGTCATTTGTTCATGTAAAAATATTCGATTTTTTTAACTTGTCACATAAGTAATTCTACCGTATGTAAAAAATATTGACAATTGTAAATCAGGCACTGTTGCTGATCACAACAAACTGTATACCTGTTCCTGACAATATTTATGATCGCCTCAATTGAGGGGTCAGGTGGGAATTTTCCATTTGCGCCTAGTCAGTGACATATAATTAAATAATATCAATCAAATGTCACAAAACTTACATTTGTGTAAATTGTACTACTTAGACAGTCAGCATATGGTTTTTCGCCCACCCCAGGAACATCCACATTAGCAGTCACACAATTACAACAAAACACTTGTCTATCATGTGTGTAATCACACTTCACAACCTACTGACATTGCCTTATTAACATAACACACAAGTAATGCACTACACATAATTACAACATACAGCCATTTTTAAAAAAGTTACATTTTTTTACAAACTCCATTCACATTCAATAGTAAATATATAATGAAGCGCCACAGCTTCAGCCTGACTATTAGAATTCCAGGTCGAATGTCAGAAACTACTTCCTCACATAAAGAGTAGTGAGTACTGAAACATAACTAGAAACACACAACACCTGATTAGTTTCCTATTATATCACACACTTACTCCAATCCATATTATACAGTTATTATTATTCTTACACATTTACATATTTGACAAGCAATGATTGCACACATACAAAGATTGTATTGTGAGACTGCTTCTGTTAACTAAATTTCACTCTTGATTGGACCTTTTCTCCATTTGACAAATTGGCAATACATTTTTGAAAACCATAACCACCTGTGTCGACTCCTTACTTTAAATACCATAATGACATAAAACTAAGTGTCTATCACTTAAGTATACAAATCAATGGTTACTAATACTGCAACAACTATACCTCCATCAATTTGTTTGGTACCTATGACATACAGTCAGTATCACAGCATATGCAACAATGTGGGACATTGCATGTCACATTTGACAGAATTCCTAACAGTGTAAAAAACTCAGCAATGTACTTACTTTTCCTGTGCCTATGCAGTCATTATTTATTACCAAGGTGCCACACATCAGCACCCAACAGGTCACAGCTGTGACTATACATGTACCATTCAGTCACTACTATCTGTACTTCACAGTCTGACAAAATGATGTTTCTCATTGGCTGCAAACATCTTACAACCTTATGTTAATGTTTATTACCATACATGAACAGGTTGACGATATACTGAACAAGGTTTAAAACTGTTTAAAACATGTTTCATTATTATAGCAATAAGTCACTCCCAAGAATTGTGTTAATGGTCAGTCAATCACCCTATAGAGACATGTGCCACTCAGCCACACCTCATGCCACAGCACACCCCTGTGTGTGTCTGTGTGTGTGTGGTGCTGGGGGAGGTGAACTCGGAGTTACGGTTTTCAACCCTAACAGTGAATTTCCTCACTTTTGTCACTGTGGAACAACCCTAACAAATGCATTAAACAGAGTTTTTTGCCTCTAATTTCCCTTCTTTTTGAGAATGATATTGAGAAATAGTGAATGTAATTCACTCCCGCCACATGATGTCTTGTGGCATAGTAACAGGAGTAGCAACGCAAACAGAAATACTAACAGTGGCACACATGGTAACACAAGCGCGAATGAGAACAGAAAGAGTAACGCACGCTGTGGGGGAGACAGGAATGGTGTGCCATGTGATTTCTTGTCACATAGTAACATGGTGCCTGTAAATGGAAATGTCAATGGGCATGGTGACACAAAGTGAAACAGAAAGAGAAACAGTACAGTACACATAAATGGCTAAAAAGTAACAGAAACGCAAGCGAAAATGAAAATGCAAACGATGACACACGTGGTGGCATTGGGGTGTGCATTGTGATGATCAGCCCTAACTCTCACCCCATGACATGTGTAAAGCAGCAGAAGTATAATACAATGGGGTAAGAGTTAGGACCCACGATCCCAAGCACACCCCAATGCGGTTGAGGTGGGTGGGGGTGCAAGGGGTTTTCAACCCTAACAGCGAATGTCCTCACTTTTGTTGCTGTGGAACTACCCTAACTAATGCATTAAACTGAGTTTTTAGCTCAATTCCTTCTTTTTGAGAATGATAACAGAAATAGTGAATGCGATGCAGTGGCCGGGAAGCGCGGGGCCCTTTGTGCTTGCCTTCCGCTTCACATAATCTCTTGTGATACTAACATGGACAACAACTAAAACAGAAATGCTAACAGATAGCGCACATGGTAACACAATCACGAATGAGAACAGAAAGGTAAGCACATGGTGGCGTGAAGCGGGAATGGTCTGCCACGTGATGTGTTGTCACATAATAACATGGTGCCTGCAAACAGAAATGTCAATGGCCATGGTGACGCAAAGTGAAACAGAAAGACAAACAGTACTGTAGACAGAAATGGCAAAAAATAACAGAAACGCAAGCGCAAATGAAAACGCAAAGGATAACGCACATGGTGGCACAGACGTCAACGGTAAGTGAAATGGGTACGGAACCACAAGTGGAAAGGGCAACAGTAACAGTAATGTAAGTGCACAGGCTGGTTTTACCCAAAACCTGCATAGAGAAAGACAGTGAGTACAAATAATGTATGCATAATAATGACTATCGGCGCAGAATATGAGATCTTGGAATACTAAATACATTATATCTCAGGAACCGTATGACGTAGAAATAAAATTTAAAAGTCATGTTATTTATAACTGTCCTGGCTAATTTGGATCTTAGCCCTTAGCAGGGGGCTAAGAAATTTTCCAACGAAAAGTCCGTATCTCACACCATTTTCGAGATACAGGCCCTGAAAGGCGTGCGAATGCCGTAATGTTATCCTATGGGAAAAAAAGAAAAGTTTGGAGTGCCATAACTTTGCCTCCCTGTAATGTTTTTTCACCAAACCACTGAAAGGCACATCTGTGGGCTGTTAGCTGTCTTCCCTCAAATTTCAGGAAAAAGACCAAACCGTTATTTTGCAGCAGGGTGCCAAAGTTTCTGCAATTCGTTAGGCGCCGTAATGTTATCCTATGGGAAAAACTGTCAACTTTGGAGTGCCGCAACTTTGCGGCAGGTAATATTTCAAAACAACACTGAAAGGCACATCTGTGAGATGTCTTCTGCATTCCTCAAATTTCAGCCTAAAACTCCCAACACGTTCTTTTGCAGCCAGTGCCAAGAATTACTGTTATTTTAGGCATAGTGTCGCCATAGTAATGTAATAGTGATTTGAAAGCTTTCATAAAAAAAAATGCTACATTTTCACTGGTTCGACACTACTTCGACACTACTTTTTCCAGAAATTTGAAAACATATTTCTGGGGTGTTTTACCCAAAATAAAGACATGGCTAGCATTCTCAGGGCCCGACTAGGTGAATACAAAAAGAATTAGGTTGCTAGAGGGTCTCAATTTTAAATGCCAACCATTTTTCTGATCACCAACTGAAAACAAGATGGCGGATTTGCGACACTAACAGGGCCATTTGCAACACTAAAAAGTGCATTTGCGACACTGTTGAACTTTTTGTTAACTTTTCCCATTGACTTTTAATGGGAAACTGTTTTTTGAATAACTTTTTAACCGTTTAATATTTTTTCATGAAATCTTTGAAAGGCACATCGGGGACCCAGCTGCATGCTCCCTGAAGATTTCAAACCGGTCGCGCAAACCGTACGACCTGTAGGCGTGACTGTAGAATTCCAGAAAACCATAAACGCACACACAGATCATGCTTAATAACTCCGCAGCCGTATATCCAAGCAGTACAAAACTTGGCAGATCCTAAGGCCTATGGTTCTTGATCGTGTATTCCAAATTTCAGGCAAATACATTAAATGGTTGCAAAGTTATTAAGGTGCAAAATTTTGGGTTTAACATAGAAATGGCTCCTCAACCCTAACTATGGTAGCACTACCGTGCTACCATAATATATATATATATATATAGATAGATAGATAGAATACGGTAAACAAATATTGTTAATCCCAAAAGCTGAACTTTGTTTTTAGTATATAAATGTTTAAGAAATACCTGAAAGCTGTCTATTTTCCTTAGTTTTTAGACACTTCTTAGTCTTTCCTTTTGAGACACCAGGTGACTCTGAAAATCATTTGTTCCAAGGGTTTTTAAGTCAGCTTGAAGGCATGTTAAATATTTACTGTTCTAGTCCTTAATAAAATGCAGGGTCTCCACAGATTTGTTCTGTTCCTCGGTCCACATCCCAAACATGTGAGTCTTCTTTCAGGATGATAGATCCACCTCATGCCCCTCTCACATGAATAAAAAAAAAGGTGGGATGGACCTTTTGGAGCTTCTTGTGTGGAGGTGGAGTGGACCTTACTTCCCCCAAAAAATAATGCTGCCTCCCATTATTCAGGTTCCAGTTCTTGTACCACTCATTTAAGAAAGAAAATAGTATCTGCAACCACTGACTAACATGAAAGTGTATTTATTTGAGGGCAGAAAACATTTCTTGGAAGAGGGCAAGGCAGAGGAGGCTATTTACCCCTTCAATCAGTTCCACGGACAGAAAACATGACATCACTCCTTTTGTACATGCAATACTCCTGTAGGCTTTGCCCACAGTCATACAAAGGGTGAGATGGGGAAGTAAAGGGGGATGGCATAGTCGCATATGGGTGATGTGCATGCCAGGAATGACAGCAGGTAGGGTGGGACAGTTTATTCTTAAGTATGCAAAGATGGAAAGGGAGAAACCTCATATCATGGTGCACTTGGGCACACATTATTTAGATAGAAACATGGTCAAGGAGGTACATAAGATGTTCCTGGAGCTGGTGAAGTTATGTGAGGAAGCAGGGAGCTCAGTGGCTTTCTCAGAAGCATTTCCAGTACCCAGATCAAGTGCTGTGAGGAAACAGAGAATAGAGGAGTTTAACACTTTACTTGGAGCCTGGTGTCAGACCAAAGGGTATGGGCTGATTTGGAGATAGGGTAGAACTTGGGATAGCAGCACCCTGTATGCCCAGGACAAGTTACACTTGAGCAAGGAGGGCTCTGGGGTATTAAAACATAGACTGGTGGAATACATAGTAACCAGAAGTGGATTTAAACTTGGCATGGGAGGAGACAAGTGGGTAAAATTCAAACAATGTCTTCAGATTGGGGAGCCAAATGGGCTTACCCCCTATACCAATGGGGATGGAACAAGGGAGTGTTCATGCAGTGTTGATAAGAATGGTGTTCAAAAGAGGGGAAGGATGGGAAGGGCACATGTGGGAGGGTAGTCTCTTTGAATGCAAGGAGCCTGGGAAACAAAAATATCTAGTTGCAGGCTCTCTTAGCAGAGGGGGAGGTGTTCATAGCTGCCATCACTGAAACATGGACCATAAAATACCAGGATAGGGACCTGGTGATCCTTGGGTACAGGATATACTGTGGGAATAGAGAAAAAGGGAATGGGGTAAGTTAGCAATTTATGTGAGAGAGGGGAAGAGATGTGCCAGAGAGGAGGGGGGAGGAGGGTAGAAGAGAGGCATTATGGTTACAATTACAGGATTCAAGAAAAAGGGCACTTAGGATGTGGCTGGTGTATAGGCCACAATCTCAGGCAGAGGACTTGAACAGAGAACTAGTGGAACAGATAATTTGGGTCAGTGGGAAGGGAAACACTGTGATCATGGGTGACTTCAAACTGCCAGGGATGGATTGGAGCAGCCCAGCCACCCTGAGTGCAAAGGAGCAGGTCCTCCTTGAGATGTTCCAGGAGAACTTCTTGGTACAGATGGTAATCGAGCCAACCAGGTTAGGCAACACTTTGGATCTTATGCTGTCTAATATGGAGTTTGTCAGAGAGATGGGGTGGAGGATCTGTTGGCAGGGAGTGACCACCACACAGTGTGATTCTCACACAGCATGGGTAAAGAGGCTGCAGGAACAGGGATCAGAGTTTTGGACTACAGGCGAGCTGACTTTGGGAGGATGGGGCAAATGGTGGCCGGACACCTAGCCAGAATCCACCAACACATGGTTGCTAACCAGAAATGGGAAGTTATCAAGCTAGGGCTCATTGAGGTCTCTAGATCCTGTACCAAGACACAAAGCAAAAAGGCTTGCCAAGAGAAACCAAGTTGATTAAGCAAGGAGGTGTTGGAAAAGGTAAGGGAAAATCTTTCTCATCAGTAACATGCTAAACTGGGTTTCTTTGGGTTCTGTGCCACTGCCTGTGCCTTGTTAACTCCACAACCTCCTCAAGAAGGTGGTTCCATGCATCCAACATTCTCTCTGTGAATAAATATTTCCTCATATTGTCCCTGAGCCGTCCTACCCTCTATGATCAAATTGTGACCCCTTGTTCTTGCACATATCTTTTTCTGAAAGATGCTCCCCTCTTGGACTTTGTTAATTCCCTTGAGGTACTTGAAACTTTCTAGCATGTCCCCCCTTCCTCCTTTCCTCAAAGGTATACATATAAAGCTCTTTTAGTCTCTCTTTGTATCACTTCTGTTGCAGACCCTGCACCATTTTAGTTGCCCTCCTCGGTCCAGTCTATGTTCTTGTGGAGATGGGGTTTCCAGAACTGTACACAGTACTCTGAATTGGGTCTCACCAACTGTCTGTACAGAGGGATAACAACTTCTTCTTTTCTACTGGTGATTCCTCTCCCTATGCATCCCAGTGTCCCCACAGCTCTCCTTACTACCTTCTCACATTGCTTGCCTGCTTTAAAGTCATCTGATATGATATCTGGGTCCAGTCCTCTTTAACATCTTTATAGGTGACATTGCAGAGGGTCTGGAGGGAAAGGTATGCCTCTTTGCTGATGACACAAAGATCTGTAACAGAGTTGATACACAAGGGGGGGTAGAAAGGATGAGAAGGGACTTGGCAAGGTTGGAGGAATGGTCAGACATATGGCAACTTAGATTCAATGCAAAGAAGTGCAAAGTAATGCACCTGGGAAACAAAAACCCAGGAGAAGAGTACACAATAGCAGGGGAGGTACTAACAACAACAAAAATGGAAAGGGACTTGGGGGTAGTCATATCAGATGACCTAAAGGTGGGTAAACAATGTGAGAAGTATGTAAGGAGAGCCAGGGGGATACTGGGATGCACAGGAAGGGGCATCACAAGTAGAAAAAGGGAAGTGCTTATCCCTCTGTACAGACAGTTGGTGAGACCCCATCTGGAATACTGTGTGCAGTTTTGGAGACCCCATCTATGCAAGGACATAGACAGGATGGAAGCAGTCCAGAGGAGGGCAACTAAAATTGTGCAGGGTCTGCATCAGAAACCATATGAAGAGAGACTGAGAGAGCTTAATATGTATACCCTTGATGAAAGAAGGGACAGGGGGACATGATAGAAACTTTTAAGTACCTCAAGGGAATCAACAAAGTCCAGGAGGGAAGCATCTTTCAGAAAAAGAGATGTGTAAGAACAAGGGTGCACAATTTAAAAATAGAGGGGGGACGGCTCAGTGGTAATGTGAGGACATTTTTTTTCATGGAGAGAGTGGTGGATGCATGGAACTGCCTTCCTGGGGAGGTTGTTAGGTCTAAAACAGTGGGGGAATTCAAACATGCATGGGACAGACATAAGGCAATTGTAGAGGGGGGTTGCAGGAAGTAGGCTGTTGGTTAACTAGAATCTGCAGCTTATCCAATAGGAAGGGAAATGGGCAGACTGGGTGGGCCAAGTGGTCCTTATCTGCCATCAAAGTCTTTGTTTCTATGTTTCTACCTCTCTCTTTTCTCACCAGCACCCCCTCATTTTCAGTTGAAGCCTGTCCATACCACCCATTTTTCCCCACCCCCTCCTTTACCAGTTCTAACCATGATTCTCCAAGCTCTCTGTTACCTTACCCTCCTGTAAAGTTTGCCAACTCAGAAAGTTTGCCTCACCACTAAAACAGTCTGCCTTCTAAGCACAAGCAAGAAAACTGCCCTTTAAACCATGATTTTCACTCAGTAGTGCAGCAAATCCAATCTTAAAATCCCTGTGCCAGCATATTACTACTGGGGTTCCCAGCATGCCCAAAAGCAGTCTGCCCTATAGATCCTGATTACCACTGAATCAATCAATCAGTCTTTATTTAACCAGGTGAAACACCATTGAGGTAAACTCATTTGCAAGGTCGGCCTGGGCATGAAACAGTACAGTATCATAAGAAAGGAAAAAAAAGCAATACATCTGGTCAAATACATAGTACAGTGCTTTTACAAATACATAGTAATTGCAATCCATACATGAAGAAACAAGATTGTTATAAACAGAATCTACAATAAATAATGTTTGAATGTGCACTAAAAACATAAAAACATGCAAGTTTTACATTTATCCTACAGAAGGAGTCAGAGGAGTTAGAGGGAAGTAGAGTCAGTACATATAGGAAGTATAGTGCAGAGGGACAGGTGACTAAGCTCACACTAGTGATACACATGCCCCTGGTAACCATAGATCAGTGCAAGCAGTCACAGGACTCCTTAAAAGATCATGCATATAGCAGTTTAAAGGTAGACAGCTTTACAGGAAATACTAATTTTAGAGTTTTTTGAAGTTTATTCCATATTGCAGGAAGCACATGGCATATTGATGCCTGACCAAAACCTGAATTGACTTTTGGGGCATAGAGGAGGTGTAAGAATGGCTTCTCAGTTTGGTTGGGGTATCACTCAGTAGTGCAGCAATTCCTATCTTATAACCTCTGTGCCAAGCATTCCAATAATGGGGTTCACAGAAATGCCTTCATGAAAAAAAAATATAAAACAGTATAGGAAGTAACGTTAAACATAAAAAATAGAACAGTATAGGAAGTACTGTTAAACAATGAACACTGTGCCAATTGCTGAGTCACATGAATTACTGCTCCCACTGGAAATCTATAGATCTGTTTAGCCTCTTAACCCTACCCTACTGATAGAGTGCTTTTCTTGTTTTCAATTTTTGAGTTGGGAGAAATCCCCTTTTTCAGATACAGAAGCAATGCTAGAGGGGTGGAAATGTGGATTGGGTCAGGATATCACCCGATTTTATTTGTGGAAGTATCGGGGTGGTTGGCTGACCTTACATTCCTTCCAGTGCAAATAGCTACTTGGTTTCTCAACATAGCTTTCAGGGGTATTTTTGCTCCCTGGCAACTTCTACAGGATGGTGTTGTTATTTAACTTGAACTAGCTCAGACAAGATCTGGTTGGCTGTCAGAGATCAAATATGCTATTATCGAGTCAGAGATTACATTAATACCCTTTTGAGAATATCTGCACAGTGCCCAGAGGGATCTCTGCCAGGCCCACCTTTTGAAACTATTTCAAAATCTAGGTCTGGTGAGAAGGCCATCTCTTTATTATATGCTAATTATGTATCAGATATTTCGCAAACTACAGAAAAAATTCACCAAAAGTGGAACAATGAATTGGCTATTAAAATTGAAGAGGAACATTGACGACAGACTTGGAGATATACTTGGCAGAAATCTTTGTCTCGGAGTGGAAAGAATTTCTATGGAAACTACATATTAGGTTATTTTGGGTCCCAGTAGTGGTTTCCAAATGGACATTATCAGTTACATCTGCCTGCTGGAGTGGATGTGGTGAAGGTTTAGCCTTACAAACTCATTTTTGTTTGGACTTGTGTAGCTTTGAGTTCATATTGCTTGGAGAGCCAGGGCCACCTGCCAATTATTTTTGTTTTTTCCTCCCTTCCTGGCCCTGAAAATATCCTTCTGGCCCTTCCACCTCATGAAGTAGCTGGCAGAGAGGCAAAATATTTATGTAACATTCTATTGGCTGCTGCATTTAAAGCCATCACTAGGAAATGGCTTTCACTTGAACCTCCGTGTATAGAAGAATGGAGGGGGATAGTTAACTCATTTTATCAATTTCAAAGAATTACTTTTTCACTTCAGTGAAGAAGTACCCATTTTCAGAATTGATGGACTAGATCAAATCTTTATGAAGGTATTACTTCTCCAACTGATATTACATGATTTGCCTTTCTAAGTATTGTTTGTATATTGCTATGTATTTTGATGCCCAGCAATAACCAGATTCTTCTTGCAGATTACCTTATTTTTAGGGTCTGGACCAGTTTGAGTTTTCATGTGTTGATTTATTCAAATTGTACTATTTTCATTATGTTTTGCCCCAGTACATGCCTCTACATTGTGGCGATTACCCTCATGAGCTTCAAGGACCCACTTTCTATTTTAATTTTGAGTTTATCTTTCTTTATGTTTCTCTTCTGGTAAGTGCCATCAAACAGTTTTGTTCTGAATTATAGGACTGTTAAATCAAGTGTTTGTGCTTTTATAGTTAGGGCATTTTTTTATGTTGTCTAATATAACATACTGTAGTCATTTGTAATGTTCTGTTCATTGATCTAAGCTTTAAATAAAGTTTGAGTTTAAGAAAAGGAAAAGGTGGGGCCAAAAAGGGCAGTCGTCTGGAAATTCAAGAGATCCATGGAGGGGGAGGACAGTGAGGAGTACCTAAAGACAGCAATGGAGGTGATCAGAATAGTCAGGATAGTCAAGGTGTCTAGAGAGCAGAACACCATCTTTGTTCTTTGGCTGACAATAAACTAGACCTATCATGCTGTTCAAGACAGTAAAGGGCAGACCACTCAAGCAACTAATGCTCTCAACCAGAGACACCACCAGTTCAGTTTGGATCAACAGACGAAGGACAGCTCTGCTTTCCAGTCTTTGATTGTACACCAACAAAAGAAAAGAGTAGCACCAGCTCTGCAAAGACTAGACCAGCAGATTCATCCAACCACATTTCATTAATAAATATCCAAGCAGCATGTAAATCATACTACTCAGAATATTGTAGTTTTATTTACTGCTGGCAAGGTATAACAAAACATATATCCAAGCTAGAAAAGTTTGGATGCCCTTAATGCCCCACCCCTCTTTCATCTGGTACAGCCAAGGGATTGGGTAGAGGCAAGAAAGCACTCTCTGTCCTATCTACTGATTGTGGTACACACATTCTAGGCAACTGCTGTCACCATAACCATGAGTGACCATGTCTCAATGTCAAATTACCAGAGCAAATATCTCTGATATACTGTTGACTCCAAATTATGTAAATAATAATTTAAAATGGTATAGGTGTTACAAACAATTCAGAAAATATGAAATCCTCCCCTTTCACTTTTCATGGAGTCCAAGAGTTCAGTGTAGATGGAGTTTCCAGTGGCACCACCAGTTGGATCTACAAGGCCTGATCAAGGCACATGGCAATTGACTCTGCTCCTAATTGACCTGACAGGGCCTAACAGTGTGTTTCTCCCCCCCTAACCATTAGTATTCTCCAAAGGTAAGCCCCTCTGTTCCTGCCAATGACCTGATCCAGGGCAGGGGATCAAAGTCTTATGTCTACAAGGTCTGGTAGATGGCTCCATGTACAAGCCTATGGCCAGTGCACACCCCACAAAGACACCATCCAAGGCCATGCTCCCCCTTCCTAGGCCCTCTGAAGGGACACAGGATCAACCCCAAATGCTATAGTGAAATTACTCCCCGCCAAGGTTTATGAAACCTGACAGATATGTGGAAGAAACCCCCCTCCAGCTTCTTTACTCCACAGGGTACACAGCTTAGGTCCTACCACCCCATTGTCATGATGAAAAAAGTGAAGATGCATCAATCCCAGTTCACTACTGTTGATGAAAGTGATGAAAACAAGTCTCCATGGTTCCATAGAAAAATTATCCTTCCAAACAGAAGGGGTCCAAATTTCCACAATGGGAATCTTCATAACCCAAAGTACACCCCAATGCCCCAGGCAAATGCCCCTTCCTGTTGAAAGGCTGGTACTGTAGGTGCATTCAGAACAGAGTGCTTGAAAATGTATTTGTGTTAAAACCTTTGTGTGCTATTACTTGTAACCTGATGAACAATTCATTATACAGTCATAGGAACATAGGAGTAGAAAAGGGATATTACGGTCCTCCCCCACTTCTGAACTTGAATTATCCACAGTAATTATAATTCAGAAGGTGACAAGAGTTGCAGGATTTTGAGACCTCATGGCTTAATTATTGCTATTTATTGTTTCATGAAGCCCCGCCTACAAACATCATGATTTGTACAGTACAGTGTGGATTAAAATTTGATGATTTACAATATTATATATTTTGTAAATGCAATAAGTTGAACAATAAACCTGATGTGACTGCCTATAAACAAGCACAGGTTACAACATAACCAGATTAGGTATCGTAGTGCAGGTTTTGGTGGTTAACCCCAGGAAATCCAAAGACACAGACTCCGCATTTGTGGAAAATGGTACACAAGGCTTCAGTTCTGATAAAAAATTTTTATTTAGACTCCCAGAATGGAGGACACATATCCATGTTGCTTCAACCAAAATGCTGGCCTTCATCAGGAAGTGGCCCATGATCAAGACCATCTTTTTGATCAAAGCATCGGAGCCATGGTCCTCCATTCTGTGAGTCTAACTCTATGTTGTTTTTGTTGCTGTTAGTATTGGAGCTTAGAATACTTTTTTTCTCAAGTTCAGTCTTTGTATTTGTCTGCCTACGAACAAAGCCTGCTATTTGCAGCTTGTGCAGACAAAGGTTGTGCATCTTATGTTCTCTGTCTTGAGGTCAGAGTAAGTTAGTTCTGTGCATTATGCTCTGCTCTGGCTGCTGGTCAAATAACAGATATGTTTTAAGGTTTTATTTCCTGTATTTAAGGCCTAAATGGACTGAACTCTTTTTGACTCAACAACCTGTTAGTGATCTTACTATTGTAGATAATATACCATTTTACCTGTAATTGTTATTGGTGTAGTCACAGTAGTTATAGCTGTGGTTGGTGGTGCTGTTGTAGTTCCTATTGGGAGTGAAACATACAAATCAGAAAGTTATTTGTGTGCATATTGTTTCTGCTGGAAAGTGTGTTAAAACTTGTAGTGACATTTTAAGAACTACTTGTACTTTACAGAATGTGTCAAACAAATATATAATTAATATCAGTTGATTATATCCAGTGCCATTATGACTCATATCTATCACTGTAATTATGCATTCCAGGAACTTGGAGAACTCTCATATCATACTAAAATAATAACATACCCTCATAAATAAATATTACACATTTTATTTGGGTATACCATCAAAATATTTAGAAATATTAACAAATACCAATTTCACAGACTGGAATATAGTACTTTAAATACCTGCACAATCCTTGATATGGTAGTTCCAATTACTACATTTCTAGGTCATATGCTCACATGCTGATATTAATGTGAAACTATACTGTGATTTATAGTAATATTGACAGCAAAGAACACTACATTGTGAAAATACAGGGATTCACATTCTTGTTGAAAATTTAAAGTTTAGGACATTTTAAGTTAAGGGTCTGAAACATTATCATAAAATAATACATCTAAGGGATGCCTCTTATGGTATGAAAGAGTCCTAGCATGAACTTTAGATACAGTAACTGGACCACACAGCAACACTGAGCAGTTCTAGCCACCCAGATGTCATGTGAGGACACTGTTTGCCTACAGAGCAGTAGAATAGCTTTAAATCCAGACAAGATGTAATTCCTACTGGTGGGCTTTCATCTTTGTGTATGAATCTCTAAGAATAACCTTGGGTTGCCTTTGCCAAACTAGCCAAAATTTGAAGACTGATTGGTTGTGGCACAGCCTGACAGTTACTGCAAATAGTGGATTTACCATGGATTCTCATGTGTCACCAGTTGCACTGAGTGGCTGTTATCATCTAAAAAACATTGCTGTATTGTGCACCTACCTTGA
This sequence comes from Neoceratodus forsteri, assembly GCA_016271365.2. Taxonomy (NCBI): domain Eukaryota; kingdom Metazoa; phylum Chordata; order Ceratodontiformes; family Ceratodontidae; genus Neoceratodus; species Neoceratodus forsteri. The sequence goes on from CM028131.1 coordinate 587,287,481, forward strand.
CCATGTGTGTTTAAAAAATGCTTGTAGGCTTTTGTCACTGCATGACATAATTAATGCAATTCACACCATAAAGACTGACTGCAGATAGAATCTACAACTTGCACCTGATGCAGACCAAGGCATCACATCTTCTGTTCTCTATTTTAAAGTCAAAGTGGATTAGTTTGTACATTCTGTGACAGGGTTGAACAAGACACTTCCCTATTTGTTATGCAAAGAGAGAGAGAGAGCGAGAGAGTTAAAAGCAAGGATTTGTTCTATCCTCGTCTTTTCTGCATTTTGTCTGTCTGATTGTGGAGTCAGACTTTCATAGACCTAGGAGCTGATTATTCTGACAGTATCACAGTTCCCCCCTTCTGCTCTCTTTCTACATTCACCTACTGTGTCTTCCTGTTTTTATCTTTTCTTCTTCCTCCTTGCTTATCTGTGGCTATAAAAATATAAATGGATTTATCTGGTTTGAAAATGTATGTAGTTATATTTTTCAATGTTGCAAAAAGAGGCCCCGCCTGGTGGCACTGAGGGTTGAGGCACTGAATGCCACACCTTGCGCCACATGGGCGACCCAGGTTTGGGAGTGAGCCTGGGTTGGGGGGTTGGGGGGAGGGAGAGGATTGAGCATCCAGAGGACAGATCTCCTCTCCCGGGAGGGACAGGGGTCCCTGTTCAGTGCTCAGCTGGCCTCTGGTGGAAGACAGAGACATAGCAAGTGCTGAAGTGTGAAAAGGAGTAGGGAGTAGCAAAGATCGGTACCAACGCCTTGACATCGGGGTTCTAGTCACTCCCTAGAAATAGGGAAAAATACCCTTTGGCTCCAGCAGAGATGGAGCACCAGAGCTTGCCCTCGATTTGCGGCCGGCCTCCTGGCACCCTCCCGACTGATTCTACTGAAGATATCGGGGGGCTGGGGCCCACCTAGTCAACACACAGGGGGAGTAAACTGAGGCTACATGGGTGACAGAGGACTGTCCAGTAGGAGCGGACCATACGGGGGATGACTCCTTGGTGCTCCTGAGGAGACCAGAGTGGAGGGGAGGAGAGCAGGAATAAATAAGAAAGTAACAAAAAAAATGTTGCAAAAAAAGCTATTTGGAACTGAAGTGGTTAAACTTAAGATGCAGTTTGACCTCCTCAGACTTGTTTGCAAAACTGTAAGCTGGAGGCCAGCTTACTTTGCAAGCCTGCTTCTGAAAGAAACTGACAAGAACTCTGATATAGTTTGTGTGAAAACACGATGTACTGTATCTTAACAAGGTAATGATGCAGAATTTAATTGCCAGGATAAACAAATTGTATATACTGTAAAGAGGGCAATTGTTTGTTGGCAAGAGAGATTGAAATTTAGAATTAGAGATACACTAACAGGAATGACATTGTTTAGTTTGAACTGCCTGTATAAATGCTATAATGTACAAAGTTGCTTTTTTCTTTTATTATTGAAAATAATAAAACACTGCTTGTAAATTGTATAACTTCTCTAGGTTTTCCTATGCTTCCTGACCTTTGCCTCAGTGACACATTGCCCTGTACACTGGTTGCTGGTTAAATGGCAGATGCATTTTAAGCATTTTTTCCTGCAAAGTAAAGCCTTGAATGGACTGAACTCTATTTAAGCCTGCAACATGTAAGTCATCTTACTGAAAACTACGGTAAGTATACAGTAACTAAGGACATGTGCTTTGGGTGTGAACAGTATGTTATGGATCTTTGAGTCAAAGTTGAAATCTCCTGGGAATTGTTCTTTCTTAGTGTAGTCAGTATGTGCAATGCACTATCAAGGAGATCTTTTAAGCCTTCTCTAAACAATTTAAAAAAAATAACGTTCTTCAGGGCAGTCTTTTTTCAAACTAAAGCTGATAAATTAGGACTGAGATGTTAATTTTGTCCCATCCAATTTTTTTTATTCTAGTGCTTAATTTATTTACTATTCATTTCTGAAGTTTTATTTTATTCATTTGTTTAGAAGTTGGTAACCAGGAGAGGCACACTGAGCCAAGACTCATTTTCAGGTGTGTCCCAGGTGGAGGGGGGGAAATTGGAAGTACAGTTTCATCAAAATACACAATGATGTGCAGTATATAGGGAGACAGACAAAAATAAAATAAATGAGATTACAAGGCTGAAAAATGGGTTTCCAGACAAGCTTGTGTATGAGGTAGATATGAATAACAAGATACAGGTAGACATACAGAAAAATGGCAGTGCCAAAGAAAAAGATATAAGGATTTCCCTGGTGGGGGCAAGTCCGAAGTACAGGTTAACAAATTACATTTATCAGCAGTGTTAAAGAAGTAGGCTACCACCTAATAGGAGGCTCAAAATGTGCAGTGCAGGATGAGCAGTAGCTACAGACTATAGGGGCTCATGTAGGGAGCAGGAAACAGGGAGGTCAATGATTATAGTCAGAGTGTTAGAGGTTGTGGAATTCCAACAGTGGATTAGATGGATTGAGGCACAAGCAGGGTGGAAGCAGTGAGTACAATAGGACCCTTTTGAATAGGTTTAGCAGTGGAAACATACAGAATGAGGAGTGAATGGAGTTCCAAATATTAGGGAAGTGGAAGGAGAAAGTTGTGTTGCCTGAGTTGGAGTGAGGTTGAGGATGGATAAAGGAGTGAGGTCCCCACCTTTGGAGGCAATAGGATGTTTTAGAGGTGGTAATAAGAGGGAGGCTAGGTACAGATTGAATGTGCTGAACCAATACTTGGCAGAGATGACTGAGGTGTGATGGCCACGGTGGGAGGACAGGGAGGAGAGTGATAAGGAAGATTAGAGAGTGCAGTGATGAGATTGGGGAAGGGCGTTTAAGGCAATAGTACAAAATACATTGAAAAGAACATCCAATCAGGAAAGTGTTGCTGCAGAGGCAGACCAAAATACAACATCTGCATGATCAAAAAGTGGAAGTATTGTCCTGGTGAGGAGGATCTCTGAATTGGGAGGGAGAGGGCATCTTCATTTCTGTACATTGTGCCCAATTTGGGTCAGAGCTTTGAGTGAATTTGGTTTATCTGAGTGGTGAAGTCAAAGTGGCTGTTGAGCTGGACTCCTAAGTAATTGTATGCAGGAACTATGTCTAAAGTATTGCCATCAAGAGTGGAGGAAGAGGGCATGGAGCTTGCCTAGTTTTTGGGGTGTACAGAGGTTCATTGAGACTGTTTCAGTTGTGTTTACTTTTAGCTAGTGTCCTGGAACTAGTTTAGAATGGGACTGAAATTGGCTTGCAGTAGGGAGAATACCTCGGAGGATGAAGGACTGGAAGTGTTGAGGATGGTATTGTCAGCATAGAGTTGAATGTGGGAGTGACAGCACAAAAGGTGGACATCATTTAGGAAGAGGAAAAAGAGGATGGGACCAAGAATAGAGCCTTAGGATATGCCTGCTAGGATTGGGAGGGGGGAGAGTATCACCAGTCTGGATGCACTGAGATCATCCAGAAAGGTAGGAGCTGAACCATTGAATTGTTAGGGGGGAGAGTCCGTCTAGTTTAGTTTAATGAGTGGGAGTGGATGGGAGATAGAGTCAAAGGCCATGGCAAGGTTCATAAATATGGCTGAAGTAATGTGTTGTCGGTCCATTTCAGTGAGAATGGCATCTGACACCTGCAGTAAAGATGAGACTGTGGAATGTTTTTTTTTTAAACCTGACTGATATGGGGACAGGAAGTTTGAGGAGGCAAGGAAATTGATAAGTCTGGTTAGGACAAGGGATTCTTGAAGCTTGGCCAAGACAGGGAGGAGGGAGATAGGGCAGTGATTTCCTGGTTCAGTGCTGTCATTGCCTTTATGAAGGGGGATTACTTTTGCAGATTTCCAGGCCTGAGGATTTAGCCAAGGGTGAAGGAGAGGTTAAGGAAATGTGACAAAGTGAGTAATGGCTGAGGCGAGATCTGCAGACGAAGTGGGTTAAGCCCATCGGGACAGGATTTACATTGGTTTAGGGATTTGTGGGAACAGAATGCCTCCTGGGCTGTGACAGGGAAAAAATGAAAATCCCTTGAGGAAGGGGGAGATGATGGTGCTGTGGAGGGGTGAGTGTGGGGGTCAGGTGATGGGGAGAGTGCGGGGGGAGTAGGGGTGGACGGTGGTGGAGGGTAGGGAACAGGTCATAAAGAAATTGTTTAGGGTGGTGGCAACAGTGAGAAGGTCAGAGATTAGGGTGTTGTTAATGAGGAAGGAGGGAGGAGAAGGAGCTAGATGGGGGGTTGAGAAGGGAGGAAAGTGTGTGCCAAAACTTACAGGGGAATTGAGATTTTCATGTAGAGTGCCATTGAAATAGTGCCATTTAGCTGGACTAATAGCTTTAGTGCATGCTTTCCTAAGGGCCTGATAGGATGAGTGATCGTTTGGAGATAGGGATGCCTTGTGGTGTGCTGAAGCACAGTCACGTTTGTTGCTGAACTTGATGATGTCAGGTTTAATCCATGGGTGGTGAAAGTGTCTCACCCTTTATTGATGCTGGGGGGGAGTGTTTGTTCCAGACATTATTTAATACCTGGCAGAAGAGGGAGATTGCTGTGTTGACATATGTAGAAGTATAGAATAGGGACTAGTCAGAGTATGCAAGCTCATGGAGGAGGAGAAAGGTATTCAGGGAGCATATGGAAGATATCCAGTGGTAAGTGGGGTGGGGTTGCAGGGTAGCTGAAGTTTATGAGTGCAAAAGAACCTGAGGTGATCACTGAATATGTTGGGGCAACTACCAGCAGTGGAGATGCAATGCAGGTGTAAGGACAGGATCAAGTCCAGGAGAGTATGGTTGTGGGAGTAGGGGTTGGGTCTGATGGGTTCATTAATTAATTCATTTATTTATTGAAATGTTTCACCAGGAAGACACACTGAGGAACAAGATGCTCATCTCACATTGTGACTGGGGGTGTGATACAAGTGGATAAATGATACAGACTTTGTGTCATGCATTGGTAGGTTACAATCTATTAGGAGTTACAACATCACTGAATAAGGAGGTTACATACATTTAGACACTCAAGCATGAGTTACAACATGGATTAGTTAGACATTGAGGTAAATTACACAAGGAACAACATGGAATTTAGGTTTAGACAATACTGAGAATAGGCCAGTACACATTGGAACAGGAACAGTAGCAGGGGGAACAAAACAAGTGCAAAAAGTGTGGGGCAAGTGTGGATGGCGAATGGTATATGACAGCATTTATAGCAATAGCTAACACCACTGGTCAAGCCAGTGGGGGGGTAGAAGGCATAAGGGGTGAAAAAGGGGGGTGAGGTGTGGTGGGGAGAGATATCAGGCACAGGAGCAGTTTACTGCATAGAAATTAGACAAAGCTGAGGATAGCGAGAGCATAGAAGTGGAGTGGCAAATTTGGGCTGGGAGGTCATTCCAGAGTTTAGCAAGGTGGTAGGAGAAGGCTGCTTGACCAGCAGAAGTCTGACAGTGGGAGATGGACAGCAGCCGGATAGCGGTTGATCAGAGGGCACACGAGGAGGGGTGGAGAAGATAGACAGGAGGTAAGGTAGAGCGGCAAGGAGTTGAGCCATAATTCTGAGGTTAATTTAGCACAGTGGAGTTGTCAATGGTTGTCAAGGGAGGGGAAGGCCAGTGAATGGTACAGCAGGAAGTGATGGGTGTGGGGGGGTCAAGGGCAAAGCGGCAGAAAGCATTGAAAAGGGGATCCAGTCTCCATAGGTAGACTTGGGAGCAGCACTGTAGACTACATCACAGTAATCAAATATAGGTAGTATCATCTTCTGCACAATTTCACATCTTGCAGTTAGCAGGAGCCTACTGCAGTTCCTGTAAAGAGCGCCGAGCATTGGACACATTTTCTTCAGGATCGCGTCTACATGGGCAGAGAAAGAAAGGTGTTGGTCAAGCCATACCCTTAAGTACCTAAAAGTAGTAGTATCCTCAAGGACCATCCCATCAAGAGTGTGGAAATTATGGAAGGAGGTGAGCCTGGATAGTCTGTGCCTGATGCCAAAGGTCATGGAGACTGTTTTTTGGTGTTAAGGGAAAGTTGGTGGGAGTTGAACCAAAGCTGAACTTTATTGAAGTCAGCCTGAAGTCTGGTAGCAACCTCCTCTGTGGACATGCCAGTGGTATATAGGACTGTATCGTCTGCATACGTGTGTAAGAAGGAAGACAAACAGGTTAGTGGCAGGTCATTTAGAAAGATGGAAAAAAGGATAGGGCCCAGTACTGAGCCCTGTGGTACTCTGACATCTATATGGAGTGGAGGGGAGGTGGAATCAGCAATTTTTAGTGATTGGGTTCTCCCTATCAGGTATGAACTGAACCAATTTGTGGCAGACTCTGATAGGCCAGCTGCAGAGAGGCAGGTGAGCAACAGAGTATGGGAGACGGTGTGAAATGCTTTGGATAAATCAACAAAGATGGCAGAGGTAATTTGCCCTTGGTCCATCCCAGAGAGGATAGTGTCAGTGAGTCTTAGTAGAGAAGTGGCAGTGGAGTAGTTCCGAAATCCAGACTGGTAGGTAGTGAAGAAATTGGAGTCAGAGAGAAAGATAGAAAGTTGAGAGAGCACGAGGAGCTCTTGGAGTTTCACAAGGGCAGAGAGGAGATAGATTGGGCGGTAGCTGGACTCGGAGGTTGTGTCACCACTTTTGGGTAGGGGTAAGACAATAGCATGTTTCCAGTCCTTAGGACCATTTGCAGAGGTGAAAGATTTTTTTAGAAAGTCAGCAAGTGGTGGTGCAATGGCGGGGCAGATAGGAAGATGAGTTTGGTGTCCAGCCCATCTGGGGATTTGCCTTTGGATGGGTTGAGGGTAAGTAGGGCATTAAGGGCCTCAGCAGGAGTGATGTTTCTGAAGGAGATGGTGTTTTCTCCAGAGGGAATTGTATTTCCGATGGGTGGACTGGGAGGCGCAAGAGTGGGTAGAGAGGTGAGGAGAGTAGAAACACAAGAGGTGAAGTAGGTGTTAAACTCAATGGCAATTGTGATTGGCTCAGAGAGAAGGATGTCATTTGAGATCAGGTGTGTGGTTGGATTTGATGGAGGGGGTGAGTGAATAACTTTACAAAATTTGGATGGGCTACTTAGATTGGCATTGAAAGTGGAGCAAAAGTACTCAGCTTTGGCTAGATGGGTGGCCTTGGCGCACTTGTTACTGAGCATGCAGTAGGTACTGTAGCATTGTCTCTCGTTAAAGAGTTAGTGAAGAGACTCGATATGTTGGGTGATGGGCTTTAGGGCAGGGGAGGACCAATTTAGGTTGAAATCACTGAGTAGGATGAGTTTGCCTGAGTTGGCAGTGGATGGAAGGGAGGAAATGGCGTGGAACACAGAGGAGGGGGAAGCTTTGGTGGAGTAGTAAAGCATGCCAATGAAGATGGGAGAGAGGACGGGGGTAGCATCTTAATAAGAAGGAGTTTCTACGTCTTAGGGACTGCTTCACTATCAACAATGTGTATAGGTAAAATTTGGTGGTAATAAATTGCTACTCCACCACTCTTGGAGTGGTCTTGCTGTAAGAGGTGGTATTCGGGTAGGGAAAGTAAGGAGTCAGGGATTCTGCATGATAGCCACAATTCAGTGACACAGAGTATGTCCAGTGAGAGCTGAGACATCTGGACCTTGAGGAGGTCTATCTTGGGGAGTAGACTCCTGGCATTGATGTAGAAAATGGTAAGACTCTGGGGCGTGGTTTAGCCATCAACCAAGATGGCCGCATGACTCTGTGACTGTTACTTACCCAGGGATAATTCACGATTTATAAAATGTTCCAAGCAGAAATTATAATTTTCTGTTCTTACCACTGAGTAGCTGAAAGTGTATAGGCTTGGTAGATCTGCCTTTTCAGACGTTCGGAGCTCGACCTGACCAGTAAGCCCCAAGTACAATTTCTGCTCCAGAGGACAGCATGGCAAGCCTCATGGGGGCCAACACAGACCCCTCCATGAAGGAAATTTTTGTCACCTTAATGCAGCACATGGAAATAGTAATGGTATGCCCCCCCATAGTGTGACATTTCTACAGTGACATGCTTCAATATTGACAACAGCTCCATGTCACTGTAGAAATGCGCGTGGGACCCGGCAACACTTTCTACCATCCTGTACGCCCTCCCAGAACCAACTCCAACTCAGAGTTGGAATCAAAATTCATGGGGGATGTGAGGGTTCATGGGGTGCAGCCCCCGGAAGAAAAAACACACTCCGATGTGTGCAGCTCCATGTCGACTACAAATCGTGGTTGACATGGAGCCTGGCAGTGTGATGCCGTTAGGCAAGTTTGTTGTCAAACCAGCATTGTAGAGCTGGTAGCAACAATAGCTTCCAACTATATGACTCTTGTACTGCATCAGCTAGACCTGAGAATCAGTTATGTAGAGCAGAAAGTTACTACACAAGAGAAAATGCTCGATGGCCACTGTTACATGATGAGGGAGCAGGCCGAACAGATCCAGGCCTTACAGGAGAATATGGATGACTTGGAGAATAGGAGATGCAGGAATAACCTGCATCTCTTAAGGTTCCTGAGGGTAGAGAGCAGGGCCAAACTATGGACTTCCTCCAGAAGGCCCTCCCCAATGCTCTAAGCCTACCCAAAGGAACAGGGCTCACTACTGAATGTTTGCACATATCCATGCAGCCTCAGCCACGGGGGGGGGGGAGAGAATGAAGCTGATACTCGCTTGCTTCTTGAACTTTGCAGAAAAAGAAACAATCCAGGCAAGGGCTCGAGAGCTTGGACTGCTGTGTTGGAATGGATACATTTCAGAACTACTCCAGGGACCTGACCCAAAAACGTAAAGAGCATTCAGAGATTATGAAGTGGCTACATGAGCCAAAGGTTCCATTCTCCCTCAGACATCCAACAATTTTGAAGTTGACCCACACTATAAATGCACTACAGTTCAGCACCGCAGAAGTGGCCAAGGAGTTCCTGGATAGAACATGCACCTCAACGAACAGCATACCCTATATCCTAACTGAGAGAAGATGAAGCAGGTCACTGCAGCACCTCCAGTCCACCCACTCTGTGAAGAACTGAGGAGTGACCCAGCACAACCCTAAGGAGTGCCGCATCCAGCCAAAGGCCCAGGACAACCAGTGGTTCTTGCCACTGAGATCCGGGAAAAGGTTGCAGCAATCCAGGTACAAGAAGGGGGACCATCAAATTGAGAGAGACCACGCAGAAGCCTACAATTGAGGACCTGAGGGAGGGGGGCCAAAATGGGACTCAGTGATTGTTAGCCCCTATTTTTCTCAAAACAGATATGTGCCACTCCAGAGACTGTCCCCAGCCTATGGTCAGGTGGAAGATTTGCTTATGGACTTAACAACTTCCCTGTTGCAGCAGGTCCTAACCCAGGGTCACATCCATAGAAGATCTGGTACTACTGGAGGCCGAGGATCCTAGCAGTGCAACAGGCCCCCCTCTTCTTGTGGAGCAACTTCAGGGTCAGAAAAGCCCATGAGTCAAATATCAGCATCAACATCTACCAACCTGAATCTGGCAGGAGTCTGAAGTTGTCAGATAAGTAGAGTTTTCAATTCTGGGGGGTAAAGTGATTAAGGGGTTTAAGTATGGGGAGAGGAAGCCACTCTCTATGGGCAGAGGGGATTGATTAAGTATTTAAGGGATATAAGAAGAAAACAAGAGCTGCTACTCAGTGTATGGTGCACAAAGTAAAAAGGTCATCAAAGAACAAGTAAACTCTGGCATATGCTCATGCTAGGACACAAACACCAGGTAGATGAATGAAGTGCTTAAAGTCCTCTAATTTGAAAATTCAGCTGCCCTACCCAAAAAATACATGTTAGCCAGAAATGTCTCAATGCTTTATGCAAGTGCTCTGCACTTTGTCAAGAGAATGATGTACCATGCACCCTTACTACTTAAATAGTGACATAACACACAGGTGCAACATATAAAAATTAATATCACAAATGAGTCAATTGACATACAATAAACATTTCATTTAAATAACATAGATATTACATATGTACAAAAATACATTGTTGCATGTTCCATACTAATAGTGCATTAATAAATATAAACTTTGGTTGCACCAATAAATGTATGCTAAAAATTGTTTTATTTTATATAGCATTTGTAAGTGCACACTAAAGTGCTAAACAAGCAGTATAATAAATGATGCTGCAATTCGATCTTGTCATTTAATCCTGGATAATTAGTAGCCTACAACCTGAATATCCAGTAATTTTCTTTACAAGCTAAAACTTTATTGATGTCCCCTCCATATAGACCTATTTTTGTTTTATCTATTCCTGTGAAGAACCAAATATGTTGTTCAGGATCAGACATTGTATAGACGTGGTTTGCTGTTCCATCTATTAACCACTGCCCTCGTATGTTCCCCCACCCATTCCCTCCTTGAATTTCCTTTTCATTCTTCCTACATAAGAAACTTCACATTTGCATGTTGCCAAGTATATTATATGGCAAGTGTCACAATTAATAACATTCTTAATATTTATTAAATCACCATCCACTGGATTCAAAAAACTTTCTGTAGCACATATTCTTGCAATATTTACATCTCTGACACTTCAAACATCCTATTGGTAAGGGAGGTAACCAATCAATGCAGGCAGTAGATATTACTCTGCTAGTGACAGCCAAAGTTGGGGTGGGGGGGGAGTGGAGATTGCTGAAACACTATCCACACTAGGCACTACATTTAAATTCTTAAAGGGAAGCTGATAACTATGTGTAAGCTTATCACCCAAGTTCCCTGTTCTTTTATGAACCATTCATGGAGGCTGGGATACATATTGTTCCAATTTTTCTTCGGTTTACAATATGGGCCAATGTCTCAAAACATTTTCTATTTTGCTAGACTCAATACTATGCATAGGTACAAAATTGAGATGCTTTGAATCAGCTGCAGTAAAATTTTTGAAACACAGCTTGCAGCTTTCCAAACTGCTCTTAGGACAGAATACCCAGTTCTTGACAGCTCTAGGTAGAGGCAGGTAGCATCCTATCCCAAACCACCCTCTGCGGCTAAGATAGCCTTAGAAATCAGGGGTTATATACCTAAACCATGATCCCAGGGATAGCCAGACCATAGCACAAGTGCAGGTATCAGTCAGCTGTGGGTTCAGTTGGATACCCCAAAGAAGGTTTTCTTTTCTATGGTTTGTTGTTCAATTGTAGTGTAGTATATGGTTGTTATATAGGAACTGTGTAAACTGCTTCTCTGTTGAAATATGCTTGCTGATGAAACTCCCAATCTCTTACTACTCATGAGAAGGGTTAGAACAAAGGAAAAAATGATTTTGTATGGCTGATAGGGATAAGCAACCAATCTGGAATTATATGAGCAGGAATGTAGGTATGTCCAAGTAATTGCCATACTTGAAGGAAGCCAACCCAGCCTTAGCAGGTAATTTTTTCCGACACTTAGTCTGACTGTTATTGCACCCCTGATTGACAATGGGTGAGATTGTCTGTCACGCATGGAATGGCAGATTACTAAACATTCCTGTCAAAAGAAAAAAATTATCTTACATATAAAGCAGCTGAATTCTCTGGTGACTTTTCTCAAAGAAACAAAGTTAACCCAAAACGATCATGCTTCCATGGTAAAAGATTGGGTGGGGCAAGAGGTACATGCAGGGGCTTCAATGAGGAAGAGAGTTGAGACCACACTAGTTTACAAAGGTACGTGGGAGTGGGCCAGTTTCAACACCCCCACAGGTCCAACTGTCCTGTGTAATTTCTACACCCCCAACCAAGATGACCCAAAATTGAAGTGTTGGAGGCCATCAGTGCTTTCACTGCACCAGATGTCCCTTGCTTCTTGTGGGGGGACTTTAATCTTACCCTTGTCCCTCACTTGGATAGAAATGAATCCAACAAGGAGATCCACACCAGGAAGAGGCAAGTGTTGCACCATCTAATAAAGGACCTTGGGCTCAAGGATGCATGGTGCCTTTTCAGCCCCCGGGCCTAGGATTACACATATCACTCAGAAGCACATGCTTCCTATAGCAGAATAGACTTTTGGCTGATCTCTCCCCCTTTGATTCAGAACCTGCTGTTCTCTTCTATTTTGCCAAGGGTGATATCAGACCATGTCCAGTCCAGCTCCACTTCACTTAGGGTGTGCTTCCTCCCCTTGGGGGTACATGGAGGCTTGACCTCATTCTCATGTAGGACCCCGACTGGTTTATGTAAAAATCATGAAAACAAAATCGCGAGTTCAACATCAGTGAGTGCAAAATAGCGATATCAACAATAGCGAGTTAAAATATAGCGAGCGTCATAATAATTGAACAGCAACTATAGCGAACTGTTTTCTATACCTGTTGCCTCTCATTCTTTGTGTACTATCTCTGTATTCACTCTGTGTCTCTATCAATCTGTTGAATTTGTTTCCTGTTTCTGCATAGCGATTGTTGCCAGGTACCCAGACCATATTCCACCCATAGTGCTCTCCAGTGTATAAGTTCCTTTGCATCAATGGCCCCCTACCTTGCATCACTGTTTCTTGTGCTGGGTTTCAACCAAAATTACATCGCTTCTGGCGAGAGATGTCTGTTGAATTTATCACAAGTCAAAAGGGTAAGCCGCTAGTTCTTCATGAGGGCTACTTAATATCGCTTGGATAAGGAAACTGCAAGTAAGGTGTATTGGAGGTGTGTGGATGCTAATAAATTCAAATGTGTGGCCAGGCTTCACACAATTGCTGACACTGTTTTAGCTGTTATTAAACAGCATAACCATGTTGCTGATTCTGTAGATGTAGCAGCACATCAGGTTATGGCAGATATTCATGCCAGAGCACGAACTACAGTTGAAGAGCACATCACAAGTACTTGTGACATCCACTGCCACTGTGCCTGATTCTGTAAGTGGACGCCTGCCAGATATTCATTTAATGAAGCGTACAATTTAAAGAATTAGGCAACAAGAGCGTGCTGGCCCAGTAACTCCTACATGTGTGGAGGCATTTGTAATTCCTAATGAGTTTGCTGTGCTTGGATCAGGTGAAAAAATCCTGCTGTATGATAGTGGATTAAAAGCTGACAGAATTCTTGTATTTGGCACTGAAGGTAACATTCGATTGCTGAAGGACAGTCCAGACTGGATGCTGGATGGTACCTTTAAGTCATGCCCATCACTATTTTCACAGTTGTACAGTATACATGCAATGCATTCTGGACAGGTTATATCTGCGGTTTTCATCCTTATGTGCTCACGCACTGCAATTTCACATGAGCACGTATTTAGGCAAATTAAGGCTATGTGTGGCAATAACAGCCCCTCTACAGCAATTAATGGACTACGGAAGAGCTGCATGGAAGGGGTTCACTACTGTTTTCACAAGCACATCTGTCTGTGGTTGTTTTTTTCACTTTGCACAAGTTGTGTGGCGTAAAATACAACAATACCATGAAGTAGAAAAAAGATACTGTAGCGACTCCAACTTTGCGCTACATCTAAGAATGCTGCTGTCTCTGGCTTTTGTCCCACCAGATGATGTTGTGAGTTCATACGAGGAGCTCAGAGAGAATGAGTTCTTCATATCAAATGAAGAGCTATTGCAACCAATCCTCGATTACTTCAAGGACACATGTCTTGGAAGGCCAAAAGGACGTTCAAAGAGAAGACGTGCAATATTCCCAGTTGAGAACTGGAACTGTAATGAAGCTACTATACTGGGACTATCACACACTAACAATGCTGTCGAGGGGTGGCAAAGAGGTTTCAACTCCCGCCTCGGATCCTGCCATCCTAGTATATGGAAGCTCATAGAGTGTTTGATAGAAGAGCAAAGGCTTACTGAAATTAAGCTGGAGCAGTTACTTGCTGGCAGACCTCCGGGAGGGACAAAGAGAAAATACAGAGACCAAAACGAGCGCATTGAGAAGATTGTGCGCCAATACGGTGAGAGATCTACCTATGACTACTTAAAAGGTCTTGTGTACAACTTCCAATATAAGATTTAACTTGACTTTGAAGAATCAGAGGAAAGCGATCAACGTGTATTCAATAAAGGCTGTCTGGCAATTGCCATTTTTTTTAAAAGCTTTTTTCACTATTTTGACGCAAATCAAGTTCCTTAATTTCTATTGGGAGAGTGATTTTCTGCTTTTCAGAAGCTCTCAGCAGTAGTGGGGCTCGAGTCAGGCGTTGCTTTGTGTGAGGTTGCTGCTATTCTATTAAGCGGTCAATCGCTACATGCAAAAGTCACTTTTAAGGTGGTTCTAGTAGTGGGACTCGAGTCTGGCATTCCATTGCTATGGGAATAGAGCGAGAAGTGATTTTCTGCTTTCAGCGGTAGTGGGACTCGAGGGAATAGAGCGAGAAGTGATTTTCTGCTTTCAGCGGTAGTGGGACTTGCTTTGTGTGAGGTTGCTGCTATTCTATTAAGCGGTTGATCGTTACATGCAAAAGTCGCTTTTAAGGTGGTTCTGGTAGTGGGACTCGAGTCAGGCATTCCGTTGCTATGGGAATAGAGTGAGAAGAGTTTTTCTGCTTTCAGCGGTAGTGGGACTCGAGTCAGGCATTGCGTTGCATTGCTGAATGGAGATCAGGAAGGTTCGCTATTTTGACACGCAAAAGTCGCTTTTAAGGGGGTTCACTATAGAATGATACTCGCTATTATTTAATTCGCTATTATTTAGTAGCGATTCTTTAGTTGCGATTATCACAGGATACCACCCCGACTTTACCCCCTGGCTACAAAAGGAAACCTCCCAGTTTTTGGAAAGTAATTCCACTACCGACACATCAGCAGGGAATACCTAGCAGGCATTCAAGGCCACCATCAGGGGGGAACTTATGGAATAGGTTCCATGTCGCCACAGTGACAGGAACTTTGCTGACTGTCAATACAGTGATGGCACAATGCCGCCAATTGGTATTGTGCCATCGCTGAAGAAAACTGTGTTTTTTGTGCCCCCCACACATTAGATAATCAACTCTGAGTCAGAATTGGTTCAGGGAGGGGGCAAACACCCTGGAGACATCAGTGCTGGGAACCCAGCGAATCATCTCAGAGAACTGTAGATAGTGTTGCTGTGATGGTCTTCGCTGTTTTCCCATCGCTGTGGCAAAGTGATACCATGGAATATGCCTCCAATAACCACAGTTAGAGGGAACGTCACCTGGCAGAGCTGGACACCAAGCTCATACAAGATGAAGCAGCGTAAAAGAACATGACCTCTCCTGACCCTCACTCCCCCACTGGTAGGAAAGTTCTCGGCCTTCAGTTAGAAATTAATCAGCTCCTGACCGGGAAGGCAGAGACAGTTATTTTTAGGCTTAAGCACAAATTCTGGGAGGGAGGAGACAGGAGGACATGGTGCTAGCCTACCAGCTGAGGAAACAGCAGGTGGACTGCCACATACTGTACCAGGGCTGAAAGACCCTCTAGGGAATGTGGAGACAACCCTGCAGGGAATTAACAACATCATGTCATCCTTTTATTCTGGCTTATACACCTCCACCCATACTCACCTTCCTAGTGGGACCCAGCCCTTCCTGGATAGTTTATCCCTCCCTAAATTGACAAAGCAAGAAATCCAGGAGCTTGACACCACAATCACAGAAAGAGAGGTCCAGGAAGCTACAGTATGCAAACATTACAGAAAAGGAAGTCCCCAGGGGCTGATGGCTTCACTGTGGATTTCTACCAGGCCCTCTCTGAACAGATACTGCCTATCCTAACACACATGTATGTGGAGGCAGAAACACTAGGATGTCTGCCCCCTACACTGTGAGGAGCAGTGTTCATGATCATTCCTAAGAAGGGGAAGGACCTCACAGCACAGTTATAGACCAATCTCCCTGATCAATGTAGCTAGCAAGATCCATGACGAGATCCATGATACTAGGTTGTGTCACCTTCTGACCTGACTGATCTACCCATCCCAAGTGGGCTTCATTCCAGGGAGGCAAATTACAGACCACATCAGGTGGTTAATAAACCTCATGCGCAGAGCAAAAGATCTCTGCCCCCGCCCCGCTGCCACCACACTGGTTGACTTTGAGAAAGCTTTTGACTCCCTGGAATGGAACTACCTACCAATCGTCCTCTCCCACCTGGTAGTGGGGGAAAGATACAGGGCATGGTTACGCTCCATATATGCAAGTCCGATGGCCAGGGTAACCACTAAGCAACTACTCTCTGCCCCCTTCCCCTTGGAGAAAGAGACCCATCAGGGATGTCCCCTCTCCATGCTACTATTTGTCCTGGTGGTGGAGCCCCTGGCAGCATCCATATGACAGCACCCCAGTATCATCGGATTAAGGGTTGGCACTAAAAGATACCCAAACCTAATGTATACCAATGGCCTCTTCATCTCACTGGAGGATGCTCAAACCTTGCTCCCATCCCTCTTGGCACTGCTTGATGCATTCACACAGTACTTGGATCTGTGACTAAATCAAACCAGGATAGAGATGATGCCACTTAATCACCTATGTCACCTGGATATTGCTTTGGACTTGAGGCTTATTTGGTCCCCACATGGAATTACCTACCTGTGTATCAAAATCTCACCTAAGGTGGAGATCTGGTGGGAAGAAAATCTCAAGCCGCTGCTACAGTCCACCAAAATGCATTCCAATAGATGTCAGTTAATGAATCTTAACCTAGCGGATCAGATTGCAGCTATTAAAATGATTACCATCCCAAGATTTTTCTGTCTCCTATCTCATATCCCCCTACAGCTTCACAACAAATGGCCCCAAGCCACAGATAAATTAATCAGGGACTTTCTGTGGGAAGTAGCAGAGCCACACTTCAGCCACAATAAGCTGAGGGTGCTCTGATCAAAGGGGGGGGCTGGAACTTCCCATGAATAGATGGTTATAAGCAGACATTCCGGACAGCACAGACAATGACCTGGATCCATTCTGAGACCGAACTATCTCCTCAGTGCCTGTATATGGAGACATCTGTCAGGCAAGTAGCAGTGGCAACTGCACTACTATATGGTGCCAAAACCAGTCAAGGGCAAAACTATCCCACTATTGCCTCCTCAGTCAAATGCTGACACCATACCCACAGAAAGCTGGGGTTATCAGCTATGCCCTACACATTGATCCTCTATGGCAGAACCCAAACATTCTGGTGGATAAGCCCATCTCTTGGCCTAAGTGTTTAGCCAGAGGCATTTCCAATGTTCAGCATATTCGTGATCCGCCACTCCTCAGGTCCACCTCATTTACAACTCTACAGGAGAAATGGGGGCTCAAGAAGACCAATTTCTGGTGGTATCTCCAAATCAGGGAAACTGTTTGCCCTTTATTGAAAACCTGTTCTACCCTACAATTACTGAGTGAGGTCTCCAGGTGGTTAGCCCAAGTATAGAGCCTAGCAAGCATAATAAATGCTAAGCCGAGAGATGCTCTCCCTCCCAATCACAGGAATCCAGATGCAAGTTGGGGTAACCTTTGAACAAGGTGTCCCAATTGAGTGCCTACAAAAATGGTGACTCAATTACAGTGCCTGTGTTCACAGCCACCTGGTAAGGGGGCGAACAGATAATGGGGTGGGTGACATTTAGCGACAGGAAGTATATGTGAGGGGGAAGAGGCAGGGAGGGAAGCTATATGGGAGGGGGTGTGATGGATAGCTGCTGAGCTGGTCTGCTAGCATGGTGGTGTGGGATGTCGGTTGGGAGGTGTAGGGTGCAGGGTTCAGGTTTGGTGCAGTGCGTTTGTTTTTTTTTAAGCCGTCAGGCAGCTTTTCATTTTCTAGGTTTTTCACCCTCCCAACATGCACCCCCCTGGAGTTGAGAATCTATAAGTAGGGGTGTGTGGGAGGGAAGACCCCCTGGGGGTGCAGAGGGTGCAGCCCCCCATATTAAACCAAAATTCCCTAGGTCTTGGGAGCCATCTTGCTCCTCACCATGAGTGTGCATCTCTAAAATTCATTTTCGGTGATTCACACTCGCCATAATGGTGATTCCTATTCCATGATCACCTTTATGACTTAGAACCTTAAGTGAGAGAGAATGATGGGTTACAATATCGCAGAAAGTCAGTGGGGTAGGGCATGAAAGGACACCTACGGTTAGTACAAAGATGCACACAGCAGGCTAATACAGAACAAAATTTCACATTCATGGTACAGAACTCCTACTGTTTTATACAAAGTCAAGCTACTAGACAGTGACAGATGCTGGAGGTGTAATGCAGCAGGAGGAGACCTGTACCACATACTTTGAGTCTGTCCTAGGATTCAGAACCTATGGCAGCTTATCTGACACATGGGAAGCCTGGTCCACCAAGCACAGGTCCCATGTTCACTACAGTTTTTTCTCCTATGGATCACAGCAAAAACCTTCCAATTTAAACCCCAGGAGTGAAGGTGGCTTGCTGTCCTGGCCTTACAAACCAAGAGAGCCATACTTTGGAAATGGAGATCTCTGCTTGTGCCAACCCTGGGTAAAATCATGGCCACTCTCACAATACTCACCGGGCCTGTGCAGGCTATCATACTCTCAACTGAACCAGATGCACAAATTCCATGAGTGATGGGCTGCATATATGACATATAACAGTCCTCCAAAAGGGGTGAGTTAAAAGGGTCTCCCTCCAGAGGGGGACAGACCCTCTCCTTACAGATGCATAGTACCTTCTCCCAGCCCCTAACTCTCCAAAACCATTTCCTATACCAAAGTACCCTCCCTCCTTCCCTTAAGCAAAGCAGAATCAATGTGAATTAGTCAGCAGGTCAACACCTAACTACATGGTTCAATTGGTCCAAAAACAGTCATAGTATGTTTGACTTCAACTGTTCTGTAGAGTCTGGTATTCTTTGTGTGTATGTTTGTTCGTTAGGTTCAGAGTAGAGTTAAACTCACTGCTGGATTCTACAAGATGCCCTGAAGCTCATAAACAAGGATCCTACCAGAAGGTCGCTGCCAGGAACTCACTCATCAGGTGAAGTAAGTACCTAACATCATCATTCTAGTTCTCCTATCCTAACTGCAGCCAGTGGGATATCACATTAAGGTGTACCTCCCCTGGTACAGCCTTTCATCTTCCCCAGCAGGATAAGGGGTATGGTGTCCAATTCAGTCTATGCAAGTTATATATAAAGTTTATATACAGTTGATACAGTTTTTATGTAGTCCAGGTAGTAGTAGTAGATAGTAGTGTACATTAGACACAGACTTGTACTATGCCTATATCATGGAGTTCATATTTACAGAGGTAGTCTGCCCCAAGCAAAAAATAGCTTATTCAAAAAAACAGATCATGTGAGGGGGAAACAAAAGAAAAATCTTGAGTAGTAGGGTTTAATGTTCTTCACGGGTCTACCAAAGCTATGGAGTCCATCAACTCCCCAAGTGCTAATTGGTTGTGGGAGAGAGATACTTGGGGTTTACCAGATCTGTCAACATCATTAGACTGGACCAAGCTTCAGTCCCACCCTAATATAATAGGTTGGGAGGTCCAAGGAGCCAAAAGAGACATTAGAGAGGTAAAAAGGAAGGGTTGTCGGTGGTAGGGACATACACTGCTCCTAATTTTACTTCTATATGACCGAGTAATGCAAGAAGAATTATGTATCAGCCTTGAGAGTCTGTTAGTTCCTGAAGTTGATGGAAGGGGACTCTTCGGGCTATGAGAATAGCTACACCCTTCTTCATGGAGTCAGAGCCAGATCCAAACACTTGTCCAACCCAGGACCACCTCAAAAGGAGAGCCTGGGATGGGAGCAGGTGAGTCTCCTGCAGGAATGCTATATTGGCTTGTAATCTTTGCAAGTGGAGGACAACCTTAATCTGCTTAATAGTGGACTGAGCGTCTCTAATATTCCAAGTACAAAACTTATAGTTAGCCATTAAAGAGCATGCAACAAGGGCCAGGTACCATAATTAGGTGTGAAAAAAAACAACAGACCAGCAGCAAGTGATTGGCTTCTCCTACTGTAACCAACTCCCAGGACAACCATCCCCTCCCATCCCTTCTCTCTGGTGGTGCCCACCGCCATGATACTAGGTAGTTGTTAGAAAACCATATTAACCGAAAGAGATTCAAACAACCCATATTTCCACATTTCAATCTTCTAAACCCCTCCCCCATACAAAAGAACAAGCCATAAACCCCATATGATGTAAAAACACTTTAGTACCAAATACACTCTAAACATACCAACAAAGTCCCTCCCCCACCCCTCCACCAGGTGAAGTACTGCAAGACAAATCAAAAAGAGGGTCCCATCCCCCACCCCAATAGTAGAAACAGAACAATAGAATAGCTAGACTACCATGCCACAAGGGTTGACAGGACCTAGTGGCCATCCCAACCCCAAACAAGTGTGTGAGTTCCATAGCACCTAGCAGTATTCTCCTGATTCCCTGCTCCCGCCCATCTTGCCCAGAAAAAAAAGTCCAACATTAATTATCTTACAAGGAATCTCAAAAACCTGGATACCATAACAAGACATAGAAAAATATAAACTCCCATTACCCTTCCCCTCTCATAATGAACTATCAAAGTGCAAATATATGTTCTTATATACTGTAAAACTTGGAAACTCAATAAAAATGTATTCAAAAAGATAATGGTAAGGTCTTTTGCAGGGGAAGGGGATTCAGAGGTTAGGCCAGTGTATGGCTCGATGCCACTGGCTATTAGGAGGAGGTAAAGGTGGGCAAGCAATGTGAGAGGGCAGTAAGGAGGGCTGAGGAGATACTGGGATATATAGGAAGAGGCATCACCAGTAGAAAACAAGAAGTTGTTGCCACTCTGTACAGACAGCTGATGAGACCCCATCTGAAGTACTGCATGCAGTTCTGGAGACCCAGTCTCCACAAGGACCTAGACAGGATGGAGGCAGTACAGAGGAGGGCAACTAAAATGGTGCAGGGTCTGCACCAGAAGACATATGAAGAGACTGCAAGAGATTCATCTTCACCTTCACCTTCAAAGAAATCTTGCCAGTTGACATCCTCGAAGCCTTTCAGGCCCTCAACACAACAAAAGGTAAATCCCCCACTGGCCTCGACTGCAACCTCCTCCACCTCTCCACCCCAACCATAGCAACCCCCCTCGCCACCCTCTTAAACCTCTCCTTTTCCTCTGCCACTGTCCCCCAGGTCTGGATGCAGGCCACTGTCATCACCCTCCCTAAAGGGGGTGTGACTACCTCCCCTTCCAATTATCACCCTATCTCCCTCCTCCCTGCTCTTGCAAAGCTGCAAGAACACCTAGTGCTCAACCAACTCACCTCCTTCCTCTCTGACACCAACTTCTTCACGCCATTCCAGTCCGGTTTCAGGAAGGGCCATTCCACAGCCTCCTCCCTGGTCAGGTTCATGGACTCCATCCTCTCAGGTATGGACAAAGGGTTAATCAGCTCAGCCATTTTCATAGACCTTGCCAAAGGTTTCGATACGGTCTCCAACCCCCTGCTGCTTCAATGTCTCTCGGAAGCAGGCCTAGCTGGCTCAGCTACCAATTGGTTCAGGGCCTACTACTCTGACAGAACTCAATAAGTTAGAATCTCCGACGTCACCTCCTCACCCCTCCCTATAGCCACCAGAGTTCCCCAGGGGTCAGTACTTGGCCCTATCCTGTTCTCCATCTTTCTCAATAACCTCCCTCTAGTGTGTTCATCCACTTCTATTCAAATGTACGCAGACAATACTGTCCTTTTTGCCTCTGGCTCCTCCCCAGAAGAGGTAACAGCCAACCTCCAGGTGGACTTCAACAAAGTACAGTTATGGTTTAGCTCTCACCAGCTCTCTCTCAATGTGAAAAAAATGACCACCATGACCTTCGGCACTCGGCAACGTCTAACCAGGCTCCCTTCCCTCCCTACCTTCCACACCCTTGATGAGACGGTACTGGAGGATGTCACTTCCTTCCGCTACCTCAGGGTTTGGCTCGACCATCACCTGTCCTTCTCCGAACACACTGATGACATCATAAAAAAAATGCACCCCAAGCTCGGGGCCCTTTATAGGAACTGCAACTGCCTCCCTCTCATGGCCAGGCGTAAGCTAGTGCATAAGATGACCCTCTCCTCATTTGATTACTGCAACATAGTATACAGTGCTGCTCCCAAATCTACCTTATCCAGACTGGACACACTTTTCCATGCCTTCTGTCACTTCGCCCTCGATGCCACTCCCCGCACCCATCACTGCAACCTCTACCATGCCCTCACATTCTCTTCCCTCGAAAACCATTGCCTACAGCACTGCGCTAAATTTGTAGCCAAATTCTGGCATGACGCCCTGCTCTCATACCTCTCTACCTTACTTACCCCAGCTCCTTCCCCTTCTCATGCCCTCAGATCACTCGACAACTGGAAGCTACAAATCCCTAGGCGGAAAACCATTATTGGGCAATCTGCCTTCTCCTACCACTTCCCCAAACTCTGGAATGAACTTCCTCCCCAAATTTGCCACTCCTCCCCTATGCACTCCCTGTCTTCAGCACTAGCAAACTATCTCTTGGTAAATTGCTTCTGCACTTAAGCCCCCTCCTGACTTCCTGACCAGTGGCACCTAGCTTATGCTATGGAAGCCAGTTTATCTATACCAACTTCAGCACTTCTTGGTACATGGTCTTGCCCTGTCCT
Organism: Neoceratodus forsteri; assembly: GCA_016271365.2. Taxonomy (NCBI): domain Eukaryota; kingdom Metazoa; phylum Chordata; order Ceratodontiformes; family Ceratodontidae; genus Neoceratodus; species Neoceratodus forsteri. The sequence continues at coordinate 587,310,014 of CM028131.1, forward strand.
AAATCCTACTTGATACTGCCCGATCATCACATGTTCTCCACTGCCAGTGTCACACCTCAGCTATCCAATTCTATCCCACGAGTTATAATTTATCCATCACATTTCGCTGGTTAAGTCTGTATTATAATCTATGCCTTCCAAGTGTTGTTGTTGTACTGTACTGGATGTCTTGTCCCTATTCCATCACACAATTGTATAACCATAACCCTTTCTCTGCACCCACAAACTGTATAGCTGAAACTCATTCTCTGTAAACTGTTCAACAGAATCTCAGTCTACTGTATTGCTGTAATTGTGTTCAACTATGTTCTACTGTTTTCTTCGGGCATGTAACTCTTGATAACCTGTGAGTTATCTCCCACTGTACCCCAACCCCCCCAGGTCACACTGGGAGATGAACATCTTCTTGCTCAGTGTGCCATCCTGGTGAAACAATTTCAATAAATAAATAAAATAAATATATATATATATATATATATATATATATATACACACACACACACATATATACACACACACACACACACATATATATATATATATATATATATATATTCATGGCAAAAAAAATCCATGTAATGCATCAGTTAGGGTTGTTCCACAGTGACAAAAGTGAGGAGATTCGATGTTAGGGTTCCCATCCTTGCACCCACTCCACCCCACCCACCAACAGGCATCAGGTGTGCATTGGGGTTATCAGTCCTAACTCTCACCCCATTCTCTATACTGCACCACCTCAGCTTGTTTACATGGCATGGGGTGAGAGTTAGGACTGATGACCCCAATGCACACCCAGATGCCTGTTGGTGGGGGTGGGTGGGTGGGGTGCAAGAAGGGTGGGACCCTAACATTGAATTTCCTCACTTTTGTCACTGTGGAACAATGCTAGCTGATGAATTAAACATAATGTTTTGCCATGAATATTCTATATATATATATATATATAGATAAAGATATAGATATAGATATATATCTGTGTGTATATGTGTATACATATATATATATATATATATATATAGTTTAGAGGCAAAAACTCCATTTAATGCATCAGTTAGGGTCATAAGCCTTAACTCTCACCCCATCACATGTGTAAAGAAGCTGAGGAATAGGAGAATGGGGTGAGAGTTAAGACCAACAACCCCAATGCGCACCCCATGCCGGTTGGGGGAGAGCTGGAGGGGTCCAAGGGGGTCTTTCTACCCTAAAAGCAAATTTCCTCACTTTTATCACTGTGGAACAACCCTAAATGATGCATTAAATGGATTTTTTTGCCTCTAATTTCCCTTCTTTTTGAGAATGATAATGAGAAATAGTGACTGTAATGCGGCAGCAGGAGCGCAGGGCCATTTGGGCACATGCTCCTGCCATGTGATATCTTGTGACATAGTAACAGGAACAGCAATGTAAACAGAAGCACCAACAGTGGCACACATGGTAATGCAAATGTAAATGGTAAAGGAAATGTTAATAGAAACACAAGTGCAAAGTGACACTGAAGCAAACAGTGGTGCAAACGGACATTGAAGTGCGTACAAAAACACAACTGGTAATGTGAACAGTGATGGTAGCGGTATTTTAAATGGAAATGTTTAGTGTCACGGCAAAAAGAACGTGAAAGGGAACAAAAACGGAAATTCGAATGCAAGCGCACACATAAACGCAAACCGTAACGCGCACAGGCACGGTACCACAATTGTAAATGCAAATGGTAAAGTTAACATGAAGAATAACACCAAAGGAAATAGAAACAAAAATGGGAACAGAAGCATGTATGGAAATGCAAACCGAAATGTGCACAGGCACAGTACCGAAATTGTAAACGCAAATGGTAACGGTAACAGCAACAATAACAGCAAAGGAAACAGAAACATAAAAGGAAACACAAGTGCATACGGAAACACAAACTGCAATGCTCACGGGCACAGTAACGCAATTGCAAACGCAAATGGTAACAGTAACAACAAGGAAGACGCAAAATGAAAGAGAAACTGAATGCAAATAAAAGGACTGCCAGAAATGTAAATGGCAATGTGCACGGTGATGCAAACAAAAACAGTAGTGGAAATGCAAATGGTAACAGTAACTAAAACACAAGTGCAAATGAGAACACAAAGGGTAATGCACATGGTGGCGTACACGGGAATGGGAACGCAAACGGGGACATAAACGCAAGTGGAAGCAGTAACTGTAATAGTAACAGATGCGCATACCCTGTTTTTGCTGAACAGGTGCATAAAGAAACACAAAGAATGCATGCATTGTAATGGGCATCGAAGCTTAAAACAAGCATTGGAAGTACTTATTTGCTAATATCTCAGCAATCGAACGACGTAGAAAAAAAACTTAAATTTCACAAAAATCATGATTTTCCTGGCTAGGTTTTTGCAACAACTCACAACAAAACTCACAACAAAAAATAACTCACAACAAAAAATCTGTATCTAGCATCGTTTTCGAGATAAGAGCCCCGAAAGGTGCAACATACGCCACCATGTTAGTCTATGGGATAACATGCCAACTTAGGAGTACCGTAACTTTGCAGCCATGCAATATTATTTCATGAAACCATCAAAAGGCACATCTGTGAGATGTTGGCTGCTTTGCCTCCAAATTTCAGCTCAAAAGACCAAACCGTTCTTTTACAGCAGGGTGGCAAAGAACTGTTGTCATTTTAGCCATAGTCTGAAAAAGTAGTGTCGTGATTTGTGATAGCTTTCGCAAGCATTTGCGAAAGTGTCGTGAGTGTGACACTACTTTGCGACACTACTTTTTCCAGAAATTTGAAAAACATATTTCTAGGGTGTTTCACCCCAAAATAAAGACATGGCTAGCATCCTCAGGGTCCAACTAGGAGAACACAAAAAAATTGTGTAGCTAGAGGGTCCCAAATTTAAATGCCAAGCATTTTTTTGATCACCAACTGAAAACAAAATGGTGGATTTGCGACACTACTAGAGCCATTTGCGACACTGTCAAACTTTTTGTTAACTTCTCCCATTGACTTATAATAGGAACTTGTTTTTTTGAATAACTTTTGAACTGTTTAATATTTTTTCAGAAAGTCTTCGAAAGGCACATAGGGGACTCTGGCTGCATGTTCTCTGAAGTTTTCAGACCAGTCATGCAAGCTGTGCGACCTGTAGGCATAAGCAAAGAATTCACCAGAAACCGTAAATGTGTGCGCGGATCACACTTAATAACTCTGCAGCCATACATCTGACTGGTACGAAAGTCAGCCAATCTCAAGCTATATGGTTCTTGATTATGCATTCCAAATGTCAGGCAAATCCGTTGAACAGTACCAGAGTTATTAAGGTGCAAAGTTTGACCCTTTAACCTTAAAAGTGCAACTCAACCTTAACTATGGTAGCACTAGTGTGCTACCATAATATATATATATATATATATATATATATATATATATATATAGTATATTGCAGTGTCCTTGAAATAAGCTTTATTTGGGGCAAACAACTAGAAATCTAAAATTCAGGTTACAGGATCATAAAAGCAATTTAAGGACTAGGGATGAAAATCCTCAAGTCGTGTAGCATTTTATGAATGCAGGACATACAGGGGCATACCTCAGACTTTCAGGTCTTGAGATAGTATCACTGTTGGATAGGGAGCGATCATGCTAAGAAATTAGACTTTGCAGAAATTAGAGGAATTTTTTTTGTATGGAAGTGTTGAACCCTAGTGTAGGAATAGATCCATAGATACGGTAACACTGTTGGCAGATAAGCGCCTATGGCCCACCCAGTCTGCCCATTTGAGCTTGTAAGTTCCCTTTATGTTTTTTCTAGAAGTCTGTTGCCCCTTACCCCAGTCCTCCAGAATTTCTTGATGTCTATCCCATCCATTCTTAAATACTATAATTGTTTCAGCCCCTACCACTTCCTCTGGCAAGGTGTTCAACTTTTTTTTTTTGTCAACATAATTTTTATTAAGACACAAAGCAGGATACAGCACAATGTAAATACATCAGTAAGAGACAAGACAGCAATTTATCTGAGAAACAAATAAAGGATCTACAGAATACCATTATTATAAGTAGTTTAAAGACTTAAAAGTTATACCAAACCAAATAAGATGAGGGAAATTAATTCTGTCTTGTAGCAACATTATCAATTGTATAGAAGTTGAAAATAAATTTATTTCCGTAGTTATTCACATTATATAGGGAAATTAACTGACTCCACAGCCATTATAAGGGGATTACACAGAGATTGGAATACCTCCAGATTACCCTGTACAGAGTATTGGGCTCTCTCTATATTCATGCAATACTTCAAATTATTAACCCACTGCTGTAAGGTTGGAGAGCCATCCAGCATCCAAGACTGGGCAATTGTTTTCCTGGCATTGATCAACGCTAGAGACCACAGAGCTCCTGGCTCACCCATGGGATGATCAGGGTCAGTCCCTAACAAGAGCTGTTCTGGAGTGAAAGGCAGGGAGAGGCCCAACACCAGACTCATAGTGTCATGCACTGCAGACCAGAAAGAGGTCATCTTGGGAACCAATAAGGCTAGATGTATGAAATCTCCATCAGCCACAAGACATTTATGGCAGGAGCTAGGTTTTGAGGAGTCAAAACGATGAAGTCTGACTGGAGTGTAATAAGCCTGGTGGAGAAAGTTAAATTGAACTTGCCTCAGCTTATTGCTCCTAGAGCACATTAGAAAATGTTTACAAGCCCTGTTCCACGTATCTACTGTCATTGTATGTCCCAGGTCTTTGCACCACTTAGCGATCGTCCTTTGGAAGCAACCTTATTATCTTCCAAAAGCGTATCATACATTACTTGATAATGTTCCCTCCCAGGTTGTGGGTGGAAAAGCCCCTCCTCAAATGGGGAAAGGTGAACCCAGCCATTTCCCAATTCCAGTGTGGGTCCCAGTATATTTCTAAGTTTAAGATAAATAAAATAATCTCCCTTATGGACCTTCCAGTTCTTGCACAAATAATCAAAAGTGACAAAGTGGTCTCCTTCATATAATTAGTGATGCAGAAAATTTAAAATCCACCTGCGAAGTGCACGTGAAGTGGTTACCTCGTGCTGGTGCTTCACTACGTGGAGTGTCCCATAGGAAATACTCACTTTGCCTTGTTATTATTACTTTGCATTGTCATTCCACTTTAAACATGAAGTAAGGCAAAGTGACAACAATATTGGCACACAGTCACCAGAATTAATGTGCACCTCCAAAGTGCTACTGTCTTGTGTCCAGAAAACTCCGCAGTGCTGATGAAGTGAAATGAGAGCATAACAAGAAATGCAGTCTCCCAGAATTAATGGTGCTCTCAGTCATGTGTGCAGTGATCACAGAGTCACCAGAATTAATGTGCAATGGGGGGGTGGCTCAGAGGTAATTTAAGGAAGTATTTTTTCACAGAGAGGGTTGTGGATGCATGGAACGGCCTTCCGGAGGAGGTTGTGGAGTCAAAAACAGTGGAGCTGCATGGGACAGTCATAAGGCAATTCTAGGGGGTGGGGGTAGAAAGAAGTAGGCTGCTGGTTAGCTAGGATCTGCAGCTTATCCATTAGGTAGGGAAATGGGCAGACTGGGTGGGCCAAGCGGTCCTTATCTGCCATCAAATTCTATGTTTCTATGTTTCTATGTTTCTATTCCCAAAATGCTACTGTCTTGCGTCCAGACTCCAGAAGATTCCCCAGTGCTGATGAAATGCTACTATCTTGTGTCCAGAAAATTCCCCAGTGCTGACGAAGTGAAATGAGAGCGTAACAAGAAATGCAGTCTCCCTGAATTAATGGTGCACTGCAAATGCACAGACAGATTAAGAATGCGCTGCACACTCAAGGGATGCATATGAAAAGGCATAACAACACCTGACTAGTGCACAGAAGTCACAAATCCAGATCTGGAAAGGAATACATTTAGCCAGTTGGGGGATTAGTGCATGGCAGTAACAATCCACTACCAGTAAAGATACCACAAAGCAGTATAAAAGATTCATGCAGGTGCAGTGGATAGCAGGTTCACACTGCTGCAGTTAATCTATGGCACAATAAAAGGTGTCTGATTTAATGGCACACATCACACACACACTCACACACACACTATAAGTAATGTATTACAAATTGAAAACCTTTAGTAGTATAACCAAATGTTTTAAACTGACAAATTATACACTGCTACACCACAACAATCAGCAAAAATTGTCAAGAATTAGTGAAAATATTACTGTGTGCACATTAACACAGTTAGACAAGAAAAATATAACCAAAACAGAAAGACTGCCTTTTTCTCCCAGTTAATGTACCTACACCACAAAGCACACGTCACAGTTCACAGACTGACTGTCCTAAATTAACATTCAAAATCCACACACAACAATAATCATTCAATGATATGCGCACAGAAGGGTTTCCTAGTAAATTCTGAGCAAAATAAATGACTCAAAAAGGCATTTTAAACAGCTTTAAGAGGTTTTAAATCGCAGAGCTCTGCGAGAAAACTGGCTCCAGCTACCACTACACACACACTATCCAGGCCAGAACTGAGGCTGTGCAGAACATACATAGAAACATAGAAGTTGACGGCAGATAAGGACCGCAAGGCCCATCCAGTCTTCCCATTTCTTTTTCTACCTTATAAATGTGCCATCGGCCTTTGCTCTGTCATTGACCTATCTATTCATAGTCATTTGTATTGCTCCCTTATGCCTATCCCATGCCTGTTTGAAGCCCTGCACTGTATTCATAGCCACCACTTCTTGTGTAAGCTATTCCATGCATCTACCACCCTTTCTGTGAAAAAGAATTTCTCACATTCCCCTTAATCAGCCTCCCTCTAATCTCATGCTGTGTCCTCTTGTCCTGCTATTTTCTTATATTTAAACATGTTAGACTCTTTCACCTTGTTTATGCCCCTTAAGGTGTTTAAATGTCCGATCATATCACCTCTCTCCCTCCTTTGCTCAAGGGTATACATATTGAGCTCCGTTAATCTGTCCTCATATGTCTTCTGATGCAGTCCCTACACCATTTTGGTTGCCCTTCTCTGGACTGCCTCAATTTGGTTAATGTCCTTGTGAAGGTGTGGCCTCCAATACTGCACGCAGTACTCCAGATGGGGCCTAACCAATGTCTTGTACAGCGGGATTATTACCTCCCTCTTACGACTTGTGATACCCCTACTAATACACCCTAACACCCACCTAGCCTTACCTACTGCTTTAGAGGTCTGCTTGGATGATTTTAGGTCATCAGTGATGATGATGCCCAAGTCTCTTTCTTCCTTTGTGACTGCTAGCAACTCCCCTCCCAGCCTATAAGTGGCTTCAGGGTTTCTCTTCCCTATGTGCATGATTTTGCACTTCTTTGCATTAAATCCCAGTTGCCACTCTTCTGACCATTTTGCTAGTTTATCAGATCTCTTCTCATTCTGCCCACCCCATCTGGATCATCTACTCTGTTGCAGATCTTGGTGTCATCTGCAACAGACAAGCCTTCCCTCTAGTCCATCTGCAGGTCACTAATGAGATGTTGAATAGGACTAGCCCCAGGACTGATCCCTGAGGTACCCACTTGTGACTTGCATCTCTTCTGACTGTATACCATTTACCACCACTCTCTGTTTTCTGCCAGTCAACCAGTTTGCCACCCAGTTGACCAACTTCTGACCCACCCGAGCCTACCTAGCTTATTTATCAATCTTCTATGTGGAACAGTGTCAAAGCTTTGCTGAAGTCAAGGTAGGCGACATCAACTCTCCCCTTGGTCCACCACTCTGGTTACCCAGTCAAAGAAATCTATGAGATTAGTTTGACAGGACCTTCTTTTGTAAACCCATGCTGTCTTGGATCCTGTGCCCCTATGGATTCCAGGTGTTGCACTATCCTTTCCTTAAGGTGCCTCATAATCTTGCCCACTGCTGAGGTAGACTGACTGGTCTGTAGTTCCCCGCCTCCTCCCTGCTACCACTCTTGTGGAGGCGGGATCACGTGAGCCTTCTCCAGTCTTCTGGGACCTCTCCTGTGCTCAGAGACTCACTAAACAATTCTGCTAATGGCTCTGCTAGTTCCTCCTTTAGCTCCTTAAGTACCCTGGGATATATGCCATCAGGTCCCATTGCCTTATCCACCCTGAGCTTAGCAAGCTCTTGTAAGATCCTTTCTTTTGTGAAGGGAGTAGTGCTTACCTCCCTCCCCCCTGTGTCCATGATGCTGAGCTGTGGGCCCTGCCCTACCTTCTCTTCAGTAAATACTGAGCAAAAGTATCTATTTAGGATAGATGCCTTTACAGGGTCCTCCTCCTCACATGCTCCCTTTTCTCCATTAAGCTTAGCAATACCCCCTCTGGACTTTCTCCTTTCACTAATGTATCTATAGAAAGTCTTGTCACCTTCTTTTACTGTTTTTACTGAACAATTTAGAGCCCATGAGACCTGCAATCCCATGAATCACTGCAGAATTTCATTTGGAGCTCAAATACAAGGTGAAGTGAGGCAAATTACATTGATTTCAAATGTACTGCACCTTAAAATTGGTGGAGATGTAGTTTGGGGAAGGCAGAATTACGCAAAGTCATTGGTTTCAATGGATTTCATGTTCCTCATTATGAAGCAAAGTACTCCACTTCACATTGTGGAGTACTCCTGGGGTTTTGCGTTACTCCGTGAATCACTTTGTGGAGCGAATTGGGGCCACTTCGCCGACCACTACTTATAGTACTGTAACTCAAATGCCATACAGGAAGGAACACGAATGCCTATGGCTGTACTTCCCCAATGAGCTGCAGCACAAAACTCTCTTACTTAAAAACACGTATTAATGAGTACAATGGTGGAGTGATAAAGCCTGGAGAGATGCTACAAAATAGGCCTACAATACATCCAAGTAACTAAAAAAAAAATTAATGTTGTGATTCATGAAGTGATCATGAATCATGATTTGTGACTGCATTTGTGACTGTGATAATGAAGAATGTGATTCGGTGTCAATGGTGTGAGAGATAACCAACATGAAACTGTATTGGGAACGTGAACGCCTACGGCTGTACTTTCCCAATGAGCTGTAGCTTAAAACTCCCTGACTTAAAAACACATATCAATGAGTACAATGGTGGGGTGGTGAAGCCTGGAGAGATAATACAAAACAGGCTTACAATACATCCAAGTAACTAGAAAAAATATGAATATTTTGATTTGTGACGTGATCGTGAATCATGATTTGTGACTGCATTTGAGACCGTGATAACGAAGATCGTGATTCGGAGTCGATGGTGTGAGTTAACCAATATGAAACTGTATTGGGAACGCAAATGCCTATGGCTGTACTTCCCTGATGAGCTTTATCTTAAAAAAAACTCCCCGACTTAAAAACACGTATCAATGAGTACAATGGTAGGGTGGTGAAACCTTGAGAGATACTACAAAACAGGCTTACAATACAAAGGTACAACACCTAACCAGTGCTCACCATCATAAATTTAAATCTGGAAAAGAATACCTTTGCCGGTTGTGGCGGGCCTGGGGGGGCAGTGTACTGCAAACTGCACTGCTGCAGTAACAGTCACTATTACTAGTACCAGTAAAGATACCACAAAGAAGTACAAAAATCACACAGCTGCAGTGGATAGCAGGTTCACATTGCTGAAATTACTATGTGGCACAATAAAAGGCATCTGATTTGATTACATGCGTCATACACATACACACACACTAAGTAATGCGAAGCAAATTGAAAACTTCAGTAATATAACCACATATTTTAAACACACTAAAATTATGCACTGATGCACCACAACAATCAGCAAAAAAATGGCAAGAATTATTGAAAATATTACTGCGTGCACATTAACACAGTTATAAGAAAAATATCACCAACACAGAAATAACTGTCTTTTTCTCCAAGTTAATCTACCTACACCACAGATACGCCCCTCCCTCAAAGCACACTTCCACTGTCTCTCAGTACACAGACTGAATGTTGTATATCACATTCAAAATCCACACACAAACAATAAACGCTCGATGAAATGAGCACAGGAGGGTTTCCTACAATCGATGAACTAAAGTTTCCACAAAAAAAGACTCAAAAAGGCTTTTTAACAGCTTTTAGAAGGTTTGAATTGCAGAGAGCTCTCAGAGCAGACTGTCTCCTACAGCTTCCTACACACTCTACCCCAAACTGAGACTGTGCAGAAAAATCTAGAGCCCATGTGACCTGAAATCCCATGAATCACTGCAAACTTTGCCTTTGGAGCTTAAAAACAAGGTGAAGTAAGGCAAAGTACATTGCTTTCAATGTACTTCACCTTAAGAATTGGTGGAGTAGTGTTTTGTGGAGGCGGAGTAATGCGAAGTCATTGTTCTCAATGGACTTCGCGTTACCCATCATAATGCAAAGTACTCAGCTTCACGTTGCTAGGCACTCCGCAAATTCGCCTTCACGCCACAAATCACTTAGCGGAGCAAATTGGAGCCACTTCACCCATCTCTACATATAATTGATCCACCCAACAAAGTCCCTTAGAATTCCAGTCTTTTAATTTATGTATCAGGGCAAGCAAGGCCATATTTTTAAATGTAATAGCTTCAAGTAGTAAAGTCTGTATAGTGGGAGCAGGCTGTCTATCCAAGGCAGCATAAAGATGATGCCATGCCCCAATAGTGGTAGCTAAAAAAGGATTAGGATAATCAGGTATAGACCCCATCCATAGCACTTCGGCAAATAGTCCCCCTTTAATACTCCTCCCCTGACAGGCATCTTCCATTTTCATCCATCCAGTCACATCCTAATCCAGACCCGGGGGGGAGAGCGGCCACCTGCACCACCCAGTAATACCACTGAAAATTCGGTAGGCCAAGACCACCCCCTCTCTGAGAAACCTGAGAAACAACTCCTGGCAACCCTAGCCAACTTACCACACCAAAGAAATCTATGTAGGGTAGCATCAAGTTGCCTAAAGTGATTCCTGGGCACTCTCACTGGAAGGGATTGATATAGATACATCAATTGGGGCAGAATCATCATTTTGACTACCTCAACTCTCCCCAGAAGAGACAATGGTAGGGCTGCCCACCTACCACACTTCTCAGCAATTTTCTTCATCAGAGGCTTAAAGTTCAAGGCATACAGGGCAACCACCCTATTTGAGAGATAAATACCTAGGTACTTCAATTTAGTCACTAATTGTAAACCATTTAAGTTTTGAAATAGGGATTGGCGGTCTCTGGTCCCCACTGGTAAAACCTCGCTATTAAACCAATTAATTTTATGGCCAGACAATTGCCCATATTCATCAAGAATCCCCTGCACCTTAGATAAATCTCGAGCCGGATCTCTGAGAAACAGCATGAGATCATCAGCATACATTGCTAATTTATGCTCACAATTGCCGCATATCAACCTTCCCACCTCCGATCCTGCATGGAGGACCACTGCCAATGGTTCCAGGGACAGAATATAAAGTAAAGGGGAGAGTGGGAAACCCTGTCGAGTGCCATGACCCAGTGTGAACATAGGAAAGAGCACACCATTAACTGTGACCAGAGCAGAAGGATGGGTATACAGGGTTCTGATCCAGGAAACAAACTGAGAGCTAAATCCCATCTTTTCCAGAGTGGCAAAAAGATTCCCCTACTCCACCCGGTCAAAGGCCTTTTCCGCATCTAGTGCGATAATGGCTGCACCATGTTTATTAACCACCTTCCCCCATTGGTATATAATATTCAGAGCTCTCCTTATGTTATATTTGCCATGCCAGCCCTTTACAAAACAAGTCTGATCAGGATGGAATAAACCCGGGAGCAAGGGGTCCAGCCTGGTGGCTACTACCTAAGCTAAAACCTTATAGTCTGCGGTCAGTAAGGAAATAGGTCTATAAGATGCACATCAGGGTGAATCCTTGCCAGGCTTTGGCAAGACTGTAATGACTGCAGACAGGGTGGAGGGGGGCAACTCACCATCTGTCATGCTCTCCAGCAGCATGTCTTTCAAAGACTCAAGTAATTCTTTGCTAAAACATTTTATAAAATCTATGGGAATACCATCTGGCCCAGGCGCCCTACCTCCCCTAAGTGCCCTAATTGCGCAACTAATTTCTTTGCTGGTCAGTGGAGATTCAAGCACACCGGCCTGCTCCTCTTTAATACTACTCACCGAACCCTCATCTAAGAAAGCCTGTATTCGTGCATGAGATGGTGACACCTCAGATATATATAACTTGTCATAGAAGTTACCAAATGCAGCACTGATCTCCTCTGGGCCATCTACCAGTCTACCAACCAAAGTATGGATCCAGTGTACTGCCCACTCCCCATCTTTCCTACGTTGCTGCAAAGACAAAAACTTTCCAGCATGGTCCTTTTCAAAATATTGAGTAGAGTGCAATAACAATATCGCCCTCTCCTGGCAAGCACTACTAACAGAGTTATATTTCCATTTTAGTTTCTGCACTATATGATATAGATGGGCCTGCTCATATGCTTCAACCTTCACTCTGAGTGATTCAATCTCTCTAGAGGTACAGGTCTTATGTGCTGCAAATGAGATAGATTGGCCATGAATATAAGCTTTAGTGCTTCCCACCTTGTTTTATGTGAGGTGTCCCCTCTATGATTAAAAATCAGAAACGCCCGAATACTGGCCCACATATGTTGTATGTAGACTTGGTCCCTCAACAAAAGGGGATCGAGCCTCCATAGCCTTTTTCCCGGGGGGAACCCCCCCAAGTCTAAACTGACTGAGAGAGAAGTATGGTCTGATATCAGGATAGAGGAACAGATCATACTGTGTATTACTGGCAATAGGGCAGAACTCACCAAAATTAGGTCTATTCGGAAGTAGGACTTATGTGCATGGGAATAAAAGCTATAGTCTCTGCCAGATGGATATAGATGATGTCAGACATCCACTAACCCCACCTCCTCTGCCAAAACTCCCAATGCTTTAGCATTAATGGACATCCTAGCGGGCCAGGTACTAGATCTTTCCAGTATTCCATTTCACACACAATTGTAGTCCCCCCCAAATATCCACCTACCTGACCAATTAACCAACTCCAGGGTGAGCCGCTGAAAGAACTGCTGGTCACCTACATTAGGCGCATAAACTGTTCCAACATTTACCTGCCCTAATCCAGGAATGTCAACCTTGGCCAAAACAAATCTCCCAGCCTGATCAACATGACTATCTGGCACCATAGCCAATGATCCCCTGGGAAGCCATATTGCTGTTCCTCTAGCCTTAGCCGAAAAGGTGGCCAAAATACATGTACCACCTAAACTGGCCTCAGTTCTTAAGGCCTCCTCCCTCAACATATGAGTTTCCTGTATCAGAACCATTTGCCAGCTAGCTCTTTTCACCTTAGTGGCAAATTTTTTATACTTTATTATCGATTTTAACCCATTGATATTTCATGTTGCTATTTTAAAAGAGCTAGTCATAATTTAATACGAAAACCTAAGCAGCATGTGTAGAACGTATGCTAACTCCATTTTTATATTCTTCCATGTCTAATATCACTGAAAATTATGCCTGCTCCCCTCCGCATCTTATTTTAACTTTTAAAAGTTGAAAAAATTGAAACCCCACTTGACTAAACCCCTGATATAGAAACCTAAACCAGCCCCTCAAGGGATGAGCCCTCACAGCAAAACAGGCTTCATCCAATGAGTGGTGAACCCCATGAAACGGTCCAAGGATTCAGTTGGCCTCATATCCCCCATCCCCAACCCTCCCACTAACATGTGATATTTGATATCTGAATAATACCCCAACACCACTAAAAGCAGCACCAAAGACCCCTTCCCCCCTATAAGACCAACTTGGTCCAACCCCAAATCCCCTACAAACTTGCGGCGAACCTTTATGGTTGACATTACTTAGCACTCCTTTTAATAGCATATCTAAACCTAGGAGTACACTTGAAACAAATGTATTTCTGCATTTTAATAATCAAAGTCCTAAAGCTGATCACTGCCAACCTGCAGTGGTGAGCAATACCATTTTAACATCAAAGATCCCTCGCTTAAATATGCTAGCGATAGTTATCCAGGCTCAAGCTATATGGGAAAGTAAAAGTCCAAAAAGTATTGTAATTGTTCAGAATGAGCTGAGCTAATCATTACTATATTGATGTATCCGTTGTCACCCTGATCCCTAGGTGCATAACTAAATCGAGCCACCAAGTCTACTCAGCGAAAACGCAGCCCTGTCAAAATAAATTCAGAGTAATCCAAGTGTCATAACAAGAAAAGAGCTGTTCTTTCTTGATGGCATCTTTGTAGCTGCTTAAAAGAAAACAATGAATAGAACCAAGGACATAATCATCCCGGACAGTACCTTAAGGCCTGATCAAATCAAAGGTGAAGATCTGAGCACAAGTTCTCCATTTAAGCAATACTGGCAATGAAAGGGAAAGCCATCAGGTAGGGGGAACATTACCCCACCAGAAAGTTATACTGACATTTTTCACCCCTTAGCGACCCGCCAGTGGCTAAAGAAACACCAGAGAATAAAATGAATCAGAGCATGGGCCTTCAATACTCCTCTGGTTCACATCTTGCTGGTGAGTGTAGGCCGTCCGCTTGGCCTGCTTCCCCAAGTTTGGTGATCTCCTCAACCCATTTTAAGGCTTCACAAGGGCAGCAAAAGAAATAAGAGGCACCCCCTGATCAGTCAGCTTTCAGCCTTGCAGCATATAAAAAGGCAAAGGCCCAACCCATATAATGTAATTGTTCCTTAACTTCATAAAATTTCTGACGCTGATTCTGAAAATCTTTGATGTAATCCTGGAATACATAAATTTGGATGTGTCCAAGCAAAATGGGACCTTTTTCTTTTGCTTTTTTTAAAAATCACTTCCTTGTTTTGATAACATAAGTGCTTAATCAAACAGTGCCTAGATCAAGCATCAGATGGAGGTATTGGGCCCATTCTATGGGCTCGCTCAACTTTGCAGTCCTTAAGTTCCAATGGCAAATTTAAATTCTCCACCAACCACGAGTGAATATTTTTCTCTGGATTAGCCCCTTCAGTGCCCTCAGGTAAACCAATAATTCTGAGATTCGACCTGCGTGATCTATTTTCTTGGTCATCCATCTTGGTCATGAGGGCCTCGACCTGTTGTTTCAAAGTGGCATTGTCCCTTGTGGACTCAGAAAGTGAATCTTCCAAAAGACTTACATGATGCTCCAATTCTGAAATCTGGGTAGTGTGAGAGGCAAATGATTCAGATAGCCCAGTCACCACTGATTGCAGATTAGATATTTGCAATGTAATGCTATCAAAGCCAGCTTTCATATCATGCTGGATTAGTGCAAGTGTAGAGGGAACTGCAGCTAAAGATCTTTCAAAGTCGGAAAATCCCTCCTTTGCCATCATGGAGCCTTCTGGTCCACCACCTGTTTCCAGGCCACGTCTCTGGGTTTTTGGCAGATTGGGAGTGTTAAATTGCAGTTTCAACTGCTTATTCTTGTTCCTGCTCAATGCCATCAAAGATAGTCCACAAACCCCTTCCTTACCGAACGGTTTAGATGATGTACGCTGCTGAAATTATTGCAAAAGGCTGAGTGCTGAACGGAGCTAGGCTAAGCTGCGTCTGCCATATTCAGCTGCTAGCCACCCCCCCCGGGTGTTCAACTTGTCCACCACCCTTTCTGTGAAGAAATTCTTCCTCATGTTTCCTCTGATTTGTCCTCCCTCCAACTTCATCCCATGCCCTCTAGTCCTGGAACATCTTTTTAGCTGGAAAATAATGTAGTCCTGCATCCTTTTCCTCCCTGTAAGGTTCTTGTACAATATGTCTCTATCATATCCCCTCTCTCCCTCTGCTCCTCCAGGGAGTACATATTCAGGTCCTCCAGCCTGTCCTCATAGGACTCGTGATGCAATTGCTGTACCATCATTGTTGCTCTCCTCTGAACCTTCTCTACCCTATCTATGTCTTAGGTAGGTAAGGCCTCCAGAACTGTACAGTGCACTCCAGGCGGGACCTCACTAGTGCCTTGTATAGTGAAATTATGACCTCATTTTTCCTGCTGGTGATGCCCTTGCCTATGCATCCCATTTGCTTTACCTACTGCCTTGTTGCACACTTTCCCAACCTTGAAGTCATCAGCGATGATAACCACAAGGTTCCTTTCCTGCTTGGTGCATGCTTTATCCTCACTCCCCAACTGATATGTTGTTCCAGGATTTTTGTGCCCCATATGCATTATCTTGCACTTTTTTATGTTGAATTTCAACTGCCAAACTCTTGACCATTCTTCAAGCTTCTGCAGGTCCTTCCCCATTCTGTCTACACCTTGTGGTGTGTCCACTTTGTTACAGAGCTTTAGGTCACCAGCAAACAGGGAAATTCTGCCTTCTAGGTCCTGTGCAATGTCACTGATAAAGACGTTGAATAGGACCATTCCCTGCACTGATCCATCTGGTACCCCACTTTTCACTCTTCCCTCTGTGGAGTGATAGCCATTTACCATCACCCTTTGTGTCCTGCCACCCAAACAATTACCCACCCATGTCCTACTGTCCTGCCTATTCCCATATTCCCAAGTTTGTTTACTAGCCTTCTATGTGGCACAGTGTCAAAGGTCTTGCTGATTTTCAGATAGACTATGTTCACCGCCCTCCCCTGATCCACCTCCCTTGTCACCCAGTTGAAAAATTCAATGAGGTTGGTCTGGCATGACTTCCCCCCAGAGAAAGCATGCTGCCTTGGGTCCTGTAGTCCATTGGCAACCATATGTTTCACCAATCTCTTCTTTAGCAGTGCTTCCATGATCTTCCCCACTACCAAGGTCAGGCTGACTGGTCTGTAGTTCCCCACTTCCTCTTTGTTCCTGCTCTTGTATAAGGGGACTACATCTGCTGTCCTCCAGTCTTTGGGTACCTCCACTGTTTCCAGTGATTGGCTAAACAGTGATTGCAGGAGGTTCAGCCACCATCTCTCCTAGTTCCTTTAGGACCCCGGGGTGCATGCCATCTGGCTCAAGTGCTTTATTGACTCTTATTCCTTCCAGTTCCTTTAGGACTCTTTCTTGTGTAAAGGGACTTGTGTTCATTTCTGAGCCATTCCCACCCCTTGTACTCCCTTCAAGCTCATTACTATCCTCTTCCTCAGTAAAGACTGAGCAGAAATATCTGTTCAGTATGTCAGCTTTACTGTTGTCATCCTCCATGTGGCCCACATCCTCACCGTCAGTCTCAATAGCACTCCCTTTGCCCTTCTTTTCTCACTTCTGTAGCTGTAAAAGGTTTTGTCCCCTCTACCCACTGATTTTGAGATGCGCTCATCTGTCCAAGCTTTGGCTTCCCTTACTGACCTCCCTGCCTCCTTTTACTTCTCCTGGTACTTCTCCTTATCCCCTTCTGCCTACTTCTTTTTGTATTGCCTGAATGAAAACGTTTTGGTTTTCACTTTCCTCACTACCTCCTTGGAAAACCATAATAGCCTCCTCTTCCTTTTCTCCTTGCTAACCTGCTTAATACATAAGTCTGTTGCTCTTGTAATCCCTGTTTTAAATATTGCCCACTGTTCCTCCACCCCTGATTCCCTCCCCATTCCCATTAGTGCCTCTTTCAAGCATGTCCCCATGTTCCCAAAGTCTGCCCTCCTAAAATCCAGGATACATGATTTCGTGTGGTTTGGTTCTGATCCTTTTGTGATTTCAAACCACAGTGACTGGTGGTCACCTTTACCAGATGCTGCCCCACTGTTACCCCTATTACACTGTCCCTATTTGTGCATGAGGTCCAGTATTGCTTTCTGCCAATTTGGTTCCATGACCAGTTGCTTAAGGAAGGCACTTTGAAGGGAGTCCAGGATAAATCTGCTGCTGGGTGGCTCCAGTCCACATTTGAAATACTGAATTCTCCAACCAGCACTACCACCCCCTTGTCTGCTATACTTTGGATGGCTAGCATAGCTCCTTATCTGTCTATTCCTCCTGGGCTGGTATCTGTAGACCACCCCTTTGCACATGGCTGACCCCATTTTCCTTTCCAACTTAACCCACAGTATATCTCCCCCACTTTGTTCCTCCTGGATCTCTGTGGCATTTATGCCATCTTTCATATAAAATACCACTCCACCTCCCTTCCTGACCTGTCTCTTCTGAATATGTTGTAGCCGGGTATGGCCAACTCCCAGTCATGGTTATCATTACAACAGGTCTCTATGATAGCCACCATGTCCAGGTCCAACTGCACCATGGCAGCCTCCAGATCCTCCATCTTGTTGCTAAGGTTCGGCACACATGGCTTTCCATAATGTGAACTCTCTGGACTGTTTAGCTGTTCTACTCAAGCCCCCTTCCTGGTTGTCCTTTTATCCCTGGTTCTCCCTGCTGTCTGCCCTTCTGTTGAATGTTGCCTTCTTTCTGCCTATCCACCCCTTGGGTGCCTATCTCCATCTTTTGCACACTGCTTTGTAAAGATATCCCCTACTCTTGTTCACTGGTTCCACTGCTAGCTATGGGGGGTGAGCAATTAGGTACCCAACTTGTTGGCTTGCCACCCTCCCTTGGCTAGTTTAAATGCTTGTCCATGTAACATTTAAACTTATCATTGAGTGGTTGGATTCACCTCCTGTATGGATGCAGGCCATCAGACTTGAACAAGCCCCCATCCCTCCAAGTGGGTCCCCAGTCACCGATGAATCCAAACCCATCATCATAGCACTAGTTTTTCAACCATGTGTTAAAGTTCCTGGTACATGCAGCACCCCACGCTGTCCCATGTCTCTCACTGGTAGTACCTCTGAGAAGGTGATAGATGTAACTACTTGCTTGAGACCCTCCCCATTTTACTAAACTGTTCCTGATCTTTCTTAGGCTGCCTGTTTGCCAGGTCATTAGTATCTAGGTGGATAATGACATCCAGCTCATCGTCCCATCTTGATCCCCAACACAAAACACAAAAATGAATTGGCAAGCCTGATAGTGAATGATCCCCAAAAATGCTGACTATTAATGGTATCATTTAAAAATAATCAATATACAATAGGAAATCAGGGGTAAATAATGGTAATGTAATGGAGGTAATTGCATTGTAAGGATAATAATGTGATTCTACAGCCTTGGTGAATTCAGATAATGCATAAAGGGTTAAAGTCGTCACTGGAAATATAAGTCCATGATATAGGACTTCTTATTTTATACATTAGTGAATAAATGCAAATAACTCAGGTCTGGGGACATTGGGACAGCAATAAATATGATGTTATCAGTGGAAACTACAGCAGCAGAATCATAAAAGGTCAATTTTTTTTGAGTAACACCCTACACAAAAATAACAGAGCATGAAATCTGTAAATTTATACATTAAACCTGAAACTTATGTTTGGTTTATGACCTAGCAATATGGTGATGTCTGCTTTTGTTGCCTTCCCCACTCCCCCCCCAAGACCTGTCTGGCATCAGCATAATATCCCTAAATCAAAACTGATAGTCTATCTCTCTCTGCTGTGTGTGATAATATATGTGAAAATTAAATAGAAATAAATGTATTATGATATATGCTAAAACACTGTTATCTGTTAAAATCTATCTGTCTCCACAGTGGTTATACCATTGTTAACAACAGTTCAACACTGTTAACCTATCAATGTGAGGTGGCATCGATGGGTTAACAACATGGAGCTAAGTAGCATGGTTGGCAGTAAGCTACTGCTGCTGTGCAAACATTCAGAAAATGTGTTTCTCCTCAGTGAGAAAAACCATGGTTTCATGCCGCTTGTAAATCTCCATGAAAATTGTAAAAATTGGCAGCATCAATCGATTCAGCAGAATGTGTGTGTCCAAAATGTGGTTTACCATTAGCTCTTATAGAATAAGGTGCCCTTACACTATAACAGCTAATGGATGAGTGCCGACCTTCCAGCGCAGCATTAGCAAACCACTTGCGAAGTCAGTGACCCGGGTTCGGTAGCAAGCCTGGGTTGCTGGAGGGCCAGCCGGGGGGAGAAGGATTGAGCACCCAGTGGGCTGCTCTCCTTCTATGGGAGGGAGGGCTGTATCCCTCACTGCAATACTGCCACCACCTGGGTGACCACAGGTGGTGCCGGTGCGGTCGGGGATCAGACAGTAGGAGATGGGCTGGCTTCAGCTGGGGATCTGAGTGGAGGTACATCTCATTGTGCCTCCACCTCATTGGTCCCTTCTGAGTGCTGACACCAGAGAGGAGGAGACCAGAACAAGGAAAATGTACCCTGCTCCCAGTCCAGGTGATGCACCTCCAGCACCATGCCTACAGGAGGAACCAAGGGAAGACTCCACAGTGTGTGCACCCATGAAGTTCAAGGGAGCTTAGGGGAGGCCTCCTTCTCCCTGCCCAATGGGTTTTCTGGGGGCTGTAGAGGTAAGTGGAGCGGGTTGCACCTTAGGACCAAACACCTTGGGCCTCTCGGTGGGCATATCTGTGCAGCGCATGGGGCTCCGAGACAGGGACTAGGAGCAGAGTGTGAGTAAGAGGGGAAAAAAGAGAATGTAAGAAAAAGAACCTAATGGATGGTCATCAGATGTTAACCAATAATGTAATTGCATCTCAAGGTTTCCATGGCAATGGTAAACCTCTCAGGCTGCTCTCTTGAGGTTTACCAAGTTGTCATGGAAACCTCTTGAATCGATTACAACTTGGTTAATGTCTGATGCCCATCCATTATCCTCTATGTGACTGCCAACAAGAGTTCTTTAGAACCCAAAATAACCATAACATCGCTCAGTGCACAATAAAGGGCCCATTTAAAAGTATCTTGCCCTCAGTTTCACTGCCTGAGGTTGTTGATGGTTGCTAAGCAACTTTATCTGCACTGGCAGGAACAAGATGATGATGCCATGTGTTACCATGCAGGATGTCTGGCCACCGGATATTCAAAAGGATCTGAGAGGAAGAAGGAAAATACAGCATTCATACTCCATTGCTTGCTGTTATAGGCAGTGCTCCACAAATCTTTGAATAAGGTAAAAAACATTTCTTCAAAGGGGAGAACACTAATTTAGTGACAAGCTATGGGGATAACTTAATATCTGTTTAAGCAAAATGTAATGAACATAAGAGATAATATGGGGACTTTATTTGTTACATGACACACAGTGAGTGATCTTAGTAAAAATATCCAGATGTGCTGAGGAATGAGCTTTATAAGTAAATATTATGGTATGTCTGACTCCTGCATACCGTGTGGGGAAATGCAATTTGAGCATTAATCTTTAGTGTTGCATTGAGAAGTGACAGTGGCATCATGGTTAGAGATGCAGCAAAATTTAAATTCACTAGCGAAGTCTAGGCAAAATCAGGAATTTTGCATCGGCAGAGCAATCTGCAAAATTTTGTAGTCAGGGCACAAATTTCTCTATTGGATTTTGTGTGGAATTTCCTCTACAAATGGAAAAAAATTCCTCCTTTCTAGGTGAAATTCTGCCATTCACAGGTGAAATTCCATTCTTCATGGGTAAGACTTTGCAATCTGCATCCACGAAATAATCCACAAAATGTGTAACATTTGTGAATTATTTTACGGAGTGAAATTTCCCAGCTTCGCACATCCCTAATCATGGTACATATAGATATTATTGTTTTTCTAACATGAGTTTTTTCAACCTCTCTATAGGCTAGAAATGTATGCAAAGAAAGTTTCAAATTGAAATGTTATGAATTAGGAAGTAAGTACTGGGACAGAAGGCATTAGATCTACAGTAGTACCCTAAACTGTTGAAACAAAAAAGTTTATTTATTATTCAAAAATAAGCATGCATTTATTTAACTTTATATTTTTTGTTTAAGACAGTTTAAAAGACCCTTGAAAAAGTTCAAAGAACTGAGTAAAACATTAGGACAACAAATAAACAAGGAAGTATATGTTGTGGCGCATGGGATCCATTTTTTCAACAAAAAGATATACAGCATCCCGACCTTGCATTATTTTCCTAAAGACTTATGATGCACCTCGAGGAAGCTACTAAGGAATATTGAATTATATCATTTCCCACAGAACATTAAGATTGACCAAGGAACTAGACCAGGGTAGAGCAGTGGACATACTCTGCCTAGATTTCAGTAAGACTTTTGACACTGTTCTATATAAGAAGCCCATAGGCAAGCTGGGTAGCTAAGGAGTGGATCAAAAGGTGGTACACTTGGTAAGAAATTGATTATGAGGTCAGCAGAAGATGGTGGTGGTAAAAAGAGTTCACTCAAAGGAAGAGAGGATGACTAGCCAGGTGCCTCAGGATCAGTGCTGGGACTGGTCCTCTTTAATGTCTTTATATGTGACACTGCAGAGGACATAGAAAGAAAGGCCTGACTCTTTGCAGATGACACCAGCATCTGCAATGCAGTTTACATTCCAGAGGGGTGTGAAAAACATGAGCAGAAACCTGAGACAAGTCAAGGAGTGGTCATGCAAAAGCAGCTGGGTTTCAATGTGAAAAAAGAGCAAAATAATGCACTTAATGCACAGAAATTCAGTGGCAAATTACAAAATAGGTGGAGTTGTACTGATGATCACCATGCAGGAAAGACATGGGGGTAATCATATCTGATGACCCAAAGATGGCCAGGCAATACAACAAGGCAGTTGGGAGGGCTAATGGGATGCCAGTGTGCATAAGGAGGTTATCACCAACAGAAAGAAGGAGGTGGTGTTTCCACTGTGTAGATCACTGGTAAGACTCAACCTAGAGTACTGTGTCCTGTTCTGGAGACCATATTCCTGCAAGGACATAGACAGAGTAGAGGCTGTTCAGAGGAGGGCAATAAAAATGGTGAAGGATCTATAATAAAAGCCCTATAAGGGGAGATGAAAGGACCTCAATATATACACCCTGGAAGACAGTAGGGCGAGGGAAGGTATGACAGAGGCCTTTAAATACCTCACAAGGGTAAATAGGTGAAAGGAAGTCATTTTCAGAAAAAATTTGCTCAAAGAGGTCATGCTATAAAGCTGGAAGAGGGTAGATTCAGGAGAGATGTGAGGAAGTACTTCTTTACAGAAAGAGTGGTGGAGTCCTGGAACAGCCTTTCAGAGGAGGTGGTTGGGGAAAAACAGTGGTGTGGTTCAAAAATGTTTGGACTTGGCATAAGGGAATCTTATTGGAAAGGAAGAGCGAGAACGAGTCAGAGATCAGTAGGGTATGAGGTGATACTGTAGGTAGGGAACTATGGGCAAACTGTGTGGGCCAAGTAGTCCTTATCTACTGTCAATTTCTATGTTTCTACTGTGGCCAGGTTATAAGCTATGTTAACATACACACACAAGGCAGAAGTGGGCTGAAACCATTTTACAAAGATATTTACAGTGTATGCTAGTGTTTGTCTGAACACAATGACCTAACTGTTACCATTATCTAATTATTTTAATTTCTCACATGGTTCTAAGTGACTTCTGTAGGTACCTACTGTTTCTGGAAAGTTAAAGCAATATCACTTAATTGTTGGTTTTTGGCAGATGCCTCAGATTCTGGTTCTGACATCAGGAGGATAGAGGAGGTTAGTGAGAGGAACATGGGTATTACCAACTGGACAAGGTCATAGAACAAGTGGAAATACTGTGTATTAAATAATGGATTCTTGCCATATCAAAAAGTTGGCTTGGGCAAGTAGACAAAGAGAAGAGACATAAGAGGCCTACAGTATGTGATTTTTCTGGGAGCTTGGAGCAGCAGTGAGAACAAAGAAGCCCGCCTTCTATATGCACAAGGCCAAGTGGATTGAGGCAAGCAGGGAGCACTACCCCATCAAAAGAAAAGAAGCCATCAATGCAGTGAAACAGTGAGGACACCTGACAAGGGGTCATAATATCGGCACAAAAAACAGTGCGATCAAAAAACAGTAACCCAAAATGCTGAAATCACAGATACAGTAGCACTCGGCAAAAACAATGAGCAGCTACCTTCGCTAAAATGGCATGGAACACATAGATTGTATGCTTGTGGCTGCTCTGCCCCTGCATCCCATGTTGCTGGGGGGATATGCCCGAGACCCCCCCATTCTAAAATAAATAACTCTAGGGGGATGAATCACAGGGACAGGGAGAAAACTGGTGGGGGGGAGGAGAATTGTTCTGAATGCACGGGGGGAAAAATGGTGTAGGGTGGGAGGAACACAAAGGATATGTTGGGATGGGGGAGAAAACACCACCAATAAAGCAAAAAAGTTCTTACAGGACTGGGAATCAAACCCCAGTCCACCGTCGCCCCCACACCTGTGACTCTTTCCACTGATCCACGTCAGCTGCTTGGACAACACACCCTGCAGAAGTCATCTTCTCCCTATACCCAAACAGCTACAGGGACAATGCTAAGTATATCTTAGCTATTATGGACCTAAGATGTTAAGGCCTTGTAGGTGTTTTTATTTTAGCTGTTTTGACTTTGTGGTTTTTAACTGTGCTATTAAGCATTTGATATATTCACCTGGTACTGGGCAGGCCAAGGCAAAGGCAGAGCTTAAAATTGCAGAAGTAATGAATGAAAATGAAAAGGCCTTCCTTTGTTATGTCACAGAAAAGAAAAAGAACAAAGGGGTACATAGGTTAACGAGGGTGAAGCATACAGTGGTGATTGCGCAAAAGTATACCATTTCTACTCACCGCTCATCACTGCATGGTAGTGGATACATGTTATTCAATGGGCACCGCATTTGCATGGTAGAGGTGTACCATGCTACTGGTATACTTTTGTGGGATCACCACTGTAGGTGTAGAAGGATAGGCAGAAATCATATTTTCAGAATGAATATGTCTACTTGATCTTTATTGTTGAGGAGGGAGAGAGACATTGCCAGAGAGTTGCATCCAGGTAGTCAGGAAACAAATACAGCAATAGATAAAATTAAAAGTGAAAAGGATGTTCAGAAGATACGGAAGGGCTAAATGTGGGTTTGTTCACAGAGCCAGACAAATTGTCCCCACAGGTGCTCAGGGAGTTAGGACAGGCTATGGCAGCTCCACAGGCAGACCTATTAAACTGCTTGAGCAAGACAGACACAGTCATTCTCCTGTATTAGAGTGGGGACAGGGAGAATCAGGGAATTATGGACTTGTTAGCCTGATTTGTCAGAAAGCACCTTCAATCTATATTCAGGGAGCAGAAGGTGAACTTTCTGGAGTACCAAGGAGTCCAGGAGAACAAGCATCATAGCTTTGTGAAAGAAAATGTCCTGTGAGATAAGCCTGATTGATTTCTTCAATGCTGTGTCACAAGCACTGGACAAGGATCAATCACTATGGACTTCTTGTAACTGGACTTCAGCAAGGTCATTTAATTTGTGCCCCACAAAATACTAGTTAAGAAGTTTGGGGATGTAAATGTTGCAGAGAAAGTCACCGGAAGTGTGAGAAACTGGCAGGTAGAGAGAACCAAAAGGTAGTACTAAATAATAATATTACAAAGTAACTGAAGTAACACGCATGGTGCTTCAGGGTGTGTTCCTGTGCCCAGTACTCTCCAAAGTGTTCATTTGTGACAATGGAAAGGGGACCAAGAACAGAATACATTTATTAGTGGATCCCACCAAGATGAGTGCCAGAACAGATAGCGTAGAGAGTACTGTATATGACAATGAAAAAGAGAAGTGGTTGTTATTTTATTTATTTTCCTCTGAATTTCTTTATTAAACTGTAGTATATGGCACTTTCATTATGGTTTCTCAACTGAAACTATTTATTATAATTATTATTAAAGGAATTTGTTATGCTGAGATGCACTGAATCCATAATTTGAAACTTTTTCATTCTGTATTTTTTCTGGGTACACTATCACTTTAATGGTTTTTACACATGCTCAAAACTGGTCTGAACTTTGTGTGAGGGAATTGTTGTTTCACCTATGTGGCACTGGAGTTTTCTGAAGTTACATGAACTGTAAGTCAATAAAACTTGTTATTTTTTTGGCTACTTGGTGGATGATGCCATGTATTCCTCATGTGTGCTTAAGCTTTTTTCAACTAGCATATCAGTATTGGAGCTGCCTTTCTTGTCTGGATGGTACTGTTTTGGGGCTTTGCTCAATACAACACCATTTAGCTTTTTGTGCAAGGTGATTTTTCTGAGACTATTGTAACTGTGCAACATTCAGGCATACACTGTCATGTCCTCTAATATTGAGGACCTGCACGCAGGTGACAACAGTACTCACTCATTTAGAGTGACCATTTTTTTGGGTATTGGAGCTCGAAACCCATTTCTCTGTGAAGATGCAGGTGCAGAATTCCAAACACTGGCCACTAGCTTGAGGGGGGCAGGGGCTGTAACAACTGCTGAGTTCCCAGCAAGTATTCATATAGCATACGTTGAGCTGGAAATGATAGCCCTATGGGCTAGAAGAATATATTGAACTTGTCAAGTTTAGAAGCTTACATTAAAGTAAACCATGTCTCAGAGGGATTACATGTTTCAAAATGGATGGGTTATGGACTTGACCAGAATTGGGTTCAAGACAGACTGGATGGAATAGATGCAAGCAGCATCAATGTTATTTCAGCAGTGCATCATAAGGGACTACAAATCACAGAAAAATTGCGTAGGACCCTTACTTAAAGAAAAAGAGGCTGCTTTCTCACAGTACAAAAGTGATTGATTCAGAGTTTGCTTCTTTGGAATATAAATTAAGTGTGACCATCATTAAACAAGACACCAGAATTAGGGCTCTGAAAATCCAAAAATTCAAATGGCACCAACAAGACTATTTATTGAATAAGAGTTTTTACCTAGAAAGGTTCAGATTATAACAGCTCTAACAAAAACAAAAACAGGAACAAAAAACAGCACCGAGGTCCTAAGTCAATTCTAAAAAGAACAAAAAACACCAGTCTCCATTCAACATCAGAATCAGAAATTGACTCTGCTGAAGATCTTTTTCTAGAGGAGGGACTCATGACACAGAACAATCAGCCATGGAGGTCAGAGAGACTGGTCAGATTCGAGGATGGACAAGAACAAGAAGAGGAGGCAGGAGACTACATAGATGTAAGAGCTGTAATTCCCAAAAAACAAGCAGCAACAGCAGCTCCACATACAGAGAAGAGCCAGAAATTGAAAACAAAAGGGAAATAAATGACATCAACCTCTCTAACGTCACACTCACTGCCAATCAAACATTGATCATGACTAAAGGCTTAAGCTTTATGCCAACTTGCTACACAAGCAAATTTGACACCTTCGTGGACATTAAGGGCTATATATTCAAAGGGATTGTGCATGGCGAACCTGAGGTGCACCAGCACAACCCCTGAACTGTGCCAAAGTGCAATATTCAAAAGTGGAAACTGTGCAGCACAATTCCCAATATGCCAGGGCGCAAAGATAATGTATGCTATACATCTCAAGGGGGCGTGCCCATGTACATGTGGCATATCCCGATATTCAGCCCAGGATGTGTTGTGCATATGCTGACACAACCCTGAGATGTGACGCATGCCAGGGCTCAAAGCTGAGCCTGTAAAATACATCTCAAGTGCAGTCCACCCACAGGTGGCCCACTGTAGTGAAGTGTGCAATACAGCAGCCACCGGCTATGGGTGGCAACTCCCTCCAACACTGTGCACAAGTACACACAAATGTAGTCCAGTGGTCCCCTCTCCCCTCCTGTGGCACTGATCACCACAAATACATATGAATACCATTCCTGGCATTCTAGTAGCACCTCCCTCCCCATCCCGACCCTTCAATCACTGTCATATTGAAAAATAACATATCCCTGGTGGTCCAGTGGAATCCTCCTCCACTGTCTGAATCCCTGCTTGCAGGCAAAATAGTCATAGACATGCCCCTGGTGGCCCAGTGGTAACCCCTTCCCCACCCGTACCTCCGATCACTGAGATTATTGTAAGAACACATCCCTGTTGGCCCAGTGGTTTCCCCCACCCCATGCCGAGCCTCCTATCACTGCAATGAATAGGATAAATATCTCTGGCAGGCTAGTGATCCCCCCCTCCCCATACTGATGCTCTGATTGCCGAATAGCAAATTGTTTCTATTCCCAGGTAGTCCAGTGGTACCCCCTCCCCATCCTGACACGCTGATTGCTGTCAAGATAAAACAGTACATCACCCTGGTGGTCCAGTAGTTCCCAACACCCCTCCACCCACTCAGGACCCCCAACCCACCCAGCTCAACCCCTGATCATCGGCGGGCAGCATATCCGCCTGCATACCACTGTGGTTGCCCGCTGAATGACAGCTACAGTAGTTGTTGCAAGCTCATCTGTGGACAAATGTGCTTGCAGTGCACACTGTAATAATTCACATACATCTGGGTGTGCTCTTATCAGGCCATAACCCACACCTTAGAGTGTGTTATTGCGCTTATAAAATGGGTTCCCCAACAAAAACCTTACCCTAGAAAAGAAGTTAATGATTTTAAATGGTCTCATTAGTATAAGTGTTAAAATCAGATTCATTAAATTAGAAAAATGGAATAAAATCGTCCCTGCATTTTTAATGCAGAACATATGTAACGTCCCCCACTGACATTCTGTTTCTTATCCCAACACTGGGCATTCTTTTGTACATTTTGTTTGCACCATTCTTTTCTTTTTTTTTTCCTTCACATCATCTCATTTGTATCACAGTCGCCTGTAGTGAGGGAGTGAAGTATAACTGGTAGTAAGGGCCAGGGTGTCTGACAATGATCCTGCACTCAATCTCCCCATCTCCCCCACACACACACACACACACACACACACACAAAAAAAATATATTTTTTTCCTGCAGGGAGCATTTCTTTTCTTTTGTCAAGCAGTGAGCATTTCTCTTCTTTTGTCAGGTAGTGAAATCGCAGCCAAATGATTCTTTTGTGTTTATGAATGAGCAGAGAGGCTAATAGTTTTGATAACGGTAGGCTGGTGAGGCTAAGGTAAGACACAAGGAACAGTGAGGAGCTGCAGTGAGGGGGAGCAAAGAAATGCAGCTCAGAATGGAGCAAGAGTCCATAGGAAAACTGTGGACTCTGAGTCTTGTTTCGAGTTTTGTGGTCATGGGCTAGAAATGGATGCCTTGTTAGCTGACAGTTGAAGGCACAACTTCTGGTGTCACGACTGTTCCAGAGATTGCAGTCAGCTCGGCTTGAATTACGGTCAGCAAGCCTTAACTGATGCATATTTCAACATAATGTGGTAACCAATGCTGGAATGTATGTCTGTGTGGGGGGGGGGGGTGACAAAGTTATATCTGTTTGGCTGCCAAGAGAACTGTAGCAATAGTTGTGGGTGAGTGTAAGAGAGACGAGTGGCACAAGGGGTGCCAGCCAGAGCTCAGGCAGAGGATTAGATTGTATTTGAAAACTTTCAGGCAGGCAATCTGGGCATGAATCTCTCACTGTGCTATGTCCTGGTTGGCAGAACAAGTACCAGTTGTCATGTATATGTGCTGATAAGAACACGGCTACTGGTGCCTGTCAGCCAGTCAGAATGCAGACTGCAGACTGTCTTTGACCCGTTT
Organism: Neoceratodus forsteri; assembly: GCA_016271365.2. Lineage (NCBI taxonomy): Eukaryota > Metazoa > Chordata > Ceratodontiformes > Ceratodontidae > Neoceratodus > Neoceratodus forsteri. The sequence continues at coordinate 587,339,426 of CM028131.1, forward strand.
TTATAAAAATAAATAGCCTTTGCCTTGCCAAGCTTCACATCTGCCCAAAAAAGGTCCACTTTTAGTCATTACTGTCCACAAATATGAAATGTTAAATTTACAGAGTACCAGACAGAGTGATGGGGCTAAATCAGTGGAAGAATTCAAGAGGGCATGGGACAAGCACATGGGGCTGAGTATTGGGAGGAGGGCAGGGGCTGGCAGAGAGGGAGGGAGAGGTGTAGGGGGAAAAAAAGGACAGACTAGATGGACCAGTATGGTCCTTTTCTGCCATCATGCTTCTATGATTCTATGAACAAATTTCAAATGTCAAACCAGAAACTACCTATAAAACTAGCATTAATAATGAGATTTATCTTTTTGTTAGCTGTTTATAAATATTGCTGCACTCAGGGGGCATGACATAATCATATACTTAATGATTGTGTACTTGGTATATAAATTGCAGTGTATATGAATGTTGTCTATGCTTGATGGGACACAATCAAAATGAGCTCTGCTAGGCAGTCTATCGCTAAAATAAAATAAAAAATGAAAACAAAGAAATGGCTGACCAAATAGCACAGTGGCAGTATTATCACTTGCCATCCAGATGACCATGGTAATACCCTGGATTGGGGCACATGGAGACAACTGCTAAAGCAGGGGATCATCATGTACTTCAGACATTTCCTATCTTTCCAATGGTAGATTCTCATTAACCATGACTGCTTGCTAGTGTTTGAAAATTTAGTGGGTTGTGAGAACAGAAATTTCAGTTCCTGGTGGCAGAATCTCTTCAGCACATACCTGCTTGTTAACAGACACAGAAATATCTGAGATGCAGAGCAAGACTGGCAGTGTTTTTTTGGTGAGTCGAAAGTGTAGTTGATTGTTTTCTGAAGGTCATGGGCTTGGAGCCACCCACCCCCTGCCCCTCACCCTGCCCACCCCAGGTGTGTCATTTCCTTTGCACCCAAGGCTTTGGCATCCCTTCCCTAAGAAGGCAAGGACCATACATCTGTCATATCCTTAACACAGCACATAAAAATATAGAAACGTAGAAACATAGAAGTTGACAGTATATAAGGACCGCAAGGCCCATCCAGTCTGCCAATAGTGCATAGAGGGTAAGCACATGTATACATGAACAAAACAGGCAAAGCAAATTCTATATATATTAAGCAGGAAGAAAGAGAGACATGTGGGGAGTAATATAATGCACTGGCTATGAGATGGCAGTTTTCCAGGAGACATTTTGGAGTCTGTGTTGCTGCCCTATTTGCAGGCAACTGTCTACTCTGAGGGAGGAGGTTGCCCATCTCCAGGTTGAAATGGCAAGGAGTATGGAAGGCTCCCCCACCCAAGGATCACCAGTACCATCACCGCTGCCACAGAGGCTGCCAAGAAAGAGGAGTTTTTGGACCAGAGTAGGCTCAGGAAGGATGAGGGTGGTAGAACAGAGGTGCATCCTTCCAGTTGTACCTCTCCACAGTTCACATGCCATTCTGGTAGAGCGTGATTCCTATATAGTCACCTTCAGTGGAGGCCTAGGAGGATGCTGGGAACCTCCACAAAAGAGACCCACAAGAGGATGGCAGGCAACATAACTGGGGAAGGAAGCAGCTCCTGGTGGGGGAATCAGTTGTTAGGGGGATGAACTAGGGAAGAGAGGGGAGAGGTAGGTAAGGTGACTGCCTGGCACCATGGCTTAGAGGGACAGGAAGCAAATCCTCTGGATCATGGGAGCAGTGTCACAGGAGAGAGAGCTAGGCATCATTTTCCACTTTAGGACAAATGTCCTAGCCAGGCATGGGATCACAGCGGCACAGAAAGAGCTTGTGGAGTTGTGGAAGGGCCTTAGACAGGTAGCACGCACAGTAACCTTCTCGGCCGTGCTGCTTGTCTATGGCATGGGTGAGGCTAGGGTAATCCGCACCATGCAGTTCAATGAATGGTTGAAAGACTGGTGCTGAGCACAGGGTTTTGGCCTCATTAGGGACTGAGGATCAACCTGGAGGGATGCAGGCCGATACTGTCCAGAAAGAGAACCAGGGAACTAGGTGATAGGTTTAAATGCTTCATTGGCAAGTTTTTAAAATAGCAAAGGGGGGAGGCACTGATATGAAGCAGGAAATTCAAAGTCTCACCCTGCAAAACAGGGTAGTAAGCGAGGTAAACACCAAGGTACAGAGGTCAATAGGGAGCAGGATAGGAGTAAATGGAAAAAAAGATAAAGGCAGCAAGGGCAGGGATGGGGCAAAAAAGGTAAGGCCATCATAAAATGGAGGGCAATGAGTACCAATGCCCATAGTCTGGATAACAAGCTTCCTGAGCTAGTGGCTTTGATGGAAGAGGGACATCTAGATATTGTGGCAGTCACAGTAACATGGTACACTGTGAACTATTACTGGGATGTCAACATACCAGGGTACACAATCTATAGGACAGACAGGGAGGGTAAAAGAGGAGGAGGAGGATTAGCTCTCTAAGTAAGGGAAGGAATCAAAGCAATGGAAATAAAAGGGTAAATGGGGAGGACAGAAGGCACTGTGGGTCACCTTGGAGACAGGTAGTGGCATCATTTTCCCCACAGGGGTTGTATACAGACCCCTGTCTCAGTGGGAGGAAATTGACAAGTGAATGATAGAAGGCATCCTCAGAATGGCAGAAAAAGGGTAGGTATTATTGATGGGGGACCTGAATATGCCAGATCTTAACTGGAGCACATTTACTGCAGCCATAGCCAAGAGTAGGGTCATTCTCAATGCCATACAGGGGTCATGCCTCAGACAGCTAGTGTTGGAGCCCCCTCGGGAGGGAGCAGTCTTGGATCTTGTATTCTCAAATGTGGATGGAGGGAGGATCATGTATTTAGAAGTGAGTAGGCATCTGGGAACAAGCAACCACCACACAGTGTGGTTCACAATAAACAACTGTGGAGTCAAGCCATACAAAAGCGAGGGTATTGAACATTAAAAGGGCTGATTTTTGCAAAATGAGATTTGCTAAAGGAATGCACTAGCAAATGGACAGGAAAGAGGGGTGGAAGAACAATGGGGAAAAATCAAAACTGTCATCATAAAGGCAGCAAGCCTTTCAAACAACATGAGATCTTGCTGTATTTTGACTATTGCAGTTAGCCCCAACACTCAAACTGCCCCAAAGAGTAGAGGGTTAATTTCTATGCAGAGTATAGAACGTTGAGCTTGAGCGGGGTTCAAACCTCTGTCTACTGCACTTTGAAGCACAACCATCAGATTCTTTACTCTGCCTAGCTGAATGGTCGCTCCGGAGATTTTTCCTTTGCTCGTGGTGCGAAAGTTGATTAAAGTCCTCGGTTTTACCGATTACTTTTCACAAGTTTTGGTTCAGATCTCTGTCTGTGGTACAGTAAGTAAAAATTTATTTTTTGACCGGTTCGGCTGAACCAGCCGTTTACTGAATTATATATTCTGTCTTTGTTTCTAAACTTAGAGTGTGGTTACTGGTCCTTATCGGTTTTAAAAAAAATGCATTTTTTTGTGTTTTTTCCAATACTCGTGACACGGTTAGAAGGGTGTCTCTGCCTGGTTGTTTGCTATAAAAAAGGTAAGTTTGTGGTTAGGATGGCTACGTCTGAGAAACCCAAAGGAAAAACTGAGCCCACTGGGTTTCAACACTGCAGTGTGTGTGGGGAGGTCTTTGCTAAGGCTGATCCCTACACCACCTGTGTTTATTGTCTGGGGTTTCCACCTCAATTCAGACTGCCAAATCTGTAAAAATTTCCCTAAGTCTACACTGGAAAAAAGATTAGGTAGGCTTAGGGATAAGGAGGCTGAGAAGTCCGCTGACCCGGATGGCCAGTCCGGTTCAGTTCCAACCGAACCTGAGGGAGTGCACTCTGACCAGGGTGGTACTTCTTCGGGCAAGAGGAGAGCTGATCCTGAGGGACCGGTTCCTACAAAAAGAAAAAGAAAAGAAAAATTGTCCAGTTTGGATCCAGAGACCCATTTTCTGACTGCTGAAGAGACTGTCAAAGCAATAAGGATTGTAGAACTGCTTCGCCCAGTTCCGTCTGATCCAGCACCATCTGGCAGGTGCTCGGTTCGGTCGGTTCCTCCAGTTCAAGATTATGCCCCTGAAGATTTCTATGAACTGGATTTGGAGGGGGATGAAGATTATGATGATGATGATGAAGAAGACGATGGTGTGGAAGGTCTGGTTGAGCCCATTGAACTGGACATCTCTCCAGACAGACCTTCTGGTGTTTCACCACTAGGCTTTCTGAGTCCCCTTCCCACTACATGTTTTACAGGAAAGTGGTAGAAACCCTCCAGCTCCCTGTGGAAGAAGCTGTAGAGGAAGAAGAGGAACCTGATTATGTGGAGATGATGGACGTCCCAGAGTCCACGAGACTGTCTATTCCACTTCATAAGACTTTTGGGAAACAGACACAAAAGATTTAAAAAACTCCAAATTCTGTACCTCCTATCTGCAGAAGGATGGACAAAAGGTACACCTTATCAGGTTCGGGTACAGAGTACTTGTATCAGCAATGCAGCCATGTTGGGGTTTAGCAGGTTGCAGCCTTGGCTTCACACACCCCAGATAAAGACTCTAGGAAGCTGGATGCCATGGCAAAGAAACAGTACATGGCATCTGCCTTGGGACTCAGGCAGGCTAATTATATGGCCTATGCAGCCAGGTACCAGAAGTCCAGGTGGGACACTGTACTGGCACTGGCTATCAGGCCTCCCCACAGCTAGCCTCAGAGCTGGAGGGGGTGTCTGCTGATGGGACTGAGGCATGTAAGGTACAGTTCCATGCTGCTGTTGACTCCAATGATGTGTTATCTAGAGTCATAGCTACATCTGTGGCTCTTCAGAGAATGGCTTGGCTCAGATGTACTAGCCTCTCATAGGACACCCAGGCTAAGACCATGGATTTCCCTGTGGTGGCTAATTTTGTGTTTGGGGAGCAGACAGAGAATTACATGAAAAAGATGGATGAGTATAGGACCACCTATAGCAGTGCACAGGCCAAGGAAAGGCAGGCAACTCCTCAAAGGCAGCAACCTAGGGGCAGGGGCAGGCCTTTTCATAGGCCTTTCTACCATACACAGGCCTCTTCTCCCTTTCCTGAGAGGGAGTTCTTCAGAGGGAGAAGCAGAAGGGGGGATGAGCAGGGCTACATCCATCCCTCAACCTAAGGCTCCTGCCAAGCAGACACTATGATGTGTCAGCCCATGTCAACTCCCCCATTCCTGAAGGAGGCAGGCTGGCTTACTTTGTCCTGGACTTGATGTCTGTTACCTCAGACAAGTGGGTCCTGGAGGTGGTAAGCCAGGGGCTGGTTCTCAGCTTTAAGAAATTTCCAAAGCTGAGGGCCAGATCTTTTCCACCTGCAAGCATCTCCAAAACCATTGCCCTAGAGCCAGAAGTTTCATCTCTGCTGGCTCTAAAGGCTGTAGAGAGAGTTCCTACATTGCACAGGGGCAAAGGTCTGTACTCCAGGCACTTCCTTACCCCCAAAAAATACAGGGGAGTGGTGACCCATCCTAGACTTAAGATGCCTGAGCAAACATCTTTTAAAACCAAAATTCAAAATGGTGACCCTGGGATAAATTCTTCTCTCTCTAAGGCCAGGGGACTGACTAGCCTCCCCGGACTTAAAAGATGCCTACTTTCACATTCCCATCAGGTGCTCCCACAGAATGTACCTCAGGTTTGAATTGCCTTCAGGCCATTATCAGTTCAAAGCTATGCTCTTCGGCCTGACATCAGCTCCAAGGGTATTTACAAAATTCCTAGCAGTAGTAGTGGCATTTTTAAGAATGAAAAATATTTTGATATTTCCATACCTGGATGACTGGCTCATTGTGGGTTAGTCCCCAGACCAAGTTAAATCAGACCTTCAAGTGACTCAGCAACTGCTCACTTCCCTAGGATTTCTTCTCAATCTTCCCAAGTCAGTTCTCAAGCCTGTACAACTCCTCACCTTTATGGGGGCAGAGTTGGATACAGTCAAAGCAAGAGCTTTTCTTCCCCTGGAAAGGGCAAGAACTATTGTAGAGCTGGCTTCTTCATTCCACCTTCTGGTCTCTTGGCCAGCAAGGCACTTCCTTCAGCTTCTGGGCCACATGGCAGCTTCTACAGCAGTGGTCGAAGGGGCCAGATTTCAGATGAGTGACATTCAGTTTCACCTGAGGGCCTTTTGGTCTCAGAAGAAAGATTCTCTAACCAAAATAGTTCCAGTGACTCAGACTATAATCCAGATTCTCCAATTGTGGCAGGATCAGGGCAACCTCAAGCAAGGAGTCCCATTCATCACTCAGTCTCACTCTGTAGTCCTAACCATGGATGATTCTCTATTGGGGTGGGGAGCCCATCTGGGGGCTCTCAAAGGCCAGTTACTGTGGTCCTCTCAGGAATCCCTTCTTCATATCAATCTCTTGGAACTCAGGGCAGTCTTTCTGTTCCTGCAAGCTTTCTCTGAGTCAATGCAGAACAAGGTGGTTCAGGTCAGGACAGACAACACCACCACCACCATGTGGTACATCAACAAGAAGGAAGGGACTCAGTCCATGGCCTTGTGCATGGAAGACATGAAATTGTGGTCCCTAGCTTAATATCTGCAGACCACTCTGATAGCAGTCCACCTTTCAGAGAAGGACAATGTGCTAGCAGATGCATTGAGCAGGATCTCCCAGGGCCATCATGAATGGTCCCTGGACTCTCTGGTGTTGAAAGTGATTTTTTGAAGGTGGGGCACTCCAGAGATAGATCTCTTTGCAGCCCCAGACAATCACCAACTTCCTCTGTTTTGTTGCAGACCCCCAATCTTGGGCTCAGTCCCTCTGGATGCTCTGATTCTGAACTGGGAAGGGAAATTTCTATATGCCTTCCCTCCCTTTCCTCTACTGTTCAAGGTTCTGGTCAAGGTAAGGTCACAACCTTGCAAAGTGATTCTTATTGCTCCAGACTGGGCCAGGCAGCCTTGGTACCCCCTGTTGCTGTCCCTAGCAGTCCATCTTCCCCTGTCTCTTCCCAGGAATTACAACCTGTTAACCTCCTCTCAGGGGAGGATTTGGTACCCCAATCTTCGGTCTCTCAATCTCAAAGCATAGCTCTTGAAGAGTTAGAGTACCCAGATTTGCATCTGTTCCAAAGTGGTCTGGATATTCTCAAAGCCTTTCGAAAGCCTGCCACCAGAAAAACTTATAGCTCCAAATGGAAAAGATTCAGCATTTGGTGTTCCAAGAAGCATATATCCCCAGACACTGCTGAATTGTCTGGATTATATGGTTCATCTTAATGGCCTAGGCCTCAGACCAGCTACTCTCAAAGTACATTTGTCATCTGTTTTTGCTTTTCTGTAAGTGGGAAAGCCTTCCTCACTGTCATCTCACCCTGTATTCTGTAAATTTTTCAAGGGATTGCTTCATACCAATCCCCCCTTTAGGGATCCTACCCCTGCTTGGGATCTTAATGTTTTCATTGCTCAGCTTATGCAACCCCCTTTTGAGCCTTTGTCTTCAGCAGAGCTTAAAGTGACTTACCAACTTCCCCCAATGTCATGTTTGCAGATCACCTTCCCTTCATTGAGTGATGTAAAGCTCAGCTGCCCTGAAGTTAAGTATTAAATATATTCAGATGCTTAGTTTTTTTAACATTTTTGTTCCACAATTGTCTCTGCATGTTTTTTTTTCTTTGTTTCAAGTTCGCACATGAGCAGTGCATCCACATGCATGAGTGACATCAGCACAGGGAAGGTGTTTCCACTGCACCTTTCTCACTGCTTGTTCATTCATCTTTCCTGGACCCAGCCTCAGTGAGTGCAGATCCAAAACTGAACTGGCAAAAATTACAGCACTAATGACTGAAACTGTTAGTTATATTGGCAGCTGAGGCGGATACTTGCTTCTGGGATTGCAGAAGTGGTAATTTCTCCTGATTTTCAATTTACTCATCTGACTAAGCTCTAAGTCCTAGGTCCATTGGTTCTAGGAACATTACAATCTACATTGCTTGAGTACAGTGTTACAGTTTTAGTAAGTGCTGCAAGTACATAATTATAACAAGTCTGTATAAAAAATACATTTTTTTAACTGAGTGGAGCTGTAATCTGTAGCGTATTGTGGCACAAAAGGACGACTTTTGAACTGGGCAGATCTATAAATTGCAGTAAGCTTTTCAGTATTGGTACATAGAGGTCTGTGTTAAATGGATGACTTTTTCAACAGTTCAGAATTGTAATGTGCAGTAAGAGTATAAGCACTGAGTTGCACAGTCCAATCCCAGGAGAACAGTGCAATAAACTGTGTATTTTTGGCAAGTGCTGCTTCCAGTGTGATTGCTTCAGTAAACTGCCTTTGCTATTGCATTTCTGATTGTCACCATCATTATAGACAGTTTATATTTTTCCCTGTGTTCCTGTGTTTTCTTGGGCTCATTTGGTGTTCTCATGCAAGCACCATAACACTGATCACCAAAGTATGCTTAGATGTACATGAATAAAGGGACTTGGGGTACCAAATTGTTTCTCCAGCTTGCCAGCTCCTCGCTAAGTTTAAAAATGAATGCAATAAAATCAGTTATATACTGTACATAGTTTACATAGTTTACAATGTATCTAAAAATTAAACACTTAGTTTGTTAACATTTTAACATACAGTCTTTGTTTATAATTAGGATTATAGCATCATTGTATGTGCGCTGGAGCATCAGCAAAAGAAGAGACTGCAGTTGCCATCCTCTCCCGACACGGTGGTACCAATGTATGGCTTCTATGGTGTTATATTGCAAAGTGTACTAGTCAGCTCGGCATACTGAGGAAATAATGTCTGAACCAAAATATGGGCTACACAGCAATGAATGCAGGGAGTCTACACAATGCACCATGACATTGGTAAGGCATGGGAGACAGTATAGTGCAGCATCTGTTGTAGTTGCTGTACACTTTACGCATGTGCATCAGAGATCCACTGTAATGGAAAAAATGGGAAAACACAAACGGCTTGACACAGACCGAAGCGGTAAAGAAGTATGGTGACATAAGTGAGGAAGGGTGGTTCAAATACAGTCTAACACTTGAGTACCTACCACAAGGATATGTCCCTTTTTGTAGTGGACCAATCAAATGGTACTTAGGATATCTAAACATAGATGCAGTCTCTTTCTCCATGAGAAGGGTATTGGCAGTGTCATTTTTAACCTTGGGGGGTGAGGGACGATCACCGACTCTACTGTGTATTTTTTGCTCAATTCATAATGCACCTGGAGGCACACATGTAGCGGCAATAAGCCAATGCCAGGATGGTATTAGAGATGTTTATGCAGACACTAATGACAGCTGCAGTCTTATAGTTCCTGAGCACTTAGAGGTAACACAAAGCTGGTGCAATAATTTATAGTTTTAAATTTATAACATGCTGTAAACAGGGAAACTGGTGACTTCAACACGTTATTCAATCACTGATACCTCTAAAGGAGAAAGTACAAGCAGGCCTCCCACCCCCAAAAACACACATACAAAGAGAAGAAAGCTATAGTGTAGACCAGTTGGCACAAGGACAAAGACAGGCCCAAACAGTATAAATAATTTACAGATAGAAAAATGCTGCAGCAAAGAACTTTTATTAAGTATATGTGTGCAGCTGGGGGGTTTGGAGTGGTTGGGGCACAAGGTGCCTGCTTGTAATTTCCACCCTGTGCTCCATCACAGTGAGTGACTGATAAATCAATTGGTGGGAGGTCACTACCAACTAGTACCAGGTGAGGAATTTGGAGAAATTGGATTTGGACAAATTGTGAGCCATTTATCCTGCTCAAGCAATGCCACCAGATCGAGCCATGCTCTCAGTGTCAAGCTGGAGTGGCCAACAACTCATTCGCATAGGGAAAGCAATCCCCCCCACAAAAAAAGAAATATAAAAACTCAGGGTACTATCACTAGCATTTGTGTGGGCAGATCGATGCTGGGAGTAACAGAACACACACCATACCTCGATTTTACACAGTAAAATGACAGCAATGATGGGAACCAAACCGTAGCACTAAGTAGTAAAATATAATATTAACAGTCCATGTTGCTAAGTCTGCTCTCATTGCTGTACTGGAATGGATCAGGACTACTACTGTGACTGACTGAGCTACTGCCCACATCATTTTCACTGCTGTCATAGGGTCATCCCTATGGGGATCTACTATGCAGCGGCTGTCAAATTGTAGCACTATGTCAGTGTCCGAAAGATCACTGTTAGTGCAGAACAACATAATGCTTTCATCATCGGACCCTGAAAATGAACTGTTTGACATTGCCATTGTCGTGCTGCATGCTGCGACCAAGAGCTCTGTTATCAAGACAGAACTGCTGTGACCAAGAACTAATTGTAATTGCAGAGCACAGATCTCCCTGAGGTGACATTGCAAAGGTAATGAGCGTCAAAGGTCACCAAATACAGGCTCCAATACACAAAATAACACTTCCTGGTTTGTGAGGGTGAAAATCTGATTTAATTTGCTAAAAAAGGTTATGCATATATCAAAATACATTGCAAACCTGTTCTATATGCAGTCACCTTGCAGTATATGTGTTCATATATCCAAACTTGGTAAATCGCTTTAAGTACTTGACTTGGAAAATTGTGTTCCTGGTAGCTATTAACTCTGCCAGGCGTATCAGTGAATTGTAAGCTCTGCCAGTGGAGCCTGATTTTATCTCATTCCATAGAGATAAGGTAGTCTTTAGAACTAATAGGAGGCTTTTACCTAAAGCGGTTTCAGATTTATATCTGAACCAATCTATTTCTCGCCTTGTGTTCTTCACTGATCATTCCTCTTCAGGAGAAAGAAGTTTACACAGTTTGGATGTTAAAAGAGCCCTTAGTTACAACATTGAGCATACTAAGGCTCACAGGTTTGACTCCCTCCAGTTGTTTCTTACTTATGGGGAAGTGGGGAAGGGCAAACCTGCCACTAAGAGAACTATTGCCAGGTGGATTGTCTCTTGTATTCAATTCTGCTATGAGAAGCTTGGCAAAATACCTCCCTCAGGCCTGAGGGCTCATTCAACTAGAGGTACAGCTGCTTCCCTGACTGCGGCCAGGGATATTCCTTTGCTAGAGATATGTAAAGCAGCAGCCTGGAAAACAGTCCATACATTTACCAAGCATTACTCCCTGGACATCCAGGCTAGGAGTGATGCTAGGTTTGGTACAGCAGTACTGCAGAGCTTATTCCCAAGGTAGGTTCAATTCCCTCCTCCATGGAGGTACTGTTAGTAGTCTGCAATAGTCAGAATACAGCAAGACTTCATGTTCTTTGAAGAAAAAATTACTCACCTTAGTAATTATGTTTCTTCTAATGGAGTCTTGCTGTATTCTGACCTCTCTCCCTGTCTCCCCTCTCAGAACCTGCTTTTGGGAAGTGAGTTGGCAGGTGCAGTGTTGCATGCCAGGGGTGCATTTAGGTACTCCTTTCCTTTTAGAGAGGGGGAGTGGGTTATATTATTAATTTAACAGTCTTAAGTTGTTCACTACCTGGTTTTTGATTTTTGATTTCTTGACTTGAGTCTTTTGGGGATACAAAATATTTGGTTGCCATTTGACTAGTAAAAATTTTACAATTTCCACATAGTAGTTAGTATTAGCTCATAAGAATCTGGCAGTTGTGCTTCAAAGTGCAGCAGACAGAGGTTTGAACCGAGCTCGAGCTCAATGTTCTATGCTCTACATAGAAATTAACCCTCTACTCTCCGGGGCAGTTTGAGTGCTGGGGCTAACTGCAATAGTCAGAATACAGCAAGACTCCATTAGAAGAAACATAATTACTAAGGTGAGTAATTTTTTTCTTGTGTGAAGTGAATAAAGAAATCCAAATGAAGTAAAAAAACACTATTTATTTATTTTAGTCTTTGGTAATCAGATAAGGCCCACTAGGCACAAGTGTCTGTTTTCAGGGGAGACCTGGGAGCTCTGGACAGTTAAGTGACTTGCTCAGAATCACATAGTATGTAACCAGGTTGTGATAATAAAACCCAGGTCTGGTCTGCTGGATGTACCAATCTCATTCAAAGCTCATTACTCTAAACTCTAGGCTATACTGCCAGCCCAACTATGATTCTCAAAAGTGGTGGCAAGAAAGGTTAGGGAGAAAAGATAGCATTAAGGAAGTATAAGGAATCACAGAAGTAGCAAGACAGAGAACTGAATCAGTTAAAGCAGAGGGTACTGGTGAAGGCAGTCAGGATAGCAAATGCCCAAACCGAGGAAAAGATTGTCAGCTCAGTTAAGAAGGGGGGATAAAACCTTTTATAGATACATTAGGGAGCGCATAAAGACCAAGGAAGTGATAGTGAGACTTAATAAAGGGAAGGGAATATAGGGAGAGGGTGACAGTGAAAAGGCAGACATATTGAACGGATACTTTTGATCAGTATTCACTAAAGAAGAAGAATGGGAAATTCCTAAACTAAACAATAGAAGCACTCTGGGCAGGTGAGTCGATACCAGTCCATTCACAGAAGAAAGAGTCCTGAAAAAACTCTTAAAACTCAAAATGAACAAAACAATAGGACATGACAGGATTCACCAAAGAATTATGAAAGAACTAACAGGACACCTAGTGACACCACTGACTACCCTTTTTAACAAATCAAGGGAAGATGGTGTGGTACCTGATGACTGAAGGAAGGTGGATGTGATCCCCTTCAACTGAACGGGAGCAAGGCAGAGGCAGGAAACTACAGACCTGTTAGTTTGACCTCAGTGGTAGGAAATATGATGGAATCACTTCTGAAAGAAAGAATTGTCATGTACCTAGAGGTCAGTGGGGCACAGGACCCATAGCAACATGGACTCACAGTGGGAAGGTCATGTCAGATGAATCTAATAGATTTCTTTGACTGGGCGACCAAAGTAGTAGACCAGGGAGGGGCTATAAATATGGTCTACTTAGACTTTAGCAAGGTATTTGACACAGTACCACACAAAAGATTAATAAAAAAGTTAGCCAGCCTGGGAGTGGGTCCCAGGGTAGTAGCCTGGGTAACAAATTGGCTGGACAACAGGACACAGAGGGTAATAGTAAATGGAGCACACTGGAGAAAGGGGAGTTACTAGTGGGGTACCACAGGCTTCAGTACTGGGACCGGTACTCTTTAATGTTTTTATAGTTGACATTGCAGAGGGGCTGAAAGGAAAGTATGCCTCTTTGCAGATGACTCAAATATCTGCAACAGGGTTAATACACAAGGTGGGGATGAAAAGGGACATGGCAAGGTTGGAACAATGGTCAAGAGTATGGCAGATTAGTTTCAATGCAAGGAAGTGCAAGGTAATGCCCCTGCAAAACAAAAACCAAGGGGAAGAGTACACAATGGGGGGAGGAAGGTATTAACAACAACAAAAATGGAAAGGGACCTGGGGGTACTCATATCAGATGACCTAAAGGTAGGCAAGAAATGTGAGAAGGTAGTAAGCAAAGCTGAGTGATTCTGAGATACACAGGGAGAGATATGACTAGTAGAAAGCAGGAAGTTGTTATCCCACTGTACACAGTTCATGAGACTCCATTTGAAGTGCTGTGTGCAGTTCTGGAGATCCCATTTCCACAAGGACATATACATGATGGAGGCAGTCCAGAGGAGAGCAACCAAAATGGTGAAGTGTCTGCACCAGAAGCTATACAAATAGAGACTAAAAGAGCTTAATATGTATACCCATGAGAAAAGGAGGGAGAAGGGAGACATGATACAAACCTTCAAGTACCTCAAGAGAATCAACAAAGTCCAAAACAATTACATACAGTATTTCAAAAAAAAGAGATGTGCATGAACAAGGGGGTACAATTTGAAGATATTGGGGGGACTGCTCAGGGGCAACATGAGGAAGTATTTTTTCACAGAGAGAGTGGTGGATGCATGGAACAGCCTTCCTGAGGAGGTTGTGGGGTCAAGAACAGTGGGGGAATTCAAGAATGCATGTGACCAACATAAGGCAATTATAGTGGGGGTGGTAGGAGGGAGTAGGCTGTTGGTTCACTAGAATCTGCAGCTTATCTAATAGGTAGGGAAATGAGCAGACTAGGTGGGCCAAGTGGTCCTTATCTGCTGTCAAAGTTTATGTTTCTATGTTTCTATTTTTCAATGTTTCTAAGATGAGCATCACTATGCTTACCATGAACCCTTTCAAGTAAGTGTCACTCCACCCCCAGAAGCTGCACAACTGATAATGGAAATGATAAATGGGAGGGTATATGGTGTATAAAAATATGGGTGGCCTGAGAGTGAATTAATTTCCATTAGCTCAGCATGATTTTCCTGGTATACCATTTTAAATTAAGTAACTAAAATGAAATCTCGTGACACCGTTGTGGGCTGTCTGGACTGCCTTCTCCTCACTGGCACCTCCTTCCAAAGCACCCTGTCTGCTTATTTAAGTATCAGCTTGAATATTTGGGGAATCTTCAAGCTCCTGTTTGCATGGAATAAGCCATAGGTTATAGGTCTGAATACTGAGGATGGATGTTTTGAGCAGATGCAAGTAGGGAACTCACCTGCAGTAGCTCGCATGAGAGGAAAAGGAATAATAGAGCAATGGAAAAGAGGTCCCCAGTCAGATCCAAGCAAAGCAGAGATGCACAATTATACAATGAAAACACATAGAAGGGCTGCAGTATTTTATTTCTTAAGAACATAACATTTAAAGGTGTTAATCAATACTTCTTTGCAAATCATTTAATTCATGGTGCCTTGAATACTGTAGTATTCTTTAAGGAACATACTCAACAAAAATAGTTCTGGGAAATATTATTTTATTTGTGCTTTACATGTACTGAAGGTACTCTGTCTTCTAATATACAGTAAGACTATAGGTGCAGTTCTTTAATTCAGTTTTTAAATTAAAATATTCTGAATAGCAACATGTGATGAAAAGTAAATAGGAAGAATTCCTACTTTGAACTGCGATATGCATGAAACATAAACAATATCAAAGGTAAATACTGTAAATTTGTCATATTCAGAGACACATTTAAAGCTATACTAATATAGGTTCATAAAGTCACATTTTGGGGGAAAACTCTGATCTGATCACAATAACTGAACATATCTCATTTAAAACAAGATCTTCATTTTAGCAAGAAATATTTCAGTTTTCTTTACTTAATTTATGTTAGAATCAGGTTACATAATAGTGTGCTAGTTGTTCCAGTTCCTTTTTATGTTGTCTTGTACGTGCAGTGCAAACAACATATAATGTATGGTAAGTGCCTATTAACCACCATAATCAGCAGTCATACAGCTTTGTTATGCACTGTTTAGAATTTTAAAAGTTGTTAACCACACTTCGGAACTTCCAAACAATGGCATAACAAAAAAGAATGCACCAGAGTTCCATAATTGTCACACATAGAATGCAAACAGTGTTTTTCTGACCATACACTATAAAAGATGATGGCTGGGGGATCAGGTGACAACCACGCTGAAATCACCTCTCGTGGTTGCTAGGGCTACAGTAAACCTCTTGAGCTGCTCTCTTGAGGTTTACCATGTTGCCCTAGCAACCACTCGAGGTGATTACAATGTGGTTATCATCTGATCCCCAGCCATTATCTTCTATATTGTGGCTGCTTCAGTTGAGAAGCAGGTATCAGAGGTACGGTCCTGGTGCAGCCAATGGTGCCACTGCTTTTTGAGGCTGAGCTCTGCAGCACCAATGGCATAGCATGCTGTCTAAGACAGCAGTTGAAAAAATGTTCACCACTTTCAAAGAAATTAGCCACTGGAATCAGGGAGCGCCAAGGAGCGGTCCCTGATTGCAGCAGCCAATGACTTCTTGCCTGCTCTGGGCAAGCAACATGGCAACAGCCTTACCATCAGCTTTTCATTCCCTAGAGAAGCCGAGGGACAGCCACCACCCTTTACCTGTGAAAACTGATGGGGGTGCCCAATCTCCATTGGCATAATGTACCCTGCCATGTCTTGTGTGCCGAGGCGGTACCCAATCCCCCACAGCTCATGCGACACCCCCCACCTCTCTATGGCCAGAGAGGGTGCCCAATCCCCCGTCGGCTACAGCTCCCCCCAAACAGTTAGGTGGCATGCTGGGAGTCCACCCCAGTATGTCAATTGCCCCAGTAAAAACAAAAACAGTCCCACTATGTTTTTTTTTTACCCTGTAAACCAGAAAATGGTCCCTCATTGAGTCCAGCAGCCCCTCCCCAACCCATGCCCACCCTCTGAGCACCCTGCCTCCCACAACCCTCTCACCCCATACTTACCTCCGGAGCCCAGCGCGGTGATCTTCGGTGGGTTGGGAACACGTCTGCACTCTTCAAAGCTGACCATGAACTGAAGAAATGCCGGTAAGCTGTATAATGGCATAAATAGGGTTTTTCAAACTTTGGTGCATATCTAGGACATTTTTCAGAATTTTGGCACCAAATTTTCAACTTGGGGTTATTGGGACCCCTCCTTATGAATTCAGTCACTGTCGTGGCATTATTCAGTCCCAAAAGGTGATTTCGCCATCACTGCACGAAATCACCTTTCATGACTGATTAATGAAATGACAGTGCCACTGTTCATGAGGTGGGCTCTCAAAAACCCTAGGTTGCAAATTTGGTGAAAAGAAATTAAAAAATGACTGTTTTACGAGCGTGCATTGCGCAGTTTTCACGCACCTTCATAACTTTGCAAATCTGTAATATTTTCACTCCAGATTTTCAACATTGGCATTTTCCCACACCTCCTCATAAACAGTATAGCTGTCATTTTTTACATCCTGTCCGAAATACGTTTTCACACTACCGGTGCAGAATAGTGCGGTAGCTGTGGGAAATCAGTGTTCAGGACAGATTAAGAAAATCACAGTGATAGTGTTCATGAGTAGGAGTCCTAAAATGTCTATGTTGAAAATTTAGGGACAAAAGTCCACAAAATGTATATGTTACAAGCGTATGTTGCACAGTTTCCACGTGCACTCGTAACTTTGAGATTTTGTAATATTTTCACTCAACATTTACAACATTGTCAGTTTTGCACACCTTCATATGAACTGTACAGCCGTCATTTCTCAGATCCTGCCTGAAATGTGTTTTTGTACAACTAGTGCACAATGGCACGGTCACTGTGGGAAATCAATGATCAGGACTGATGAAGAAAATCATAGTGACAGTGTTCATGAGCAGAGGTCCCAAAATGCCTATGCTGAAAATTTGGTGAAATAATTCTACTAAATGACTGTGTTACAAGTGTGCATTGAAAATTTGGTGACAAAAGTCCACAAAATGAGTATGTTACAAGCGTGCATTGTGCAGTTTCCACGTGCACTCATAACTTCGAGATTTTGTAATATTTTCACTCAACATTTACAACATTGTCAGTTTTACACACCTCCTTATGAACTGTACAGCTGTCATTTTTCACATCCTGCCTGAAATGTGTTTTTGCACAACTGGAGCACAATGGTGCGGTCGCTGTGGGAAATCATTGAACAGGACAGAGGAAGAAAATCATAGTGACAGTGTTTTTGATCAGAGGTCCCAAAATGCCTATGTTGAAAATTTAGTGAAATAATTCCACTAAATGACTGTGTTATGAGTGTGCATTGAGCAGTTTCTACGTATGTTCATAAATTCAAGCTATTTTAATATTTTCACTCAAGATTTTCAACACTGCCATCTCTTCACACCTACCTATGAATGGTACAGCTGCAATTTTTCACACCCTGCCCGAATGGTCTTTTCCCACATCTGGCTCAGAATGGTGCGTTCTCTGTGAGAAATCAACATTCGGCACAGACAAACAAAATCACAGTGCCACTGTTCATGAGCAGAGGTCCCAAACACTTTCATGAGGTGGGGGTCACAAAAATGCTGTGTTGAAAATTTGTGGTGCAAATACCAAGAAACAGCCTGGGCATTAGGGTTTCTAACCATAACATCCCACATTGTACAGACTGACAGGAGTCAGGGGTGTGCCTTTGCATTGCTGGCTGTCATTCTTATGCCATACCATCCCGCCCAAGCCACTGACAGGCATCAAGGTGTGCCTTGGACTCTTTGGCGCCAAAGTTCACCCCATTCTCCTATGCTGCACCCATTTCAGTGTATGTACTTATGAAATGGAGTGACCATAAAGCTGAACACCCCAAGACACACCTCAGCACTTGTTGATGTCTGCAGGATAGGGTGAGGTAAAATACCATGAGCGTTATGGCTGATTGTGGTGAGCATAAGGCCCAAGGACCACAAGGCACAACGCAATATTTGTCGCACTGCAGGGTAGGGTGAGCTGAAATGCCATGAATGTTATAGCCGATGCCCAAAGGCACACATCAGTGCCTGTCATTCTCTGTAGGGTGATGTGGGGTTGACGTCACTTTCATACTTCACTGATATTCCTATTATGCATCTGTTCACCTCCTGCGCTATTGATGCCAATGTCAGCAAGACAACATTCGGCATTGACAAATGCTTGTTTTGTTTGCTTTTTGCTAAGATAAAGTTGTAAAACTACAGTTCCTGCATGTTATGTTGTTTTATTAAATTTTGGATAAAACTATAGCATAGTATTGGTCAAAATGTGATCTCATGACCCTGTTTAAAACAAAATCTAGGCAGAGCCGTAATGGCTGCAGAGAGCTTGTCGGAGCACTGGAGAATGAGTGCCGCTGAATGCCATCACCAAGATGGTGGCAGCAAGTGAACTACCCATGCATGGCACTAGTGCATGAGTAGTTCTGTTGAATGACAAACCACCATTCCCAAGATGGTGGTGGTGCTAAAAGAACAGTGCATGCACAATGGTCGCGCATGCACAGGTTAGTTGTGGATAACAGAAGTGACAGTTGACACAAAAAATACTGTGGTGCTGCCCTTATTGCAAGCAACCGTGGTGGACTGTTTGGATTGTTTTGGAGTGTTGGAAGGATACTTTTGAAATTTCAAAATGGAAGCGTGCCATGGTTGCTCATTTTCTGAGCCACCAATTGCAAAATGGCTGCAGGCTCTACCCACGCAGCCATAATAAACTCTTGTCCTAAAAATCCTAACAATGGGCAATAGATCCTAACGGCAGGCAGTAGATAAATTACTGACTGCTACATCATACAAGTCACACAAAAGCAAAGGTCTTAGATTTCAGAAGGGAGGACTTCCCTAAGATGGGGTGATGCATTAAAGAAACCCTGGAGATGAGGGGGGTAAGTGGGGGAGTGGCGGAGCAGTGGGAACACCTAAAACAAGCCATAGAAGATTTGACAAACTAATGCATGTGATTGGTAAACAAAGGCAAGAGAAGAAGGAAACAACTATAGCTCTCGAAAGAGGTGGCAGACACAGTAAGGGACAAAACAGCAGGTTTCAGGAAATATAAGGATACTCTAAAGGAGGAAGACAAGCAGGTGTACCTAAAATGTCTCAAGGAAGTAGGGAAGGCTATTAGGATTGCAAAGGCACAGACTGAGGAAAGCTTAATGCAGACAGTGAAGAATGGAGACAAAACATTTTATAGTTACATCAGAGAAAGTAGGAAAGCTGGGGGGATTGTAAGGCTCAGAGGGGATGAGGGGGAATGTAAGGAGGGAGATCTGGAAAAAGGGGAAATACTGAATAAATACTTCTGTTCGGTAGCCTGTGATGTGGGCGCAAGGAGAAGGGTGCTGTCCATAAAGGCGACACCGTCAGGGGGAAATCCCGAATGGCGATGGGAAGGGTAGGGTGACCGGATGTGGGGGTGGATGAATTGGGAGACAGGATGTCACTATATTTATACACGTGCTCGGGGGTAGCGGTCATGGTGAGCATGGGCTGGGAGTGGGCGTAGGGGATGTGGGGGGTTGGTGCTGCACTGTGTTGCTGAGCTGCGCTGTGGCATTAGGGGTTGGCCTGCAGCTGGGGTGGGTGAGGTACTGGGTTTGGGTTTGGGCACTGGTGTGATTTCATTGTGCCTGGTCCGAACCTTTATTTTTCATGCTTTTGCCTCCCCAGACATGCAGCCCCCTGGAGTTGAGAATTCTTTAGTACGGGGGTGGGTGGGCCAAATCCCCCACATGGGAGATGTGGGGTGCACCCCTCACACAAGCATGAAATCTAAGTCCCCGGCACCGTTGTTCCATGCACTAAGGGTGTCAGAATGCCAAAAAGGTTTTCGACACTACAACTTCGCGATAATGGTGATTGCCTTTAGGCAGTAGCCATTATCACATGGAACCCTTCTATTCAGTATTCACTGAAGATGGGGAGGGACAGGGACCACAATTGGGCAGCAGATACGAGGGGTGGAGAGGTAAACACCAGTCCACTCACAGTTTAAAGAGTCCTGGAGGAGCTTACAAAACTGAAGGTGGACAAAGCAATGAGGCCAGATGGCATGCACCTGAGGATATTAGAGGAGCTGCAGAGTGAGCTAGCAGCACCTCTGGCAGCCATGTTAACCAAGTAACTCAACACAGGAGTGGTTTCCATCTGCCAGGCTGACCTAGCTACGATTTGTAAAACCTCCTCCTCCACCCCAGGGACCACCAGGGCCACTGCCACTGCCTCAGAGATTGCCAAGAAAAAGAAGCAGTTGGACCAAGCTGGGACAGGGAGGTGGAGGGTGTTGGAACATAGGCACATCCCTCCAGTTGTACCTCTCCACAATTCATACACCATTCTGGTGGAGAGTGGTCCTTCCATGGAGGTGTCTGCAGTGGAGACCAAGGAGGATGCTAGAAACCTCCACAAAGGAGACCCACAGTTAGGTGGCAAGGCACCCACAGGGGAAGGAAACAACTCCTGGTGGGGGACTCAGTCATTAAGCGGGGTAGAACTGTGGGAGGGAGGGGAGAAGGAGGTAAGGTGGGTGAGGCTAGGGTACTCTGCACCATGGGATTTAATGAATGTTTGAAAAACTGGTGCACAGCTCAGGGTTTTGACTTCTTGGGGACTGGGGTTTCACCTGGAGGGATACAGGACTATTCTGATGCGATGGCCCGCATCTGTCTGGGAGGTGAACCAAGATCCTAGGTGATAGGTTTAAATGCTTCATTGGCAAGCGTTTAAACTAGCCAAGGGCAAGGCGCTGAAAAGGAGCAGGGAAGTCCCAGCCCTCCCCCATAAAACAGGGTAGTCAGCGATGTAAACACCAAGGTAGGGAAGTCAATAGGACCAGGAGAGGGGTAAATGGGAAAAAAGGCAAAGGCAGTAAGGACAGGGATGGGGCTGAAAGGGGTAAGGCCATCAAAAAAATGGTGATGAGTAGCATGCCCGTAGTCTGGGTAACAAGTTCCCTGAACTAGTGGCCTTGATGGAAGAGGGATGCCTGGATATTGTGGCAGTCACAGAAACATGGCATATAGACAACCATGACTGGGATGTCAACATACCTGAGTACACAATCTATAGGAGGGACAGGCAGGGTAAAAGAGGAGGAGGAGGAGTAGCTCTCTATGTAAGGGAAGGGATCAAAGAATGAAACTAAAGGGTAAACAGGGAGGA
Source organism: Neoceratodus forsteri (assembly GCA_016271365.2). Lineage (NCBI taxonomy): Eukaryota > Metazoa > Chordata > Ceratodontiformes > Ceratodontidae > Neoceratodus > Neoceratodus forsteri. Next base: position 587,360,869 of record CM028131.1, read on the forward strand.
GACGAGGCACTGTGGGTCACCCTGGAGACAGGAAATGGCACCACAAGCTGCAAGGGGGTTGTAAACAGATCCCCATCTCAGAGGGAGGCAGTGGACAAGGAAATGACAGAAGGCATCCTTGGAATGGCAGAAAAAGGGGAGATATTGTTGATGGGAGACATGAATATGCCAGGTGTCAACTGGAGCACCTTTGGTTCAGCCACATCCAAGAGCAGGGTCATTCTCAGAGCTCTGCAGGGGGCATGCCTTAGACAGCTAGTATTGGAACCCACTCAGGAGGGAGCAATCTTAGACCTCGTACTCTCAAATGGGGACTGAGAGAGGATCTTAGATTTAGAAGTGGGTAGCCATCTGGGAACAAACTACCACCAAACAGTGTGGTTCACGATAAACACAGCTATAGAATCAAGTGATACAAAAGTGAGGGTATTGGACATTAGAAGAGCTAACTTTGGGAAAATGGGAGAGTGCCTCAGAAAAGCACTAGCTAATGAGCAAAAAGGAGGGGTGGAGGAACAATGGGGAGAAATCAAAACAGCCATCACAGAGGCAACAAGCCTTTGTGTGAAGCAAATCAACAAAACAAAACAAAGGAAAAAAAACACTCCGATTCTCAAAAAGGTGGTGGGAAATGTCAGGGAGAAAAAGGTAGCATTCAAGAAGTCTAAGGAAACACAGAAGGAGCAGAACAGAGAACTGTAAAAGTTAAAGCAGAAGGAAGCGGGGAAGGCAGTCAGAATAGCAAATGCCCAAATTGAGGAAAAGATAGTGAACTCAGTTAAGAAGGGGGGTGAAACCTTTAACATTACATTAGAGAGTGAAGAAAGACCAATGGAGAGATAGTGAGGCTTAATAGAGGGGTGGGGTTGGCAGATGGTGAAGTGAAAAAGCAGGGATACTGAACGAAGTTGCTCAGTATTCACAAAAGAAGAAGAGGGGGCAGTACCTAAACTAATCAATCGAAACACTCTGGGTAGTGGGGTCAATACCAGGCCATTCACAGAAGAAAGGATCCTGAAAGAACTCCTTACACTGAAGGTGGACAAAGCAGTGGGGCCTGATGGGATTCATCCCAGAATTCTAAAAGAACTAAGGGGAGAACTAGTGACACCACTGATGACCTTTTTTAAAAAATCATGGGAGGATGGTGTGCTACCTGAGGACTAGAGAAGGGAAGATGTTATTCCCTTTCACAAAAGTGGGAGCAAGGCAGAGGCAGGAAACTATAGACCTGTTAGTTTGACCTCAGTGGTAAGGAAAATGATGGAATCATAAGTGAAGGAAAGAACTGATGAGTACCTAGGGGCCAATGGGGCTCAGGACCCAAGGTAGCATGGATTCACAGTGGGAAGGTAATGTCAGAAGAATCTAATCAATTTATTTGACTGGGTGACCAAAGTAGTGGACCAGGGAGGGTCTGTGGATGCGGCCTACCTAGACTTTAGCAAGACATTTGACACAGTCCCACAAAAAAGTTTAATAAACATGTTAGCCAGCCTGGGAGTGGGTCCCAGGGTTGTAGCCTGGATAAAATATTGGCTGGACAACAGGATGCAGAGGGTAATAGTAAATGGAGTACACTCTGAAGAAAGGGGGATTACTAGTAGGGTACCACAAGGTTCAGTACTGGCACTGGTCCTCTTTAATGTCTTTATAGGTGACATTGCAGAGGGACTGAAAGGGAAAGTATGCCTCTTTGCAAATGACATGAAGATCTGCAATAGAGTTGATACATGGGGGTTGGAAAGGATGAGAAGGGATTTGGCAAGGTTGGAGGAATGGTCAAAAGTATGGCAGCTTAGATTCAATGCAATATGCAAAGAAATGCAAAGTAATGAACCTAGGAAACTAAAACCCAGGAGAAGAGTACACAATGTGGGGGGAGGTACTAACAAGAACAAAACTGGGAAGGGACCTGGGGTAGTCATATCAGATGACCTAAAGGTAGGCAAGAAATGTGAGACGGCAGTAAGGAGGGCTGGGGGGATACCAGGATGCATAGGGAAAGGCATCACCAGTGGAAAACAAGAAGTTCGGTGTACTGGCGCAACTGAATGTGATAATATGAGATAATGCTTGTGAAACTTGAGTTTTATTTGTGGCTTTCTGCCTCTCTATCCGTGGGATATACCATCCTGTAGGAGTATGATGCAAGGAACCCTAGAAGAGGGCTCCCCCCACACATGCCGGGAATGAATGCATCGGCTAAAGGTAGGTTAGAAAGAAGCCCTCAGGTAGCAGAGACGTGCCGCTGGAGGAGGGGAGGATGGTGGACTACGAAAAAGAATCCTGGCGAGGTCCGGGATGTTGTGACCTTTAAACTCAATGGGGGAGTGACGTTGTTGCTCCGCCCATCGAACAACGGGCTAAAAGCCCTCCCATTCGATGTGCTGGCGCAACTGAATGTGATAATATGAGATAATGCTTGTGTAACGTGAGTTTTGTTTGTGGCTTTTTGCCTCTCTCTCCATGGGATATACCACTCTGTAGAAGTACGATGCAAGGAACCCTAGAAGAGAGCTCCCCCCCGCGCAGGTGCCAGGAATGAATGCATCGGCTAAAGGTAGGTTAGGAAGAAGCCCAAAAAAGAATACCCAAGATGTCAATCATTGACGAGGCGAGGATGATGAATGAATTTTGTGAGAAGAAGGGCTAACTTCCTGAGGAGAGAGGGGGAAGCCGGGCCACCATCCGCCTCCATCCAACACTGGATTTTGACTAACGAGAAGAAATCACTAACTCTAACTAATATTATGACCTTTGACATGGAGGAGAGGAAAAAAAACCTTTAAGGAGGAAACCTCTGTGTATCCAAGGCCTAGATCACCTTGCCTCCAGTCTGACAATGTTTGCTTTGAGGATGTACATCATTAAAAGAAGGGTTCAGTAACCAGAGGGGTACGAGTAAGGAGGATGATAATGGAATAGGGAAATCTTCAAAAGAAAGCACGGGTCAAAGAGGGAATATGAGGCTGTGCACGAATCAAATAAGGAACATGAGGCAATGATGAATACTGATGGTGATAATCACAGCAGGAGATAGACAGGTCGATGAGGTAGCATGAGATCCAATGAGAGGTATGATCAATTTGAGCGAGGAATTAGATATTTGAGGTCGATAAGGCATGATTATGCAATGTGAACAATTAGATCCTGATGTTGTGATCGATGAGTGACGTCGGAGTCAATGATGGACAGCTCGAAGAAACGACATAACTAGATAAACCTTGCTGGACTCAAGGAGGGTATGCTCAAGTAGTCGATGAATGATAGTAGATCAGGGAGCAAGGATGGGAGGGAGTAGATCTGTGAGAGAGTCAGATGAGCAAGGGGTAGCCAGATGTGCTCACAAGGATATTCCAGATGTGCTGATGAGGAGATAAATAGTATTGCAAACTGACTTGATTGAGCGATGCACTTGATTGAGTGATGTGAGTGGGTAGATAGACATTGAAGTCGATAAGGCATGATTGTGCGATGTGAACAATTAGATCCTAATGTTGAGGTCAATGGGTAGCATCGGAGTCAATGATAGAATGCTCTAGAAAATGATGTAACTAGATAAACCTTGCTGGACTCAAGGAGGGTATGCCTGAGTAGTCAATGAGAGATAGTAGATCAGAGGAGCAAGGATAGAGGCAGTAAATCCATGTATGAGTCACAGGAGCAAGGGGTATCCAGATGTGCTCACGAGGATATTCCAAGTGTGCTCACTAGGAGATAAATACTGGAGACGGCTTGATTGAGCGATGTGAGTGAGCAGGCACTGAGGTTAAAGAGGCATGCTTGATTATGTGATGTAAACGAAAGGACCCTGAATGATTAGGTTGATGTAGTCGTTGAGGTAGTATGGAATTTAATGATAGGAATGTTAGCGTGAGCATTGTAAACAGATACACTTTGAGGTAATGCTGAGTGAATGACGACTGGATTTATGAACTCAATATGACTGGAGTTATGAACTCTATACATAAGGCAGGATGGCTGCGGTTAATAGGTGGCCTAGGAGTTATGGTAGGTGTGCCCAAAAAGAAATATTGACATCAGGCCATGAGTGGAGTGAATCCCAGATAGCCAGTATGGAATCTAAAGAAGAGGAGACAGGAATGAACAGGAAAATAACTTGAATGAAGATAACGTGCTCTATGGAGCAACACGAACAACGATGCTCCCCAAAAGGAGGCAGGGTCTGAGACCAAGAAGCCATGACAGGAACCAGAGGGCATGCAAATCAGAAGGGAAGCATGGGACTGCGATCAAGAGGAGAAAAATCAGATGATGTACGATAAGGAGGGAAGCCATGAGTGGAAAGAATCCACGATGGTCAGAACTAGAAGAAGCAAGAGGCTGAGGAAGGTAACAGGAACGGATGAGGTATGATGAGGGAGTGGTACCAGGAAGGCAGGTACTGGAAAGCTAGGTGTGAAAGGATGAAGTACAGTAGGGAGGTCAATAGGTTAGCACAGGACTAAGCCGGTACGGGATGAGAACTGCACAGCGTCAAGTCGGATCAGGCAGTATATGATCCATGGTAGGTATGGCCAGACGGAGCAAGGAAAAGGTGCAGACAGGCAGCAAACCATGCCAAGGCATACTGAGAGAGGGAATGAAGTAGATGAGCAGGTCGGGGCCAGGTAGGATAAGCTAAGAGGCTAACGAGTCGAAGGATCTCTGATGAAGGGATCGATGACGGACGACATTGGGCAAGTAGACTCCATGAGGGAGGAAGGCTCCGCAAGGGGCAGGATGAGGAAGGAAGACATGCGGGGGGGGCAGAGAGCAAGGTAGACACCAGAGAAGAGCGACGGAAAGGCCACCATGGCATGGAGTTAGAGATGAAACAAGACAGAAACGGGAAAAACCAGAGAGACAAAACGAACCTGCGACCTGATGCAACAGCCAGAACTAAGCGATGAAAAGGATGCAGGACACCAGAGAAAGGCAGAAAAGCAGCGCCTCCGGCTGCAACGAAAAAGAATCCTGGCGAAGTCCAGGATGTTGTGACCTTTAAACTCAATGGGGGAGTGACGTTGTTGCTCCGCCCATCGAACCACGCGCTAAAAGCCCTCCCATTGTTATCCCTTAGTAGAGACAGTTGGTGAGACCCCATCTGAATACTGCATGCAATTCTGGAGACCTCATCTCCGCAATGACATAGACAGGATGGCAGCTGTCCAGAGTAGGTAAGTGAAAATGGTGCATGGTCTGCACCAGAAGATACGAAGAGAGACTAAAGGAATTTAATATGTATACCCATGAGGAAAGGAGGTTGAGGGTGGATATGAAAGAAACATTTAAGTACCTCAAGGGAATCAAAAAGTACAAGAGGGTAGCATCTTTCAGAAAAAGAGAGGTGCAAAAACAGTGGAGCACAATTTGAAGATATTGGGGGGACAGCTCATAGGTAACATGAGGAAGTATTTTTTTCACGGAGAGGGCAGTGGATGTATGGAATGGCCTTGCTAAGGAGATTGTGGGGTTAAAAACAGTGGGGAAATTCAAGAATGCATGGTACAGACACAAAACATTTCTAGTGGTGGGGTAGGAGGAAGTAGGCTGTTGCTTAACTAGGATCTGCACCTTATCCAATAGGTAGGGAAATGGGCAGAATGGGTGGGCCAATTGGTAGTTATCTGCTGTCAAAGTCTATATTTCTGTGTTCCAGAGGACTGGAAGAGGGCACATATAGTTCAATACAAAAGTGGTAGCAGGAAGTAGACAGGGAACTATAGGTCAGTCAGCTTCACTTCAATTGTGGGAAAGATCATGGAGGCACTGCTTAAAGAAATAATTATGGGACACTTGGAATCCTGTGGTGCCCATGACCTGAGGAAGCATGGATTCACATCAGGAAGGTTGTGTCAAACAAATCTGATAGATTTTTTTGACCGGGTGACAAAAGAGGTAAATCAAGGGGGAGTGGTGGACGTTGCCTACCTTGATTTCAGCAAGGCCTTTGACACCATCCCACTTAAAAGGCTGGTCAACAAGACTGGTAGTCTGGACATATGCCATAAGGTGGTAAAATGGGTTAGGAACTGGCTGGCAGACAGGAGGCAGAGGGTGGTGGTAAATGGGATCCAATCCAAAGGGAGGGAGGTGAACAGTGGGGTACCTCAGGAATCAGTTCTTGGGCCAGTCCAGTTTAATGTCTTAATTAGTGACATAGCAGAAGGGCTGCAGATGGCACCAAGATCTGCACCAGGGTGGATACTCAAAATGAAGTGAAGAAAATGAAGAAGGACCTTGACAAGCTTGAGAAATGGTCCAAGGCATGCCAGCTGAGATTCAATTCAAAGAATGAGGCAACTGGGAAAAGAGAACTCTGGAGAGAGCTACAGGATGGGAAGGGGAGTTGCTGACAATCACCAAGGAAGGAAGGGATTTGGGGGTTATCATTCCAGATGACCTAAAGTGGGTCTAAGCAGAGTACAAAGGCTGCAGGGAAGGCCAGTGTCATGCTTGGGTGTCTACGCAGAGGTATCACTAGCAGAAGGAGGGAGGTGGCGATGCCATTGTATAAAAGATTGGTGAGTCCTCACCTAAAGTACTGTGTACAATTCTGCAGGCTGCATCTTTGCAAGGACATTGATAGGGTGGAGGAAGTCCAGGAAAGGGCAACAAAGATGGTACAGGGCTTGCACCACAAATCATAGGAGAGATTAAAGGACCAAAATATGTACTTGCTGGAGGAGAAGAGGGATTGGAGTGATATGGCAGAAACATTCAAGCACCTTAAAGGTATATACAATGTGCAGAGGGGCAACATCTTCCAATATAGGAGAAGTACAAGAATGAGGGGGCATGCTATGGGATGGAAGGTGTCAGGTTAAGGGAAAATATGAGGAAGTTTTTCTTCATGGAAAGGGTGGTGGACACATGGAATGGTCTGCCACAGGAGGAGGTGGGAGCAAGCACAGTGGAGGGATTTAAATATGCATGGGACAGACATAAGGAAGCCCTAGAAGTGGAAAAAGAGCAGAAAGCCATTGATCTAGTAGGTCAGAGGCTGCAAACAAGAGTAGGGCTTACGGGAAGACTGGATGGGCCTAGCGGCCCTTATCTGCCAATAATTGCTATTTTTTTTGTATGTATCACATTCTGTCCCATCTCACCAGAACAAATGCAGCAAAACAGGGAGTCTGCTAGTCAGGAGAAGGCAGACTATAGAGAGCCAGGAGTGGATCTTTCTCCTATATCCTCCAGGCTGTGAATACTGCTGACAGCAGCATAACAGGGAGCCTGCTTTTCAGGAGCAGGCAAGCTGTAGAAGGCCATCTGGGATTGGCTTTCTCCCCTCCTGCTCCGGGCGGTGAATAAAGCCAACATCAGCTCAACAGGGAACCTGCTAGTCAGGAGCAGGTACGGAAACAGCAAAAGAACAATTTATTTGTTGAAGGGAGGCAATTTATTGATTCTGGACTTGGACATTATTTTTCAACTGAACTTACTGTGTGGGGTGAATTTCACAAGGACTTTTGACACTCACAGAGCAGCTTCTTCATGCATTACCATTATGTCTAGATTGTACTGTGCACATTACTGCCTAGAGTGACTGAATCATTATTGTGCAATATTCTGTGATTGGCTAGTGGGTACAGAATTATTTACTATTTCATTGATGTTCTGCACTGCAGAGTTCATGTTCCAGCCCCTTCTTCCTTTCTCCTGTCCCGTTTCCACCCTGGGACATTAGTCCAAGGGACACCAGTCCCTTGGTTTCAGGCCAGAGCTCAGTAATCACTTCTGTCTATCTTTATTAATTGCAGGCATGGTGTAGAGGGCCAGTTGGGAGTGGCTGTCCCCCCTCCATCCTCCAGGCGGTGAATATCACCAACAGCAGCACAACAGGAAGCCTGCTAGTGAGGAGCCGGTACTGAGAAAGCAAAAGAACAATTTACTACGTGGGAGTGAATTTCACAAGGAGTTTTGATGCTCACAGAATGGCTTCTTCATGTATTACCATTATGTCTAGAGTGTTCTGCATACGTTACTGTCTAGACTGACTGGATCATTATTGTGCAGTGTTCTGTGATTGGCTAGTGGGTACGGATTTTTTTAATTATTTATTTCATTCATGTTCTGCACTGTGGAGTTCATGTTGCAGCCCCTCCCCCTGTCCCATTTCTGCCCTCAGACATCAGTTCCTTTGTTTCAGGTCGGAGCTCAGTTATCACATCTGTCTATCTTTTTTACTTACAGGTAGGCTGTAGAGGGCCAGTTAAGAGTGGATCTCCCCCTCCATCCTCCAGGCAGTGAATATCACCAACAGCAGCACAACACAGAGTCTGCTAGTGAGGAGCAGGTACTGAGACAGCAAAAGAACAATCTATTTGTCAATGGGAGGCAACTGATTTATTCTGGACTTGGCCAATATTTTTCAGCTGAACTTACTGGCGCTTTAAGGCTCAAAGGGAGACTTCTGCATGTAATAAAATTATGTCTAGATTGTACTACATGCATTACTGTCTAGAGTGACTGAATCAATTTCTGTGATTGCTTAGTGTGTACAGAATTATTTAATTATTTATTTCATTTATGTTCTGCACTGTGAGGTTCATGTAGCAGCCCCTTCCCCATCCCATTCTAGCCCTGGAACACCATTCACTTTGTTTCAGGTTGGGGTTCAGTGATCACAACTGTCAATCTTTCTCACTTACATGCAGGCTGTAGAGTGATAGCTGGGAGCGGCTTTTCCCTCTCCAACCTCCGTGTGGTGAATACCGCCAACAGCAGCACAACAGGGAACCTGCTAGTCAGGAGCAGGTACAGAGAAAGCAAAAGAACAATTTATTTGTTGGAGGGAGGCAACTGATTTATTCTGTACTTGGACATTATTTTTAACTAAACTTACTGTGTGGGGGCGAAGTTCAGAAGGAGCTTTAAGGCTCACATGGTGTCTTCCTCATGTATTACCATAATGTCTAGACTTTACTGCACACATTACTGTCTAGAGTGACTGGATCATTATTGTACAATATTCTGTGATTGGCTAGTAGGTACTGAATTATTTAATTATTTATTTCATTCATGTTCTGCTCTGTGGAGTCCCTGTTGCAGCCCCTGTCCCCTGTCCCATTTCTACCTTTGGACACCAGTATCTTTGTTTCAGGTCAGGGCTCAGTAATCACATCTGTCTATCTTTCTTACTTGCAGGCAAGCTGTAGAGGGCCAGTTTGGAATGGCTCTCTCTCCTCCTTTGATGTAGAACTGTCATATTCTCTGATGTAAAAAGTTCCATTATAATTCTTATTTTATCATGCAGTGTTCTACATTTTTTTTTAAACAAAGGACTTACATAATATTTCCTAAGCCTTTCAAATTTAGTACAACATAATATTACATGTTCTAGGTCAACCTCGACCATCAAAACACAGTTGCAATAAGGGTTAGTGATATCATTCCGCTTTTGTTTATAATACATGTAGTTGGAATTATACAATTCCATTCTAAATTTAATAAGTAATCCTCAATCAACCGGGTGTATTAGTTTCAATAATTATAGTTTCAGACTGTGGAGCATCTTAATATTCTTAAACCGCCTAAAATTTTTTCATTTTTTATTCTTATAGCATCTTTCATAAGTGCAGTGTCACAAGCCCTAGACCCAACTGTTTCACTTATTTCCAAGAATGGTCTTTGGTAAATTTCATAGAGCAGGGATCCTAATCCCAACAGAAGCATCAATTCCCTTTTTCTTTAATGAGTAGTAATAAAAACAAAACTCTGATTATATTCAGTCACTTCTTCTATACAATGTCTGGGGAGGCAAGATTGAGGTAGTAAAAATAATTTCAGAACATGCGTGATTCTCAATATTTGAGCCAACGATATCAGTGAATATTGGGCAAGTTCTTTGTGAACCACCTCTAAGGAAACTGAGTTAGGGACCCTCAATATGTGCCTATACATTTTATTTAATATAGTCTCCAATGGTTTAATATGATCGTTGGCCCATATTTCAGTACTGTATAAAATGCTTGCCTTTAAGTTTGTATTTATAACCTTCAAAAGACCTAAAATACTTCTGTTCCCAAATTTATCTCCAAATATATTGAATGATAACTTTCAGGATGGGATATCAGGGCATTAAAGGAAGGTGGGGAGGGGTAGAGCAAGGGCTAAGTTTTAACAGAGGGGGTGGATAAGACCAAGGAGAATTGTGGGGTGTAATGGGTGTGGAGCAGCAGTGTACATGGAAACACTATGGAGAATGAGGTGTTGCCCTATTTTCAGGAGATTGCAGTAACTGGAAACAGACATTTTAAGCCTGAAAAGAAAGGTCGTGAGGCAGGGATTGGGTGGAAGCATAGAAAGGTAAACAGCACAGGAATTACTAAAGGTCAGAGTAGGTTGAAATGCTCAAATGAGTGGTACTCAAGGGGAGCTACGAGGGGGTTAAGTTATCTGGTAGCTTGAGAAACAAGTGATGGGGGAAAAAGGGGGGAGAAGGGGGTCTTTGCACAGGGGATAATATTAATGGAAATGGAAAAATGAGTGTGGTCAACAGATTTGGAAGTGGAGGGGGGGATTACATTGGCAAATAGGCTTTCTCCTCAAAGGAATTGTGAAGATGGGAGCAAGCAAGATGGGACAAGGAGAATGAGGAGACCGACAGAATGGGAGAGAGAGAGAGGGAGAAGGAGGGTATTGGAGGGATGAAATAAGGTAGTACTAGAGGAAAAGGTCAAGGTGAGTGCCGAATATGGAGCAACTACAGTAGTTAAGATGGTGGCCATAGGAGGGGACAATGGATTGGGGTGTCAGGGTGAAGAGGTAAAGGGGGATGGGGGAGATTAAGGAATCCAGTAGGGAGACACAGGGATTAGTGGTAATAAAAAGGGAGGGGATGACTTGGAGAGGGTGCAAAAGGGTGCACATTAGGAAAGTAGTGATATTAGGGGTATGGGGGAGGTACAAACTATAGATTGAGAATTGGCCAGAGTTGTCCCATGGTGTGGTGCAAGATAGAAGGAACTGAGTGAGGGGTGGGATAACATCAGGGTTTATGAGAGGGGTATACAGGACAAGAAACAGAGCATGCAGTAATCTACTGTGAGTAGGCAACATGAAGGTAGCAGGGTGGTCATACTTGAGGATTCAATATTTAAAGGAATCAAATGTGGTGGAAATGGGGAAGGGGGAGGAGTAAAATCTGGGTAGAGTGCATGCAAGGCATGATGTAACACAGGGCCAAGCATGTGCTACACTCTGCAGTAAGGAAGCATGGGGTGAGGACCCACGTACTAGTGCACCTTGAAACTAACAATCTGGATGGAAATATAACAGGAGGTACAAGCTAGGTTTAGAGAACTGGCCAGAATGTGTAAAAATGAAGGGGGTACAGTTGCATTTTCTAAAGTCCTGCTGGTTCCAATGGCTACCATGGACAGGAAGCAGAAGATTAAGGATTTAAATGAGTAACTGGGAAAGTGGTATCCGGACATGGGGTTTGGGTTGGTGAGAGGTTGGGGTAATACACGGGAACATAAGGTGCTGTTTGTAAAAGACAGAATGCATCTGAGTATGGAGGGAAAAGGATTGTTAAAAAGAAACTGGGGAACTTTATTGTTGGGCTGTATGATTTAAACTAGATGGGTTGGGGGGCTGGGTCTTGAGGGACAGGCATTACTGCTAAAAATGGATGAGCCTGTGCCTCTCGCCCAAAATGGAATTTGATGTTAGGGACAAGCAAACATGTGAGCATAAACAGGGAGGAATGATTGGATGGGACAGAAAGGGGGGAGGTTTGGAAGGTGTTCTCCACTAATGCAAGAAGTCTGGGAAACAAGATTCGAAAGTTGCAGGCAATGATGGCGGCAAGGGGATTGATGTGGTTGCAGTCACAGAGAAGTGGGCCCCCCAGCATCATAACTGGGACTTCAGAATCCCTGGTTATAGAATTTACAGAAGGGATAGGATCACTGGAAGGGGAGGTGGTGTGGTGTTATTTGTAAGGAAGGGGATTGGATGTACTAGGGGTGACAGTGGGTGAGGTAATGTGGAAGTACTGTGGGTAAGCATGCACAATGCTAAGGTGAGGAGGTATATTCTGGGTGTAGTTTACAGGCCTCCAACACAGTCTGAGGAATATTATAGGGAATTGGTGAAGAACTTAGGAAATCACTGTGGTAGTGGTAGGGGCAGGATGGTGGCGATGGGAGATTTCAACTTGCCAGGGGTGGCTTGGGGCAATATGGGATCAGCAAATGCCAAGGAACAAAGGATACTGGAGACATTCCTGGATGCATTCCTGACTCAATTGGTTGTGGAGCTGACCAGCCAGGGGAAAATTCTGGACTTGGTCCTGGCGGATGGTGATCATATTAGGGATGTAGTAGGACAAGACCCGCTAGCGTGGAATGACCACTTGACAGTATAGTTCTAGCTAGATCTGGGAAGGGAAGGTAACCATACAAATTCAAAGGTAGTGGAATTCAGGGGAGTGGACTTTGGGGGGATGGCAGCCATTCTGGAGAGACATTTAGAGGGTGTAAGTCCAGATTTGGACATGGATAGCATTTGGAAAATGTTGAAGTTGTGGTTGCTAGAGGCCACTAAAACCTTTACAAGGACCCACTGAAAAGGAGCTTGATCAAGGAAACCAAGTTGGTGGACCAGGAAGGTGCAGGTGGTGGTGGGGGAAAAACAATTAGTCTATCAAAGGTATAGGAAAACCCATAGGGAGGAGGACAGGGAGGAATACTATAAGAAATCAAAGGAGGTTAGTAAAGAGGTAAGAGCTGCCAAGCAGTGCAAGGAGCTCAGGTTGGCACAGGGGATCAGAGAGGGAGAGAAGGAATTCTTCAGATACATAGGGGAGACGAGGAAGGATAAGGAGCAGATCACCAAATTAAAGGGAGGGTGGGTGGGTAGAGAAGGGAGTGGAGAAGGCTGAGTACTAAATGAATACTTCTGCTCTGCCTTTAGAAAGGAACAGGATGGTCCAGTTCCACTGTGTGGGGGGGTGGGGTGAGTAAAGTAGAGTTTGGAATGGGGAGTATTCATATTGCTATAGAGATACCAGAAAAAAGAGTGTGGGAGGGGCTAAGGGCCTTGAGAGTGGACACAGCCCTAGTCAAGGACAGGATTCACTCCAGAGTCCTTAGGGAACTGGCTGATGTGCTGATGGCACCACTAATGGCATAATTCAATTCCTCCCTTCCAACAGGACAGGTACCACTGGACAGGAAAATGGCCTACATAGTGCCCCTTCATAAGAGTGGATCTAGGGATGAGCTGGGAAACTATAGACTAGTAAGCTTGATGTACTTAGTGGGGAAACTATTAGAGGGCATATCAAAGGAAAGGATGGTGGAGTTCTTGGGATTTATGTGATAGCGATCACAGAATAGTGATCGCCGTTATGGGGAACTGCAAAGCACCGTAAAAAATATTTGGTAATGTAGACTCTAGCAAACAGCAAAAGGGTCCTGGGTACTTATATTTTACATGTAAATGCAGGGCTGTGCCCACACCTCCTACTTGAGAATTCTCAACTCCAGGGGGTGCATGTCGAGGCTGGGTGAAAAGTAAAAAAAAATCATTTCCGGCGAGAGGCGAAACAAAAAGGTACCTGTGCCGGCCCCAGACCTGGCACCTATGGAGCCCAGTGCTGTGCCCATCCACCACAACATGGGAGCAGCTCAGCAGTTTGCAGTGGCACCACCCTTCACAATCCTCCCTACCCTCCACCCTCATGCAGCATGTTCACTCCCCCCATGTGTATACATGTAGCAACAGGATGTCACTATTTTCATGAACCCCCCCATCCAGTCACCCTCCTTCCCTGGTAGCCCCGATGACAGGTGTCATGATTCAGTCATCATTTTTGTAGGCGCCCAATCATGGTCACCAAAGTCACAGGATACTGAGTTCCTGGAGGCTAATGACCTTCACGATGTCTGGCAACATGGTTTTGCCCATGGGAGATCTTGTCAAATGAACCTGGTTGAGTTTTCTGACTGGGTGACAACATCTCCAGATGGGGGGCAGCTAGTTGATGTCTTGTATCTGGACTTCAGCAAGGGGTTTGACTCAGTATCACATGGGAGACTCCGGGGCAAGCTGAGTAATTGAGGTGTAAGGGAAAGAACAGCGAGATGGACTGAAAACTTGCTAAGTGATGGACAGCAGAGGCGGGTTTTGGTGGGGGCAACTATCATGACTTAGGAGGGTCAATAGTGAGGCCACACAAGATTCTGTGTTGGAACCACTGTTATTTATTGTCTTCATCTAAGACATTGCAGAGAGGATAAGAAGCAAAATGAGTCTCTTTGCTGATGATTCCAAACTGGGAGCAGTGTTGGATAGCGAAGAGGGTAGGAAGATGCTCCAAGAAGACCTAGAAAAGCTTGAACAGTGGTCGGTCTCATGGCAATTAGGTTTTAATGCTAGGAAGTGCATTATACAGCATTTGGGAGTTAGAAATCATGGGTATAACTATCACTTGGTGGCGGGGGGGGGAGCTTAGCAGTCTTTGTGGAGGAAAAAGACCTGGGAGTAGTGATCACTGGGAAAATGAATCATTCAGAACAATGCAGGAAGGCAGCAAATAAGGCAAACAGAATGATGTGTTGCATTGCTAGGCAGATCACATTAAGAAGGGAGGAGGTAATCCTGCTACTGTATCAATCCTTGGTGAGGCCACACCTGGAGTACTGTGTGCTTTTGTGGCACCCCTACTTAAAGAGGGACATTATGTTCCTGGAGAGGGTCCCGAGTAGGGCAACTAAGATGGTCCTTGGAATGGGAGAGAAGAACTATGAGGAGAGATTCAGGGAGATAAATATGTACTGCTAGGAGAACAGAAGGGACAGAGGGGACAAGATAGTGACGTTCAAATACTTTACAGGTTTCAACAAAGTAAACACTGAGGGTTTGTTCAGAATGAAGGGAGAAGGGACCATAAGGGAACATAACCTAAAATTAACGGGAGGGAGGTACAGAAGGGATCTGAGAAAGCATTACTTCACAGAATGGTTGATGAAGCCTTGGAAAATGTTACCAAAGGAGGGGATAGAAATGGAAACTGGGGGAAGTTTCAAGAAAGCATGGGATAGATAGGCAAGGCAAATTTTATTTAAGAAACGCCCATCCCGGAGGCTCTGGGTGCCGAACATATTAACATTTCATTTATACAAGTCATAATAAATGCATAAACAACATACTATAAACATAACATACAATATTCCAACAAGTAAAACAAGATTTTATAAATACCATCCTCAACAGCAGCAACTAGAATAAAAATAATCACAAATTAATTTAAACCTAAAATTCTGAGACCAGGTGAGGCATATAAAACACAGTCCAGGAAGGCCTGATTATACAGGAAGGCTTTGAGATGGGTTTTGAATACCTCATCAGAAGGGGCCTCCCTAACAGCTGGAGAAAGTGAATTCCACAGGACGGGGGCGGTGACACTGAATGCTCTGTCACCTGCTTTTTTTAACCTCGTCCTGGGAATCACAAATAGGCCCCTAGAGGAGGAGTGGAGGGAGACGACCGAGACAGCAGGTGTAAGAAGGTCCATCAGGTAACCAGGGCCCAGGTCATGTAGGGCCTTAAAGGTGAGCAAACCCACCTTAAAGAGGACCCTACACCTGACCGGCAGCCAGTGCAGTTGATGCAGCTCTGGAGTGATGTGGCAATACTTAGGCTGTCCTGTCAGCAGCCTAGCTGCTGTGTTCTGCACCAGCTGCAGTCAGCGCAGGGTACCCCCAGAGTCCCCGAGTCAGAGTGCATTACAGTAGTGAAACCTGGATGTCACAAAGGCATGCACCAAGGTGGGGAGGTCCAGCAGTGGAAAGAGGGGCTTTATCCTGGTGATATTCCTAAGATGATAGAAACTGGTGCAGACAACGGATGCCACCTGAAACTCAAGTGTCAATCCGCAGTCAAGAATAATGCCCAGATCATGCACCCTAGAGGAGGCCTTCAATGGTACAGAGCCAAGAAAAAGCCCTGTCTGCACCAGAGGCCAACCTATCATGCCCTCTGTTCTACTCTACCACCAGTGCCTCTGTCTTATCGGGGTTCAGTTGCAACCAACTGGAGGCCATCCAGTCATTGATCTCAGCAAGGCAGCTGTTAAGCACTACCACTGCGCAAGATGTTCCAGGGGCAAAGGAAAGATACAGTTGGGTATCATCAGCATAGCAATGAAAACTCAGACTGTACTTCTTAATGAGCTCACCAAGGGGCAGCATATACACAGCAAACAACATTAGCAAAAAGACCGAACCCTGGGGAACTCCGCATGACAGAAGGTCAGAGGAGGAGGAGAAATTCCCCATCAATACTCTCTGTTTCCTGTTAGATAGAAAAGACTCAAACCAGCAGATAACAATGCTGGAGAGTCCACAGAATTCCCTAAGACAGTCCAGTAACACTCGATGGGCAACCGTGTCAAATGCTGAAGAGAGAGATCGAGGAGAACCAGAATTCTCCTCTCCCTCGATCTCTAGCCCTGAGGAGGTCATTATGCACTTGAACTAGCACAGTTTCTGTGCTATGCCTCACATGAAACCCAGGCTGGAGTGGTTCATATAAATCATGAGTCATTAGATGCTCCTGAAGCTGAAGCGCCACCATCTTCTCCACAATCTTACCCCAAAAATGGAAGATTGGAGATGGGACAGTAATTTGCCTTGACATCAGGGTCCAACACTGATTTTTTCAGAAGTGGTCTCACCAATGCCTCCTTCAAGACATCAGGAAAGAACCCCTCTGACAAAGAACACAGGACTATCAAGGCAAACACAGGGCCAATGGAGTCAACACATTCCATTAAGAAATGAGTTGGCACCGGGTCCAGTTCACAAAAGGTGTGCCGAAGCTTGGAAGCAATCTCAGTGACCTCAGCCACCTCCACCAGTCTAAACTTGCCCCAACCAGGTGGAGTGCTCTACGGTCACCCAAAGTGACCACTGTCAGCCAAACTCTGGCCTGCTGGCGAAACCCCCTGCCTGATGGCAGACACCCTGTCTGAGAAGAACCAAGCAAACTCCTTGCACATTGCATTCGAAAAGGCTACCTTCAGCTGTAGACTGGAAGGATGGAGAAGCCTGTCCACAGTCCAAAAGAGCAGAGTTGGTCGGATCCTCCTGGTGGCAATCTCCCTGGACAGGAATTCTGCCTTCTTACGGTTGATTGCCCCCTGATATGTGCCATAATGCACTCATAGGGCCTGTTTGTCTACCCCCAAGCTGGACTTCCACCAGCAGTGCTCTAATCTCTGACCCCGGGTCTTCATCGCCTTGAGCTCCCCATCATACCAAGGGGACCTAAAGTGAGAGGACCTCAGTCGTACACAGACTGGTGTGAGGGAGTCGAGTGCACCAGACCGTGCATTTTTATAGGCATCAACTGCTGCATACACACCCCCAACACATGCACTGCCAACACTAGATAGGTCAGCCACTGCCAGCCACATGGGTGAGGTTCAGGTGGGGAGGGAAGGGACCAGTTTTGGAACTCAGGATGGAAAGCTGAGAAGGGAAGTAATGAAGGGTGGATGGACAGCAGAAGCAATTAAACTGCAGACTGCATATCGAGCAGACATGACAGACCTAAAAGCCTAATCTGCTGGCAATTTTCGTATGTTCTTAAAAACATGGTGGACAATTCAGTTTCAACAATTCTATCCTGAAATGAGCACAAAACATTATTATGAATTACAGCATTTATTTGCCATATTTTTGTTCTAGACATCACCTCACTGCTTTGTTCCACGCATTCAGAGTGCCAACCCCCTTTCATCATGGCACCAAATTGGGATTTCACCAACCTGTTTTTGTTGAGGGTTGTGTTCTCCACACCACCTACACCCCTTTATTATTATTCTAACTCTGAGGGGGGCAGACCTCTGGGAGGAGGCACGGATCCCAAAATCGGCACTCTGATGTACCTGTGCACAAATGCTGGCACTTTAATGTAGTAAAAGGCATTGCTTCTTATATTTATTTATTTTACTTACTTTTTAAAGAAACAAAACTATAGTAGGGAACCCAAGTTTGTGGAAAAAGAATCAGCAGTTTATTTAAACTGAAGGTTATTAATCCATGGGAACCATTTGCAACTGTGAAGTTTCAGAATTTTAACAGAATTCCATGGGATTTTCTGAAATTCTTGGGAATTAGTTTTTTTTTAATCAGACTAGCCCTATTTCTTACCTGAAAACTGTAAAACATTTTTAACTTATTTTCTCACACACCTGCTACCAGCTAGCTCCATAGACATCCAACAGTTCTTACCTGCCTGGTTTCTGAAAGTGGAAATTAATATTTAATGTGCTTATTGTTCCACATCTGCCCATTCTGTACATACAGCAAAGACCATTGTTTTACTTAACTTCTGGGCATACATCAGGCACACACCAAGTTATTCCTGACCTGAAATTGCAAAACGTAGCTTAATTTGCTCACACTCCTCTTACCTAACAACACCATAGGTATCCCCCAGTTTTTTCCCTAGATTGTTTTTGAGAAAGCAAAACAGAAACTGGTAATGTGCTTATTCCTTCACATCTGCTCACTTCCTACAATATTACTGATTTTTTTAATTAAAGTCTGGGTCCGTATCAGTTAAAATTGTCATGCATGCCAGAATCAAGTTCCAAGTTATAAAATACTCTTGTAGTTTAAAAGCTGATGTGAGGTAGCAAGCACACTAAATATTTACCAGTTTGTTCCTCAAGAATGAGGTAAGGAGTAACCTAGGGTCTGAAGAGCTGGCAGGCACAGTAGCAGGTGTTAGTAAACTTAAGATAAAACAATTGTGCAATTTTCAATTACGGAACAATATTTCAAGCATGGACCCTTGGGCTCTACTCTATAGGTTAAATAAATATATAAAAAAATAAGTAAATAAATGGAAGTAGTGAGATGATCTTCAATGTTGAAATGTGACACATAGGTTTTGTAAGTAATAATACATTTATGGACTGATTTGGGGAGAGAGCAGTCATTAATCTTAGGTTTACTGTAGTTTTCAATACACTGCAGTCATTGGGCTCTGATGGACTCCATAACTGTGATACACGGTTTAATAAAACAGTTATCAACTGTATTTTTCTGGACATAGTACAACATAATCCTTCACTTATGATGATCTATTGACCTCAAGTAGAAATATTGTTCCCTACAATATACTTTACTGTTAGTCAATAGATCATCCCTTATGGTCAGTAGTTTTCCACTGTATCCCTTAACTTTGTTTATTGTTTGAATATTAGACAGACAACTTTATACAAATAGAATTGTCCCTTACCTGTGCAGTTCAATTTTCCTTCCCAGCATATTCTGTAAATAAAAAAACACAAAAACAATAATAAAAAATGTTTACATGGATACACAGGATGTAGTGTTGCATGTACCGGTAACAGAAACAAATAATGAAACAGGAGATCAAAGTTAAAATTCTACCTCAATTCTGGGTTCCCTGCATGATCTTCAGCAAGTTATTTCACACATCACAGCAGTCAAATGAGGTACAGTAGGAAACAAATCCTTATTGAAAGAAATATTTTAATTTCTTTGTTTTGCAACTTATTTACCAGACATAACCTGGCTGATTTTCAGTCGTGTCCTGCTTCTAGACAATTTAATAGCCGGGATCATTGGAACACATGGTGGTTATATGACTTATTCAAGATCAAGAAGCTCATTCAAGATCTGAGGTGGGAACTGCCATTCTGGAGGTGCAACATGCACATTATCAACAGTTAGACTTCATTGTTTTACTTTAGTTGCAGCACTCATTATATATTTAAAATATTCCAATACTGCATTCTTGTACTGTATTACTCTATGTTCAAACATAAGAGAGAGAGCATTAAAGACATGGAAAGGCTGGTTTAAATAGAAACGTTCATATTTCTATATTACCCATAATGGGAATTTATAGTAAACAAATCTGTTTAAAGCAGTAGTTCACCCTAAGTTAGACCTATATACATTTGTGTTCTACATTATAGCACCCATTTCCCAACTTGTAAGATGCATTCCATTCATGCTATATGTCTAGTTTGGCAGATTTTTGAGATTTGTGTGAAAAAGTAGTAAGCATCATTAAGTATGGATGCCAAATGATTTTTAATCATATACTCAACTAAACACCCTTAGTGTAAAATCACTTTTCTTGTGACTAAAATAAAGAAGCATACATGCGACACTGCCTCTGACTATGCAGGACATTGAAGGCATTAAAGATATCACACAGAATTGTCAAACAGCATGATGTAGGCTCAGTTTCAGATTTTGGATGCAGGTCGTGTCATGTCAACTTCATCAAAACTTTTGAATGCTATTTTAGAGTTTTTGATGTATCTGTGGCAGTTTTCTTAGTTTGCATCAAAAAATAGTGCAGGCATAATTATTTTGATGCATGCATCATTTTCTGAGATCAAATGGAATCACATATATCTAAAGGTCTATGTTTACAGTGCAAATTGTGGAACTGGATAAGGATGAGCCAATTCTGGTCACCAATAGGGTAGCTATAGTCCACTCATATAAAAGCCCCAGATTTTGGTGGTCTGCTCTTCCTCTTCCAGGAGCTGCCACCAAGAGGAGAAAGGAAAGGAGTGGCCATCAAAAATTAATGCTAAGTATACTTTATTGTGTTTAGGGGAATCAATTTGTTTGATAAAATGCTGCACTGATAAATTGTTTCTTGGACCTTTATGTGAGTTTGGGGAGGAGGCAGGATGGCACCACAAAGTGGGAGCTCAGGCATCTAACCCCTGAGCCATTAGTGTTCCCTTTAGATCATGTGGCTACAGCCAGCAAATAGGCTGACTGTAGTCCACTTGAATAAAAGGCCTGTATTCTGATAGTCCACTCTCACTATTCCAGTACCAACCACCAAGTGGAGAGAGGAAAGGGAATGGTGGTCTAACACAAATGCTATGTGTACTTCATTGGGTTTGAGGGAATCAATCTGTTGATAAAATGCTGTGCTAACATGTTTTGTGGGGCTGGGTGTGGGTTTGGGAGAAGGGAGGATGCCAGCAGGGGGAGAAAGCCTGGTGAGAACTCGGGCAGTTGAAACTGGTGCCACTGGTGGTCCCCATGGATCATGTGGCTACAAGCAGCCAATAGGGAAACTGTAGTTCACTTGGATAAAAAACCCAGATTTTGGTGGTCTGCTCTCACTCTTTCAGCAGCCGCTGTTGAGTGGAGAGAGGAAAGGGACTAGAGGCCTAAAATGAACAAAATATACTCCATTGTGTTGGGAGGAATCAATCAGGTTAATAAAAATGCTGTGCCAATAAATAGTTTTGAGGAGCTTTGTGTGAGTTTAGGGAGGAGGAAAGAGGGCAGGAGCAGGAGCAGAATGGGAGCTCAGGCAGTCAAAACCTGAGCCATTAGTTGGCCCCAATGACTACATGGCTAAAGCCATCAAATAGGATGGCTGTAGTCCACTTGGGTAAAAGGCCCAGGTTTTAGTAAGTTGTCTCTCGCTCTTCTAGGAGCCACCACCAAGTGAAGAGAGAAAAAAAAGAACAGAGGCTTAAAACAAACACTAAGTGTTCCTCATTGTGTTCGGGGAAATCAATCTGTTATGCTGTGCTGATAATTTTTTTGTGGGTCTGTGTATGGGTTTGGGGTAAAGGGAGGATGCCACCAGAGGGCTTGAGCTCCTGAAGCTGAAACTGGCAATTCTGGTAGTCCTAATGGACCATGTGACTACAGCCAACCAATAGGGTTGATGTGGCCCACTCGAAAAATGCCCAGGTTTTGGTTGTCTGCTCTCACTCTTTGGGGAACCACTGCCAAGTGGAGAAAGGAAAGGAAGTGGAGGCCTAAAACAAATGGTTAGTACACTTCATTGTGTTTGGGGCAATCAATCTGTCTGATAAAATGCAGTGTGGGTAAATTGTTTTGTGGGGCTGTGTGTGAGTTTGGGGAGGAGGATGGATGCCACCAGAGAGTGGGAGCAGGAGAGGAGCTCAGGCAGCCCAAACTTGAACCACTGGTGGCCCCCAAAGTCATTGTAGCTGCAACTAGCAAACATGTGCCTGTAGTGCTCACAAGTAAAAGGCCTTGATTTTGGTAGTTGTCTCTCACTCTTCCAGGTGCTATCCACAAGTGGGGAGAGGAAAGAGAATATAGGCCTAAAACAAATGCTAAGTGTTCTCCTTTGTGTTTGGGGAGCCAATCTGTTTGATAAAAATGATGTACTGATAAATTATTTTGTGGGGCTGTGTGTGGGGTTGTGGAGGGAGGGAGGATGCCACCAGAGGGCCTAAGATCATAAAGCCAAAATTGGCATTCATTGGCAGTCCACGTGGACTATGTGGCTACAGCTGGCCAATAGGGTGCTTATAGTCCACTCAGATAAAAGGCCCAAAGTTTGGTAGTCCACTCTCACTCTTGCAGGAGCTATCATCAAATTGAAAGAGGAAAGGGAGCAGGGGCCTGATTGATTGTTGTTGGGAAATATTTATTTTGAGGGGAAGTTAAGTGTGTTTTAAGATCTGAAGGTGGGACAGAAAATTGGATAGGATGTGTTGGAGCTTGAGCTGCAGCCGTATCACATATTATGTTTCTCAGCTGCTCAACCTCTGCCACATCAATGACCTCCCTGTGTCAGTAACAGCAGCGATATATTGTGGAGAGGTTGGAATTTTAAGGGGGTGGAAGTGGAAATGGCAGTGTGCAGGTGATGTGTCTGGGTGAGTAGTATCAGGGTGGTCAGGTCCAGGATGTGCCCTGAGGCAAAATGGGACCATGAGAGAGGCCAGACATTTTAGGTTCCCATTCCTAGGGTTCCCAAAGGAAACATAGAAACATAGAAACATAGAATTTGACGGCAGATAAGGACCGCTTGGCCCACCTAGTCTGCCCATTTTCCTACCTAACAGATAAGCTGCAGATCCTAGTTAATCAACAGCTTACTTCCTCTTACCCACCCCTAGGACTGCCTCATGCCTGTCCCATTCATTCTTGAAGTCTCCCACTGTTCTTGACTCCACAACCTCCTCAGGGAGGCTGTTCCATGCATCCACAACCCTCTCAGTGAAAAAATACTTCCTCACATTACCCCTGAGCCGTCCCCTCTATCTTCAAATTGTGCCCCCTTGTTCTTGCACATCTCTTTTTCTGGAAGATGCTACCCTCTTGGACTTTGTTAATTTCCTTGAGGTACTTGAAAGTTTCTATCATGTCCCCTCTCCTTCTTTCTTCAAGAGTATACATATTAAGCTCCTTTAGTCTTTCTTCTTTGATGTCTTCTGGTGCAGACCCTGCATCATTTTAGTTGGCTCCTCCTCTGGACAGCCTCCACTCTGTCTATGTCTTTGCGGAGATGGGTCTCCAGAACTGCACACAGTACTCCAGATGGGGTCTCACCAACTGTCTGTACAGAGGGATAACAACTCTCTGTTTCTACTGTTGATGCCTCTTCCTATGCATCCCAGTATCCCTCCAGCCTTCCTTACTGCCTTCTCACATTGCTTGCCCACCTTTAGGTCATCTGATATAATTACTCCCAGGTCCCTTTCTATGTTTACTGTTGTCAGTATCTCACCCCCCATTGTGTACACTTCCATTGGGTTTTTGTTTCCCATGTGCATTATCTTGCACTTCTTTGCATTAAATCTGAGCTGCCATACATTTGACCATTCCTCCAACCTTGCCAAGTCCCTTCTCATCCTTTCCACTCCAGCCTGTGTATCAACCCTGTTACAGATGTTTGTGTCATCTGCAAAGAGACATACTTTTACTTCCAGTTCCTCTGCAATGTCACTTATAAAGACATTAAAAAGGACTGGTCCCAGTACTGAACCCTGCGGTACCCCACTAGTAACCCTCCTTTCTTCACTGTGTACTCCGTTTACTACTACCCTTTGCGTCCTGTTGTCTAGCCAATTTTTTATCCAGGCTACCATCTTGGGACCCATTCCAAGGCTGGCTATCTTGTGTATTAATCTTTTGTGGGGGACTGTATCAAATGCCTTGCTAAAATCTAGGTAGGCCATGTTCACAGCCCCTCCCTGATCTACTACTTTGGTTACCCAGTCAAAGAAATCTATTAGATTCATCTGACACGACCTTCCCATCGTGAATCCATGTTGCTTCGGGTCTTGTGCCCCAATGGCCTCTAGGTACTCAACAATTCTTTCCTTCAGAAGTGATTCCATCATTTTCCCTACCACTGAGGTCACACTAACTGGTCTGTAGTTTCCTGCCTCTGTCCTGCTCCCACTTTTGTGAGGAATTACATCTGCCCTCCTCCAGTCCTTGGGTACCACCCCATCCTCCCATGATTTGTTAAAGAGAGTAGTCAGGATGTCACTAGTTCTACCCTTAGTTCTATTAGAATTCTTGGGTGAATGCCATCAGGCCCCATTGCTTTGTCCACCTTCAATTTTATTAGTTCTTTCAGAACCCTTTCTTCTGTAAATGGACTGGTATCGACCCCCGTCTTCAGAGTGTTTCTCTTGCTTGGTTTAGGTAACTCTCCCTCCTCTTCCTTTGTGAATACTGAGCAGAAATATTCGTTCAGTAACCTGCTTTTCACTGTCACCTCTACCCACATTCCCTCCCCTTTATTAAGCTTCAGTATCCCTCCTTTGGTCTTTCTTCGCTCCCTAATGTACCTATAAAAGGTCTTATCCCCCTTCTTAACAGAATTGGCTATCCTTTCTTCGGTTTGGGCCTTTGCTATTCTGACTACCTTCCCAGCCTCTTTCTGCTTTAACTGATAAAGTTCTCTGTCCTGCTCCTTCTGTGTTTCCTTATATTTCCTGAATGCTGCCCTTTTCTCCTTAACCTTCCCTGCCACCTCTTTTGTGAACCATAGCATTTTTTTCCTTCGTTGTGTTTTATTGATTTTTTTACGCAAAGGTTTGTTGCCTCTGTGATGAGCTGTTTGATCACTCCCCATTGTTCCTCCATCCCTCCTTCTTGCCTGTTTGCTAGTGTTTTCTGAGGCACTCTCTCATTTTCCCAAAGTTAGCCCTCTAAAATCTAGTACTCTTGCTTTTGTATGGCTTGATTGTATGGCTGTGTTTATCATGAACCACACTGTTTGGTGGTCACTTGTTCTCAGATGGCTACCCACTTCTAAATCTGAGATTCTTTCTCCATCCCATTTGAAGTACCAGGTCTAAGATTGCTCCTCCCGAGTCGGTTCCAATACTAGCTGTCTGAGACATGCCCTGTAGGGCATCAAGAATGACCCTGCTCTTGGATGTGCCTGCAACAAAAGGTGCTCCAGTTAACATCTGGCATATTCAGGTCCCCATCAACAATATCTCCTTTTTCTGCCATTCTAAGAAAGCCTTCTATCATTTCCTTGTTCATTCCCTCCCCCTGAGATTGGGGTCTGTATACAACCCCCATGCGGATTGTGGTGCCATTTCCTGTCTCCAGGGTGACCCAAAGTGCCTCATCTGCTCCCTGTTTACTCTTTAGTTCTGTTGCTTTGATCCCTTCCTTTCCATAGAGCTACTCCTCCTCCTCTTTACCTCCCTGTCCCTCCTGTAGATTGTGTATCCTGGTATGTTGACATCCCAGTCATGGTTCTCTGTGTACCATGTTTCTGTGACTGTCACAATATCCAGGCAACCCTCTTCCATCAAGGCCACTAGTTCAGGGAGCTTGTTACACAGACTGTGAGCATTGGTACTCATCACCCTCCACTTTTTGATATCCTTACCCCTTTTAGCCCCATTTCTGTCCTTACTGCCTTTGCCTTTTTTTACATTTAAATCTGTTCTGATCCCTAATAACTTCTGTACCTTGGTGTTTACCTCACTAATCACCATGTTTTGTGGGGGGAGGCTCAGATTTCCCAGCTCCTTTTCAGTGCCCCCCCCTTGGCTAGTTTAAATGCTTGCCAATGAAGCATTCAAACCTCTCACCTAGGATCCTGGTTCCCCCCTTGGACAGATGCAGACCATCGCACCAGCAAGGACTGAGTGGGCAGGTAGCCAATGGGCCAGCAGACTCCACCAGTCCCATTCAGGTGGTGCTATGCAATGCTAGGTTGATGAGAAACAACACAGCTATTATGGCTGTCTTGATACCTTCAGTTGACTGGCATGCATTATGGAGACCTGGGTGGGGGACAATGCAGGTCCAGTTTTGGAGGCATCATCCCAACAGGGTATTTTGTAGTGCACTGCCTGAGGAGGGAATGTAGGGGTGGGGGGGTGGCCATCTCTTTTAAATTTGACTTGAAATTCTCTGTGCAACCAGTGGAGTTTACAGTGTCATTTGAATGCATGGCTAGGCATGGGCATCCAGGTACAAGTGTCAGGATCCTCCTCATTTATTGCCCTCTGGGGCACAAGGGGGAATTCCTGCGTGAATTTGTGGACTTCATTGCTGACAGGGTGTTGGAGTCACCCAGATGGTTGATTCTGGGGGACTTCAATGCCTGGGTCCACTACAAATTCTTGCATTTTGGGAAGGACTTCCTCCAGAAGTTGACATCTCTGGGCCTCGCACAAGCAGTTCCTTTTGTGACCCACAACAAAGACATGCCTTGGATCTAGTATTTTCACTGGGGCTTGAGATCATTGATCTCAAGATCGATCCAGTCTCTTGGACAGATCACTGCACAGCAGAATTCTTGTTCGAGCCCCCCCCTTAGTCCCTCCACTGTCGAGATGGTTTGCAACCGCCCTTTGAGAGGAGTATCCCCAGAGGTAATGTTGGCTGTAGTGGATTTTTCTGGAGTGAGTGCTGCATGCGCAACAGGGTTGAATGAGGTGGTGTCAGCATGTAATAGTGCTGTCAACAAGGTGTTCAAAGCCACTGCACTCATCTGAATATGACCCAGGTCTTCTCACTTGAGATAGCTATGGTTTGATTGGACTCTGATGGAGATAAAGACCAGGGGTTAGAAGTTGGAGTATTGCTGGAGGAGGACTGGGGCCTTGGATGACAAACTGGCTTTGAGAATTCACGACGGTGAACGTCAGAAGTCAATCAACCATAAGAAGGCAGAGTTCCTGTGCTGGGAGATTGCTGCAGGAAGGAACAGACCAGTTCTGGTTTATAAGAGTGTAAACAGGCTACTTCATCCAGCCTGTCTACAGCTGAAAAGAGCAGTTTCAAAGACACAGTGCAAAGTGTTTGCTTTGTTCTTTTCTACAAGGCTGTCCTCCATTAGGACCAGGATCTCTCAAGTGGAGCAAGATCTGTCTTCAGTATGAAGCCTGGTAGGGACAGAAGCACTCTGCTTGTCTCGGATGAGTTTCAGCTGGTGGGGGTGGCTGAATTCATTTAGGCAATCTCAAAGCTGCAACCCACTTTTTGTGAACTGGACCCAGGCCTGACATATCTCCTACTGAGATGTGTTGAGTCCATTGTTCCAGTCTTCACTGAGATTGTCTGGT
This sequence comes from Neoceratodus forsteri, assembly GCA_016271365.2. Taxonomy (NCBI): domain Eukaryota; kingdom Metazoa; phylum Chordata; order Ceratodontiformes; family Ceratodontidae; genus Neoceratodus; species Neoceratodus forsteri. The sequence goes on from CM028131.1 coordinate 587,388,224, forward strand.
GCTCATTCTTGGGGGTGCTTTTCCCTGATGACCTGAAGGAAGCACTGGTGAGGCCCCTACTGCAGAAATCATCATTTGACCCTGACATCTTAGCAAATTACTGACCTGTCTCCAATCTTCCATTCTTGGGGAAGGTAGTGGAAAATGTCATGGCTTCCCAGCCCAAGCATCACATGATGGCCTTTGGTATTTATGAACAACTCCAGTCTGGATTTAGGAGAAAGCATAGCACTGAAACAGCATTGGCCAGGGTGCAAAATAATCTTCTCAGGGCAAGAGACAGAAGAGGACAGTCAATTAGAGTTCTCTGGGATCTGGCCACAGCACTTGACACCGTAGATCACATGGTGCTGCTTGATTGCCTGAGGGAGCTTTGTTGATTCACCAGCAAGGACATCAGCTGGTTTGAGTCCTTTTTGACAGGCAGAATGCAATGGGTAGTGATGGGGAATTACTCTTTCTGCTTGAAGCTCCTGTCCTGCGGAGTGCCTCAAGATTAAATTTTGTCACCCATGTTGTTTGCAGTGTACATGCTGCCCCTAGGTGACATAATTAGATGCTACAATCCCAGTTTTCACTGCTAGGCAGATAATACCCAGCTGTATATGTTCTTTGCCCTGGGGCATCTTATGCTGTGGAGGCACTAAATAACTGGCTATCTGAGATCCAGGACAGGATGTCCTGTAACTGGTAGAGGATTAACCCAGACAAGACGGAAGTAGCAGTTATTGAGCCTGGTCATCGGTGGAATGTGGTCACCACCAATGGACATACAGGGTTGTTTCTAGAGGCTACCTCACTTGTGGTGGCCACTAAGGTGCAAAATCTGGGCATCATCCTTCACAATGACTTGACATTTGAAGCTCAAGTGTCTGCCGTCATCCGGAGTGGTTTTTAACCACTTAAGGAATGTTGCCCAGATTAAACTATTAATCTAACCTGATAACTTGGTGCATGTTTTTGTGACATCCAGGCTCCATTACTGTAATGCTCTATAATTCAGGGTCAGTGGAGGCAACCTCCACCAGCTGCAACTGATGCAGAATGCTACAGCCAGGTTATTGACAGGCCCTTTGAGGTCCATTCACAAAACCCTAGTTTTGTAAGAACTGCACTGGTTGCTGGCGAAGTGGAGGATTGCCTTAAAGGTGGGCTTGCTCACCTATACGGACCTATATGGATTGGGTGTGGCTATCTGTCCAACCTTTTGACACCTGTCTGCCCAGTGCACTCACTACATTCCTCCATGGAGAGCCCCCTTATGGTCCCTAGGGTGTGATTAAGGACTTTAGGAGACCATCCCTTTGAAGTGACTAGACCAGTATTGTGGAATTCCTTACCGTGATCTTCTTTTTTTTCATCTTGTGTTTGTGCGCCTCACTCCTTCTCCTGACCCATCATTCTGGCCACCCTATTCCCAGCCCCCAGTGATCTGGGAATTATCTTTCACCATCTCATTCTTGTGGTTGGTGCCCAGCCACTGGTAGGAGCATTCAAGGAACTGGACATCATTTGTCAAGGAAGGTATTTTTCCTGTTTTCTGCCACTTATGCTTGGGGCCCCAGATGCAGACATGCATGCATGTGGAGGTGCACATGTGCCCCGCTGCCCCAGTCACAGCTCCTTTCTCCCTCTTGGCCTAGTTCCTGGCTCCTTCTAAACCTATGCTGCCCCCTAGCATCCGATGCGAGGCAGCCAAGAACCAAGAGAAACCCACATTCCTTCCTGGAGATGAGAGCTACCTCTCAGCAGCTTGATCCAGCTCAGTACCCTTCCCCCCACTGACCTTCTGTGGTCCATGCTCACTTCTGAATGTGTGTCGCTGGCATAGCATGAGGTAAGGCATCCAGTGCCTCAGCTTTCTGTGCCACTGGGCTGGCCTACCGTGATCTTTAAGGTAGGCTTCCTCCATGGAAATTTTCAAATGGAGCCTTAAGTTACATCTTATTATGCAGGCATTTGATATCCATTGAATTTTAACTGAAAGCTGAATGAGTTTTAATATTATTACTATTAAATAGTTATTATTTATTGCATGTTTTATAATTAAGTGACCCTGATTAATGAGCAACTGGTAAGGCAGCATCTAGAGTATGGAGTTCAGTACTGCTGCCCACACCTCAAAAAGGACATTGACCTGCTGGGGAAGGTCCAGAGGAGGGCTACAAAGATTATAGCCAGTCAGCAGGGTAAAGCATACAAGAAGATGTTGAGGGCACTGAACATGTACACCCTGGAAGACAGGATACAGAGAGGGGACATGATTGGGACATTCAAGTACTTGAAAGGGATACATAAGGATGATAGGGAGAGTCTCTTTAAGCTGAGTGGCAGCCATAACTTGAGGGGGCACAGTCTTAAGCTGGAGGGTGGGAGGTTTAGGAGGGAAGTCAGGAAGCACTTCTTCACAGAGAGGGTGGTGGACACTTGGAATGTGCTGCAGTTTGCAGCTTTAAGAGAGGCTGGGATAGGCATAAGGGGCAGGTAAGGATCATGGGTAGGGAGGATGGGAGGAGGGGAAGGGGGAGGAAGGGTAGGGACATTAGCTCAAACTGTGGATCCTGCAATACAAGCAGACTAGATAGACTAAATGGTCTACTTCTGCTGCTTCTTCATATGTTCATATGTTTGTATGTATGATTTTAAACTGCTATATTTTGTTTGTAAATTGCTTCACCGCTATGTAAAGTGCCTCTATTTAAAGCCTCTGGGATTGGCTGCTAAATAAATAAAATTGACTTGACTTGACTTGAAATGAGCACTAAGTGTAATTTATAAAATGTAAGTATAAATCTGCATCATAAAATGTTACAGTTATTTGATCCGCACCCAGTTTTAATGTTCACAAGTTATTTCCCTCATATAACTTGATAAATATTAACTAAACACATCTATAACATATGTTTCTTATTTTCATAACGTCTATGAAAGAATTAGCTGCTCTGTTAATAATCCAATCATGCTCTTTCAAAAGTAAGCTATCAAGAGCAGTTTTATTATTAAATTCTGTAAGTGTCTGCTTCTAGGTGCCTAACCAAGTCTGTCTTGCTTCATTATACTATGAGCCTAACCACACTACATGCAAGATATATCTCCCACCCATTGCACACTGACAGGTATAATTTCCTTGTGGATCCTCTTTTCTATATCTTGCTAGCCAGACATTACTTCCTTCCAAATAACCAAGTGAGAAACATTATATATGCTTTCCTTAAGTGAGATTCTTCTAAGAGATCCAGATAGCATTAAAGGCAGTAATGGCAGCATTTTAGAGCTCTGTATACTCTCAAGATCTAACATTACTCAAGAATGATTAAATCTTTGTTTTATGTATTTTTTGTATTAAAGACTTAAGGTACTTCCCTATTTAGGTATTGATGAAGAACACTTAAGTTATACAGGTCTAATTTACTAAGTACATGTCTTAGCCATTTATTTACTTATTTATTTAAAAGTTTCAACAGGAGGACATGCTGAACAAATTGCTTGTTTCCAGATGTGTCCTGGGAAAATGAACAGAGGATCAAATGCAGCAAAACAAGGGTGTTACAGAATGTAAAAGTGCAATGCAGACAATAACATTGGTTACAAAGCATTATTTACACTTACATTGGTTATAGAGGAGGTTAGATGAGAACATAAGCAGTTATACTATAATTATTCAATTCAATACTAAGAACCATACTAAGAACTGAAAGAAACAAAAGGCTGTGAGGCCCATGGAGCTTCATATCTTACATATAATAGTTTAAGTGTTTTCCTGCTCTCATGTAACTATCTAATCTATTTTTAAAAGTAGTTTTATTATTACTAACAATAATCTTCGCAGGCAACATATTGCAGTGCCTAACAATTTTCTGAGAAAAATAATATGCCTTTTTCTTTGAGTTACATCTGTTTCTTGCAAGTTGCAACAGATGTTAATGCATACTTGCTTAAAGTCAAGGCCACATTCAACTGAAAGTAACGGATCCTGAATAATGTGCCATGTAAACAGGAGATCACCCCTGTGTCTCTGATCTTCCAGTGACATTAGGTCAAATTCAGATAGTTTTTTTTCTCACAGGAAAGTGATTTATTACATACTATAGATTTAATAGCTCTTCTCTGAACCTCTCAATTCTAACTATGTCCTTTCTTCTGAATGGGCTCCAAAGCTGAGAGATGAAATCAAAATGGGGTCTCACATAAGTTCTATAGAGTGGCAACAGAATGTCCGGGTTCTTTGAAGAAATATTATGGTGAATAGCCCATCATATTTTATTCGCTTTACTGATAATATTTGTAATATGATCATTAAAGTTAAGACATGAATCAACAGTGATCTCCAGATCTCTTTCACTAGCTTTACAAGTTAATGTATTACCATAAAGGTAGTATTGTTTTATAGGATTTTTTTTGCCAAAATGTAGAACACTAATGCATTAAAGTGTAAGTTCCATTTTATGGACTAGGCCTCCAAAATGCTCAGATCCTCCTGAATAATTATATGGTCATCTGAGCTCATACAGATGTTGGCAAGTTTGCAGTCATCAGCATATTTTGTAATTTTACTCTGAATACTATTAGATAAATCAGATATAAAAATCTGAAAAATTAGTGTGGCCAAAAAAGAACCTTGCAGAACACTGCCTTTTACATTTCTCTAGGCAGATGTGTGTCTGTCAATTATCACTCTCTGCCTCCTATTTGATAGCCAGTTTGAGATCCACTTGATGTATACATGCTTGATGTTGCAAAGCTGCAACTTATGGATTAAAGCCCAGTGGGGAACAGAATAAGATATATATTTTTTTTTAAATCTAACAGGATAACATCACAAGAGGTACCCTTATCCATATTTTCACTAATGAAGTTATAAAAGCTAACCAGATTCATTGTACAATATTTTTGTTATTGTTTGCCTTATTAGGCCTTTACAAAATCTAAAAACAAATCTAAAATAATTGACAAAAAAAAAGAAAAACAAGTACACATTAAAGATGTTAAGGGAATATACATTAAAGGTGTCGGGTGCAAAAAGTCACATAGCATATATTATTTCTTTACATGTTTCAAAGTTAGAACAATATTGCACAATTCATGTTGTCGCGAATCACTCTAATAAAAAAGGATAAGGATGTCCTACATCAATACAACCTGTTTAACAGAACAGAAGAATGAGATTGAATCAATTACTTAACCATATTATTCTGTTTAAGAAGTATATTAAATATCCTTTTTAATTGCACCATCATTCCCCTAACCATGTCTTGATTTTGAGGATGTATAAGAAGTCTCAAGAGTTCTTCTCTCATAAAGTCTTCAGGTAATGTAAATTGTAGCATTATCTGGTTTGAGAAGTCCCTAAACCTAGGGCAATATAACATAGTATGCACTAATGTCTCATAATCTTCTGAACCACAATCACAACAGAAATCATTCATTTGATCTTTGTTTTTTAGAAAAATAAAATTAAAGTATCTGGAAGGATATAACTCCAATCAAAATTTCATAAAGATCTGTCTTTCCTTATTACCATTAATAAGTGTTAAATCAGGTTCTAGTACATGATTTATTTTATTTATTGAGAACCATTTGTGTAGTTTTGATTTTTTTATTGCAGCCAAATCATCTGAAATTGATAAAAGTTTAATTTTCACTATTTTTGCATAATCTTGTGAGATTTTTAATATCTCTTAATACCACTTAATGAGTCGACCCAAAGGTGTGCAATATTAATTTTATTCAAAACATCTAGTAGATCAACAAGCCAAGATGAAATGTATCCCTTATTATGAAATGAGGATTGTAAATAGATAAATCTGATTGGCCGAGAGCTCTTTGAAGCTGTGATGATATCGGGCTACATCATCATGGCTTCAGAAAAGTTCCAGCACCACCAGCATCCTTGCCTCTCTACTGTCTGAGAACTATTTTTTTTCAAAATGTACTCCTACACCACCCAAAAACTCATTCATAAAACATTTTAAAACCAGTTTCTTTTATTTTTTCTATTTAAAAAAAACCCTGAAACTCAGTTCATAATAGCAATAAGTCACTCCAGGGTGTGGTATATCAAAGGATATCATCACTTCTCAGGTCATTGGATGCACTCAGCCTGCGGCCTCGTGTCCAACCACCTGAGGTGTGGCAATATCCCATGATATACCACACCCTGTCATGCCTTATTGCTTAATTATGCCACTTTATTTTTTTCTTTTAAGACCGTAATTGTTAATTTAAAATCAGTTTTCTCTCTAATAATTTAATCCAATACATAACTTTAGTTGCCTTCACAAGATAATCTATTTGGATTCTTCCCAATTCTGATCTAGTGATGCTAGCTGGCATATTTTTTGGAACTTGTAATATAGTTCTATATAAATATGAAAGATGTCTCTCAAGAGTTTCAATTTTTTTTAGTATAGCAAACTTCACTCTTGTATAATGCAAATGGGGACATTTTTGCTTCAGTAGCTCTTAACACAGATAACACAGAAAAATACCCATACTGGGAGTTAAACCACAGTAAGTAATTTTTATATTGTATCATTTTATTTTCCACATACAATACATGAGTATTACTTTCAGTATTATATGAGAAATGATATCCTAAACAGCAGAATGTCTTTACTACTTCATAGTATTAACCATTTTACAAGCTGTCTTATTTATTCTTTTTTTTTTTGTTTTGGAGATATTAATTACCATTTGATTCCTTACAGAATATTCTTGCAATACCTGCAGATATTTTTTAAGCCAATAGTCAAGATTGAAATTAGGGCAAAATCATCTGTATAGAACAGTAAGGGGATAGCCACACTATTAATTGTTGGAAAGCGTGTATTAATTTTTATAAATTGTCTGGTAAATTATTAATAAACAAATTAAATAATAATGGTGCTAAGATGCAGTCTTGCTTAACTCCTAAGTTAGAACTAAAAGGCTTGGTTAAGTTCCCTTGTAATTATATCTAATTTTAGTCCAGTTATCATATACAGTACTATACTATGTAATTAGAAAGACAGCATACTGCAGATCATAAATTCACAGCAAATTGTCTAACAATGATAAGTGCTTAACTGGATTATACACCCTAGTGGCATGGAGAGGTGTGATGGTGATTGGACCACTAGGGCATCTTGGAGTCAGGGGGTTTGGGGCAGTTGCATATTGGGGAGCTGAAGAAGTGCATGAGTGAAGAAATGGAACAGAAAAAGAGAGCATTATGAATATTAGTAGGAATTGAATTCCAGAGTTTGTGGAAGAGGTGGGAGAAGAAAGCCCCACCAGCTGAAGTGGACCTGTAAGGTATGATGAGGGTGTGTGCATCACTACTCCTGAGGGAGCGGGAGGTGAGGGGAGGATAAGACGGTAGGGACAGGATGTAGGAAGGTAGTACACCAAGCCAGTACTTGTCGGTGAAATTAGTAAAGTGAGACAAATGCCAGTTAGTGAGAGAGGGGAGAGCAAGAGATTGATATAAGGAGCAATGGTAAGTGCAAGGATGGGCAGTTTTAGGCAAAGTGACAAGGAGTGAAAGAGAGTGTCCAGTCTGGAAAGGTTCTTTTAAGGGGCAGCACTGTAGACTACATCACTGTAGTCAAAAGTTGGAAGGATCATTTTTAGAAAAATTTATCTATGGGCTGGCAAAGGGATGCATTCGTGATTTAGTTTGGTGCATCCTAGATTTTCCCATGCTTTGTTCTCCATTAGGCACATATATGGTATGCAGTTACTAGGAATTCTTATAATTTGTATCCAATAACTTATTTTCATAGACTCAATAATTGCCTTAATGTTAGGCAATACCAGCTCTGCTCTGATACAGGCTGCAGGTGTCACCATGTTTATCCCTAAGGCTGACTTGAATAATTGAGTTGCTGTGCTAGTAATTTTTTCTCTATCTTGAGCAAGAAAATAAGGGAGGAAGAACTAGAGGATATTACTGGAGGATGGGGTAGCTCTTCGGTTTAAGGGAATTCACTTCTGGGGTACGACAAGGCTTGTTGCATGGTCCAGTGCTGTTTAACCTGTTTATAAGTTAAATTGGTGACAGCAAAAAGAGCAAGATCTTCCTATTTGTGGACCACAAGAAGCTATGTGGAAAGATAGACACTGCTGGGGCCATACAGGACCTTAGGGAAGTTCTAGTCAAGTTAGAAAGATGATGTGTAATATTGCTGCTTGGGTTCAATGTGAAGAAGTATGAAGTCACACACCTGCTAAGTAGGAACCCATGGACTGACTACTACAGTACCTAGTAGTAGTGGTAGGTGAAGTGGCCAAAATTCGCTCTGTAAAGTGATTCGTGGAGTAACGTGGAATCTGCAAAGTACTCCGCAATGCGAAGTGAAGTATTTTGCATCATGATGAGGAATGCAAAGTCCATTGAAACCAATGACTTTGCATTATTCCACCTTCCCCAAACCACTTCTCCACCAATTTTAAGGTGAAATACATTGAAATCAATGTACTTCGCATCACTTCACCTTGTTATTGAGCTCCAAAGTGAATTTTGCAGTGCTTCGTGGGATTGCAGGTCATTTGGGCTCTAGATTGTTCTGCACAGCCTCCATTCTGTGTAGTGTGTGTGTAGTGGAAGATGGAGACAGTTTCCTTTCAGATCTCTGTGATTCAAATCCTCTAAAAGCTGTTAAAAAAGCCTTGTTTAGCCATTTTTTTTGCTCAAAATTTAGTACATAGGTTGTAGGAAACCCTCCTGTGCCCATATTATCGAGTGTTTATTGTTTATGTGTGGATTTTGAATGTTAATTTAGAACAGTCAGTCTGTGTACTGTGAGGTGTGCTTTGAGGGAGGGGTGCATCTGTGGTGTAGGTACAGTAGATCAACTGGGAGAAAAAGGCAGTCTTTCTGTTTTGGTTATTTTTTTTGTATAACTGTGTTAATGTACACATAGTAATATTTTCAGTAATTCCTGACATTTTATTGCTGATTGTTGTGGTGCAGCACTGTATAATTTCAGTTTGTTTAAAACATTTGGTTGTATTACTAAAGGTTTTCAATTTGCTACTCATTACTTGCAGTGTGTGTGTGTGAGTGTGTGTGTGATGTGTGCCATTAAATCAGACACATTTTATTGTGCCAGAGAGTAATTGCAGCAGTGTGAACCTGCTATCCACTGCACCTGCATGAATTTTTTTATACTGCTTTATGGTATCTTTACTGGTAGTGGAGTGTTACTGCCCATGCACTAACCCCCCCAACTGGAGAAAGGTATTCTTTGTTGGTGTGCCTTTGCATCTGCATCTTTTGAGTATGCAGCACAATCTTAATCTGTGTGTCTGCAGTACACCATTAATTCTGGGAGACTTTGCATTTCTTGTTATGCTCTCATTTCACTTCATCAGCACTGGGGAATTTTCTGGACACAAGACAGTAGCATTTTGGGAATGCACATTAATTCTGGTGACTGTGTGTGACCATTGCACACAGGATGGAGTGCACCATTAATTCTGGGAGACTTTGCATATCTTGTGCTCTCATTTCACTTCGTCAGCACTGCAGAATTTTCTGGACATAAAACAGTAGCATTTAGGGGATGCAAATTAATTCTGGTGACTGTGTGTGACCACTGCACACATGACTGAGTGTGCCATTAATTCTGGGAGACTTTGCATTTCTTGTTGTGCTCTCATCTCACTTCATCATCACTGGGGAGTTTTCTGGATACAAGACACTAGCATTTTGGGGATGCACATTAATTTTGGTGAATTTGTGTGTGAGGAACTGCCAATAATGTCATCACTTTGCCTTACTTCATGTTAAGGTGGAATGACAATGCAAAGTAATAATTACGAGGCGAAGTGAGTCATTTGTATTGGCCACTCCACATAGTGGAGTGACAATGCAAATTGCCCACTTCACGGGCACTTCACAGTCAAAATTTAAATTGGTTGCATCTCTACCTAGGAGGTGTCCTAGTCACTAAATCAGACGAAGAAAAAGACTTAGGGGTAGCCATCACCAGTGACCTAAAACACCTGACACAGAGTGGGAAGGCAGCAGGAAAAGCAAACAAAATGCTTGGTGTACTGCTGAGTGGGATCAAACATGTAGGAGTAGGTTATATTGATGATGTAGAGATTTTTGGTGTGGTGAGTCCTGGATTGTGGCATGCAATGCTGGAAACCCCAACTGAGAAAATATGTAAACCTGCTTGAGGCAGTTCAAAGCAGGGAGATGAATATAGTCCAGAGAAAGCATGGCAAGATATAGGAGGACAGGCTAAATGACCTCCACATGTACTCACTCAAGAAGAGGAGAAAGAAGGGAACATGACTGAAACATTCAAGTTCATGAAAGGTATCAACAAGGTGAATACAGGGGACCTATTTTGTCTTAGTGGTAACAAGACCACAAGGGAGCATTGCTATAAGCTAGCAGGGGGAAGGTTCAAGAAGGATGCCAGGATACACTTCTACACAGAATGAGTGATGAAGGGGGAATGAACTTTGGAAGAAGTTGCCTCTCAGGAGATGGTGAATGGTGTCATGATGGGTAGGGCATGGTGAAAGGAAGGGTCAGGGTCACTGGGGAGGGGACATGAAAAGGGTGAATGGGGTTAGGATTGACAGGGTGGGGATCTGGAGCTCACAGTATTTGCTGAGAAGAGGCTCCACAATTCAAACAGACTAAAAAGATGAATAAGCCTTCTTTTGCTGCATATTTGTATATGTTTCTATGTCCATAGATTCATACATTAAGATAATGAATGCAAGGTTTCTTTGAAGTGGTACTTTGCATATTGTTTTGACAGGAGAAACTGTATTTCACCTGCAAAATGTACACAAAATGTTTAAAAGGAAAACATTTTTTATAACAAATTCTACCCCAGTCCCTTATATTTACTTGAACCTACTCCCTCTCTCCCACCACTCAGATCCTTATCATATATTACCAGGACTGTGCGGAATATGAAATTCTGCAACCGTATTTGTGGGAATGACAATTCAATTTTCAAAATGCTTTTTAGAATTTTATTTTAAAAATTGTGCTAAATTCCAACAAACATTTCCACAGAATAATTTTTTGTGGATCACATAAACTGCAGAATATCATTCCATGGATTGCAGGACAATAATCAAAAGTTTATGTAAATGGCAGATTATTAATCCACAAAAACATTTTGCATGCAAAATATTGGAATTTTGATACCCATAGGATTCGCTGATATTTTCCAAAATTCAGTGGGATTCTGTTCAGTCAGAAGTTCAACATTCTGCTCAGCCATAGATATTATCCACCACCCACCTGCCTTTGAAGAGAAAAATCCTAATAGTTTCGCAAAAGTGGTTGCACTTAGTGGGGTTGAACCCATATAGGATTTAAACACTTTCAGACAAAACATTTTAACAACACAAGAAATTAATAATTTGAAGAATTAAATATTAACACTTGAGTATTTTAAAGCAGCAGTACAATGAAATTTGGTCAAAAAATGTTGACCCTACCTTTATTTACATTTTAAAACAATCCAGGTATCTCCCAGTTTAATTTGGTGGTACAATTTTCTAATTCCACCAAAATGTGAGGATTTCATGAATGTTTTAGTATAGTTTTTTTCTCAAGAAAAAAAAAGATGGGCGCCACATTTTATATAGACATAGCACTGTAGACCCGGTAAGAAATAAATAAAAAAATACTCATGAAAGGCAGCATAAGAGATACCTAGACAAGTACATTTGATAAGTATGCTAATATTTTTTCTTACTGTAACTGAAGCTAGCTGTTTTAGAAAAAAACATTTTTTGTCGCACTGCTGATTCAGCCATCACAGAGCTAAACATGGAGTCATTCAAACTGGTCCAGAGTGAGCAAAGGTATTAGAATAATTTATCACATCAACCCCACTGGAATAATATTGGACATGCAAACTGGAAGTAAGCAATCAGAAGTGGAAAGTGAGCTGTTTTGTTTGAACAAAGGTGAAAGGTGGCATGTGTAACCACTCAGTCACTTGGGGTTACTAGAATCCTATCGAAGTTAGTGTTAAGCAGGTAGCATGCAGCTGATAGGGAGCTCATTAGGGGCTTCTTACACAATGATATCATTGTTTACTCATCTAGCCTGAGGGGAGAATGATTATTTCTTTTGGAGCTCTCACAGTAGCATAACCCTTTCTGTCTTACAACTGCTCTGGGGAGTTTAGAATGTTGAATGTAAGAGTGGCAGGAGGTCTGCAAGTGGTCTCTGATTTGAGGGCCCAGAATTTCTCACCCTGGTGTGGAGTACAATATCCAGCTTCCAGTAAAGTGGTTGAGACCTTGCTACAGCTGGATTTCCTGATTTCTGCTCCAACTGAAGTGGAAGGAATTGTTTTTCCAAGTGGGTTCAAGGGGCAATCCCCCGAAGATCTGTGTTTGTTTATAGCTGCCTTTGGAAAGGACTTGTGTGAATCTGTTTCTGACATGCTACCCAGGAAAAGGTGTCCTATAGTTGCTCACTGCCAAGTGGAAGGAGTAACTGGTCAGTAAATACTGTTTTCTCTAGCAGACGAATTTCTCCACAATTTTAGGAGATTTGTTTCTGGGATGTGTGTGCCCTTAGAGTAGGCTAGATCACACCATTCAGTACCCCTGATTCACCCAAGTGTGTGAAAAGGATTTTGTGCTTCACCCCAGGGTGTGAAGAAAGTACTTCATGTTCACCCCAGTGTGTGAGGAAGTATACAATGTCCATCCAGGTGCATGAAAGAATTGCCTAGTTCACCCAAGTGTGTGAAAAGGATTTAGGCTTCACCCCATGTGTGAAGAATTGTTTAACATCCACCCAGGTGTGTGGAAGGATTACCTAGTTCACCCAAGTGTGAGAAGAAAATGTTCAAAGTTCACCCAAGAGAGTGAAATGTTTGGGAGTGTAACTATTGTTCCATGTATGTACACCAATTTTTGGAAAAGGAAGATGTTTTGTTTCTCAAACTGTACTGCATGCAAGGAGAGTTTGAGACTGTTGTACCTGTTGGCCTTGACCAATCCATGGGAGTCCACTCTTGCTTTGAAGATTTGCCATCTGTTAAATAAAGCCATACTGCACAATCCCAGTTTGTGTCTGAACATTCTGATTATTGTTTCTGGGGTGGAGTTACTGAGACCCCCTCAACAGTTTAGATCTAGCATACATCTAGCATCCTCTACCCCAGACCTGGTTATAATTTACAAAGATTCATGTGTTTTGTTCTTGTACCCCCACCACTCTTCCTCTAGAAATGAGCCTGGTGCACATCCTAATGTCAAGGTTGGTACCAACCTTTGAAAAGTTAATGGTATGCCATATGTGAGTTCTGGATTTTAATGGGGGTGTCCTATTTGCTATAAGTGGCATGGGGGTTACACATGGTAAGAGGACAAAGGCAAGAAGCCCACCAGAAGGGGGGGCACACATCTGAAATACTCACGTTCCTGTTTAACACATTAAACAAGCTTTTCTCAAATCAGAATACCTTCTAATTGACAAACTAAACATAACATTTTATTTGATTGCACTACAAAAATATTTAGACAACAGTCAAATCCCAACAGGCCTCTTTGTATTAAAAATACCATCATTAGGCATTGAAAATGTTGTCTTTTGAATAGTGTAGGAAGTGGCAGCATATTTATACTCATGGGCATTTGTTCAGCTTATTGCAAAGGAAGACAAATGAACTTATGAACAGCTCTCCAATGAAATCAATGCACTAAGCGAGGAATTAAAGACTGAGGAAACAAAGAGTATAAGGTATTACATAGAAATTTACAATCAAAAGTGGCAACAATCAAAAGTGGCAACACATGAATTCTCACTAGTTGAAAGAAAACAGTGTAAATTAGTAAGGGGTGATGAAGACTGCACATGGGATAAAGTATTTAATTGAAGCCTAAATGAAAATTACTCACAGAGTAGGGGAGGATGAAGATCATGACTAGGAGACCAAGCAATAATACAAAAATCTAGATTTATGAAACACAATAATGGGGAACAAAGAGGACCTCCCTTAATATAGGCTCTTCTAGGCAAAAAACAAAAACAATACCACAAGTGCAAACAAATAAAAGGTAAAAGGAAAAGAAGGGGTAAGGGTGTGGAAGACAGATGCAAAAGAAGGGGCCAGAAGATCAGGACACAAACAGAACAAAGCAAAATCAAAATGTTTGATTTAGTATTGACAAAGGAACAGATTGCAATACTTACTGTTGCATAGGCCTCACTTTCTCATCTACTCCAGATATCAATGACTTCCAAAGAATAATTTATTTGTTTTGATGTTTTAGAAAAGTCCATTTGAGGGAATAATTTGCAAATCAATCAGAAGGAAACATTGCTGTTCCATCAACAGGTACCCACAAGAGACCATAAACTAAACATCAGGAAAACTAACATGACAATAGCACAAGTATAACATCAGTAGAGAGAAGCATGCAATCACAGAATGTACGGTTCTGGGACAAATAAGGATGAACAGAACCTGGAGGATTTATAGTCTCTGAGTTTTGAAAACATTTTTTTGTTGCTGTTGCAGTTAGTACTTGTTATTAAAAGTTTCCAGTACCAAAAGACAACACAGAATGAAGTGAAGTCATTCCAGAAATCAGGTCAGACAGGAAACAAATACAGATACAGCAACTGGTGTCAAGCATAGAGTATATCAATATGGCAAGGCACAAGAAAGTAATAGATCAGACGATGAACTGGGCTTAGGTGGTGTTGCTACCAACACAGCACAGCAAAGCAATTAGCAAACTAATTTCAGGCAGCAAGTCAGCATTAGGCATCAGATTCTGAATCAAGGTCACACAGGTGGGGTGAGGCCAAGAATATGTTGACAAGAAGTATCCCAGGGACAGAAACGGGGCCCAGATAGCCTTGACAGATGACAGAGACTTCCTGGTGAGATGGAACATCCTGTCTAGGGTAGGTAGGTATCTGACCGAGGTGAGACACTGAGCAACTGCTGGGATATCAGCACACCTTCACCTCAGAAATATTAATTTCTTGGCCTCCACACTTCCCTTCAGGAGCCATTTCAACTTTTACACAGGGATGGGCTGACTGGAGGTGGGAAATCCCAGGAAATACAGCTGAGGGAGGAAAGGAAGTGGCAATCCCAAATGTTCACACGGCAGTGGAGACCAGAAGGAATGGATCTGAGGACAACCCCAAACAATGTGGATGGTTTCCACCCCATGGACTGGCACAACCATAGAGACTGTGGCTCTGGTAAACAAGTGATTTTGGTTTAGCCGGGGTACAGTGCCACGCATGTATGAACTTATTCTGCATTAGAAGGCTCCTTGGGGCATGCCCTGTCAGGGAGGCACCATTGATGGGACCAGACAGAGACAGAAATACCCAAGGACAAAGCTTGTGACAATTTGCACCTGGCACCCTCAGAGGGATCTGGGGTGGCCTGGAGGATAGTCAGATAAATCAGACCTTCACTGCACTGGGGTGCTTCTAAATTGTACAACAAGGTTGCTGTCAGGGATCCTGAAAAGGGGGCTTCTGGGGGAGCCGTGAACAGCACTCCAAAGCTGGAGATACCTCTAGAAGTCATGTTGGAGCAGACCAAATGGGTCACCAGGTTCTCAAAGAAGGCCAGGTGGACAGTATTGGGTTGCCATATGTCAGCAATACAGATGACATCATGAGCTGTCCAGGTGTCACAATGGAGCAGTGTGATCCCACCTTTATGCATGGGGTTGTCTGAGAAGTGAAGGTAGCTGTGGGGAAGACTGAGAGCTGAAGTCAGAATTTCAGCTTCTTCCATGTGGACACAGATGCTAATACAGTGAGACCTGCTTGTGAATAGCTGGCAGAGAAGAAAACAAATGAGTAGTAGGGAGGCCTGATGGCCACAGTGTTATTCAATTACAATCCAAAGTGGGGTGGTAACTGGAGAAGTAATAGGCAGCTAGGAAAGGGTCTGCATACTCACTCCTAAATGCCACATAATAGGTTTAAAACCAGGGTACCCACAGCCACCTCTGTGCCAGTGGGCTCACAACTTAGTTCTGCTGTAGTGAGGAGGCTTGTCATCCCAGGGAAACATGCCAGAGTCCCCATTTTTGAAAACAATGTATCAGAATCTCCAAGGCAAAATGGGAGAAGCGGTAGAGTAGTTGGGGGATAGAATCATTTTAGCAGCCATTATCTTATCAGCAAGGGACAGGTGGAGCAGTGACCAATGATTGCAGTCATCCTACAGGTTCTAAAGCAGGGGAATAAACATGTCTAGTACCACTCCCACTAGATCCAAATGGACCTTAATACCCAGTTACTTAATATGCACAGGGAACCATTGCAGTTTGCCAAATGTGGCCTCAACAGCTGTACAGTTGACACTGAGAGTCAAGAGCTCAGTCTTAGTAAAGTTAGTGTGAAGACCACACACTACCTGAAATGCTCTCAGGGTCTCTGTCAAGTCAGGGATCCCAGCTGGGCATCCTAAAGAAGTTCCAAGAAATTATCCACATATAAGAACATCTGGTAGCTAAAGTTCCCAGCTCGAATGCTCTGCAAGTGAGGGTGCATCTGCAGGGTAACGGCCAGCAACTCAATGATCATGAAAAAACATGGGGGAGAGGTGGCATCCCTGATGGGTACCTCTGAACAATGGAAAGGAGTGGGAAAGGACTGAGTTAGTTAGGACACTGGCAGAAGGCCAAATGTAAAGAGTCTGGATCCCCTCCCAAAAAAATGGGGTCCAAAGTTCATCTTTTCTAAGATAGCATGCAGGTACCCAACTCCACTGAATCAATTGACTTTTCAAAGTTGATGGCAAGCACAGCTGATACATTTGGTGTAGAGCTAGCCAGGTACATCAGGGAGAAAAGAGTCTTATAATGATTAGAACTCAAGCAGCCTTTGGGAAATCCACCTGCAAGGGGTGGATATGGTGAGGGAGAAGAAGCTCCCAATAGGTGGCAAAGGCTTTGGCAAAAATCTTTCTGTCTGAGTTTATTAGTGAGATGGGGTCAAAGCTTGCAGGGAGGGTATGTTCTTACCTTTTTAGGAAGGACCATAATGACCGCTTCCCATATAGTGGGGAAGGAAACAATGACAAAGGATTCTTGAAAGACTGCTTGTAAAATTGGGGTAAACTGATCAGGAATCAGCTGGTATAAATCAGCCGGGATACCATCCCCAGCTGGGGTCTTTCGTGGAGTGAGACAAGTGATTGTAGAATGAATTGCTGATGTAGTAAGAGGGGTCTATAAAGACTCCTTCTGATCTGACAACAGAGAGGGAATGGGAAGGCCAACATGGAAGTCCTCCTGCTGTGCATGATCCAAGGAACCTTGGGAGGCACAGAGAAGCTCATAAAAAGAACACATGATGTTAATGATCTCCAAAGACTGGGTTTTCACCATCATACCAGCATCCTGCAGCCATGGGATATACCTGTCAGCCTGTTGCTTGCACAGCTTGTATGAGAGCAAATACTCAGCTTTCTTCACATCACAGTATTTATGCCTGAGGTGTAACACAGCCAGTTCTGCCTTTTGGGTGCTCAGGGAATGAGTTGCATCAGGAGAGCATGTAAGTCCTGCAACAAGGATGGTGACAGATCTGCAGGGTGTGTGACGTTTAAGCTTTTTCTCCTTGTCACACAACTGAGCTTCACAATCACACTGCCCTTGCTTACATTGGAGGGTTAAAGCAAAAGCCATAGTCTGGCCACATATAAAAGGCCTGAAGACCTTCCACAAGGTGGACTTGGAGGTGGCACCAATGTAATCCCTTGCAAAAATGGAGACCACCTTCCGGAACCAGGAAGGGAACTCCTTATCCTGGAGCAAGAGATTGTCCAGCCACCATGATGTGGATTTGTGGGCAACAGATCCCCATTCCACAACAAACACCACATGGGCAAGCTCTGACAATTACAAATGGGCAATAGTAGCAGACTGCACTATAGCAGTTACATGAGAGGATGCCAATCAGAAATCTAGGCAACTGGAAGTGGAGTATACAGTGGCAACACATAAAATATTAAGGGCCATAGAGTGGCGTAAGCGCCAAAAGTTAGTCAGCAAAAATATCAACATCAAATCACAGAGAACAGTGAGAGCACTGATGTGGTGTTCTATTTTCCAGGAATTCTGGTCCATGTAATACTCCAAGATAATGGTAAAATCGTCGTGTTAAGGGGAGCTAGGGGCAACAGCAATTGATACAAGGGGTTCCATGTCATGATAGCAATCGAAAAAAAGTGGCTGCTATTACAGCGAGTGTACATCACCGAAAAGCAAATGGTGATGTACACCCCACCCCATGAACCCAACTACAGTGACCAAGGAAAATAAACACATCTATGCAGGATTGCTTTCACCCCTAAATCACTATACTCAACTCGGGGGTGCATGGAGGGGGAACAACCAGAATACAAAAAAAACAAATTCCCACACATAGAAAACAATTAAAATACTACCACTACCGAGTCCCGAACCCCAGACCTCCCTCACTGCATGCAGCCACCCTCACCACCACACCAGAATGCCAGCTCTGCAGCACCCCCCAAACCACAGCCCACATACCTCTGCTTCCTGTATGGACCCTGCTTCCTGCCTGGATCCTGCTGTTCCTGTCCTTTGCCATCCTACTCATTCACCATTTTCTCCCCCTACCCAGTCACTCTAACCATGATTGCTACCCTTTTAAGGTAGCTCAAATCACAAGTGCTCAAATTGAGTCACTCAAAATTGAGTCGCTCAGTTTGAGTTGCAATAATAATATGATACTGATGCAAGGCATGAAAAAGCCCTGGATCATCGCTATTATATCCATAGATATTTGCAAGAATCTGTGGACCTTCAGGACTATGAAAAAGTGATGCCAGACACTGACCATCACAGTCCTGAGCAGAAGCTGCCACTGACCACCGGATGGCCTTATGCACCAAAACTGAGACCCCAGCCTTGAAGGACAGAACACAGCTACAGTATGCATTTCCAGCCCCACCCAGTCCCAGTGAAGCTTGGACGCCTTGGCTGGGCAGAGTTTATTCTTTTGCAGAAAGCCCACCTGAACCATCATGCCCTTGAGCCAAGTCAAAGCCCACTTAATTTGAACCAGGGAATTAAGACCCCTCACATTGCAGGAAATGAAAATCAAGGGATCCATAGTGCAGTGTAGGAGGAGACAGAAATACTGTAGACCTGGACAGCAAAGGTAGTGGGTTCTGAGAGGTCCAAGGAAGTGAACAGTGACCCATAAATTGAGAAAATGAGGCACAAGAATGAAAAGCAATAACCTAACATAATAAAAACTGGAGTTATAGTGCAATACACACAGTGAATAGAGTGTAAATAACCTGTGGAACTCACTCCCATAAACTAGAGAGAGGCTAACAGTGCAATAATAATGGACAATAATAGTGCAATTAGGTTTTATCACATCTTTCCTGTATTGTGCCCAAGAATGTTATGTTTTGGTGCAGCAGGATTTTTAACAAAACTTCATTTGTATGCCTATAGTTTCTGCAATTCTAGGGCTCGATTCAGAAAAGGGGCTTTGATCGGCACACCCTGTGGCAAACAGCAGCTTGCACCAAAGTCCCATGAGCCAGGGACTCTGAACCAGATTCTGGTACAGTAGGGGTCCCTTCACCTAAGTCCCCACACTTGCGGCAACCTCGCCCATGTGACAAACACCTGCAGCATGGGAGGGGTGTGCCACAAATTCTTGTGGCAAAGGCAAGAGTCTTCACATCCCTGAATCCCAGGTCACAGAATAAAAACCTGATCCCTGGTGGTCTAGCGCTCCTCCCATCCCCAATGCCGCCGGTCAAGTAAATAAAACCCTCTCCTGATGGTCTAATGCCCCCCTTCCCCGAACCCCGATGTAGCCCAAAATTAAAATGAATAAAAATATCTCCTTTGTAATGGTCTGTTGGCCCACTTCCCCAATCATGATGTTGCCCATATTTAATGAATAAAAGAAAATCCTCTCCTGGTGGTATAATGGCCCCTCTCCCTGATCCCCAATGTTTCCCTATAGTAAATAAACAAAAGGATCCCCTCCCTGGTAGTCTAGTGCCCCTCCCTCCCAGAACCCCGATGTTGCCCAACAATAAAATGCATAGTAATGTCCCCTTCCTGGTGGTCTAGAGGACCCCCACCTCTGCAGGTAGTGCTCACCACCACCACACTCCCTCCCATCCCATAACACAACTGGCACAGCCCACATCTCACCTCTGTGGCCAGCCGCCAGACTGAACTGTCATCAAACGCCAACTGTATAGTGCATGTACTCATATATAAATCATTAGCACATACACTATACAGTCAGTGCTCATAGAAACATAGCAGTTCAGTAGGGCGGCCAGCCATGGAACTGAGAGGTGGGCTGTGCCAGTCACCAACTACCTTATGGGACAGGGGAAGAGGGGTGGTGGGCACTACCTGCTGGGGTGGGGGTCCACTAAACCACCAGGTAGGGGACATTATTAGTCATATTAATTTTGGGCCACATAGCGGATCAGGGAGAGGAGGGGGGCAACTTGACCACCAGGAAGGTGATATTATTATGCATTTTAATGTCCGGCAATATCAGGGTTTGGGGAAGGGTGCTGATAGACTACCAGCGAGGAAATTTATTTATTTATTTATTTACTATAGGACACATCAGGGATCGGGAGGGCACTTGACTACCAGGGAAGGGATCCTTTTATTTATTCACTATCTGGGCACATCGGGAATCAGGGAAGTGGGA
The DNA here is from genome assembly GCA_016271365.2 of Neoceratodus forsteri. Taxonomy (NCBI): domain Eukaryota; kingdom Metazoa; phylum Chordata; order Ceratodontiformes; family Ceratodontidae; genus Neoceratodus; species Neoceratodus forsteri. The sequence continues at coordinate 587,408,922 of CM028131.1, forward strand.
CCATGGCATATTGCCACAAACAGGAAACTCTCCCACAGGAGAATTTTCTAAGTCCCTTTAGACCAGTCCTATCTGGTCTCAGAATATTTTGAATTTCTCCTTCTAGGAGAGTTATGAGAATCTCATTTACAGAGATGTGGCAGCTTGCATCTGCCACATGCACCCTAGCGCCATGCCACTGCCCATTTCTGGGTGCAGAGATGGCACAAGCCTCATTTGGGGCAGGCAGCCTGCGGTTGACACAGGCTGCTTTTGTGAATAGCTCAGTGGGCAGTTTTTGACACATGGTGCCCCTTAAGCCATTTATGTTTGATGCAGGCACCTTGCGTCACTCTCAGGGCTTTGAGAATTGAGCCCCTAATGTTTATACTTAAGTCTTTATTGGGGTTTTAAAGTATTTTTTTGCACTTATGCACTTTGTAATGAAATTGTGTATGATTTTGACATATGGAATTCTTTTTCCCGTGAACCTAATTTTTATTTACTTGCTGTTCGTAATATATCTTTAAGGGTTCAGGATTTAAGAGCTGTGTATGCAGTACCATGATATCCTTTGATAAAACGCAATACTGCGGTAAATGCATCAGGTGACGGGGGAGCTGCTGTATGTGGAGGGTGGCAAGGAGGACTGTAGCATCCTGGATCCATATTGCTGCATTTTAAATTTTGTACACGCTGTGTGACTTTTCAATAAACAAAGCACTTGTTTGGATATACCAGGTCTGGTTTCTTCCTTGACTGTGTCTTAAGTGACCGTGAATGTGGATTCCTTGGCTGTGTCAAGCCAATACATTCAGTCTGTGGCTTTGGAGATACTGGTTACCTCACTCTCTTCATCATCACATTACCAGACTGACCAAGACCTGTAGGTAAGGAAATACAGTGGATGCAGTCTTGATCTACCAGGGCCCTTGGTGCAGGACAAGCCAAAGTATTCAAAGCCGAGGCCAGAATGGCAGGGTCAGTTTCAGTAAAAATAGCAAAACCTGGAAGGGAAAAGTGAGATAACTGCAGTCATCTGAGAAAGAGCACCATAGATAAAGAACCTGTTGAAGTAACAACATGCAGAAGTGGACAATCCAGTCCCCAGAAGGAACAACACAGGGATTGCGTGGGAGAGGGTGGGAGGAACCTCCTGATCAGGAGCGGGAGAAGGGTGGATAGGAGGGCAGAAGGAAAGACGAGACAAGGCAGATGGGGTCACAAGAGGACATGGGCACAAGAACTGTAACTTGGGGGGTAAGTCCCCCATGTACTATGAATGAGAGGAGGGGAGAGGAACTTCCTAGCAGTACAGAGTAGATAAATGGTGAGAAGGGAGGGAGAGGTAACAGATGCCATACTCTGGGAGGCCCCCAAAAGAGGAGACATTGCATTGAGTGGTGAGCACGGGTCCATGTGGGTCATGAGAGCCAATCAACAGAGGCTGGTGGGACATCAGTGAAGATGGGAGGGACTTGTGAAAACACTTAACACTCCTATTACAATACAGAAGAACATAAAGCAGAAGTCCCCATGCTCTGCCAGCCACCTCCTACTGAGGACTCTGGACAGGAGAGAGGCAGACAGACATTGGCCAGACAGGGCCTGCCACTATGAAGGGAACCAATCATAAGAGCAGCAGTCACCACTCAGTGCTTGACAGCCATTCAATGCCATGGCAAAAAGGAAACAATCAAGGCACTAAGTAAAAGGCTACAAAAAAGGAAAGTAAATTCATAAAAAGGCACACCAGGTGCCAGTGAACACCAGGCCAACCATGGCACAACTAAAAGGAGACACAGAGGACAAGCATATTGGCTAGACATTTGGGAGGGGAAAGAGTAGAACCTGGTCATCCAAACAAATGACAGGAAGAATATGTCAAAAACTTCATAAACTAAGATAAGACAAGAGTCCCATGTTCCACTATGAAAGAGTCAAACCTAATCTCACCTTACACTTGATCAAGCAGGGTCAACCTGCCCCTGCACATGGCCAGTCAGTTAGAGGGCATTGTGGGAGAAGAACATGTGGTGGTGCCAATGAGGGAGAGAAAGAGACTGGCAGCATGCCATTTACAAAAAGCAGTGAGTAACCATGGAGACCATGTTAAGCAAGGAGAGAAATATAACACAGTCTCTGTATGTGAACTGAAGGGGGCTGTCAAACAAAACATGCCCAGCCTGTAAACAGCATAAGCAGTAAATTCACAACCCCTCTGACCAGCCCTCTCAAAACCTGGAAAAGAGTACAAACAACACAACTTTAAAATGTGCAACATAGTCTACAATTATCCTCCGCCCATCACACATATAGTAGGGGCAGCAGTCCCAGAAGGTAGTGGAGTGAGTCCCAAATGCTCAACAGAGTGAAAAGAAGAGCCTCGGAGTTGCTGCTATTTGACATCCCCTCCCAGGAGGTGCAACCTTTACCCCAAGCCCCACCAGTGCATAGAAAAAAAAGCAGTACAGACATAACAATAACAGCCTACTACTAGCAGGACATGCTGGGGGAGAGAACTCCAAACCCAGAGGGGGGAGGAACAGCCAAGGAAAGGTGCACAATAAGTGAACAGTTTAGAACTTACAAACATCCCATATCAGCTTGACTGCTTCTGTGGAGATCATGGTGGCAGGGAGTCCGGAAGGCTGCAGCAGAGAGTACAGCTGAGGAGGTGCCAGTGGTGTAGCAGCCCTATCCACACACAATCTGGAATTTGCAGGAAAAGAAGTTGGTTTTATGGCCGAGCTGGCAGGAGGTGATGAGGATGATGCAGAGGTAGAAGTCTCTGGTGCCACATCAGAGGGGGAGGCCTTCTGCAGAAGGTTGTATTCATTCCATATGGGTAGTGGTGAGATCATTGCAGAGCTAGCAGAAGATTCTGAAGAAGTCCAATGATGAGTCTCAGGGTGGCCATTAGCCCCAGCAGTGTTTCTAAAGACTTCAGTCTTGACATGTTTGCAGCCTCATCTCTTACTCTGTTGAATCCACTGACCTTAAATGCCACAATTAAGCTGAGGATCACCATCATAGGCAGTGCTGCCAGGAGAGGTATCCATGGCTACAGGCTGAGACCAGGAAGGGAGAGAGTCATATGAGGAGACAGGGAACTGATACCTAACCACTGCCTGTTGATCAAGTCATCCACAGCAGCAGGGCTGTCAAACTGGTAAGTAGCCCCATCAACTTGGATCTGCAGAGAGGCAGGGAATCTGAGAGATGTAGCTGCACCCAAGTGAAAAAGATTCATCTTCACAGGGACATAGGCATGCCAGTGGGCAGAAATATCCAAGGAAAGGTTCTCAGAAAAAGGCAGTTGGTGGCCTTCCCATGAAAGTGGGCCCTGATCTTATGTGAGCTGCATAATATTTTCCTTCACAGGGCAGCATAGCAGCCTCATCAGGATGGGGCCGAGGTTGTTGTTAAGTTTAAGGTGAGGTGCCAAGGATCAATGTACCCACTTGATTTCCACCGAAAGGCAGTTCAGAGGATTTGAGAGAGATAGGATCAGTGATTGCTGAAATGGCATTACTTCCTTGCCCTCAGCCCCCAAGAAGAGACCCACTAAATGAAGGTTTGTGTGCCTGGACCAGTTTTATAAATCATCCACCAAAGCAAACAAGAACTGAATAATCCTGTCTGGCTCTAGAGCTAGCCACAGATAGTAACATGCAAGCTCTCCAGCTGTAACTGCTATTGATTCCCAGTACCCTCTGCCTCAAGTCCTAGATAGTCTGATTTGTCTGGGCTACTGATTCCTTTATATCAACAGTGTCATGTAGGACGCACTGGAGCTATTAGGTAATGTTGGCAAGATCCAGGAGTGTGGGCCATGTGAATGCCATCCTTCTGAAGCACCAGACAAGCAAAGAGATAGGAAAGCAAGAGCTGCATGGGTAAGGGTCATGAGAGGACTTCAGCAGAGCCGGCTAAGAGAGCTGACTGGTGCTGGAGGAGAGTTACACCACAAATAACAACTGCAGCCTAAACACTATGGTGATAGCTACACAAAACTGTCAAAATCAATGAGAAAATGCAGAAGGAGCTGGGTAGCTGTGAGGCTATACACTCAGGGCTGTGCCCCATTAAAGAAGTAGGTTGCCATCCTGCCGGGGGCTAGCCACACCTCTCCTGTACTTTGAAAAACTTAGCATAGGCTGGCCCAGTGGCACCAAGGGTTGAGACACTTGATGCCACACCTCGCACCATGCCGGTGACCTGTGTTCCAGAATGAGCGCGAGCCTCTGTGGGGAGGAGATGGATCGAGCATCCGATGGACAGCTCTTCATCACCAGGAAGGGGGGGGTATCCTAGGTCAGCACATACCTGACCCCTGGTGGAGGCTGGGGGTTGGCACTATGCTACCACAACAGTAGGGGTGGGGGTAGGGCAGATGCTTGGTGGGGCCACAGAGGGGTGTGTGCATGAGCCTGCAGCAGGCATCACTGCACGCCCAGCTCCAGCAGGGGAAAGAGAAAATGTGAAAAGACCCTGATGGCTGGTCGTTGTGACTTGATGGGTGTTCCCATCATGCTCCATTCCTGACGTAATGCCCTGAACTGGATCCTGTTGGTGGGTGGGGGGTCCCCGCTGCCCTGCCATGGAGGGTAAGCTGTGGGGGTTACAGGGGTGAGGGTCTGAAGGAACAGAGGTGATGGATGGTGGCTGGACAAGGGCCAGGCTGGGGGAGAAATCTGAAGCTAAAAAAATACTTGGCATCGAGTATGTTAGATATGTCTGAAGGGAGTGACACTACTGTTGATGGGAATTTCCATGGTATAATGGAGGAGAAGGAAAAGTTGTAAGTGATCCAAACATTTGGAATCTAAGTGTAACCCCCTGCAAATGGCGGTTCCTAAAAGCCTTCCAGGAGCTTGCCTGAGTGCTCCCTGCCTAGCTGGAATTTGGCGAAATGCCATCTAGTTGTGGGTGCTGCCCACACTCCAAAGCCTATGAGTACTGTCTCTTTAAGGTCTGCTGCTTGCCGAGATAATTAGTTTCCTTGGGGGGACTGTATGTTCTTTGCTCAAGTCCTGACTGAGCTGCTGAGCGATTGCTCTGATTCTGCTGTTGCTAGTGGCACAGAGGGAGCTCTTTACAAAGATGTAATTGTTTGCTGATTATTAGTTGGGTAGATGATGAAAATGTAGTTTGTTCTAACCCGCCTTTTTGCAGCATGAACTGTTCTGAGAAGCCCCACCATTTTGATTCTGAACTGCTGAGCTGGACCAATTGGGTTGGGAGAGCCCTAAAATAGAGACTGCTTGGGCCAATCAGAAAAGGGACTCCCAGCTGGAGCTTGTTACAAAGGGGCTAAATGGAAGGAGCCCCTGGGAAGTGTAGTTCCGGTCCAATGGCGCCATTTTTGCACCTATAAAGGGAGCCCTGCAGTGACTGACAGTTTCATCAGCCAACCAGACTCTAGAGGAGCTAAGGGAAATGCATTGAACTGTTGCTGGCAAGACAGATCCGAGGTGACAGTGAAGAGAGAAGGAGCCTTGTTGTTCGAACGGCGAGTAGTTCATGCAGGAAGCGAGTGTGTAGGCCCCAAAGTCGGTCTGCGGCCATTGGTAATCGTAGTTCAGACTGAATCCGAGTTGTGAGGAGGAAAAAGAAGCAGAAGTGGGAACCAGGCTTAACCTGAAGAAGACCGAAAGTTTGCTGAATGCGATAGGCCTGTCAGGGACTGCTGATGCTGTGTGTGCTCCCGGGTATTTTGCAGTAATTGCGATCAGGATTGTGCAGCAGGCGTGGCACAGTACTTTCCTTTGCATATAAATGTGCCTTAAATTGGAGGGAGATTGTGATCTTAATTTCCCTCACTCTGCAGTGTGTGCTGAAAGCTGGAAACCCAGAAACAACACCATCCATCCGATAATCTGTATTGGGTATCATGAGCACAATTCAGGGCAACCCCCTGCAACAATTTATGAATCAAAAGTGTGCCATCTGATTTACTGGTGCTTTGTTTTTCTTGAACTGAGCCTCTGCTCCATATAATAATTTTGCTGCGCATGCCTTTCTTTCTTTGAGGGCCCCAACCAGCTGCACCAGCCGGCCAACAGACCTGGCTAGACCCCACCATCCTGGGTACCCAGCGAGTAGTTTGGACCCTAAGTTCCATGCATAGCACTGTGATTTATATGTCTTAATGCAAAATCAAACTGATTCCCCTTCCTTGTTACTTCCCCTGAATAAATCAGATTTATGTTTGTTGAATTATATCCTACTTGTGGTGTCAGTACATAAAGCAGAAAATATTGCATAGTTGCTGTGACATTGCCTAACCTTATTTTACAGGAGGTCCTCAAGGACATACTGCAGAATCAGTCCTGAGGGTAAGTGGGTACTGTATGTGTAATGAGTGTGCATATGTGGGGTATTGGGAAGGTAACCCCCTTGTACTGTGTGGGCCACTAGTGGGAACAAAGGGGGGATCACAGGGTCCCAGGGGGCTGTGCCCAAGGTAGTTTAACCACTACCAACCCTGACCTCTGGGTGAAGGCACCCATCACTGGACCTAGGCCCCTTAACCTGTCACTAGCCATACAGGCAGGGGTAGTAGCCCTTGGGATAGCACCACCTAGGGGTTACATAAGAAAGGAAACATTTAAGCCACCATTTACATTTTGTTCCAAATCAAACAATGAGTGTTAAATATTTTGAGAAGCTACTGTTACAGAAGGTTAGAGACATTTTTTTTCTGAACAGAACACTCAGAGACTGCATAGAAACTTAACCAGTGAACATAAAGCAATGGATGAATAAGTATGTAGGCAGGGAACTATCATTAAACTGGCCAATAAGAAAACATATACTAATATGGTGAAAGATCTTTTAAATGATGGGGACAAGTACAGACCACAGCAGGAAAACCTGACAAATGTGTTTGAAATGGAACTTGAAGGAACTCTGGGATGGAGCTCAATACTGAAAAAGAGGTCTATGACCTCTGGCAGCTCTGTATAGGATGAAGAAGGAGTGGCTGCATACTGAATTTCTTGGAGATTGTAGCAGGGATTCTCATAAACTATACCACTATTAATAATAGGCAACCCACCATTGCCTATTCATTGTCTACAGTATGTTTAGTTCAGCTGCATTTGAGGTGCACTGTGACTATTACATTTTAAACAAGCATTTGTCAATGCCAAATGTTGATTGCATTGGTACGTTGAGCTCACTCACTGGCCCTCTGTCATTCGCTCGTTCTGTTTCTCCCAGTGCTGCAGGCTGCTGTGTTGTACTGGGCTCCTGCCTGTGTTGACACCCTTTTCTGTCCACAAAGAAATCCGCAGCTGTCCTGACAGAGCTCTGTTGAGGTGGGACACTCCCCCCTCTGACTTGCTCATTCTGTTTCTCCTTGGGCTGCTGGCTGGCCTTTTGCACTGGGCTCCTGTCTCTATTGGTGGCTTTTTCTGCCCACAAAGAAATCTGCAGTAGTCCCAAAACAGGTCCGTTGAGTTTGCTCACTCCCCCTCTGTCACTCGCTCATCAATTTTCTGCCAGCGCTGCAGGCTGGCCTTTTGTACTGGGCTCCTGCCTGCATTGCTACCTTTTTCTGTCCACAAAGAAATCTGCAGCAGTCACGATAGAGCTCTGTTGAGCTCACTCACTCACTCCCCCTCCTTCATTCGCTCGTTCTGTGTCTCCAACTACTGCAGGCTGCCCTTTTGTACTGGGCTCCTGCCTGCATTGGTGGCTTTTTCTGTCCACAAAAAAATCTGCAGCAGTACCGACACAGCTCCGTTGAGCTTGCTCGCTCCCCCCTCTCTCAATTGCTTTTCTCAATGTAGGCACTTGGAGTCCATGGTGGAGGAGCCTGTGTTGGAGAGAGCTAAAGCAGGGGTTACGCTGGAAGCTTTATCCTGGAAGGGCAACCAAGGAAAATTCAGACCAGAGAAACTTGAGCAAAGGATTTAAAAACACAGCAGAGAAGTCCCTTATCAAAACGAAAAAAGGGAGTTTGATATGGGCTGATTAGAGCTGAGTTTGAATTATTTTTTAGTGTGGATTTGTGTGTTCTTAGTCACATATTTATTGTTAAAGTGAACTGGAGTTTGCTTTTCAGTAGTCTGTTAAATGGAAATAATTCAGCTTCTTTTTTCCAAACTCCATTGTTTAGATAGGTTTAATTAAGTTTTTAGAGAAGATCTGTTTTGCCAATTTTATTGTACTTACTGAGATGTATTTTTTAAGGTTAACATTTTTTAAAACTAACATTTTAGAATTCATGGGGAATTGGCCACATGACCCTGGCTGCCTGGGCTTAAAGTGCATGTGCCGGCATCTAAAAAATAGATTACTCCATTGCTAGCTCACCTGAAGAAATCAAGAGTAGAGCCCCAACCAAGAAGCCTATACCAATGAACTGAAGGAGTGATCCTGCTTTCCTTCATTTAAATTTTATAATTATGCATCTGTGACTGCAGCAAAAAGTAAACAGAAATTTTGTTTTTGGTTTTGCTGGTGACATAGTATAGTACCTCAGCAAGGTACTGTATGTGAGAGCGTTTGAGCCTGAAAATATTCCCCGTTCTGTTTTCTCTAAAGTATATTATTTATTTTGGGGATTCCTTTTGTATGGCCATAGCTGTTATTTATTCAAAAAAGTCCTTAGAAAGACAACAAATAATTCTAAACATATTTTTTTCTATGATATTTGCGAATTGGCCCATATGAAGCAGTCTCTCATCCAATCACATTTAATTTTTAATTTACCAGGTCATGGGACTTGCTGGCTCAAAGATACAGACCCATACCCAGTACCCAACACAGCGAGAGACAGAGGGAGAGAAGGAGCCAAGATATCAGCCCAGCTATCAGTAATTAAAGACTGGATGAGATTTAAAAGACTGCCACTTGGGAAAGGTCCTTCACCTAAGGAGTGAGAGGAACTAAAAATAACTGAACCAAGTACATGTCTAATCTGCCAATGGATGCCTTATATGGGAGGATACTGGACAGTTTTAAAGAATTAGTGAAGTCTTGAATGCTTCCAGATATGCTGCAATCTTTAAATTTAAGAGTTTGATTCTACTAGTTTTTGGAACTTTTGAATATGTGCAGCTCTGGAAGATTGTAAAGTAGCAGTTTGTTGATGTATGTATTCAAACCAAAGGCAAATTACGTATCATATACTGTTCGCACAGAGAATGAAACACTACGAAATCTCTTACAGTGACAATCTCGACAGGTTTCATGATAGATCCCTTCAATAATACCATCGGTCTCTGTGAAGGATCAGTTACACAAAAAGGGAAAGATAAGATTCACAGTGAGGGAGTAAAGGAGGGAATTATCCCATTCACTGTTTCCATTAACAACAATTTAATAATTTAATGACTTTTTCAGAAGAATTGGGCATCACCCCTAAATTGTGGTACTCTAGTCAATGTCCCATGTCCCATGGAAGGAAGGTAAAGAAATAAAGGTGAACTAGGAGAAGTCATTTCGGAGTTACAAGTTTCTATAGATGGATTGAAACAATGTGAAAGTCATCTTAAATACTCTCAGTACTGAAGAAATTGCTTGCCAAATACGTTAATGAACAAAAATGCATATGTTATTACAGACACTCCAGAATATAAACCTAGCTGTCTAATTGATGATCTGGTTCAAGTAATGAGGAATCAGTGTTGTACAAACCTTATCCTCATGGAACAATCCATAATAAATAGGGATATTTTAGAATCACTAAGGGGAGAGGTTGCCATAAATAGAGCTCAATTAGATGACATGCTCTTTAGAATAACACATACAGACACAACTAATGATTCTATCTCATTGGATTAGGAAGATTCACCTATCTTTTTTTTTTTGTATTCTTTATTTATGCTCCTTTCAAGCTTGGGCATCCTTCCGAGGTATGCACTCAGTCCCAGCCTCTACTCCCTTGCCTGAACCCTCATTATTGGAGACACTCCCTCAACCACCCAGGCAGATCTAACCCCCTGGATCACCCTCCAGGGTGGGCCTGTCTGCCCATGATGGCCTGTCTGTAATTAAGGAGATCCTACCTGGTGTGAGTTGGGTCAGCCCTGGAGTCCTCCAGATGATGGGCCAGCAGTCAGGATGTGGGCTGCATCCCTGGCATCCTCTTCATCTCCACAAGTGAGAAGGGGGTTTTCTACTTGTAGTTCCCCCCCTGGGAGTGTGGTGTGCAATGATATCTGCGCATGGCTGCCTTGCTGACATTTGCTGCACTCCTTCCCCACTTACATAGAGTTGACTTGCCTGAGGTACCACTGGTCTCCACCGGGGGTCACTAGGCAGCCGAGCTAACCCCAAAAACCTCCACAGAGAGAGGAGAGCAGTCCTCTGGACACTCAATCCTCTCTCTCCCCTGCCAACCCTCGACGGCCCGGGCCCATTCCTGAACCCAGGTCGCCAGAGAGGCGCGAGGTGTGGCATTCAGTGCCTCAACCCTCAGTGCCACTGAGCTGGCCGAGATTCACCTATCTTGAAGATACCAGATTTTAGCTCTATACATATCGCAGATAGCCCAGATCCAAAATGTAAATCACTGGGGAAAAGATTCAAAAGGGGAAAAGAAAAAAAAAAAAATTAATTACACTGTGGCCTGGATATTCAGACTGCACCAGACAGTGGTGCAAGCCTGGGTACAGTGCAACTGGGATGCATCGGGCCAGGTCCAGGTGATATTCAATGGTGAAGTGCCATGGCACAGCACCATTGAATATGGCAGGGATAGAGCAGGTACTGTGCATGGTGCAGTGGCACAGCACTGGCACAAGCTACAGATAGGGAGCAAGGGGATGTGAATGAAGTCATTCATACATTTGGGACTATCTAGTACAGTATGCCCTGCAAGCCTATACTGTACCTGTCATTCAGTGGGTGGCCGGGCAGTATGCGGGTGGGCTACAGCCACCCACCGATGACGAGAGGGGGAGGGGTGTGTGCATAGGGTCCTGTGTGGGTAGGAGGGGTGGGGGTGCCTCTGGATCACCAGGGAATTACGTTTCATCAATTTACCATGCTCACAGACCTGGGAGGGTGGAGGGTCCACTAGATCACCAGGGACTGTATTATTATACATCCATCGGGGCATCGGGAGGAAGAGGGGTCCACTAGACCACCAGGGATTGTATTAATGTATATTCATCTAGAACCTGGGAGGGAGAGGGGCCAACTAGACTACCAGGGACAGAATTATTACACATCTACCGCAATTGGGGTAACGAGAAGGAGGGGGTGCCCACTAGACTACTAGGGTTATGTGGGTGCTTCTTGACAGTGTTCTGGGTGGGCAGGTGGCCACCCACGGCTGGCAGCTGCTGTGTTGCATCATGTAATACAGCAACCCACCTGTGGGTGGCCAGGATTTTTTCCCACATGTCATGGGCTCAACTTTGAGCTCCCCTATATGGTGCAATGCAGGGTTGTGCTGTCATATGCGCTGCACATCCTGGGCTGAATATCGGGATGTGCCACATATGCATGGGCATGCCCCCTGCATCGGTGCTGCATATGATTACATTGCACCCCAGCGCATCGGGATTTGTACTGCGCTGGGCAGCCTTTCCAATATCCTACTGGGTCGCATTGCAGGGTTGCGCCGGCATAACTCTGTTGCCCCATGCTCAACCCTTATGAATATCTGGGCCTTAACATACAAAATGCTGCACTGTGGAACAATATTCTAGAGACAGATACTAGTACAGAAATGGGAATCTTAAAAGTACATAATCTTGTTTCTGCATTAAATAATGTGAGAGAAGTAGCTGAGGAAACTAGACCCCAAGAAATGCTGCAAATGCCACTGGTGCCATATTTAAACATTCTGGAGAATGAAATTATCCAATTAAATCAACATCTTGGCATTTGTCCTATAAATGATATGGATGGATGTTACGATGATCCTCAGAGTAACAGTGCAGTAAATGTAACCGAAAAAGTTACAAACAGAGTTGCAGGCCCAATACAGGATGCTAGAATTTCAGTAGCTCTACTTTCACAGAACAATAATAATGACAGTGTAACAACACACCCTCCGATTAGATTTATGGGTCTGACTGATTGGATTTCTTTAGAAAAGGGAAATCAAATTAAGCCAATGACTGATAAACTGAAAATGGTTTCAGATATAGACTTTGGTAAGGGGGATATTCTGAAAGTAAAAAACATCCTGATAGATTTTGCTGTCCTGGTGGATGTTACTTTTTGATCTCCTACAGTAGCTAATTATGTGTGGCTGAATGGGCTTGCTGTACAGGGCAGAGACTTGACTGTAACTTTCCTGAACAGACATCTTCAATAACAGAGAGAAAAAACAAGGGGAGACAGATGAGGAAAATGTTTATCTATGTTTGTTTGGATTGGCACAATTAGAAAATGAACATGACTATAAATAAATTAATGTGATATGTAACTTATTAAGTAATTTCCTGCAGATTCCTTTGGGAAAAGAAGGCAATATTCTCACTAAAAGGTCAGGAACTATCAGCCAGGTGGATAAAGGTCAGGAACTAATAGCCAGGTGGATATATTAGTGCACAATTGAAAATTGACTGAACACATCTTACAAAAAATGAGTGTACTGAATTTTTGTAAGGTGTGTTCAGTCAATTTTCTATACTGCACTAATATAAATGAATAATAGGGGATTTAATCTGGTGAACTCTGTTGTTCTAGGTTTTCATGTTAGAACACAGAGTCCTAATGAATATGATATTATAACTACTGTACTGTTAACAGTTTTTTGTGTTAGTTGGATATAATGAATGACAGTTATATTTACAAGTGGAAACATTAGCCCTAAATTCTACATATATTACTACTAATGAACATAATTATGGTTTACTGCTTTTATCATGGAATATTGCTGAATGGGGAAATAAGATGGCTGATCATGAGTGGAAGAAATTTGTCACAAAATTTGATAGTTTATGCTTCCAGGAAACGTTGCATAATAGAAATGTTATTTATTTATTGAGTTCTAGGATTACAAGTACCTTTGAACCAAAGGTTCATTTACAAAGGTTCTGCATCAAACATTGCAGTGTAAACAGTAATAGTAACTACAGTAGCATAACAGGTGTATATGACAAAAAATGGAAAGTACAAATACAGGATTACAAAATAACAGGAGACATGTTATGCTTTCTAAGAACAACAAGTTGCAATCACAGCAGTGACACTGTCAATAAGTGCAGGTGGTAAACATTTACAAAGTTTGTGGTCATACATTGTAGTGTAAGCAGCAAAAGTAAATACAAGAGTGTAACAGTCTTACGAGAGACAAAGAAATGGCTAAAACAAGGTAGGAATGCAGGGAAAACAGGAAATAGGATATGTAGTCCATAAACAACAAATTGCAGTCACAGCAGTGACATTGTCAATAAATGCAAGTAGTGGCAAGAGGTACAAGGAAGGATTTTTGGGGAGGAGAAGAGGATGAGAGGAAAAAGTGGGAGGGGAGGGGAGCTAATAGGGTGAGGGAGCCTCTGGGAGGGTTGGTGGAAGGAGTGCGCAATTGAAGAACTAGTGGAAAGTGGGTGTGAGACCCTGAAGAGGTGGGCAAATATAGTGTAAAGAGTCAGAGGAATGACATGCCATCTTAGGGGGAACAATCACAGCTACTAAGAGAGATGAGGTAATACCAAAGTTTACATTTGTAGGGGCCAATATTAATATAAATGGGCATGAAGGTTTTCATTTTCCTGGAACTAAATCTCAAAAACTAGGTAGGTGTTTGGGAGGGTTAGTTACTTTTACTAATTTATTTATTATTTATTTATTGAATTTTGGTAACCGGGTGAGCCCACTGAGATATTACAGTCACTTTTTCAGGGGCAACCTGGGAGAGCAGTACATACAAAATACAGTGCATTTTACAGAGAAAGGGCAAAGATACATTGGATTGGGTTACAACAAATTTCAGGACAAACTGGGTGTATATATATATATATATATATATATATATATATATATATATATATCACCTATGTTATACGATAATAGAATAGTCTAATACAGTAGAAAAGTAGGCTAGTTCACAAAACAGTGTAGAGCAGCAGCAGTACAGGCTAAGACTATGGATTAGAATAGTATCGACTTCATACAAGGAAAGATAGAAGAGCCATGGCCTAGTTCTGCAGGGTAGTTATCTGTACAGATTAGGGAAGTAGAGGAATGTTATCGGGAGCAGACGCAAAGAGAGGAGGCAATGAGGTGGGGTAGTAATGAGGATTTAAATCTGAGGAAGGATAGTACATAGATACATAGATACATAGATACATAGACAGTGTCGGCAGATAAGGGCCTATGGCCCACCCAGTCTGCCCATATGAGCTTGTAAGTTCAGTTTGTTTTCCTAGAAGTCTGTTGCCCCTCACCCCTGACCTCCAGAATTCCTTTATGTCTATCCCATGCATTCTTAAATCCTGTGATTGTTTCAGCCCCCACCACTTCCTCTGGCAGGGTGTTCCACTTGTCCACCACCTGTTCTGTGAAGAAATTCTTTCTCATGTTTCCTCTGAATCGTCCTCCCTCCAACTTCATCCCATGCCCTCTAGTCCTGGAACATCTTTTTCGCTTAAAAATAGTGTTTTCCTGCATCCTGTTCCTCCCTGTAAGATACTTATATGTCTCTATCATATCCCCTCTCTCCCTCCTCTCCTCCAGGGAGTACATGTTCAGTTCCTTCAACCTGTCTTCATAGGACTTGTGATGCAATCCATGCACCATCTTTGTTGCCCTCCTCTGAACCTTCTCTACCCTGTCTATGTCCTTACATAGGTATGGTCTCCAGAACTGTAGATTGTACTCCAGGTGGGGCCTCACTAGTGTCTTGTATAAGCGGAATTATGACCTCCCTTTTCCTGGTGATGCCCCTGCCTATACATCCCAGCATCCTATTTGCTTTACCTGCTGCCTTGTCACACTGTTTCCCTACCTTGAGGTCATCAGAGATGATAACCCCAAGATCCCTTTCCTGCTTGGTGCATGCTATATCCTCACTCCCCAACTGATATATTGTGCCAGGGTTTTTGTGCCCCATATGCATTATCTTGCTCTTCTTTTCATTGAATTTCAACTGCCAAACCCCTGACCATTCTTCAAGTTTCTGCAGGTCGCTTCTCATTCTGTCTACACCCTCTGGTGTGTCTACTCTGTTACAGAGCTTTGTGTCATCAGCGAACAGTGAAATTCTGCCTTCTAGGTCCTGTGCAATGTCACTGATGAAGATGTTGAATAGGACCGATCCCAGCACTGAACCCTGTGGTACCCCACTGGTCACTCGTCCCTCTGTGGAGTGACAGCCATTTCATCACACCCTCTGTGTCCTGCCACCCAGCCAGTCACCTACCCACCACACTACTGTCCTGCCCACACCCATATTTCCCAGTTTGTGTAATAGTCTTCTATGTGGCACAGTGTCAAAGGCCTTGCTGAAGTCCAGATAGGCCATGTCCACTGCCCTCCCCTGATCCACCTCCCTAGTCACCCAGTCAAAAAATTCAACAAGGTTGGTCTGACATGACCTCCCCCTGGTGAAACCAAGCTGCCTTCGGTCCTGTAGTCCATTGACAACCAGATGTTCCACCAATCTCTTCTTCAGTAGTAAGGGGTGAGGTGGGAAGTTCCAGGCATGTAGGGCAGAGTAGGCAGATGATCTTCAGGCCACTGCAAGCCATAATTTGGGCAGAACAAGCAATGGAAGTGAAGTGGACCTAAGGGCTCACTGAGGTTGCTGAAGCCTAACAAGCTCGCCAAGGTGGGGGGAGTGTATTTATGGACCACTTTGTGCATCAGGCAGAGGGTGGAAAAACAGAGTTTAGATTCATAGGTTAACCAACCCAAGAAAGAAAGGACATTGCAGTGGAGATAGTGGGCATTGACTCCCAAAGCGAATCTACCCATCCTGTGATAGGCCTGTTTAAGGCAGGATAGGACAGTTGAGTTGGCTGCGAGCAAGAGAGGTGCACAATAAGTAAGGAGGAGAAGGAATGAGGTAACTGCGATATTATGATGAGAGACTGATGTGAGGAAGGGACTGATAAGGTAAAGCATGACAATCTTTTGGCTAATAGATTTTGTAAGGAGGGTGACATGAGTGTCAAGAAAAAATGTTGAATCAAGGTGGACTCCATGATTCGTGGTGTGGACCCCCACCTGAGACAAAACGAACGTGCAGATGTGCAAGTCAGATGTCTCCCAGGAGTATCCACTTTTAATTTTTTTATTTATTAACGGTATTGGAATTACAAACCTTTGAGTCAGAGACTCATTTACAAAGGCTCCACGTCAGAGTGAATAACAAGTGACGATATACAGCTGAGAAGTTAAAATTTCCTATACATGGGAGTAGCTAAGGTAGAAGTAACAGTTTACAGCACTTGATAAATAGCACAATAGAACAGAGCAATCAAACTCAAGGGGTATAATGGGGTTACATGCAGGCCTTGGCAGGGAGGAATACCATACAGGGCTCAGAGAGCAGGACAGGAGTCCTTTGTTGGAGAGGGGGACAGCAGCCAAGATGGCAGGCAGATAGTACAAGAGATTAGATGGAAGGGCAACTGCTATGGGCGGGTACAGATACAGGAGGGAAGAGGTGGTGGCGGAGGGTGGTTTTAAACTGCCCAAATCTACTTTCAGTGGTGATGGCAGCAGGGAGGGAGTTAAACCAGGATGGGGCTCTGTACAGGAAGCACCTTTGTGCCAGAGAGGTCCTGACTGTGGGTACATGGACAGTGGGTTTGGAGGAGCTTCTGGCGAGAGAGTTAGGGGAGTGGGGTGGATAAGTGTGAACAAGCTCGGGGGGGGCAAGACCAGCTACAATTTTCCAGGTGAAGAGGCAGGTCTGGTACAGTAGCCGCTCTTCAAAATTGAGCATATTTGCCAAAGAATAGAGTGAGCAGATGTGGGTGAGCCTGTTGGCACCTGTGAGCAGAAGGCATGCTTTGTTAATGGACATATTGACTTGGTTGAGGGCAGTGTTGTCTGCTGCCCTGTAGACCAAGGACCCATAGTCAATGAGGGATAGGACTGAAGATGTAATGGCCAGTCTCAGGGATTATGGGCGGGGGGAGGCAGTACATGTGCTGGTAGAGAAGACCGATTTGAGAGTTAACTGCTTAGCAGAGGTTATGGATATGGCCATGGAAGGAGAGAGATGGGTCAAAAGTTAGGCCAAGGTACTTGAATGAATTAACTTGTTTGGGGGGGGAGACTATTGGACAGGACCAGTAGGGGAGAGTCTTTGTATCTGCTTTGGCGGTGGGAGAAGAGCATGATCTTCATCTTCTTGTGGTTTAACACTAACCTGTGGTCGATGAACTAGGTTTCAGCCTGCCTGAAAGAGTTCTGGAGGGCATTTTGGAGGGAGGTAGGGTCAGTGTGGGTGGAGAAAAGGACCGCACCATTGGCATAAAGAAGTACTCTTTCAGAGCAGTAGGAGGGAAGATCCTTAAAATACAGGCTAAAAAGTAATGACCCCAAAACAGAGCCCTAGGGAACCCCCAAGCAGACTGGGTAGCATCCAGAGATGGGTGCTGCTAATTTTAACTCACTGAGAGCAGGATGAGAGATATTTGGCAAACTAGACATAAACACTCTGGAAGAGACCTAGTTGTGCGAGGGTGGTTAGCAGAAGAGGATGGCTGATGGTGTCGAAAGCTTTCGACAGGTCCAGGAAAACCACACCAACTAGGTACCCCTTGTCAAGCGCAGAGTGAAAGAAACTGGAGAATTCATTTAGGATAGTCATGGTGCTATGGCCTTGGCTGAACCGATGCTGCTCCTTGCAGAGGAGATGGTGAATAGTGAGATAGTCAGTGAGCTGGTCAGAGACAATTTTCCCTAAGACTTTTGGGGGGGGCAGGATGGATACTGGCCTATAGTTCCTAGGGGATGTGCAGTCACCACTTTTGTGAATGGAGTTAATGACCGCAGTATTCCAGATGGAGGGGAAATGGTCAAGGCAGTGGGAATGGTTAAGGAGGTTGGTAAGGGGGGAGAGTACAACATCCAGGACAAGGTGGAGCAGTTTAAGGTCCAGCAAGTCATTACTGTCACTGGCACCATTTAGGGCACTGAGTAGTTAGAGCTTAGCTTCTTGCAGGAAGAGGGTGTGGAAGTAGAAAGGGGGGTAAAAGGGTGGAGGGGTTAGGGACAGAGTCAAAATAGTTAGAGGGGAAGTACCGTGCTCAGGTTTGAAAAGGTGGAGTTGAGGGTGTCAGCTATGCATCGTGGGTCAGTGGAAATGGAGCCATTGATGTGGAAATGGAATTGGAGGAGGTATATTGGCTTTCCATTAAGTTCCTTGATGTTGTCCCAGAATTTTCAGGCCAAGCCCCAAGAGGAAGCAAGGGAGGACCTGTAGCAGTCTGCTTTTGCTTTACGGATGGCCCAGGTGCAGCTGTTTTGAGCAGCTCAGTAGGCTTGCCTATCAGAGGGCTTGCCTGAATCAAGGGTTCTATGCCAGAGGTTGTCCCTATGGTGCATTTGAGTGACTAGAGACTGGGTGACTAAAGGGGTGTCTGGATTTTTTATAACAACTTTGGAAAGGGGAGCGAAGATGTCACAGGCTGAATTGAAAGAGCAGATGAAAAAACCGAGGGCAGTGTTGATGTCAGTAGCAAGGTTAAATGGTACCCAATCCCAGTGAGTGAGGTGATCTTTAGCAGACCTAGCTTGACAGGTTTGAGGTGGCGATTACTGGGGAGAGGTTGCTTAGTGCACTGGGTAGCACACTGGTGTGAGAGATTTTGTGGGATCTGTTGGTTAGTACCAATATCCAACAGGGTGGAGGAGCCATTGGTGGGGTTGGTCCGGGAGGGGTAGGTGACCAGTTGGGTGAGATCAAGGGCCGCAATTGCATCTTTGGCCTGGGCAGCTGAGCTGGGAGAGCCAGTTGATTTTAAAGTCACCCATTGTTATTAGCTCAGCTTTGGGGGGGAGCTGGGAGAGGTGATCTAGTAAGGATTGGAGGGCAGGAATCTGGTGAAGCAGTGGAAAATAGATGGTGGTGATAATCAATGGGGCCCGGGAGGTGTCAGGGCAATTCTGAGACAGAGGGCTTGTGCACCATGCTCCAATTGGGGGGGGAGGGTGTGTCCATGAAGTGGATCATGGAGGTAAATGGTGCAGCGACTCCCATGCTTAATGATTCTATCTCTCTGAAAAGTGTGCAATCAGGCAGATCAATGAAGGAGTCAGGCGTGGCCTTAGATAGCAACGTTTCAATGAGCACCAGGACATCTGGTTGATGCTTGGCAATCTAGCCTTGGAGTCCATCAAATTTCTTTAGTAGACTGCAGATGTTCATGGTGGCAATACGGAGCCCAGTCACCAGTGGGGAGTGGTGGGGGTTATCAAAGGAGGGTCCTGGGTTGGGCGGATGTTCCCAGACAACAGGAGGAGAAGGGATAGTACTCTGAGGAGTGCCAGGTGTTGCCTATGGTGGGAGGGAACAGAGGTATACACACGCGTTTGCTCAGGGAGGGAGACTGGGATTGGAATGGAGTGGAGGATGGGAATGACCAGGAAGGGGGGTGGGCATGGAGAGTCTGGAAATGGAGCAGACAAGAGTTAGGAGTGCACCTGTGGGAGGTGCAGTAGTGGGGGAGTAGCATCAGTGGGTGTGCCATGCTGGTACAGAGTGTGTCTAGAAAGGGGTGTATAGAGGGGGATGGTGACTGGGATGAGGTGCCAGCGGGGAGTTGGGGCAACAAAGGATCAGGAGAAGAAGGGTGAAAGGGGCCAAGGAGGAAGCCAAGAGGGAGGGGCGTGGGGTGGACATGGTTAGGAGGGATTGGGGTGCAGGGGGCTACAAGTGGGAAAGAGAGGTTTCCAGTGGGGAGACAACCCAGATGGTGCAAGGGTAGTGCCACAGACCACAGTGCTAAGGGTGTGAGGTTCCAGACCAGTGAGGGAGGATTAGACTGGGCTAGGAAGTGGGTGGAATAAGTGGGAGTACAAGCAAAAGGAGGTAAGAGGACCAGGTGGAAAAGATGAGGGGGGGAGGCAGAGAGGCAGACAGATAGCGTCTCCTAGTGACCAAGGGGAGAAGTGCATATAGGGTGCAGGTGGTAGAGCAGTGGATTAGAAGGTAGGAGAAGAGAGGCAATTAGGCAGGTCAGGAGAGGTTTGCTGTGAGCACTGTACTACCATCTAGTGGTAGCCTGAGATAATCCACAAAGGGGGAATTGGACACTTAGTTAAAAATGAGAGGGTCACGTGATTGGGGGTGGTCCTTAAATTAAGGGACACCCATGGGTGGGAGGGTGCCTGGGGTGGTGTGGCAGTCAACTTGCAGCTTCGACGGGCCAACAAACCCAACCAAGCTGGCTAACAGGGGAGGCTTAGCTGATTACTTTTAGGGCGCCTCCTGTCCAACTCTGTCCTCTGTTGTGTGGCATCTGTGTGTGGATGGAGATGGGGTCCCAAGGCCTATGTAGGGAAAGAAGAACAAATGCTGAAGTTAATATGTAGCAGGAAAGGAGCTCAGGGTAATGTCCAGACTCTGGTAGCCAATGCACATGTGCGAACTAGGGAAAACAGGTGAGGGCTGGATGTGGTGAACAATGGAGCCCAGGGAGACTGACTAAGGATGCCGCACTACATTGTGGGCCTCAGCAACTCCAGTCCACTCAGGTCACAGAATACAACTGGTAAATGTGCTGGTCAAAATAGCAATTTAGCTGATATTAACACGTTAATCTGTCTGACATACATGCAGTCGCTAAACTAGTACAACACAGGGCTGTGAGATAGAAAACTCTAAACTGGCAGAAAATAAATGTAATTGCTCAGCTAGTGAGACACAGGGCTGTGAGGAGTGATACACTGCTATGGAGAAAAGAGCAGGATGAGATATAATTGCTCCAATCAGTTGGTAGTAGTACAGACCATGAAATAGCCAGAAATACAATTAAAGTGCATTAAGTGCAGTTCAGAATTGTCCCTTAGTTGGTAGAAATGCAGTTAATGTTCCTCCAGAATCCAGGAAAAAAAAGTCCCAGTGAGTAGAAGGGGAGAAAGGTCAGGCAAAAACAATTAGTGGATGTCAACAGTCACAAAAGGTAGTAAACACCCCTAACCAAGCTGGCTGAACAGGGGAGGCTTAGCTGATTATTTTTAGGGCTCCTCCAGTCCAACTTTGTCCCCTGCTGTGCAGCATCTGTCTATGGATGGGGATGGGGTTCAGGGGGCCTTTAGGGCTCCTCAAGTCCAACTCTGTCCCATGCTGTGCAGAGTCTGTGTTTGGATGGGGATTGGGTCCCAGGGCCTTTAGCACACCTCCGGTCCAACTCTGTTCCCTGCTGTGCGGTGTCTGTGTGGAGGGACACTGACTGAATAGTCAACATAGTTAAGCAGGAAGAGGGAAGAGGGAAGAAGTGGGCTCAAACATCCTGGTCCACCTAGGGACCAATGACCTTGCTAGCCGGTCAGTCAAGGAGGTTAAGGAGCACATTGCACAGCTCAGCAAGAAATTGGTTTCATTTTTGTCCAGCATTGCATTCTCTGAAATTCTGCCTGTTTGAGAAAAGTGAAAGAACAGGCAGAAAATCAGAGAGAAAGAGATAAGTGAGTTCAATGCATGGCTCAAGGACTGGTGCCACAGAAACTGACATTGCTTCTTCGGAAACTGGGGCAACTTCTGGGAAAGGGAGTTCTTCAAATTCAATGTCCTCCACTTGACTAAGGAGGAAGTCAGGGTGCTGGGCCAGAAATTTGATGTCCACATGGGACATTTAAACTAATGGGAAGGGAAATGATGGTAGCTCTAGAAGAAGCACACATAGAGCCTGCTGTCTCTCCCCCTCCAACTAGCACCATATCTACACACTCCAGGATAGCAAAAGCAGATTGCAGGAATCATGAAACCCTTTCCGACTCTGCAGATGACCAAAGCAAAGGAAAGGGAGGAAACAGAAACATAAAAAAAGGTAAAGGGACAAACAATAAGATCAAGGCGGGGCATGACAAACAAAGTGACAAATTGAGAATGGTCAGGGCTATGCCTCAATGCATGCAGTCTGGCTAACAAGATGACTGACCTCACTGCCACAACAGCTGAGATAGGACTAGACTGGGTTGCCATGACTAAAACATGATTCACAAACAATCACGGTTGGGAGATGACTATCCTGGGGTGTAACTTGTTCAGGAGAGAGAGGACTGGCAAAAGGGGAAGGGGGTAGCTATTTATGCTAAGGATACCATCAATGCTTCAGAAAAGCAGCAGGCACAAGGGGAAACAGAGGATCTATGGATCACAGTTAGGGATGGAAGTTGGAAACCCATTCAGGTAGGAATAATCTACAGACCCCCAAATCAGGAGGAAGCCAGGGATAAGGAAATCCTGGAAACCATCCTGCAGATGTCAGGCAATGGGGACATGGTACTGGTTGGGGATTTCAATCTGCTGGCTATAGACTGGAGTACCCACATGGTGGCATCACAAAAAAGCAGGGGATTCCTAGTCACACTACAGGAAGCAGACCTAAATCAACTAGTGACATCACCCACAAGGGGTAACGTGAGTCTAGATCTGATATTCACAAATAGCAATAGGGTTCTGGACATCAAAGTAGGGAACCACCTGGGCAACAGTGACCATAACACTGTATGGTTCAGGGTAAAAAGGACTGAAGACTCCACACACTCCAAACTGAAGGTCCTTGACTTCAGGAGGGCAGACTTCACAAAAATGAAGTCCTGCCTGAGGGACAACCTTAGTAACATAACAGAAGGGAGCATTGAGGAATTTTGGACAAGGTTTAAGGATGCAATAACCATGGTCACATCACAGTGTACCTGTCAGGTTAGTAAGAACAAAAGGAGGAAAAAAACACTATGGTTTTCCAAGAAGGTAGCAACGATTGTGAAAGAGATGTGCATAGCCTTCAGAATATACAAGGAGTCAGGGAATGAGGCAGACAAAACAATACAAACAAAAACTAAAAGAGACAGGAAAAGTGATAAGAAATGCAAAGGCTCAGACAGAGGTTAGGATAGTTCGGGAAATAAAAAAGGGTAACAAAACCTTCTACAGGTACATACGAGAAAAAAGGAAGACCAAAGGGGGCATTGTTAGAATCACAAAAAAAGGATGGACAACATACACAGCAAGATGGGAAGGCAGAGGCACTCAATGACAATGAGTACTTCTGCTCAGTCTTCACACAGGAAGCAGATGGAAACGGACCAACAATAAGCATAAAGAAATATCCAATTGAAGGAACCGACATGGGTCCCTTCACAGAGGAAAGGGTCCTAGAGGAAATAGACAAGTTAAAGGTAGATAAAGATATGGGGCCAGATGGGATACACCCACGAATACTTAAAAAACTTGGGAGAGAACTGGCAGCCACTTAGCAGTGCTCTTCAACAAATCATTGAGGAGCTGGGAGGTGCCAGAGGACTGGAGGAGAGCAACAGTAGTACCAGGAGATTACCGTCCAGTTAGTCTTACATTAGTTCTGGGAAAACTGATGGAGTCCCTGCTGAAGGAAAGAATTGTAGCTTTTTGGGAGCAAACTGGTCAGCCTGGCAAAAATCAACAGTTTCACAGCAGGGAGGTCCTGCCAGACAATCCTAGTTGATTTTTTGAATTGGGTCACCAAAACAGTGGATCAGAGTGGGGCAGTGAATTTGATTTACCTGGACTTCAGCAAAGCTTTTGACTCTGTTTTGCACAGGACACTAGTCAAAAAACTGGAGAACATGGGAGTCAGGCCCAAGGTAATGAAATGGGTCAGAAACTGGTTATGTCGGAGAACTCAGAGAGCATTAGTGAATGGCACTCTGTCAGAATTGGGAAGGGTGACCAGCAGGGTCCCACAGGGCTTGGTTCTGGGGCCGATCCTCTTCAACACATTCATCAGTGACATTGCAGATGGATTGAAAGGAAAGGTGTGCCTGTTTGCAGGTGATACCAAAATCAGCAACAGGGTGGACACACTAGAGGGACAGCATAGCATGGAAGCTGATCTCCAAAAGCTGGAGGAGTGGTCTAGGACCTGGCAATTGAAATTCAATGCCAAAAATGCAAGGTCATGCACCTGGGAAAATGTAACCCAGGAAAACTGTACTCAATGGGAGGAGAACAGCTGGTGGCTACTAGGCAGGAGTGAGACCTGAGGGTGATCATATCAGATAACCTCAAGGTCAGTAAACAATGTAAAAAGGTGGCACTAAAAGCTAGTGGCATTGTGGGATGCATAGGGAGGTACATCACAAGCAGAAGGCATGAAGTCATCATGCCCCTCTATCAGTCCTTGATAAGGCCTCAGCTGGAGTACTGTGTCCAGTCCTGGAGGCCATATCTCAGGAAGGACATAGATAGGTTGGGGATGGTACAGAGAAGAGCAACAAAGATGGTGCAGGGCTTGCATCAGAAACCGTACAAGGCAAGACTAGATGATCTCGAATTATACTCCTTAGAGCAATGCAGGAATCGTGGGGATATGATCGAAACGTTTAAATACCTTAAAGGCAACAACAGGGTGCACATGCAGAACCTCTTTCAGTTAAAAGACTAAAACAGGACTAGAGGGCATGACGTTAGACTTAAGGTAGGAAAGTTCAGGAGCAATATGAGAAAATTCTTCTTCACAGAGCACATTGTGGAGCTATGGAATAGCCTTCCAGAGTGAGTTGTGGGAGCCAAGACCGTGGAGGAATTCATGTGGGCATGGGACAGACAATGTGGGATACTCAAGCAGGCAGCTACATAAGGGGGGATTGGAAACCAAGAGCAGACTTGATAGATCATATGGTCCCTATCTGCCAACAACTTCTATGTTTCTGTGTTTCTATATTTCTAAGGTTGACACCCAGGTATTTAAAGCATAGGACAGATTTGAGGATATCACCATTACGAGAGTAGCACGGGAGGGGGGGTTACAATGTGAAGTGATAGGGGGATGGGACAACAACATACTGTCAGTTTTTTTTGTGTTCAGAACTAGCTGATGTTCAGGGAACCAGTCCTCAAGAGCATGAAAACCATGCACTAACATGTTGTTGATCCACCCAATGTCATATGGGGAGTGGCAAATATTGGCATCATCCACAGAGATGCACAGAGGCCCCTCCACAGTTGTTACAAACCTTGTTAATAAAGAGGGAGAATAGGAGTGGGTCCAGGATGGAGCCCTGAGGTACTCTATGGGAAACAAGATGGAAGTTAGACAGACCCTGCCAAATTGACACTTTGAGAGCGGTCAGGAAGATAACTCTGTACACAAAGCAAGGCATTGATGTCAAGACCAAGGAGATGTAACTGACAGAGCAGGAGACTATGGTTGACCAAGTTAAATGCTTTAGTCAGATTGACACAGATTGACTGAGTTGCATGGCCTTGGTCCATGGCATGGAACAGATTGGACTTTGGTTAAAGCAGTAAATGTGCTATGGTTTTTCCTGAAGCCATGCTGGAAGGTTCTATGTCATAATGGCGATTGTGGAATAGAGATTGCCGTTAGGGTGAGTGTACATCGCTGAAAATAAATTTTGGCTATACATACTGATGGTGAACAGCAAGAAGGTTCCTGAGATCTAGGGAATTTTTTTAAATGCAGAAGGCTGTGCCCCCCCTCCACTAATGGATTCTCAAATCCAGGGGGGTGCATGTCGGGGGGTGAAATACTTTGAAAATAAAAAGCCACTTACCAGCAAAAAAAAAAAAAATCCACCACACTGGACTTGAACCCTGCACCCTACACCTCCCAACTGACCACCCTCCCCATCATGCTAGTGGACCACCTAGGCAGCTGCTCGCCACACCCCCTCCCACATTCCTTCCTTCCCCTTCCTCTCCTCAACCAGTGCATAGCTTCCCATTGCCCTATCTTGCCCACCCAGGTGTCCAGCTGATACCCTGCCAGATAGCCCTGAGCACAGGCACTGTAACTGAGTCACCATTTTTGTAGGCATTCAATTGCGGTCGCCTTGCTCACAGGATACCATACTAGAATGGGAAGAGCAAGTGATGGAGATCAAGGTAGTCCTTAAGGTGGATGTAAAGAATATGCTCTTGGATTTTGGCTCAGGGGAAGAGAATTGAGATGGGCCTATAATTCTTAATTGCGGTGTTCAGGATCCCTTATGTACAGGAACAACCACTGCAACTTTCCACTTATCCAAGACAGTGTTCGTGAGAAAGGACTGGTTGAACAGGTCATGGACTGGGCGAGCTAGGGCTTTTGTCAAAATAGGCAATTTTAAAAATGTAATATGTCTTCAAAAAACATTCATCTTATTATTAACTTTATGTTTCACTCTTATAAACAATTATATTGCCCTGAATAATTCATGATTTTATCAGATAGAGGTATGGGGAAGGCTCAATAACTATATAACAAAGATTTTACTGAAATATCCAGATACTGGAAATTTATTAATAGAAGATTGTAATGCTAGAATAGGTAGACTCACTGGCCATATTGACAATGCTTTTTTTTGCTTATATAAATACCCTTGTGTATATGCCAGCTAGATTGACCAAAGATATGAAAACAAATAATGCTGGACTGAGTTTAATCAGCATTATGAAACAGCTTAATTTCTACCCACTCAATGGGAGTCTGGAAGGAGTCAAAGAAGGTCACTTATCATATATTTCCACTTTGGTTGCCTCACTGGTGGATCTGGCCTTATGGTCTGGGCCATTAGATTACTAAAACAACTTATATATTTTGGTAACCAAAGAGTGATTACTGTCTATTAATGTTAAAAAGTTCTAATATAGACACTAATGTGTAGAGATCTAACACAGAGGGGGTACATTTTACTGAAATGTGAGTGTCAAAAAAAAAATAATGATATGATGACATGATTCTGTGATACAAATATCTGATACAATACAAAGCTCATTTTTTAAATATGGATATAATCAGCCTGCAAAATCAAAGACCAGATCAATTAATGAAATCTCTGAGTATTTTATTTAACCAAATAAAAAATAAGTTGGAATGCTCAGTTAATGTAAATAAAATAAATAAACAATATTCTGGATGGTTCAATCAGGACTATAAAAACCTAAAATCACATATTAGAAAACTATGGTCCAGATATTCAAACGGTGCCCAGAAAGGGCATAAGTGGCTGCCCTGCGCAACTGAGTTGTGCCAGAACACAAAAGTGCCATATTCAAATGAGATGCGCAATCACGCATCTCATCCGAATATAGCAAAGGATGAGGGTGGCGCAAACTGGGGCCATGGAAGAGGCACTGGTGCATCCCTCTGTGCAATCTGAATACCTGGAATAGGGAGGCACAGTGCATCTTGGGGATGCACTAAGCACAAATTCCAGATATTAGGGGCAGGATTCACGTATGGGGGAGAAGGACCTGCAGCTGTGGGAAAACAACGGTGCTAGTGGGAAACCACTTGCAAAGCCGCAGGTCACCCACAGCTGTGGGTATTCATATAGGTGAAGCTGGAATATGACCGGCTCCACAGAATATGGCAGCTTGCAGATGCTGATGTCATGGACAGCACCGCAGCTGCAGGAGACTGCTACGAGCAGCGGAACCCGCCCTAGCACCCTCCACAACTGCCACAGCTGAGAATCTCTACCGCCGTAGCTGCAGATGATTCCAGTCCACAACGGCAGTCATGGAGGGAAACTTAGAAATGTTCCCATTGTGGATCCTGCCCTCAGACCGCAACATGCAATTGGGGCCATTAGACATTCAAGGCATGAATGAGGACATTTGCATGTCACTATGACCCCATTTGCATGTCGTGTGCTAGGATGTGCCCGGCAGGATGTGCCAGGGACCCTGCAATCCCCCACCCAGCCCAGTGCCATAGAATAAGTGGCATTTATATTCCCTGGCAGTCTAGTGGCCCCCTCCCTTCCCTGAACCCCAATGTGTAAAATAAAATCTGGATATGATCATCCCTGGCAGTCTAATGTCCCCCTTTTCTTCCCCAAACCCTGATGTGTAAAATAAGATCCTGATCCGATCATTCCTGATAGTCTAGTGACCCCCCTTCCCATCCCGAACCCCATCCATATAATAAATAATGTTCAAACTGCCCTGATAGTCAGTGGTACTCCTATTCCATCCCTAAACCCCATCAGTATAAAAATTGAAGCCTGATCATCCCTGGTAGTCTAGTGTCCCCCCCCAAGCCCTGATCATATATTAAACACCTATCCCCAGACTTTCTTGGTAGTCTAGTGGACCCACCCCCACCCACTAAGGAACATACACCCCACCCTGCCCTCCCCTCTCCCAGTAAGGCCATGCAGCTGGCAGGCAGCACAACCCACCCCATTCTTCCACAGATGCCCATTTCTGCAGATCTGTCATGGAATTACAGCTAGAGTATGCCTCTACAATTATTGATCAACACTGTCAAACAATGGCTTGTAGTGTACTATAAGTTTTCATTCCCAAG
Source organism: Neoceratodus forsteri (assembly GCA_016271365.2). NCBI lineage: Eukaryota > Metazoa > Chordata > Ceratodontiformes > Ceratodontidae > Neoceratodus > Neoceratodus forsteri. Next base: position 587,437,295 of record CM028131.1, read on the forward strand.
GTTTTTGGTGGATGAAAGCTTACAGTACACACTGCAGTCCCATTGGTTGACAGTGTCACCCAATGGTATTGTAGTGCATACTGTAAGCTGTCATTACATGACAGCTCAGTTGGCAGACAGCCGTGGAGGTATGCAAGTGGGTTATGCTGCCTGCTGGCTGTATGGCCATACTGGGACAGGGGAGTGGGGTGGAGTGTAGGTTTCTCAGTGGGTGGGATCCACTAGACTACCAGGGAAGTCTAGAGATAGGTGTTTAATGTATGATATGAGGCTGGGAGGGGGTCGCTAGACTACCAGGGATGATTGAGCTTTAATTTATTATATGGATGGTGTTCAGGGATGGGAGAGGGTGTACCACTGGACTACCAGGGCAGTTTAAGCATTATTTATTATACTGAGAGAGTTCAGGGATGGGGCGGGGTCACTTGACTACCAGGGAATTATGTGGATATTTTGTATTATATGATTGGAGATTGGAATGGGGCCACTAGACTACCATGGAAAAGGGTTTTGATTTATTTTCTGCCATGATCATGGATTTGGGGGGGCTAGCCACCCAGGGGCTGGTGGCTGCTGTGTTGCACTGTGCAGTACAGCAGCCTGCCTATGGGTCACCTGGAGTTAGGCATGGTTCTTCCATGCCTAACTTTGTGCTGCACATATATGAGATGTGTGGGCAGTTGCACTGTACATCTATGCTGAATATAGATTTATGCTACATATTCTTGGGAATGACCTCTTCAGATGCACCGCATAGATAATTTTTGTGCTGTGGTGCATCCGGAATTGCGTGGCATGGTGCAGCCCATCCTTTTGAATATGGCCCTGGGGGTCCTTCCTTGGGATGTGCCAGTGCAACTCAGTTGTGCTGGGTACATCTCCTCTGAATATCGTGACCTGTAAAAAACATCTAAAAATTAAAAGGAACGGGTACTAAAGGAACTGAATCAAGAAAGAAAGAAATACAAAACACTTGTCAAATGAAAAAAAGTTTGTTATTACAGTAAGCAGTGAAATATGATGCTGGAAGCTGTAAGTTCAAGAAACAGTAAAAAGTCTGGGCTTTTTGTTGCAAAAAGGACAAATAATCAAAAATTAACAATAGATTCTTATATATCTGAGAAAAAATCGGTGGAATTTTTCACCCAAATTTTTATGACTCTGAGGCTGACATAGCGTTTCCTGCAAATTGAAATATTAGCACTAGCTTACCACTTATCACACATGAAGAGGTGTACTTAGCTATAAATACATTAAAAACACATAAAGCTTCATGCCATGATTACATATCTGCTGAGGTTTATTGTTGCCATACTAAATTATACAGTAGTGTAAGACTTTAACAATTTTTTATATCAAATGTATCAATGAAAATCAATGTCTCTCAATGTGATGCGTAGCAAATATTATACCTATCCTTCAAAAGGGCAATACTGCAGACCCAACTGTGTACCACCTTATTAGTTTATTTATTTATGGAAATGTTTCACTAGGAAGGCACACTAAACAAGTTGCTCATCTCTCGGTGCGACCTGGGGGAGTAGGGGAGCATGGGGAATGAGTACAGATAATTGGTACAAAAAGCTCCATATATACAAATATAGAAAGGAATTCATACAATGATGTATTAGGAGTGTAAAGTGAACAATGACTGAATGAAAGGTAACAGTTTTTTTTTTCTTTTTAACTAAAAATCAAGGGGATTGACTACTCAGATAGTTACAGGATACAACGTGCAACAGTTGATGCAAGCAGCTAGGAAGCACATAGCCAGTGAAGGTAAACAATGACAGACTGGAGACAAATAGTTGAGCTAAGACAAGCTAGTAAGCAGAGTGCATTCAGTGCAAATTATTGTGTTACAACAATAATGCAATTAAACTAAGCTGCAAGTGGTATTGAGAGTTTGTGGCTAACAGTGATTGATGAGGAGTGAAAGAGTGGGGAAGGGAGTAGGAGTGAAGGTAAGGAAGAGAGAGGCATACCATGGATCTGGTCCCTCTAGGATGCTGAGAACCCTGCCAGGGGATGATCCAGGCAATGGTAAAGGAGGGGCTGTAGGAAAAAAAGGCAGAGGGAGCAAAGGGGTGGAAGAGAGAAGGGTTGGTAGGGAGAAATAAGAAAGAGGTGGAGGAGACCAGGTTAGAATGGGAGGAGAGGGGAGGATGAAATAAAACAGGAGCAGAATTTTTGGTGGAGGGTTAAGGTGGATTATAGAAGAAGCAGCTAGGAGGGAGAAAGTTGTGTAGGGCAGATCCAACGGAGGTGGCAGAAGAGGAGTGGCTTATTTGTGGCAGAAGGGAGTACCAGGCTTTAGGGAATTACAACTTCCTGTTGCTAGCCTTGCTTGTAGAGCAGAAAGCAGCTAACTAAAAGAAGCTACCATGTTCTTATTAATTTAACACTTCTATCTCAACAGGAGTCAGTGTCTGTTGAGATTAAGCAGACAGATACTTTATTAGAAGTAGAAGGGGTCTTATTTAGAGTTAAAAAAAGAAAAGAAAGAAAGTCAGTGTATGTTCTGTGCTGGAAAGGGTACTGTATCAACTTACTTTGCTAAATCAGTAGGAGGAGAGAAAGCTTAATTGGGGGTGTGGCTTAGACAATATAAAAGCAGGTGACTCAAATTACAACTTCCTGTTGCTAGCCTTTTTTCTTACTAATTGCTCTCCATCGCACCCTAAGCCAGTTCTACTTTTACAGCCACTGGATTTGACTGAGAACAGGAACTTCCTGTTTGGCAGTAGGAAGGGAAGGATCATAGAGAAACATTGGTTTTGTCAACTCTAAAGGAAAAAAGTAGCTCACTGTCCCCACCCAGGTGCTGGTGGTCTGACACTGAGCAAGGAAGAAGGAGGCTACTGAAGAATATAGGAAGTTGCTGTCCCAGAATAGGAAGGGTGACAGTTGTAAGGAGAGGAGAGAATAAGCATACCGAGAAACAGGAGAGGAGATACAAAATAAGACATGATAGGAGTGGTGCAGTGCAATGGCTGTGGGGAGGCAGTGTTCCAGGAGACATTCTGGAGGCTGCAATGCTGCCCTATTTGCAGGCACCTCTCTGGTCTGAGGGAGGAGGTTGCCTGTCTCCAGGCTGACCTGGCTAGGATTCATGAAACCTCCGCCCCCACCCAGGGACCACCAGGGCAAATGCACTACCTCAGAGGTTGCCAAGAAAGAGGAGTGGCTGGACCAGGGTGGGCTCAGGAAGGGAGAGGGTGGTGGAACAGATTTGCATCCTTCCAGCTGTACCTCTCCACAATTCATACGCTCTTCTGGTGGATAGTGGTTCCTCTATGGCGGCACCTGCAGTAGAGATCAAGGAGGGTGCTGGGAACCTTCACAAAGGAGACCCACAGCAGGGTGGCATGGGACCCCACAGGGGAAGGAAACAACTCCTGGTGGGGGACTCAATCATTGAGGGGGTAGAAATGGGGGAGTAAGGGGAGAGAGAGTTAAGGTGCCTGTCTGGCACCATGGATTGGAGGGACAGGAAGTGAATCCTCAGGATCGTGGGAGCAGCTGCACAAGGGAGGGAGCTGTATGTCATTGTCCACCTAGGGACAAATGACCTGGCTAGGAATGGGATCAAAGCAGTGCAAGAGGAGTTTGTAGAGTTGGGGAGGGGCCTTAGACAAGTAGCACATATGGTAGCCTTCTTGGAGGTGCTGTTTGTCTATGGCAAGGGTAATGCTAGGGTACTCCTCAACAGGGAATTCAATGAATGGTTGAAAAACTGGTGTGGAGCTCAGGGTTTTGGCTTCATTGGGGAGTTGGGAGCCACCTGGAGGGATGGAGACCTATATTGGCACAATGGTCTGCATCTGTCTGGGGGGAACCAGAATCCTAGGTGAGAGGTTTAAATGCTTCATTGGCAAGCATTTAAAATAGCCAAGGGGGGAGGCACTGAAAAGGAGCAGGGAAATCCCAGCCTCCCCCCACAAAACACGGTAATTAGTAAGGTAAACACCAAGGTAGTGAAGTCATTAGGGAGTAGGACAGAGGTAAATGTAAAAAAAGGCAAAGGTAGTAAGGACAGGAATGGGGCTAAAAGGGGTAAGGCCATCAAAAAGTGGAGGGTGATGAGTACCACTGCCCATAGTCTGTGTAACAAGCCCCTTGAACTAGTGGCCTTGATGGAAGAGGGTTGCCTGGATAATGTGGCAGTCACAGAAACATGGTACACAGAGAACCATGACTGGGATGTCAACATACCAGGATACACAATCTATAGGAGGGACAGGGAGGGTGAAAGTGGAGATGAGTAGCTCTCTACATAAAGGAAGGGATCAAAGCAACAGAGCTAAAGAGTAAACATGGAGCAGATGAGGCACTCTGGGTCACCCTGGAGATAGGAAATGGCACCACAATCCGCATGGGGGTTGTATACAGACCCCCATCTCTGGGGAAGGGAATGGACAAAGAAATGATAGAAGGCATCCTTAGGATGACAGAGAAAGGGGAGATATTGTTGATGGGGGACCTGAATATGCCAGATGTTAACTGAAGCACCTTTACTGCAGGTACATCAAAAGAGCAGGGTCATTCTTGATGCCCTACAGAGGGCATGCCTCAGAGAGCTAGTATTGGAACCCACTCGGGAGGCAGCAATCTTAGACCTGGTACTCTCAAATGGGAACAGTGAAAGAATCTCAGATTTAGAAGTGGGTAGCCATCTGGGAACAAGTGACCACCAAACAGTGTGGTTCACGATAAGCACAGCCATACAATCAAGCCATACAAAAGCAAAAGTTTTGGACTTTAGGAGGGCTGACTTTGGGAAAATGAGAGAGTGCCTCAGAAAAGCACCAGCTGACAGGCAAAAAGCAGGGGTGGAGGAACAATGGGGAGTAATCAAAACAGCCATCACAGAGGCAACAAGCCTTTGTATAAAGCAAATCAACAAAACACAACGAAGGAAAAAAACACTATGGTTCTCAATAGAGGTGGCAGGGAAGGTTAAGAAGAAAAGGATAGCATTCAGGAAATATAAGGAAACACAGAAGGAGCAGGACAGAGAACTTTGTAAGTTAAAGCAGAAAGAGGATGGGAAGGCAGTCAGAATAGCAAAGGCCCAAACCGAGGAAAGGATAGCCAACTCTGTTAAGAAGGGGGATAAGACCTTTTATAGGTACATTAGGAAGTCAAGAAAGACCAAAGGAGGGATACTGAGGCTTAATAAAGGGGAGGGAAAGTGGGTAGAGGGTGACAGTGAAAAAGCAGGGATACGGAATGGATATTTCTGCTCAGTATTCACAAAGGAAGAGGAGGAGGAGGTACCTAAACCAAACAAGAGAAACACTCTGAAGACGGGGGTTGATACCAGTCCATTTACAGAAGAAAGGGTTCTGAAAGAACTAATAAAATTGAAGGTGGACAAAGCAATGGGGCCTGATGGGATTCACCCACAAATTGTAAAAGAACTAAGGGTAGAACTAGTGACACAGCTGACTACTATCTTTAACAAATCATGGGAAGATGGGGTGGTACCTGAGGACTGGAGAAGGGTGGATGTGATTCCTTTTCACAAAAGTGGGAGCAGGACAGAGGCAGGAAACTACAGACCAGTTAGTTTGACCTCAGTGGTAGGGAAAATGATGGAATCACTTCTGAAGGAAAGAATTGTTGAGTACCTAGAGGCCAGTGGGGCACAGGACCCAAGGCAGCATGGATTCACGATGGAAAGGTCATGTCAGACAAATCTAATAGATTTCTTTGACTGGGTGACCAAAGTAGTGGACAAGAGAGGGGCTGTGGACATGGCCTACCTAGATTTTAGCAAGGCATTTGATAAAGTCCCACACAAAAAGATTAACACACAAGCTAGCCAGCCTTGGAGTGGGTCCCAAGATGGTAGCCTGGATAAAAAATTGGCTAGACAACAGGACGCAAAGGGTAGTAGTAAATGGAGTCCACAGTGAAGAAAGGAGGGTTACTAGTGGGTTCCACAGGGTTCAGTACTGGGACTGGTCCTTTTTAATGTCTTTATAAGTGACATTGCAGAGGAACTGGAAAGAAAAGTGTGTCTCTTTGCAGACGACACAAAGATCTGCAACAGGGTTGACACACAAGATGGAGTGGAAAGGATGAGAAGGGACTTGGCAAGGTTGGAGGAATGGTCACATGTATGGCAGCTCAAATTTAATGCAAAGAAGTGCATGGTAATGCACCTGGGAAACAAAAACCCAGGGGAAGAGTATACAATGTGGGGTGAGACCCTGACAACAGTAAAAATGGAAAGACCTGGGGGTAATTATATCAGATGACCTAAAGGTGGGCAAGCAATGTGAGAAGGCAGTAAGGAAGGCTGGGGGGATACTTGGATGCATAGGGTGAGGCATCAATAGTAGAAAACAGGAAGTTGTTATCCCTCTGTACAGACAGTTGGTGAGACCCCACCTGGAGTACTGTGTGGAGTTCTGGAGACCCCATCTCCACAAAGACATAGACAGAGTGGAGGCTGTCCAGAGGAGGGCAACCAAAATGGTGTAGGGTCTGCACCAGTAGACATACAAAGAAAGACTAAAGGAGCTTAATATGCATACCCTTGAGGAAAGAAGGTAGAGAGGGGACATGATAGAAACTTTCAAGTACCTCAAGGGAATCAACAAAGTCCAAGAGGGTAGCATCTTTCAGAAAAGGAGATGTGCAAGAACAAGAGGGGCACAATTTGAAGATAGAGGGGAGACGACTCAGAGGTAATGTGAGGAAGTATTTTTTCATGGAGAGAGTTGTGGATGCATGGAACAGCCACCCTGAGGAGGTCGTGGAGTCAAGAACAGTGGGGAATTCAAGAATGCATGGGACAGACATAAGGCAGTCCTAGTGGGGGGTAGGAGGAAATAAGCTGTTGGTTAACTAGGATCTGCAGCTTATCTGTTAGGTACGAAAATGGGCAGACTAGGTGGGCCAAGCGGTCCCTATCTAGCATCAAATTTTATGTTTCTATGAATGTGTAGGAGAAAGCTAACTGTCCAATGAGTGTGGATGGATGGGGGACCATCAGAGTTCGAGTATCAGAGGATCTGAGGGATAGTGGAGGTATGGGAGAGGCTGAGAGAGGAGGTGAGGTAGAAAGGGAGTTCACCCAACCAGAATTTGGAGGTGAGTTTGGCAAAATGTGAGAGGCGCCTGTTATTTAGTGGGGGAAAGGACAGAACATGATAGAGCTCACAATGATGGATCCAGAAGGGGGCGTCGAGAATGAAGCAACAGAAGGAGTTAAAGAGGGTGTCCAATCTTGCCATGGTGGACTTGGAAGCAACACCATAAACTATGTCACAGTAGTCAAAAAAGGAGAGGTTCATCATCTGGAAAAGTTCACGCTTGGCCGCAGGAGGGATGCTACTACAGCTGATGTATAAGGCACCAGGCTTGGGACACAGTTTTTTCAGGAACGCATCAACATGTCCAGAGAAGTTGAGGTGCTGGTCCAACCAGACCCCACGGTATCTAAAGGTGGTGGTGTCCTCTAAGATTGTCCCATTCAGGGTGTGGAAGGAGGGCAGGTCAGGGAGCCTTGAGAGTCTCTGCCTTTTGCCAAAGGTCATAGAGATTGTCTTTTTGGCATTGAGGAAGAGCTGATGGGAGGCAAGCCAGAGCTGAACCTGTTGGAAGTCATGCTGTATTGTGGTTTTGACATCAGCTGGGGATTTGTAGGAGGTATATAGGACAGTGTCATCGGCATACATGTGGATGGAGGAAGAGAGGGAACAGACTGAAGGAAGGTCATTTAGGAAAATAGAGAAAAGAATGGAGCCAAGCAGAGAGCTCTGAGGGACTCCAGTGGTGATGGGGAGGGGAAAGAAATGGAATCTTGGACCTTGACAGATTGGGTTCTGTCTGTGAGATAGGATCAAAACCAAGTTGTTGAGGGTGTGGACAGGCCAGCTGTTGTGAGGGGAATCAAGGAGGAGGGCATGTGAGACAGTGCAGAAGGCCTTGTCAAGATCAACAAAGATGGATGAGCTAAAGAGGCCATTGACCATCCAGGAAAGGATTTATTCAGTGAGCCTGAGTAGGGAGGTGGTAGTGTAGTGGTTTTTCCTAAAGTCAAATGGGAAAGGGGTGAAGAAGGAGGAGTCAGTTAGAAAGGAGGTAAGCTGGGAGAGGACCAAGTGTTCCTGGAGTTTTGTGAGTGTTGGGAGGCATGAGATATGGTGAAAATTACCAGGAGAAGTAGGGTCTCCACTCTTGGGAAGGGGAAGGACCACTGCATGTTTCCATGATGAAGGGAAAGTTGAAAATGAAAAAGAGAGGTTGAGGATTAGTGAGAGAGAAAAGGCTATGGCTGGGGCTGAGAGGTGTAAGAGCTTTGGATCGATATCATCAGGTGAGGAGCCTTTAGAAGGGTTGAGTGAGAGCAGGTCAGCTAGTGTTTCACTGAGGGAGACTGTTGTGAAGGAGAAAGGAAGGGGAGGAGGTATGAGGGCCTAAGGAGGGGTGGAGTAGGCGGATGGAGGGAGGGACATCAGGAGGGCCAAGGCAAAGTAGGTGTAATAGGAGTTAAATTCTCTAGCCACTAGGCAAGGGTCTGAGACAAGGGAATTGTTTATATTTAATATAGGAGGGGGTGGGTGAGAGGGAGGTAGGGAGAAGAGTGTTTGGACCACTTTCCAGAATTTAGATGAGATGTTGAAATTTGTGAGGAATGCTGACTTAAAGTGCTCAGACTTGGCTAGTCTAGTTGCTATAGTACACAAGTTTCTTAGCTTAAGGTACACTGTGTAATCAGAGGGGATCTGGGAGGCCTTATGTTTTTTCCAGGCTTTGTTACATACCTTGAGGCTGGCCAGCAGTTCTGAAGTGATGCAGGGAAGGTGGTTGCCATGGACTCTAGTACATTTAAAGGGGCATGTGTATTCCATGTTATTAGGACATTTTCTTTGAAATGAACAAGAGCATGGTTGATGGAGGGGGCAGAGGAGAGAGGGGCCCAATCAGAAAGGGTGAGTTCTTGTAGGAGGGGGTCAAGGTCTAAGGAATTGTAGGAATGAAGTTGCAAGATTTTATGTGGGGATTTGCATCTATGGATCTTCCTTATCAGGAAGAAGGGGTAATGGTCACTGAGGGCATCAGGGAGGAAGCCAGATTTAATAACTCTGTGGGGGTGGGAGGTGAGTGCCCAGTCTAACAGGGAGTGGTTTTGTGTTTTATGATTTAGGCGAGTGGGTTCATGGATGAGTTGTGTAAGATTTAGGGCTGCAATGTCATTGTGAGTCTTAGATGCGGAGGGGGACAACCAGTTTAAATTGAAGTCACCCAATAAGAATAGTTCACCTGTGTGAGAGAGGGATGTTAGGGATGAAATTAGTTCAGATATGATTGAGGGTTGGATTCCCGGTCAGCAGTAGATACCTGCAACAAATATAGGGATGGTGGAAGGGAGGGCAATTCTGATGGCAATGGCTTCATAAGTACCAGGGAGGGAGACAGCAAAAATGATGGAGTATTTTAGTGTAGACAAGGTATAGATGGCTACACCCCCTCCCCTGCTGGTCCTAGCCTGCCTAGAGATAAAGTAGCCTCAGATACAAATTGAGTGGTCGTGTAGGAGGGATCTTGGAAGTGAGACGGATTTCAGTTATGATGAGAATATCAGGTAAGAAGGAAATAATCATTGTTTACAGGAGGTCAGTCTTAGATATTAGACTGCAGATATTCAGATGTATGATTTTAAGTCCATTTGGGAGGGCAGGGAGGGTGTTGTAGATTGGGATGTGAGTAGTGTAGGAGGGAGAGGATGATATTGGGACAATTGGGCAAGGGTTGGGGTGAACATTACCTGATGATAGTAGAAGTAGGGTAATAATGAGGAAGTGGAACTTAGGACATTTGTGGTGGGGAGAGGATTTAAGGGATATGAGGGGAGGGAGGGCTAGATGTGAAGGAGTTAGAAGGTGAAGGAAAGCATAGTGGCTTGATATTGAGAGGATAGAGGCCATTGGTTGGTGAGGAAAGTAAGATAAGAGCTCAAGGGGGGGTGTCGGGGTTATAGCTAGAATAGGGGTATGGGATGAGATGGGAGAAGTGAAGGGCATAGCTTCCTATTTAGGCTTGGAAGGATGAAATGCTTGTTTACATATGATGATGGTGAGAATCAGGAGTAGCAGAGTAGAGGATAGGGGAGTAGACATATTGAGAGAATTGGTGAGAGGATTAAGGCCAGGAGAGAGCAAGTAAAAGAAGGTGTACTTAAGAGAAAATAGGTAAGAATTGTGGTAGAAAAGAAAACAGTAGTGTAAGTATAAAAGAAGTGGCTGTAGCACTATGAGAGAACGTGAAAGAGCAGAGGTCGATAGTAGGAAATTGTGAGCCCTGTAGTGGGCATTTAACATAGCTTGCAGATGGGAAACTCTAGTCTTCTCTTCTATTCACTAACACGGAACTGCCACATGACAGCATTCAGCTATTTAGGTAAGTATCCTGATAGGGCAGGTGGGGAGGCGGTGCACAGCACCAGTGGGATTCCTTGTGAGAAAATGAGAGATTGAGGAAAAGAACCCCAAATCATCAAATTAAAATTTGGGAGGCACCAGCTGGTTAGCTGAGGCAGCACTGACTTTCAGGCAGAGCTTCAGCTGGAAGCTGCGCTATCTGTGTACCCCAATCAACAGCACAGAAATTAGTTAAGGGATCCAATAGGAGTGCAGACAGAGCAATAATGCCAAAGTTCAAAGACTTTCTCACAGGAGACCATACCTTTAATGCTGGATTCCTGGTGGAGTGTGGCAGTGGTGGCAGATTACAGCAAGTGCCGCACCACCAGATGGGGGGGGGGCACCCAATCAGGGGGGTCCCAGTGACTGTGGAGAGGAAAGAGACATGAATTTAGTTAGGCTGTCTGAAAGGGGTGGGCAGGGTGGAACAGGGACAAAAGACAGCAGCGTAACAGGGGGCTGTGGTGGATGAGGGCAATTTAGTAGAGGAGCAATTAACCTTAAAACAGGGGGAGGGAACACAAGAAGCAAAGAGAAGAAAGGAAGAGGGGATTTGCATTGGTAGGGTGTCACCTCACCAAGCTAGAGGGAAGGGTTTTTTTCAAAATTTCAGGTGGTCTGGAACTACCACTCTCTCGGGGGGGGGGGGGGCAGAGAAGGAGTATAGATTACAGAGTGGTGGAGATGGGGAACAGAGTAGAGAAATAAAGTTTAAGTTCAGCTGAACATGGCTGAAAATACCAGGCTCAAATGGAAGAGAGGGGCAGAGAAGGAGTAGAGTTCACAGAGTGGTAGAGATGGGGAAAGGAAACAGAGAGATAAAGTTTAAGATTCAAACTGAACTCTGCTGAAACTTAGGGGGAGATAATTAGTACTTTCAAAATAGTACTTCAGTATCAAACTTAAAGTACAACACAGCTTAGCTAAATAATGACTTTACTTTGCTGTTGCTGGCTAACAGGTTTAGACCATAATTAGAAGGCTGTAAAACAATTTCATTTAAACAGACATGGATAAGCAATGACATTCCTATGCAGTTGGTAGCTAGCAGGTTTATCCCATGATAAAGAGAAGGCTGTAAAACACCCTAGTTGAAGCAGGCATTAAACCGCAAAACAATTTAGAAAGCAAAATCTGTGTGTAGCAAACCTATGGCAGGCAGAGTTAACGTACGAGAAAATGAGAGATTGAGGAAAAGAATCCCAAATTATCAAATTAAAATTTGGGAGGCACCAGCTGGTTAGCTGAGGCAGCGTTGACTTTCGGGCAGACCTTACTTGATGTCAATTTAATAATATTTTTCAAAATTATATTGGACAGGCTGAAAGATCAAGTGAACCTAATTGAGGCATTTCCTACTTGCAGACTGGTTTTAGAACCAATTTTTGTACACTCAACTGTGTGTATGTACGTATACACACACACACACACACACATATATATATATATATATATATATATATATATATATATATGCAAAACTTTGTTAATGCATCATTTAGGGTTAAAACACAAAATGTAAGGAAATCAGACCTTTAGGATTGCCCTCTCCCTCCCATGTACCCTCCATCCTCCCGTGATTGACAGATGATGGGGTGTGTCATTCAGTTTGGAGGCCTAAATGTCACCCCATTCCATGTGTAATCATATTCACAAGCCACAGTAAAGAAGAATGCAGTGACATTTAGGCCTCACAACCCCAATGACAAACCCCATTGTCTGTCAATTTCAGGAGGATGGGGGTGCAAGAGAGGGGCAACCTTAAAGGTCTCATTTCCTTACTTTTTGTGTTTTAACCCCCAAATGATGCATTAACAAAGTTTTTTGCATAGAATTTCCTTACTTTTTGAGAAAGAATAGAATAGTAGAAAGTCGCGCAAGTTGGTGGGAGTGCGGGGCCTGAAAATTTCTGCCTAACGTAACAGTACAAGTAATGAATATCACATGTATTGGTGGGAGCATATATGGTTGACAGGCCCCACGCTCCCACCACCTTGAAACAAAACAAAGTTTCATTCATCAGAGTGGCATAATTCCACACCTGTTTACATGTCAGACACCTAACCACTGAAAATGTCCTCCATGGCAGTAAGGCTAGGTACCCTATAAATGTGAAACCACTACCACAAAGCAAAACACTACGCACAAAATGTAAATTGTGTCATGCAATATCTCTGCAGCACATTAATTTTCCAACACCTAAATACCATAATTCACATGTACAGGACATTCCCTCAACACCCTCTAAATTTAAGTTTAAAAGACCAAACCATGTCCGAGATATAACATTTTAAAGTTTGAGATTTTCATTCTTCCGAGATTTTCATTCTTACATCCATGGAGTAAGGCTAGCTACCCTATAAATTTCAAGCCACTACCACAATGCAAAATGCTCTGCAAAACGTAAAATGTGCCATGCAATATCTCCACAACAAATGTATTTTCTGACGCCTAATCACTATACTTCACATCTACAGGACATCCCATCAGCACCCTCCAAATTTCAAGTTAAAAGACCAAACCATTTCTGAGATAGTTAATTTTAAAAGTTGTTAAAATTGAGCTATCTGGTCCCTCCAAATCTGGCCATCTAGTCCCTCTCTCGCGAACAAAGATTGCGATCAAAGAATCTCGTGATCAAAGAATTTGCAGGCTCACAATCAAAGAATTTGTAGGCTCATGATCAAAGAATAAAAAATGCTAAAACTCAATTTTTATATATAAATACATGAAACCACAACCATGACTCTATAGAACAAAGCCCCTTGAGCAAAAACCATCCTAGTCTGTCTTTATAAGTCACCCCTGGGCTGAGAAATTAGATTTTTTAATCTGGCCATCTGGTCGCTCCCTCGCGATCAAGGATCTTGGTCAAAGAATCTCGCGATCAAAGAATTTGCAGACTCCTGATCAAAGATGATTAGAGAGCTGCGATCAAAGAATTTAAAACTTCGAAACTCTATTTTTGGAAAGAATTAGAAGAAACAACAGGCATGGCTCGATAAGAGGGAAGACTCCTGAGTAAAACCCATCAGAGTTTTACTTCAGAAGTTACCCCTGAGCTGACATATTTGTTTTTTTCTGACTGTAAAATCAAAATGGGATGGCGGCCATTGCAATCAACGAATTCCTCGTTACCAAAGATTATTTGATCACAAGCATGCAAATTCTTTGATCGTAAGGAGGGACCACATGGCCAAAACTCCATTCTTCTTTCTCAAAATAACCATAAGAATTTTCCCATAGACTTATAATGGGAACTTAAAACTTTAATAACTTTTGAATGGATTAACATTTTTTTCACGAAACAAATAGTGGCATGTTCCTTGACCCAAGCTCTTTCAACATGTCAAGCTGCAGAGCAGCACACCACACAACTGCCATGCAGCGCCAAGGACAAAATCAAAAAAACTGCCCACATGTCTAGTGAAAAGTGTATTTTTCAGTGTTTTGGTGCGCAAAAACTGTAAGTCCGACTAAAATAAAATTTGGTGAATCAAGACATATACCATGCTCCACTGTGCATACCAAATTTCATGCAAATCCATTGAAAAGGTCCAAATTTATTAACACGCAGACCTTCAAGTTTGACATAACCTTCATAACCCTAAATATAGGGGCATGACCATGCCCCTATAATATATAGATAGACAGACAGATAGATAGATAGACAGACAGACAGACAGATAGATAATTATTGGTGAGCAATTTTTTCAATTGTTCTCACAAAGTTGATATTTGCTGTAATAACCAGTCGGTTATTACGACATTCACGTGCTTTGTCTATTAAAAGGAAGCGCTCCCTCATTGGCTTCTGTTTTGTATCTGGGCGGGCTAAGCAGTTCCCAAAACATGATGTCACTGGTTCTGTATCTTACCATGGCACAGCCATGGTTTCACCATCATCTTCCTGTAATCATTGTTTTTTTTTAAATATATATGGTTGAGCCTACCTTAAATATTACCTTTTTTTTAAGTATCTGGTTGATCCTGCAGTTCGCTACCTTTGGGTCACACAGAAAGTCGGCAGAACGAGTCTGCAGTTAACTAACATGGGTGAGCGCGAGCCTAATCTTGATCACAATTTCAGCTGTTAATTTAAAAGAAAAAGAATAAAACTGGGAGCAGAGTGAGCTGTAGGGTAAGAGGGAGAGGGACTCTGGGGATTGCTGAACAGCTCAACTGGGGAATCTGTAGTGGGAGCTGGAGGAGAAGTGAGCTGCTGCTGCTTTATTTGGTGCCCCAGATAACTAGAGTGAAGCTGCCAAATGGGTATTTCTTGAGAATGACAGAGGGAGAGAGACTGTGTGTGTGTGTGTGTGTGTGTGTGTGTGTGTGTGTGTGTGTGTAGAGAGAGAGAGATAAAGTGTGTGTATGTGTGTGTGTGTAAAGACTATGTCTGTTGGGGGGGTCACAGCATTTACACTGGAAAAAATTGCTCACCAGCAATTATACAAAATAAAAAATAGGGAAGTATGTGATAATGAGAATTTAATGCACACCCTTGCTGTGGGGGGATTTATGTAGCATCCCACACCTCGGGTGTGCATTAAATTCTTATATCACACACTTCCCCATCCATTATTCTCTATATATATATATGTGTACACAGTGGAATCCTCTTATAACAGACACAATTGTGCAAGCAGGTTTCGTCTATTATAAGGGGGTGTCTGCTATATCCTAAAATCTTAAATATGAATCTCATCCACCACAGCTCAAACACAGGACTTAAAATTAGAACATGCTCCCTCCTCTACCAATCAGAGGTATGGGGAACTGCTATTTGTAGCTGATTGTGCACTGAGCAGTAAACAAGATTGGAAAGATTTTACTGTACAGTACCTGTGCTGATTGGGGAATCTAGGACTGAGCAGTAAATGTGATTGGTCAGCTCTTGCTGTACAGTTCCTGCGCTGATTGTGGGGCCAGGAGGGCACAGGAGTAATCCACTAGCGCAAGGTGTCAGGTATCAGGCATCAAGTGAGGTTAATGATGTCTTTATAGTGCCAGACACAGCTGAATAATAAGGGTGAAAATTAGCAGGCAATTTGCAGCCTGCAAACAGGGGTACAGTGTCCGCTATAGAGGGGTTGCAGAGTACGGTATATATGGGATTTTTAACATTACTGGTGTAGCTTTGGCTTTTGAAAAGGCACATCTGTCTGTTATAAGTGAGTGTCCGCAATAAGCATGTCCATTATAAATGGTGTCCACTGTGTATAGAAATCTAATTGAAAAATATGTCTTTTTATAACAACAAAAATTATGTGTAATTTTCACTGCTTAATCATCTACCTTTGACTCCACATCAAGGAGAATTTTATGTGAACAATTGCTAAATAAATGCATAAATGAGAACCTGGTTTATATTATGTACAGATTATATTATAATACATGGGCAAAGGTAAGATTAGGAACTAGTGGCCAACTCTCTAGCCCCTTTAAAATCAACAAAGGAGTGTGACAGTGCTGTTTCCTGGCTCCTATGATCTTTTCCCTATATGTTGATCAAATGCTTAGAGAGTTAGACTCAGTTCTAACAAATTCCCTTAAAATAAAACAGTTGTCCTGCACAGTGTTAGCATATGCAGATTTCACTTAAAAAAAAAAAAAAAGAATTACAGAGGGAATTGGATTTCCTGTATAAAAAAATCTGTGGAACTACATCTTAAAATTAACTATATGAAAACTAAAATTGTAATCTTTGGGGAAAGAAAACTCAAGGGAAAGTAGTTTATTGTGTCACAAAATATGGAAGTGGTCTCAAACTATGTTTATTTGGGGACTGCATTTGATGCAGACTGCCTATGGAATATACATTTTAACATGACTATGGGGGAAAACAATACTAGGTCTTACAAGATTTAACTATACATTTGGAAGATCAACAATTAGAGCCTTGCTTCAGGCAATTAAGGCCATGTTTCAGGCAAAACGTCTTTATGGTGCTGAAATTTGGGAGAACAAAGTTAAAAATAAGCTAAAAGTACCACTGTTTAAGTGGTTAAGAAGTGCCATTGGAGTGGGTCCTTATTGCCCTGGTGCTTATATAAGAGTGAATTAGGCATACCTAATATAAACACACTTATTGACACCAAAATACTTAACTATTAATTGAGATTAATTAAATTACCTCACCCACACTTTCAAATCATTTTTATTAGAAAAGGAAAGCTGGTACAAGTGAGGGTATAGATATAATTTCTGGTACCCATAGGTAACAACCCTGTTAAGCAGGTACAAGCTATTGACTCTTAAGATACGTGCAGATAAGGGAATTACATTACATAGTAAATATAAAAAAAAAAATTCCAGAAAGGATTAATAATATTTGGAATGAGGAGAACCTAAAAAAGATAAATGAAATGTCATTTTCAAGATGGTGTGTGAAATATAATTACTTCTTTGATTTTAAATCTAATCTGGACCATTTGACAGACCCTGAATAGTGGAGAAGGTTTATAAGATACAAAGGTTAATGACTTACCAATAATGTATTGTGATTTCATGATAATACAACAACTATTGAGTGTGAAAATTGTACCTCCTTGGCATGAGGAAATGAGGACTAACTCCATGTTATGTGGAAATGTACATGGGCCCAGATATTCAAAAGGGTTGCGCATGGCGCAACAGTGTTGCACCATGCGCAACCCACTGATGCACCCTGGCACGATATTCAAAAGGGAAAAGTGCGCTGCACAAATTCCGATGCACAGGACCACATCAGTAATGTATGTAGGCACAGCTGGGGGGGGGGGCGTTCCTATGCATAACCTGCACGGCCTGATATTCAGCCTGGGATGGGCAGAGCCATGCATGCTCAACCCCTACTTGTGCCAGCACAAAGTTAAGCCAAAAAAAAAGGAACAACTGATGGCCACCCACAGGTGATCTGCCGCATTGCAGGGCACAACACGGCAGCTGCCACTTGTGGGTGGCCACCCGAGTTCCGGCTGCACCTGGCGGTGCCCCCCATGCCTGATCACGTGCATATGTGTAAAATAAAGTCCCTGTCAATATCCCTGGTGGTCAGTGGACCGCTATGTTCTTAAATCACGGGCATCCATTATAATAAACCCCGTCAATATCCCTGGTGGTCCAGTGGACTGCTATGTGTCCTAGCATGAGGCGTCTGTTATAATAACCCCCATCAATATCCTTGGTGGTCCAGGTGGACGCTATGTGCCCAAATGTGGGCATCCATTATAATAAACCCCTGTCAATATCCCTGGTGGTCCAGTGGACCAATGCTGCCCGATCATGGGCATCTGTTTAAATGAAACCCCCATCCAATATCCCTGGTGGTCCAGTGGACGAATGCTGCCGATCACAGGCATCTGTTTCACAGAAAACATCCTATTAACCTGGTGGTCTAGGTTACCCCTTCCCACCCACCCACTGAGTCCCTCCACCCCTTCCCCGGTCAGCCAGTGGGCAGCAGCACCCACTGGCCTGATGCCCCGCCACCCGCCAACGACATCATGGTAGGCTGCAGCCCATTGGTTCACAGTGTGAGCCGGTGGGCATGTCAGCCCTACCGCACTACACATTCCAGATATGTGAATGATTTATTCACATATCTGAAATTTGTAGTACGGTAGGGGCTGCATGCCCATTGGCTCACACTGTGAACCAATGGGCGTGCAGCCCTACCAAGGTGTCAGTTGGGAGGTGGAGCGGCAGGTGGGGGGGTGCTGCCGCCTGCCGGCTGACCAGGGGGAAGTGGGGTGGTGGGACTCAGTGGGAAGGTGGGGATGGGGGTATCCTAGACCACCAGGGTAATAGGATGTTTTCTGTGAAACAGATGCCCGTGATCGGGCAGCATTCGGTCCACTGGACCACCAGGGATATTGGAAGGGGGGGTTTCATTTAAACAGATGCCCACGATTGGGCAGCATTTGGGCCACTGAACCACCAGGGATATTGGATGGGGGGTTTCATTTAAATAGATGCCTGTGATTGGGCAGCATTCGGTCCACTGGACCACCAGGGATATTGGATGGGGGGGTTCATTTAAACAGATACCCGTGATTGGGCAGCATTCAGTCCACTGGACCACCAGGGATATTGGATGGTTTTTTTTTTTCATTTAAACAGATGCCCGCGATCGGGCACATAGCAATCCACTGGACCACCAGGGATATTGGACGGGGGGGTTATTATAACAGATGCCCATGATCGGACACATAGCGGTCCACTGGACCACCAGGGATATTGGACGGGGACTTTATTTTTTAACAAATGCCCACGATCGAGCTGCAGGGGGAGTCGGTCCCCGACGGCTGCTGCCTGGCAGGGCGCCAGGCGCAAGTCGTCGGGGATCGGTACACCTGCATGCTAATGGGATTCAAATGAGGCCATAATGACATGCAAATGGCCCCATGTGTGCCTTGCATAAATTGTGTCCCCATTTGCATGTCCCCTTTTGAATATCGCAGGTGCTGTGAATGGCGCAATGGCACTTGCGCTAGCGCATCTCCATGCTCCACTCTGGCCACTTGCACTGGTGCAGTGCCACTGCGCCATGCACAGTGAGGGTGGCCAGGGTTCAATATTCAAAGCTGCTGGGCCATGGCGCAGCTCCTTTGAAGCTCGCCCAGGCCACACTCCTGCGCAGCCAAGTTGAGCTGCGCCCAAGCTTGCGCCACAGCCTGGCGCAGTTTGAATATCTGGGCCATGATATATAAAAGAAAGAACTTATTGGCCGGATCCTTTTTGAATGCAGTGTATACATTAGATCTCATAACTTTGACATCTACATTGATCCATATTGGAGAGTCTTGGACCATTGAAAAACTGGCTAAATTCTTTATGATAATAAGCAAAGTCAAGAAAAGGCTGTTAGTTAATCAACTTTAACATATAACTAAGCATGCATAATGTAAAAAATGTATATTTGTGTATCTGTGAATGGAATAAAATGCTTTATGAAGTTACGCACACACTGAGAAGGCTAGATGGATGTGTTTTTATTATATTTATGATCCTAAATAGAATATGTATTAGATAAGTATGTTACTTAATCAGTGTAACAAATATGTATTGTATGTATTTTAATTTGTTAAAGGCTTTTCAGCAAATCAATAATGAATTTTGATGATAAAAACAATCTAGGAGAAAGAGTATAATTTGATGTGGATGGCTGACCTTGTGATAGCCACATGTATGCCTTACAAAAGGTATATCAAAGTTTTCCCAAGCAACTTGGGTTCAGATGGTCTTGGGAGTGGGTAACCTAGTGACAAACTATTACAGTTTGTAAACTTCTTTCTGAAACACAAGATTGTAAAACTGTCTTTGCACCTAAGAGACACTGGGAAGCCATATGCAAACTGGATGAGTTTATGTGATATAGGGAGCTCCTGTGGCTGGCAATTGATGTGGCATGCCTCTGCACCAGCCTTTTTCTATGAAGATCGTATTTCATCAATACAGCATTTCCTCAATAGGAGCACAATGAAGCGTCCAGTGGCAGTCATATTGGGATATAACTGTTCTGAGTTTGGAGGACCTCTTTCTAAAGACCTGTGCAGAAGTGACGAGGACCTGCACCTTATGTGAATTTGTTCCTGGGCTTGTGAGAACAGGAAACTATTTTCTCGTCTGGTTTCCCACATGCAGATTGTGCCACTACTTGGTATACAGTAGATACACAGATGACATCATATACATGTGGAAACATATGTAGAGCATTTAAATTTATACTTTGGCTCAATAAGAATGATCATAACCTCAGGTTCACAGTAAAGATGGGCTCAAACAAAATACATTTGTAGATGTCACCTTTACAAAGAAACATGGAGAACAGATCAAAACACAAGGTTTGCAAAAACCAGCAGCAACTGGTTAACTTGTCCATTATAGAAGCGCTCATCCACTTAAACTAAAGAATTCAATCCCCTCTGGTCAGTTTCTTACATGTGATGAAACTGTAGTGAAGAAAAAGAGTGCACAATATGTGGCAACTGAAGCATAAATACAACATTCTATAATGTTTCACATGTTCCAGGCTTGTTTCCCCTAGCATACACAAGTCAGTATGCAAACAGATGGTGGTGCACCTAAAGGAAGCAGTGGGAGATTATGTGCATTTCAGTAGTGATATCTGAAGCAGTAGTGCAAACAGAAGCTTCCTAAGTCTCACTGCTGATTTGGCTGTGTCCATATCAAGCAGCACCACCACCATTTCTGCACCACTTCCACCACCAGTAGCCCATGCAAAAGTTATATGGAAGCAAGTATCTTATCTGAGGAAAACCCATAGAGAAATTGTCTTCCTGAATGTGTTAGTCATGGAAGGTAAGCCCAGTGGGGGGACATTCTGCAGTTTATCCAATCATTGTGGATATCCGCTTATACCATTATGATCTATAGGTGGAAACTCTCGTGATGGATAGTGGGAGTAGTATGCTAACAGTCATGAATGAAGGATATGTCTGCAATGCTCCTTGTTTTCCATATTTACTGAATCTGGTGGTGAGTCATCTGCTTGGTAAACATACCCAGCTGAAAGAAATACTACACACTGTACAGGACATCACTAGATATTTCCCTAATTCTCTCAAATGCACTGAGCCCCTCAGTCAGTACCAACAGAGGCATAATGTTTCACAGCTTTACTTAATTAATGATATTGCAACAAAGTGGAACTACATCTTTTATCTGGTGGAAAGACTGTTGGAACTGAAATCTGTGTTCCTGGCTATGAAAGTCAACAATCTGGCCTGTAGGGATATCTTTTTCAAGGTCCGTGGTGTGTTGTGTCCTGCAAAAACGTGTTTCACTTATGAGATGTTATAAACAGGCCAACAAAGATGAAAGAAGCAAGACAGGACAAGGTGTGCCCAGGAGGAAAAAAGCTGGTGCTAGCCTGAGAGCTGTTAACACCCCAAAAATGCTGCAAACTATTTATAGAAGGAGCCCAGCACTCGCAACAGAGGATGCTGCCTGGGAAGAAATTGCACTTCAGAACTTAATTGAAAAGTTCATAATTCTTTTATTAATTCCAAGGCAAACAAATGATGTAGAGGAATGGAATGTGACCACTAGATGCCCCAGTGCTTTGACATGAGTTTTCATCTGGAGGCATGTTCTAGATGGTAGTGAACCCCCTTAACTACCATTGTAAATTCCAGTGCAGCTAATCCTGTCAAGGCTGCTGCTTACAAAGTCTTGTTGTCACAAAGTAATGGGGGGAAGAAATGTGAAACTTACAAATTTAAACAGTGTGATTCAACATTACCAGCATCATTTCAACTGTATTGTATGGGCAGAATTCTCAAAAGGGATGCACCCAGCATATCTGAGATGCACCGGCATATCCCTGACTTGCACACTGGCACAATTCTGTAAAGGATCTGATGCGCTGGTGTATCCCTGATGCACCAACGTATCACAGGTGTGCTGCACACAACCCATAATGATATATGGCACATATGGAGGGGCTGTGCAGGGGTGTGCCCATGCATATGGTGTGCAGCCCCATTCGCAGCCCAACATGGAGGTGCACCCCTGGGGCAAGTCCAGAGATGTGCCTCCCAAAGATAAGTCTACTTCAAGTAGACATAAGTGGGTGGCCACCCACAGGCAGGCTACCATACTGCAGACAACAGCACAGCAACCTTGCCAGCACAGTATTCCCCCCCAGCCCGAGCCCCTGTATGCATGCCATGCACTGTGGCAATAAGGGCATCCCTCAGAACCCCACTCCCCACCACAATCCCTGGTTAAATGCCGCTTTCTGCAGCAGATGTCCTGTAGGATACACAGATCCTATCACTCTGCCCGTATCTCCTGTAGTAAGCTGCTCACTATGGCGGTTCAGAATTCAATGCAGAACCCCCCTCCCTGCCCGACTCCACATTTGAATGCTGCACCCTGCGGTGGTAGACATGAAAGACAGAACAACGCCTCCTCCCCACCCCGACCCAATTGCCCAGATGTGCAGAAGCACACGCATGCTGTAGTGACCCAGTGGCCCCCCTACACACTCAGATACCCTCTCCCCACCCTGTTCCCCACATCCCAGCAGTCCCGCAGTGTGGTGGGCAACACAACGTACCCGCATTCCACAATGGCTGCCTGCCGACAGAGATGTCTGTGAATGATAGCTTCTGTACACCCTGCAGCCCATTGGTGGACCCTGTCAACCAATGGGCTTGCAGTGTGTACTGTACTTGACGCTCACAACATGACAAAGTACACACTGTAAGCCCATTGGTCAACAGGGTCACCAATGGGTTGCAGGGTGTCACAAGCTGTCATTCTGAACAGCTCTGTTGGCCTGGCAGCTAATGGTGGTATGTGGGTGGGTTGTGCTGCCTGCTGCAAGTTGGGACCTGCTGGGATGAGGGGAGGAGATGGTGCCCCAGGGTGGGGAGTCCACTGGGCACCAGGCATGGGTGTAATTCTGGACCTTGGGGCAATCAGGTCGGGTGGGAGGAGGGTGGTTCTATCTTTCTTGCTGACTGCTGCAGTGAGCAGCATGTCACTGGGGTAGTGGGCAGGAGGGGACACTGAACCATCATGGATGCATCCTAGGCATTCCATGGGATGTGATCGGGCCAGGGAAGGGTAGGGGATCTACAGGGGTACATGGGGCTCTGTGTGTGGATCACAGCCCTTGCAGGGCATCTGGCACATTCAGCCGGGTGCATCCCTGCATGGCGCATGCAAATAGGGCCATAATGATATGCAGGCACAATGGCACCATATGCATGTTGTTGACTCTGAATAGCAACTTTGGCCACATTGTATGATGTGCTGCCCCACTGGATTTCCAGCCCAACACTGGGATTGTGCCAGTGCATCCCAGGCTGTGTGCAACTGTGGTATTCACAGAAGGGATGCCCCGGGGCATCCCCACGGCACATCCTATGTGAATACCACAGTTGGTGCTCAGCACTTCTCATTTGTGCTGGGGCATCCAAGATGTGCTGAGCACATGTCCTTTGTGAATCCTGCCCAATATATTTATAAATGCATTAATTGAGTTTTTTCTCAAGAAAAAAAGATGACCACCACATTTTGCATAGAAGTAGTATTGTAGACTGGGCAAGCGTTAGGACTGAAAAAATCAAAACACACTCATGGTGCACAGCTTAGGAGGTATCGAGACAAGTACATTTGATGGGAATGCTAATATTTTTTCTTAACTATAGCTGGAAACTAGCTTTTTGGAAAAACATGTTTTCATTGTACTGCTGCTTTGAAGCAACTTTAATTATTAGAATCATAGTGCTTTACATTCTATTTAAAAAAATAAATTGTGGATAGATATCTTGGATAAGTTCAATGGATTCCAATGGCAACAAAGTTATCTATTTCTAGAAATAAATGTTGAATCATTATATACCTGTATTGATCATGAAAATGGTATGCAAACATGTGCACATTGTCTTAACTGTCACCCTCAGAAGAAATCTATACCCACTGAGTTTATAATTGAAGCACTCGTTTTTTTTTGTTTTGTTTTTTTTTGCAGCCTAATTACTTTTAGTTCAACAACATCTACTATCTACAGTGGTGTAGGCTGCCATGAGGGCAGTCATGGCCCCATCATTTGCAGATCTGTTCCTTGGACTCTGGGAAGACTCTCTAATTTATTAAGCAACTAATAATCACTTTTTCAGTCACATTATTAGATGGCATTGTTACATTGGTGACATCATTTGTGACTGGGATGGGTCCAAGGAAGAGGCAAGCCATTTTTCGAATGACTCAGTGTAAATGATTTTGACTTGAGGTTTACAGATACCCCAGTTCCAGAATCTTGGATTACTTGGATGTCAACCTATTTATGGATGAGGAACTCAAGGTTCAAATCAAACTATAGGAAGCCTACCTCCAGAAACAGTCTGCTGAGTGCAGATATCTCTCACCTCCACCATCTCAGTAACTCTGTACCATATAGACAGTTTCTGCTCATATGCAGAAATTTTTCTAAGGAAGAAAATTTTTACATTTAATCACAGGAATTATTTGAAATATTTTGAAACAGAGGCTACAAAAATAATAAAAAACTAGAAACTGGAAAAGGGGTTTTCCAGAGTAACAAATCAGGAAAGGAATAACCTTCTGTGCCCGAACCAGAGAGGGAATGGGGATGAGAAATTTTGCTTCCTAAGCATATTTCTCAAATATCTGGTAATATAGGACAAATGATCGGAAAATGATGGCCAATATTATTACAATACTCTATCCTGCCCTCAGAGCTATTCCCATAACCCGAGGATTGCTTACTCAAGGTCTGAGAATGTGAGAGATAAATTGCTGTATAGTCGCTATATAGCATAGTCACTATATCAATAGCCAGCCACTTATCACTCCCACATTTAGGCATGGCTACCCCCACCTCCAATAGGGATGTATAAATGTGGACACTGCAAATTCTGTACTTTCTGCTATCAAGGCAAGAGATTCCACCAATTTTATGAACTGCAGTAGTAATTATATGATAAGTCATTTGGTGCACCTGTCCACTTCTCTACATAGGCCAAACGTCTAATATGAAAAAATCCAAGAACACACCAGTACAGACTTAATTTATGGTTTTGGAGATTATGGAGAGGAAGCCACGTGGGGGTGACAGGATCAGAACCCTGCTGCAGAGGGAACATTTTTGGATCTTCTCATTAGGATCTGATCAACCAAATCGACTGAACAATGAATTTCTGTGAGCCTAGTTTTGATGCTGTGAGTTATGATCGTTTGAACACTGGTAATTCTGAATAATGTCATATATGTTTAAATATGACGTTTTGATTCATGTTCTCTCTCTCTCTCTCTCTCTCTCTCTCTCTCTCTCTCTCCTCTCTGTTTCACAACTACCTACAAGTAATCTGTCCACTGGAATAGCAGATCCCCCTGTTCTGGAGGAAATGGTTAACCACATGCTTGTGCCAAAGGGGAGATTGCAGCTTCTTTTTAAGCTAAATTATATCTACATCTTTGTGTCTCTAATCTGTGATGTCCAGTTTTTCCTGACCCCTGTGCTATGATTAATTGCCTCTGTATTTTTCAAACAATAAATACAGTGTGGACAGGCTTAATTGTATGTCTTTCAGATGCCCAAATAGGTTGTCTGTTCTTGATATTCAGTTTTCTATCAAATAAGATTTTTTGCAGTTTACCTTCACTGAATTTAGCAAGCATTTGTTTTTTGTGTTGTCTTTTATTTTTAAAATGGTGACTTCAACAGGAACCCAAATCAATACTTTTTAGTAGAAACATAATATTTTTTTTGCAGCAGATAAGGATCACTTGGCCCATCCAATGTGTCCATTTCTGACTACCTACACTAATACTTCAGACTATGTCCTATCTACAACTCTTTCTCCCTCTCCCTTCCTTTCCACTATGACTCCTTTGTGCTACCTCATGCATTCTTGATCCCACTACTGTTTTTACCCCAACTCCTCCACTTGAAAGCTGTCCCAGAAATTCACCTATCTTTCTCTGAAGGAGTACTTCCTCACATCTCTCCTGAATCTACACCCCTCCAGCTTCATAGCATGTCCCATTGTTCTTGAGTACCTTTTCTTCTGAATAATACTCCCCATCTGTACCTTATTTAGCCTGTGAGGTATTTAAAGGTCTCTTATCATATCTTCCCTCTCCCTTTCCTGTTACATGGTGTACATATTTCATCTCTTCTTGTATACATTTTGATGCAGACCCTGCACCATTTTAGTTACCCTCCTCTATACTGCCTCCACTCTGTCTAAGTCCTTCCAGAGATGTGGTCTCCAGAACTGGACACAATATTCTTGGTGGGGTATTACAGAAACAACACCATCTCCCTCTTTCTGCTGGTGATACCCCTCCCTATGTAACCCTGCATCCCACTTGTCTTCCCTACTGCTTTGTCACACTGCCGGGCCACCTTTAGATCATCCAATATGATTACCCCTAGGTCTCTTTCCTACTTGGTGGACATCAATACCACTCCACCCATTTTGTATTGTGCCCCTGGGTTTCTGTGCACTAAGTATATTTTTTTGCACTTTTTTGCATTGAAACCCAGCTGCCATACCCTTGACTACTCCTCTATCTTTCTTATGTCTCTGCTTATCCCTTCCACCCCCTTCCCCCGAGTGTCTACTTTATTTCAGATGTTGGTGTCATCCACAAAGAGGCAGATCTTTCCCTTTCAGCTCCTCTTCAATGTCTCGTATAAAAATATTAAAGAGGACTGGTCCCAGCACTGATCCCTGAGGCACATCATTGGTCACCCTCCCTTCCTTGGAGAGAACTCTATTTATTGCCACCCTCTGTCACCTATTTCTTATGCAGACTACTACCTTTGAACCCATTCTTAAGCTACTAAGTACATACCTTGCTTAATAGTCTCCTATGTGGAATAGTGGTAAATGCCTTACTGAAATTTAGGTAGGCGCCACATCCATTGCTCCACACTGATCTTGTTTCTTAGTCACCCAGTGAAAGAAGTCTATCATACTCATTTGACAAGACCTCCTCTTTGTGAAACCATGCTGTCTTGGGTCTTATAACCCAGTGGATTCAAGATATTCTGCAATCATTTCCTTTATCAGTGATTCAATTAACTTTCCCACCACTGATGTCAGGCTGACTGGCCTATAATTACCAGTCTCCTCCCTGCTACCACTTTTGTGAAGTGGGACTACATCCACCCTCTTCCAGTTCTCCAGAACCACTCTTGTTTCCAGTGAGCTGTTAAAAAGAACTGTCAGAGATGCAGCCAGTATTTCCCTGCGCTTCCTAAATACCCTTGGATGCACCCCATCAGGGCTCAGTGCTTTGTCCACCATCAGATTAGCAAGCTCTTCTTTTTTTTCTTACATATTAAGACTGTCTTGTCCCACTTCATTACTTCCTGAGTAATTCTTTCTTCAGTTTGTGCCTTTGCACTCCTTTCTGCTTTCCCTGCTTCCCTTTGTTCCTCCAATACATCTCCCTGTCCTCCTCCCTCTGTGACTCCTTATACGTTCCAAATGCTACCCTTTTAGCTTTTACCTTTTCAGCCACCACATTTGGGAATTATAGGGGTTTCTTTTTCCTCTTGTTTTTGGTCAGTAGTTTGAAACAGAGTGTTTTTGCCTTTACTGTGCTCCCTTTTATCTTCACCCATTGTTCCTCCACACCACCCAGGTCACCCACTCCTGCTAGCTCATCCCTGAGGCATTCACCCATCTTTTTAAAATCTGCCCTCCTGAAGTCCAGGACCCTCACCCTTGTGTGGTTCAATTCCTCAGCCATCCATATTTTGGACCGCACCAATCAGTGACCACTGGTCCCCAAGAGATCTCCTACTTTGACGTCTATAGCACTGACTCTGTTAGTGAGTACCAGCACCAATACAGCCCCATCACAAGTGGGTTCACTGACTAGTTGCCTGTGGAATGCCTCCTGCAGAGACGTCAGAATGTCCCTGCTTCTAGCTGAATCTGCTGCTGGGAGGCTTCAATCTCCATCTGGCAGGTTAAAGTCCCCCATCTGCAGCACCTCTCCCTTTTCTGCCATCTTGATGATGGCTTCCACCAATACCTTATCTAATTCATCCCTTTGTGCTGGAGGTCTGTAAATCACTCCATTGTAAATATTGGCTCAATTTTCTGCCTCCAGGGATACCCCACAGTACTGCTGGCTCCAGCTGTATTTTTTCCACCCTTCTCCCTTTATTAATTTGGACCCTTGGGGATTGCTTTCCCCTCTGGTTCTCCCTGCTCTCTACTTCAGCCTGTGGGGGGAGGCAGTTTCTGAATTCACGATTCTTTCTGCCACCCCCTTGGCTAGTTTAAATGCTCATTGAGGTACATTTAAACTGTCAGCTGAGGACTGTGATTTCCCTCCCGGATGGATGAAGGTCATCAACCTTGTATAGGCCCTTATCCCCCTGGCTGGGTCCCCAGTCACCAATGTAGGTGAACCCTTCCCCTCGGCACCATCTCTTCAACCATGAGTTGAAGCTTCTGGTACTACATCCCTTCTCCTGCCCCAAGTTGTTAGGCAGAACCTCAAAAAAAGCCACTGATCAAGCTACCTGTCTAAGACCCTTTCACCATTTCATAATCTCCCCCTGCACTATCACAGCCCCATCCCTAGCCAGGTCATAAGTCCCCAGGTGGACAATGACATCCAGCTCTCCCTCCCTTCTTGTTGTCCTAGCATTCTGCAGTATTTGCTTCACATCTATCTGGGCTATGGCACCAGATAGGCATCTACCCTGCCTCTCCCCCTTTCCTATTTCCATTTCTATCCCCCTCACAGTTGAGTCCTCCACCTGAAGTTGCTTCCGCATCCTCTAGCATCCTCTACCAACCTCCTTGGGGTCTCCACTATGGAGGGCCCCCACATTCCCCTTGGTCCCTACTACAGGTACTTCATCCTGGCAGTCCTGCCCTGCAAGAGCGGCATAGGAATTCTGTAGTGTTACTGGTTGAGGAATGTGGCTCGGACCCACCACCTCCACCATTCCAGAGCCCACCATTAGCTAGCCATTTCTCCTTACTGTCATCCTCTGAGGTTACAGTGGTAGATGCGGAGGCCTCTTGGTTGGGGGAGAGGTCCCTCAAATCCTAGCATACTCGGCCTGGAGTCTAGTGACCTCCTCCTTCAACAAACAGAGGTGTGTGTAGATGGGGCAGCACCACAGTCTCCAGACTCATTTAGAGTCGAAGCACTTGTGCTAGGAGTTCTGTTTGTCAATGGACCTCAGGTCTGGCATTTCTTTGATTAAAATTATTTTGATTTATTATTCCAGCCTGTACCTGCAGTATCTGCTTATAGAGGAAAATATTGTCTTTGTGAACTGTTTGTTTTACTTTCTGAAAATTACCCCCCCCACAGCCACTGCACTGCACCACTCCCATCATTCTCAATCTTTATTCTCCCTGTGTTTCATGGAGATATATTTGTACCCTTAGTGTGTCTAGTTTCCTATTTTTTATTTCTATTTGTGCTCCCCTGTACCTTGTTTAAATCATTATATACTCCTACCCTAGACAGGGTGTTGCTCCTATTCCCAGTTAGGGCCTACCTGGGACCTTCCGCCCTTCCCACAAGTGAGTGTTACACAGAAGTGAACAGGCATCTTGCTCTAGTCAACTGGCAGAGTATCCTGTTTCTCTGCATTATCTTGCTGACACCCACTGACACCAGTCATCTGTTCCTCTCTTTGCTGTCTACTCACTCACTCAGATACAAATATGTGACAAAGTGACCTACTGAGATTTAAACCCAGGCCCCCAGAACACAAACCCAGTGCTCCAGCCACTGAACAACAGGCTTGCATTGACTGGAAAACACTATAAATATAATAACTAATGTAAGTTACTTTACTATTGTTGAAATGATCATTTAACTGTTGAATCACACCGTTTAAAGTTTATAAGTTTCAAGGACCCCCCCATATACTGTGATAGTAAAAATTTGTAAGCAGTGACCTTGACAGGATTAGCTGTACTGTAATTAACAAGCATTTGTCAATGCCGAATGTTGGCTTGCTGGCATTGGCATTGGTAGTGCAGGAGTTAGACAGATGCATCATAGGAATGGCAGTGAAGTACTGAACTGATGCCAACCCACCCCCATCCTGCAGAGAGTGACAGGCATTAAGGTGTCCCTTTGGGTGTTTGGTAGTGCAGTGCGGGAAAACATGTGGGCAGGATGTGAAAAATGACAGCTGTACAGTTCATAAGGAGGTGTAAAAAAATGCCAGTGTTGAAAATGTGGCATGTAAATATACCAAATTTGCAAAGCTACTAGGGTGTATGGGAAATATGCAATGCACACTTGCAACACTGCTATTTATGGGTGTTCGGCACCAAATTTTCAATATAGGCATTTTAACACCTCTGCTCATGTACAGTGTCACTGTTATTTCCTCAAAGTGTCCCAAGAAGTGATTTTGCACAGTGACCATGCTATTCTGCGCCTGAAGTGCGAAAACACATTTTGGGCAGGATATGTGAAATGACAGCTGTACTGTTCATCAAGAGGTGTGGAAACATGGCAATGGTGAAAATCCAGACTGAAAATATCACAAATGCACGACGGTACGAGCGTGCGTGCAATCTGCCAATGCACGCTCGTAACACAGCCATTTTATGGAGTATCATCACCAAATTTTCAACATAGGCATTTTAGGTCCTCTGCTCATGAACTGTGTCACTGTCATTTTCATAATCTGGCCCAAACACTGATTTCCCACAGCGACTGCACTATTGTGCGCCAGAAGTGCGGAAACATATTTCGGGCAGGATGTGGAAAATGACAGCTGTACTGTTCACAAGGAGGTGTACAAAATGACAGTGCTGAAAATCCGATTGTTAAAATATTGTGAATGCTTGGAGATTCTGAACCTGCGTAGCAACTTTCATAGCAAACTCAGTAAAACAGGCATTTGTTGGATTTTTTCCACCAGATTTGGAACTTAGGCTTTTTAAGAGGCCACCTCATGAACACTGCCACTGTCATTTCGTTAATGGGCCCCGAAGGGTGATTTCACGCAGTGACTGCGAAATCACCTTTTGAGACCGATCAACACCATGTCAGTGATAGAATTCATGAGGAGGGGCCCCAAAAACCCCATGTTGAAAATTTGGTGCCAAAATTCCAAGAAATGCCTGAGATATGCAGCAAAGTTGAAAAAAACCCTATTCACTCCATTATACAGCTTACCGGCATTTCCTCAGTTCGTGGTTGGCTTTGAAGAGTGCAGACGTGTTCCCGGTTCACTGAAGATCGTTGCCCAGACTCTGGAGGTAAGTATGGAGTGGGGTGAGGGGAGGCAGGGTGCACAGTGGGTGGGTGCGGGTGGGGGGAGGGGGGCATCGAGACTACGAGGGACGGTTTTTAGTTTTACAGGGGAAAAAAAAGAAAACCATCGTAGGACAGTTTTTCTGTTGCAGGGCATTTGGCATACTGGGGTGGGCTCCCAGCTTGTCACCTAACTGTTTTTTTTTGGGGGGATGTCAGTAGCCAATGGGGGATTGGGCACCCTCGTCAGCTCACAACACGGGGGGGATAATGCTGACGGGGATTGGGCACCCCCGTCGGCAAACAAAGACAGCAGTGGGGGGGCTCGAGCCGAGGGGGATTGGGCACCCCCCTCGGCATTCCACAATTGGGGGGAGAGGTGATGCCGATGGGGAGTGGGCTCCCCCATCAGCGTACAAAGACAGCGGGAGGGTGCCAGCCAAGGGGGATTGGGCAACCCCCTCAGCATTCCACATTGGGGGGTATGCCAACGGGGAGTGGGCTCCCCCGTCAGCACAGTAAAACAGCAGGGGGGTTACCGACAGGGGGATTGGGCACCCCAAATTTTGACAGCCGTAAGCCGCTCGACGACCATGCTGATAATGGCGGCGAGCATGCAAGCAAAGGGTCCTCTGCATATGACGAGCTTTGCTCGGATTGCAGCGGACCTTTGCTTAGATGTTCCAGCCCCATTATGTATGCATGGTGTGGCGCCGGCATGCAGGCTGATTAGGGAATGAGGACACACCTACTGATGCGTGCCCTGCATTAGCCCAACAGTGGCCACGCCCCCAAATCTGAACTCTCCCTATATGTTGGCTTGCGCCTGCGGCAAGCCAACATAAAAATGGTATTTAAGGGGGTTCACTACCATCTAGACTCCATCCCCTGACAAAGACTCACATTGAAGATGACAAGGATTCTAGTGGTCACCACACACTCATCCAAGATGACAGTGCTGAATCAGCAACCTTTAGCATGGTTCATGTCATAGAGAAACTGTTTTAATGACATATACTGTATACCATCATTTGAGATACATTCCAGAACCCACAAATTGAGGCTGGTGGTGATGGCCACTGAGGTGGAGATATTACTGGTGCAGCAGCCATGCTTAGCCATGGATTAAGCAGCGTACTTAATCCATGGCTCTGCAGATGGAGTTAGGCGCTGTACCACTGACTCTCATTATTTGTAGAGAGCAGTGAAATGAAAGCATCAGCCATATGTTGTTGGCTCCTCCCCTCTTACATTCTGACAGTAAGAATTTTTAAGCAGAAACCGTGATAGGACTAGCTGTGCTGTAATTAACAATGGTATTTAAGGGGGTTCACTACCATCTAGATTCCACCCCCTGACAAAGGATCAGGTTGAAGATGCCAGGGATTCTACTGTAGCGGTCACCACCCACTCCTCTACTTCATTTATTTGCCTTGGATTTAATAAAAGAAACATGACCTTTTAAATTAATTTCTGAAGTGTGATTTCTTCCTACACAGCATCCTCTGTGGTGAGTGCCGGGCTCCTTCGGTGAATACTGTAATTTGCACCAAAGATGACAATGTTGAATCAGCAACCTTTAGCATGGTTTTTCCCTTAGTGAATCTGCTTAAATGACACATATACCATCATTTGAGATCCATTACAGCAACCCAGAAATTGAGGCTGGTGGTGATGGCAACTGAAGTGATGGCATTGCTGGTAGTGGTGAAAATGACAGTGATAACAATGATGGTTATTTAGGAGGAGGTTGTGACAGCACCAGTTCATCTGAAACATCTTAGAAAAAGACTAAGATATCAGCCAAGCAGTTTGGATAAATGGCATTGCAACGTTAAAGCATCTGGGAACAAAACTGGACAGCTAGCATCACTACTGAAGCTTGCAAATAAGTGTTTAAAAGGTTCACACATGTTGTAGCATGATCTGCTGTATAAATGAGATGTTAGAGATATCCCTTCATATATGATTTATCTAATAAATCATGTCACAGTATCAGTGTAGTAATCATAATGTTACTCAAAAAAATATGATATTGCAAATTATAAGAGAATAAAAGAAATTATAATATGGGTTGTACAGGGTGTGGCACCTGACTGGTGCAGCAGCCGTATGTAACCATGGATTAAGAAGCCAACTTAATCCATGGCTCTGCAGAGGGAGTTAGGTGCTATGCCACTGGCTCTAATTATGTGTAGAGAGCAGTGAAATGAAAGCATCAGTCATATGTTATTGGCAGACAGTGACCTAGAATGCAGAGTGTGTTCTGCACTTCTAGGACTGTGCAGGAGCATGTCAGTTATGGAGGACAGCTCCGTGAAGTAGTACTTGGCTACAAAAATAGTCAGCAAGTCTGAGGTGCACTTAACGCTTAATTGACAGTTGCTGAAATGTGCTGTCTGTCTCTCTCTCTTTCTCTCTCTCTGTCTCACTCTATTGAGGCATACAGTCAACAGAGTGTGTGAGAAAGAGACAGAGAGAGAGAGAGAGAGAGAGAGAGAGAGAGAAAGAGAGAGAGAAACACTGGGAGAAGTTCCCAGGATGCCAGGGGAGACAAGTCAGTGGGGGAGAGGGGGGTTACTGGAGTGCCCAGATA
The DNA here is from genome assembly GCA_016271365.2 of Neoceratodus forsteri. Lineage (NCBI taxonomy): Eukaryota > Metazoa > Chordata > Ceratodontiformes > Ceratodontidae > Neoceratodus > Neoceratodus forsteri. The sequence goes on from CM028131.1 coordinate 587,471,075, forward strand.
GTTATTTTGTGTGCCAAGCATGCAAAAGCATGTCTGCTGCAGTGTGCTGCTTGCTGTTACTCTGTCCATGTGCCACACTCAGAAACTTTACATGCTTTTGTTTTAAACAAATGTTCAATCCACATAAGCTGCTACTGTCCCTTGCAACAAAGGAAAGGGGCACATGTGTGAGAGAGAAAGATAGAGTGACATAACACAATGCTGGCTTGAGAGAGAAACAGAAACAGGGTCAGTCACAATGAAGTGAGCTGGACACAGTGTTAAAGTGACCCTCCCTAATCAATCCCTCCCCACTGTGTAAGGGTTACTTAATTTGAAGAGAAACAGAAATCCAACCTTGTTGGCTTGAGAGAGGGAGACAGTGTCAGAGAAGTGAACAAGACACAGTGAGTTCAGCACTGCCAGTGTCAAAGAAATGAGTGAGACACATTCAGTTCATTGGAAGTCAAGAGAAACAGCAATCCAGCAGCCCATCTCCCAGAGCCTTGTACAGACATGAACACTCAGTGGCTTCTCAGCAGTGTATTCCACTGCAGAGACAGCAATGATTCAGCTGTCACCCACAGCCATATGTCCCGCTCCTGGCTCTCAATCCCCTCACCAGCACCCTTACTTCAATGCTTACTATTTTGTCACATGAAGGTATACAGTGATGATATAAAATGAGACATGGAAAAATCCTTTTGTGGCTGCAAACCTCACACATATTGCAGTAATGTTTCCAGTGCAGAAGTCATAATGACAGTGATGTTGTGAGGAAAAAATGGTAGAAATGTACCTAATATTACATTTCTACCATTTGTCTCATCATAATATATATAACATATACAATCTACCACTGGACATAATTGTCAGAGAAAATAAGACAGCATTTAAAAATAGACTGGAGAAGTGGATTCTCAAAAGGAGAGAACCACTTAAGTATGGGTTCCGGGATGAGAACAAAAATAGGTGTTACACCTACAGATTCCTGAAAAACCGCAGTATGATCCTCAGTATGAACATCAGTGTGCTATGTCTTATTTGTGGAGGACTGCTTTTTAAGGTGACAGGATACAGTACAATTTCATTAATTTGAACAGTAATAAAAGTGTTTCAGTCACTTAAATTGCTGTTCTTTTACATTCCACGTTATAAAAGCAATAACTCACTTCAGGGTATGGTGTTACTGGGGATTAATCAACAACCCAGGTGCTGTGAGGACACTCATCCTGCCATTAATGAAATCTAAGAATGCTGGATTAGCTACAGTCACTTTTCTTATATACAGAACTTTTGACTTTGTTAATAGTAGGTACACCTTTGTATAAGATACACTGTACAAATATGAAAAAAGACCATCATTTCTTAAATGATTAATTAAAATGTAAACTGCTAGTTTTTAGCTTCTTGATTGCTCTATCTTTATGTAATATCATGTTATGTTATACCTATCCATGATTGTTCCACCTGCTGGCACTATTACACCATTATAAAAGCAGCTGCAGTCAGAGAGGTTGACACACTTCATAAGGTTTTCATCGAGGTATGGTGCACTTTCTGGACACTTGGCATAGCAACCTGTGTGAAAAACACAGTAATTCCATAACTAACTTTGACATACTGTAGTGTTACACTAGAGTACTGGAACATATAAAGCAACTCAGTAGAGAATGTTTAAGCTTATGCTAAATCTAAAGTAATGCCTATATCTAACTTCTCTCTCTCTCTTTATCTATACATAGATATATAGGTTCCTGTGCATTGGATGCTTTTGGATAGATAGATAGATAGATAGATAGATAGATAGATAGATAGATAGATAGGTAGCTAGCTAGCTAGATAGATAGATAGTCAGACAGAAAGACAGACAGACTGACAGATAGATACATAGAGAGATACAGTAGATAGAGATAGATAGATAGATAGATAGATAGATAGATAGATAGATGATAGATAGATAGATAGGGTAAGGGTGGTATACATGGATGTATACTCATTGAGGGGGCTAATTAGGGCTACAAGGCCATAAGCCTAAAAGGTGAGTGGCTTTATTGCTGTAATTAGCCCCCAAGATGGGTATGCATCTAAATGTTCCACTCTTATCCATTGTTTGTTGAATATAATACATTAGGATAGTTATTATTATGGAGATCACATTTGTGATCACATTATGGCACCTCAAGGGATCTAACAACAAGGAGGGAATTGTGTGTAGTGAGTGCATATAGGTGTTTGAGGTATTTCTAGGTATGGGAGGGTTTTGTGTGTCTTCTTTCCAGGTTCTTTTGCAGCTTGTTAATTGGCCTGTCTGACTTTCTGATGATGTGCTAATTGTGTTATCAGTATTGTCCCTTTAATCATTTGATTAGTGCAAGTATATACTTTTTAATTGACAGATTAGTCACAGATACTGTATACAAAGAAATAAATAATGGACTTTCCTATGGGAAAAAGTTCTCATCCATGTTCATATACATTGGATGACTTTGTATATACATGGACTTATATATCTTTACTACTGGTTTTGTTGTACTGTATTTCCTGATTCCCCCAACCCCACCCCTTCAGCACTGGAAATTAGCCATAAGTGGACTTTGTTGTCTTACAGGTAGACTATGTTACTATACCTATATATATGTATGTATGTATATATATATATATATATATATATATATATATATATATACACTGTAGAGAGAGAGAGAGAGAGAAATTATATGGGTGGAGCTTTTTCTCATACCAGTTAAAGCTATATAAAGGTACTTCCCAAATTAAAGATGTGTTGTATACTGTACATCCAAAGGTAAACCTATAAACTATAGAAAAAACTACACCCAGGAAAAATGCAAACACAGCTAATACACTACCAGTTAAACATTTAACAACTAATTTAACCAAAAGTAACAACCTAAGCACCAATGGAAAGTAATCCTACACTAAACAAACCCAATTAGTGTAAATGGACAATCAATAATGCTAAAAAAACAGTCAAAGGAACACACAGACTCCAAAATAATACCACTCCACATTGTCCAACCCAAGCAGCAATGTCCTTTGATGTTCCATCACAAGGCTAAAAAAAAGTAGTCAGGGGAACACACACACACACACAAAAAATCTACTCCCTTCCAAATCTGAGTTGTTAAAGGAGTAGTACATCCTCATGTCTTGTAAATGTCATTTCTTTCCTTGTCAACAGATAACTCTTTTCATGTAGATGTTGGGGATGTATATGTTTGCTTTAGTTTGTTGTCACTGTTCACACCATATGCTGCAACTAGCCTGGGGTATCCTTTTTCTGTTTGTTAAAATCTTATTGTCCCTGAGAGCTGTATTAGAATATGAGAACATGATGTGACAGCACCCATTTACTCCATATATCTCTATGCTGAAAGTTCACATCACCTGAGAAAAACTCTCTAGAAATATACAGATTGAAGGCAGTTTAAAGGAAATAAACTTGAATTGCATCTAAGACCAGAGAAAGATAATCCCAGCCCCCAAGTGCTTACTGTACAGTCAATGCACAGAATGTATTTAAAATAGAATTGTAACAAGTAAATCAGGTCACTCCACCCTCCAAAGCTTGATAACAGACCAGCACCTAACTCGGACAGACAATTTGTTAAAAGTACTTCATAAAGTTAAGTCTCACTCGGATAAAGATGATATAAAAAAAATTGATTCCAAAAAATGATTTGCATAAAAGTTCATTTGTAGACAGTAGCATTTGTCTTCCACAGCTCATGAAGATTGGCACTCAACAAATGTCCTAAAATGTAGCTAGAAAAACCTGGTTGCTTCTTTATCAAACACCAGAAAGTATTGATGATGTCAAAAGCTTTTTTTTAACAATATTCTTTTACTGTATAGACCATTCCTAATAATTAAAAGTGTCCAAATCCTCTTGTGATTAAAGTGCAAGTGTAGGTACAAACAGAAAACATTTTTTTTATAACATATCATGTGCCATAAAATATGAGAAATGCCAGCTAAAGTGTAAAGTGCCTTCATCTATGTGTAATCAACTTGGCTGAAAGTTTTCCATGCATAACTCAAATGTCAAAATGCAGAGATGGGATCCTCAAAAAGTAACATAGTCCAAGCAGTCTCTCAAACCTCCATGGGGTGGGGGTGGGGGGCAAGTGACAACAACCTCACTCTTACGGAGCTCGTATGTAAGTGCTGTGCCTGTTTCATGGGGTGGACACACAACTCATCAGGCTCACTCCTTGGATTTGGATACATTTAACTATTTGGATTGGTCTATACTGTAAAAGAGTATTTTTTGAAAGCAATCTTTGACATTATCATCAATACTTTCTGGTGTTTCATAAACAAGCAAAGGTGTTTTTTTCTGGACACATTTTAGAACATTTGTTGTGTGCCAACCTTGAAGAGCTATGGAAGACAAGTGTTACTGCATACAAATGAACTTTTATGCAAAGAATATTTGGAATAAATATTTTTTGATATGATCTTTATGTGAGTGAGACCAAACTTTATGAAATCCTTCTAAAAAATTGGTTGTCCAAGTTAGGTGCTGGTATTTTATCAAGCTTTGCAGGGTGAACTGACCTGATTTACTTATTAAATCTAAGACCATTTGTAAAGCTAACTGAATGTAAATGTGGTATTTAACACCTTGCGGCAAATTTTTTGTTGAATTTTAAGTAAGCAGACAGGCCTACTGTGGAGTTTAAAGGGTGCTGACACATCATATTCTAATATGCTAATGCAGCTCTCAGGCACAATGAGATTTCAACAACAAGAAAATGCTAGTTACAGGGCCTGATATAAACAGTAAACATAAACTAAAGCAAGCACGTATATCCCCCACAGCTACACAAAAAGTGTTGTCTGTTGAAAAAGAAACAAATAAAATTTACAAGTTACACTATGAGTGTGTACTACTCCTTTAAACCCCAATGGCCGTGTCCCTAAATGCTTCCATGCAATGCTAAAAAAAAGCTATTCTGAGGACACGCAGTAAACAACTCCCCCAGTTTGAGTCACTAAATAGCTATGTCCCTTAATGGTCCTCACTTCAGCTATCTTATCCAGCATCATCCTGCTGAAAAGTCCCTCTACACTCAGCATATCCCCAGATGTTATGTTTTTCATGCTGCAGCCATCATTGGTACCAGTGATACACTGCTCTTCCCAACCTCCACTGGCCCTGATGGCAGATGCTGCTCCTGAACACCAATGCAATTCAAAGCACACACAGCAATCCACTGCCAACTGCAGACTGCACTTCCAACTACAACACTACTATATACCATAGGCCTATTGATGAAGTAAGGGATGAATGGCCACATCCACTCCCCTTATTTAGGGGTACCATGCACTCCACTCCACAATCAACTTCAGTGTCTTCATAAGTGACATTGTTGAGGAAATGGAGAGGAAAGTGCCTCTCTTTGTAGATGATACAACAATCTGTAACAGGGTTGACACTTGAGAAGGGGTGAAGAGAATGCAATGGAATCTGGTAAAACTGGAGGAGGGGTTTAGGGTGTGGCAGCTGAGTTTCAGTGGCAAAAAGTACAAGGTTGTGCACCCAAAGTTAGGTAACCCAGGAGCGGTGTATTAGATGAGGGAGAGGTGCTTACAGTCACCAAGCTAGAGAGAGATACTGGGTCATCACATCTGATGACTTCAAAGTAGCTGGTCAGTGAGTCCAGGCAGTGGAAAAGGCTACTATGATACTGGGGTGATTTCTAGTAGGAGGAGGGAGGTGGTGTTGCCATTTTAATGCTCTCTAGTGAGGCCCTATCTGGAGTAGTGTATCCAGTTCTAGAGGCTGAAGCTCTGCAAGGACATTGGCAGGGTGGAGGCAGTGCAGAAGAGCACAACCTAAATGGTGCAAGGGCTGCATTAAAATCCTTATGAGGAAAGACTGCAGGACCTCAACATGTACTCCCTGGAGAGAAAAGTGAGAAGATACATGACTAAGACCTACAAGTACCTCACAGGGAAGAACAAGGTGTAAGCGGGGTGTCTCTTTCAGAGAAAAAAAGGCACTAGAATATGGGGCATGCAATGAAGCTAAAGGGGAACTTTATGAGAGGTGTGAGGACATGCTTCTTTTGGGAAAGGGTGGTGGATAACTTAAACAGCCTGTCAAAGGAGGTTTTGGTGGCAAACACTGTGGGTATTTTCCAGCATATGTGGGATAGGCACAGGGGCAAATGGAGTAGAGAAATGGAGGTGATGCTAGTGATCTAATAAGGTCAATTGTGTTGCAATTGGCAGGAAAAAGGGGAAGACTAGAAAGGCCTACCATTCCTTTTATGCTGACCAAATCTATGTTCCTCTGTTTCTATGGAAACTCATAAATGCCAAAACAGTGGCCATTACCAAAATACCACTATATTATGGAAGCACCTAAGACTCAGAAACCACAAAACAAAGATTAAAATGGTCCCAGCCCAACAAAACCTCAGAAAACATCCAAATCCAGATCCCCAGTCTTCTCTAACTTTCTTGCCCATCTGGCTCAAAATAGAGTTAGCTCAGATTAGATGACATGGCCTCTCTCCTCTTGCACTCCTATATACAACATTAAAATCTCTCCGTTCACAACTACGGTCTTCTCCCATAGTGACCTCCATAAGGGTTCATTCCCAACTTTGTTCTTTTCTAAAGTAAAAGCATACTCAGGACTTGACTCAAACTTTACGGGGTAACCCTAATATTATGATAGACTGTAAAGTACTCTCGTCTTGGTGGCTCCCTCAGCTAAGGGATTGCCCACTTACTCACTTTGTTAAAGAAGACAGGACATGGCTTTCCTCTCCTGAAATTATGAGTAAATCTAATATTCCGAATTCTAATATTTTCAAAGTTTTCCAATTATGACATCTCCTGATAAAAGTTATCGGGACTGGTCCCCCACAGCCTTCAAGTTTATCCTGCCATACAGAATTGAGCCCTCTGGCGGGTCTCCCACAATCAGTGTCCAAAACATATAGGATTTTATATGATTGAATTTATCCAGACTGTTTTGTCCAACTACTTTTTGGTACTCCCTCTTCCCAGTTATGACCATAAATTGGCCTTTCCTGTGGCAAAATTGTCACAAGTTTGTTACTCAAAATAGGCTGCACCTTATGCAATTTCATATATTGCACAATTTATATTATTGACTACAAAAAATAGACAAATTTGGTGTTGCAACTTCCTCCACTTGCACACAGTGTATGCAGGAGGAGGGTACTTTGCTTCACATTTTTTGGTCCTGCCCAAAAGTGGCTTCTTTATGGGCTCTTATTAAGCAAAGGGTGGATCCCCTCTTAGGTCTGAATGACTTATTCACCTCAGAAGCCTGATTTCTCTGGAATCTCAGTTCTTAATCGTAAATACCATATGGCCTTAATTTTGATGTCTGTCAAAAAGACGGTAGTGAGATATTGGAAAGATAGCAAGGTAGTTACTTACACCAAATGGCTGCATGAGTTACTGACAAATCTTAGAACAGAAAAGACAATAGCAAGCCTTCACAACTGGCACAAAAGATTTAATAAAATTTGGGGGCCCCCTACAATTTCTCTACTCTTTACAGCCTGTTTGTAATGGTACTTTAACCACAGTCCAATGATGTATAAAACTACTACTCTGTGCTGGGAAACTTGGGAGGACAGATCTTCCAGTTTACTGTGCATATGCCTTGTATTTCATGAAAGATGTGGATCTGTTCTCTGTATTGTAAAACTTCTAAAAAACTTTGAATTGAAAAAAAACAAAACAGCCAAATCCAACTTATACAGAATGCATCCATTCTCATGTATTATACAAAACAAATGATGGGTAAGTGTGGCACATATGATAATATACCAATTGATGGGGGTTATTCAGATAATGAAGCCACTCACCCCTTGGGTTCAGAGCCTTATTATCTGATTAGCCCCCTTGACAGGTATACTTTTATATAACACTAACCTAACTTTTATTCTGTATATATAATGATGGAAATAATAAAAACAAATAAATACAGGTTTAGAGGCACCAGTGTTTCAGTATGACTCCATCTCTTCTTCTGGGCAACTCAGATCATAATGTACTATGCTCTGATCGTGATTGATCTCTTACATTTTTGGTGGGGATGTTTGGCTCACTTATCTCCCAGTTCTTATCTATTGACTGGCTATTATCTTCCTTGTTTTCTTTTCTGTTTTTGTAATACCTCATGTTTATAATTCTGAGTTTTATTTTTTCTATAAATCTTTTGCTCCCTTGTCTCCTCCTCATCATTCAGGATAAAATCTAATCCCAGTGATATACCATGTTCAGGCCTACCATTCTCCTGTCCCCTGAGTCCAACCACCCCGACTGCTCTCACAGCTTCCCCTCTATGGGTGGGGTCCCTAGTGGAGGTTCATCCTACGCCCCCCCGAATCACTTTCCCAATTGAACAGGATCAACTGTCAGGCACTAGTACCCAGGGAAGCCAGTGACATCAGCTATTGTATAAACAGTAAAAGGGATTTTATCCACTATTTTCTCCCTCGATCCTCCCTCCTTCCTTATTGTGGTTGGACCCTCTTGACAGCCTTGGACACGTGCAATGTTATCTCAGAGAGGAGCATGCACTGGTGTCCAACCACTCCAGCAGCTGCAGTACCAGGTGGCCAATGCCTTTCATCCTGATCAAATCACACTGCCAAGTAGCAGCTGCTGTGGTTTGGTCTGCATTGTGATGTGGTGGCTCACCCTTACTCCTAAATCTGAGTTATTTATTTATTTTATTTATTTATTCATGTCTTTGATGACTGAGTAGGTGCACTGATCCAGAGGACCATTTTCAGATGTGACCCAGTCCACAAGGTGGCAACAAATAGGTGCAGGTACAAATAGTCAATTACAAGATACAATATGTGCATGCCGAACAGCTGGCGGTGAGGGTGGAGAGAAAGAAACTGAGGTAATGCAATGACAATGTGCAGACAGGGTAGACAGGTAATGCTATATCAGTATGTACATAACCATAGCCAAAATACAGATGGTGCAAGACACGAGCAATAATGGTATATAGGTACATGGTCCAATTCAAGTACAAGTGAGAAAAAACAGCTGCTGTAATAAAAATTCAAATAGAAAAACAATCACAGTTCATAACATCAAAGAGGCAAGACCGAAGGAAATGGGGTTGGGGTAGGCTTAGGGATGGGGCAGGAAGGAGAGAGGTGGGAAAAGGGGCAGGCTAGTGGGGGCAGGGGGGTATAAGTGTTGTAGGGCATCAGGTGAAAGTCTGAGTACAAGTAGAGTTGTAGACTCTAGCGTGGCTATATGGAACAGTGCCATTTTGCAGCAGTGAGGAGCCAGACCTTCAGATTATGTTTAGAAGCTAGGTGGAAGGGGGACGCATGAACAGAGAGAGGGAGCTTGTTCCATTGGGAGGGTGCTGTGAATAAGAAAGCTTCTGTTCCTGTGGTGGTGGTGGCATGGAGTACTTCTAGCGGGGGGGGGGACTGAGGATGCCCTGAGATTCCTACGGATCACTCTACCTGTCAAGAGGGGTGAGTAAAGAGACATATGATGGTTCCTGAGGGAGTTGCTCATCAGACAGCCCATTGCATAGTCAACCTTACCTATAAAGTTACCTTCATAGTAGAGCAAACAGCAGCTGCTGTGCTATTGGGGCAGTCAGATTCTGCTTTTTAGATTATGTAATTTTGTTATCTTGTATGTTGCATGTTTGTATAAATGGTTGTTATTGTTACTGTGTTTTTTATTGTGATTTATGGTCCTGGGTCATAATGCCTGTAAAAGGAGCAACAGCTCTTGTGTACTTACACAGTTAACATACAAACAAGCAAAAATAAAAATAACACATAGTCTGCCCTGTTGCGCTGTGGGCTGAGGTGCTAGATGCCACGCCGGTGACTCAGGTTCTGGAATGGACTTGGGTCACCAGGGTTCAGCAGAGGAGGAGGAAAGGGACTGAGCATCTTGAGGACTGCTCTCCCTTCCCTGGGGAGGGATCCAGGTCTCACGCCACTCCTCAGCAGTCTCTGATGATTACTGGGGGAAGCAAAGGAACTGCAGCACTGTAAGCAGTGGAGGAGCGTGGCAGATGTCATCATGTTAGTGCCCTGACATCATTGCACATCTGCACTCCTGTGGGGACACAAGCATGAAAAATCCCTGGAGGACCAGGGAGGTGACAAGGGCTCCAGGGACCTGGCCTACATCCCCAATGCCAGATCACTTCTCCGTTGGTCCCAGACACCACCCACACAGGACAAACCCTCTAATTTCAGATAGTGCCACCAAGTAGGTGAGGCGGGCCCTCCCCCGGGGGTGATCTGAGGGGGCTGGGAAGTCCTGGTTTGGGGAACCATGAAGCAGGGTCTCGGTAGAGAGAAGAGGCTTCAGTCAAGAGAGAACCTCCAAGAGATACCCTGGCCTGACCGGTGTATAAATAGAATGTACAAAAAAAGAAATAGAAACATAAAATAAATGAAAAAGTGACAAGGTTGTCATAAAACATTGATGTTTGTGGGCCTGTATTTATTTGTTTATCCTGAATTGAAATAGTTAAATAAGCATAACTAGACAACTGGCACTAGTGAGTGGACTGCCATGCCATTTCTGTCTGTGTTTGAACCCAGAGTTAGTGGCATAGTTCTCAACCAGCGACATTTGTTTTTGCTTTCATAGGAATAGTGTCATCCTAGCTATTTGATTAGACTTAGCAGCACAGATATTCAAAGAAGATGTGCCCTGCGCAGCTGAGTTTCACTGGAATATCCTCTAAATGTGCCCTTGGGCCATATTCGAAAGGAGTGGATGAGCCACGCAATTCCAGATGCACTGCAGCACAAAGATAATGTACGTGGCGCATCCAGAGGGGGAATTCCCATGCATATGCGGCACATTGACATGCAGCTGCCTGCACATCTCGGTGATGTGGCACACAAAGTTAGGCACCCAGGCAGGCCATTGTACTGCACAGTTCAACACAGCAGTCACCAGCCCCTGGGTGACTAGCCCCCATCCCTGATCATGGCAGAAATGAAATCGAAAACCATTTCCTGGTATTCTAGTGGCCTGCCTCCCATCCTCAATCATATAAAACAAAATGCCCTAATCATTCCCTGGTAGTAAAGTGACCTCCCTTCCATCCCTGAACCCATCTATATCAGAAATAATGATCAAACTTCCCTGATAGTCCAGTGGTATCTCCCTCCCATCCTTGAACCCTGTCTGTATCAGAAATAATGATCAAACTTCCTTGATAGTCTAGTGGTACCCCTCTCCCATCCCTGAACTCTGTCTGTATCAGAAATAATGATCAAGTTCCCTGGTAGTCTAGGGGTACCCTCTCCCATCCCTGAACCCTGTCTTTATCAGAAATAATGATCAGACTTCCCTGGTAGTCTAGTGGTACCCCGTCCCATCCCTGAACCCAGTCCATATCAGAAATAATGGTCAGACTTCCCTGGTAGTATGTGACCCCCCCTCCCAGCCCCCATCATACATTAAACACCTATCCCCAGACTTCCCTGGTAGTCTAGTGGACCCCCTACCCCCCAACCAACTGAGAAAATCACACTCCACCCCATTCCCTCTGTCCCAGTATGGCCATGCAGCCGTTGGGCAGCACAATCCACCGGCATACCTCCACGGCTGCCCGCCAACTGAGCTGTCATGGAGTGACAGCCTACAATATGCACTAAAATACCACTGGTCAACACTGTTGATCAATGGGCTTGCAGTGTTTACTGTAATCTTTCATTCAGAAAGTTGACAATTTTGTGAATGAAAGCTTACAGTACACACTGCAAGGCCATTGGTCAACACTGTCGACCAATGGTATTGTAGTGCATACTGTAAACTGTCATTCCATCACAGCTCAGTCAGTAGGCAGCCATGGAGGTATGCGGGAGTGTTGTGCTGTTCGCCGGCTACATGGCCATACTGGGATTGGGGGAGTGGGGTGGGATGTGGGTTCCTCAGTGGGTGGGGGTGGATGCCCATTAGACTACCAGGGAAGTCTGAGGATAGGTGTTTATTGTACAATCGGGGCTGAAGAGGGGCCGCTAGACTACCAGAGAAGTTTGATAATTTTTTCTGATACTGACGGGGTTCAGGGATGGGAGGTGGTACCGCTAGACTACCAGGGACATTTGATCATTATTTCTGATATGGATGGGTTCGGGGATGGGAGGTGGGTACCACTGGATTTCCAGGGTTACTGGAGATGGTATAATGTTATACATGAATGGGGATGGGAGAGGGGCCACTAGACTACCAGGGAATATCAGGGTAAATGATGTTTTATTACATCGGGGTCAGGAATGGCAGGGGTGCTGGACTACCAGGGAGACGTGCAGTGTTTTGTTTTACACGGCATTGGCAAGGCACTCTTTGCATTCTGTTGAGTGCATCCCTGCCCTAGACATGCAAATGGTGCCATAATGACATGCAAATGTCCCTATGTGTGCCTTGAATGTATAATGGCCCCATTTGCATATGTCAGTCTGAATATGTGGAATTTTCACTCAGTGCACCCCCATTCCAGGTATTCAAACCATGCAGGAGGATGTGATGGCGCATCCTCGGCATGCCCCATTGTGCTGCCCTCATCTTATACTATGTTCAGACGGGACACATGATTGTCCATCCCATTTGAATATAGCAATTTTGTGCTCCGGTGCAACTGAGTTGCACAAAGCAACCACTTGCGCCCTTTCCGGGCATAGTATGAGCATCTGGGTCCACATATGTAACATCTTTTTGGGAGGCAGATGGTGTCCTTTTTTCAACTTGGACATCACCTGTCAAGTAACTCTGGAAACTGCTTTCTCCCCCAAAATCAAAAAAGGCAGAAAAAAATGTTCTCATTTGGTTAACAAATGTATCAACAAAAACCTGATGTAAAATGTATGTATTTGCTACTTTAAACTTTGTCGACCAGGACAGGCATACTGAGCTGGACCTCATTTTTAGGTGTGATTGGGGTTAAAACAGTATGACCTATGTATGAACAGGTGGCACAAGGTGCATAATTTACAAACATAGAATAACTTTTAATGGCAAAAGGTATATGTAAATTACATCATATGTGAGTGAGTAGGACCGTATCTTGGTTTTGGCACTACTCAGCTTTGGTCCTGCTGTATCATTCCTGGAATATATAACATACTTTGATTGAGATATCACTGATAGCTAGCATTTTTTAAGCATTACTTTTGGTTAATTTGGCCTTTAAAAAAATATACATTTAAGTTAAAGTTATGTAGTATTCTGTTACATTTAAAAAAAGCATTACTGACCTTCTAGTATAGAAGAAAAATTCTCGTTTTGGCACGTTTTTAATGTAGATGTTCCACAAGGTTCATAGTGCCAACTGCATTCTCCTGGTGCATTATAATAGTCACAGAACACAGCTGTAACAAATAAAACATGTACATTTATATATAAATAAAATACCAGAGTCTCACAGATTGATTCAATAATTTATACTGTATGCTGCTGTGTAACATTAAATGTATCCCTTCAGTATAATTGTGTGGCATGCTTTTCAATTAAAGTAGGTGTGATATTACCCAAAAATAACCAATTTGCATCTGCAGGCCATTTTTTCATACACTAGCTGTTCCAGGTGCAGATAATTGTTTGCCATTTTCAAGTCACATGATCATCCAATTATACATTTTCTCTGCTTCACCTGTCTTTCCCCACACCATGGCAACCCCCTTGCCCCATCATCTACCTACTCATGACCTTAAGCATAATAACCCCACCCTCTTACCCAGGATCAGCACAAGGTTGGTAGAGAGTCATGTAGTTAGTGCATGAACCTGCTAGCATTGACCTTGGTGCACCAGGGCTGTGCTTCTCTGATTTTCTCTGCAGACACACACACACACACACACAAATACATGCTTATGAATGTGTGGCCATTCTGGCATCCAGTCATGTCCTTTCCTTGCTGGTGGACCCAACTGTGATTGTAAGTGGCCTCTGATAGTTAGTGAGTGCACTGTGGCACATTCATTCTCCCTACCCTGAAGGTGAAGAGCTGTCCTTGGGAGCCTCAATCCTCTTTCCCCAAGCTGACCCCCATTAGCTTGAGTTTACTGTCAGACCTGATTTAACCAGTGCTACAAGTGGTAGTATTACAGCATTGTCAATGTGCCATCAAATGACTATCCATTTGTGATGGAAAATGGCAGACATGGTTTGCCAGTGTAACATAGTAACATGATAATATTGTGGTAATGGTAAGGTCTCATAATTCATCTTGTCCAATTCTGCTGCCATACAGCAGTGACTACATTATATAGCTTTACAATCTCTAACACAAACGAAGATTAATATTTGGAATGTTATTGCTATTTATGCCATGTAACCTTCAATCTTATTTTTGATCATCAGTGATGAAAATTAATGTTTGCAACCACTAACCACAGGGTTAATGAATGGAAGAAATCCATTAGTCCCATTGACATGTCCCTGGCCCAATTGGTGTGCTTCTTAAAAGGTTTCCTCTTTCTCTAATAGATGCCAGCATGGTCAGTGGAAGTAAACAATCACTAGCTCAGTACAAATTCTTTGGCATTTGGCTGGTTGCCCAGTGCCAGTTTTGACTCCTTCTCATCAACCTACTTTGTTTTGCTTTGAAAGTCTGAATGGCACTAGTTTCCACAGCCTCACCAGGTAGGGATGTTCCATGTCAACCACCCACTGTGTGAAGTAGTACTTTCTTTTTTCCTTTACATTGCAACACTTCAGTCTAAGTGCATGTCCTCTGGTTCTGTTTGCATCCACTTGCTCAAACATATGTGGTGGGGAAGAACAGTGTGTCAAATTAAGGGATAGTACAGTAAAGGCAAAAAACCTCTGTGCAAAGGAAGTGTGCAAAAACAGGAGGAAAAAGAGACCACTATGGCTCTCGAGAGAAGTTGCTGTGAAGGTAAAGGCTAAAAGAGTAGCATTAAGGAGGTACAAGGAGACACAGAGAGAAGAGTACAGTACAAGTCACTTTAAACTGTTCCATAAATGAGTTGATTTTGCATTGTTTTTTTTACAGTTGGCAATGCATTGGCAGCTTATATTGCAATGTTTTTCAATGCTTAACCAGCTTAAGAGCAATGTTTGTAAAATGTTTTTGCAGCCTATTTTGGATTGCATCAGCAGTCCAGTTGCAATGCAATGCAAAACTGACTTGTAACTCTTAAGAAACAGTTTGTCCAAGGCTTTGTGCAGAATCCAGCAACACTTATGCAACTCAGTCAGAAATGCTAAAACAGCTCATTGTAGGAACAGTTTAATGTGACTTATACTGTATAGAGAGGTGTAAGAGGAAAAGCCAAGGGAAGCAAGGAAAGCAGTACGGGGCACACATGTGCAAACTATGGAAATAATAGACAAACAGGTAACTAAGGGGGACAAGATCTCTTTTAGATACATACACAAAACAAGTAAGACAAGGGGAGGGATTGTGAGTTTACTGTAAAAATGGGATGGGCAGGCTCCACAGAATAGGGTCTGGACAAAGCAGATATCCTGAACAGATACTTCTGCTCAGTCTTCACAATGGTGGGAGAAGGAGACAGAACACACAATAGCTGCAGGAATACTGGGGAAGGGAGGTAGACACCAGTCCATTCACAGAGGTAAGTGTGCAACTTACTGAAAATAGGAGTGGTTCCAGAGGACTGAAGGAGGGAAGATGTAGTCCTGCTTCATAAAAGTGGCAACAAGGAGGAGGGTGGCAACTATTGGCCATCCACTGTAAGGTCAGATGTGGGGAAGTTAATACAGACACTTTTAAGAGAAAGGCTAGTGGACTGTCTTCAATCCATCAGCTTACAAGACCAAGGAAACACAGATTCATGAGGGGGTGAGGGCATGTCAGATGAATCTGATTGATTTCTTTGACTGGCTGATGGGCAAAAGATCAATGTGGGGCAGTGGATGTGGTCTACTTAGATTTCAGCAAGACCTTGAAAAACTGGGTATGGAATGGGATGATGGACAGGTGAGAGAGGGTGGTGGTGAATGGCACTAACTCTAAAAAGAGGGGATTGACCATTGGGATACCTCAGGGCTCAGTGCTGGGACCAGTCTATTTCAATGTCTTTAAAAGTGACATTATGGAAAAGCTGGAAGGTAAGGTATGCCTCTTCGCAAACTACAACAAAATCTGCATTAGAGTAGGTACTCCAGAGGAATGGAGAACAAGATTAGAGACCTGAGAAAGCCTTGATGATTGGTCAAGGGTTTTGCAGCTGGGGGGTTTCAATGCAAAAAAATCACGCACCTAGGACACAGAAACCCAGAAGCAGTGTATAAAATGGGGAAGAGATATTGACAGTAACTAGAAAGAAACTCAATCTTAGTGTAATTATATCTGATGACCTGAAGGAGTTGAGGCACTGTGACATGACATTAGGCAGGTCTATGAGGATGCTGGTGTGCATAGGAAGGGGCATCACCAGCAGAAGGTTAGAGGTAGTGTTGCTACTATATAGATCATTGGTGAAACCCACCCTGGAGTACTGTTTCCAGTTCCTGAGACCATATCTCAGGAGAGATATAGACACATAGAGAATTTCCAGAGGAGGGCAACTAAAATGGTGCAGGGTCTGCATTATAAGCTCTATGAGGACAGACTGTGGGATTTCAATATATGCACCCTGGAAGAGAGGAGGGAGGGAGATAGGGAACATTAGAGAGCCCTATAAATACATTGGGGTTGAATAAGGTACAGGAGGGGATTATTAGGGATGCAGTGGGCATAGCCCTGCAGTCCTTTTATGAACATTCAGAAAAAGGACTCCACATTCCTTCTGAACCAACTTGTTGGATTGTGTCAGAGTTGTCTCTGCGTCTGTGACACAGTCCACCCATTTTGTCCCTACCAGCCACATCACTGCACTATTTAACAGTGCCAGTGGTCAGAGCACAACAGGATTGCAAAACTAATGAAAATGCTGTGGAGTACAAGGGCCTGATTTTACTGTTGAGAATTTTCTACAGTTACAATATTATGTTGTGCCTAGTAATTCAATCAGTGTAGCTTTTTTTTGGCTGTGAATTTTAGTTTCAGTCCAGTGGTCCATTTCATGCAGTAACCCCCTGAGCACTGAGTAATAATGCATGACACAAACAAGCTTTCAAACAAATAGCGGGCACTGGATTCATCATTGTGTCTGAGAGAAAAAAATGTGTGATAAATATTGAAGTAGGTACTGTAGCTCAGAAAGGATGTGGTTGCCTTTTATTCTTTCACTTAATCTTCTGTTTGCCTCCTAGATTTGAATGTTCATTTAAACAATTCTGCTCCCCCTTCAATCACACACTTGAAGAGTAGGTCATAACCTGAGCTCCATAAGGGCTGGGAGTTTACAGTGCCCGCAGGCACTTCACTTTTAGCGTGATCATGCTATGGGGCCGGCTGCAGCTTCAGCCTCAGAGTATCCTGTGAAACAGGGGCTAGTAGATACTTATCCTGTACCAGGAATTAGACTCATATCAATACAATACTCCCCAAAGTGGTTTTTTTTCATTGATAGTAGTGTGCCCGAGGGTGTGTGTGTATGTGGGGGGGAGGGGGCACTGTTCTGTGGTGCTGTCTTTTGAATGAGATTTTAAACTGAAGTTCCTTCTTGCCATTTAACGTTCAGAAGATAAAGATTTCAAATGGATAATGGATTACAATACTGTGGTATCCTAAACAACATTTCTTTTCTCAATCAATATTGGCAGAGCAGCAAGATAGCAACGCTGCTGCTCAGCCCCGCTCCTCGCTGGTTGAGGCATTGAATTTGACTGTTGATATTTTTGGGATTCTGAGCTCAGTTATTCCACTAACTCTTAGTGTTGCAAATGGTGATACAGTAAATCAGTAAGCCTGGTTATCTTCTGAAAGTCCTCTGGAAGCCCTCCATTCTTACAAG
Source organism: Neoceratodus forsteri (assembly GCA_016271365.2). Taxonomy (NCBI): domain Eukaryota; kingdom Metazoa; phylum Chordata; order Ceratodontiformes; family Ceratodontidae; genus Neoceratodus; species Neoceratodus forsteri. The sequence goes on from CM028131.1 coordinate 587,488,972, forward strand.
CAGAATGCCTTGCATATTGCATGACATTCGTTTTGAACCGTAGATTGGAAGTACAGATGTGTAGTCAAAGGAAGGTTGAGGAGCTGGAAAAAGACTACCTATACCAAGGATAAAGAGAAGTAACATGGATAGAAACATAGAAACATAGATTTTGATGGCAGATAAGGACTGCTTGGCCGACCTAGTCTGCCCATTTCCCTACCTACAGGATAGGCCGCAGATCCTAGTTAACCAACAGCCTATTTCTTCCTTCCCCCCACAAGAATTGCTTTAAGTCAGTCCCATGCATTCTTGAATTCTCCCACAGTTTTATACCCCACAACCTCCTCAGGAAGGCTGTTGGATGCATCCACTACCCTCTCTGTGAAAAAAATACTTCCTCACATTGCCCCTGAACCACCCCCCTCTATCTTTAAATTGTGTCCCCTTGTTCTTGCACGTCTCTTTTTCTGAAAGATGCTACTCTCTTGGACTTTGTTGATTCCACTGAGGTACTTAAAAGTTTCTATCATGTCCCCCCTCTCCCTCCTTTCCTCAAGAGTATACATATTAAGCTCCTTTAGTCTCTCCTCGTATGGCTTCTCTTGCAGATCCTGCACCATTTTAATTGCCCTCCTCTGGACTGCCTCTATCCTGTCTATGTCCTTGAGGAGATGGGGTCTCCAGAACTGGATGCAGTACTCCAGATGGGGTCTCACCAACTGTCTGTACAGAGGGATTACAACTTCCTGTTTTCTGCTGCTGATGCCTCTCCCTATGCATCCCAGTATACCCGCAACCCTCCCCACTGCCTTCTGACATTGCTTGCTAACCTTAAGGTCATCTGATATGATTACCCTAGGTCCCTTTCCTTTTTTGTTGTTGTTACTATCTCTCCCCCCATTGTGTATTCTTCCCCTGGGTTCTTGTTTCCCAGGTGCATTATTTTGCCCTTCTCTGCATTGAATCCTAGCTGCCATACTTCTGACCATTCCTCCAACCATGCCAAGTCCCTTCTCATCCTTTCCATGCCTCCTTGTGTATCAACCCTGTTGCAGATCTTTGTGTCAACTGCAAAGAGACATACTTTTCCTTCCAGTCCCTCTGCAATGTCACTTATAAAAACATTAAAAAGGACTGGACCCAGTACTGAACACTGCTGTACCCCACTAGTAACCCCTCGTTCTTCAGAGTGGACTCCATTTACAATTACCTTCTGTGTCATGTTGTCCAGCCAATGTTTTACCCAGGCTACCACCCTGGGACCCACTCCCAGGCTGGTTAATTTGACTATTAATCTTTGTGGGACTGTGTCAAATGCCTTGCTAAAGTCTAGGTAGGTCATGTCCACAGCCCCTCCCTGGTCTACTACTTTGGTCACCCAGTCAAAGAAATCTATTAGATTCATCTGACATGACCTTCCCACTGTGAACCCATGCTACCTTGGGTCCTGTGCCCCACTGGCCTCTAGTTACTCAACAATTCTTTCCTTCAGAAGTGACTCCATCACTTTCCCTACCACAGAGGTCAAACTCACAGGTCTGTAGTTTCCTGCCTCTGTCTTGGTCCCACTTTTGTGAAGGGGAATCACATCCACCTTCCTCCAGTCCTCAGGTACCACACCATCCTCCCAGGATTTGTTAAAATGAATAGCCAGTGGTTTCACTAGTTCCCCCCTTAATTCTCTCAGAATTCTGGCGTGAATTCCATCAGGCCCCATTGCTTTGTCCACCTTCAGTTTTAGGAGTTCTTGCAGAACCCTTTCTTCTGTTAAAGGACTGGGATCAACCCCCCTATCAAGAATGCTTCTGTTAATTGGATTAGGCACTTCTTCCTCCTCTTTTGTGATTACTGAGAAGAAATATTTGTTCAGTGTTCCTGCTTTTTCACTGTCCTCCACTCTTCCCACCCACCGTTCATTCTATTCAGCCTCACTATCCCTCCCTTTGTCTTTCAATGCTCTCTGATGTACCTATAAAAGGTTTTATCCCCCTTCTTAACCGAGTTGGCTATCTTTTCCTCAGTTTGGGCCTTTGCTATTCTGACTTCCCTCCCTGCTTCCTTCTGTCTTAACTGGTACAGCTCTCTGTCCTGCTCCTTCTGTGTTTCCTTATTCTTCCTGAATGCTGTCTTTTTCTCCCTGACTTTCCCAGCCACCTCTTTTGAGAACCATAGCGCTTTTTCTTTCATTTTGATTTGTTTATTTGCTTCACACAAAGGCTTGTTGCCTCTGTGATGGCAGTTTGATGATTCCCACTGTTGCTCCACCTCCTTCTAGCCTGTTTGCTAGTGCTTTTCTGAGACACTCTCCCATCTTGCTAAGTCAGCCCTCCTGAAGTCCAGTACCCTCACTTTTGTGTGGCTTGACTCTGTAGCTGAGTTTAACGTGAACCACACTGTTTGATGGTCACCTGTTCCCAGATGGCAAACCACTTCTAGATCTGAGATCCTCTAACTGTCCCCATTTGAGAGTATGAGGTCTAAGATTGTTCCCTCATGAGTGGGTTCCAAAACTAGCTGTTTGAGGCCTGCCACCTGTAGGGCATCTGAGAATGGCCCTGCTCTTGGATGTGGCTGCAGCAAATGTGCTACAGTTAACAACTGGCATATTCAGGTCTCCCATCAACAGTATCTCCCCATTCTCTGCCATCCTGAGAATGCCTTCTATCATATCCTTGTTCATTCCCTCCCCCTGACATGGGGGTCTGTACACAACCCCTGTGCAGATTGTGGTGCCCTTTCTAGTCTCCAAGGTGACCCACAGTGCCTCCTCTCCTCCCTGTTTACTCTTTTGTTCAGTTGCTTTTATCCCTTCCTTTACATAGAGAGCTACTCCTCCCCCTCTTCTCCCCTGCCTGTCTCTCCTGTAGGTTATGTACCCTGGTATGTTAACATCCCAGTCATGGTTCTCTGTGTACCATGTTTCTGTGACTGCTATGATATCCAAGCAACCCTCTTCCATCAAGGCCACCAGTTCAGGGAGCTTGTTGCCCAGACTACAGGCATTGGTACTCATTACCCTCCATTTCCTCCTTACTCCTTTTTGCCCCATCCCTGTCCTTCTTGCCTTTGTCACTTCCCCATTTACCCCTGCCCTTCTCCCTATCGACACCTCTATGTTGGTGTTTACCGCACTTACTACCATGATTTCTTTGAGGGGGCTAGGATTTCCCTGTTCCTTTCCAGTGCCTCCCCCCTTGGCTAGTTTAAATGCTTGCCAATGAAGCATTTAAACCTATCACCTAGAATCCTGGTTCTCCTCCTGTACAGATGCAGCCCATCATGCCAGTATAGGCTTGCATCATTCCAGGTGGACCCCAGTCCCCAGTGAAGCCAAATCCTTGAGCTCTGCACCAGTTTTTCAACCCTGATTGAATCCCATGGTGTGGAACACCCTAGCCTCTCCTATGCCATAGATGGGCAGCAACTCTGAGAAGGTTACCATGCGTGCTACTTGTCTAAGGCACCACCCCAATTCCACAAACTCTTCCTGCACTGCTCTAATCCCTTTCTTAGCCAGGTCATTTGTCCCTAGGTGGACAATGACATCCAACTCCCTCCTCTGTGCAGCTGCTCCGGCAATCCTGAGAATTCGCTCGCTGTCCCTCCAAGCCATGGCACCAGACAGGCACCTTACCTCCCTCTCCCCTTCCTCCCCAGTTCTACCTTCCTAACAATAGAGTCCCCCACCAGGAGTTGTTTCCTTCCCCTGTGGGGTCCCATGTCACCCTCCTGTGGGTCTCCTTTGTGGAGGTTCCCAGCATCCTCCTTGGTCTCCACTGCGGGTGCCTCCATAGAGGAACTACACTTTGCCAGAATGGCATAGGAATTGTGGAGAGGTACAACTGGAGGGATGTGCCTCTGTTCCACCACCCTCACCCTCCCTGAGCCCACTGTGGTCCAAACGCTCCTCTTTCTTGTCAACCTCTGAGGCAATGGCAGTGGCACTGGTGGTCCCTGGATGGAAGAGAAGGTCCCACAAATCCTGGCCAACTCCACCTGGAGATGAGCAACCTCCTCCCTCAGCCCAGAGAGGTGCCTGCAGATGTGACAACACTGCATCCTCCAGAACATCTCCAGGAAAACAGCCGCTTCACAGCCACTGCACTGCACCACTCCCATCATGTCTTATTTCTGGCCCCTTAGCTATTGTTTGGAATCCTTACTCTTTACTCTTTTTTTTTTATTCCTTCTCTGTCTACTTACTTTTTCATACTACATACTACAAGCACTATAAGTCTTGAGAGGCTCAGTATTAGATAATAACAGGTATTCCATCCTCAACTGGGAGAAAGAGAGCTATTTGTCTATTTGTTAAATCTGCCTGAAGTACTATGTTCAGTGGAGCAATTTGGTTTTCTCTTTCTTTAGGCAGATTTGGATTCAAACCTTGAATAATGGTGGATGTGGACTCCTGGGTTATGGTTATATAGTGACTCCAATGTAGGTGACTGGAGTAGATGTGTGCCTCAGGTGCTGGAGAGGATTGGATGCCAGCTGAAAGTAGTTACTGAAGCCTGAATGCTTCAAACCACGAGAATGTGCAAGTTGGCAGGACTATCTTTTTACACCATCTGGATACATGATATTTGGACTCTGTATGGGGTTTTCTATTGTTCATTCAAAATGGTTTGAAAACTAAAAAGTGCTATATTGCCAGGTACTATAAGTCATATACTGTGGGTTTGCAATTAATATTGCTCCCTCTTAACACGAACGCTTCATTAGCAAGCAGTTTTAAAACTCCATTTCAACTATCGTCCTAGTTAAGAATTTGGAGATAGGAAGTGTGAAAGGACCTTGAGCAAGATAAAAGTAAAATTTTATAAAAGACGGACAGGGGTATCAGCTGAAAACTCCTTATTAAAATCAGGCTGGTAACAATATGGTGTTTAAATAACTTAGAGAGTTGATGTTGCTGATATTTAAGCTATTAGTGTTCTCTAGTTTCATGCTTTAGCTTCTAGAGGATTAGACTTTTTTTAGCCATCCACAGTGAGGAATGATTGTTAATGTGTTATCTGTTGCTTTAACTGTGCTGTAAGGTTTGTGTATGAGTTCAAGTCCAACACACATAGTGAAAAGATGAGCGCTTATATATAGTGGATAATCATAAGCAAGAAAATACACTCCTAATCTAAATCAATATAAACTTTCTGAGAAATCCAGTCTTTTAGTTTACCAAATTCCTAATGTAGAAACTCTCATTATAATTGATATTACATTTTTGGAGTCCAGTGTCAGTGACTTGTTAACCTGTGGTTTATTTATTGTTATATCTCCTGTCTATCTGATTTGCATAAGTGTAACTCATGCAACAGGCTTAGAGTATATGAGGCTTTTTACTCTTTATTAAAAATTAATTATATTTAGGAAAAGCCAGTTATATGTGTTGAGGTGTGGTTGCTATGGGGTGGACCTGGGGATGGTCTGCAGAAGTGTGGAGTGGTGGGGCCACATGGCACCAATGGAAGTGTCCAGTGATGGCAATATTGGGACATGGCCTGGGGGGTGCAGACATGACTGGGTGTGGATTTCTGTGTGCCATATTATCATGTAAAATGACCTTTGCTGAGGAAACAGCCTTAAACGCAGTGGTCCCATCTTACATAGCAAAAGTAGTAAACAGGAGTGGTTGGATTGGAGTCTAGCCAGTCAGGCACAGGAGCAGGGTGCCCTAAACATTTTCTTTTTCTTTCCAATCTGACATGCCTGAGCTGGCTCATAGGTTAGCGTGGAGAGGAACTATCATATTTGGGCAGGATTTACTGCACAGGTCAAAGTAACCTGAAGTTAAGCCCAGAATCCTGCTCGGGTCTGATGTCCATAAGAAGGCCTGCTGCAAGTCTGCAGCGTAAGTGAGGAGTGACTATCACAGCTCTGATGCTTTTGGGGTAATTCCAGGTGGTCTCCCTTGCAGTTTACTTGAGTCAATATAACTTGAGCTATATTTATTTATTTTATTTATTTTTATTTATTTATTGGGAACTCGGAATTACAAACCTTTGAGCTAAGAGCTCATTTACAAAGGATCCTTGTCAACATTTAAGGAGATACATTTTGATACATATTGATAAGGAGATACATAATTAGAGGTGTTTGAATATTTTTTATGCTTTAAGTGAATATGTTTTAACGTTTTATCAAAGCTTCAGTAGTAGTTTGAGTAATATTGGTAAAATCAACTATGAAATGGAAAGTGCCAATCGTAGGAACCAGGGTAGGAATAAGTATATGATCTTGGAAAATGTATTTATGAAACGATTGATTAGAGATGTATTATATTAATAATTGTATGATACTTTCATTGCCTCTTTAAGGGTATTTTTACTGTATTAATGTTCTAGCAATGGCGGAGTTCACAAGATGATTCAAGACCTGAAAGATACTATTTTAGTAATACAAGATAAAGTACATAAAGATAGTTCTCTGACAGGAAGAATACATTTTAATTATAACTGGATCTGTCAGATTTTAACTTGTCATGCTTTCACGCTTCGGTATTTGATATTAGTGATGTGTTTGTCACTATGTTTTGTTTAAATGGTCAAACCTATTTTTATTGTTCACTGTTTTATTGAATTTGTAATGGTTCAAATAACCGAACAAATAAAATTATCTGATCTGAAATTTACTGAACTCAATCAATATCATTAGTGATTTGCTTAGGTTAAACACTCCCCTAACATGCAATGCTGAAAACAGAGTGGAAGAGTTGGCTACTCAAACATATGTGGCTGCAGTAATCAATTCCTGTGCAAAAAGAATGTTATTTTACAACTATATTGCAATAGCAATTGAAAACAAACAACTCTTACTCCCTGCAGCACATTCTGAATCAAAGCCAGTAGTGAGAGTGGCAATGTGTTTGAGTAGCCCACCCTTTTACTATGTTTTTCTGAGTGGCATGCCATTTGAGAGCATAATCTAAGCATATCCCCTCCACCCAAAGCTAGTTCTATTTTTATAGGCCCAGGATTTGACTGACAACAGGAACTTCCTGTTTAGGTGCAGGAAGTGAGTGATCACAGAACCACCAAGGACCCACCATCCTAGAAGGGCAAGAGTAGCTCTCCGGCTCCCTCTAGCTGCTGGAGGTCTGCCTCTGAACAAGTAAGTGGTCTACTGAGAAATATAGGATATTCTTGTCTCAGAACAGGACAATCAGAAGCTTAAAGGGCACACAGGCAGAAGTAAGAGAGAGAAAAAAACAGAGGAAAGAGTAAGGATTGCAAACAGTTAAGGGGCCAGAAATAAGACATGATTGGAGTGGTGCAGTGCAGTGGCTGTGGAGCAGCAGTCTTCCGGGAGATGTTCTGGAGGATGCGGTGTTGTCCCATCTGCAGGCACCTCTCTGGGCTAAGGGAGGAGGTTGCTCATCTCCAGGCGGAGTTGGCCAGGATTTGTGGGACCTCCTCTTCCATCCAGGGACTAGCAGTGCCACTGCCGTTGCCTCAGAGGTTGACAAGAAAGAGGAGCGTTTGGACCACAGTGGGCTCAGGGAGGGTGAGGGTGGTGGAACAGAGGTGCATCCCTCCAGCTGTACCTCTCCACAATTCCTATGCTATTCTGGCAAAGTGTGGTTCCTCTATGGAGGCACCCACAATGGAGACCAAGGAGGATGCTGGGAATCTCCACAAAGGAGACCCACAGGAGGGTGGCAGGGGACCCTGCAGGGGAAGGAAACAACTCCTGGTGGGGGACTCCATTGTTAGGAAGGTAGAACTGGGCAAGGAAGGGGAGAGGGAGGTAAGGTGCCTGCCTGGCACCATGGCTTGGAGGGACAGGGAGTGAATCCTCAGGATTGCCGGAGCAGCTGCACAGGGGAGGGAGCTTGATGTCATTGTCCACCTAGGGACAAATGACCTGGCTAAGAAGGGATTAGAGAAGTGCAGGAAGAGTTTGTGGAATTGGGAGGGTCTTGGTCAAGTAACACGCATGGTAACCTTCTGGGAGGTGCTACCCATCTGCCTGGCATAGGAGGCTAGGGTGTTCTGTACCATGGGATTCAATCAGTGGTTGAAAAACTGGTGTGGAGCTCATGGATTTGGCTTCATTGGGGACTGGGGGTCCACCTGGAGTGATGCAAGCCTATACTGGCATGATGGGCTGCATCTGTCCGGGAGGGGAACCAGGATCCTAGGTGATAGGTTTAAATGCTTCATTGGCAAGCTTTTAAACTAGCCAAGGGGGGAGGCACTGGAAAGGAGCAGGAAAATCCTAGCCCCCCCAAACAATCATGGTAGTAAGTGTGGCAAACACCAACATGGAGGTGTCGATAGGGAGAAGGGCAGGGGTAAATGGAGAAAGTGACAAAGGCAAGAAGGACAGGGATGGGGCAAAAGGGGGTAAGGCCATCAGGAAATAGAGGGTAATGAGTACCAATGCCCGTAGTCTGGGCAACAAGCTCCCTGAGCTAGTGGCCTTTATGGAAGAGGGATGCCTGGATATCATAGCAGTCACAGAAACATGGTACACAGAGAACCATGACTGGTATGTTAACATATCAGGGTACATAACCTACAGGAGAGACAGGCAGGGGAGAAGAGGGGGAGGAGTAGCTCTCTATGTAAAGGAAGGGATAAAAGCAACTGAACAAAAGAGTAAACAGGAAGGAGAGGAGGCACTGTGGGTCACCTTGAGACTGAAAGGGCACCAATCTGCACAGGGGTTGTGTACAGACCCCCATGTCAGGGAAGGAATGGACAAGGATATGATGGAAGGCATTCTTAGAATGGCAGAGAAGGGAGATACTGTTGAAGGAGACCTGAATATGCCAGATGTTAACTGGAGCACATTTGCTGCAGCCACATCCAAGAGCAGGGCCATTCTTGATGCCCTACAGGTGGCAGGCATTAGACAGCTAGTTTTGGAACCCACTCATGAGGGAGCAGTCTTAGACCTCATACTCTCAAACGGGGACAGTGAGAGGATCTCAGATCTAGAAGTGGGTTGCCATCTGGGGACAAGTGACCATCAAACAGTGTGGTTCACATTAAACTCAGCTACAGAGTCAAGCCATACAAAAGTGAGGGTACTGGACTTTAGGAGGCTGACTTTGGCAAGATGGGAGTGCCTCAGAAAAGCACTAGCAAACAGGCTAGAAGGAGGTGTGGAGCAACAATGTAGAATTATCAAACTGCCATCACAGAGGCAACGAGCCTTTGTGTGAAGCAATAAACAAATCAAAATGAAAGAAAAAGCCACTATGGTTCTCAAGAGGTGGCTGTGAAAGTCAGGAAGAAAAGATAGCATTCTGGAAGTATAAGGAAACACAGAAGGAGCAGGACAGAGAGCTGTACCAGTTAAGGCAGAAAGAAGCAGGAAGGAAGTCAGAATAGCAAAGGCCCAAACTGAGGAAAGATAGCCAACTCAGTTAAGAAGGGGATAAAACCTTTATAGGTGTATCAGCGTAGAGAAAGACAAAGGGAGGGATAGTGAGGCTGAATAGAATGAACGGTGGGTGGGCAGAGGGGACAGTGAAAAGCAGGAATACTGAACGAATATTTCTGCTCAGTATTCCAAAGAGGAGGGGAAGTGCCTAATCCAATTAACAGAAGCACTCTTGATAGGGGTCGATCCCAGTTCTTTCACAGAAGAAAGGGTTCTGCAAGAACTCCTAAAACTGAAGGTGGACAAAGCAATGGGTCCTGATGGAATTCACCCCAGAATTCTAAAAGAATTAAGGAAGGAACAGTGAAACCACTGGCTACTCTTTTAATAAATCATGGGAGGATGGTGTGGTACCTGAGGACTGGAGGAAGGCAGATGTGATTCCCCTTCACAAAAGTGGGACCAAGACAGAGGCAGGAAACTACAGACCTGTCAGTCTGATCTCTGTGGTAGGGAAAGTGATGGAGTCACTTCTGAAGGAAAGAACAGTTGAGTACCTAGAGGTCAGTGGAGCACAGGATACAAGGCAGCATGGGTTCACAGCGGGAAGGTCATGTCAGAAAAATCTAATAGATTTCTTTGACTGGGTGACCAAAGTAGTAGACCAGGGAGGGGCTGTGGACATGGCCTACCTAGACTTTAGCAAGGCATTTGACACAGTCCCACACAAAAGATTATTAGTCAAATTAACCAGCCTGGGAGTGGGTCCCAGGATGGTAGCCTAGTAAAACATTGGCTGGACAACAGGACACAGAAGGTAATGTAAATGGAGTCCACTCTGAAGAAGAGGCGGTTACTAGTGGGGTGCACGAGGTTCAGATTGGTCCAGTCCTTTAATGTCTTCATCAGTGACATTGCAGAGGGACTGGAAGGAAAAGTATGCCTTTTTGCAGATGACACAAAGATCTGCAACAGGGTTGATACACAAGGAGGCATGGAAAGGATGAAAAGGGACTTGGCAAGGTTGTAGGAATGGTCAGACATATGGCAGCTAGGATTCAATGCAAAAAAGTGCAAAATAATGCACCTGGGAAAGAAGAACCCAGGGGAAGAATACACAATGAGTGGGGAGGTAGTAACAACAACAAAACAGGAAAGGGACCTGGGGGTAATCATATCAGATGACCTTAAGGTTAGCAAGCAATGTGAGAAGGCAGTAGGGAGGGCTGGGGTATACTGGGATGGTAGGGAGGCATCAGCAGCAGAAAACAGGAAGTTGTTATCCTCTGTACAGACAGTTGGTGAGACCCCATCCGGAATACTGTGTCGGTTCTGGAACCCCATCTCCTCAAGGACATAGACAGGATAGAGGCAGTCCAGAGGAGGGCAACTAAAATGGTGCAGGGTCTGCAAGAGAAGCCCTATGAGGAGAGACTAAAGGAGCATAACATGTATACCCTTGAGGAAAGACGGGAGGGGGGACATGATAGAAACTTTCAAGTACCTCAAGGGAATCAACAAAGTCCAAGAGGGTAGCATCTTTCAGAAAAAGAGACTTGCAAGAACAAGGAGACATAACTTAAAGATAGAAGGGGGGCGGTTCAGGGGCAATGTGAGGAAGTATTATTTCACAGACAGGGTAGTGGATGCATGGAACAGCCTTCCTGAGGAAGTTGTGGGGTCTAAAACTGTGGGAGAATTCAAGAATGCATGGGACAGACATAAGGCAATTCTTGTGGGGGGCAGGAAGATATAGGCTGTTGGTTAACTAGGATCTGCGGCCTATCCTGTAGGTAGGGAAATGGGCAGACTAGATAGGCCTAGCGGTCCTTATCTGCCGTCAAAGTCTATGTTTCTATGTTTCTATATGGTTTTCCCTGGGTGGAGCAGCTTAGCTCCTGTGAGCACTTCACTCTTGTGTTGTTAATCATTAGTGATTTTTTCATGATTTGGGATAAAACACTGCATACACAAATGGGCTGTTCTGTTTTTCCCATTATCAGATTCACTGATGGCTCTGTTTTGCCTGTTCTCAGATTCCCTGTGGTCTGTGGTGCGAAGACATTAAAAGGCTTATGCCATTTAATCAGTACTTACTGTGTGTGCTGTATGATGAGTGAGATTTGAAAGATAATATTAAAAATATTCTGAATTTATTTTGTTTTATTTTTTACAAGTTGCCTCTGACACATTTAAAGTGAAGTCAAAGACAGGATAGATTATTTCCAAGTGCATACAGTTTTACAACTCCTGCTTTATAGTGTAGTTATGCAAAATCAAACACAAAATAATAGAGCTCTAAGTCAGTAGTAATGGTGATACCACTTGAATATTTTTATAAAACAATACTAACGATTTGAGATTATTTATGTTTCAGCTAAGGAGTAGGATTGAAAATAGAGTACACATAAACACATGCACCTCAGGCACATCTGACTATTTTATATAATAGGTTTCTGGGTTTGTGCAAAAGTGCTAGGATCTTAGAAGACACTCTTCCTCATTTTGTGTTTTTACATCATATTGTTGGTATTTCTTTAAAAAAATAATATTGTGACTCTACTGTAAAGGTTTGCAATGTAACTGAAATATATCTTGGTATTACTGAGCTACTGCAACTTATTTTCCATTTCTCTACATAAGTTAAATTTAAATATGGGTCAACACACTGGAGGATTGTTTATTTATTTGGAAATTGTTTTAGCAGGTGAACAATACCTGCAATAAACAGAAGGAAAAAATAGATAAGAAGGGAAGGGAAATACAAGTACAAATTAAATAAGAGAGGAATCATCATAAACTGCATCTAATGGTTATGGGTTCCATTATTAAACTGACTGGGCCTAGAATCAAAATTGAAATCATAGTGACATCATGGTGAATAAATTGGGAGTAGAGAAATAACATAAGATAGGGAGAACTAAGGATTACTATTCAGTGCAGCCAGTCAGGATGAAGAGCTCTCATCACAGTTGCTGCCAGTGATATCTTGCAGGATCTCATATAAATAAATTTCAGTCCATTTTTTGCAGTTACTCCAAGTAGCCATGCAAGAAACAGTTACATCTTTATCAATGAGTGCTTCACCCTGGTAGACAGCACTATACAAGGAGAATAGCTAGGACTGAAGAGCTAATTGGAAAAGGAAATGGTTCCTGGATCAGTCCCATTATTGTTAGGGCTGTCCTTTTGCCTTCAAAAAATGACTCCGCATTCTTTGCATTCTTTCTGACAGAACAACCTGTTAGCCTCCATATCTGTGGAGCAGTTCACTTGTTGTCTCTATCAGCAGCACCACTGCATTATTTTTTGCTTAAAAAAGGACCCCCACTCCACAACCATACATGGGCAGTTGTCTGTTTTTCTCCTCAAACATTTGACAAAGCTACAGTGTGGCTTTCACGATGCCTCTGCTCCACTTTCTTCAGCTCCCCCAGCTCTTACTAATGCAACTGAAGAGGCTTCACTAAAGGCTGCTTCTGCCTTCTCTTGCTGCCTGTTAAGCCCCATGGCATAAACAAACTTTGAAGCCAAGCGCAGTTTGGGGAGGTGGGAGGAGATGTTTCCAACACTGTGTGCACCACCTCTGTTTTCACCTTCTCTCCCACCCATGTGGAGAGGGCCATAACTTGAGCTCTATGTGGACTTGGAGTTTACAGTGCCCGTAGGCACTTCACTTTAAGCATGATCATGCTATGGGGCTGTCTGCAACTGTAGTCTCAGCGTATCCCCCTGCTGCCATTCTACACATCACAACCCCACAACACTAGGGCTCAGGGGGCCCCCATTAAACCACAGGGAAGGGTATTAACTTTATTTAATGGATATTTGATGGCCTCAGTCACCAGGGCAGGGATATATATATAAAATTTTTTTATAAAAAAGAAACACTGGAGTCAGCCACTAAGGCGGTAGCCCACTAGACCACTAGGGCATGATTTTACATAGTGCCCCCCTGGGCATGCCTTAGCTCACAGGACCACCAATGACTTTTAGTATTTAGCAAAGGGGCTACTCCCCCATGCCTCCACTAGCCCACCTGGGCTACTAATTAAAATACTGGCCACTACTACTACTACAGGGCACAGGGGTTTCAGCTCAGACCTCCTCCCAAACCTCACTTTCCTTCTTCTACTTTGTTTTTATATTTTGTTCTTTTACGTAACCAGTTTTTCCTTTTATTTCTACAGGTCTGCCAGGATAAAGCTCCTACCCCCATTAGATAAGTATATTTTTTACCTGACCTGTCCTCTTCCCCCTATTTAAACCCCTAAGAGCTGCAGATGTTTTTTAACCCCTTTTCCTATTCCTTTTTACAGGTGTGGTGGACAACATCTTCCAGGACTACACCCTTGGCTACCTAGCATTAAGGTAAGTCCCTCTAGTTTACATTATTTTGCATGGTCAATTGTAATGGGGTGTGCTCACTGTCTCTAAATTCAGTTGCTTTAACAACTTTACACTTGACTTCATCATATAATGAATAGAAGTGCTGATTGTCTTTTTGAAACTGAACATTTTCATGTCTCAAATAAGGAGAGGCTACACTAATTATTCTGATTGTATGTGCAGAGACCTTAGGATGTAATAAGTTGTTAAATCAGGTACCTATCTAACAGGTGATAGTAGTGTATGTATTAGTTAAGAAATACATATCTATCTATATATATATATATATATGTATGTGTGTATATATATATATATATATATACATACACACTCACATATATCTCATTTTTTTTTAATTGTTGTGTTTTCTATCATCAGTGGATTTTGTGCTTTTGGGGCATGTTTATGTATGTATGTATGTATTTATTTATGTCTTGGATTGCAGTACCTATGAGCTGAGAGCTCATTTACAAAGGTTCCATGTCAAAATACATCAGACAAAGGTTCCACTACAAAATACAACACAGAAGAGCATAATTAAAAATTGATGAAATAAAATGAATGCAAAGAAATACAATAGAGTAAAAAAAATATTAAGGGGGAAAGATTAATCAGGTAGAAACACTTTAAGGTTAAGAAGGTGGAGCAGCCAGGTAGGCCTTGTCAGAAATGGAAGGAGGAGAGAAGGAAATAAAGAGAGAAGGGGAAGGGGAAAGAGGAATGAAGAGAGAGGAAAAGGGAGCATGAAACAAGGACGGGAGAAGAGATGAGGCAGAAGAAAAGGAAGGGAAGAATGGGAGAAGTGGAGGGAAGAAAGGGTCAGGGGGACAGAAGTGAGTATGGAATGGGAAAAGGTGAGGAAAAATAGGAACAGAAAAATAGAAGGGTGATCTGAGAGTAAAAGGGAAATGTGGGGATGGGGAAAGGGGAATTGGAGATTAACAGGAGCAGTCACAATGGATAAGGGTGGAGAGGTAATGGTGCAGTTTGTATTTGAAAGGGCCAAGTTTTATCTCCAAGGCTATCTCTGATGGGACGGTATTAAGCCAGGTGGGAGCTCTGAAGCTGAAAGAGCACTGGCAAGGGAGGTGAGACAGAGAGGGAAGAGGTAGGATTGCCTGGATGAGCTACAATATGAGCTATAGTATGTTATAGCTATAGGCATGATGAATGGGTTTGTAGCTGTTAATGGAAGCCTTGTAGGCAAATATTTTAGTGTTTCTAGGTTAAATTAATTATATAAAATATTGGGTAACTGAATTTTGAAGTAACCATCTAGATTAATGTTCACTTCTTGTATAGGTTAAGCTTGTCTAGCTCAGACTGGTTCAATAATTTAGCCCAACACTTTTCTTTACAGCAACTAATGAATGTGACACCTATCATTTTTCAGCACTGGGCCAAATGGGTTTTTGCATTCCAAGAGTTGATCTTGTAGTTCCTGCATGAAAACACCTTTTGGGAATGAGTTCAACATTTGCTCTACCCTTTTTCATGAGGCAGGGTCATAGCAAGGCTATGTTCAAAATTTGGTGCACAGATATTACAAAACAAATTTATGAGCCTATGCTACATTTTGCTAGTGCAGGCTTGTAACTTTGGTAATTTTCAATATTTTTACCACAAATTTCTCTTATGTAGCCCTATTGACTCTGGCCAGACTTTGTTTTTCAGACATGAAGATGCATGAGAACCTAGTGGCATGCAATGAAACTAGAAAGGATGGATCTGTATTATGGCAAATCATGATATGTGTTTTTAGATACTTTTATCTAAAACATTGTGTATGACCCCAATGTGCTCCAACATTCTTACTTTCAGTTTACTGGTGGTTCTGTCCACAATAATTTTGTTTCAGGAACACTAGGCAGCATATTCCACAAACTCAGAACAATAGCTATGGACTATTGAATCTCAATTGACTTTTTTAATCCTCCTAGCACTGGCCATCTGCCACATACAGCAATTTTACAAGCTGCACACATTTCACAGGTGCAAAAACCTTGAGAGTTGTTGTAATGTCAGTTTTAAATTGTTGGTTCAATTTGTGACTATGCATCAGAATGTTGCCTAGATTGGGTCCTCTAGCAAAAGTGACCATGGGTCTTTTCATCCAATGATTTGAGCCAAGTGTGGGCCTGATAAGAAGATCGGCCAGTGATGTTTCACTGTATCTTTAATTTTATAGGCCATAGTGCTGTATCTGATCACAAATGTTAAAGGAGATTCTGTTCTTTACTGGAAATTTTATGAACCCATGTAGATTCCTTCTGCGTTCCTTTCAGTCCATTAAACTGTATGCACAATTGATTACTTTATCTAAATACCCCTCTCCTTTGCTAAAAGTAAAATTTCAATTCTTGATTTTGTTCTTCAAATTTCTCTGTGGAGCATATCTTTATACTTCACTCTTTCTAGTCCTTTTGGTATTCAGAACACTGTGATAATGCCCCCTCTAATCCTTACAATTTCTAGATTAACTAATTTGGATATGCATAGCCTCTCCTCATAGATTTTGCCCCCAGCCCTATATGGCATAGTATACCTTTGCTGGGCCCTCTTTAGCTCTTCAATACCCTTTTTGTATTTTTGATGAAGATTACTGAATGAACTACACATTCTAACCAAGGCTTGCACGTACATAGATACAGTACAGTACAGTCAAGGTAAAACTTATTGAGCAGCTACTTTGAATTCTATTCTTCTCATGTGACTGCAAGGCTTTGCAAGCCAATTGGTTATTTTTCCCTTTCAGCTGTAGAATGCAACTTATAACTGAAATAACTCATGCAACTCATTCAAGGATCAGCAGCAAACTGCTAACAAATGTTAACCAGTTGCTAACTGGTTGCACATTAATGTGAACTGTACTTTATATACAGTAGATACATAGAGGGGTTTTGAACAGATAATGGAATTTCATCCATCTTGTCTGCTGTGTTATTCTATATACGGTAGTTTAACATCTTCTCCAGCTTCAGTAACATTTTATAATCCTGCTTGATCCGAGCTACCTTTTTGTATCTACCCATTTTTATGAAGTCTGATACAGAGCTAGCATTCATGTCATCCCAGATAGACTATTCCAGTGGTTCATCACCCACTCAGAAGATATAAACTTCCTTACCTGCTTTCTACATTTCCTCTTGCTAGATTGAGGTTGCTACTCCTGGTGTTTCTCTGTCCTTTAAGTCCAACTAACTCACTAAAGTCAGCTTTATTACAGTACATTCCCCATGCATTTGTAAGTCTCTATCATGTCCCCCTCCCTCTCCCTTTTCTCCTCTAATGAATACTTTACATATTAAAATGTAACAGTCTCTCCAGAGAGTTTCTACTTTGTTTTTTCACATGTCCTTGTATCATTTTGTTTGTGCTCCCATGTATCCTTTCTGGTTCCTTCTCATCTTTTTTTTTTTTTTTAAAAAGGTTCTAAAACTGTGAACAGTACACTAGATGATTCCTGGCCAGTGACCTGTACAGTGTCAGAGCTACCTCTCAACTGTGGATTGTGCATCCATATCTGATACATCCCTGTACCCTGTCAGTGCCCGATATTGGATAATCACCTCTCTTATTCTACTCCTTGCCCAGTATTAATGCATCCCAAATCTGTTTGCTCTGTTAACTTCAGCAGTACTTTGGCTGCCTGGCTTTAGCTTACTGTCCAAAATTATCCTGAAATTCTTTTTCTTGGTTGTGCTTGTGACATCTGTAGTCATTAAACAAAAATGAAAAGTATTTGTATATAGAAATGTTACCCCAACATTTTACATTGGATAATATCCCATAGCTTTCTTTATTTAAAAACTCTTTTATGTGACCATGTTTTTATTATTGAGTTACCAAGATTACTCAAATGAGATGAAATATCTCCTTTTCAAACAGCATCCAGCTTATTCACATTCAGAAATTCAGAGGATGGCTACAGTATGTAGGGAGGTGATGTGACATGTCTGATCTCATTTAGCGAGCATGTTGCCACACTAAGATATGATCTTAGGATCTCCTGGCTTATAGTTCTATACTCAAATCACTTGACTACACTGCCTTGTTTCTACAATTCCTTATTTGCATATTGGTTAAAAATGTTTCTTTAGGCATTGTTATTGGTTTTGTTTTATAGCTACAAAATGTGGTGGCCATACACAATAACTGCATTTGTAGATTTGTAGGGCATACATCTAATGCTTTGGAGATCTACCTTTCTATGTACAATGAAACACTTTGATTTCATATTCAGACATACATACTCAAATGCATGATTAATACTGTTTCCACATATAAATTTATTAGTTAGCTTTTTTGATTGGATGGGTTTTGTCTAGAAAAAACAAAAGTAAGTATTAAAATAAAAAATACATAGATGGAGTTTTTAAGTTCACCAGACACCATGTTATGTGTTACTTAAGCAACAATGCACAACAGGGTCCGTGACATGCTGGAATAATGTCATACTTGTGGTGGTTGAAGCACAAGGCTGAAGTCCAAGTTTATTCAGTACCCTAGAAGTGATGTTGCCCCAGCATGACACACACCCTGGAGTGCATATTGCTACTATATAATGATGCATTTATAAACAGAATAAAACTATATTTTAAAATAGTTTTCAACTTGATTTTTCAGTGTGGAAGCAGATATAAATGAAATACATTTTCTATTCTGTTTCTCCAGTATTGTAGGTGGCGCTTTCAGTTTTCCACTTGGTGGAGGTATGTGGGTTCTATGTGAAAATGGCAATCATGGAATAATGATCGCATTTGGGTGAGTGTACATCGCTGAAAATTAATTAAGGCAATGTGCCTCACAGTGAACTTCTGAGGTGCCAGTCTCTTTTTGCATGGCGGTTGTGCCCCTGAACCCACCCACCCATGTGGGGCTAAGCCCCTCCACCCCCACTAAAGGATTCTCAGCTCCGGGGGGGGGGGGTGCATGTTAGGGAGGTGCAAAACTGAAAAAAAATTAAAATAACCTGACTCAATGTAAAAACAGTATCATGCACAGAACTGAACCCAGTACCATCCCAACCCCGACCTGCAACCTACCCACCACACCACACTGCCAGCTCAGCAGCCCACTGCCACACTAGACCCCACAAACCCTCCATCCCCTTGCACCCATCTCACAGCGTGGTCCCCCCCCACGTGCATGTATACATAGTGACATCCCATCACTATATTCACCCACTGCCTGTATATCTAGTCGCCACCCTGCCAGATAGCCCTGTGCACAGGTGTCATGACTGAGTTGCCCTTTTTTGAAAGCACTCAATCATGGTCGTCTTCTACACAGGATACTGGTTTGGTTATGTGTGTGCGTTTGTTTGGTCACCTCATATTTTCCCCCTCCCATGTGCTGTTCACAGTTCTGTCCATCATATTTTCAGTACAATTCAGGATATTAAAATGCTGGTACTGGGAGAAGATAAAAAATAAGTGAGCAGTGTTTCCCCTACCACTCTTGATTACAATCTCTCCCCAACCAGTACATCAATCTGCTTGGTATGGATTATGAAACTGGAAGTCCTCCTGTAGCTTTGAGAAGAATTACAGTTAAGTTTTTTTTATTTCTCTATCATGGCTGCAGAGGAAGGTGGGGTTGCACTTTCTTTAAGTGGCGGTTTCAATGTAACTAGTCATTAATGACATGTAGCAGTTTGATTACACTGTAGTATTGCCAGGTCAATATGTCATGTAAATAATGCCATAGGCAAACCCATGCAGCAGAAAGTACATGCAGTAAAACAGTTATAGGACACAACATTGCACATGAACAAAATGGTGAAGGAGCAGTATTGTACCCCTGGAACTGTTGGCTGGGAGGTAGTGATGCAGAGAATAAGGCCTCTGCTAGGTAATGGTCCTCTGAGCAGCTGCCTGGCTTAGAGGGCAGAGCCACCAGCAGTGAAGGGCAAGTGGAGAATCTGTGGACTGGGGTTTGAGTCCTGGTCCCATATTACCTGTGTGTTTTTTTAACTGTGTATGGTGCATGACTTTCCCTATGCTGTGTTTCTCCACATCCCTGAGTTGTCTCCCCCCCGAGGTAGTTATTTTGATATGGTGGGGTTGGGGGGTTACAGCAAGAAACAATGTTTTATGTTTCATGTGTGCTACTATTACATCTTAGTGTTTTAACCAATGGATGTATATGTGTCTGCTGTTTTGACAGCGTGGTATATTGCCGTGCTGTTTTTGATCACAGCATATTGATCCCATGTCCTCTATAGTTACATGCTTGTCGTATGCATTTACACTGCAGTTGCAATGCACTTGCAGTGTAGTACGCTGTAGTTAACTGACACTTGAACTAAAGTGTAACCGTAGGTGACAAAGCTGAAGACTTGCTGTTGGGGAGTGAAGAAGATTGCAAAAGCCCAAGACTGGTAAGTGGCACAAGCTCTATTTTCAAACAGTAGATCCACTGGACGATGAAAGGAATTAGCTTTGCTTTAAAGACTGGAAAAAATGAAAGGGAGTCAGGATGCTCTAGTGAAGAACATTGATTGGTAATTGAAGCTCACCAAAAGCATAGGTGATATGAGTGCTTGAGCTGACTGAGAAAAGACAGAAATATAGAATCTGCTGGCAGATAAGGACCATTTGGCCACCCTAATCTGTCCATTTTCTCCTAGCTAAAGCATTACCACAGATGCTACTTGATCTTTGGCCCATTCAGGAGTGGGGGAATGAGCGAGCATCTGGGAAGGAATTATTTTGTTTCTTTAAGATATGCTCCTGGATGTGCAGGGCATTCATACAGTGATGTTATGTTTGGATAACATCAATGCAAAGGTGGGCACTGACTACAGTGCAAGAAATTTTCCTGCCTTTGATAATACAGTATGTTACTATGATACACTGAAGAGTCCACAATTCATTATATGTAACTGGTATATGCTACAAAATTGCAGCTAATTATAGTTGTCATTTCTCTCTTTTGTTTGTTTATATATTGATAACTTTTGACAAGCAGAATCTCATTTACTTTTTTGTATAATTTATTGTTATTTAGAAAAATATTAGCAGACATGATCACTGAATATCAACAAAATGTAAACCACTGATGAGGATTGGTTGTTATGTTGTTGGCTTTCACTAACAAATGCAATTCATGCTTTATTTTTCAAAAAAGTGAAGTAAACATACAAAAAAATTATGTCACATGAAAACATTAATATAAACAAAAGTTAGTGAAAACATAATGTTAATTTTCTCTCTTTCATGTACTGTACTGTACTGTATATACTTCTTGGCAATTATCAGCAATATTTAAACTCTGTAGTATGTCATGTTGGGCATACTGCAGTGTCACATACATGAAATCATTTTCATATTTAATTGCTTTATACTTGATCTTTGGCCCATTCAGGAGTGGGGGTCTCACACAGATCCTACCAGACAAACTTCATTGATTTTTACGACTGGGTTATGAGGGTACTGGACAGGGGAGATGCAGTGGATGTCCTCTACCGGGATTTCAGCAAGGTCTTTGACTCAGTGCTACATGGTAGGCTGAAGTGCAAGTTCAAGAGTTTGGAGGCAGGGAGGAAGCTGGTCAGATGGGTTGAAAACTGGCTGCAGTGTAGACAGCTGTAACAAGTGGTGTACCATAGGACTCGGTGCTGGGACCAGTTCTGTATAAAATTTTCATAGCCGACATTGCAGTAGGAGTTAAGTGCAAGATCAGCCTCTTTGCAGATGACACAAAGACTTGTGCTGAGGTAGATGGAAGAGAGGGAGCAAAAGTACTTCAAGAGGATTTGGCAAAACTGGAGGAATGGTCTCACACTTGGCAGCTTGGTTTCAATGCCAAGAAGTGCAAAGTAATGCATTCTGAAGGCAAGAACCCAGGACACAGTTACTGGCTGAAGGGTGTCCCATTAATAAAATCCAAGGAGGAGAAGGATTTGGGAGTTCTGGTAACTGGGGATATGAACCACTCTGCTCAGTGCAGGAAGGCAGCAGTGAAGGCAAATAGGATGCTAGGGTGCATAGCAAGGAGGATTACTTCTAGGAGTGGGGGGGGTCATATTGCCCCTGTACAGGTCCCTGGTGAGACTGCACCTAGATTACTGCGTGCAAATCCAGTGCCCCCACTTGAAAAGGGAAATTAAACTACTGGAGGGGGTACAGCGCAGGGCAACAAAAATTATCCTGGGGTTGGGCGACAGACCATATGAGGAGAGACTGAGAGAGCTCAATATGTATACCCTGGAGGAAAGAAGGGGAAGAGGGGATATAATTGAGACCATCAAGTACCTGAAGGGTTTGAACAAAGTAGACACCAAGTGTATGTTCAATCTGAAGGGCAAAATAGAAAGCAAAGTATACTCTATGAAGTTGGAAGGGGGGCAGTTTCAAGAGGGAACTGAGGAGGCACTATTTCACAGAAAGGTTGGTAGCAGGGTGGAATGCTTTGCCAGAGGAAGTCGTATTGCTGCAGAGTGTTGGGGGCTTCATGATGGGGTGGGACAGATTCAAGGGAAGGGTACAAATCAGGAGAGGGTGAGAGATGGGGAGAGGGCATATGAGGGAGGGGCAGCTGCAGTCTAATAGAATGAAGTGCTGCACACTCAAGCAGACTAGATAGACAAAATGGCCTATATCTTCTGGCAATCTCATATGTTTGTATACTGTACTAAATGTCTGCCCTTCCAGTTCAATGATAGCCCATCAACATTTTGAGATCAACAGTTGAGGATATTTAAAAGTTAACATTCATTTCAGATGGTGTAGCAGCACTTAAATTATTTATAACAATCTGTGTATTTTAGAGGCTAAAAATGACAATCCCTATAATAGAAAATATAAATTTCAAACCATTAGATACCAAACCATAATCCCATTCTGGTATGTTACTAACATATCTGAAAACATACATTTTTTGCACTTATGGTTATGGCATTATTGAATCTCTCAAGTACTGTATGATGTTGTACTTAATGATTTGCCTTCTAATATTCTATTTATTTTGTGACACCCAGTATGCATGTCAGAGTTGTAGATATTCAACTAGTTGAAAAGATAAAATAACCTGAACATGAAATTAGTTCAGTTTGTAAAATAATCAGATCCTTGAAGCTAAAGTGGTATGATTTTTTTAACCATGTTGTTCACATTCACTGTTTATATAAACCCTTTCAGGATGTATCTTCTTTTAAAAATGATTTATAGTTAAACGAAACAAACTTACGGCAAAGATCCGGATTACGCCATCGAATGCAAACACCTGCTTCGCTACAGGCTTCTGCATACATTGCTACAGCTGTACAAAACCCAGAGAATTTTCCCTCCATGTTGCAGACACATGCTTCCTCAACACAAGCATCATAATATGCTTGGGGGTCAACCTATAGGCAGAAATAAATTATAGTAACATGCATTGACTGGCGAGTATTTAATTATGATCAAGTATTGTTTACACTATTACCATGTTATGACATTCTTTAAATACATCATCCTTAATTATATTGCATTTTCGAAGTGCCCAAGATTTGCAGTAGGGATTCGCATCACAAGGAAAGACTTGTTCTTTTAAGTCTGAGCAATGAGATCCATAGATCTTCCAGCTATTTCCAAACTCCAGTGCATTTCCAACTTGTTTGTTGTCTCTTGTGGTAAAATCATCTTTTATGTCACGATTGTTGTTTCCACAGAGGCCACATACTTTTCCCTGTAGAAAAAAAATAAATGTTCATTGGTTGGGAATACTTTATCAATAATTGTAAGTAGATTTGCTTTGATTATTTGTTGGCATTTTATCAAACACCCGTAGTTCATGATTTGAGGCCAAACCTGCAAAGAAAGATAATGGAAGCTTGTCATCAATGATGAGGATCACAATATTTATTAGCAGACAGAATACTCACTATCATCTGACATATCTGGTTGAAATGACCCAGATAATGAATTTGCCTTCATGGTTCCAGACAGTTCAGGATAAATCATCAGGATAATGACCACAAAACCCCATTATCCTCACCACACATTAAACTGTGTGCCTTCAATTGGAATTATTGAATGTATACGAGCAACTACAACATAAAAGGGCTACTCCCAGCTCTATGGTACATCCAGTAAAATCAGTGCAAGCATAAAAGAAAAAAAACACAACATACTTTTAAGTGAAGAGTAAGGAAATACAGCCAATATATTCTGCATAAATGATTTAATGTGTGATTAAATGTGCAAAACATAACTTATAGCCAATAGTCCAAACAGCAGAGCACAGATGTCTCACAAGCTGATTTACCAGTTTGAAGGATCAAGCACTTACTCAAGAGTCTGAAGCCACTTGCCTGCAAAATATTTAAATACCATATTGTTTAAAGATAAGATACAGTAATAACTAAGCAGATTGCCATCTTTACTGTGCCTGACTGACAAAAAAAGTATAGGTGCAAGTGCATTAGAAACAATAGTGGTTGGCCAAGGAACCATGGTCTGAAAAACATTTTTAAGCTTCCTTGCCTTAATTCAATGTATTACTGTGTATCATAAAGATATGTTTGTATTGCCTTTTTGAAGAAAAACTATGTAATGCCACATTCTAAATATTTTCTGGATGTATTCATTGTATATATTTCCAGCCTCTTGTAGTTCAGTGGATGTTTTAGTACACATCTTGGAAAAAAACCCCATGAAAAATAGATCAGATGATGTCTTTAAAATGAAACAGCTGGAGATTACTGAATAAATTAAAACCTGATTTATCATATATGAATAATGCATTATTGCTGACCATTACTGCCTTTAGTGAATTTTTTTCAGTTGATTCGCAGTGCACTTTGCCTTTTTAAAGTTTAGTATTCTTTGTTTGCACTTTTAATTTTCATGTCAGTGCAGCACTGTCAATACACCAACCTACTTAGTTACTGTATTAGTGCCACTGTATATTTATATGAAATGGTATTTAAACAGATCATTGTCAGGGGGCATACAACTCTTGGCAAAGCACCAGATTGTAGAATGTAAAGTTCTTTTGTGGGGGCTTTCATGTTCAGCTGTTTTGATTATTAGGTGGGTAGATATTGTCTGAACTGGGGTAGTCTCCTTGTATCATTAATGAGGTTGTGTGGGTTAATATCAGCAGATAGATAGATAGATAGATAGATAGATAGATAGATAGATAGATAGATAGATAGATAGCTTTTTAATTTTATAAAGTAACACTTGTTAGGGAAAGAAAATAACCCTATTTTCAACAAAAGCCCTGTGCAGTTATAAACATAACAAATCCATACTTCATACAATATGTATGCACATACAAAGACCCTACAAAAAACATGAATTCTCAAGTAACAATTACATAATACACAATAATGATAAAAATGGTGATGTCATATTGTATGTCAAGTGTAGCAGTCACAGGATGTGTTCAAAATTTTCCATGCAGCAGAATGGAATTCATTAAGAGAGTTCCTGGCTTTTATATCATTGGGCAGTAAGTTTCAAGATTTTGCAACACTCATCTGTCCCCATATATATATTTTTTATTTTATTTAGTTTTTGTTGACTGGGTAAGTGCACTATACAAATTCTGATAATTTTCAGGCATGACCCAGGGAGGGGGATAGAGACAAATGCCAACTGACCTTGAACCAGATGAAGCTGTTGGTGTTATTTTTAGTGAATGGGGGGAAAGTTTTGCCAAGGAACTGGGAAAATTCCTTTACTGGACTTCAGGGGGACCCTTTGTCATCTTGGCTCTCAGCCAAGATGGTGGCTTCTGGAATTGAGGTGGAAGACATGGTTGTGGGGGAGTCAGTTTCCTTCTCTGCCTTGACTGCTGGAGAGGCCAGAGAAAATGAATTTGGATCAAACCAGGTTGTTATACAAACTGAAAATGTACTGAGCACTTCTCAAGAGTATGGTTTAGAAATAAATGCACCTGTCGCACAGGATGTACAGGAGGAATGTGTTTTGGATCCCTTGGATTCAACTTTGGCTGTCAACGCCATGGAAAAAGAAATGGATTTATTTTCTCATGCAGTTGAAATGACTCCTATAATGGTACCAGTATAAACTGAAAAAAACTGCCAACAAATTAAAGCAGAAGAAAAGTGGTATCTTTTTACAAATATCACTCTGAGAAAATGGCTTCAGCTGCTGCAGCATGACAGCCAGAGACATCTTGTCAGTGCTGCACAGCTGCCTGATGATGTACAAGCATCAAAGGGTCTGACGCTTGAATGGGCGGAGGCTGTCATGGAAAGAGAACTGCAAGGAGAAACAAATGCTGTGGAAACTGCTGCATAAACCATCCAAATAACCACCCCTATGGTAAATATGCCTTGTTTTTCCTGCTTTAACTATTCAGTTGGGTGTAATGTCTGGAATAGCAGAAACATCCCCTAATGAGGATGGCCAGTGATGACCAGAGAAACCTGTTGAACGCCAGAAAAATTCAGATGCTTGGTCTGTAGATAATGCCTTACAAGCTACTGGATGAGAGAAAGACACCTCTATGGGCAAATGGCAATAAGGGGACTCTATCATTTGCATGCCAATGCCTGAGGACTTCATAAGACCTGTACAACCCACTTCTCCAATAATATTAGACAATATGGACTTAAAAGTGTCAACTGAGTAAGCACTCATGCATAACCCACTATTAAGTATCCCCAACATTCAAACTACAGGGGTCCCTGTCAATACTGACAATCAGCAACCTGGGCTTTCTAGGCCACAAGTGAATGTTCCACTAAATATCCCGAGAAGAACCATTGATAGGCCTTTTGCATCCCTGTTTAAAATGCCAATATTGCCTGCTAAAAAAACATAAGGTGGCCCCCCCCCATCTGTTTAGGTGGTATGCTTGACCCCCCCAACAGACTATTTGTGGCGTGCTACTTATTGAAGGACTCCATTAAATATTTTGCATTTGGGTGAAATATAACTCCTTCCAGAAAACAGCGTTATGGACACCATTTTTGCCAATGCCCTTCACGAAACCAACTCCTAAGACTATTACGGTTTTATTTAGAAGTGAGAGTGGAAGTGTACATAATTTAACCTACAGGTTGAAGCAAAATTCTACTGTCTTGGGAGATCCAGAGCCATTTTGGACTCAGAAAATATTTGGACGGGTGTGTGAAAGGTGAAAGTGTTGTTAAGAACATCTAACACAGGAGTGGTGCACCTCCCAAATTCCTTCTTTTTGGGGAGGGATGGGGAGCATTACTTTATCCAGGACAGCTGATGGCATGTTACTGGTGTGGCTCAGTAGCACATCTGAGCAGTGTCTGTATAAGATTACGTGTACTGTATATGGGGAACTGGGACATGCTGGGGCAGACTGTTTAAATAAAGGGAAATACAACCATTATGATGAAGTAGGGTACACATTTCAGAATTGTTTGCGGGCAGCCCACAACCATCCAGAACATGCAAATGGCTTGGAAAAAATGGCTTATACTGCTTTAGCAGAGAAATGCAAAATGGGCCAACAACCCAGGACAGCCACTTATCTGGTAACCCCTGAACTAGCACCCCCTCCACAACAAATGGAAGTTACAGTGCCTCTTCCCCCCTCCCCCCATGCTACCACAGGAAGACTCAGACTCCTCTTCAATAGTTTCATCTATTCCTGAAGCCACAACTGACACTGAAATTTCTGGAATTGCAGTGAAGAGGAAATCGAAAATCAAACTTAAAAATAAAGATAAGACTTACAGGAAGGGGAGAAAAAAATGAACCTCAACTCTGTGTCTCTTAAATGTATTCTAACATATCTTTTTACACTATAAATGTTAATAGTGTTAAGAACTTATATAATAGAGTGTTGGTATTTTCCTTTTTAAAATATCTACAGATAGGAATTAGGGATGTCCTTTTCCATACCCTACAAGAAATATGCCAAGCTCAGATAGATTGGCATATGGGTCCTTCATATTGGTCCATTGGGCCTGAAGCATGTTAAGGGGTATGAATTTTATTTTGTATGCCAGAAATTACAATGTTGAAATTATATGACTTAATACCAGGTAGGGTACTTATCTTGGGTGTGCGCATTTAAACCACTAGATACAGACTGATTAATGTTTATGCATCACAGACCAATGCCTTAAGGATAGACATGTTGAAATAAATATAATCATATTTACACACTTCATATATTGTCTTTGGGGAGACTTTAATTGTAGTCTTTCCTCGCTGAATTGCAGTGCACAAATGAAAACAGAAAAAATATTTTGTGTTTCTCATTTTTTGTCCAAATTATAAAAACAGCCAGCTTAAGAGATGCATATTTAACTTCTACAAAACAACATACTCCAACTTTTCTTAAAGGGCGTTTAGCCACAAGAACTATTTTTTTGTTTCACAACACCTACCTCTCAAACAAGCACATGTTATCCCTTGACTGGGCAATCTCCCTCAAGCTGTGTGGCCCCCACCTCTGCCGCCACCCACTTCTACTGCTGCTGGCCCCAGGAAGCTCAGCATCAAGGCAGTATGCCCTTGATCGGGCACACTCCCTCAAGCTGCATGTCTCCCACCTCTGCCGTCAACTGCTTCTCCTGCTGGAGGCCCCAAGAAATTCTGCATCAAGGTACGATCACTAATTCAGTCAAAATCTGAATTTGAACTTCTGGCACTCTCCCGCTGTTGATCTGTGGATTGGCCATTCTCTCGGACTGCTGCAAGCTGATTGGCTTTCAGTATCCAAGCCTTAGCCATGGACTCTGATATTCCTTTTACCTATTTTGCTATCTTTTTTTTCTCATACTCAACTGTAATCCATCTGAAGAATTTTCTCTCACCCCCTGACCACTCCCAGGCCTCCTTTATATACACTTGTGCTCATCACTCTCCTTTGCACAGATACTATTGGCTGTAGTCTGCCCTTTTACTACTTCTCTACACTGAATAGCCTTACATATGGCATTAGCATGATCTTCATACTGAAGAACTTCTCTTCACACTAGTTCAGACTTGTAAATCTATACTGTTGAACCCAAACATACCGCCATGCTGCTTTATGCTCCTTGCTTTCCATCACTCTACATATCTTTGAGGCAGTATAGCGTAGTGGTCTAAGGCTCTGAGCTGCAAATCTGGTGACATCCAGCTGACCAGACCCTGGTTTGAGTCGCACAGCTTCCACTTGCATACTGTGTGACCCTGAGCAAGTCACTTAACTTCCCTGTACTCCCAGGTCGCTCCTGTAAAAAAGCTTTCAGCTTAGTGTGCTACTCCTGGTTAAACAACTAAAAAAAAAAAAATATCTGGGCTACTCATCTTTTGTTCTTGCATTCCTTTCACCTACTGCCCTCTCCACTATGACCTGCACCCAAACCCAGCCTACCCTTCCACTGGCCCTAAGTTCCCCAACATAACAACTACATCAGGGCCACACCTTAGTGCCACTCTACCTTCCTTAACAATCTTTAATCCACTCTGGGACTATAATACCTACCAGCTAACAATACTACTTACTACCACTTGTCACACATCCTATCGGGCATCCCAGTTATACTATGCCCTATTTCCTTTGCATCAGCACTACTATGGTGCCCAATCACCTCACAGCTACCCACCATGCAGGCACACAAGTGAGTTCAATATTAAGTTGTCATCTAGATGGCTTATGAACATAATTTTCCTGTCACTAATCTGCGGTGGAAACATTAAGTTAAACCCGGCCCACCACGGACTATAATCTCACCAGCTGACATAGCATCCTTAAAAGCACTGAAATACCTGCACATCAACATTTCCTAGTTATTAAAAAAGTTTGATCTTGTCCAAACTTGAATCTCCCACATGGACCCAGATATCTTGGTTTTATCTGAGACCAGACTTTAAAAAAACACACCAGACTCTGTTTTATCCATCCCCTCCTTCAACCTCTTCCATTGTGATAGACCAACTAGGGGTGGGGGTGTGGCTATTTATGTTACATGCTAAGTTACATATTAAGAGTGATAGATGTACAGAAGACTATAGCCCATATTAGTAAATCTCCAGAACCTAGATATATCTATGCCTTGTTTAATAAAAAAATATCAAGATTCATTTTCAACGTATCCAAATTATCTGTATCCAATAATGATTTGGACAGGCCATTCCATATAGGTATGATACTCTGGGTATAAAAGAAACATCTATTATCTAACTTTGGATATTTTAAAGATAATTGAAATGTGTGGCTTCTAAGATTGCACTATCTCTTGTTAAAGGTCATACCCAATGTTTTCATAAGTTCCATATTGTTGGATATACTGTATTGAACATCAGTAGCAGATCACCCCTTGTCCTTCTCAATTCCAGTGAATAGAGATCCAGCTCTTTTAGTCGCTCATCATAACTTCTGATTTGCAGGCCATCTGTCATCTTGGTAACCCTTCACTGCACTCTCTCCAAAGCATTGATGTCACACCTAAGATAGGGACTCCACAGTAGAGAGCAGTAGTCCAAATGGGGACGTACATATGCTCTATATAGCAGAGAGAATACACTCCCTATTTCTAGAAACAAAAGATCTTTTTATGTATTCTATTAGTCTATTTGCCTGATTTCTAATATGATTACAATGTGTACTAAATGAGAGATCTGACTTAATAATTACACCAAGGTATTTTTTTTCTGTTACATGTGTCAGTGGGATACCATTCAGAATAAACAGTTTTTTGGGGTTTGTATCCCCCAAATGCATAATTAAACATTTATTTATGTTATAATTCATATAATTTTGTTTAGCCCAGTTTTCCATTTTTTTTAAGTCATTGGAAAAGTCTGCTATATCCTCTATTGAACCCACTTTAGCTGCAATTTTAGTATTGTCTGCAAATTTTATGGCAATATTCTTCAGATTTATCATCATAACAGACACAAAAATAAATAATAATACAGGCCCCAAGACAGATCCCTGTGGCACCCCACTAGTGACGGTGCCTATATTTGAGGTATACCCTCTTATCCGTACTACCTGTGTATGGTTTTTGAGCCACTCATCAACCCAGTTAACTAGTTTGCGGTGTATTCCAAATGAGCTCATTTTTTTAATAAGAGTCCTATGTGGCACTTTATCAAATGCCTTGCATAGGTCCAAGTATACCACATCCACTGGTGTCTTTTCATAAAGGAATCTACTAACCCTTTCATAAAAAACTAAATTGCTAGTAAGGCAAGACCTTTTACTTTTAAAACCATGCTTGGTTGGGTCCACTAGATTTTTTTTAACCAAATCATCCTCAATCCTTGTTTTGAGTATAGCTTCAAACATTTTGCCCAGTATGCTGGTCAAGCTAATGGGTCAAGCTGGATATTTCACTCTTATTACCTTTCTTAAATATGGGTGTTACTAACGCAGACTTCCAATCACTTGCTATTAATCCTGATGTAGGAGACAAAATAAAAATGTTATATAATGGTTCAATTAACCTCAATGCTATTTCTTTTAACAGGTGGGGGTGGAGGTTATCAGGCCATGGTGATTTATTAATGTTGATTGCATCCAGTTTACTCTTAATTTTTTGTTTAGTTATTTCCATCATATCATCATGTACTATATGGTTTGTGTAGTTGGAGTCTTGTTTTGTGTGTGAGATTGGATTAAATATTGAGCAAAAATAGTTATTAAATTCCTGTGCTATTTCCCAAGGGGATCCTATTGTATCATCAACTACAACAAGTGGACCAATAGTTTTTGTAGTTTGTTTTTTGTTGTTTACATACGAGTAGAAACTCTTGCCTCCATCCTTTATATGTGCTAACTTAAATTCTAACTTCTTTTTCCCTTTCTTATTGCATACTTGCACCTTTTTAATATTGTCCTATAGTTGTTTTTATTATATCCGTTATTACATCTGACAGCAGCTCTATACGCTCTTCTTTTTTTTAATCAGGTGTAATATGTGGGAGGTTGCCCAAATGGGTATTTTCCTCTGTTATTGTATCCAATTCTATCTGGTACATATTTTTGTTCTAAGGCAATAATTTTAGTTTTTGTTAATAGCCAGATCTCTTCTGGTGATATGGACCCAATATCCCACTTCCACGCAGTGAGTTCTTTCTTGATTTGGTCAAAATTTGCCCTACCATAATTTTTGATTCACAGTATCTGCTATTCAGCCTGTCAGTGTACCTAAGGAATTTGAAGCATTAACATTAAATCTGTCACTATGCCCTAGAGAAACCATTGCAGTAATAAGTTGCTACAGACCGACATCAGCAGGTCTGGAACTACTGAAACATCTGTATTTGGTATCTGATGCAAGACAGAATGATATCGCTATCCTTGGTGACTTAAATCTGGACTGGTTAAAAAACTGTAACTCCTGCCAAAAACTCAAAGAATTCTGTGATGAAACTGGCTTCTCTCAACTAGTCCCTGATATCACACGTCCAAATCCCAAAACCCCCTCAAATGGAACCCTAATAGACCTAATCCTCTCAAATAGACCCCATAAAATTACCCACATAGCTGTCTTCCACAATAATGTCAGTGACCACTGTGCCATGGCATGTATTAGGGGATAGCCCCCACCCAAGCCAAAAAGTAGGTTCATCTGGAAAAGGAGCTTCCATAATTTTAACATCTCTCAGTACCAATTATCAGAGACATTGACTGGATGAACTTCTACCTGACCCCATGCATTAATACCATTGCTTTCATCTTCAATAATGCACTAAATATCACTATAAAATGGGATAAAAAATCTAAGCCACTGATTGGCTGTTTCAGCTTCCCAGCCATGTCCTTAATACATGATATTTTACCCAACCGGCACTAACGTGTCCCAGTCTGCCCCTTGACAACAACGAATCACTGAGCAGTGCCAAGCAGAAACAAAAACACAGCCTGGCACAGCTCAGCGAGTGGCAGTGGGAAATCAGTAGTCCACACTAACAGCTGCACATACCCTGTCTCTCTGTCAATCCAGACCAACGGCACTCGTGGCAGCACACTAACCATGCTGGTCATGTACAACATCCCCCTTCCCACACATTGTTCAAATTTCTTATTTTATGTTACTCACACAGCCTTTGCTCCTTGTATTTCCACCTCCGATACTGCATTATCCTGACTTGGAGCTCTGTACTATGCGGTTGACCCACTCCTCTCGCAACCTAACCTTATCCACAAAACACATGTGTAGCAAAATATTCCTCCCTCTAAACCAAACGTTTTCCCCTCTGTCCAGTGCAATTTAAAAAAACAACACAAAACAGTACTCTACGGCATCAGCATACTTTGAAAAAAATGGAAATGCTAGTCTACAGCACCTGGTAAAGAACACACTTGCTGCCAGCCTCAAGCAAGGAACACGATCACTCCCCGCACTCCTATCAAGTCACCGACTTCACTACCAGTGTTAAAGAAGACAAACACTATAACAATCAAATAAAAAGCCAGTTTTCATTTCTGCCAGCATTTCCTTTTCACACTAGTTATTGGGATCAGAACAGAGATGCAGAAACATACGCAGACACTGTTGCACTTCAGACAGAAAATGCATACTGGCTGTCATGGAAACGACAGCTCACTCCATTTAAATATAGTAAAACACAATTTTAAAGAAAAATGTATACTAGTAAAAATAAAGAAAAATTAGCTGAGAAATCCATATGAAACACATTTTTAGTGACTTAATAGGAGGACTATTTTATTTTTATTTGAACTATTAAACTCTCTTTTTATTTTTAACTTCTTTATGTTTTTTTTTTTACTCATTAAATAATTAGTAGATGTGCCCATTTTATAAACGCAATAACACACTCCGAGGTGTGGTTTATCGCCTGATAAGAGCATGCCCAGTGGCATAAGGCACTCGGCACAAGCACCTCATGCCTTAGTACACCCCTGGGTGTGCTCTTATCAGGCAATAAACCACACCTCATTATGTGTTATTGCTTGCTTAACAACAGGCATGCCCCTATGATTAATTGCAGGGTCCTGAAGTATTCCTGCTCCTGGATTTCACCTGAGTTAAAAGTGGCACTGAACAGGAGAGACCACCTCTGAGTGACAGCCAGACAAACAAAACTACCTGCAGACTGGGTTGCCTTCAGAACCTGCTGGAATGAATGTACCAATATGATCAGATTCATGAAAGCAAACTACTACTTAATGGCCTTAGACTCAGCCAAGGATAACTCCGCCAAATTCTGGCAAATCATTAAATCAATGGAAGGCCATAAACTTCCCTCCTCTTTGCCCAGCAAGATCTCATTCAAGGGAAACACCCTATCCAATAAATCAGATATTCTACATAGAATCAATGACCACTTTTCAACCATGGGTCTGGCATTCTATATCTCCAATGCAGCCACACTCATTTCCAGCTTATCAAATATCCCACCAGCCCTAGTCAATCATAGCATCTCCTTTGTCCCATTTCAATACAAAGAAGCTGAAGACCTCCTTCTCCAGCTAGACACTAGCAAAGGTGCAGGTTCCAACAGAATAGAACCATTTTTCCTCAACATTTTCTTCTGCTAACTCACAGCCCCCATAATGCATCTGTTTAATATGTCCATCAGCTGCAGTCCTGTTCCCAATGTTTGGAAGGTAGCCCAGGTCATACCACTGATCCTATGGATCTGAACAACTACTGCCCTATATCCATTTAACCCCTATTCTCCAAATTTTTCAAAAAATTATTAAATTCCCAGTTGAGACTATATGGAATCAACTAACTTAATAAACCCTGCCTAATCTGAATTTAGACAGTCCCACAGTACTACCACAGCACTAGCCTCAGTCACAAATGACTGGCTACTCACCATGAATAAGAAACATGTGACAAACACAGTTTTTCTGGGCCTCAGTAAAGCCTTCAATACTGTCAATCATACTTTAGTACTCAACACTTTACACTACCATGGCATCTTTGGTATTTCACAAACTTGTTTCAAGAGTTACCTGACTGACAGATTGCAATAGGTGAAAGCAGATGTCTCACTCTCCCCCCCTCCTCCCTATTACAAGAGGCATTCCACAAGGCTCGATCCTTCTTTTCATGCTCTACATCAACACTATTGGTAATGACATCACCATTGCAAAACTTCATCTGTTCGCAGATGATACAGTCATTTACCTATCTAGACCCTCAGTTACTGAAGTCCAAATGGAGCTTCAATCTGAGTTCAATCTCCTCCAGCTCAGCCTGGCACAATCCAAACTCCTCATAAACACCAAAAAAACTAAAGTCATGTACTTCTACTCTAACCAGCTCACATCCATCACAAACACCCTATAATTTCTGTCTTCCATCAGAACTCTCCTAGGCGATGACCTAGAAGTAGTTAACTTCAAATATCTGGGCTGTGAGTTAGACAAACACCTAATCTTCTCTATTCACATTGCTTCTCTCACAAAAAATGTGTGCCAACATTTTGGCTTCTTCTTTAGGAAAAAATCCCTATTCATGGCTGAGGCCAGACTACAATAAGTCAAGACAACTTTCATGCCACTTCTCAACTATGCTGACATAGTTTATGGCCGATGCTCAGACTCCCTGCTTTGCAAATTGGATACGCTGTTCCACAGAGCAATTCATTTCGTATCTAATGCCCACCACCGCACACATCACTGTGAGCTATATGCCCTGTTAGGCTGGACCTCCTTATCGACTAGGCACCTTATCCACTCTCTCATCTGGTTATACAAAGCCCTCCTGTCTAAGCTTCTCTTCTATATTTCCACTCTCTTCCATCATACTACCTGCCTATACACCTTATGCAGAAAAAAACTACATTATGCTAGAAGTCCCTTTCACCCATACCTGGTTTGGTGATATGGCTATAAGTTATGTCCTACTGGCTGTCTGGAATAATGCACAAATTAGTCTCAAACTGCAAAACCTCATACCCCTACACACATTTAAAAAGTTCATCTCCAACAAAACTGGTGACCCCATGCATGCAACTGAGCTCATGCCCTCTCCTCTCCTCTCCCACTCCCCTCCACCCTCCCTATTCTTCCTCCCTTCCTCCCCCATTCTCCTCACTCACACCACCTCCTACCTCACTACCCCTCCCCTTCTCTCCTCTTTTCCCTTGTTCTCATTGTTGGATTTACATTTTGTGAACTGGGGGGCCCATTAGAGTTCTATTTTTTTATCAAGCCCCCTTTTTAATTATAAATCAATGGCAGTGACGTGCGAACTACCAGGGCTCACTTCAGAGCCAACAGGGCTGAGCCTTGGCAAGCCGCCAATGTAATTCCAATACTGCTAGTTTTACCTCTGTCCACACTCACACCCACTTCCCTATCCTTCCAGCCTTCCTCCTTCTCCACCCTTCCCTGCCTCCTCACTGTATCCTGCCTCACCCACCCTCCCCCTCCTCTTCTCTCCTGTTCTTTCCCACATTCCTTGTGTCACCTTCCTTACTCCCATTTCCAGTCTACTCTCCCCTCAAAATCTCTGCAGTTCCCATGGCTACTTCCCTGTTTGCAGTATGTCCTTAATGTCTAATTGTAGGTTCTCTCTATGCTATAACCTAACTGCTCTGTACACCAATGGCCTGTATATGTGTATGTAAGTATGTATGTATACATATTTTGTATATAACCTTGCATACATTTTATCCTGTACATGTGAATTCAGTGTTTGATTTTTACCCTGTGCATTGTATAGTTGCTGAATATGCTTTTTTATCTCCTTTTTTTTGTGCCTATGAATGTTTACTCAGGACCTTCATGTAAATGAGCCTGCTCAATGGAGTCTTTCCTGCCAATAAACTTTGACTTGACTAGTCCTGCTGAATTTTCAGACCATAATGTATTGCAAATTGTAGTGGGAGTGTCAAACTCCATTACAAAAGGTCCTGGATTATGGAAATTCAACAACTCTCTTAAAGATGATTTGTTTTAAGCCTCCCTAGCTGATCTTATAAAAGCCATGAAATCAGTCCTAATATGTTTTGATAACCCACTGTTATGGTGGGAAGACACAAAATTTGAAATCCAGAAAATGATAAAACATTATAGTAAATCTAAATGCTTGGGTTCATATTTACACTATCTTCAAAATAGACAACATTTACAAAAATTGCATACAGTGTCCTATAATATCAACCAGGACCTTTCACAACAAATTGACTTTGTTAAAAAAAGAACTGTTACAAAGTCATAGCCAGAAGTCTCAAATGTTGCATTATCAGCAAAAATTTGGGACCTCGGGTCCTGTATCTTCAGCGTGCCCCTATGAATATTGTACCCAAAAAGTGAATAAAAAAGAAATTAACTGCCCAGTTGATGTGCAAGGTAGTGTCTGTCATCAAAAAAATGATATACTATGAATAGTAACTTCCTATACAGTGGACATGTATGAGCCATTGCCCATGGTCCCAGTACAACCGAATCAAGCCTTATGTAATCTCTCTCTTCCTGATGTCCCTCTGGACATTCCAGACAAAATGAGCCAACCCATTACAGAACAAGAAATATTAGAGGCAATCTCTACTCTTAAATCAGGCACTACCCCAGCCCAGATGGATTGTCTAATGAACTATATAAACAAATAGTCCCAGCTATAATACCTGAACTAACAGGGATGTATAACTGTATGTTATAAACAAATAACATCCCCCTACATACTGTATGGACACAGTTTCCCTGTTCTATCTTCATAATTAAGGTTGAAAATCCCAATTATCCAACTGGTGATCCATCAACATGCTGATTACGGATTTTAAGATTTTAACTAAAATCATCAGTAAAAGGTTGTTACAAATCACTTCTTTTGTTATTTCAGAAGCTCAAACCTGTTCATTCCCAGGTAAACAAATAGCAGATCACCTCATATTGCTGCATGAGATTATGGAACACAGTAATACTGAATCAATAAAGGGCTATGTGGTCTATTTAGACCAAAGTAAGGATTTTGATTCAGTAAATCATGAATTTTTATGGCAAGTACTAAAAATATATCATGTACCTCATAAACTAATTAACTGGATTAAAAATGTTTTATAGAACATCCATGGTAACTCCATTAATTAATGGATGGAAAGGACCTATGATACCTATCAGAAGGGGAGTTAGACAGGGTTGCACCCTCAGCCCTATTTTGTATGTTTTCTTTATTGACCCCTTGTTAAGATGTATACATATTTCACAGAACATATCCTCACTTTATCATAACAAACACTGGAATACACAAGGCTTCAGCATAAACGGACAATTTATGTCTCCTGGTAGCTAATGACACTTCTGTTTCAGAAGTCCTAAATATATGCGAACAATATGGTTCTAGTTCAGGTGCTTTCCTGAA
The DNA here is from genome assembly GCA_016271365.2 of Neoceratodus forsteri. Taxonomy (NCBI): domain Eukaryota; kingdom Metazoa; phylum Chordata; order Ceratodontiformes; family Ceratodontidae; genus Neoceratodus; species Neoceratodus forsteri. Next base: position 587,526,896 of record CM028131.1, read on the forward strand.
TTTAAACAAATGTGTGGGATATACCTTAGGTTCGAGTCAGAATTCACAACAACTGACTGGTGGTATACAAATACAGGATGGACCCACTACAATTTTAGGCATTCAATATGGTACACCAGGCATGGACCGAGCTGACTGGGAACAGAAGATGAAATGGGGAAACAGAAAGTAGACAATTAGAACAGATGGAAACTAGGGAAGAAAGAGGCTATATCTTATTAAAATCTACTTGATATTACTTTTTCTTTGTATAAGTGCAGTTTTTCCACCACCAAAGTGTGTATAAACAAGCCTATTGAGTCTATTTTTTCAAGCCATATGGGGAAGTAGGCTCAACCCGATCAAAATAAATATTTCCTATCTACCCCTGACTGCAAGGGGTGTTAATATGGTGAACCCGATTTTATTTTTCAATAGTATTTTTTTTACCTCTACTATTAAACCCTTATTGATAAACAGAAATGCAGGATGGGAAACCTGGATGCATGATACATGTAAACAATGGTTTACACAATGGGAAACAGGCTGTTTAAAGGTGCTAAGAAAGACTGTTATGGTCCCAAATTATATTAGGGACTCTTTTTGTAGCTTAAAACAGTGCCAAGTAATTGCTCAATATTTTATGACTACCACTAGAAAAAGACTGTACCAATCTCTACTTGAAACAACATGTAAGGTGGACAGAGTTTTTGAAAAATGCCCTGACATGAATATTTCATCTTTACAATATGTATTACATAATTTCAGAATTCCTTCTCATATGTGGGACATGCATTGAATGATGTGCCATGAAAAACTAAATGTAAACGCTAACCATAAGCATAAACAGCTTGCAGAATGACTAGGTAGCAGACCTAAATGTATTCAACAGTTAGAAACACAAGCCCACTTGTTTTTTACATGTTCCTTTATAACAAATTTTTGAAATTACTTAGCAGTACAATGATCTGAACAGAAATTTCAAACTGTATCCTAGCATAATGTGATATATGGCTATTTCACCACAAACTGGACTATGTGGCATAAAAGTACACTTTGTTTAATTTTTATGGTCATTAAATGGCACATCTGGATGGCTAGATGCATGTTTACTTTGCAACAGAAAGACGGGTCATACTCAGAGCTATTGAGTAAAATCATAAAGGACTTACAAAAGGTGTACTACAAGGAATGTTCTTTTCTTCCTCAGCACAAACTCTTGGAACTTTGGAAACATCTCTCATGGACAACAGACTCTGATTCAGCTGTGACTTAATTTATGTTCTTGATGAACTGATTATTGTATAGATGTACTTTTTGGTTCATAAGTTTGTTCATTTAGTTATGTATATATTTTTTGTTCTGTAATAAGATTTCCCCCTACTCTTTTTGAGAAGTGCCATGGGATCTTTAGCATCCACCTAACTACCACCAGAACATGCAGATGGGACCTCAGTTTAACGTCTCATCTGAATGAGGGTAGCTCAGGAGTGCAGCACCCTACTCATGCTGCACTACAGTGTCAGTATTGGGATATTAACCCAAGTGCCTAGTGCGGGGACACAATCCACAGCCTTTGGATCTCCCAGCCTCAGAGGCGAGTGTGCTATCTGCTGAGCCACTGACACTGATATTTGTTCTACACATGTAAATGAGGTAGACTAAAATCCTTTGTCCTCAATTAATATTTTCTATCCCCGGGGGGTTCAGTTATTATCAAGTTTCTCAAGGGGTTGGCAACTTTTGATTTTAATAACTTAAAGGAATATCGTCTCTCAGGATAAATCAGTGTGTACACTCTCAAGTTGGAGCATGCCTCACATATCTGGTTCCCCTTTAGGAAGACAGAGAGAAATAATATTGAGAAGGTGCAAAGGAGATATACCAAAAATATCTCAGGATTGAGGGATCTAGAATATGCAGATAGACTATCAGTATTGAATCATATGTGTATTTAAACAAGGAGGATTAGGTCAGACCTCTTGTTTATGTATGATATTTTGCAGGTTCCTGTCTTGCTGTGTGACCTAGATATTACTTTTAAACCAGATAATATAGTAACCAGGGGCCACACCTTCAGATAAGGAGGAAGAAATCTAAACACAATCAGAGAAAATATTTCTTTACATCAAGGATTGTGAATCCCTGGAATGCTCTACCAAACAATGTAATCCAGTGTAAAAACAAAAAAGAATTAAAAAGTAGGTGGGATAGATACATTGCTTCAGGAGTTTCTTTGGACTACTTTTAGAATGTTTTGTGAACTGGAGCAAACATGGGCCTCGGCCTTCTAGCTCCAAACAGACCTTAATATGAACATCAGTATAAAGCACCACATAGCCAATTGTACTTTCTTTTTTCCTCTGGCCTTAGCCAAGCTAGAATCAAATAAACATCACAATGATGAGTACCTGTTTTACTTAAATTAGTAAATCTTGACAATTTGTAATATATGCTATCAATTTTTTTTTCAATACTGTTTTAGTCGAGTTTTTGTATAACAAGTTACCATTTTCCAAAACTGGAATTAAAAATTGTTGAATTTCACTGTAGACTCTTTTGACAGACTTCAGGACACCCTTAATAATGCAATAAGGTTTTGGTTTGTCTTTCTGAACAATAAGTTTACATGTTCAACAAACATCAATCTATTATCAATGTGGACACCTAAATATCTTTAACTGTTCATGTTAGTCACATTATACCCATTTTAAACATTTTATCCAAACTTGGATTTGATAAGTTATTCACCCCCGGGGAAAAATAGATGCACTGTTTTTTCCTGTTTAAAAAAGCCCTGACCCAGTGAGTCATGTTTCCATTATCTGAAGATCAGTTTGAAGTTTATACTCCAGCTCAATGTGACTGCTGGAGGATGCCACCAAAACAGTATCAAGTGCATACAGTCAGACCTTGCTTCTACCCAAAACACTTGGCAGGTAATTTACTTAAATGTTAAAGAGCAGTTGCCCCAAAATTGAACCTTGGGGAACTCCTCTGCCAACTCTTCTTGGGACTGACCCAATAGATCCCTTAGCATCACATTGACTTCTTTTAAATCAAAATGAGTGAAACCATTTCAGACATTAATTGTGCACCCCCCCATTTTATACAATCTGTTCAGCAAGATATGATTATTTACCAAATCAAATGCCTTTCTAAGGTCCATGAACACAGCCCCCATGCTCAACTCTGAATCCAAAGATTTGGTTACAAGATTGTTGAAATCTACTACAGCTGTGCCTGTGAATCTCCCTGCCTGAAACCCATGCTGGTGTCCAGTCGGCAGCTAATATTTTTCATGATATTAATAGATTTACCCATTTACAATCTTCTTCAAGATATTAGACTATATGGGCAATAAAGTAATGGATGTATAGTTTGAAGGCAGTGAGGCATCCCCCCTTGAAAATTGGTACAATTTTCCAGGTTTTTAAAAAACTATCGAAAACAGAAAAACTCAAACTCCAATTAAATGAATAGATTAAAATCAGAGTGGCAATATCTGCACCCATCTTTAGCAATTTGACTTCAATCCCATTTAGTCCTTTAGCCTTATTTAACTTTAGTGTGTCGAATTTTTTCAGAACCTCTTTTATGGGTAATTTTCATAAATATGAATGGGGGTCTGAGTATTGCCCTATCATCTATGCTGATCTCAGCTCTAAAGGAACCAGCCTTAAGATCCATAACATTATTTAAGGCTGCAACCCTCAGGTAATCCAAACCTAAATCTGGTAACTCAGCAAAATAGTGGTTTAGCATTTCTGATACCCCAAATTGATCACCTATTATGGTGCAATTTCTAACCAGTTTTATCTGTGACATAAAACTCACCATGTTATGTTACTGTTTCACATTGTTCCAATATTCTTTGGATCATTTGCCTGATTACTGTTTGTTTTATAGTACTGTATTTTTGCTACTTGAATTCAATTTGTGCACCTGTTTAATTACTTTTTTGAAAGATTCTAATTTTCCAATTTTTTGACCTTCTAGCTTTTTCCAGGCTCTGTTTCTTATTCTAAGTTGGATCTTCATTTTTTTCTGTTACCCATTGTAAATGATTTTTACAGTAGGTTTTCTGTATCCTGGGAGAAAGCAAATTGCTTATAGTATTAAAGGTTAAAGTCTTGAATGGCCATATTTAAATCTGCATTAATTTTATTCTGTCCCACTTTTCAGTCTGTAAGCAATGTCTAAATGAGTAGAAGTTAAATAGTTTCATGTTCATTACCCCAGGCCCCAGATTTTCTGGTTTAGTCAATTCTAGGTGACATTTAATGGGATAATGATCACCTACATTTAATGGCATAAATTCTGTTTGCACCTCTATCCCCTGAGAAATAAACAATACATCTAATATAGAACCCTGATTTGGTGATGTTATACATCTAGTAGGCTCTTGGATTACTTGATTTAATCCCATTATATCAAAACTATCGCCTAGCTTTTCCCTCTATTCTGAGTGCAGTCTGCATTAATATCCCCTATTAAAACTAAGCCCTTATCTTCCTTCTGAAATCTTGCTTGCTAGCAGATAAAATATACAGTTTTTTTGATCTTGGAGGTGAATATATAACTCCTAATATAGTTTGTATGGCAACTGTGTAGAGGATTGCACCAGCAAAAGTAATGTAATATAACTGAATAGTGAATATGGCAGCTTACAATGCATTTTGTTACATTATGTTGTTCCTCAAGCCATACTACATTACACTTGTCTACTTCAGAAAATCACCCCTTGTATTAATTTTTATTACTTTATTTGACTTGGGGGCTTTGCCCTCACACCCCCTTTTAAATAACACTTGGGGATATGGGGGAAAAGCCCCCCAACTCAGAAAAAATGATAAAAAGTAATGGAATGGGGGCACTGATCTGCACTTCACTGTCTGAAATATCATTGTGTAACCATGTTTTGGAAATTCATAAAAAATCAGGTTGGACTTCTTCCACACAGATTCTAAATGGGTCCATTTTCTTAGAAATACTGCACGCATCTTTATGTACTATAACCAATCCTGAAGATGATTCAGGACCAGGATTTAATTCAACATCTTTACTCAACAATAACAAGACCAACACCTGACTATTATGACAAATCCACCCACATAACAGTCCAGTTGTATAGAAAACTGGCTGTCTCAGATGCTTTCTTCAATTGTTATTAAACCTGTTTCTGCTATGTACTAATGGTACCTCATTACACTGTGCTGTGTTAGGTATAGACAGCATCATAGTATGATTTTTAAGACTATTTTCAGAATCCAGTAGGGTTATCTGACTCCCTATTAAATAAGTAATGTCAGCTGCCAACAAAATAAACAACCCCCATATAAGTTTCATGTTTCAGGCTGTTGATTCAACCTCCTTTTAAAATGAAACTATTCTTACTTATTTACAACAACAAGTATCCTAAATAAAACATCAACTAAAACACTGGGACCTGGCTCCAGGATTCCTCTGGGAGACTCCGGTTGACTCTGATCACACTTGTCTGCACCTTGCTACACTACTGCCACATCAGATGCAACTGCATCTAGATAGCCTGCCTTTTAAGCACCAGGACTGTCCTCCTGTACAGGACTGCCACCACCTGTTATTGGTCAGTTGGGTACAGCAGGAAAAGTTGGAAATAATTTGCAGCAGACTTATAGCAGTACAATTAGTAAAATGCAATGATGGAGCATGGTCACAAAATGCATATGTGACCCAGCCTGTAGTGATCTGCAATGATGACTCTAGATGCTCTATATGAGTGCAGACCACACAGTTTATACCAGTTCATTAATCTGCAGCTCAATGATAAGCATGATTATTGATCATTCCCTGTACTGATTGTATTCATTGCTGCATGGTTCAGTCAGGATGGACACTCAGTAAGTGCACAATTCCAAGCAGTCAAAACTTCTTGCAGGCATATGGCAAGTCTCTGAAAATAACACAGGTCACACGTGGATGTAGCCTGTTAGAGCTTCAAGTCTTGTAAAGCAGGTCAGTATGATGTTATAGTAGCACTCTGACAATGTAATCATGCATTGTGCTGAAGATCTTTATTGTGACTCAGTGACAGGAAACCAAGTTTGCTACCCTCCAGTTGACAAAAACCCAAAGTTTCAAGCACTGATAAACCTCAAAAGAGGGACACCACCATGTAATAAAATTTTACATAATTTTATTAATAAAACAGCACCAAAAGTCCTGCCTGATGTGTTTCAGACAAACGTATCCTTTATCCTCCAGTTGACAGTGGGGATGGGCTTCCAGTAGTCACATCTTTCTGTTGTTTTGGTCACAAAACCAGGAAGTAAAGATGTGTTATCAAATCTGCAACCACATCATTAATGTCCTGGTTTTGACATTTGAATACAGCTATTGATTATTAAGAATACGTGGATAACAGATGGACAGAGGTGGGTGAAATCTCCTTATAAGGAAGACACAATTCTTTTTTTTCTTTTAATCTGCAGCTGGTGACATATTATTGTGCTTATAACATTTTTATTTAGCTTTTTTTTTTTTCATTCCAAAGCTGCAGAAAGCCCTGATGCTGGGACAGGATTTAATTAACCTGAACATATCAAGTTTCAAATCTCAGAAGTATTTAAGTTATAGATGATCAAGTAAAAGTCTTAAAAATGGATATTTTATTGGTTGTTTGCTAGCCTGTAACTTACAAATAGCTGAACCTAACCAGGCTTGGTAGGTTAGGAGAGCAAATGTTGAATATCATTTCTTAGGACCCTACGAACATGTGAAAAAGTTTGCAGAAAAAAGCCTACAGGTCTCTCAAGTCTGCCTGAGTGTATAGCTCACAGCATACTTTTGCTGCAGCTGCCCCCTCAATCCCATTCTATCATTTCTACCCCCTGGATTTTCCCTACCTAGGAATATATCTGTATGTACCCTCCCTTTGACTCTATCCCACCCCCTTTTAAAACTGTCCACCATCTTCAACATGATCAACCCTTCCAGCAGTTTGTTTCTCCCAGCCACCATCCTTTCTGCAAAGTAATGCCTCCTTATCTCCCTCCTATGTCTTCCCCTTCCAACTTCAGACTGTGCCCCCTCATGATCCTCCCTCCCTCCCTTTAAGCAGAACAATCTCTCTGTCTTAATCCTATTCATGCTTTTAAATATTTGAAGGTCTCTATCATGACCCCGTCTCCTTCTGTCCACTAGGGAATAAATGTTGAACTCCCTTAATCTTTCTTCATAGGGTTTGTCTTCCAAACCTAGGATCATTTTTGTTTCTCTACACTGCACCCCCTCTAGAAGTCTTATGTCCTTTTCTAGGTATAGGCACCAGAACTTCACACAGTACTCCAAGTGTGGCCTCACTAATGATCTGTAAAATGGCAGGATGACCTCTTCCCTTCTAAAGGTGATGCCCCTGGCAATACACCCTAGCATCTGGTTGGCCTTTGCTGCTGCCCTCCAGCACTATGCTGATACTTTCATGTCTCTTGTGACAAGTACCCCTAGGTCCTTCTCATCTTCAGAAATAGATACCTGCACTCAGACCAGCCAGTAGCTGGTCTTGGGGTTTCTGGATCTGAGCTGCATGAACTTGTACATTGTAGCATTAAACCCCAGCTGCCATACACCTGACCAGTGCTCAAGTTTTACCAGATCTTCCCAGAGTTCCTGCCTCCCTTCCTCACTGTCCACTGTGGCACATATCTTTGTGTTGTCAGTGAAAAGGCTGATCTTTCTCTTGATCCCTTCTGCTATATCCCCAATAAAGATGTTAAATAAAATGGGGTCTAGCACTGAACCCTGCAGTACCTCACTGGTCATGAGCCTTGGTTTGGAGCTTTTCCTCCTTACAAATACCATCTGATGCCTGTGCTACAGCCAGCTCCCAACCCATCCCACTACCTTCTCCCCCACCCCCAGGTTCCTCAACTTGCCCAGAAACCTTTTGTGAGGCACAGAGTCTAAGGCCTTACTGAAGTCCAGATACAGGACATCCATGGCATGGCTGTCCATCCACCACCCTTTTGACCCAACTGAAGAAGTCATTTAGGTTAGTCTGACAGGATCTACCCCAGACTAACTTGTGCTACCTTTCATCCTGGAGACCATTTTCATCCAGAAAGGTTATGAGTGTCTTCTTTAGGATGGTCTCCATTAACTTGCTTACAATGGAAGATAAGATTACTGGCCTGAAGTTACCTAGTTCATTCTTGGGTCTGCTTTTATGGAGGAGCACCACATAAGCCATCCTCCAGTCCCTAATTGTAAAGAATGTCAAATGAGTAGCAGAAAAAAGCAAATTAGTCCTAAACTGCCTACTCAACCATAACTCATGTGGCATTACCCTGCTATATAATATTTTCTGTATTTATATTCCCAGGTCTCAGTTTGTTTTAAAAGGTGTGATTAGATCAGTATGTTGTGCAGCAAACCTCAGGCTATGGCAAACCTAGGTGCATCAGGGACTCTTCACCTGATTTTACAAAATATGGAGTCCTGGGGCCAAAGTTCCTAGGTTTTCCCAAAGCTGAAATCTGCACTGAAGAAATGGTGCACAAGAGGGAATGCCACAAGCCATGGAACAGGTTTGCAGCAGCAGGAACAATGATGGTGACCCACCAGCCAGTGACCTTTGTGGCTGGTGGGGTTGTCCTGGGGATGCTCTGGCTCATGATTGGGTGGGATGGATTCTTCTGGGTGCAGGGGGTGGCAGTTCACCTCAATGGGGTGAGTACACTGGCAGTGTACACTGGCAGTGTGGGCCATGAGGTGGAGCAGGATCATACCTACTATGGATGACTGGCTCCTCCTCCAGCAGTGGTCTGGCATGTGTCATGGGCTTTAGGAGTGCTGTCCCCAGGGGCATATAGTGCACCACCCACCCAGTGAGAGATCCAGGAGTGGCACAAAGCATGTTAGATCAACTCCTGGCTGGACTAATGGCAGGGTCTATGTGCCCATTGGGGGGGGTTTGCAAAATGCCATATCATGGTATTTGGCAGCCCCATCATGATATAAGCCCCATTCCACCATGATGCACCAGTGTAGCCATTACAAAGATGGCACAAGTTGCTTGTTGCAGGTGGTCCCCCTGTGGTGCAGGCTGCCTTAGAAAATCAGGACTGGCAAAGGTCTGGCAAAAGTAGCCCTTTGTTCCATTTCTCCTTGATGCAAGCCCCTTGCACCAGTTCCACTCATTTTAAAACCAGGCCCCAAATTTTCACATTATTTTATTCATTAACATACAAACAGAAACAGTGACTTCAAGACCTCCTCTGCTCTGGCTTCTTTTTTACATCTGACATTACAGTTCTTGGTGTATGGCATCATACCCATTTGTACTACAACAAACTATCAAAATAATTTAAATAAATACAAATATACATTTTCATAACATGAGCAAAAAATTGTTATATCAGCTGTAGAATGATTGTCAAAATCTAGGGGTGAATAAACACGGTTTTGTTGAAAGGATAGCTATTATGAAGAAGCAGAAACTAATTATAGAAAGCATATTAAATATATCCAGAAAATAACAGTGCAGAATTACTGTAGAACTGATTTTAATCGCACTCCATTTATTTTCGCTATATTCGCTGTGTTGACTTTATAGCGAAAATTAACGGAAAGCGATTATATTTAGAAATTATTACCATCTGTAATGAGGAGGAGGCAGAGCAACTGCAAGATATAAAAAAGTGTGTCGCATGTGCCAACGCCATGAACCTTGTATCCCAGTCCTGGTCATTGTTCCTCGAGAGAGAGAGAGAGAGCCCCCCCATCCCCAGCAATGCATAACACTGTAAGAGAGAGGCAGTTGGCATCATTCCATCCTCTCTGAAATCAGAGACAGACACAGAGCAGTGCAGAGGCTTGTATGAAGTCAGAGATGCGACCTGTGCCTGGGTGTGTAAATATCGAGAGGGGTGGAACAGGAGTGCCGCAAGTTGACGATCAGCAGGCAGCGAGAGAGAGGGAGCGCTCAAGGTACAACTCCTCTTAAGTCATAGGTGCCGCAATGTTATTTGTGTGTCTCTATGTCTAGAAGGAGGCAATTTGGGAGAGAGTGGGAAGTGTCACTGGGACATGTCTGTTCTCTTTGTAAGTGTAGTATGAACAGATCACTTTGGAGGAGCGAGTGGTGTTAGAGGTAGTTGTAGTGCTGTACCTGCGTGTCCATTCCATTTGTCCTTTCAAGGCTTGTTTATTTTCAGTGAAAGACAGAGTGTTAGGAGGGGTCAGGAATGCGCTAATTCAATCAGCCGCGATTAAGTCACTGCACAGCTGATAGCGAATTCTGGCACCCGTGAATATAATCAGTTCTACAGTATTAATAATTCCCATATGACCTCAATAATGGAGCAGTCAGTACATGCAGCCACATGTCTAGCAGTTTTCGTTATTCAGGGTATATGTACACAGGAAAAAAAATATTAAAAAATAGAAAGATAAACTTACACTTCCTTGGTGACTAGACCATGGTTATTTCTGTAACTAGTTCCAGGCACACACAGAAACAAGAAAAACATGAACACGCATGTGCACACGTGTGCACATGCATAAACACACACACACGCCTCCCATCCTCTACTCCTCTACTGTGTTTCTTGCATAGAGTCATCTTTTATAATCTACCTTCTTAGACCACATGTGGCCATTTAGTACAGGGGGCTACTTCTAAATCCTTATCTATGTTTTGTGGGGGAGCAATAGTAGTGAAATCCCAGCTAGCCAGTCAGTTAACTCTCTATAATCCACAGCAATCTAGTTTCCTTAACTGACACCAATGCACCCAGAAAATAAAAGAATAGGAGTGGCTCATATCATTAATAGCACTATGTACTGGGGACTGACTGACTACTAGTTAAGATGACTAAATCAACTCAGTAGAATTGATTGCACTACTACTAGTCTCCAACATCAACAATCAGGCAAAGGGGGCCACTTGTAATAACTTAACCTGTAAGACATGGGGGTCTGGCTAAGAAAAGGAGAGGCTGTAAAAAGGAGGTGTCAGGTCCTGACACCATGCCAGAAGCCCACATTTATAAGAGCAATCTGTGCATGGCATAATGTGGAGGTGGGGGTTGGTGGATGACTGAGTGTGGGAGGGGGTGGCACTGTACTGGTCAGGGCCACCTCAATAAGGTAAAAGATGTGCTTTACTTTTTTATTACTTTTTCCACTGAACACTTGGGCTGAATAATGGACACTATCAGGAGTCCTCAGTTTTATTAATCACTGAGTATTTACAAAAGGTACTCACACAACCCTATAAGAAATGTTTCAAAAATTATATTTTCCAAAGTGTCTCCTGTGGTGTCGTGATGACTCTTTAATTCTCAAAATTTAAGCATGAAAACTTCTGGAAATAATGATCCCTCAGCAACACTGATGAAAAAGAGAAATTAAGGAAATCCTTTATTAACAAAATGTATGCCTTCTGCAGATACAGTAGTCAGAGAAATCTTGTAAAGAAATACATGCAGTTCTGACTTGCATAAATTTACAGATGAAAAGCAGGAATGAATGAATGAGATTGAAATAGTCAGGTTAGAGACTTACTTTCCATTGTTGTTCCAGAACCACAGACACACGAGTATTTTTGTCCCAAATCAAAGTAATTCCATTATAAATGATAACATTCAAATGCAGGCCAACTGAATGTATGGAGTAGAGTGAGGATTCATTTAAACATGGTTCTGGATTAGAATCCACTCTGATTCGACCATCTTCTAGCACAAGAGTTGTGGTCTATAATGATGAAAATACATTGCTTTTTGTTAGTAGACAAATTATATTTTGCTATGTTTACAGTGTGCATAATAAAACATTTTTGTATAATTCTGTGAAATGTTTCCTACCATAAGCACTATTTTGATGTTTCTTGAGCATGTGACTCCATTTTCGCAACAAGGAACACTTTCCATCATTATTCTGAAAGTACCATTTTCATGACCACAGAAATCCTGAAATTGTTTAAACACAGACATGTTAACATTCTCAGTGATACATTTCTTGTTTTGCTGCTTACCCATTCACTTTCGGTATAGTTCAAATGATTCTCACCAAAGTGTTGCCATAGTCTACTGTTTAGTATGGTTCAGGACTGTCAAATAGGTTAGAGGACAATTTGTACCAGTCATTTCACTCAGCAATAAGTCACTCCTGACTGTTAGCTCTGGCGTCTATCAGCTCCCATGTCAATTCATCCCCAGACAATTCAACCTCAGCATGAATATTATAAAATAAACTCCAGGTGGGTGCAATTCACACAACAGATGAATCAATTTGCTTGAGGGTTTTAGAAGTAGAAGTCATAATGTACTTGTTCTTGGAGTACAGTAAGATAGGTAGTAGGAAAGAGTTGTCCAGGGATGATTTTACATGGAAGCCGATTGACATGGGAGCTAATAGTCTGGTATGAGTTGTCAGAGATCAAAATGACTGGGATGAATTGATAACCAGGTAACGCCCACTAGGCACAAGTGCCTGTCTTTAGGGACAACCCAGGAGCACTGGGACAGTTAAGTGACTTGGTCAGAGTCACACAGTATGCAAGTGGAAATTGTGGGAATCAAACCCAGGTTTGCTGGATGTAAAAAGTTAATTCGCAGTGCATTACTTTAATCTCTAGGCTATACTACCAGCCACAGTGGTATGTCCCCATCAAATAGAAATGGGTGGCACTCTGCCAATATATTGCAAATATATCTATAGTTTTTAGATCTTTGAAGTGAGCTAATTTTAAGGGCTACAAATAATGCTTTGTTGGGAGTAATTAATATATTATTTTGTCTTAGTTTTTTTACAAGTTTTTGAAGGTTTACTATACTTTTGTATAGCATGATCTTTTTTTATTCTGTTGCTTAGTTAGCTGCATTCAGATCAATATGAAATTCTTCAATAATTGTTATTATAAAATAGGATTTAGGAAAGTAATCAAATCTAAAAACCTCATTGGTCAAAACACATGACCTGACAGTTGATTATTTTCCCAGAAACCTTGCAATTCATAACAAGCCTTTCTTAATCCACCTAGCAACAGCCTAAATTAATGCAAGTAGACTCATTTTTACTATAATGCAAACATTTTCAACTTCTCAAAGGCAAAACCTCACCTGGGCACAGGGCTCCCCCCAAATAAATGTATCTTTCCAGAATCATTTAAAGTCATCCATTCTTTATTACTGAAGTTAGGTGGTCTACTCAGCAACAGTCTAACTGCAGAAATCTCTAATACAAAACATTTCCATTTTATAAGTGCTATAACCCAGTTTAGTGCATGGATTTCTTGGGAATTAATGCACTTACTAGGTACATTGAATGGCACTCAACCATTGGCCTAATGGAGGAGAGGAGAGACAGGGGGGACATGATTGAGGTCTTCAAGTACCTCAAGGGAATAAATAGGGTAAACATGGAGGGGATCTTTAGACTAAAGCAGGGAGGCATCACCAGAGGGCATGGTTTGAAGTTGGAAGGTGGAAGGGTGAGGGGGGAAAAGAGGAGGAGGTTTTTCACTGAGAGGGTGGTGGACCCTTGGAATGCTCTGCCTGGTGAGCTGGTTCAGAGATCCACAGTGGAGGGCTTTAAGAGAGGGTGGGACAGACACAGAAAGTGGATGTATCAGATGATGGCCTGTCCCGGGGGGGTGGGGATGGATGATAGGGGTTTCTGGAGCACAAGGGATGGGAGGGTCTCTGCACCCAACTAAGGATCTAGGTTCGAGCAGACTTGATAGACCATAAGGCCTAATCTGCTGGCAAATAGTATGTTAGTATGTTAGTATGTAATGCCTACAAATTCACCCTAGTATGCATTAATTTTCTAGAAACGTATACCCTGTCATGAGTAATTACTTACATGTTTGTATATGCATAGTAGTAGGCAGACAAGAGAGATACAGTAACACAGAAAACTTATAAGAGGCTGTGAACATATACTATGCATAATGCATATATTAGCCTGATTCTGTAGTCATTAGCTTTGCTTACTCAACAAACACTAACATGTTTCAGTTTTTGCAGATAATGATAAAATCTCCATGTGTGAGGTTCACCTACATCTGCCTTTATGGAGGTGCTGGTGAGAAGAGCTTGGTGGTGAGTAGAGATTTTGTGAATTGTTACTTCACCTGTGAAGTTGGTTCAAAGCCAAGAACTTTGCACTTCACAAAGCTTTGTGAAGTGCCTGACTTGTACCAACTTCACACTGTGAAGCTTAACAATTTATTTTGTTAATATTTCCAGCCCCATCAATTCAGTTTAGTTGTTCCCACCTCCCTCCCACTAACCAGATTCTTATATGTAATTCCCACTACCCTACCACCCTCTAATGTGAAAAACCTTTCTCCCTCTCCCTCCAAAGTTTGCTGCTACACACTCAGCTGTTCCATGTATTGTAATGTAAAATCCTTCACCATACTGAATGCCAAAACTAACCCTCTGGTTTCTCCTATTTGACCCAACCATGATTGTGAAAAGAATTCGCGCATTCAATCGCCCTTTGGGGTTCTATGTGATTTAGGCAGAAAAAAAAATGGCAAGGACCATTTTGGCAAAAACAAAATACTGAACACAAAAAGAATGCAGACCAACTTCATTGACAGTCAGAACCATGACCCCACCTCTGGCAACATATGATATGCAGGGGGCTTCACCTCCTGCACCCCCTTAACTTTTTATTACTAACACAAAGAATGCACAATGCTCAGTGAGGGTCGCAGTCATGACACTTGCTTTTTTTTCACTGCCACCCTTTATGCAGAGGCTGAGATTAAATACCACCAACAGCTTAATCTGGTTCAAGCTCAACTGACATTCATCTGTATCCTCCTTCCCCTGATCATGCCTGAAAATAGGCAGAATTTGCCTAGTACACTTATCCGGTCAACAAAAATGAAATAAATAAAATAAATAAATAAACTGACGATCTTATTGAGTCACAAAATTTGCATCACCCATATCATAGGACACCCCCTCTGGTCTACACATCCATCTTTCTTGGGGCATCACAAAAATCACTTTTATTCATCTCAGCTGATCCAAATATTGTAATATAAAACCTTTGTCCGAGGTCTCAGACAATCAGGTTTTGCTATAGGCAAATATGCCATTTTTGTATTCATTCCAAGACTTACTAACAGAGTGCAGAGGACAACTCTGCAATGTGGAAAGGTTTTCTTTTTTATGGAAAATAAAAGTGTTTTTTTGGGGTGCTCAGAGGTGAAACGGAGGTGGGATACAGAGGCACCTGTAGTAGGGCTGGTTGTGAGTAATTCACTTCATGATTGAGGTGGGGTATATGTACATCATCAGAGTTGGTTTTGATTTTGGTGTGCAGGTGGGGGAAGTGATTTACATTACATATCTCTGGAGCCAGCAGAAGCCATTTGTAGCCAGACTGTTTGAGCCTGAGATTCCATACAGCCCCACCCTCCCTACCAGCACGGTGATTCCAAGTCATGCTTCAGCAGCTGTGAACCCACTGGGATACCAGGAGGTGAAGGTCAGTGCAGTGATGTTATTTGGATATGGGCTCAATCTGGTTTCAGAGTGGAGCCACTTCATAAACTGAACTGAGCTAGCAGCAGCTGTTTACAGCCAGAATGTTTGAGCCTGGTATTCTATCCAGCCCAATGTTACCTACCACCACAGTGACTACCAGTCATGTTCCAGCAGCAGTGAAGCCACCTGTAATGGTAAGAAAAGGGGTCACCAGGGAAGTGGAGATGGTCTGGTTAAATCATTTGGGGTCAGCTCCATCAACTGAAAAATGAAGCAGCTCCAGAAATTGAATTATGCCAGCAACAGTTGTTTGCAGCTCTGATAGTTCAAGCCTGGGATACATGCAGCCCAACCTTCCCTACCAGCATAGTGGCTCATGGTCTCACATCAGTATCAGGGAACTCACATATCCTTGTAAGCAAAGAGGACTACCATGAGGTAGAGACAGGTCCCATGTCATTAGAGGGAAGGCTCCTGCAGAGCAGCTGCTTATATGAGTTGGTTCCAGAGGAGAGATAGTAGTCATTGTGGGAGGCTGAGATGGGAGGCTGAGGGAGGCTTTTTAATTTTTTTTCCTTTTTTTCTATAAAAACATAGAGATGTTGACAGATAAGGACTGCTAGGCTCATCCAGTCTGACCAAACTTCCTATCTTAATTGGCAGCCAATGTCTTTATCTAGTCATTGACTTTAGTCTCCCCTTCCAATCTCTATGGTTCCCTTATGCCAATCCAATGCATGTTTAAATCCCATCACTGTGGATGCTCCCACTACCTCCTGGGGTAGGTTATTTCAACTATCAATAACCCTTTCTATGAAAAATAACTTCTTCACATTACTCCTTATTCTGCCCCTTCCAATCTCATATCAAGCCCCCTTGTTCTTGTACCCCTCTGATACTGAAAGGTGCCTCCCCCTTGCACCTACTTTATGCCCTTAAGATAATTGAAAGTTTTCATCATATCCCCTAGTTCCCTCCCTTCTTCCAGTATATAGATACTGAGGTCTTTCAATCTGTCCTCATATGTCTTCTGGTGTAAGCCCTGCACCATCTTCGTTGCCCTTCTCTGGACTGCCTCCACCCTCTCTATGTTCTTCCAAAGATGTGATCTCCAGAACTGTACACAGTATTCCAGATGAGGCCTCACCAGTGTTGTATTTAGTGGCATCACCACCTCACGTCTTTGGCTAGTGATACCCTTCATATGCACCCCAACATGCCACTGGCTTTCCCTACAGCCTTTTGTACTCTGCTCGGTTACCTTTAGGCCACCTAAGTTACCAATCCCCATATAGTTTTCTTCCCTGATGACTGTCAGTAATCCACCCCACTCCATCTTGTAGCTCTTCCCAGAGTTTCTGTGGCCCAGGTGCATGATTTTGTTCCTATTCACATTGACCCTCAGTTCCCACTCTTCAGACCATTTTTCCAGTTTACCTAAGTCACCCCTCATTCTTTCCACCCTTTCTAGAGTTTCTGCCCTGTTGCAGATCTTGGTGTCATCTGCAAATATGCAAACCTTCCTTTCCAGACCCTCCACAATGTCACTAATGAAGACATTAAAAAGGACTGGCTTTAGGATTGATCCATGAGGTACCCCATGGGTCATTCCCCTTCTCTCTGATTGGATTGTATTTACCACCACCCTCTGCTTTCTACCTTCTAACCAGCTTCTAATCCAGTTTACCACCTTGTGTCCCATACCCAGGCTTCCCAACTTGTTCAACAGTCTCCTGTGTGGAACTGTGTTGAAGGCTTTGCTGAAATCAAGGTAGGCAACATCTACCACTCATCCACGATTCACCTCCTTTATCACACAGTCAAAAAATCTATTTGTTTGGCATGCTCTTCCTGCAGTAAATCCATGCTACCTTGAATTCTGCACACCGGTGGATTCCAAGTATTCCACAATCCTCTCCTTAAGCAGTGCCTTCTTCATTTTCACTACTATTGAGGTGAGGCTGACTGGCCTGTAATTTGCTGCCTCCTCCCTGCTACAACTTTTGTGTAGGGGAACAACTTGTGCCATCCTCCAGTCCTCTGGAACCACCCCTGTGCTGTGTGACTCACTGAACATGGCTGCTAGTGGTGCTGCTAGCTCCATTCTTAGTTCCCTCAATATCCTGGGATCTATGCCATCCAGTCCTATTGCTTTGTCTACCTTTAGTTTTGTGAGCACCTCTATGACTCTACCTTCTGTAAGTGGACTGGTGACCACCTCCCTCTCTACTTTGTTTTTGGTGCCCAGCTGTGGCCCTCGCCCTTCCCCTTCTTCAGTGAGTACTGAACAGATGTATTTGTTCTGCATTAATGCTTTTCTCTGGTCCCTTTCCACACACTCCCCCCTTTCCCTTTGAGCCTTGCAATCCCCTGCCAACTTCCGTCTTTCACTGATGTACCTGTGGAATGTCTTATCCCCTCTCTTCACTGTCTGTGCTAATCTTTGCTCTGTTTCTGCCTTTGTGCTCCAATCAGCTTTCCCTGCTTCCCTCACACAATTCAGGCACATCACACTATCTTCTGCCTTCTGTGTCCCCTTGTATTTTCTGAACGCCACCCTCTTGGTCCTAATCTTCTATGCTACCTCTCTTGAGAACCATAATGGTTTCTTACTTCTTTTCCTCTTGTTTCTGAGCCTAATGCACTGGTTTGTTACCTCCAGTGTTGCCCCTTTTAGGTTTGCCCATACTCCTCAAAACCCCCTTTTGCCTTCCTCCTTTCTAGGGCTTCTTTGATAGCCATTCCAATCCTAGCAAAGTCTACCCTCCTGAAATATAAAACTTGCCTTTGTGTTGCTGGACTGTGACCCAATACATATGTTAAACCACAGGGTATGGTGGTCACCGGCCCTAAGGTAACATTCCACCTGGACTTCTGTGATTCTGTCCCAATTGGTCAGGAATAGATCCAGAATTGCCCTGTTTCTGGTACAGTAAATTCTTTCTCTAACTGCCTGAGGCCTGGCCCCCATCTTAGCATGCTTTGTTTTAAGGTATATTGTTTTAATCTTTATTTAATCATAATATGGATGTTTATTTTCATGCTAAATTTTGGCCTTCTGTGCTGAGGAACATATCAGAGGAGAGGGAAGGAATGGTTGTAAAAATTAATTTTGGATAATATGGTTTAAAGACAACTAGGGTTTCCAAACCTTACCTTGAGTAATGGAGTTGGCACAGGCTAGAACCAGAGACCCTTGCAAAACTTAAACTGAGGTGCTGGTAACAGTTTCATCTTTTAAATAGTACAAGGGACAAAGAGTTGTGCCTCTGCTTACTGTGTAACCAAGATGCAGCTAGTTGCCCCTTGAAGTTTTAGGATGAGTATTTGGGTACTTATTAGAATTTTACTAACCCTGAATTGATGCAGTGTTGGGATATGAATCCCAGTCCTGTACTAAATTGTTGCCCTCATAGAAACATTTTTTCAATTGTTTAACCAGTAGTGGCACATTAAGCTGAAAGCTTGTTTACAGGTACAACCTGGGAGCACAGAAAGTTAAGTGACTTGCTCAGGGTCACACAGTATGCAAGTGAGGGCTGTGGGATTCAAACCCAGATCTCCAGATTTGCAGCTCAGAGCCTTAAACCACTGTGCTATACTCATGTTGATAACATTAGAGTAAGGGTGATATCACATTTGTACATGTGAATCTCTGGAGCATGTCAAACAAGATGGAGATCAGGGAATTTGCAAATCTAAATTAACCTGACTTATTCATCTTGTTGGAACCATTGCTTTCAGATAGAGTATAAGGCAGGTAAATTCAAAATGCAGAACATGAGTCCATCCCAGTGGACAGAAAAAAAAGAAGAGAGTAAATAATTATGTATTACTCTAAAAATGTTATCAGCCAATTAAATCTACCCATTTTGGATCATTTGTGTGAGATCCTGGTTGTAGAATTTAAGACTAATTTTGATAGATCAGTATTATTATTTGGATGCTATAGACCTCCTATGTATTTTATGTCTGATATTTTTGGCTTATCCAGAATACTGTTACCCAATACAGTATTACACACATTTTCTTTGTTTGGCAATTTTAATATCGTTGGCTGGTGGATGAAAAAACTAGTACTTAAAAATGTGTCCTTAAGTTTGTGGACAGAACAACTGGTAACTGAGTCAAGTCATATTAATGTAAAAAAATCTGTCTGACTTCACAACTGGATCAGATTGTTTAAAGAATAGTACACAAAATTACAGGGAGGTGGGTGTGATGTTCAATTTATTCAGTGATCACAACACTATCTACAGTACTGTGTTGGGGTAGAGAAAGAAAACACAGTACTTCAAAGTTAATAAATTTTAAATATTTTAAGAGAATTGATTTTCTTCCATATGTAGCCAACTTAGATGTAATTGATTGGGGCAGACTCAAGTTAATCCCAAACTTACATTTTATATGGGACATGTTATGAAATCTTGTATATGTGCCAATAAAACTGAGGAAAGTGAAAATAAAAACTCAGCACTTTGATACACTCCATTTCTAATGAAAACAAAAAAATCAAGTATGAACTATGGAGAAAGGTCAAGATTTATAAAACCTTGGGAGATGGAAATTATATACTAATGCAAGAAATAAATATGCAATGGAAGAAAAAGAAACAAATCCATCTTCATGAAAAAAGACTCAAGAAGAAGCAGATGACCTAAAAAGTCTGGACAACTATACAAACATAACTGGGACCTGCAAAAATAATGCAAATATAAAAATAATGAATGAGTCTAGCTGACAGATTTCCATGCATTGGTGGAAGAATTTAATTCATTTTTGTTAACTTGGAACTTCATCAGTTCCCAGTTGGTAGAAATCACAAATATCAATAATCCCTTTGTAATTAGTTAAATATAGAATCAGAAGGTTCTTGAGCCCCTACTTGAGTTAAAGGTAAATAAGAGTAGCATATCTAGTAACCTGCTCCCATGCTTACTGAAATATTTTGCTTTTGAGATAGCAGAACATTAGGTTTATTTGCTTATCTGGTCTCTGCTATCAGGAGTAGTCCCAGAGGGTTGAAAACTGGCCATGGTTGCCCTTATATTTAATGAGGCAGCTCTGGTCACATGACCACCTATGGTCCTACTGCTCTCCTTTCTGTATTTTCAAATATTTCTGAATTATTAGTTGCTAGACAATAGTAGGGTTATCTTGAACAATGTGGATCCTGTGATCCACATCAGTCTGGGTTTGAAAAGGGGTACAGTACCATCTCCTTAATGTCAAAGGGCTTAATGATAGCAACAAAGCTATGAACTCCAGTAAGTATATGAAAACTGTCTTTGTTGACCTTTCTAAGGCCATTCACATGGTGGACCACATGGTCTTGTTGAGGAAGTTAGAAGAGTTGGGCTTAGGAATAAATGCTTTGAAATAATTTGTATCCTATTTTTGAGAAAAGAAAACAATGTACTATGGTAAATAGGAAAACTTCTCAAAAATTAATG
Organism: Neoceratodus forsteri; assembly: GCA_016271365.2. Taxonomy (NCBI): domain Eukaryota; kingdom Metazoa; phylum Chordata; order Ceratodontiformes; family Ceratodontidae; genus Neoceratodus; species Neoceratodus forsteri. The sequence continues at coordinate 587,547,819 of CM028131.1, forward strand.
ATTCCACAAGGGTCCCTCAAAGACCAGTCCTTGGACTACTCATTTTCACAATTTAGCATAAAGACCTGGTGGATTGTCACAGAACCACAGATCACCATCTATATGTAGATGCCATGGTAATTTGTGCCTCTGATGCATCTCTCATGGTGGTGCAGAAGAAGCTACAGAGGGTTTCATTGAGCTTCATTTTTATTGTTCCACATTAAAGCTAAATGATGGGAAAGCAAAACTCTTATTTGAATCACCCCTAAATTAAGCTGTTACCCAGTTTCAATGTTTAAATTACTGCAGAAGATGGTACCCCTTTACAGCAGGTTAACAGCCAGAAATATCTGGGTTATTGCTTATAGCCCAGTGACTCTAGCAATGCCTATGTTGGTGCCTTGAAAAAGAAAATTGGGAACCCATGTAGAATTATTATGTAGAAACTGTGGCTGTCTTTAAGGTAACATTCAAATGAAAATCATTATGGCACAGGTTTTTCCCTTATTTGATTATAGGGGTTATGGGGACATACATTATGATCATTCTTGCAATGACAGGTTGAGCTGTTTTGATGTATTGAGCTGTTTTGATGTATTGTATAATCAACTAGCCCATCTGGTGTCAGAGTGCCCAAAAACATACACCACTGTGACAGGATCAGACTGGGGGTACAGGGGGCTCTCCTGGAAAGTTGATACAGGGGCCCATCTGGAAAATCAGAAGGGGAGGGCCCAGGGTGACACAATGTTTTCAACAATCCACTTCAGTTTGATACACTAGGTCTATGTTTCCATCTTGCATTTATGTGCAGTACCTAAAATACACAATTTAATTAGAAAATTGAGGATAAATACAAATATTTTAAAATGTTAGAAGATGGCCAGGTACCCAACGGAGGGGGACCCTCCTGTAAATTTCCTGGTATTCTGGTGGGCCAGTCTGACTCTGCACTGCAAACCCTATAAAGACTGGGGTGACTCTCACGCCTCAATAGGAGAAAACTACATAAGACTACTCAGTCTGTTAAAAGTGTTTACTGGTTAGTACTAGGATATTTGTGGAGCTGTATTGAAGTGAACACTATAAAACCTTCTTTACGGAATATAAAAGCCCTGGAACTGACTGTTCCTTGGAGTCTAGCAGAATCAGTGTATTACTTAAGTAATATAGTCCAAGAATTCTGGAATCACTTGCTGTAAAAGTTTAGGATTATAATAAGAAACAAAATAAAGTGAACAGGGTAAAGTTGTGGTTCCTACAGACAAATTCTGAGTTGAATGTTTGTTGCCCAGGGTACACAAAAGTAAACTGATGTAATGTACTGTGATACAGACTAATATATGCCGTGCATTAGTTATGCATATTTTTTATGTATTGTGATTTGATATTTATTACTGTGGTTTATATGTGTTTCTTATCTGTACAGTAACTGTGTAACTGAAGTATGATCAAAGAGATGTCATTGCAAACGAGCTGTGCTCAATGGATTTTGCCCACAATTAAACATTGAATTAAAATTGAACATTGAAATCTTTCTGTTACCCAGTGATGAAGCAACTTTATTTGGATAAGGATATATCACAATACAAATTTTTGACTTGCTTAATAATGCTAAATATTTTAACGCCTCATTTTTCCTTTGGGTATTTAAGCATGGCAGTTGAACATGTTAGAAGACACAGTGGAATTATCCATAGTCTGTAGCTGGTTGTTGCTCTGAAGCATCTACAGAATTTCTTGAGGAAGACTGGTGTCCAGTGAATACAGTGACCATGATTGAGCGATTACAAAATGTATGACTCAATCACAATGCCTGTGTTCTGGGCTATCTGGCGGGGTAGCAATGGGATACGAGGTTAGGTGAATAATACAACAGGCTGTCACTGTGTATACATGCATGGGGAGAGGACCATGCCAAGTGATGGGCAGCAGGGGTAGGGAGGGTATGTGGGGTGTAATGTGGTGATCAACTGCTAAGCTGGCAGTGTGGTATGGTGGGTAGGTGGCAGGGTTGCTTTGGGGTTTGTAGTGACTAGGTGCACTGGACTTGGATGGGTCATGTATATGGTAGGACAAAGTACATTTGCACTATACTGAATTGTCTAATGCAGCACTTTATTGCAATTCTTATGTGAGCTTTGAAAAATAAATATTTTTCTTTTTGCATTATTTAAAGTTCTATGGAATGTCTTTTCTTTCACTACCTGACAACCATATAATTTGCTCACCAAATATAGTTGGCTGTTGTGTTGGGAGGTTGCCAGGTTCGGTCTTGCTTGATTGTTTTTGCTTTGGGTTGTTTTTTTTTTTTTAAGTTTACACCTCCCAACATGCAGCCCCTGGAGTTGAGAATCTTTAAGTGGGGGGTGTGGGGGCTGATCCCAAACATAACATGAAAACCGGTCACCGGTTTTGTAGTCACACTATGATGTACATCACCTTTATTTTGGTGATGTACACTCATCAAATATTGTCGCTATTCTGCAAATGCCGTTATGACATAGAACCAAATCTGGACTGACTAATTTATTTACTTAGTCATTCTTAACTGGGGAGATACACTAAACAACTAATAGTTGTGTGTGAATAACATTTCAAGAATATCCAGATGAATATTCAGTATTCGGCAGGAAGTATTCTAAAAATGGTATTTAATATTTGTATAACCTGGTGGATAAGTAGAAAAGAAACAGCCCCCTCACCCACCTCCAGGATTCTATGAAATACACTGCACCCTCTGTCAGAAGGCCAGTCTCACCCTCCTCCCCTATCACCCACAATTTGGACCTTAGCAGCATAAGCCCAGAATCTAATATGCGTGTGTAATGTGTTGTATGTTCATTTTGTGTTTTATAAGTGTACTAACCATGTATTGTCAAGTCTTACATTAACTTATCCATTCTGTTACTTATCTATATAAGGTTTTTATATAACAGAGACACCATGTAAAGAGGGCATGGTTGCCATAATGGTGAAATTTAACCTAACCCTGTCAAATAAATAAATAAATACTTTTACTACTGCTACCACAAATTAATAAATTTGTAATTACATTTGAGAGAAAAAAAAATCACAAAGGGCAGTCAGCACAACCTGCCTACCGCAACAGCCAGGCACCATCTTTCTTAAAGTTAATAGTGCTCATTTGTGCTTAAAAATATTTATGTCCTCCTCACCTCCCCCGACAACACCTAAACCACACTCTTGCCAAAACCCAATTCCCAGTTTGGAAGGAAACCACCACTACCTGCCTTCCTCCTCAGTGAGCCATCTTCTCATGAATAAAAATGCTCACATTCTTAATCACTCATATGATCAGTTGGTTTCACTGTTACAGAGTAAGCAAGCACATGGGCACTTCATTTATGAGCTGTCCATGGAGGATCGTAATTCTGCAAGTCACCAACTTGTACTGAGAGATCTTAGATGGCAAATGGTAAGAATAGGGTGCTGCCAAGATGAAGGGACATAATCAGTATTTAAGTACAGGTCAAGCACTGTTTCATTAAAGAAAGAAAGCGGCCAAACACGGAGGTGGGTAGGCTGTGCCAGTCACCCATCATTGGATTGTTTTTCAAATGTACTTACTAATTTATACAATTGGGTGGCTGGGGTGGAGATTTGGATTGCTTGTCAGGCAGTGGGAAGGGGGACAAGGGTTGCATTTAACAGGATTTGGGTTGCGTAGAAGGATTTGGAGTTTTTTTTCCCAAAACAGCATTTCTCCAATATGATCACTTCCTATTCTGGCCAGACTGGGTAACCTACTATTCATGAGATCTGGAAATACTAGTTGGCACTGCATGCAACTGACAAATAAATGCCTATTTTCAGCTTTGTCCTGGGAGATCATGGAAAAGCAGCATAACAAATGCACACACATATATCATATACAGTGTTGCAGTGATGTAACAGCATAAAAGGCTGAGAAAGCAGTCAGGATAAGGTAAGATGCATTAAGGCAAGAAGTACAATAACACAAATCAAGTCAGCATGACAGGAAAAAAGCAAGTCATTTCAGGAGGACAAGTACCTAGTGTGTTAGCTTATCAAGAAACTGAGGGATTAAGTTGCAACAGAGCATTTAGAGTGGAGCAGAATCTTACCAGTAACAGCACCCTCTTCATAGACAGTTACTTGTTGAGGAGCTCAACAGTTGCTTTTTAAAGGCCAATCTGAATACAATGGAATTCCATATGTAAAGTGCAATTTAGTTTTAAATATACTGTTGGTTGCAACTGACAGACAGGTCCTAAGAGATAATATAATCTGCTAATTTCAGGAGTTTAAGATTTAACACTTTAGGGCCCTCATATAATGTGTTACTGTCAAGGAACTGTTTTTTTTTTTTTTTTGCTCTGAAATCCACTGCAGTGGAAACAACTCTTTATAATCTGGGCCCTGCAAGTTGTGGTTCTTGCGATATTCATGTTGATCATCTTACTACTAGTCTAGTGAAGACAAGCTTGTAGATTTGTCCACCAGTTTGTTGGTGCCAAATTAGACATTCATGAAAACTAAGAACAGGAACTGTTTTCCTTTTCTGTATAAATAAGTTTTCACAGCATTTTTTTCAGTTGAAGAGCACTGCCCTATGTCTGTAAAACAATTCTATATGTAACATACTGTATGAAGCTAGATGGGTCGCTATGCTTTGTAGCACTGCTGTTAGGATTGTGTGGACAGTGCGCTATCACCAGGACATCTAAAGACTGAAGGGTTAGGCAGCACATTATCCTTATCTACCCAATCTGTTCAGCACTGATAATGGTTTTGGAGAGAGCAATGTTAGCTCCAAAACCAGAAACAGTTAACACTATTGGAACTAGCTGACACTTAACGGATAGGATCAATGAAAAACCTAGTTGTGTGACAAATTCCAACTGATTTCCAAAGAAAAACACAATTTCACCTCAACAAGTGTGTATTCACAGTTGCCATCGTAGCTGTATCGGCTTCCATCAAAGGTCTGATAATGGCCATCTCCAAACACATGGCATGTAGTTGAACAGTCATCGTCTGTACAATTCCAAATTCCATTAAAACATGTGCTGAAAGATAATGCATACACAATTTGGTTATTAGATGGATGTGCAGAGTTACAGTAAGTATCCTCATAAATATGGAACCAAATATTAAAGGGGACGTCACCAGCAGTCACTTCAAAGACAGAAAAGGTTGTTCTTGTTTTCCCATTAAAACATAACATGAAAACACAATGCATAAAACATTAGAATATATGATTTATTTTCAGAATAAATGTTGCACCACATGTTAAATGGACACATTGCCCTTTGCAAGTTATTCTTGATAATTAAAATCAATTAGTATGAGGCTGCCAGTTGGCTCAGTCATGGCATATTGCACTACATTCAGGTTACATGGGCTCTGGAGAGAGCTCAGGTTGCCAGCACTTGTGTGGACAAGCCTGGGGATGTACTGTTGATAGTAGCATGTCTCAGCTTAGGGTGAGTGGCACTTTGTTCTGCCACAACAGTGACCCTTACAGTGGGCCAGAGAGCTTGCTGCTCCAAAGAGAGAAAAGCTATAATGAAAGCCACTGATAAGAAGTACCACATCTACACACATCTACTGTATTTGTAAAATGAGTAGGGAAAATGCTGTAACATGATTGGGCCACAGCTGTGTATGGTGAGACCACTACCAACAGCAAAAAACAAGTGTTGTCCACCTTGGTACAGTACAGGGGAAATAAATGTGCTAACAACCCTTTAGAAAGTTCAGGTTTTAATTCATAACAGGTTCACAGTTTAAGGCATTTACCACACTCCAACAAGAGTTTAACCTAAGACCATCGGATTTCTTCCGATACCTACAACTACGACACTATTATAATAACCTCCCAGCAATAGTATGAAACCAGGAGGAATATCCACACCTGGTAAAATTGCTACTTCAGACTCTCTGTATTAGGGATTTACCTCACACTATCTCAGCCTTATATAAATCACTGATGGAAACATCAGGGGAAAATACCTATCCGACCTTAGAGAGATGGAATTGTGAGCTGGATCTCCACCTCTCCAGAGAAACATGGGAGGCCATCTGCAGCTCTACCTTCAGACTCACTAGCTTGCATGCCTGGCACCTGTTCTCCTGGCAGCTCCTCATAAGGTATTGTCATACTCCAGTTATAACTGCACACTATGATAAGAGTAGGTCAGCTGAGTGCTGGCAGGAATGTGGTGAAACAACAGCTCACCACTGGCATGTATTTGGGTATGCCCAAAATTGCAACCCTTTTTGAGGACTCTCCAAGGAGAATTGGAGGAGATTTGGGGCCTGGGCTTCCGTGGACAGAGGAGTTTTTTCTACTACACATCTTTCCCAGACATTTAAGCAGCCCATACAGTGGCCCTCTCCTGGGAATTTTGTTACTAGCAGCCAAAAAGGCAATAACTAAATGCTGGCTTACTAATTAGACTCCCTCTGAGGAGACCTGGAGAGCTATAGTAAATGGTATATACAAGACAGAAAGGATTACATACTCTTTGAATGATAAGACAGCACTTTGTACTGCAAAATGGAGTAAGTGGATAATGTACATCATGCTCAGGGAACCAGATTTTGTCCCTTAGGAGGAGGAGGACTGGTTAGGTCCAGTCACTAATGCTATGACACTATCACCTGTGAGACAATCTTATGGGGCTGGAATGCCCCCCCATACAGTATAAATATGAGGACCCCTATATAATAATAATAAAAATTATGGTTGTGGAGGAAAGATTACTAGAAGAATTCACAAAAGATAAGAAATGGAAAATACAATTCTTGATGTAATGGTATAAAATATAGCTTGAAAGTACAACTGAGATGATAATATAGCTAGATACCTTGCCTAATGAAATGTATCTATATATGTCATTATACAAGCCTACCTCTTTGCTTTAAATACTGATGAATGGAACTGTATTGATGTTAAGTTAGAAAATATATGATAAAAATTATATTAAAAAAAAAAAGTTCAGGTTTTAAACAGCAGTCATTGTTTTCTTGCACACCTCTGCTACACCAAGAGTAAAGCCATCACACCTTAATGGCTCCAAATGGCAGAGTAACTCATTTACATTAGAATTTTTTTTTTATTCTAAACTATATATTGTGTTTATTATTTACCTAGTTGCCCATTTTATATATTCATTAAGTCACTCCAGTATGTTGGAATTTTTGCCACAACTGCACTTCCAATACAGAAGGCATTTGGCCTGTGGCCTTTTGACTTACTTTTTTATTTTATATTTCCTAATTATCTATTTTATAAGTGCATTAGGACACCCCAGTGTGTTGCTACTGGTGCCACAGTACACTTCCAAGGACAGAAGGCACTTGGTCTGTAGCCTCTTTCCTTGCTGCACCACTAATGTATTCTGTTGTGGTAGAGATTTTAACACCCAGTCATTTCGTATTGAATACATATATTGCCATAAAATCTCCATTCATTTGAATGAGAGGTCCTGTGCTATATCTGAATATGTAGTGTTATTTGTCACTGGCTGCCACTGTACATGCATTCAAGGCCAGCAATCAGCTGTATTCTGTTTTAGCAGGGGTGGATGGACAAGGCAAGTGAATGCATACAGAAGAAAAACAGGCAGGCAGCAGAATGAAGGCAGTAGTATTCAAGAGACATGTACTCTCCCCTTGGTCTACAGGAAAATGAGAGAAAGTGAGCAGGAATGTCATGACTGAGAGATGGTTGGCCTAGACATCTTGCCCAATAAAGACAAAACCATTATTTGGTTACAACTGATCTCCCCCTTCTCATTTAATAGTTTATTGCTTGTAATGCACTTTGACAGTTAGCGTGTAAGACAAGCAGGGAAAGGGTTACATCCTTCAACATAATCCCTGGTGCACAAATCATTTTGTAATGTTGTTTCAGCCACCCAAAAGTGGAAAACAAATTGGTGCCATTGACAGAATTGGCATAATAGTTTACACACAGGAAAGCTCTGGTTCCTTTTCTCATGGTAGAAACCAGTATTACATTACCTTTTGAACTAATTTTCCTTATCAATTTGTGCCTGTGTCTTTTTGGTACACTGCTAAAGAATGGACTATTGGGAACCACTCACTAGACTCATGGTAGCACATTGCACTGCATGAAGAGGGGTCAATAATGGGAGTTGGTTGAACAAGAGACGTGAAACACTCCACTCCAATGGAGGGAGGGGGACACAGGCATTCATGTGCCCACTTCTGGCCAACAAGAGTGACATAAGAACTGGCTGTGAAGGCAGCCACTCACCCAAATGCACAGCCAGAGAAAGGGTACAACCAAGGCAAACCCAAATATCATAATGGTGGGTGTAGGAAACTAGGGGAAATGGGAAAAAAATAATGAAATTTAACTGTTAATGCTTAAACAACTAGTTCTGTATGTATGGAAAAATTAGCTGCACTAAAAGTGAAGCTGTCTATCTGCACTCAGAAACTGAATAGATCTTGGCCATTTCTTAGACCAGAATAGGTTAACAATTCTTGTGGCAAACCAAAATTCCCAAACCAATAATTCATACAGTAAAAGTGATGTAATTCATTTGTTCTTGCAACTTCTAGTAGGCAACTTGATCCTTTTTTCAGCCTTTAAGTTCAGCACAAAAAAATAGAAGTCAGAATGATTCAGAATAATAGTCACTTTATCACAATGATGTGCATTAATTTTTATGGTTCAACTGACTAATCATATGTGGTATTTATTTATTTATTAGGATCTTGGAAAACACCAGTGAGCGGATGCGCATTGAGAAGTTCCATGTCATTGCACTTGTGGAGGAAATCATGGTAGTGGGGGAGACAAAATAACAAGACTAAGTACATAAAATTATACTCAAGAATGGCATACAAAAAATATAGTGGGGTTTCTTTGACAATAGAATAGTGTAATAAGGCATTGTACAATGTATGCCTATGTCCTAAGTAAAGAAGAGACAAAAGGGTAGAGAAAGTCGGAGGAGGTGGAGAGGAGATGGGGTAAAGGAGGGATTGTAGGGGGAGGTAAGGAGTGGGAGAATTTGGAGAGGCCATGGGTGAGTGGGGGGGTTGTAGAGAGAGGCAAAGAGAGTTAGTGGAGGTGGGGAGGGGCAAGGGTGAGGAGGCAACAGGGTGTAGTGTGTGGGAGGCAAGTGCTGCAGAGGGGCTTTTCTGGTAGGATGTGCCAGTAAGTGCTAGAGTTGAGTTATCACTGTATGGGAGGAATTAGCTGGGACATATACAGATGCTACTTTCAGTGAGGTGCTGATGCAGCCTATGTTTAAAGGATCCCAGCATAGCGCCATTGGAGATGTCCGAAGGTAGGCCATAAGTCCAGAGAGGAGCACAATGAGCAAAGGAACGCTGGGCCATGATTGTCTGGCACCTAGGCACATGGAAGATTTTGGAGGTCAAGCTCCTAGTGAGTCTGGCATTAGAAGGTGGAGCTAGGAGACTCTGTACCCCAGTGGAAACAGGTGTAGAGTGGCCTTTTTTGCAAGGAGACAGGTTTGATATCTGATTCTGTCACTTAAGGGAAGCCAGCCAGTCTGAGCATATAGCTCACAAGTGTGAGAGAGTTTTGGGGCATTGGTGAGAAGACAACAGGCTTTGTTTAGTGCTGTAGACAGGTGAGGAAGAGCTGAGTCTGTTGCAGAATCATGGATAGCCAGCCACTAGTCGATGAGGGTTATGAGTGAGATGTTTATTGCCCAGTTCAGGGCTTCAAATATTAGGCTGTGCCTGTGTCTACAAAGGATGCTGATCCTGGTGTTGAGGGCTTTGGCAAAGTTGTCAATATGCTGGGTGTAGGACAGGGCAGGGCAGAGTCCAGCATAATACCCAGATATCTGAAGTGGAGAACTAGGTCCAGGGTGAAACCAGCGTCATTCTGGATTGCTAGGAGGAAGTGTTTTTGCTTGCTTTGGGCTGATGTGTAGAGCATGGTCTTGGTCTTTTTATAGTTCAAGACCAGGTTTTTCTCCTTGAGCCATTTTTCATCAGCTTTGAATCCAAATTGGAGGTCTGACTGAAGCTGTATGAGGTCACGGTTGCTTGAAAAGATCACCACATCATCTGCATAGAGGAGCATATGGCAATAGCACGATGTTGGAAGGTTGTTTAGGAAGATGCTGAAGAGTAAGGGGCTGAGTATGGTGACTTGAGGTACCTCTGACCTGACAAGTCTTCTTTCAGAGAGAAAGTCCCCAATCCTGACTTGCTGGTATAGATGACCATTGCTTATGATGTGACCATGATTTACATCCTGATAGCCAACTTTTTCATATTTCACTCCTGGCTAGGGGCACTCTTTTTTCTTTGTGTCCCTCATATGGCTGCTAGGTCTAGCCCGGGATGAATTCAGGGCACATGCCAGTTCCAGTTTAATATGGCATCCAAGCACTGTGTGTTCTTTGATTGTTCCACAGACTGGGTGTGATGGTTATCTTGGTGGTCTAGCCACAGGTAACCTTATCACCCACATGAAAGATGTATTGACATTTTGGAGCCTGGTGACTCCTTCTTCAGTGTTGTCTTGTGATTGGAAATTGCAGTTTTATCCCTCATGTCTCAAGGAGACATTTAATATCATACACTTAGTAACATGATAAAAAGCTTCTGAATTTATGAAGTTGCATAAAATAAACTTTCTCTCTATCAAATTCCAGTAACAAGTAGCATTCTGCTTAAATAAAAAGTATAAAATAATTTGATTTGCAACCTACGGAATGGCTGCCAGAGCGACATATGTATTTGGTGGTGATGAGGAGATACTGCTTGGAACTGACAGCTCCTGCTGTAAGCTCACTACCAGAATTGGCAGGTGGTTTGTTCACCACAGAGTGCATGAAAAGGTAGGGTCTGGGCAGTGTTAAACAATGCTGAGATGGAGGATGCTGTATGCTTTCAAAACCTCTGAATATACCTCTGCGCCCTGTATGAATATGAATCCTTCATTTGCATAGGTACTGTGGTATACTCTACACATTCCTGTTCTCTGGACAGTGATGTACACCTGGGGCTTTTGAATTTGGACCTCATTCTTTCAGATTGTGCTATTCTCAGTTAGTGACATGCTAACATTTGAGTGTTAGGGCTTTAGTGTTTAATAAACCTTTTGACATGTGCATGGTTGACTTATTCCAGAGGGAAACACTCCAATGCATTTATAGTGCTCTGCGAACAATTGGGTACTTATATGAAATGCTGAACAGGACAGAGGTTTCTCTGTAAATGTTAGTACTTGATAAACAACTGTATAATAGTATGAGTGACTAGCCCCTAAGAGAACAATCTACCAGTGTATTTATAGTATTTTCTGAACAGCAGGGCACATAAATAGTTGTGCCTAATTCAGTTTCTTACTCTAAAGGGTTTTCCCATTCTGTGACTAAAGAACAATATGATGAAAATGGACCCTGAAATGTATCCCATAAAAGGTGCTGTTAAACCAGTTCTTTTTTTTCTTTTAACAATTTTAGCTTCATTATCCTACCCTTCACCCCCACCTGAGTATAATTCCAGATCCTGATATCAAACTAGGTTAGTGTAAATACGAATAACGAAAATAAACTAAAATCTCTACTACAGTGCTATTATTAGGATCATTGGAACAAAAGATGATCCAGATCTCACAGTGCTGTAATAAATGGATAATGCCCAAACAGATAATCAAGTCTAGTTTCTGTTGTCCAGTTCTTATAAAGTTCCTAAAAAATAAAATAAGCAAACTGCAGAAGATCCTGTGACTAGCAGATAGAATCAATGCATCTCTAGTAATTTCTATGAAATGGTTATAGTAGGACTCGAATTATCTGAACTACATGGGAGACATTTGAATAGTTTGAATACCTGGGAGTTCATTATTGAGGTAGTCCATGTTGTGAATAGGGGTTTGTACTTAAGTGTTACTATAGTTTTGTATGCTTCTGCAACTGTACAAATGATATTCGGGGATGGAATGTATGCTTTTTTATTACATTTGTTTTTAAATTTCTTACTGGTTTATGCCAGGTTATCAATTATTTGAAGAAGTCAGTAATCACCTTTTGTTTTTGACTTCCTGCTCTCCCTCTTACGGCTTGGCTTTCAGACTCCTCAGTAGTAAGATTGCATAGGGTTATATTCATCCTGGTTCTAGCCACAGTAAGCACTTTGCAAGGCAGTCTTCATATTCACTGTGGCTAGAGACCTTGGTTACCTGGTCATTCTTGCTCTCATCATTTTCATATTCCACATCTCGTATCTCAGTTTTGTTCCCAAATGTTACAGGGTGACAGTCATATCATTGTCCAGAGTCTCATGCCCATCCTCATCCTAATCACGGATGCCCATTCACAAATCTCAGTCACTGATACTTTATTGTCAACTTACTGGCGAACTCAGTCAGGGTGTCCTTTCAAACAAGATTCAGTAACATTCTATACCTCAAAATGTGTTCAGCAGAAGGCTGTACATCACAAACAAATGTGGTAATGGGGCAGCCTTGGTAACAATGCTCATCATGGCAACAGCAGTTTCATGTTCCAATTCTGAAATCTCCTTCTCTGCAGTCTGCTTGAGTTTGACCAGGCCTTTTGTGATTGTCTCTGGTCTTGTGGCATCCTGTGCCTCAGCTGCCATGTAAATGACATCCTTCAGGGTGAGTCCTTTCATTATGTCTTGAGGGGGAAAGTTCTTGATTTTTCCCATCAAGAACTGTTTGCAAAAATCTTTTCCTGTAGTTCTGCTTGAAAATCTTGAGTATGTCCTGATCACAGAGCTGCACTTTGGAAGGGGTGTTGGGTGGGAGGAAAAGACAAGTTATGGTGCTATCTCATGTTTTTATCTTTGGCATCTCAGGATGAGCAGTGGAACTGTCCAGCAAAAAAAGGGTTGTGATAGACAGACTCTTAGAATGGAGAAACCTCTTTCCACTGGAGAAAATGCCAACATCCATGCATGAGGTTTTTTTATGCCATAGAGAAGGGATAGATTTTTTTGTGTTTACATACTGGAAACACTGCAGTTACCTAGATTTAAGTGTACTGTACTGTAAAACACTGAAAATTCAGTAAGGTTGGAGACAGCATAACCCCTTCAACTGTCAGTTCTAATCTTTTGTATTTTCAGTGTGCATATACAGTAACAACCTTCAACTACTGGCAGATCATGTGCTACTAAGACCCCCCTTTATGTTCCAGAAAATACTTTTTATTAAAGGAATTTGTTTAAATCCAACATGTGTACAAAGTAATAATACGTATCATATACCATATTTATCTTCTGACTAACATGATTAGAGTATTCTAAAGAAGAAACTGACAGCTGGATGTAGGTTAAGTGAAATCTTTACATTTCTATGTAACTACTTACCAAGTATTGCATTTGAGTCCAATTTTACTTCCTGTGCCATACATTTTTCCTCCATAGGTGCATTGGCACTCTTCAACAGGAATACACTTGTTCTCATATTTTACCAAGGGTTCTGGGCAATAACAGCCAGGTACACAGAGAGTCTTCACAGTTAATGAAATAGAAAAGATAGTTACAGAATATGTCTTCTGTGCATTTAGTTTTATACATAATTAAAATGTTTAAATTAGAAAACATGATTAAATGCTTACATTCAGTAGTGCTTAATTGACAGCTAAATGGTACAATATTCAGCAGTACTTTACTGAAAGATAATGGCACAATGACTTCCATTTTGAATGTTAATAGCTATTTTTTTATAACCTTAAGATAATGCCAAGGATGCAAATGATTATCTTGCAGTATTTCTGGAAAATATTTCATTATAGTGCAGAGAACGGTGTACTTCATTGGCAATTAAGTCCCTTTTCAAGCTATATTGTGTAACATGACATGTTCTCCAAGTTACTGTGTTGCGTCCTGGCTGGTTCCACTGTAATATTTTTTTTTTTAATTACTAATGACTCAAAAATACTTTATAATAACCATAAATGGCAGTTTTGAAGATCTCCATGTAATATGGTTAACTCAGAAAATTGTGGAATTTTGTGGTGAATTCTGCGAATTCTGAAGAGAGAATCATCATTTTCTAAAGTAAACTGCAGGGCTGTTTATGTTACAGTTGTGCTTGTTAAATGATGAAAACATGTTGTATGGAAAAATTGTGGAAATTTTTTTTTCCTGCAGAATATCACATCTGTTGGTGAACTGTTGCATTTTCTGCAATTTTCACAGAAGAAAAGGCAATATAACCCCAAGAAGAATTCTGGTGGCTGCAGAACTGTGTTATTCTGCACAGTGCTACAATTAAGGACTATCTTGTTCAAAATATTTTCATAAAAATTGATGTCGCTTTTTTTTTTATTTTGCAGCCGGTACAAAGTATACTTACCATACTTACCAACAACCTTGTACTGAAAGGAATTGAGAGTTACATGTGATGAAAACTATTTTACACTGATGGTACAAAAAGCACACAGTAGAGCAAGTAGCACATGAACGGCTCAATGCTGATCCTAACATACTGTGCATTAGGTAGGGAATATATAGACAGACTAGGGGGTAGAGTTCTGCAAAACTGTGGAAAATTGTTCAGCAAAATAGTTCATGAAATTCACACATTTTGTGAAATATTTTGTGGGTGAAAAATGTGAAATTCCACTGGGGAATTGCAAAATTTTGCCAGCGAAATATGGATTTTCACCCATGAAATGTGGAATTTCACCACTCATGGGTGAAATTCTGCATTTTTACCAGCAAAATGCCTCATTTCAAGGGAGAAATTTTGCATTTCACACCCATTAAATATTTCACAGAATGCGTGGAATTTTGCAAAATAGTTCACATGGCAAAATTCATGATTTTGCTGGAATTTTCCTGGTGAAATAAAATGTTGCTGCACCTCTACTTGGGGTGGGGGCATGTGGTCCTTTCCTACCAACACATACTATACATTATTTCTATGTTTCTACTGAATTGTATAATCCTCAAACTGATCTTAAATATAGAACATCTTTGTAATTGCACATTGTGTGACATTGCCAGTTTGACAATTCCCCATATACCATATCTAAAATACTTTTTTTCTAAATTGTTGCCTATGATTACTCTCTTCCAGCTGGCTGAGACTTAACCTGGCCAAGACAGAGGTACTGGTGAATAAGTCTGGTCACGGACATGATGGGTTGTCACCTGGGGCTGATTCAGGGCTTTTCCTGGATTCTGCTTCATTGTTGGCTTCCTCATGGGTGCAAAATCTGGGCATGATCCTTGATAACAGATTGACTTTTGAAGATCAATTGTCATCTGTTGTCAGTAGCAGTTTTTATCATCTGTGGAACACTGTCCGGATTAAGCCCCTCATTCTGTCTGAGGAAATGCCGATGCTAGTGCATGACTTTGTGACCTCCAGGCTTGACTACTGCAACTCTCTATAATTTGGGATCACAGGAGGGACCCTCTGCAGACTTCAGTTAGTGCAGAGTGAGGTGGCCCAGTTACTGATGGGCCTTTTGAGGTTCAGTCATGTAACCCCAATCCTGTGAGCTCTGCACTGGCTGCTGGTCAGGTGGAGTGGCCTTTTCAAGGTGGGTCTTCTAACCTTTAAGGCCTTATATGGACTGGGTCCTGGCTACCTGTCAGCACTCCTAACACCTGTGTCCTCTGCTCACTCCCTCCACTTCTCTTTGAGGGGCCTCCTGGAAGTTCTCAGGTTCAGCTCAAGACATCAGGAGATCGTACATTCAGTGTCTCTTGGCTGACCCTGTGGAATTCATTACCACCTTTGAGGTGTCCAAGCAGAAGCTGAAGGCCCACCTTCCTGTCCTGGCTTTTCCAGATTTCGGAGTCCATTCTGTGCTAGTCCTTTTCTGTGACAGTCTGAAATCTTTTTAATCCATTTTAATTTTTTATTCTAGTATTTATGCATTGTTATTGTTTTATTTATGCTGTTTCTCACTATGTATTGTTATGATTTCAATTAGGCACCCAGAGCCTCCAGGATTGGGTGCCCTACAAATAAAATTGCCTTTCCTTGTCATGCTTTAAGTCTCTAAAGGATTATGTTTTTTCTTCTAACCAGAGCCCACAAATAAAATGAGGAACTTAGCTGTGATATGTATGTTTTATCCTATGAGAATACCTTCACCATGATTATATGAAACTGTTTTTCCAACATAATTCTCAGATACGTTAAATTTGTATTTTTGTAAATTAGTTACTTTATGAATGCTGTATTTATGTATTTTTCCAAAATAATTGGAGTCATTGTTATGTTACTTTAAGCAATATATAGAGAATACTGGATGGGCAACTGTGCACAACCAGTGGGTTCTGCCACAGTGGGATTCTGATTCACTCTGACCTCGAGAGCGAAGCTCAAGTGGTCCATGGGAATCAGAACCCCAAAGTGGCAGAACACACTGGTTGTGCATAGAGTTGTTCATCCTGTATTTTTTATAGTGTATAGTACTGTGTGAAATATGTGTGCATGAATTCTTTTGCTTTCAAAATGAAACTGACTCATGCAGTTTCTAGAGATTCTAGAATGCTGTTCTACCACAGTAGGGTAGAATCACATCCATGACCTCTGGAACTGTGGTACAACAACATTTTGAAAGGGATGGAATTCTATATAGAACAACATTCTACTATGCACAATAAATATATAAGAGTCACAGGGATATTACAAGATCAGTAACAATTGATTATAAGTATCAGTTCTTTCACAGTTCCGAATAGGTGGTAAATAGTAAATATAACTAGGATAGTATTATATGAATCCCTATTAAGGGTCCAAAATCAGGATAAATAAAACAACAGTGGCCATAATAATACAGTTCTTTGAGGAATAAACCAAATGTTTACAATGATTCTCTTAGAGTTGTATCTGTATTTTCATCATATGGTATCATCTTCCACACTAGGGGCTTGATTTTCAGAGCAAAAGTTTTGGTACAAGGTACCTAAGCCAAAAAGCTTTGCTGCAAGTGCCACCCTGCATCAAAGTTTGCAGCAATCATGATTTTTGAATGCTGGCTGTGTAAAAATCAGGAAGGTATACACCAAAGCTGGCCTGCATCACCCTAGTGGCAGAAGTATCCTTGCACCAGGTCACACAGGAGGTTGCACCATGGCGGGGATGCACCATCCCTTTTTGGAATTTTAGAAGCCCTCACATGGTCACAACAGGGGCTGACTTTAGACCAGCCAGGAGCTGGTATGAGGGCCCTGTGCCACTGCTGGGAAGGGAGATGACAGGGAGCCTTCAAGGAGGGGACTGGGGCAGATGTAGCACTGGGGGTACAATAGTAGTGATGGGGCATGACAGCAGTGTCAGGGTGTGAGGTGGAACCTAGTGGGGGTGCCATGTGCAGTTGAAGAGAGATCATTGGTCTGGGCAGAGGGGGTTGGTATGAATGGACCATGACTCTGACCCCTGATGGAAACAACCATGGCAACTGCTCCATGGGTGCCATAATCCCTGACAGGGTAGATAGGCAGTAGACTGCCTCTCTGTAGGGAGATGAGTATCAAGGGACTGTCATAGTGCCTGGAAAATATTCCCCTCCACCACCTGCACCCAGAACCTACTGCTCCTGCCACATTTAGGAGACTGTGTCACCTATGGGGCAGGTGATGCACTGTTTCCACCTGGGGTCTGGGCCATGGTCCATCTGTGCCCTTCCCTCCCTTTGTCCAGGCCTGTGAGATTACTTCAACTGGGTATGGCACAACTACCAGGTGCTATCTCAGGATGCTGACCCTGTCACCATGTGCCTCTCACCCCCAATGGCACCCCCAGTGATTCATCTGTCACTGGTCCCCTCCTTGTTAGCATATTCACCTCCACCTACTTTCATGGTTCCTATAGGATTATGCCAAGTGTGGGGGTTGATGGGACCCTACTTTAAACCCCACAGGTGCACCAAACATTTGGCACAGCTCTGCAGCTGTGGTAACTCTTGAGACTTTGGTGCAAGGATCCTCAGTTTTATAAAATAGTGTGCATGGTCCCAGACACCCAGATTTTGCCACTGCTGCAGATCAGTGCAACTTGTGTTGATCTTAAGGCTGACTGAAAATCAAGCCCTAGTTGTAAAGGAGACAGACATTTATTATACTACTAGGTACCTGTAGGTACCCAGCAACAGCTCATATAGGTTACACCATCCACTTACTCAAACAGAGTATTGAGATGGTAGATTCAAATAAGCTATTTATTGTAAGCCTCCCCCACCAAAAAAAAGGACACATTTTCTAAAGCTTAGAGAGGGATGGAGAGAACCAATAGAGTATAATTAAGGAATGATTACTTAATGGTTGTTGGACTATTTTGAGCAGTTTCTCATGAGGCGAATCAAATCAAATTACATTTGGTAATTATATGAACAAGCTAAATTGGTTCCTGTACAGTTATAACATTAGAGGACTTTTAGGCTAGCAGGTGAGTGGGCTTGATAGAACATTGGAAGTCTTAAAGAGCCCCTGACACCGTTAGAAAAACTTGGAAAAAATTTGAGATTTAGACAGTTCAGTTTATATTTCATGTATTTTCTATAATTATTTACCTTTTTTCTTTATTACCAAGGACAGCTGTATGAAAGAGGCTTACTGTCCCGTAGACCTCATTTGCTCTTTCTGCTATCCTACATAGGACATCATAATCTAGGTTGTAGCTGGAAATGACCTTCTGGTCATGGTGCTTTTCCAGGTTACCAACTTTTAAATAAATAAATAAGTAAAATAAATACTCCCCCATTTATGGCATCATAATTATTCCCCCCAGCAACAAACTTTGATGTCATAAACAGAACTGTGATGTCATATGGAGGCAAGCAGCCAGAACAGATAGGGCAGTGGTCCTGTTTACATGAAAATGTCCTTAGTAACAAAGAAGAATGAGAAACAGAGAAATAATATTAAAATATAAGCTCACTTGTGCTAAACATTACATTTTCTCAAAGTTGGCACAATTGTGTCGGGGGGCTCTTTAATGTACATCTGATAAAAGCCTGTGCCCCATCCATCAACATTAAATGGATAGTATAAAAAGTTTTCTGGCTACTACCTTATTTTTAAGACCTTCAGTGATGAGTTCTTCTCAACCCAATTGAGTAATATAGAATAAGATGTCTTAAATGTTAACAATTGTACAGGTTGTCCTTTAATTACAGTGCTAACTGGCAGGATAAAATGCAGTATCACAGTTTCTTTTTTTCTAACACTCTCTTTATTGCCCCTGGTAAAGGAACTCTCTCAGGCCTCACCACTGGCCAGTACCACTCTACTGCCCACTGTGAGCCCCACCATCCTCAAGGATGTTACTGTTACTCCCCGAGCCCCCTGGGGACATAGGGCCCGAGGAGATAGAAGGGGTGGTAGAAGGGTTCCAGTACTGGGTGTGTGGTGGCGTGGCTCAAGGAGGGCCATAGCCTATCCAGACCAGAGTTTTTTTTTGATAGTGTTTATGCCCACGATGTGGGATGTGCAATGTCGTCCTAGTCTGAGATGTGGGTGCTCCCACCCACGTCCGGAAGACAGACACCCGATGTCTACCCCTTTGCTTGCTAGCAAGCCCATGTGTGTAGCAGTGCTGCTGGTCTCCACCGGGGGCTGCTGCCACACCAGGCTACACCTGGATCCCTCCCCAAGAGAGGAGAGCAGTCCTACAGATGCTCAATCCTCCTCTCCCCTGCCGACCCCCAGCAGACTGGTCTCATTCCAAAACCTAGGTTGCTGGCATAGCATGAGGTGTGGCGTACAGCTCCTCAACCCTCAGCACAACTGGGCTGGCTAGTATCACAGTTTCAGCTGGTAGTATCTTGCAGAACACTGCAGGAACCAATGTAATCCAATGGTAATTACTCCAATTTCTCATGTAGTAAACTGTGTCATGAAACTGAAGAGTACTTTATCCAGGTTGAAAGCAGTGTATGAATTACCAAAGTTTGTTCCATGCCTTTAAGTATAATAGTGACCATATCCTATACTGCCAAAGGATCAAGCATTTTGTGTGAGATTTCACAGTTTATGCCATAGCAAATTGGACTAATTACCAATGAATTACATTGAGTTCTTGCAGTATCCTGAAAGATATCCCATCAAAATTTGCAATTCTGTGCTTGTTCCTGGCTGATGGAACTATAATTTAATTATAATGCACTGTTCTTTAATTTTACACATATTTATTCAACTACATGATCTCACACATAAAGATCTCATTGGGGTTCCTGGCTTATAAGGAAAATGTGTGTTCTACTACTGTATATTTCCATGACTGGGCTTCCAAAATAATGCAGTGGCAGGAAATGAATTAGTAACATTAGCAAAGCACATACAGTAGTAACATCATTGCGAAATGCCAGTGTCTGACTCCAGAAAAGTAATGTGATGTCAACTCATCTTCATGTGATATAGCGAGTGTTGTCTAGACCATTTTGGAGCTACTGACTGTTGCTATACCATCTTTCCTAATGACCAGTTTTAGAGATTAACAAATAAGATCTGAAAGACATTCTTGCTCTCACAGTCATTTTCGTCTTGAGAAATTCAATCACCTTTTCTGCACTACATCTTTTAGAATGGAGGTCTAGGTCCTACTACAGTCACAGCCAAGGATGTGGTCAGATATCTTCTGAAAGTTCTGTTATATTTCTAGAGAGATATCCTGCTTTCGGTTTTTCCACAGGAGAGGTGACAGGGAGAAACTCTACAAATTTGGGGAAATATCCAAAAATATCTGACCGTGTCTGTGGAGTCCTCTGTACACAGTGATTCATGGATAAACATTAAAACATAAAAGGAATCTGAAAATTAGCATAATGATGAAACAAATGGATGTTCAGATTTATCGTTATGATGAATATTAATATGTGTAAAAGTTTTTCTAATTACAGCACAAATTGGGGTGCAGAATTTGATTTTAATTAATGCTTTCCTCTTTAATCTTTTTAGAAAGATAGGAATATTGTTTTGTTGTTTTTTTCTACCAATTACTGTAAGTGTGTTTGTGTAATCCATACCTTCAAATTTTAGGAAGACTTTAAAATAATAATCTAACAAGCAGCCATAAAATAAATGTTGGATTTCTTTGCTTTTAGTTTACCCTGAATAGCCCCTCCAAGGTGTAATAACATGTTGTCAGTTGGGTCTTTCATTTACTTATTTTACGGTAAGGTGGGTCTGTAGCCTGGAAGGTTTAGTGACTTAAGTATAAAGCTGACATGAATAAAAAAGTGAACACAAGTCCCGAGGACACAAGAAGGTTGTTAACAGAACTTAGGATGCTCCTAAAAGGAAAGGCAATCAGGAAGATATTTTAGAGTTCCTCCCAATTATGGGGCAAGTCAGCAGTAGAAGAAGAGGCAGACTATTAAGAAGATTCATGTTAACTCAAAGACTCTTGTAAGAGGAGTGGTCTTTTTTGCAGGCCAACCAGAGGCCATTTTGTGGCAATGGATGCATGAATACCCTGCACTGGCTGCTCCTGGATAAGTACCGAGTGAAAGGTACTGACCTGGAGAATGGATGGGCAGTCATGGGATTTAAACTAGAGTATGAGAGAAAGGTCTAATGCAGGGGATCATTGTGGGCAAGAGGCAACTACAGAGGATCACCAGTGGAAGGACAAAACAGCTGGACAAGCACCAGGAGAAGGGAGACTCCCAGTGCAAGTGAGAAGGCATGCAGTGGTAGTGATCATCACTTGCTTGCAGGCCAGTATGAAAGGTTTAACCAGTAAAATGTGCGAGCACAAGGACCTAACATACTTCAAATTAAAGTCAGTTAGTGGTATGGAATGAAAAGCAGTTGACTGGGATACCAGAATAGAGAGCTAAAAACCTTTCCAAAGGAATATGCCTGAAGGAAACTGAGTGGGGTTTCATAGTTACTCTGGAGGACATCAATAAGATAAGGTACCACAGAATCCATCTGGGTCAATCTAATAGAAAATGGGGACACAAGAGTCACCACAGGAGCCTGCTACAGAACCTCATACAACTCACAGGAATGTAATGCCTGGATAATCAGAAAAATTATAGGAGAAGCAAAATCTAATGCAGTGGCATTCCTGAAGGACATCAGTCTCCTTGGAATGGATGGATGGATGGATGGATGGCTTGAGAAGACCTACACAACTAACTCACACTGTGTTCTGTTCTGTCCCCTTCAAGCACTGCTTCTCAGAACAGCATATTCAACAGGTGACTAGGTTTGAGGCCACTTGTTTTCAACAGTGGGGATATGGGTCATCTCTTGTTTGACTGCCAAGGAATTGGTGTGAGGCAGTGACCACAATCGGATAACCTTTTCCTTTGTGACAGGTAGAGCTTGGAAACATGTTAGTTACATGCATGCAATTTAGTAATGATGATGAGATCATTGTGAAAAGTTTGTGAACTATTGTGAAAATGTGAATTTCAGTTATTTATGCTTCATTCTTAAACTGAATTTCCATATTACTTCCAGGAATGGTTGAAGTCTACTTCCTTGTGGATATGCCAACCACATTTTCAATCTATAGTACTAAAGCAAGCCAGATTAAAAACAGCCAAACATTTAGAAATTTATAATGAAACTTTGCTAATAAACTGCACAATATTAAGCCTCTAGAACTTTAAAAGTAGGAAATACAATATCATCATTTTTTTGTATGCCCATAGAACCTAGCAATGAGAATGGTTATGTCAGCTTTATAATCTTCTGCTTAAAAGATAGCTGGATTATAAGCAGTAAACAACTGTATAATAACATCATTAATTTAATTTAAATTTCATGGACTTTTGTGACAATTAAATTATTTTTGGTGCAGTAGTAGCAACTGCTAAGCAATTTAAATCAAAATATTGTAGTGAAAAAAAAACAATGTGACCTACTGGGCATTAAACTCAGGCCCAGGAATAGTGTCAAAGTGCTCTAACCACTGAGCTACAGGCTCACATGGTAGGATGTGGGGGTTTCTGACCAAACTTCTTTTCTCTGGTATTGCATATCCAGCAGCTGGCAGTAATCAAGATAACAATAAGCTGGTTTCTGGTGCAGTATTAGCCACTGCTAAGCAATGTTAATCATAAATTGTTATGAGAAAGAAATAATCTGACCTACTGGGAATTGAATGCTGGCCCCCAGAATACCTTTCTGAACTCTATCTAGTGAGCTACAGGCTCACACAGTTGGGCATAGGGTTCTGGGACACATTTCTTTCTCTGGCAATGCATTTCCCAGCAACTAGGAATAATCAGGAAGTTTTTTACTAATGTGGTGAGAGCCAAATACTGTTCATATATTTTGCATGGTGATAAAATTCACCTGACACAAAGAAGAACAGAAAGGCTGAGTAGAGTAGCACCAAACAGTTTTTACTAGGAGCACAGACCTCATCATTTATTATACAATGGTGAGAAAGAATCTTGGACTGTGATTAGTCAGTTTGGGACTGGACCCATGGCGTTTTCCCAGCATAACACCACAGGTCTAGTCTCAGCACAGTGAACCAATGTAGACGACCTCTTGGATATTCACCTTTTTTGCATCTCCTCTCAAGAAACAAAAGTATTTTTCTACACTAATAAAAACATTCTTTAAAATTATTTTTTTTATTTTATATATAACAACAAGCCATTTGTATAATAGGAATAATGCACTCCAGGGTGTGTGTCGTGCTGGGATAACACCATGCCTGGGGCATTGGACACACTTGGCCTGCGGCCTTGTGGCCAACCCCCCAGGCATGGCGTTATCCCAGCAGGACACACACCCTGTCATGCATTATTCCTTTATTCATTCATGTGATTAACTAGATGAACACTAAACAAAGCAGAAGCTCTGCACAAGAGGAATATTTTCTTTATTAAATTTTGTTTCTGTGTGCTGGTGGGGAGAGGAGGATGGTGAAGACCAGAATGAGATTGGGTGTGATAGCTTATGGCTTATTTGGTCGGACTCAGTTGGGGGAGGCAAGGGAGGGTTTGGGGCATTTGTATGGGGGAAAGGGTAATGTACAATATTAACTTTTAGACTAACAGTCTTGGAATTATCTGACAACTAATTAACTATATTTTTACTTTGCTACAATTTGTCAGGTAGAGGAAGAAGGGTGCTAGTGGGGGTGTGGGTATGTCTATATGATGAATTGAATGTTTTTGGGAGGTGGGACAAGGTGAAGCCACATAGGGGTCAGCACTAGAGAAGCAATTTGTATTGTTTTTCACCAGCAAGTTAGCCAGATTTGCAGTGAACTACTTGAATTACCTTATTCACCCACATATTTGCAATTTGCCTAAAATGACCAAGAAAATTTGGCCAATTCACCAGGCGAAAGTTACAGTGATTTTGGTTATTAGCAAAGAAAAGTTTCCAATTTTGGTGTGAAGTCAATTTTAGCAACTTTGCCCATCTCTAGTGATAAAAACAGTCATCCAGAAATACATTACAAGGCTGCAAACAGCTCAACATGACTACAGTAAATGAGTTCAGTGGTGATAGGTGCTTTGCAAAAGTTAAATTCTACAAGGGGATTTCTATTGGCATTACCTATCATGTTTTCTTGGGTTTTTCAGCAAACTTTTCCATTAGTAATTTGTGGTATTTCTAATGTCAGTTTTAAAACTAACAAACCAGATTTATCCATCTTTCTTAAGTTCCAGGACAAACTGACATAGGGTATGTATGTCAATATCTGGTGCATACCTGCAATAGTGGAGGAACTAGAAACAGCAATATATTTAGAACATCTTTGAAACATTTTACAAATAATTATCTTAAAATTTACTTCACCAAATCTTAACACATTTAGCAGTTTTCAATACCCTTCATAAAAAGGTATACTTGCAAAGTTCCTGGTATCCCACTCCAATGATGGCAAAGCTGTAAATGGAGAAATATTTTCAGGAATTTTTGCAGAAAAAAAAGAGATTGCTGGACTTTCAGTACTAAAATTGAAGTACCTCCCTGAATACCATAATATTTGGTATTCTTTGGGTTAATTTTGCAACATGTAGGTTTGCTGATTTCCAGGTATCTAGCTATAGTACAAGCATGGCTGAGTTATGATCATGTAAAGCATATGTGCAAAATGTTTTGAAATTCCACAAACATTTGCAAAATATATAGAATTTGATGAATATGCAATTAGCAGAGAATTGGTTAACTTTATCCATCCCTAGTGATGGGGGAAGTGTAGCTGGGCCTTAGCTTCTACAATCCAGAATGTCAGAAAGAACAGCTTTGCCGAGTTGAAGGATCTAATGTTCCAGGGTATGGAGCAGCTACATCAGCCTGGTAATACAGGAACAATGTGGAATCACATGGAATTCATGAAGAAGTTTGGAACACGCACACAGCCCTATGAAAAAAGTTGCCAAAGAAGTGACCTACAGTTTTATAAGGACCTACTGTAAGGAAACTGATTCTAAACAAATAAAATGTCTATGGCCATTAGGATGATACTGGTCATTTACAAGCTAACTAGGAGTACAGAGCAGCACCAAAGGCCTGCAAAAGAGCACCTATGAAAACCACTTTATCAGTAAATGCTTCAAACAACACTAAAGTCATCAGTACACACATGAAAGGAGAAAGATAAAAGGTTGATTGGCACCTAAAAACAGGGAAAGTGAGAGGAATCTATAGGCGCTTTTACACACAGGTTTATGTAACGGAATAACTGTTACAGAAACAGTATTCCATTACATCCCTTGTGTGTAAATTGCATTTGTTTTGGTCCCTAGGCGAACGTTCGTCCAAACCGCAATCTCTGCTTATTGCGGTTTGCACCGTTCTGTACCGTTTTGTTGTGCTGTGTAAAACAGCCATTCTGGTACAAAGGCAGAAAACAGCATTTGTAGAGCAAAACTCTGGGGGAGCCGAAACAAATGTTGTCAGAATACTCGCAGTGTGTAGAAAGGAAAGTGAACGCAACAGAGTACAACTGCGCCACACAGGTAACGCTGATTCCGTTTTAAAAACCTGTGTGTAAAAGCGCCTTATGATAGAAACAAGGGTAATGACTGAAATTTGCTTTGAGTAAGCAATAATATTCAACAGGGTGGGTGGTATTATGCTATACTGGACTGCCCAAGGGCATAATGAGGCCCAATGCCACAGGTAGAGGACCTTATAGCCCCTGGAAAGTCTGGTATAGCACAATACCACCCACCCACTCTAGACAGTATTATTGCAATTAGAAAATGGGCATTGTAAAACAAAATAAGTTCTGTTCCTATGGTAATGAATTTCCATAGTTTTTTTTAAATAATAATGATGTACAATTATGATGCCTTCATTGTGCTTATCAATGTCTGTGCAATTGTTCCACCTTATGAATTAGTAAGCATTGTTGTCTTTTTTTAGTTGTGGTAAATAACATTTTCATGTTGCATTTACATGATTCTATTTTACACTGGGATATTTCTTGGTTTTCTGCACTGTCACTTTAAATAGCTCTATTTTTTTTTTCTATTATCTATTTTTGTCCCCAACTGCTCCCGTCAACTATCTGCTCTGGTCACAGACCCCTGTTGCCCCCACCTCCGGATATCACCGCATCCCCTCGGTCATCCCTGGCTTACCCCCCAGAGAGCGGGGCCACGGCTCCGACCCCCGATATTGAGCCGCGGAACTATGACTAGTTGGGGGATCAGCTCCGGAGGCTGATCAGGGCTCCCAGGGGCAGAGCGCCATTAAGACGGCGAGGCTTGGGATTTTATCCCCTTACACAGGATGGGAATGTGCAATAACGACCAGCGTCCGTCCCATCCTAACGTGCTGTTGAGGCGCCTGACGTGTTGCGTACCAACCTCCGCTAGGTGCAGCGCTCACCACCAGTGCTGCCTGCCCTCCCAGGGAAGAGAGCTGTCAAAGGACGCTCAATCCTTCCTCCCGGCCTGCCCTCCGGCGACCCGGGTCCATTCACGAACCCGGATCGCCGGCGTCGCAAGCAGAAATCCAACCGCTGCGTCGACAGGCCGGCTCTAAATAGCTCTATTTAAGAAATGTTTCCCAGATGCAGTGTCATCCTATGACTAAATGCCAGGGAGTGTGAAACACATCAGAAGACAGCATTCTGGAGAGAGGAAGGGGGTTTGCTGAAGGCTCTACAATGCTTATTGTGCTGTGCTGTGGAAATTTATGTAATAAAGGAGAAGCACCTGATTCACATCTGCGGCCTTCCGAGCATCTTTACTTGTGACAGAGTGAGTTATTGGTGCTGGTGCCACATTTGATTTGCTGTTACTTGTTTATACACTTTTCACATACAGCCCTGGTGCGGCCCTGACTGTTTTCACTGCCTTCATTAAAAAATGTTAATAAAAGATTAGTTTAAAATAAGTTTTAAAATAAAATAGTCCCTCCACCTGTATTACAATTCTGTGGATTTTTTTCTTATCTAGGGCTTTTTGCCCTTCTAGAGCCTCTGTCATTGTGTCTTCTGGTTCTGATTGTTATGGTTAGTCCCCCCCCCAACCCCATACACACACACACAAACACACAGAGCTTTTGGGAGCAGTGTTTTATTTTTAACTTTAGAAGTACCTTAGTTTAATTTACAAGAAGGGATCTCCAGTAGTGTTACTACTGTATGTGTACGACAAAACCTCTCCTGTTTCTGTGTCTGCAGCACCCGATCGCTGATCAGTGTATGTAAGTTGGGAAGAGTTGGCTTTCTAGTTTGTGTTCCTTTGTATGGCAAGCAATGGGGGCAGCAGTACTTCTGAGTGTAGTTGCTATGGTGAGGTGCATGTGGCCCACCGCCAATTATTGCTTACATACCAGTGCATTTAAAACGATGACAGTGCAGGGAATCAAGAAGCAATGCACAGTATGTGGGGGGTGAGGGGCTGGGCAGTGGAGCAAGTGGCTGACATTAGTTATGTGTGATGTCTGTGGGGTGATTAAGCAGTGCACAGAAGTGAGCAAGAGCAGGCATGGAGAGGAGAGGTTGCTGAAGTACTTGAACATAGCAACAAATTATGGCTGTGCAGGGGAATGAATAGCAACATATCTGAGGGGTGAGCAATGGGGAGGAAGGAGTGACCCAGTGGCTAACTTCAATTATGTGTAATATTGTCTATGAGTTGAGTTGAGTGAGTGAGTGAGTGAGTGAGTGAGTGAGACACAGAAGTGAGCAGTGAGCAGGTGGGCAGAGTAGAGAGCAGCAGAAACACTTCACGGCATGCAAAATGGCAATTCTCCATCTGAAATCCTTTTTTGGAATTTCATTTTTAAATCAACAGAATTCCAAAAAGCATTTCCATGTAAACCACAGAATAATATTCCACAGATCAGGCAATCTACAGACTAATATTCTGCAGTCTGTGGAAAATTAATCTGCAGTTTACATTAACTGCAGAATATGATTTCACAGTTAATGTTCCACTTTCAGAATTAGGAATTTAATGGAATTCCACACACTTAATGAAATTCCTAAATTCCATGGAATTCGGGGAGAAGGAAAGGTTGAAAATTCTGCACAGCTCTGTAATGCAGGTCAGGTGATTTGCCTCTGTGCAGCACAGGTCAAATGAGTGTGGAATATAGCCAAGCACTGCAGCTAGATGGAGGAGCTGACTGCTGTGTGCACTGCGACAAGAAGTATAGGTTCTGATGATACAAGAAAGTGATTTATTAAATTAGAGATGTTCCTATGTGGAAAAAATGTCAAAGGGATTGTCTTCAAGGCCCAAATGGTCCTGGGGCTGTGAGAAATGGCAGTGACAGAAAGAAGACAGACTAACTTTTGCTAAGATTCTGATGAAAAAGGGAGGGTCTTATTCGGCAATGTAGAAGTTATTTTTAGGCAAAGCGCATTTGCATTCTTAGCATGTTCTACCATTGTGCCAAGTGGGAAGGGTAGGCATCATATCATAGGATAGGGCAATCTGAAGGATTTAAACTAGGTAGGGGGTTGAGGAGGCAGTTGGTGAAGGGGCCCAACAGTAGCAAAATTAGTTGATTGGGTTAACCAAGAGGACTGCTGCACCAGGTATCACAAGAAAAATAGACTCCCAGTTGGAGCAAGGAAGCACAGAGCAACAACAAAAACAACTTGAATTCAGGTCATATAAGAATCACACCCATCAAACTTCTATGAATTTAGAATTTTTGCATTCTTCACAGCTCTGGATTTGGCCTTTGTGCATCATACAGCAATACCAACTATTTAACAATATTGCATGTGCCAACATAACTATGATTGCATTTTCTTTATTAGAATAGCATCAATTCAGCAAAATGTAAAAAATATATTATTACCTGAAGTGCCTTAGGATTTTCATGTTTCCAGTTTGCGCATGTTCTGTCAATGATATATTCAGAATATCTGCAGTCCACATACTGAGTGCCATTTTGACATTCCTCTAGAATATTAATAAAACAAATCATGTAATTATGTTGAATAATTCTCTATTTTTAGCATGATATATTTGATCTTTATATTTTGTGTATTAATGGTCTCAGCTTACTTGAAAAAGGTACTGCATTGTTAGAGCAATGTAGATCTCCTTTATTACACATGCTAAGAAGAAAAAATAAAGACATTTATTTAAGACTCTGATCATGAGCTAGATGCTGCAGCATATTTACAAGAAAAGATGTCCAAATATGAATAAGCAGAAAAGACAACTTGGCCCACCTAATCTGCACAAGTGTTCCCTGCCTATTATGCCTCCACAGATCCTAACTGGTCTTCTGTGACCATTACCCTCCCTGCCTCTCTTCTAATATAATGCTGTGTTTATTTCTTACATATGTGAGGCCTTCCACTGTTTTAGTCTACATCATTTCAGCTGACAGTTGGCTTCATGCATCTACTACCCTATCAGTAAAGCAATGTTTCCTCACATTTCTCTTGAACTTCCCCTTCCAGCATTATTGCATCCTGCCTAGTCCTTAACCTCATCCTGATTTAATAAAGACTGCCATCCTGCATCCTATTCACCTCTGTGAGGTACTTCTAGGTTATTGATCAGGTTGCCTCCTGCTCTCCTCACTTCCAGGATGTACATGTTGAGATCCTTCAGTCTCTTCTCATAGGGCTTCCCTTGCAACTCCTGCACCATTTTTGTTGCCCTCCTCTGGTCCACCTCCACCCTGTCTTTGTCCTTTTTGAGGTGTGGTCTCTATAAATGAGCACAGTACATAATGTCGGGGTGCATCAGAGAGTGATAGAGTGGCAGACCCTCCTGCTAGGGATGTTCCTCCTTATGCACCATAGCATCCCACTAGCCCTACCTACAGCCTTGTCACAAAGCCCTGCCACCTTGAGGTCCTCTGATATAATAAATCCAAGGTCTCTGTTCTGCCTCGTGATGGCCAATACCTCTTACCACATCCTGTACTCAGCACTGTGGTTCCTATGCCACAGGTGCATGATTTTGCACTTTTGACACTGAACCCCAACTTCCATGACCTTGACAACTTTTTCAGTTTCTCTAGATCCCTGTACATTTTCTGCACCCTCTCCAAATGCAGAATTTGCTGACACCTGAAAAAAACATACCTTCTCCACTAGTTTTTCTTGTTGCCAATAAAGATATTGAAAATGACTGGTCCCATTATGGAACCCATGGTTTGCTCTCCCATTGTTCTAGTGAGTCCTGTTAACTACCACACCCTGTTTCCTATTGGTTAGCCAGATTCAAACACAATCTACCACTTTGAACCCCATTCCTAAACTGGTCAATTTCCTCATCAGCGTTCTGTGTGGCACAGTGTTGAAAGACTTGTTGAAGTCTAGACAGGCCATGTCTGGCAGATGAGGCACACTGGTTGGACTTGAGTAGGAGGAAACACGTTATCTGTGCCGTCTGTTTTCAGCCTTTGCAGAGTGTGTAAGAGGCCATTTAGCACCATACACTTTTGCTTAAAGCTGAAGCAATTCTTTCACGGTGATTTGCATATACATCCCAGGATACATTGCATTATGGGGATATGTGTAATTTTAAATTTTTTTAAATTCTATTTCCAGCTCTCAATCTAGGCGGGGATTTACCCTTTGTTGCCTGCAGACACACAACCCCAAACACCATACACAGTTTGGAAGTCCACACTGGGGTTGTGGTGCTCATGAAATCTTCAGTAACTTTTTCTCACAAAATCAGGCACTCACCAGCATACAGAAAAGGTTAAAACTACTTGTAGATTTAAATAAGTAGCATATTTATTTATCACATAAAGGCAGCCCAAAAGGGAAAACTCTTGACACATTTCAGATCAATACTGGACCCTTCATCAAAAAGCTGTTTTACCTAAAAATCACAAGCCAATAAACACATAACATCAAACTGCCATTAACTGTGACTTCATAATTATTTCATTTAAATCCATTGGTGCAAATACCCTACCTGTCACAATCCTGTTAGGTGTTTAACAATTAAAACTCCAAACCTTAAATACCTCATAGATTCACAAATGAAACACCTTAAAACTACTTGTGTGTAAAATACATAAATATAAATACTATAGTGCAACACATCATATTATTAGAAGATCTCTGAAACAGGCAGGGTGGTGGTGGGAGGAAGAGGGGAGACAAGAAGGGAAAGGAGGAGAGGGAAAAAGGGAAAAAGAAGAAGAGAAACACATATATACATAAGGAGGGATAAAAACATATTAGGAAATGAGCACACATTATTATTTAGCTTCTTTTACAATTGCAATTACTCCTTACAAAGTGCTGTACCTCTATACAGTGATCGATGGTGCTGTACTATATTATGCTTTCTATAGAACCTAAGACTTTAACTTATTATACATATTCAAGATACCTGAATATACTTGTATACAATACATGGAATTAAAAGAGTCAAAATTAAAATTACCGGACTAGAGTGTGAGGTTAAATGTTTGAGAAATCAAATGCCCAACCAAACAATAGACAATGTGAATGTATCTATTATTCAAAATGAAGTAACCAAACAATAAAAGAGCCTCAAAATGGCAGAGGGAAAATGAAGAAGGGGAGGATTGTAGCAACATGTAAGTTTAATGAAAATAGAAAAAAGGGTAGGAGAGCGATGAAATTTGAAATACCAACAGAAAACAAGTATGCCCCACTTTTGAAATTAATAGATAATTTGGAGGACCAAGCATAGGTTCTGGATATTGTTGATGATATAGACACCTAGGGAGAAGTTGATAAAGGAATAGATACCATACCTGATAACATTATGGATACTGACGGAATAAACCACCCACAGAAACAAGTGTACATTTTAGGAGATTCAGTTATAAAGTATACAGATAAATATACCACAAAATACAAAAAAGAATATGTGATGAGTAATACCTTCCCAGGAGCAGGACTAAGTGACATCATAACCCTTCTGCCCAGTATAATGAAAGTACAGTAAGTCACAGCAAACCACTTGTGGTAATCCATGCTGGTACTAATAGCAGGGAAGCAGGGAACTACAGACCAGTCAGCCTCACCTCGGTAGTGGGGAAGATCATGGAAGCACTACTGAAGGAGAGATTGGTGGAACATCTGGTTGTCAATGGACTACAGGACCCAAGGCAGCATGGTTTCACCGGGGGAGGTCATGTCAGACCAACCTCATTGAATTTTTTGACTGGGTGACTAGGGAGGTGGATCAGGGGAGGGCAGTGGACATGGCCTATCTGGACTTCAGCAAGGCCTTTGACACTGTGCCACATAGAAGACTATTACACAAACTGAGGAATATGGGTGTGGGCAGGACAGTAGTGTGGTGGGTAGGTAACTGGCTGGGTGGCAGGACACAGAGGGTGGTGGTAAATGGCTGTCACTCCACAGAGGGAAGAGTGACCAGTGGGGTACCACAGAGATCAGTGCTGGGACCGGTCCTATTGAACATCTTCATCAGTGACATTGTGCAGGACCTAGAAGGCAGAATTTCACTGTTCGCTGATGACACAAAGCTCTGTAACAGAGTAGACACACCAGAGGGTGTAGACAGAATGAGAAGGGACCTGCAGAAACTTGAAGAATGGTCAAGGGTTTGGCAGTTGAAATTCAATGCAAAGAAGTGCAAGATAATGCATATGGGGCACAAAAACCCTGGCACAATATATAGTTGGGGAGTGAGGATAGCATGCACCAAGCAGGAAAGGGATTTTGGGGTTGTCATCTCTGATGACCTCAAATGAGACAAACAGTGTGACAAGGCAGCAGGTAAAGCAAATAGGATGCTGGGATGTATAGGCAGGGGCATCACCAGCAGGAAAAGAGGTCATAATTCCGCTATACAAGACACTAGTGAGGCCCCACCTGGAGTACAGTGTACAGTTCGGAGACCATACCTACGTAAGGACATAGACAGGGTAGAGAAGGTTCAGAGGAGGGCAACAAAGATGGTGCATGGATTGCATCACAAGTCCTATGAAGACAGGTTGAAGGAACTGAACATGTACTCCCTGGAGGAGAGGAGGAGAGGGATATGATAGAGACATACAAGTATCTTACAGGGAGGAACAGGGTGCAGGAAAACACTATTTTTAAGTGAAAAAGATGTTCCAGGACTAGAGGCATGGGATGAAGTTGGAGGAGGACGATTCAGAGGAAACATGAGAAAGAATTTCTTCACAGAATGGGTGGTGGACAAGTGGAACACCCTGCCAGAGGAAGTGGTGGGGGCTGAAACAATCACGGGATTTAAGAATGCATGGGATAGACATAAAGGAATTCTGGAGGTCAGGGGTAAGGGGCAACAGACTTCTAGGAAAACAAACTGAACTTACAAGCTCAAATGGGCAGACTGGGTGGGCCATAGGCCCTTATCTGCCGACACTGTCTATGTATCTATGTATCTAATCAGAATTAATAACTGGCTAAGACAATGGTACCATATAAAGGGTAGGAATTGCATTAAAACTTGGAAAACAATTTTTGGAAAAAGGAAACTATATTGCAGGGATGGACTACATCTTACTAGGAAGGGGAGTAATCTTCTGGGAGACATGTTTTGTGCTTATATCAATAACAAGACTTTAAACTAGATGCAAAGGGATAAAGGGGCTCAAAACAAGACACAAATTATGTGAAGAAAGGTATAGGCAAGAACAACTTATTGAGTAATAGCATGCATTCCCCCAAGGCTGGTCATGATGTTACAACAAATAATACTCCTGTAAATCTGAAAACCTTATTAATTATTAGAGTCCCGTGAAATTATTTTTATTTGTTATCATTTTTCTTTTTTTCTGGAATTTCTTGTTATTTCTTTTTATTCATTGTATATTTAGGTTTATTTCTTGTTATCACATTTACATTCATAAACTACCTCAAAATGACCTTATACACACCAGAAATCATATTCCTAGTATAAGGTATTGTATTAAGCAGCATTATGCTGTGGTCTTGCAAGGTTTTGTGACTAAAACAATTCCACTGTTGCTTCCTTGTGGAACACGTCTGTGGTAACAATGGAGTCTAAACAACAACTGCTGCAAGCATTTATTTAGCTCTTACCCACCAAAAAGCATTTTTTTTCACTTTATTCATGTGTTTTTTTTCATTTTATTCCTTTTATATGCTGAATTTCTTGCTATTAATTGTTATGTCTTGAATTTCTTGTTATTTCTTCTTATACCTTAATTTCTTGTTATTTCTTATTTAAGAAAAACACGCGTCTCTACTAATTAATACAAGAAGTTTGGGGAATAAGAAAAACGAACTTGAGATTCCATTACATAATGACATCATCTAAATATTTTATTTATTTATTTTCTTTATGTCTTTGGTTACCCGGTAGGTGCACTGATCCAAAGGATCATTTTTAAGTATGACTTGGGCCACAAAGATGGTACAAAAGTACATACAATACAACACATGATATGGAATACAGGCTTCAACAACACAGTAAAAAGTATTGCACACAATGGCCCCAATGCATGTTGGAGCAGGAAATATGCAACTGAGACATGCATCCCACTGCAGCTATGCACCTGCAGACAGATGCAGAGTGGCAGCATTCACCACTGCCGGCCACCTGTCTATGGCCCCACCCCCCTGCATGCAGGTCTGTGCAGGTTGGGCAGGGGCAGAGTTGCAAACCCAGCCAGGCATCCAATCAGATGCCCAGCATGGGTCCAACAGTGAATCCTTTATGCAGTGGGGCATGCATTGGCAGCACACCCCATGGATATCTGAGGATTGGCAGCCATGGTTGTTGGTAGGATGGCAATGCTGCCAGCCCTCTGAAGGCACTGCAGTGTTGCAGTGGGACAGGGACATTGTTGAGTGGCAGAGGGGGGAACAGAATCACCAGTAGTGGGAAGGGGGGGATCACATGCAGTGCTGCAGTGGGGGAACAGCCTTTTGTTTGTGCCCCTGTGACGGGTACAGGTTTTGTGTAGGGAGCCACCACACTCACCACTGTGTACTGGGGTGGGTGGGTGGCATCAGACCACCATTTGCTGTGGCTCCAGAGTGTCATTGGGCAGTCCACC
This sequence comes from Neoceratodus forsteri, assembly GCA_016271365.2. Classification (NCBI taxonomy): domain Eukaryota; kingdom Metazoa; phylum Chordata; order Ceratodontiformes; family Ceratodontidae; genus Neoceratodus; species Neoceratodus forsteri. The sequence goes on from CM028131.1 coordinate 587,583,177, forward strand.
CTGTCCTGTGACATGTCCCAGGGTGTAGGGGAGTTACAGCAGGGTTCTCCATGGTGTACCCTGCACCCCTATGCACCTCTATGACCAGCACTAAACACCTTAGTGCATGGCGTGTAGTGCCAGCCTACCCCAGCGCATTGCTCTTCAGTGGCCAGGGAATTAGGTGTGCATGTACTGCATGCCCCCATGGTGCACCCCACATGGGGGGCACAATGGGTGCAGAGTGACTACAAGCACCAGATGTGTGATGTATAGCCTTTATTTCCCTACATGCATGGGGTCAATGATTGTAGATAAGGGTAGTATAAGTATCCAGTGCATTGAGTAGGTTAGTACACAATAAAATCAATAAAATGTGCAATGCATTGAATAGGCTGGTACATAGTTAGGATATGCAGTGGATTGAGTAGGTTGGTACACAGTTTAGACAGAAAAAACAGCGAATCATGAAATGCTGGACCCCACACAATAAACAAAAGTTGATGAGGCAATGCTGGGGGGTCAAATGAGTTGAGTACCAAGCAGAGAGTAACAATATGTAGGGGAGGGGATGAAAGGGGGATACTAAAGTGGAGGAGGAACCATGCTACCCAGGAGGGCAAGAGCATTTGTCTGCCATCAGCAGACAGGCTTTGAGATGGATTTTGAAAGTGAGGTGAGAATTGGCCATGAGAAAGGACACTTGTAATTCATTCCACAGGGTGGTGCAGAAAAGGAGAGGGCTTTACTGTCCATGGCAGTGGAGACTCTGGGCACTACCAGTGGGGGAACTGATGATCTGTGGAGGCATCTGTGTGCTACTCTGCCCTATAGGAGGGAGGCACATGGGGGCAAATTGTCACCGCTAAGATTGTTGTCAATTATACAGCCTAGGGCATAGTCAAATTGGCCTTGGAGAGGGAGCCATCCAAGAGATTGACACAAATCAAAGTGGTGCATAGAGTAAAGAGTCTGGAGTATGAACCAACAGATGCTAAGATAGACTGAGTTAAGTCTGGAGCACAGGGGAGTGGATTCATGGGAGAAAAAAGGGATAGCAATAATCAATAAGGGGGAGAAGGTTGCCTTGGGTGATGGCTAGGCATGCCTCTGAGGTCAGGTAGTGGTTCTGTCAGTAGACAGGCCCTAGTTTCTGGTTAACTCTACATACAATATTGTTGATGTGTTCCTTGAATGATAGAGATGTGACTGTAGGGTTATGTAAAAGTATTTGAAGCTGGGGATGTTTTCCAGAGTAGAACCTTCAGTTACGAGCACTTTTCCTTATAGTCGCCAATTGGATGAGCTCCCCCACTCCAAGTAGCCTTGAGTGCTGCCCATAGGAGGCCACCAGCTGAGACTGATGCCTGATTAAAATGTATGAACTATGTCAGAAATTGTTTAAATTGGGCTACCAATGCAGCGTCTTTTAGCAGTAAGTTATTTAAAGACCATGTGTGTGATCTTAATGTTAGATGCAGAGGTTCCATGGATAGTACCACCGAGGAAAGATATGATAAAACCCTTGCTTGAATCTGACAATCTAAAATAAATGGAAGCAACGATTTAGTGGCTAGAAAACAGTCCAGTCTTGAATACACCCAATGGGCAGCAGAATAAAATGTGAAATCTTTGAAGGCAGGATTAACCAGTTGCCAGGTGTTGACAAGCCCAAGGTGGTCAAAAAACTCATATAGAGACCTTTGGGCTGGAGACAGCCCTGTTTTGTTCCTATAAGATCTTTCCAGGTTATTAGCAAATACTAAGTTCCAGTCTTCACCTATTAACATGGTGAGATGGTTGAGGGGCACCTGAGCAGAGGCCAACTGTGGAAAAAAAGAAGGAGAATCAGTGTTGGGTCCATACATAACTACTAGCACCAACTCAAAGTGCCCAACCTTGCCCTGTACAAACAAAAATCTACCTTCCAGATCTTTTATTTCATGTAAAGATTTAAATGGAAAAGCTTTCCCCACCAGGAGTGCCACCTCCCTTTGTCTGGGGCTGTTGCCCACTCCAATGGCTTTGCCACCCACAATTTACATAGCTGGGTGACATGCATCTCTGGGAGATGTGTTCCTTGGAAGAACTCCAGATGAGGTGAAAACTTATTTAGATGTTTTAAAATCATATATTTTTTTCTTGTTTTCCCTCCCCCTTTAATATTCCAAGACATCACATTTATGCTATTGGCCATAGCTATAAAACATCAGTTTTGAGACCCCTGCCTAGTGTTGGACTGGTGCATGTGGGTGCCCCTCCACCCCTGCCGCTTCCCTAAACATGACCTCACTATATATCCTTCCCCACTCATACACAAGAGATCTAAAATAATCCCCTGCATAAGAAATAATGTGCCTCTACCCTGGGCCTTATGCCCTCTCCTAACTCTCTGATCCATGGCAAGTTCTGAGGAAGCCTACCAAAACCCCATATTTCAAAAACTTCAGACCACAAAAAAAAGCCTCTATGTATGAAATTCCATGCACCCCCCCCCGTCCCCACAGTTATGTAACTCCGCTATGACATTTAAATACAAGGTAATTTCTAAATTGTAAGACCTCCAGCATATCACTGAGTAAGTGATATATAAATGTTACTCTCCATTCTAAGCAAAAAGGAAACTTTTTGCTGGCCCTTGTTTAAACAACTTGCTTGACCTCTAACAGCCTTCCCAAACCAAGTAAAAATAGGGCTCATAACTCCCTAAGACAGGGGGAAAATAAAACTGAGAAAAAAATCTAGCCACCCTTTATGTTGCTAGTGAGGGACCTTGCCCTATCCAATTACAGACCTTCCTCAAATAAAGATTCTAAAATAAGACTGCTAACTCTTAACATTAGGAAGAAAGAAAGAAAAAAAAGTGAGGCAGTTTATCTGGGGCCTGTCCCAAAAAGCTTTAAGGTATTCAATTGGTAGCTCTAATTTGCACGTGGGAAAACACTTCTCTTACTAAAGGACCCAACTTCACTCCCACAGTACAAGCTGGAGTGTCCTACAAGAGTACAGTATGTAACCACTATTTATGTTTTAATGCTAACACCACAAGAATCAAACATCAAAACCAACCCACAACTCAAACAAACTAGGTTGGTTACAATAGAACTCTAGTAACAATGCTGAAAAGACCATCCCCACTTAAACAAAAGTAGGGAAGTAAAGTCAGTCCCCTCTTTATGGCATCTCCAAACTGATCGAGAGCACCATAACTGTCCATAACTTAGTTCACACAAAAAATAGAAAATTCCAGAAACTTTAAGCTCTGTAATGAAATTAATTAGATTACTAATACTACAATACAGGCTGCATTATTAAATTAAGTAAAACCCCAAGCACAAAGTTCCATAAGTCTAATACAGTGAACCATTTAAAAGTAATGTCCTGACAGCTGAAAATAGGGAAACTAAACTGGCAACTTCTATAAAACACAGGTGGGCCCATAATGGACCTTACTGATTCAAGTTTAGGCCAAAAATAAAATAACATACTGTCCTTTTTTACCCAGTTTTTAGGGTCCAAAAGCACAGTTAAAAGGATATGCTGTCGTCCTCAAATTTTATGTCTACATAAAAGCTTGTCGCAGTCAGCAGTTCCACCAGTCAAGAATAGACCAGTTGTGGGCCAGAGCCCTCAACTAGTTTTTTTTACCGAAGAGATCCAGGAAGATCTTTCTTAATTATATCATAGCTTGCTCTGCCATCTCAAACCAGTGAGTGCCCCCCCCCCCCCGATGTAGAATCCACATCCAGTCTAGATGGATATAAGAGCCCTTGCTTGATCTGCTCATCCTAAAGCTTCAAAGTCAGGGTCTAAATTTGACTTTCACCTAATGAACCTTGAGTATCATGTCCTGTACCAAACGTAGCTTCTTCAAAGCCAACTGTAGACCCACTAATTTTCTGACCTCCTTTAAAATAAAATCCTGGTCTGGAAAGTTCAGTAACTTGAAAATGAAGGGTTGGAGGGGCTCTCTAGGAACAGGCTTGAAATGTAGGGCCCGATGAGCCTTCTCGATTATATAGACAGAGCCATTAGGACAGGGGCCAACTATTTTGGTACAAAACATCTGTATAAAGTTAATAATGTTGGCCCCCTCCTCGGCTTCCAGGAGACTGATCAGTGCCATATTATTCCTCCGATTGCGACCTTCAAGGTCAGCTAATTAATCCTCCAGCTTACTAAAAGTTCTTTTGAGGGGTCACAGTTTCAGGAATGAACTTGTGTCGCTCATCTTCCAGAGAAGAAATGTGGGCCTCCATGTCTGATACGTGCTGTGTTAGAGCCTTTGATACAGGCTTTAAATCCTTCATGTCAACTATTAGGGCAAAAAGCACTTCCTTAATTGTGTGTTACTCCATATATATATTTTTGGCTTGGAGAAAGATCCTAAGGGACCAGAGTATATGGGGAAGCTGGAGAAGTGCTTCAGCGTGGCTGCTTGGCCTCCAGCTCAAGGAGTGGTTCCTCTTCCTGCACAGGTTGTTCCTGGAACAAGCATGTTTGTTGGACAGAAATATCCATTGTTGACTCTTTAGGACAAACCACAGACATGCTAGTAAGATAGATACCAGCTGGAGCTGATTTTAAAATTATTTGAGGCAATTAATAGCAAAAATCTTCAAGTTAGATAGGAGCTCTTTTCCCTTGCTCCTACCCTGACTCCTGCATCACATGGCTCCTGGAAATATCAATAATATATAAATCATGACTTTTTGGCCTTTTCTGTGCTCTCACCTACATCCAAGATGGTATGGAATTTTGTTATGAAGCTTTCAGGGCAAAAGGGGTTTGTACTATGGGTGTTCCTTTCAAAAGGTTTGTGAAAAAAAAATATTCGCTTCAAGAGTCATAATATTTAGAAACTTGGTTTCTGAGCATGCTCAGTAAGGTTTCAGAAATAAGCCTCTGATACAACCTAATAAAAATCTTTGTTTGCAAGCATTTTTAGGTCTCAACTAATGTGTTTTGGGGTCAGAAGAAAAAACTTTTAGATTGTGATTGCCTTCCTCTTGTGTTTTTTTCTAGGCTAAGTTCCACAGGGGCCTCATCATCTGGAGCAAGAAGCTGGTGTGAATGTTTTACAGTCTGCATAAGTACCTATGGCTACAGAACTGCTGGTCACCCAGAGGGGCCTGCTTGAACTTCAGCAGACAAAAGTAAAGTAGCAGTTTAGGTAACATGAATTTCTATCTGCAGCTGTAGAAGTCAGTGTGCATGTCTTAAACTTGCAGCTGCAGAATCACTGGCCCATAATCGGTATGCACTTCTAAGACAGAATTGTTTGGCATCCTTTCCCAAGCATCTTTAGATCATAACTAATTGTGTTTTGGGGTCACAGGAAACATATTTTAAGTTGTAACAGTCACCATCTTTTTTTCCTGGGTAAACCCAACAGGGGCCTGCACTTCTGCAGTCAGAAGGGTTCTAGGTCATAATGGCGATCAAACAGAGGAATAGTGATCGCCATTTAGGCAAGTGTACATCACTGAAAATGAATCACAGAAATGTACACTCACAGTGAACTGCAAGGTGGTGACTGATTTTCTATGTTATGCACCCCCCAGCTCCCCTACATAAGGATTCTCAATTCCAGGGAGGTGCATGTCAGGAGAGGTGAAAAAACTTAAAAGAAAAGAAAATCTGACATGACGCAAAAAGCGATTGCTCCCCAGAACTGAAACTGGCACCCTCCCAACCCTAGCCTGCCACCTACCCACTTTGCCACATGGCTGGCTCAGCAGCCAACCACTGCACTACACCCCACATATCCTCCCTCCCCTTCTGCCCGTCGGGTGGTGTGGTCCCTTCCCCCTGCATGCATGTACATACAGTGACATCCTGTCACTGTATTCCCCTACCCCTGAATTTGGTTGTTACCCTGCCAGGTAGCCCAGAACACAGGTGCTGTGATTAAGTTGCCCTTTTTGTAAGCGTTCAATTGTGGCTGCCATGTTCATTGGATACCAGTCAGAAGTCAGTGTATATGTGTGTGTGTGTGTGTGTGTGTGTGTGTGTGTGTGTGTGTGTGTATTACAGTGTGCATTAGAAGCTATGGCTGTGGAAGCATTGTCCCCTTTAGGGTTTACATTTATGCAGACAGAAGAACTGTTGTAGTTTGGTTATCATGGATTTGTATCTTTGCTGCAGGGGCCTGTGCTTCTGGAGACAAAAGTAGTGTTGTGATTTGTGTATCATGAATTTATAACTGCTGCAAGAAGCGACTGTGTATCTCTTGTGGTGTACACACTACAAAGACAAATCTATGAAGGTAGCACATCAATGCTACTGCATTAGTGTCATCAGGAACTTTTTTGTATGTTTTCAACTTACATGATGATGGCTGCCAGTGGTTGCTTGTGTGGCCATGTCCTTTTTTCACTTTGGGGATGGTTCGGTTGGAAACCCTAATGCCACTTTTCTGTACTTTTTGTGGGTTAAGTTTCTCCCCTAACAGCTGCATTAATGAAGTTTTATGCAAAGAATATAAATATATACACTCAGTATACTCCAGCACACTGCAGCATTTCTTCAGTACAGATCAAATGTATGATCACCAAATATATATATATATATATATACACAGTATATATGGGATACATGGTGGGCAGGAGTGTGATATGGAAAATACTGGATACTCACGAGTGCCAAAGGCACGAGTGAGAGTATCAGGAGGTCACGATGCAGGAGTGAAAATATTTTCCATAGCACACGACTGCACATTCTGTGTCCAATTTATACAATAGGTGTTTCCAGAACTTTCTATGATTTTGTTCACTTTATCTTGGGAAATAAAGAAGACACAGGACAAAAAAATACAATTCGGCTAAAACAAGCTGAGACACTAATTTGCCATTTGGGATGAAGCAGGCTATATTCATTGGTAGTTGTGGTATTCATGGATGTGAAAGGCTTTGCTCTTGTTTTGGCTTCTTGTCAGTATGAAACTGGATGCTATTAGCTTGCTTTGTTCTCTGCAGGAACACAATATGCTTTTCTAGGGCTAGTAGGTGAGTTGCAGGTGGAATTGATATACTGATTAGTTTCCTAGGCTACTGAGGGTTTGGTGGAGTTCCTTCCTGATTGCTGTGTTAGAAAAACCTGCCTAGAGTGATTATATCTACTTCAGCAGAGTCCAGATGAGTTTTCTGACTGGTCAGGATGTAATTAAGAGATCAGGATAGTGAGTGTTTTAGGCAGGGTTTCAGCCTGTCATCAGCACAGTAATAATATCAGCCTGTGAGGCAAGCACAATATGTATAAATGTAAAATATCATCACACTGTGATAATATTCCTGGTAAAAAAAATCACAGTGTGATTTTCTACCAGAATTTACATCACTGTGTGTAAGATACATTGATTTATCCACTACTCATTTGTCTCACCCCTATTGTATAAATATATATATATATATATATATATATATATATATATATATATACACACACACACACACTCTAAAAATAATCTGCATTGATGCACCAATTAGGGTTCAGTTTGTCACAACAAAAGTTGGAGCCTCCATTTCTGCAGAAAAAAGAAGTCTTGCCATTTGGGTACCATTTCTATATGCAGTAGCACAAGTACAGGTCACACAGATGCATATACATTTGCAAATAAAATTTGGTGTGTATGTCTTACACCTGCAGCAGGACTCTGAGATGCCTGCACATCTGCAAACAAAAGTAATGCTGCTCTTTGTGTTTCATGGATTTTGTGGGTCCTGCATTTTAAAATCTAGAGCTTGGTGTGTACTGTATGTCTTATACTTGTGACTGCAGAAATGCAGGCCCCATGCTGGCATCTGCTTCTGCAGCCACAGGTATGTATATGTCTTACACTGTGCATGAGTGCCTGTGGCTACAGAAGGGCCAACCACACAGGGGTCTGCACATCTGCTGACACAAGAACTCTTGTAATTTGGGTATCATGTATTTGTATCTGTATCTGTGGCTGCAGGAGTTTGTGCTTCTGTAGAGAGAAATAATGTTTTGGTTTGAGTACTGTGGATTTCTATATGGAAGCAAAAATGAGTGTGTATATCTTGCAATATACATGCTGCCCATACAAATCAATGAATGTTGCACATCAGTGTTAATGCATTTGTGTCATCTGGAAACAGCTGATTGTTGTTTGTCTTACCTGATGATGGTTGTCTGTGGTTGCTTGTGTGGTCTTGTCCTTTTGCTGATTGAAGGGTGGAAGCTAGGAGTAAAAATCCTAACACCACATTTCCCTTATTTTGTGGCATTAAGCTGAACCCTAACTGGTACATTAATGCAGTTTTTTTACAATAAACTTCCTTTCTTGTTGATATAGTAAAACTGGATCTTTATTCAGGCAAGTCCCATTGGGGCCTCTGTGCACAGCTGCAGATGCACAAAACACTATGAACCCTGAACTAAGGAAGGTTCTATCTGCATTTAAGTGTGACACATGAATTCCATTTTTGGTGTGAATAGAAAATGTTCATGTTGCAAATTTTTGTTTTGCTCTTTAGTATTGCATTTAAATGTGTGACGTGAAACTTATTTTGAACCTACATCATGAACATGGTTTCTAGAATGTGTTAAATCCCTCCCAAAATGATGTTTTGCAGAGCAACAGTAAAATCACCCTATCAAATGTACTTGAAAATTCCCACCATCCTTGTTCATGAGGTGGGGTCATGTAAACAGTATAGTGAACATTTAGGACTAAATATTGTAAAACAGCTAAATTATGAGTAAAAGTACGTGAAACACAAAAATAGAATTGTTATGTCACATATTTTAGTGTTGCACATTGAAATACCACACCAAAATGTGCCACACGTAAATGTATGTGTTGTGAATTTATTAGTCAAGCTTCAAAATCTGCTTTGACCTATACCTTAAAATTCAAACCATCCAGCTGGGTGGGCTGGAATGGATGGGTGGGGGGTCTCTCCTACTTCTACTCATAACTAGAGTTAGGCCCAAGGACCCCAATGTACACCCTGATGCCTGTTGGTGGGGGCAGGCTGGGGTGGGGTGCAAGGGGTGGGAACCCTAAAATCACATTTCTTCACTTTTTTCACTGTCGAAGAACCCTAACTGATACATGAACAAAGTTTTTTTTGCATAGAATATACATATATATATTCATGGCAAATAAATTCATTTATGCATCAGGTAGGATTGTTGCACAGTGACAAAAGCCAGGAAATTTGATGTTAGAGTTCCCACCCCTTGCACCCCTCCTTGCACCCCACCCCCACCAACAGGCTTTGGGGTGTGTGCTGGGGTCATCGGTCTGAACTCTCACCCCATTCCACGTGTAAACAAGCTGAGGTGGTGCAGGATTGGAGAATGGGGTGAGAGTTAGGACTGACAACCCCAATGCACACCCAAATGCCTTTTGGTGGGGGTGGGGTGGGCAGAGGGTGCAAGGGATGGGAATTCTAACATCGAATTCCCTGGCTTTTGTCACTGTGGAACAACCCTAACTGATGCATTAAACAGAGTTTCTTGGCATGAATATATGTATATATATATATATAAATTTATATTATAGTGGCACAGTAGTGCCACTATAGTTAGGGTTGAGTACCCCATTTAAGGTTAAACTCTGGAGTTTGACAGCGTAATACTGTAACTTTGTCACTGTATGATGGTTACAGTAACCATTTCTGTTTCCAGTTGCGTTACCATTACTGAAGGGTCCAGTGCTCCACCACCACATTCCATTCACTATTTATACTCCACATTCTCAAAAAGAAGGGAAATTCATTGCAAAACACTCCATTTAATGCATCAGTTAGGGTTGTTCCACAGAAACAAAAGCAAGGAAATTCGATGTTAGGGTTGCCACCCCTTGCACCCCACACCCACCTCACCACCACCAACATGCATTGGGGTGTGCATTGGGGTCATTGGCCCTAACTCTCACCCCATTCTCCTATACTGCAGGGCCTCAGCTTATATACACATGGAATGGGATGAGAGTTAGGCCAATGACCCCAACGCACACCTGATGCCTGTTGGTGGGGTGGGGTGGGTGTGGGGTGGAAGCGTGGACAACTTAACATTGACTTCTTGTTTTGTCAATGTTCATCTCTCATCTGATGACGTCAAGAGTTTCTGCCATGAATATGTATATTAGAGGCAAAACTCTGTTTAATGCATCAGTTAAGGTTGTTACACAGCGACAAAAGTGAGGAAACTCGAGTGTTGGGTTGATACCCCCCCCCTTATTTCACCCACCAAACCAGCATTGGAGTGCGCATTGGGTGCGTCAGCCCTAACTTTCACCCCATCACATGTGTAAAGAAGCAGAGGTATAGGAGAATGTGGTGAGAGTTAAGACCAACGACCCCAACGCGCACCCCCATGCTGGTTTGGGGGTGGGCTGGGGGCTCCAAGGGGGGCTTTCAACCCTAACACTGAATTTCCTCACTTTCATCTCTGTGGAACAACCTGAACTGATGCATTTTTTGCCTCTAACTTCCCTTCTTTTTGAGAATCGGGATGATAAATAGTGAATGGAATGTGGTGGCTCCTGCCATGTGATGTCTTGTTACATAGTAACAGGAACTGCAAAGCAAATGCAAGCTGCAATGGTTACGCACATGGTAAAGCAAACGTAAATGGTAATGCAAACTGTAATAGAAATGCAAGCGTAAAGTGACAGCGAAGCAAACAGTGACGCAAACGGACATGCAAGCGCATACAAAAACACAACTGGTAATGTGCACAGTGATGACACCGGTATTGTGAATGCAAATGTTAAGTGTTACAGCAACAAGAACGCCAAAGGGAGCAGAAACGAAAATGCGAATGGAAGCATGGATGTAAAAGCGAACCGTAATGTGCACAGCACAGTACCACAATTGTAAACACAAATGGTAAAGTTAACATGAAGAATAACAATCAAAGAAACAGAAACAGGCACGCAACGCATAAACGCAAACTGTAACACGCACGGTCACATCACTGCAATTCTAAATGCAAATGGTAATGGTAACAGCAACAATAATGCCAAAGGAAACAGAAACACAAAAGGAAATGCAAACCATAATGCGCACAGGCACAGTAATGCAATAGGAAAAGCAAATGGTAACAGTAACAGCAATGAAGATGCAAAACGAAAGACAAACGCAAACGCAAACAAAAGGGCTGCCATAAACGCAAATCGCAATGCACACGGTGATGCAAACTGAAACACAAACACAAACAGTAGTGTAAATGCAAATGGTAACAGTAACGCAAATGCAAGCACAAACGAGAACGCAAAGGATAACTCACACGGTGGCGTACACGGGAACGTTAACACAAACAGGTACGTAAACGCAAGTGGAAACAGTAACTGTAACATTAATAGAAGCACATACCCAGGTTTTCCCAAATAGCTGCATAGAGCAACACAGTGTGTACAAAGAATGCATACATAATAATGGACCACGGAGCTGAAAATGAGGTGTTGGAATACTAAATTGCTTATATCTCAGTAACTGTATGACGTAGGGAAAAAAGAATTCACATGATTCATGATTTTCCTGGCTACATTTTTGCTAAATGCATAGCCATAGGCTATACATTGTCATGACAAAAATTCCGTATCTCATGCCATTTTCGAGATACGAGCCCCGAAAGGCATGGTGTATGCTGCCATGTTAGTCTATGGGAAAAAATGCCAACTTCTGAGTACCATAACTTCACAGTCATGCAATATTTATTCACCAACCCACCAAAAGGCACATCTGTGAGAAGTTGACTGTCTTCCCTCCAAATTTCAGCTCAAAAGACCAAACCGTTCTTTTGCAGCAGGGTGGCAAAGAACTGCTGTCATTTTGGCCATAGTCTGGAAAAGTAGTGTCGTGATTTGCAAAAGCTTTCGCAAAAATTTGCAAAAGTGTCATGAGTGCGACACTACTCTGCGACACTACTTTTTTCCAGAAATTTGAAAAACATAGTTCTAGGTTGTTTAACCCCAAAATAAAGACATGCCTAGCATCCTCAGGGCTCGACTATGTAAACACAAAAATAATTGTGTCCCTAGATGGTCTCAATTGTAAATGCCAAGCATTTTTCTGATCAGCAACTGAAAACAAAATGGCAGATTTGTGACAGTACTAGGGCCATTTGCGACACTAAAAAGTGCATTTGCGACACTGTTGAAATTTTTAACTTTTCCCATTGACTTATAATGGAAACTTGTTTTTTGAATAACTTTTGAACCATTTAATATTTTTTCATGAAATCTTCAAAAGGCACATCAGGGATGCTGGCCACATGTTCTCTGAAGTTTTTGGACCAGTCATGCAAACTGTGCAACCTGTAGGTGAGAGCAAAGAATTCACCAAAAACCATAAACGCATGCACAGATCTTACTTAATAACTCTGCAGCTGTATATCTGACCAGTATGAAAGTTGGCGTATCCCAAGATGTATGGTTCTTGATCTTTTATTCCAAATTTCAGGCAAATCCGTTGAACAGTGGCAAAGTTATTAAGGGGCACAGTTTGACCCTTTAACCTTAAAAGGGCTACTCAACCCTAACTATGGTATCACTACCGTGCTACCATTATATATATATATATATATCAGAAGAAGATCTTGTCTCCCTTCTTAGTAGCCTGTGCTATTTCTTACTCCATTTTTGCATTAGCCCCTCTGATGGCTTTCCCATCTTCTCTCTGTATCTCCAGATAATTCACAAAAAATAATTACAGTTAGTGTTTTAATTAGAAAAAAAATGTATTGTTTATGTTGAAAAATTATTGAGACAGACTTTAGCAAACTCACCACATGCATAAGAGATGGCGCGCGCTCTTGGCGAGACATGACAAAAAAAGAACCATAAGATAAAAAGTTGTGAATACCACTGAGGAAGTCAAAAGCACTTTGCTTTTTCATGCATAAGTTACATGAAAATGTTTAAAAACTGTAGTGAAACTATAGTGATTTATTAAGTTCTACGCAAACAAAATGTTTACAGGCACAAACACCAGTAAATAAGGTTTTAAAAAAACAGTGGGCATTTAATACTACAATGTCATACATTAACAAAATATTATACGGCAACAATGAGCACCAAGGTCCCCACAGTCAAGTGTGGGGCTGGTCCCGATGTACACTTTTCTGTGCAAAAACATTGTCCATAACGTCACCCCACAATGGTGACTTCTGTGAATGTGTGAGCATGATTTGTCTAGCCTGTTTACTAATGAAACATTCCAATTGTATAGTTGGAATCTGTACCTTTAAGGTAAGGTAAAAATGCATTTAAAGACACCCATTCCAGGAGGCTCTGGGCGCTGTACAGATAAATAAACACATATTCATAGTACATCAATAAAACATAAAAAAAAGTTCTAAACATACATATATTTATAAACACAAAACATTGACCGTACTACTCAAATCGGAAATCATAGGTCAATAACTTAATCTAAAAACGCCTGGGTGAATAGGAGTGCTTTAAGGCGGGCCTTGAAAACCTCCAAGGTGGGGGTCTCCTTAACCTCAGAGGAAGCGAGTTCCATAGGATGGGAGCAGCGATACTGAATGCCCTATCACCAGTCAATCCCAACCTCCACATAGGAACTGCTAGGAGGCCTCTACAGGAAGAACGGAGGGAGCAAACCGAGACAGCAGAAACCAGGAGGTCTGACAGGTAACCAGGGCCGTGACTGTGTAAGGCCTTATAGGTGAGATACCCCACCTTGAAGAGGATCCTCCACCTGACCGGCAGCCAATGAAGCTCACGCAACACTGGTGTAATATGGCAAAACTTCGACTGCCCAGTAAGTAACCGGGCAGCTGCATTCTGCACTAGCTGCAGTCTGTGGAGAGTCAAGCCTTGATGTAACCAAGGCATGCATCAAAGTGGGGAGGTCCAGAGGAGGAATAAGGGGCTTTATCCTGGTGATATTTCTAAGATGGAAAAAAAAGGAGTGGATGACAGAGGAAATCTGAGCCTCCATAGTCAAACTCTTATCAAGAATAATGCCAAGATTTCACACCTTTGAGGAGGTCTTCATTGAGATAGAGTCCAGAACAAGTCCAGTCTTTGAATCAGAAGCCAACCTATCATGCACTCTGTTTGACTCCACCACCAATACCTCTGTCTTATCGGGGTTCAGTCGCAACCAGCTAGATGCCATCCAATCATTGATCTTAGCAAGGCAGCTGTTTAACACATCCACCATGTTGGATGTTCCTGGGGCAAATGATAAGTATAGCTGGGTATCATTGGCATAGCAATGAAAACCCAAGCCATACTTCCTAATGACTCCCCCCAGGGGCAGCATATACACTGCAAACAACATTGGGGCCAAAACCGAACCCTGAGGAACTCCGCAAGAAAGGACACTAGGAGAGGAGCAGAAATTCTCCATCACAACCCGTTGCCTCCTATTGGTTAAGAAGGACTCAAACCAGCAGATGACAGTGCCAGTGAGTCTGCAGAGTTCCCTGAGGTGGTCCAGCAATACACAATAGTCTACAGTGTCAAAAGCTGACAAGAGATCAAGAAGAACAAGAATTGTCCTTTCTCCTCGATCTCTAGCCCTGAAGAAGTCATTCTGCACCTGAGCAAGGGCAGTTTCCATGCTATGCCTTGCTTGAAACCCTGACTGGAACTGATCATACAGCACATGAGTCATGAGATGCTCCTCCAACTGAAGCGCCACTACCTTCTCCATAACCTTCGCTAAAAAGGGAAAATTGGAGATAGATCGGTAGTTTGCCCTAACCTTAAGGTCCAAAGATGGTTTCTTTAAGAGTGGTCTCACCAGTGCCTCCTTCAAGGCATCGGGAAATACCCCCTCAGATAAGGAACACCGGACAATCAGGGCAAACACCGGGCCAACGGTGTCGATGTATCTCATCAAGAAACGCGTTGGCACCGGATCCAATTCACAAAAAGTGTGCCTCAGATTGGTCACCACCCCAATAACATCACTTGCATCCACTGCTTTAAACTCCCCCCAATCAGGTGGATCACACTTAGCACTCCTCTGGCTACCGCTGTCAGCTATAACATTGCTGACTGGAGAGACTTCCTGCCGAATAATGGACTCTCTGTCCGAGAAGTACCTAGCAAACTGTTCACATTCAGAATTTGAAAAAACCTTCCTCAGCTGCAGACAGGTGGGATGGAGTAGCCTGTCCACAGTCCGAAAAAGTATAGTTGGCTGGTTCTTCCCGGTGGCAATCTCCTTGGACAGGAACGCTGCCTTCTTAAATTTGATTGTCCCCTGGTATTTATTATAATGCACACACAGGGCCAGTTTGTCCACATCCAGGCCAGACTTCCTCCAGCAGCACTCTAACCTCTGACCCTTTCTCTTCATCTCCCTGAGGTCCCCATCAAACCAAGGGGACCTGAGGTATGAAGATTTGAGTCATACACGGATAGGTGTGAGGGAGTCAATGGCATCTGACAGAACTCTATTATATGAGTCCACCATGAGACCAACACCTCCAACGCATACATTTCTCACATCAGATGGACGAGCTGCCATCTAAAAGCCCTCCATGGTCAATCCCCATAAAGGGTGACAGCTCATCATCTCTGTAGGGAGAGTGCATCCAGTGGGAGCCCCAAACATGAACTGCACCGTGCAATGATCGGACCAAACCACCCGATCAATCCTGAGATTACTTATCTCAAGCCCCAGTGAGAACACCAGTTCCAGCATGTGGCTGCCCTGATGAGTCACAGCAGAAACAGCTTGCGACAGGACCAAAGATGACATAATTTGGAGGCGGTTATGACCAAGCCGAGATGATTCTTCATTGGCCCAAACATTGAAATCCCCCAGAATAATACATCTGAGAGCTTCCAATGTTTTGCCCGGCGACGCATTTGGCAACCTCCTGCAGGAAATTTCCCACTGTCTCAGAAGGGTGATAGACAAGGAAAATCCTGCAACCCGCACCTGGACCCCCACGAATGGTTACACATTCAAAAGAACCCAGGGTTCCCACTGGGTGCACAGTGAAGCCCAGGTCGGATCTAAAACAGATGGCTACATCACCACCCCTAAGTTCCTCTCTGGGGCAGTGCACTACAGTATACCCAGGGGGGGATGGCTGCCTCAAAAACTGGGCCTGCATCATCCCCAAGCCAGGTCTCTGTAATGCAAGCCAGATCGACTGAGGAAACATGGTCAGCAATAAGAATCCTATCAGAGGATGTGTCCCACCATTATCAAACTCACAGATAAAGGCAGGGCTGTGGTGGTGATGGACACACCCAGTTATGTGGCAGAGAGTGAAAGACAATTGGTTGACACAACATTCTTTTAAAAATTGCCAGGGCATGTATAGATAGGGTGTTAAAAGAAGATGTGTCCAATGATTACAATCTAGAGTGGAAATGTATAGTATCAATGGTGGATTCATCAGTGATCCCCATTATATACATGCTACCTAAAATTCACTAACATATTTAGAACCCACATGATAGGCCAATAATATTGGGTACTGTGTGGGTTACAGAAACTGTATCTGATGTTGTTGATGACTTTTTGCACCCCTTTGTTAAATCTTTGCCATCTTATATTCAGCTACTATGGAAACTGAATTTGGTGGAAAACATGGATATGGGTGAGAACTGGTATTTTGCCACCGTGGAAGTGGAAAGTTTGTATACTAACCTTCCATACCAGGGTGGGTTATATGTCATCAGTTTCTATTTAGACCATAGATATGTGAGAATACCTATACACTATTTGCTGTTATTAACTAGACTGATATTGGAAAGTAATATGTTCCTTTTTCATGGAAGATATCACAGACAAATCAAATTAAGTGCCATGGGTGCCACAATAGTGCGAAGTTTTGCAAACCTGAATGTTGGATATAGGGAATCACAGCACCTCTATAGCGGTGCCACAAATCCATTCTTTTCGTATTTGAATTTGTGGTGCCACTATATTAATAATATTTTATAATTTGGAGAGGCAGTGAACAACAACTTGCATGTTTTGTACAATGGTTGTAGTCCACAACCCTAAATTTATGATTTAAAACTATTGTGAATTGAGAAAAGATTGTGTTTCTGGATTTATCAACATATATGACAGGAAATGGGAATGCAGAAACCAATCTGTTTCATAATGTGACAAATCATACTAGTTTTTTGCTGGCTAATAGTTGTTATCCTCCACAAACTACATGCAATATTCCTTATGCTAAAGTAATCAGAAACCTTAGCAGCTGCATTAACCAGGATGAGTTTGAGAAAAATGAGTGCAGAACAGATCTCTAGGTTTTAACAGAGGGGTTACACCCCAGAGTCATACTTAATGCAGTTCAACAGCTTGAGAGGATCCAGAGAGCTGATATTATGGTCTCAGAACAGAGAAATAGATCCAATTTTAATATGCAATGTACATTTGTAGCTACCTATAGTAACAGTTCAAAGAAAGTTAGGGATTTCATCACACAAAATTGGGCATTTTAAAAACATGCAAAACTCTGAAGTAGAGAGAGTAGGAGGGCCTGCAATTTGTGTCTTACCCCCCACACCACCACTGGGGTCACATAAGTGTGGTAGGTGCAAGTATTGCTCGTATATTAAACACAGAGATTTTCTTGAAAAGTCAACTAATAGAGCAAAGGTTTTTATGTTGTCTCGCGTGTGCATAGCCAACATCTTGAAGTAGTAGCAGATTTGGAGGCGCGGTCACTGTTGGGTAAATACAGGGCACACATCATTAGGCGTGTCCCTCATTCCCCAATAAGCCAGCAGCAGGTACTGACATCATGCACCCCTAATGTGGCCACCATATCTAAGAAAAGTTCTGCTGCAATGAGAGCGAAGCTCTCATGTAGCGGGACCACAACACGCCTCCCGACGTGCAAGCAACATGGAGGCAGTGACTGCCACCGCTGCCTGTCACAATGTTGATGGGGGAACCCACTCCCCGTCAGCATAATGTCCCCTCTCCCATTTCTGCTGTGTGCTGAGGGGGTGCCCAATCCCCTCAGCATCATGCGCCTCCCAAAAAGTCTTTCTTTGCTGATGGGGGGCCCAATCCCTGTTGGCTTCAGTCCCCCTTTCCCAGTTCAATCTGCCAATGGGAGAGCCCACTCCCTGTAAGCATAATGTCCCTCACCCATTAGTTGTGTGCTGAGGGGGGGTTCCCAATCCCACTCTGTTCTCCCGCCCCCACTGGTATTTGCTGATGGGGGGTGCCCAATCCCCCGTCGGCTACAGCCCCCCCCAAAAAAAAACAGTTCAGGTGGCACTCTACAGTACAATACCCTGTGGAAAAAATAAAACGCAATATATATTTTTTTCTTTTTACCTGTAAAACAGAAAACGGTCCCTTGCAGTCTCCCTGCCCCTTCCCCCTACCCGCGCTCACCCTCTGTGCACCCCACCTCCCCACACCCTCCTCACCTCATACTTACCTCCGGAGCATGGTGCGATGAACCTCGGTGAACCGGGAACACGTCTACACTCTTCAAAGCCGACTGCGAACTGAAGACATGACGGTAAGCTGTATAATGGCATAAATAGGGTTTCTTCAACTTTGGTGAATATCTCAGGCATTTTGGGGAATTTTTACACCAAACTTTCAACATGGGGTTATTGGGACCCCTCCTCATGAATTCAGGCACTGTCATGGCGTTATTCAGTCCTGAAAGGTGATTTCACAGTCACTGTGCAGAATCACCTTTTGGGACTGATTAATGAAATAACAGTGCCACTGTTCATGAAGGGGACTCTCAAAAAGCCTATGTTGCAAATTTGGAGGAAAGAATCCAAAAGAAGGCTGTTTTATGAGCATGCATTGAGCAGTTTCCATGCATGCTCGTAACTTCATGAATTTGTAATATTTTCACTTCAGAGTTTCAAAATTGGCATTTTTCCACCCCTCCTTATGAACAGTACAGCTGTCATTTTACATATCCTGGCTGAAATGTGGTTTCACATGTTCGGTGCAGAATAGCGCAGTCACTGTGCAAAATCAGTTTTCAGGACAGTTTGAGGAAATGACAGTGACACTGTTCATGAGCAGAGGTCCTTAAATACCTATGTTGAAAATTTGGTGATGAAATTCTATAAAATAACTGTGTTGCAAATGTGCATTGCGCAGTTTCCATGCACCCTTGTAACTTTGAAAATGTGCAATATTTTCATGCCAGATTTTCAACACTGCCATTTTTTCATACCTCCTTATGAACAGTACAGCTGTCATTTTTCACATCCTGCCCTAAATGTATTTTCACACCTGTGGCACACAATGGCATGGTCACTGTGGGAAATCAACGTTTGGGACAAATTTACAAAATCATAGTGCCACTGTTCACGAGAGGAGGTCCCAAAATGCCTATGTTAAAAATGTGGTTAAAAAATTCCCCAAAATAATTGGGTTACGGACATGTGTTGCACAGTTTCTATGCATGCACATAACTTCACCAATTTTTCATATTTTCATTCCAGATTTTCAACATTGCCATTTTTTTACATCTCCTCATGAATAATACAGTTGTCATTTTCCACATATTGCCCAAAATGTGTTTTTGTCCCTGTGTCACCAAATGGCATAGCCGCTTTTAAAAACCACCTTTCAACTAACAAACTGATAGTGCCACTCTTCATAAGGTGGGCTCACAAAAAGCCCATGTTGAAAATTTGAAGTGAAAATACCAACACACGCCTACAGTATAAGGGTTTCCAACTGTAGCACCCCACCC
The DNA here is from genome assembly GCA_016271365.2 of Neoceratodus forsteri. NCBI lineage: Eukaryota > Metazoa > Chordata > Ceratodontiformes > Ceratodontidae > Neoceratodus > Neoceratodus forsteri. The sequence goes on from CM028131.1 coordinate 587,602,830, forward strand.
TGTTGAGACTGACAGGCATCAGGGGTGTGACTTAGGATCATCTGCTGCAATGCTCAAGCCATTCCTCCCCCACCCCCACCCTGCAGCCAGTGACAGGCATCGTGGTGTGCCTTGCAGTGTTCGGCCACAAAGTTCAGCCCATTCTGCTATACTGCACCCACCTCAGTGTATTTCCTTATGGAATGGGGTAAGTATAACACCCAAAGACCCCAAAGCACACCATGACACTTGTCAGTGTCTACAGGGTAGGGTGAGGTAAATGGCATGAGCGTTATAGCTGATGACTCAAAGGCACACCCCAATGCCTGTCGGTCTCTGCAGGGTGGGGATGGGATTTTCATCACTTCAGTACTTTACTGCCATTCCTATTATGCATCTCTAACTCCTGCACTACCAAAGCCAATGCCAGCAAGACAACATTCAGCACTGACAAATGCTTGTTCATATAAAATGTTTATGAACTGTAACTGAATGGCAGTGATCTACTTGTTGGAAATACTTGTGGGTTGTTTATATAGGACATACAACCTGTACCTTCAAATAGGAGTGGGGGAACATATTAAAGCTTTACAACACATAAATGTACACTATGCCACTATAAAGCATGTCACAAATGTGGGTGGAGGAAAACATAATATTTCCTTCACTACTACTTATTTTATTTATTTATTTATTTATTTAAATCTCGGATTACAAATACCTTTGAGCTAGGGGCAGCTCACTTAAAAAGGTTTCATGTCAAAGGAAAGGGTTACAATAACGTTGGGAGGTATAGACAACATTCATGGCATCAACGGTGGTACAGAAAACATTCATGGTATCACCGGAGCACAGCAAGTCAACTGGTAACTAAGTGGAAACAGTGCTACACACTCAAGATTACAAGCAAGCATAGAAAATCACAAGGTACATTTGAAGCAACATTGCTAATCAGAGGTGGGGGAAGGGGAAGAGTAAGGAAGAGGTAAGGGAGATGAGAGGGCAGAGTCTAGATAGAGAAGGAAAAGAAAATATGGCAGCCAGAGGCCTTGTCATAAGGTGAGAGGGAAGGGATGCTAAGGTGAAAGAAGGGCCAAAAGAGGGAAAGGAGGGCAGATGAGGGAAGATAAAGGAAAGCAGGGACCAGAGGGCCTGGACAGGTCCAGAAAAGGAGGTCAGTGGGATAAGAGCAAGGAGGGGTGAGGTAAGGGAGGATGTGGCAGGGGGAAAGGGGAAATTGTTCTGTCAGGAGAGGTGAAACAAAACAGAAAGCCAAGTAAGAACCTCAGAGAGTGAAAAAAGTGGTATAAGGGTGTCTGCAGAAGTGGGAAACTAGGTGAAACAATCACAAGTGCTTTTGGTTAGAAAATGCTGATGAAGCATAAGTTTAAATTGGGACAGACTAGAAAGACTGCTCTGTGTTGCTTAGATTATTAAACCACAAGGGGGAGGGGCTCTGTATTGAAAGGATCGCTGGTATTGAGCAGTCCAACAGTGGGGTACTAGAAGCATTTCAGAAACTGAGGTACGTGTGTGTTGGGTCTTATGGGATTTGTTTAGCAGGCAACCAATGCTCGGGGGTAGTAATCCAAGTAGAGCTTTTCTGGACAGGAGGCAGGTTTGATATTTGATCCTGTTATTTAGTTGGAGCCAGCCAGATTGAGCATATAACTCACAGGTATGAGTGAGGCGTGCAGGCTTTTTGCTATTGAAAAGGTATTAATAGGTCAAGGGAGAAGATGTCCAGGGACTGATTGGACATCATGAGAGTTACTGGATTTTTAGACTGAATGCAAGGAAGAGGTATGTAGTAGTATTAGTAGTAATAGTAAAATAGATTATTCTGTTTTTCCAGAAAAGGATAGCCCAATTCAGCCAAGGTTCATTTACAGTGGGGTCCTACATGCAAAGAAGGAACAGTTTCACATCTTAAGATGCTAATTACAAACAAACAGATAATACAAAAGTAATATAATAACAGTGTGATAAGTTTAGGTATGGCCTAAATGATAATATCTGTCTATTAATCTGGCTCTCCTCCAGAATTCAAAACTCGATGGTCGAGCTCACTGGGTACTCTTTCTACAGACAGGCTAGAGGAAAGAGAGGTAGTGGGGTCGCAGCCCATGTTTGTTATTCCCTTCCCTCCTCCACTGTCCTCAAATAGGCTACATTGTCCTTGCACGAGCTACTGTGACTTAAATTATCTTTCCCAGCCACCTCCCCTAGTTTCATTGGGGCTTGCTAATTCTCTCCCTTCGCTGTAATACACACTCTAGCATCAGTTAGATCCCTGACCGAGTCTGGCAAGCTCCTGTTAATTGTTGATTTCAACATAACCTGGTTTCAGTGCACTCAAGAACGATCACACAACAAGTCGAGGCCCTAAGCCTCCTCCAGCAGCTATCTGAACCCATAAGATTCAACCCCCACTCCACAAATCACTCCCTTATTGGTTGGGTCTTAGTATCCCACCCACTTAAATACCAAACTGCTGATACCCTACCTGATGCCTCTAGTGATCATTGTATGATTGACTGTGTCAGGAAAACTCATTCTCCAATCACTGCTCCTATGTATCTGTGATTCCACCCATTCTGATCAGTCAATATTCATTCTCTCCTATCAGAGCTCTACCTCCCAGACTGGTCTGAAGTATTCTTGGCACCTGACATTGACACCACTGTGGCATCTTTCAATAATACCCTGCTCAAAATCTGGGAGCAACAATCACCTCCCAAATAGGAGGCAGTATAGCGCAGTGTTTTAAGGCTCTGAGCTGCAAATCTGGTGACATCCAGCAGACCAGACCTGGGTTTGAATCCACAACTTCCACTTGCATACTGTGTGACCCTGAGCAAGTCACTTAACTCACTTAACTTCCCTGTGCTCCCAGGTCGCTCCTGTAAAAAAGCTTTCAGCTTAGTGTGCTACTCCTGGTTAAACAACTAAAAAATTAAAAAATAAAAATAACTGTGGGTTCGGCATAAACACCTCCCATGGGTTACCCCCAATTTACTTACCCTGTTCAAAGGCAGAGACCATGCCTAGCACTCACACAAATATCCTCAAGCCCAGATGACCTTCATAATTATAGGAATTAGAAAATGCCTACACATAATCTGCGCATTCAGTGAAAGCTTCATTTTTTCAATAATAAGCTGTATGAATCTAAGTCCTCCCCAGCAGAACTTTGGAAAACTCTGCAACTCCTCCTCAACTCCCCCTCCCCATCCACACCTGTATTCTCGAGTTCAGGTGACCTGGACCTCTCTTCAGTGGCAGAATCTATAAATCAATATTTGACCACATGTGTGTTTCCACCTAACTCATCCTCCAGTTCACATTCCCCCCTCCCTGCCACTTGCACAACCACAGCTGATGGGTTCTATTTCCCCCCTATTATGACTTTGGAAATCCTCTGGGAGCTAAACTCCCTTAACCACTCAATACAGAGCCCCGATAGCCTAGATCTTGAATGTCTGAAGATCTCAGCCCCAGCAATTGCTCCTCCCCTTGGCCACCTTTTCAACCTATCTATTGCCCAATGTGCAGTCACATGGGCTTGGAAAATGGCCAGTGACATCCATTTGCATAAAGGTGGTGATCCCTCACAACCTGGTAATTATAGACCCATCACCCTTCTTCCAGATCTCTCAAAACATCAGGAGAATCTTATCGCCAAAAGGCTAAACTCCTTAGATGACTCCAGTAGTCTTAGTCCCTTTCAGTCTGACTTCTGACACATCCCTTCCACCTCCTCCTCCTCCTTACTTCGCCTCACTAATCATATCCATTCCACCATGGACAAGGGCCATCTCACCTCGGCAATCTTCATTGACTTAGCCAAGGCATTTGATTCAGCCTCCCACAATCTCCTCATACATACACTGTCCTCTATGTGACTCTCTTTCTCTCCTCCACAAACTGGTGCCACTCATATCTGACAGACAGATACCAATACATTCAGCATGGTCATGTAAGCCCCCCCGCATCCAAGCTGGCATCCCGCAGGGCTCCATTCTGGGTCCTACTCTTTTCTTGATATTCATAAATGACCTTCCCTCCTCCTGCTCGCCCACCCACCTATATATGTAAGCCAATGATACTGTCATCTACACCTCTGATACCCCAAACACTAAGATACTTTCATCCTTACAAGCCATTGTCACCTTCGTCCTCAAGTGGTTCCAGGTTAACTTACTAAAGTGCAACAAAAAAACATGGTAGCCATGACCTTTGACTCATTATAAAAACGTATCCCTCCCGTCTTTCAAGTCCTTGGACAGCACAAATATAGAAACTGTTCAATCAATCTTTCAAATATCTAGTGGTCTGGCTTTACCACAAGCTTGACTTCTATTTTCTTGTTGACTCCATCCACTCCAAACTTTGGTCCAAACTGGGAGCATTACGCAGGATTAAAGACTGTCTCTATCTCCCTATCTGCAAAGAACTCATAACCAAGCTAATCCTCCACTCATAAAACTACACTGACTAGTATACAGCTTGGTCCCCAAATAGTCTCTAGTCAAATTAGACCCCATTTACAATGCTTTCTGTCACTACCCCTCCAACCTCCATTTCATACTCACCATTGCTTCATTTACTCTGCACTATCCCTCACATCCCTAGAGAACAGACACCAAACTCACTGTGCCGCTTTTGTTGGCAAATTTTGGTTTGGTTCCCTCACCCTTATCTCTCTAGCCTCCTATCCTCTTCCCCAAAATCAGGCTATCACCTTCAAACCTGCAACTAGTGCACTTTCTCTCTTTCTCAGCTACACTCCCAATTGGGTAAGGTAACTTTCTCCTATAGATTTCCTGACCTCTGGAATCACCTCCCCCACTCAATCTGCTTTGCTCTCTCCATAGCCCCACTCAAAAAACAATTGAAACTTCTTCCCCCAACTGTAACTGTCCCTCCTACTCCCCCATGACTTCCTCCTCCACTTACTCCTCCCTCCCCAACTGCAACTGCCCTGCCTACTTCTTCCATGACTTCCTTCTCCACTTACGCCTCCCTCACCTATATTTCTCCCAGTTCACATCTAACTACTACCACCCTCTTTGTTCTACTTCCTCTCTTCTTTCTTTCCCAGCCTGATTACCTCTCTAACCCACCTGCACCTCTCCTTGTCTACCTCTCTCCCCTATGCTATGCTATGCTTCCCTACCCCTTACCCCTACTAACCCTTTTCACACTCAATATCTGTCTACTCCCTCTTGTTTCTTCCCTTTCCCATTTCCCAAACACTCATCTAAACCCTCTTTTCTACACCCCTCTACCTTATGGACCCTGCTGTAACCCTAATTCTTGTTTTGTTGAACTGGCTTTGCCATGAATATCCCCCTATCAAATGCAATTTTAAAACTTTCTGTTGCACTTTATTTGTAAATTTATCTCTAAATTTTGTAAACTTTGTAAAATAGTGACATCTAACTGTATTCTTTACACTCTGTGACCTGTTATGTTGAAACATATTTTTTCTATTATGTACATGTTTGTTATCAAGTTTGCCAGCTGAAATTCCCATTACAATTTCTCTCGGGTCACACCTGGAGATGAGCCTCAGCTCAGTGCACCTTTCCTGGTTACCAACTTTTAACTAGATAAATAAATAAAATAAATATTTGCATTCTTACAATATTTTCTGGTTCCTGCCCCTGAATGGATGTTAGGGTAAAATATTTGCTAGAAAGCTGAAAGTATGTGGAAGAAAGAGAAAAACTACAGTATTGAGAAAAATATGTGCTATCTATGAATTGCAAAATATGTTTAAAATGTAAACATGCGTGATGTAATCATGTAGAAAAGAAGCTAGCTGGCCAAGTGAGGGTTGAGGCACTGGACACTACACCTCATGCTGCGCTGGCGGCCTGAGTTTGGGAACAATCTTGGATCATTGGGGTGCTGGAGTGGGGGGGGCAGAGCAGGATCAAGCATGCCAATGGACAGCTCTCCTCTCCTCTCCCAAGGGTGGTGAGGGTGGGTTGGCACCCCCCTGTAGTTCTGCTTCCAGTAGATGGAGGTCTGGTGGGTAGCATAGGCAGAGAGGGTGTGAAACAGTTACGGGAGGTGGAAGGGGCTGAGCTGGCACCACAGGGTACATAGCATGCCTCCACATGCTTACACAGCCATGTGTTGAGGCATCGGGGGGGTCAGGGGAGAAAAAAACTGTAAAATACCTATATGTCCCCATTGCCAGTTGGCAGGAGGAGGTGTCGGGGACCAAACAGCTGTATGAAAGAAAAAAAAATGAAGCTGTACTATATCCACTTTTCTCCTGGTACAGTCTGTGAATATCTACTGTATTCTGCATGAAGAATAATGCAATATTATCCAGTTTATTTAGATGTATTTTTTCCCTGGATTAAGAATATTATAAATAGAATAAAGTATGGGGTGGCGTGTGTAACGAGAAGTTTACAACTCCCTAGGTGTAAGATGCTACATAAACCCAAAGAGAGATGTTTGAGGGGTTTATTAAAGCATCTAACACAGAGGGTGTATGTAAACTTCCAGTTGACACACACCACCCCATATTTTATTTTATATAATTGCTGGGTCTCCCCTTTTTCGCCACAGCAATTATATAAAATAATAGATTTGCCAGTGCCTCCAAGCTCTGGATTCATTTTCAGCCATCTTTAAATTTTGCTTGTTGGAGGGTTAGAGACATTTTAAAATAGTTTGCTATGCCCCTGTATGTAGAAAATTATTTTTTCATTGTTTTTAAATGACTTACCGCCAAGTTCTTCTAGCAGCTCAGCTACAGGTGAGAAGGCAGAAGAGTGGTTGGGAAACGAGGAACATTGGGGAGAGTATGTGCGGGGGGGGGAACATGCATGTGTTTGCCGTAATAAACACCCCTTTATTGCAACAAATTATGGCACGGTTTCCCTAAGGGAAAAAGCGTGGACCCATTAATTATAATAAGACTACACACCACAATCAAGAGATACAAATTATCTTTTTAAAAAATGATGCAGCTGGTGCATAATTTGTGCCATGAGCGTTAATATTTTGTTTATGGGTATTTATGAATTTGATTTTCACAATAAACTATATGGGACTGTATATGGTGCTTATGACACCAATTAATTCTGGCATGTTTAAGTATTTAACACACATGGTAATTTACTGTCTCTTTAAGAAATTGTGTTTAAAAGGAGCCATTCTTAGTTATAACATCATCTCTGATGAAGTTAATATGATTGGGCACAACCTAAGGTGCTGCATTACATCCAGATTAATGGGACGTATTTGTACCTGTAGAACATTTTAAAAATTCACTTCTGACACTTTATATAAATAAAAAGCTGTAACAAAACTTTTACAGCCTTGTCTGAGTCTTCAAGCTTTGGGTGCCTGTTTGTTTTTTGCACTTTAAGCGAAATAAAAGAAATACAAACAACAATAAAAAGAAAATACAAAAATGACAGTAAACAATCCACTGCACAAACACTCTTATTTTTCACCATTTAGTATTCTGGGGTGCAGTACAATATTAAACACTGTGACAAAGAGTGTTTGGAATTATCCCATAAATCACAAAAGCAACACAATCATTTTATGCTGTATAAAGTCAACGTTCAAAGAAAAGCTTTACAACTAGCTTCATTTCTCAACTTTTAATGTAGATAATAAAACAGGTTTTCAAGTGAAATGTTTATTTTTCCTTTTTTGTGTTATTCACATTGTAGAAAAAACTTGCTGCAGTAATCTGTGATGGTCAATAGCATCTAAAAAGGTGTGTAAGCAATTTACATGTTGTCCAGTGTTAATAGGGATCAATATGTTTCTAGCAAAAATAAAGTATATTTAAAAGCAATAAATACTGATGTAAAACTACATTGATATGAAGACATAATAGAGAGAAATTGAATCAAGTGCAAAGCTATTTTAAACTACAGAGTTGCTGTGACATACTGTCTATACAGGTTACATGTAAACTCTATAGTACAGCACTGTGTACCATACTTTGGTGACACCTAAATGCAAAGTCTCATAACAAACAACAGTAGGCTATATTTCTCCAAGTGAATTATACAATTTATCAACACAGTTAATCCTTCAAGGATGAGTCTTCTTTCCTCCCTCTCTTTTACTTTGACAAAGGGTCTATGCCAATGAGATGGAAGGCTTTCTGTCACCATTTCAGGATAATGAGCCTAGATGGATCGAGAGGCTGTTTTCTGCAACTTTAAATTTTTTTTATTCATGGTTTTCTCCTCCCGTCTCCCTTACTGGCCCTCCTTCCCAATGAACCTCCCAGCCCCATCACCCTGACTTTTCCCAGGATTTACCTTTCCCTGAGTCCCCACAGCTTGCCCTCTGTGGCAGGGAGTCCCTCGACCCACCAAGGTCTAGATTCCAATCCAAGTGGAACCTTAGTCATTGGGTGCAGGGTCTGCAGAGGATGGCAATCATTCTGAAAGCGAGGGTGTTTTCCATCCTTCTATTCCCCTTGAACTGCTGCTCTAATCCTATTCCCAGGGACACTTGGATTTGGCACTATGTTCCCAATGTCAATGTGCAGTGGCACACTCACATGATGCACTGCACAGCATAGCCTTCCTTCCCTCCCCATGTCCTGTGCACACCACCACCCACACAGCTGTAGTTGGCAGTGCTGCAGTGGGTATCACAGCATCCTCTCCACTGGGAAAAGGAGAGCATGCTATGGGATGTTTGGACCTCCTTCCCCCTAGCCAGCTCCAACAATCCAGGCTTGATCCCAAACCTGGATCACTGGCATCAAGGGTGGTAGCTCTACCGCTGTACCTACAGGACGGCTACAACTTTTAGTTTTCTACTACATTGCCATTCCCCATCCTACATCATTAAATTCCTGAAATAATATGACCTCCTTTCAGCATTCATGCATGCATCTTCTCTGTAATGTGCACAGCAACAGATGGCTAGACAAGCTGCTACTGCAGTAAGCAGTAGGACCTTACCTATAGTCACAATTTATTGGTGGTCAGGCTTACTCATACTTCAGATGAACTATGATAAGTAAGAATTCATTTTTAGATTATTATAAAAACAAGAAAGAATGCAATTAACAAAACAAAAACAACTTGTGATCTACAAGCCCTTTTGAACACTGTTTTTAGTGGGTGCTCTGGATTATGTTTACTAATTGATATGATTGGGTTACAAACAGCACCCTTGTAAAATTCAGGAATGTATTTGAAATGTGACTAAATCAAACTGAGCAAGCCAGAGTACAGCATTGTACACTCTGAATTGCTTGTGCCTGAATTCTTTTTTGAATATTACTTTTCAACCAAAGCTTTTTAGATAGCTGTTTCTATACCATCAGATCAGCTGGCTACTGTAGGTAATGTTCATTAACCTTGATTTAAACTTTGCCTGTCACAAGACACAGTCACCTGGTTCTAGAGTTAGTTCACTAATCACACTCAACATATTAAGATAGATAGCTCTTTGTCAGATGTTAGGAATGTATCCATTGGTGTTCCCAAGGCTCCATTCTAGGCCCCCTACTATTTGACTTATTCATAAACCACCTGTCTGATGCCTGTCAGTCTGCAATGGTACTTATTCATGCAGATGATGATGCTATCTATGCAAATAAACCTAACCTTGGCAGACTTACCTAGATCCTCCAGAGTAATTTGAGGCTGTTGAAAATGGTTCTCTCCAAACAAACTGGTTCTAAATTACAAGAAAACTAAGACAATGCTCACACAAACATATGAAAATTGCCAGCAGATAAGGGCCTTATGGTCTGGTGGGTCTGCTCGATTGTGAAGCTAACAGCCCTATATTGCAGCTGCCTCCCTTCCCACCAAGCATGACCCTCTCCCTTACCCTGACCCATCCACTTTTGAAAACGTCCATTATCTTACAGGATTCCACTTCCACAGGCAATGCATTCTACTCATACGCCACTCTCCCTCTGAAAATGTGTCTTCTTATCTCCTTTCTGAACCTTTCCCCTCCCAATCTCAGATCATGTCCTCGAATGTCCCTTCCCCCTTAACTTGAAAATCCCCTCCATGCCTGTCTTGTTTATTCTTTTCATGTACTTGAAGGTTTCAATCACCTCTCCCTGTCCCTCCTTTTCTCCAGTGAGTACATGTTCAACTCCCTCAGCCTGCTGTCATAGGGTATGTCCCCTAGCCACTGGATCATCATTGTTGCCCTGCGCTGAACTCATTCCAGTAACTTAATATCTTTCTTCTGGTACAGGTACCAATACTGCACAGAGTACTCCAGGTGTGGCCTAACCAATGACCTATACAGCGACAGGATCACCTCCCCTCTCCTGGAGAATATGCCTCTTGCAATACAACCCAGCATTCTGTTGGCCTTTTCAGCTGCCTTCCTACATTGCGCTGAATTATTCATTGATCCTGTAATGATCACCCTCAGATCCTTCTCCTCCTCACTCTTGGCTAGCTGAACCTCCCTCCCAGCTAGCAGCTCCTCCTTGGGTTCTTTGCACTGAAATGTAGCACCTTGCACTATTTGGCATTGGATCCCAGCAGCCAGGTGTCCAACCAGGTCTCCAATTTTGACAGATCATCTTGCAAACTCTGCCACTCTCCTAGGTCATCCACTACTGCTCCCATCTTGGTGTCATCTGCAAACAGACTGATCTTGCTTTGATGTCCATCGAAATGTCTGCTATGACTATCCCAAACAACACCAGACCCAGTACTGAGCCCTGTGGTACACCGCTTGTCACTGCCCTCAGAAATGAGAGCTTCCCTTCCACCACCACCCTCTCCTGTATCCCTTGCAGGCAGTTCCTTACCCATCCCACCATCTTTGCACCTGCCCCAGTGCCCTCCAGCTTACTTCCTATCCTCCTACATGGCACAGAGTTGAATGCCTTACGAAGCCCAGGTATAAAACATCCTCTGCATGACCCTTGTCCAATTGTCTAGTTACCCAGTCATAGTACTCCACCTGGTTGGTCTGACAGGATTTACCTGCGACAAACCCATGCTGTCTACTGTACTGCAGCTGATTTGTTTCCAGAAGAGACACTAGCTTCTCCTTCAGGATTGTCTCCATCAGCCTACCCATGATTATAAGAGAATGCCTGACCATCCAAAGTTTCAAGACAGAACGGAAGACCTACCTCTTTGGCCTAGCTTTTGGTGCTGAAGTATAATATTGCCATCATTTAAATTGGTTGGTCATTGTGATGATTTATGGTTTTAAATGTTTTAATATTTTATTATTTGTGATTTTATTTTGCTGAGTTGTTCGTATGTCCAGGTGCCTTGAACTGTGGAAAGGTGCCTTTTTTATAAATAAACTTTGATTGATTGATTGATGAGAGACTTACCGGACCGTAGTTCCCGGGTTCATACTTGGGGTTGCTCTTATGGAGGGGTACCACATGAGCCATTGTCCAGTCCTCAGGTACACTCCCTGAGTTCAGGAGGCACTGAATAAGTCTGCCAAGGGACCCATCAAGACTTCTGCCAGCTCCTCAGTACCCTGAGGTGTATGCCATCCTACCCTGGCACCTTGTCCATTTTCAGTGCCTTCAAGCTCTTCAGTACTCTGACCTCTGTTATTCCCCATCTGTCACCTCTTCCCCCCATGCCTGTCCTCCCACACCCCCTGGGTATCTCCCCCTTTCCCCTTAGTAAATACAAAGCAGAAGTATTTGTTAAGTGCTTCTGCCTGATCTGCCCCTGTTTCCACCCACCCCATCCCTCTTAATCCTCATAATTTGGTCCTTACAATTCCTTTTCTCCAGGATGTACCAGAAGAAGCCTCCCCCCAATGCCTTGTACCAGCCTAAGCTCCTTAGATGCCTTGGCTGCCCTCTCTGCCTTTGTTGCCTCCTTAGATTTCTTCAGGTAATCCTCTCTGCCCCCTCCCTGTTCTCTTGAACTTCCTAAAGGTGGCACTTTTCATCCTTACTTTTTCCATGACCCCCCTGCTCACCCAGCTAGGTTTCTTGGCCCTAGGCCTCTTACTCTGAACCCTGATACAGGTTTTAGTTGCCTCCTCAATCCCCAGTTTGATGATCTTCCACCTCTGGTTTGTGTCCATATTAGGATGGATTCTGGGCAGATACCCCTTTACTTCTTCCCTTATCCTCCCCAAGTCAGCCCTCCTGAAGTCTAACACCCTTGTACCTGTTTCTACTCCTACCTTATCCATATTTAATGTGAACCACACTGAGTAGTGGTCACTGCCTGCCAGTGGTTCTTCCACCCCCAGCTCCTTCACAAACTCCCCATTAGCCAGCACGAGGTCTAGGGTGTTCCCTAACCTCATTGGCTCATTGACCATTTGCAGCAGGGAGCTATTCTGGATGGTGTACCTGTTCCATTCTATTCATGGTGGCTGGGGCACTCCAATCCACTCCCGGCAGGTTGAAGTCCTCCATAATCAGCGTGTTACCCTTTCCACAGGTTCTTATGATCTGTCACGCTACTTCTCTGTCTAAGTCCTAAATCTGAGAGGGTGGCCTGTACACTGTTCCCATCCTGAGAGTCCTATTTTTGGAATCCTGGATCTGCATCCATAATGAATCAGTACTGCCCTCCTCTCCCTCCTCTCTAACACACTTCAGTCATTCTCTCACATACAGTGCAACCTCCCCTTTCCCTTTTGCCAATCCCTGCAAAATATCCTATACCCTGGTACAGCCAGGTCCCAGTCATGGTAATGGGTGGCCAATGTTTCGGTGATGGCTGCCATGTCCACCTCCCTTTCTGCCATGAGAGCCTGTAACTCTGCTGTTTTGTTCCCCAGGCTCCTAGCATTCAAGGTGACCACCTTCCACCCCTTTTCCTCCCCCCTACCTTCCTGTTCTGCCTTCTAGCATCCCCTCTAGTACTCTTCCCTAGTCTATTGGTTCTAGTATGGGGGGTAAGCTTGTTTGGCCTCCATTCCTGTGGATTCAGCATGCCTTTTGCTCACTTGCCACCCCACGCTCCTAGTTTAAATTCCCTTCCTTTTCTATGTATTCTCCCAATCTCTGTTTAAATACCTTCTTGACCTCCTCACTTAAGTGAAGCCTATACTTAGTGTAGGGAGCACTGTCCTCCCAGGTCCTTCCCCACTCCCCATGAACCTATACCCTTTGGACTAACACCAGGTTCCTAACCATCTGTTAAAGTCCTCTATCCTCAGTTTCCTTGCAGTGTTCACCTTGGACACTGGAAGCACTTCTGAGAAAGCTACTGATCTTCTTGCCTCCTCACATATCACCCCCACCTCCTCAAAGCTCTTCTGAACTATCTCTGCCTTCTTTCCCACCAGATCATTTGTCCCTAAATGCAGAACTATATCAGGTTTCACCTTTCCCCTCCTAGCATACTTCAGAACAGACAGACCCACCATATATGTTGTCATCCCTGGCATGGTCGCTACCCAAATGTGACTATGCCTCTCCCCCTTACTTCCCCATCTGACCCTTTTAAGTATTGTGTCTCCCACCACTAAGATTCCACCCTCTTTTTCATGTCCAACACTTCCTGGCCTCCCTTCATCCCATCCCCTTTCATCCCTCACCTCCACTTCCTCTAGCACAGTCGTTCCCCCTTCTGCCACTGTTGTAACATCTAAATGCCCTTTCCAATCTCTTCTCTTCTCTTCCTCCACCCTTTTCCCACTGACTGCCTCCCTTCGCCACAGGGCTCCACCTTCCCTCTTCCCTTGAAGCACCCCTACACCTCCCATGGCATACCTCATCTCCTACTCCTCCCTCCTAAAAGACCTAACCCCTCCTCATTTCCCCAACCCCCTTGTCTCTCACAATAGTTCCATCCTCCTCTTGACTATCTTCTTCTCCTCTGCTGGGTGCACCACCTATCAAATCCCCCAGTCCTGACAGTACTGCGAAATGATTTCCTGATGATCCTTCACTACCACTTACTCCCTCATTCCTCCTGCTATCCTCCCCCCTGGTATTGACTCTGTCGCCATTATCACCCTCCATCCTTCCGCTCCTTCTTATTTCACTTTTTTGCTGTTGTTTGTCCTTTCACCTAGGTCTCCCTCCCTCATTACGCCATCCTTCTCCTTTTCCCACTCCTCCACCCCCAATCAGTTCAATTTGTCCTCCCTCTTCAGTTACCCTCATACCCATTCCAGTTGTTGGCTTGCTCTCTTCTGCAGCCTTCCATCCCCTCCTTAGTTCCACTTGAAGATATCTGATCTTGTTCTTAAGCTGCATTACTTACTTGCACATCAAAGATCCCCAACCCTCCATGCAAGTCTAAGAAAGATTGGCGCTTCACAGTTGCTGCAGCCTACCACTCTTTCCAACTTTCTATTCACTCACTGTCATCCCCCATCCCACCTTTTCAGATGAAGGGATGTCCATCCCACTCCCATGCCTCCTCTCTTTCTCCTTTACCAGTTCTTGCCATATTCCACCAGCTCTCCGATACCTTATCCTCTTATAAAATTAGCAAACCAGCAAAGTGTGCCCTACCAACCAAAGTGTCCTGCCCTCTAAACACCTGAACTGTTACTTACACTGGTGTCCTTCAGTGGTTACTGTTCTCTTTGACCTCAGCTAGCCCTGTACCACAGGCAGCCCCATTAACCTCCACACTCATTCCCTGTACACCCAGCACATGTATAATCTCTTAAACATTTATTTTACCATTACTCCTCTGCAGACTAATCCTCTAAACACCCTCTAAACAACCATTTCCCTTTAAATTGAAATACATGCAAGCAGTTAGTGTCTTTAGCTACAAGGTGATTCAAATTGCAGTGACAGCTCTTTCCTGCTGTCATCCAGTAAGCCCCTCTCTAGACCCAGGTGGTCAGTCAATAAATGTAGAGCATCCGGGGGGTGGGTAGGATTAGGGGGAGGGATGGTGGGATACTCCTCCCAGTTCCTGAAAGTGAAAAAAGCACACAACAAATAAATCTATCAGCTCACTGTGCCCTCGAAACACTCAGCCCCTACTTTGTCCCTTTCACCCATTACTCTCCAGTCCCCACAGCAAGTCCCCATCAGGAGGACATCAAGGAATAACAATTTAACCAGGCTAATCAGCCCCCACACAGAGCAGCTCCTACTGTGCAGCAACAGTTCACCTTCTTCCTCTGGATAGCTGACAGCACAATGGCCAGAACCACACCAAAACCATACTCCTTCTCTGTTCACTGACTCCCCTCTCAGCCTCTTAGCCCTGCCAGATGAAAAGGGAAAACTGGCCCCAGTAGCCACCAGAGGCCCCGATCCCCACCCAATGGCAAATGTGCCAGAGTGAAGGCTGTAAGTGTTACTCCAACCTTATATCACCTTAGCCAGATTCAAATATGGGGCAGCCACCCGACTGGCCCAGCAGTGACCAGCATCACCAACCTCGGCCAATTCCTCCCCAGTTCCTGAAAGTGAAAAAAAAAACACACACAACAAATGAATCTATCAGCTTACTGTGCCTCTGAAACACTCAGCCCCTACTTGGCCCTATTCATCCATTTCTTCCCAGTCACCACAGCTCTCAAGCCCACAGAAGGAGAAAAAGGTACCCCTGATGGAGAAACAGTCCCCCTCCCCATCATCTGCAATGACCTGGAACATATACTTGAACCAGTAGAAACCTTAAAATACCTTGGGGTGGTGCTGGATGATGACTTATCTTTTTCTCCTGACATTGACCACTTTGTGTTCACAGTAAACAGTCAGCCACACTGCTGATACTAGATGCCTCATAGTGGCAAGCCTTGTACTGACACTTGTTGACTATAGCTTCTTTGTCTATGCAACTGCACATGACTCAGTTTTCAGTAGAATAAATTTGATCTGTAATAAGGCTCATTGCTTTGTACTTGGGGCTGACAAGTACACCAATAGCTGCACTCTCCACACTCAAACAAATCAGTTACCCCTACCTAGCAGAATTAAGTTCCAGACATGTCTGCTAGCCAAAAAGGCACTACTGGATGTAACCCACTGGCTGCATCTTACTGCTTCGGCCTCTTACTAATCTCTATAACACCAGGAGCAGGGCTTGGAATGCCCTTGAACTGCCATTCGGCTGTACTCAGCTGGGCAAGCATTCATTCCTAGTTAGGGCCACAAGGCTGGTTATATGAGCTGCCTGATACCTTGCTCAGTTTACCTAAGTTTGACCAGTTTAAAGGCAGTTTGACATGCAGACCACATGTGAGCATTGCAGTTTCAATCTGCTCGCTCTGCTCAGTCTGCGTCACTTACATTTACAGTACATTTACACCATTTGCTGTGCATCAGTCTTGGGGCTCTTCCAGCATTTTCACTAATTTTCCAGCATTAGAAGAGCCCGAGACTTGCAATTGGGGGCATGCATTAGTCTTGAGGAAACCTCCAGTCTCATGTATAGCTCCCGAAACAAAGCTGAAGCTATAAGCATTTTGTTATTGCTCGAGTAATGGTGCCCTTTTTCATCTGTACAGTAATGAAAACTGTGGGCTGATACTTACAAAAATACTGTCAGAAAAGCTGATCATGATACTGGGCATGGGATTGTACATATGCATATCCTTATGAATATGTATAATCGCATGCCCAGTATCATGGATCAGCTTTTCTGACAGTATTTTTTGTCATTTTTAGCCCTTGGTTTTCATTGCTGTACAGATGATAAAGGGCAACATTACTAGAGCAATAAGAAAATGTTTACAGCTTCAGATCAAGTTCAGGAGTCATACAGGAGCCTCAGGGCACTTCAGCCCAAGTTCCATATGTGAGAGGATGTGGTGTTCACCTGGGGATCCCAGAGGGTCTCGCAAAACTTTCTCCTGGAGGGCTGTGAGTGCTCCTATGTATTTACAGAGGCACCTGATCCAGTGCACAATGATGTGCAGAAACAATGAACCCAGGAAAACAGGGACTGCCGTTTCAGCGAGCACTCATTTTGGCAGCCGATTGGGTTGCCTGTGCATGCAAAAAAGGCAGCACTGCAGTTGTTCTGCACCAATCAATACAGTGCAGAGCCCTGTCTGTAAAAGGGCCTTAGAAAATGGTTACAGGAAAACTGGTCTCCTGATTGGTTGAAACACCCAGGCACCCAGGCTGTTATTTCTTTACAATGCCCGATAAAAAACAAGTTCCAGTTCGGGGTGCCCTATTACTAAAACTATCCTTGGGCACCCAGAATTTCGAAACTCTCCAGCTGCCATTTTGGCCCCACTCTCTTAGCGAGACCAACTTCTGTGGACACAGTCACCGGACAGTCTAAAAAACATAACCAGCAACACTCATTTTTCTTTTTTAAGTTAACTTTCCTCACTGAGCATGGTTGCACTCTGTGTCTACACATAGCCGTCTGTTTCAGTGAGCTGCAAACTCATGCGGCACCACATATTATAGCACAGGGAAAAAAAAAAACCTCTCTTGCAATATAGATAACTAGAGATGCAGCGAATTTAAAATTCACTGGCGAAGTGAACGCGAAATGGGCACTTCACATTGCTACTCCGCTACGTAGAGTGGGCAATGCAAAGTGCTCACTTCGCCTTGTGATTACCACTGCGCGTTAAGGTGGAATGGCAACGTGAAGTAAGGAGAAGTCATTGTTTTTAATGGACTTCGCATTCCTCATTAGGATTCTAAGTGATCCACTTGGTGTTTCAGATTTGGCAGCCCCCCACACACATCACATGGCTTACAGTACTGTAAGTCTCATGCTCTTTAGCTAGGCAGGAAAAAGTGAGTCATACAAGCAGACACTTTGCTTTCTCCTGTGCTGATGGAGAGAGAGTATTGTTTTGTGACTGCTGATACTTTAGATCAGAGCGAGAGGAGATTTAAACTTTGATTTAGACCCAACAGATTTTTAAAAGCTACATTTTTTTGTCTTTTCTGTACTCTTTTTTACTTACTTTGTTCTTTCTGTAAATTTTATTTTTCTTACCTTTATAAGTAGTTAGTTGTTTGTGTCTGTGTGACTGTGTGTGTGTTGTGTGACAGTGTGAGTAGTGATTTCTTGGACTGAGGGAACTCTGTAGGAGAGATGGACCAGGGTGAGGGAATGTCTGGGATGGGGCAGCTTTGGGAGAGCGTGGTAGTGGTAAGCATCGTACCATGTGCATGTGTGGAGGGCATGGGCGCCCATTCCTGTTGGACCACTCAAAACTTGTGAGTGTCCCCCCAAAGCAGGACCAGCACCACCTCCTGTCCTGACTCTGAGGCAGTTGAACCATCACCACCACCAAGTCCAGCACCAGTTCCTCTGGAGCAGGATGTGCCTGTTTCCCCTGTCCCAGGTGTGGATCCCATCCCTGTTCAGCACTGGGACCAGCAGGCTTACAATATATCGAAGTAACTATTAAAAAAAATTTATGTTGTGATTCATGATGTGATCATAAATCGTGATTTGTGACTGCATTTGTGACCATGATGATGAAGAAACATGAATGCTTATGGCTGTACTTCCCCGGGCCCCGATGAGCTGTAGCTTAAAACTCCCAGATTTAATAACACGTATCAATGAGTACAATGGTGGGGTGTTGAAGCCTGAAGAGATAGTACAAAACAGGCTTACAATACATCTAAGTAGCTAGAAAAAAAATTAATGTTGCAATTTGTAACATGAATGATCGTGAATCGTGATTTGTGACTGCATTTGTGACCGTGATGATGAAGAAACGTGAATGCTTACTGCCTATGGCTGTACTTCCCTGATAAGCTGTAGCTTAAAACTCCCAGACTTAAAAACACGTATCAGACAGTACAATGGTGGGGTGGTGAAGCCTGGAGAGTTACTACAAAACAGGCTTACAATACATCCAAGTAACTAGAAAAAAAATTAATGTGATTCGTGATGTGAATGATCGTGAATCGTGATTTGTGACTGCATTTGTGACTGTGATGATGAAGAACGTGATTTGTATTACGAGTGACTCGTGATGATGGTCCCGACTTAAAAATGCATATTAATGAGTACAATGTTCATGCAGAATTAAGCACCACACCTGTCCAGTACTCTGAAGGGAAGCCAAAGAAACAACTGTGACTTAAGTTACAGATGGAGATTGGGCCCTAAAGAGATGCAAATGCACAGACAGATTAAGATTATGCTGTGCACTGAAGAGATGCAGACACAAAGGCACAACACCTAACCAGTGCTCACAATCAGAAATTCAAATCTGGAAAAGAATACCTTTACTGGTTGGGGCGGCCGTGCGGGGGGAGGGCAATGTACTGTACTGCTGCAGTAACAGTCACTAGTACTAGTACCAGTAAAGATACCACAAAGAAGTACAAAAATCACACAGCGGCAGTGGATAGCAGCTTCACATTGCTGAAATTATGTGGCACAATAAAAGGTGTCTGATTTGATGACACACATCACACAAATACTCACACACACACTAAGTAATGCATTGCAAATTGAAAACTTCAGTAATATAACCACATATTTTAAACAAACTAAAATTATGCACTGCTGCACCACAACAATCAGCAAAAAAATGGCAAGAAATATTGAAAATATTACTGTGTGTACATTAACACAAACAAGAAAAATCTCACCAAAACAGAAAGCACTGTCTTTTTCTCCAAGTTAATCTACCTACACCACAGATACACCCCTCCCCCAAAGCAAACTCCACTGTCTCTCAGTACACAGACTGAATGTTGTACATTAACATTCAAAATCCATACACAAACAATAAACGCTCGATGATATGAGCACAGGAGTGTTTCCTATAATTGATGAACTAAAGTTTCAGCAAAAAAAAATATTCAAAAAGGCTTTTTTAACAGCTTTTTGAAGGTTTGAATGCAGAGAGCTCTTACAGCAGATTGTCTCCTACAGCTTCCTACACACACTACCCCAAACCGAGGCTGTGCAGAACAATCTAGAGCCCATGTGACCTGAAATCCCATGAAACACTGCAAAATTTGTCTTTGGAGCTTAAAAACAAGGTGAAGTAAGGCAACGTACATTGTTTTCAATGTCCGCCTTAAATTAGTGGAGTAGTGGTTTGGAAGGCAGAGTAGCATAAAGTCATTGTTTTCAATGGACTTCGTGTTACCCATCTATGTAGCAGTACTCCGCCATTGTGGACACTCTGCTAGTCCGCCTTCACTCCGTGGATCACTTCGCGGAACGAATTGGGGCCACTTCGCCTACCACTATAGATAACCAAGCAACATTTCCCCTGTTCTGATGAACAATCTTTTTTTCAAGTTCTGTGCGTGTCTGACTGACCGAAGAATGAGTCAGAAAGTGAAACAACCTGAAAAAGCAGCTCTCGTGTCTGTGATCCAGTGCATGAAGAAAGAAAGCAAGTGCACAAGCTCATGGGACACACACAAACATGGTAGCACCCTCCGGTGGTGATTCCAGCAGCACGGGGATTATTTTACTATAACATTTACCTTTTATTATTTTCTATTTTTTATATGTAACTCTTTATTATTATATTTTTTTTCAAACAATTACACCCATAGCCCATTTTCTAAGTGTAATAATACCCTCCAGGGTGGGTGTTATGGGATATAACATACCTTCCAGGGGCTATAAGGCACTCCGCCTGCAGTGCCAGGCCTCATTACGCCCCTGGGCGATCTGTTATATCGCAATAACGCCCACCCTGTTGGGTATTATTACTTACTTAAGAGGGCACTACAGGCAACCCTACAGTTCAGTGTAACTGTAACTGCTAATCATCCTAACTAAAGTCTGTCCTGGTATACAGCATGAACTGAGTCAGACTCTAGCTCTGAGGCCATGTACAGTACTATTACTATGCTTATTTTACACTGCTGCTGTCTACCTGCCTTATTATAAAATTGTATGAACCTGATCTAGCCTATTTATTTGCACTAGTTTGACTATATTTGTACTTGTTTTACTTCATTCCACTGGAACTCATGCATTGCATTTATGTTGCCTTGTAATCTCTGTTATTGAAGTGGAACCTTTGTAAAAACACTTGAGCTCAAAGGTATTCTCCAAAATTTTCAATAAAGCAAATAATATTAATAAATAAACTCTAGAAAGTTGGAATACTTACCAAGTTGCACCATTAAAACTGTAAGTATTTCCAGGGTATATGATGTCAAATTCTGTATAGCATTCACATTCATCTTTTTTAACACAGACTCCATCTGAATTGAGGAACTTTCCTTCAGGACAGCTACAGCCTTCCACTGGGTCAGCATCAACCATACATGAAAGATCTAACTGTGATCGTGATTGACAGGTTTGATTGCAGGCCTTCGTGTTGTAACTGAAGACCTTGTTGTTTTCACATTTCACTTCTGTTAACATATAAAATAAACTTATTTTAATTTCTATTTATGTTAGCCACTTACATTTTCACTGACTTCTCTTGCAGACCACTCTAATCTATGCATGCCCATTCCTGGTTATGCAGATTGTGGCTGGCCAAGGTGGTAAATGGAGGTTTGTGCTGGTCATCATTACTAAATCACTCTGTGGCAACATTCTTGCATGTAATAGGTTAAGTTGGGACAAAAGAGAGTGTTGGGGGTGAGTGCTGTGTGGGCGGATGGGGAGAAGTGGAGGCATGGCTGTTGTAGATTACTGAGGATGGGAAGTACAACATAATACATATTCTGATTGGGACCAGGGAGATAGTTAAGTCACTAGGCAAAAAGGTACTGTAGATAAACATGTTTCTACATTCAAATGGGCATAGAGAAGAAAGTGGGGGCAACTAGACTGCCAGGGACAGTACATGGATATATTTCCATAGTTATAGACATTGGGAAGGGGGAGCACTAGACTGCTATGATCTGTACTTAGACATAGTTATGTGATCTGGTAGGTATCAGAGGAGGGGAATCAGTGGAAAAAAAAGGACTGTACTTAGCATAATGTGGAACAATTTACACTCTGATGCAGAATAGGGAGGAATGGGGACCGCTAGACTACCAGGGACTGTATATATACATATTTCTATAATGATATTTGCATTGAAGAGAGAGAGACAGAACTACTAGACTGCCAGGGAACATACCTAGACATATTTCTATGATTGCCTGGGCATTGGGAGAAGACCACTAAACTACCAAGGCATGACAGCTCATGCTCACAGTGTGATTCACAGCTATCAGGTAGAAGGTGGAGTCAGATGATCTCACACCACTATGCAAACTGTTAAGTGTGGAGGTTAGGATGTGGCAAATAACATTGTCATAGAAGCCATTTACTTCTTACCAACCATGCTGAATATACCACTGTGCCCTGTATGCCACAGGATTACCTCATTTGCATGAGCACAATGATGTACTAAGCACAACCATACTATGCACTGAGCATCGTTCACCTAGGTACTCTAAATATTCCCCAACCCCATCCAAATGCACATAACCCAGTTAATGCAGGGCTATTACTGTTAGTGCCACATTAACCTTTGGGTAACACAGAAACATAGAATATGTTGACTGAAAAGGACAACTTGGACTAGCTTGTCTGTCCAGATATTCCCTGCCTAATCTACCTCTGCCCATAACTGGTCTCCAATGACCATCCCTTATCCTGGCCTGTTTGAAGTCTCTGACTGTTTTAGCCTCCACCACTTCTGTTGGCAGACTTCTCCAGGTGTCTACTTCCCTTTCAATGATGAAATATTTCCTCACATCTCTCGTAGCCCGCTTCGTCCAGCTTCATCACAAGCCTCCTGGTCCTGGTTTTTGTACTCATTTTTATAAAAAGAACTGCATTATAGATTTACTATTTATTTTTAGTTTATTTATAATTCTGTCATTAAATGATGGAGGTTTATGATGTCATCAGCTAGCAGTATATAAGGCAGTGTATGTTTTCAGTTCATTACTCCCTTAGGAATCCTCATTGTTAGGCAAAGCACTGGGGTTCTCAACCACTGTGGTAATTTTTGTTAAGCTTTATCACTTGGAATTGTGTCTACTTTAAAGACTGCAATTGTACTGAACAAAGTGTGGTGATTTGGTAAGGAGTACAGACCTTCTTTTGGAACATTCTGAATTCTCTGGACTAGCCACCCAAGGCTACATCCCTGGGTTTCACAGGAGCGTGCTATCAGTTCGTGGAACCGTTACCTAGATTTTAGTAAGGTTTTCAACATTGTTAAACATAGGAGACCAATAAACATACTGAGTCTCATAGAAGTGGGTCCAAAGGTGGTAAAATGGATAGGAAATTGGTTAGGGGATAGGTGACAGAGGGTGGTGGTAAATATTGTTCACTCTGAGGAAGGAATGAAGGGTGACCAGCAGAGTGCTTCAGGGATTTGTGCTGGGACTGGTCCTCTTTAATGCTATTATAAGTGACATTGTAGAGGAGCTGGAAGGGAAGGTCTGCCTGTTTGTGGATGATATAAAACCTGCAATTGGGTGTGTACTCTGGGGTGTGTGTGGAAAGGATAAGCAGATACCTGAGAATACTAGAGGAATGGTCAAGGGTATGTCAGATGGGGTTTAAAATGAAAAAGTGCAAAATAATGCACTTGGGGCACTGAAATCCAGGGGTAGAGTACAAAACATGTAGAATGGTGCTGACAACCTTCAAGCAAGAAAGAGACCTGGGGTAATCATATCAGATGACCTAAACATGGCCAGGCTGTGCAATAAGGCATTAGGAAAGGTTATTGGGATGCTGGGGTGCATGGGGAGGGGTATTAGCAGCAGAAAGGGGGAGGTGATGTTGCCTCTTTATAGATCACTGATAATACTCCTCCTAGAGTTCTATGTCCAGTTCTGGAGACCACTTCTCTGGATGGACATAGACAGAGTGGAGGCAATCCAGAGGAGAACAACTAAAATGGTGCAGGGTCTGCATCAAAGTTGCTATGACGTGAGACTAAAGGACCCCAATATGTACACTCTGGAAGAGAGGGGGAAGGGGATGGACATGCTAGAGACATTTAAATAACTCATGGGGTTAGAAAAGGCACAGTAGGGAAGTAGTTTTCAGAAGAAAAGGTGGTGAAGAGCAAGGAGACATGCTATGAAGCTGGAGGGGGTAGATTCAAGAGAGATGTGAGGGGTTACTTCCTCACAGAAAGAGTGGTCTATTCCTGAAACAACCTTCCAGCAGAGGTGGTGGGGGTTAAAACTGTGGTGGGTTTCCTGAAAAAGAGATGTGCAAGAACAAGGGGACACAATTTGAAGATAGAGGGGGGATGGATCAGGGGCAATGTGAGGAAGAATTTTTTTACAGAGAGGGTGGTGGATGCATGGAACAGCCTTCCTGAGGAGATTATGGGGTCTAAAACTGTGGGAGAATTCAGTAATGCATGGGACAGACATAAGGCAAGTTTTGTGCGGGGTAGGAAGAAATAGGCTGTTGGTTAACTAGAATCTGCAGCTTATCCTGTAGCTAGGGAAATGGGCAGACTAGGTGGGCCAAGAGGTCCTTATCTGCCATCAAAGCATATGTTTCTATGTTTCCAGAATGCATGGGATAAGCACAAGGGAATCATAGTGGAAAGGAAGTGGGAGGGAATAAGAGCTGTAGATTGGGCATGGTCTGAGGTATTAGTGTATTTATGGAGAAATGGGCAGACAGGGTAGGCCAAGCAGTCATTACCTGCTGTCAAATTCTATGTTTCTGTGTTTCTATGGTGGTCACCCTCCTATCATTCAATTAAATGTCATTTACCACCTCCTTCTGTCTCCTATTCATTAATGGGTTTCTAAGCCAATTCTCCACTGTGGATCCCAGCCTTAGCCTGCTCACTTTCTTTATCAGCCTCCTCTGTGACAGAGTGTCAAAGGCCTTGCTGAAGTCCAGACATGCTTCACACAATGCCCTCTCCTGATCAATTTACCTGATTATCCAATCAAAGAAATCTATCAGATTAATTTGGCATTACTTCCACCCAATAAATCCACAGTGCCTGTGGACTTGCATCGTATTGGATTAAAGATACTGTGCCTGTCTTTCCTTTAGCAGTATTTCCATTTGTTCCCCCACCACTGAGTTAAGACTGACCAGCCTATAGTTACTAGCCTCCTCCTTCTCATGAGGAGGGACCACATCAGATTCTTCTCCAGTCCTCTGGAACCATGCCTGTCTCCCATGAGCTGCAGAATAAGGCTGTCAGTGGGGCAGCTAGCACCTCCCTGAGTTCTTTTAGTACCATTGGGTGTATCCCATTCTGACCCATAGCTTTGTCCACCTTCAGAGCTTCAAGCCCTTTCTGGACTCTTACCTCAGAAAATGGTCTTGTGCCAACCTCCTCCCATTCCTACCACTCTCTGGTGTTCTGTCCTGTTCCCTCCACTGTGAAAACTGAGCAGATTTACCGGTTTGAGAAGTCTCCTTTCTCTTGGTCCTCTTCTGCACAGTCTCTCCCCTCCACTCTTCTAATCTTCTCTGTCCTTCCCTTTGCTGTCCTCTTCTTACTTATGTATTTGAAAAAAAGCATTATCCATCTTGGTGACCCCTTTGGTGATTCTTTCCTCTGTCTAAACCTTTGTTCCCTTCACTGCATTGTCTGCTTCCTCCTGCTTTAAAAGGTATACCTCTCTGTTCTACTCCCTCTATTGTCTTATATCTCCTGAATGTCAAAATTTCCTTCACCACCTTTGTCTCTTCCTTAGAGTCTCATAACCATCTCTTTTCACTCCTGCATTTACTCACTTCCTTTATGCAGTGATTTGCTGTTTTAATTGTACTCTTCCTTATTTTTCCCACTGCTTCCACTCCTTCCTGGCAATACCCTTCAAGGCAGTTACTGAGGCAGCCCCAATTTTTTTAAATCAACTTTCCTAAATTCCAGGACCATTGTCTTCATGTAGTTAGGCTCTCTTCTTGTCTCAATGTTAAAACACACTCTACAGTTACTATCACTGGTACCAAGGGGACTGCCCACTATGACAACTGCAATGCTGTCCCTGTTTGTAAGCACTAGGTCCAGCACTGTCCCTTTTCTATTGGGATATTTGACTCTCTACCAGAAAAAAAGTTCCACAAAGTCCAGGCCAGCCTCCACCATGATGGCTTCCAGGTCCAGAATTTTGTTTCCAAGACTCATTGCAATGGCACACATGGTTCACCACACTTTCTGCCCTCCCTGACCATGGCCCTTCTTACCTCCCATTCCTGTTTGTGTTTTTCTTTGATGCTTCTCCTCACTTTACTTTTACCTTTTTGTCATTCCTTATCTCCATCAATCTTCTTTCCTCATTTGCCTGAATTTTACCCCTCTTTTATTCTGTCTTATCTCAATACCTACCTTTCTGTGCCTGTGCCCTGGGGGTTTTTTTCTCCCTCCCTACTAGTTCATAATGGGAAGGGCAGCTATTGACTCCCTTTGTGTTACTGCCCCCTGGCTAATTTAAATGCTCATCAAAGTAGCATTTAAACCTCCCATCAAGGACAGAGGTCCCATTCCTTCTATGGATGCAGGTCATCTCCCTTATGGAGGTCCATATTCTCTCAGGTTGGCCACCAGTCACTGATGTAGCTGAATCCCTCCTCCATACATCATGCCTTCTACCAGTCATTAAATGTCCTGGTGCAGAGTTGCCTTGCATCTGCCTGGCCATACAGAGGTAACACCTCAGAAAAAGTCACTGTGTGTGCCACCTGCTTAAAGCCCCTCTCCAAAACTCTGAAGTTACCCTGCACTGCCCCTACCTTATCCCTTGCCTGGACATTTGTCCTCAAATGGCAAAGACACCTATCTTTATCCAAGCGCCTACTGCCTAGTACCTATGGATACACTCTCCATCCCTGCTACCCAAAGCATAGCTCAGGCACTCAACCTCCCTATTCTTCCTACCCCTTGCTCCCAATTCTATCCTTCTGACAATAGATTCCACCATCAGCAGCTGCTTCCTCTTGGGATGGGGGCTTCTCATTCACTTCCAGGGGTCTCCACTTCTCAGGACTCTCACCTCCTACCTTCCCACTGCAGTCGGTGCCTCTTCTTGACTGCTGTGTTCCACTAATGTGGCAAAGGAATTTTCACTGGTATAGGTTGAAGTGCATGCACTCTTCTGACCACCCTCACCCTTTCAATCAATCAATCAAATCTTTATTTATCCAGGCGAACATCGTTGAGCAAGGCTCATTTGCAAGATGGACCTGGTAAGGTCAAGGTTCAATTTACATGAAATATAGCATTCAGAACATTTACAAATAGAAGAATACAAAAATGTGAGTTATACAACAGATCCCAATAATATAACAATCAGATTATACCACAAATTGTGAAGACAGAAATAAAACAATAAATCAGATATTGAACACATAATTTGACATGTTGGAAAAACAAGAATATATTACATATGTACACGATTCAGAAGGTTCATAAGGTAGCCAGCTCACTAGGATGGGTACTAGGGGACAAAAGGAGTGTTTTGTGGCTGATAGGTGGCAGGATTGGTACCCTGCAGTAATGGTCAGGGTAGGGAACTGGGTGGGAGGAGGAATCGTAGAGTTGGTGCAATAAGAGGATCCAAGTAGGTATAGGAGCAAGAGGAGGTTTAGGCGAGAGGTATGAGTTGGGAGCATTAGGGAGATTTAAGTATTAAGGGTATAGGGAGCTGAAAAGGCACTGGATAGTGAGCTATAGGGTAGTTTCACAGTAGGTGCTGGTGAGCTTGTATTGTGTATCTAAATATGGAGGGTTAAACTAGTGTTGATGGAAGCAGCCCACCAATGTCCATCCACTCTACCTCTGCCTGGGCATTTCTATGGGAGCAGCAGCAGAATTGGGGGCCCCTGGGTGGGGCAGATGATCCTTTGTACCCTTGCCAGTTCAGTCTGGAGTCCAGAACTCTCTGTCTGCAACCCAGAGATGTGAGTACAAATGGGGGAGCACAAGTCTCTAGAAGATGTCCCAAAGACTGCGCCCCACAATCATCTGTTTGTCCTTTGCTTAGCTTCTATTCGGACTTCTCTCTACCATTCTGTCTCCTTCCTTCTTCCATTTCACTCCTACCTCTCTTGTTTGCATCCCTGAAACTGCTTTATTACTATACCTGTAATAGGATGTCTCTTGTTTTGTCTTTATTAACCCTAATTCCTGTACCTACCTTAGCCTTGGTGTCTAGTACTCCTTAATAATTTGGCATTTGGGCCCTTGACGTTTCACTGCACATTCATTTACTGGACACAGACTCCTACAGTCAACTCACTGCTGTGCTTTGGGCAAATGATTGTCTCTCAAAGTTCCATGTCATAATAGCAATAAATTTACGTTGATTCGCAACTCAGCTAGTAAATTTTTCTGAATATAATAGTGGCATTACATCCACCTCAGCAATCACTAATAGGGCAACAGCACTGCAATTCAACAGGGGGACATTAATCTTAATATTTAATGCAGGAGCTATACACTTTGCACCCCCCTTTGAAGGTGGAAAGCCCCCAGCACCCCCATATTTATATAATCATCTCCAGGGGAGCGGACACTAGGGGACAGGAGATTGCATGGGGGAGCACAGACAAGAGCTGTCAGCTCACCATCCTCTACCAATCACTGTAATCTCTACCACTTGCTTGCCTTCCCCTCACTAGAGAATTGCCATCTCCTCCACTGTGCCAAATTTGTATAAAAATGTTGGTTTGGAACCCTACCCCTTTATCTTTCCCCCCTTCTTTCCTCCCTCCATTCCCCAGCCCACTCCTGTAGATCTTATGACCATTGTTTAATGGTTGTACCTCATTATACTACAACTACAGGCCAATCAGCCTTCTCTCATCATCTCCCTAAACATTGGAATGCCTGCCCCTCTCAAATTCGCCTCTCTTCTTCCCCCTACTCCATTGCCCTGGCCCTCCAAAACGTCTTTGCTGCAAATTGCAACTGCATTTAAGCTCCTCCCTTCCTTCCCCCCCATATGCTCTCATTTTGTTAGCCTTCTTATGGATATAGTTCTATTCAAATGTTGCACTTATTGCTTCTGCAAGTTGGAAATCACTGAATATCATGACAAGCACTACCTTGCACTGGTTACGTCTTAGCATCATGTTTGTATTAATTTGTTCTCCTCTAATATTGCACTGTGTTTGTAATGTTCCATTCACAGTTTTATATTCTATGTACTCCCTGTAGCCTCTCCCCCAGGATGCACTGTGAGATGAGCAACTTGTTGTTCAGTGTGCCTTTCCTGGTGAAACATTTCAATAAATAAAGAAATAAAAAAATGGGTATACCATGGCCAGCCACAAAAAAGATAAAGTCCAACACCAAAAATAATGACAAAAATGTGACTACATGTAGGCAGTCCCAAACCAGGGACCACCGCCACTGTTGGTGGTGTCCATAGCCACCACACCAGGAGGCCAGCTCGGCAGCAGCTGGCTGTAAGCCAGCTTTTAACCAACTGCAGCACAGAAATCCCCATCATTCACTATAGCTTTTCTGTCCCTAATCCCTTGTTATTCCCTCCCCTTGCTATAACCTCACTGTTGCTGTTTCTACGGGCACGCAAATTGAGTTGCTCATATCTGAGTCACTCAATTTACTTCGCCCATATAATGGTATACCATCTCCCACAGATTTGTTTGTTTACTGTAATTTGTTTACTATAAATCATGACCCTACCCTTCACAGACTATACTGTTTTTAACTGTATTACAATACTGCATCATATTTGTTAATTAAATTACTCTTGTTTCTTTCTCCTCACCCACCATTTCTGTTGCTTAGGTCACTTTTGTAAATTATACTAATTCTTCTCTCTAGGCTCACCTCCTAAAAACAATTTTATCAAATTAAAAATGTAAATACCCTCATATATTAGGAGGATAATAAAAGTATAGTTTGGGGATAATTTTAATTACAAGCCTACCCGTTTGTAAGGAAAACTGATGTCAAATATGTAATCAGTGACCTCATGGAAATGTTAAACTTTTGCCTTCAATTTAGCCAAGCTGCACTTTTGGACCCCTTTGGAAAAACTTTGAACTTCAGTCAGTAAATAAAAATAAATACTTTACCCTTCCCAGGTAGCCACAATTAGTCCCATGACCAGCACTGCACACACCCAATCATTTCTCACCCTCCATCCCCCTCCCCAGACAGTTTGTGTTTATATTAAAAAATAGTAACAGTTACTGCAACTGTCCTTCTGCCAGGTGATGAATCAGTTTTTTAACAAAATTCAACTGAAAGATCATGGAAGGCTGGAAGAGGCTGGAGTATGCTAGGGTGGGTTAGAGGTAGTGGAGTAAAGCCAGTTACCCTTATTCATAGGTTGCTTAAGCCCAATACCAAGAAACCAAAGAGACTTTAGTCAAAGTGTCAACGTTAAACTGAAGACAGGGGGTCCATGGACTAAAGCTGGCAATTTCCACATTCACTCACTCTTTTCCAGAAGTACCCTTAACACACTTAATGTTTCCACCTTTTACTTCTACAGAAGGTCAGGTAAGAGCAAGAAGAGCTACTGGAGAAACACAGATATATGCAGCACATTATGCATCCACTTCAACAAGGCACTTCATTATGAATTTGCATCACAGTGCTCACTCCAAATCCTTTTAAGTGCTGGATACTCACAACTCACTCGTTATACGTTAGTACTGTTATAATGCACATATTGCATTTCATAACCCATTAACATTAAGTTATCTTGAAAATAAATGGGTTTCATTTACAAAGTAAATCACTGAATGTTGACACATTTAACAGTTTTGTACTCTCAGCATAGCATACAATATCTGACGAACATACATACATACAAATTTGACAGCAGAAACAGGCCATAATGGTCTATCAAGTCTGCTTGAGTGTGAAGCTCTAATTAGTTTCCTGTAGCTACCCCCCTTCACCTACTATCAATGGAGTCAATCATTCCTCTCCTAGTACCCTCTCTCTTCCCCATCCCAGGAAA
Source organism: Neoceratodus forsteri (assembly GCA_016271365.2). NCBI lineage: Eukaryota > Metazoa > Chordata > Ceratodontiformes > Ceratodontidae > Neoceratodus > Neoceratodus forsteri. Next base: position 587,633,572 of record CM028131.1, read on the forward strand.
ACCTATCCTAATTTTCTTCTCACCCTATCACCCCCCCCCTGAAACTAGCCACTGTATTTACTGCAACTACCTCCACTGCAGCTTGTTTTACCTTGACATCACCCTTTCAGTGAAAAAGTGACTCTTCATCTCCTTCTTAAATCTACCCACCACTAGTTTCATGCTGTGCACTCCTTGTTGAACCCTTCTTCTTTAAGTTAAAGATGCCCTCCAATATTACCCTGTTTATTCCTTTAAGGCACTTGATGGTCCCTATCATGCCCCCCCCTCACCTATTATCCAGGGACTACATGTTTAGCTCAGTCAGCCTCTCTTCATATGTTTTGTACCCCTTTACCTTGGATCATCCTGGTCACCTTCCTCTGGACCCCCTCCAGTAGCTTGATATCCTTCTTCAGATATGGGCACCAGAACTACACACAGTATTCCAGGTGCAACTTCAACAGTGACCTGTACAGTGGCAAGATGACTTCTTCCCCTCCAAGAGGTTATTCCCCTGGTGATGCAGCCTAGCATTTTATTTGCTTTGGCTGCTGCCTTGCAGTACTGTGCTGAGTTTTTCATGTCTTCTCTGACCATCCTAATTGTTTGTGACGCTTATTCAGTTCACTACTGCAATATAAGCGACTTATATATTAATAAAATATTGTTATGATGATTCTTAATAAGCTGCTTACCACAAATGCCCTTTCTCCAGTCACCCACAGGTTTTCCTTTTGTAGCACAGGCTTTGGCATAATTACCCAAGGCAGCACACATGCAATCCTCAGCAATGTCACAGAGACATGTTGAAATCTTGCAGTTCTGGTGAGCAGAAAAAAAAGTTACAGCTAGATTCATGGAAATAAAATGTACTTGGACAATTAAATACCCAGGTTTATACTTGTACAGATGGCATATAACCCATAAAGGTTGTACACAGCTTCTCAGTGGACTTAGTTTAGCATACATCCCTCCTTTATAAAATAATCCAGTTTAGCTTTAAATATACAAAAGGTGTCTGAGTACACACTGACACTAGGAAGCTTGTTCCATCTTCTAGTTAGGGTTCTAATTCCAATACTAATTGGGATGGCACTATAGCCTAGAGGTTGGAGGAATGAGGGGTGAACAAGTTTGATACATCCAGAAGACCAGACCTGAGTTTGATTCTCACAACCTCCACTTGCATACTGTGTGACTCTGAGCAAGTCACTTAACTGCCCAGTGCTCCCAGGTCACCCCTGAAAACAGGCACTTTTGTCTAGTGAGCCTTACCCAGTTACCAAAGACTAAAATAAAATAAAATAATTCACTGACCTATGCAGCCAGTATAGTGTTATGCTTGTGCAATTGTGTTAGTTTGGTTTTGGCCATTTGCACTCTCTATTCCAGAGGAATTACCACCCTGTAGGGGTACGAAGGCAAGGAACTCTCAGAGAGGGTTCCACCCCTAGAAGAGCCACGGGATAAATCCTGTGGCTAAAGGTACCTTAGGAATCCCTCTAAGGAGAGAGTGCTGCCGCTGGAGAAGGATGGGAGGATGGTGGGGTGAAGAAAAAATGCTTCACAGTGAGGCTGAAAGGAACTGCTTATATAGCTCAGAAAGTGAGAGTGACTGACTGCTTGGCCACTGAACTCCAAGAAAAGCCTTACCAATTCATTGACCTATGCAGCCAGTATAGTGTTATGCTTGTGCAACTGTGTTAGTTTGTTTTTGGCAGTTCGCACTCTCTATTCCAGAGGAATTGCCACCCTGTAGGTGTATGAAAGCAAGGAACTCTCGGAGAGGGTTCTACCCCTAGAGGTGCCACAGGACGATTCCCGTGGCTAAAGGTATCTTAGGAATACCCAAAAGAAATGTAGTATCATCCCCCAAAAGGAGGCAACACGAAGCATATGAGCAAGCAGTAACTGTGACATAGGAGCAGTAACTGTAACGTAGTAGTGGAGAAGCATAAGCAGTTTGATAATGTCTGACGATGCTCAGTTGGATAACATAATGAATACCCAGGCTTGTGTAGCATGATACTGATGGATTGCATTGAGATTAGGGAATCCCCTAAGGAGAAAGGGAATGGCAGGACATCCTCCACCTCCATCCAGCAGCGGAACCTACCTAACAAACTAGGGAAAACAACTATGCCAACTAAGTGTTATGACCTGAGGCAATGGAGGAGAGGAAAAAAACCTATGAGGGGAAATCTCTGGGGATCCAAGGCCTAGGTCGCCTTCCCTCCAGGTTTGGGATAGTTTAGTTAGTGATGGCTCTGCAGCTGCAATTTGGAAAACCCAATTAAAGGGAGGTGGAAAATATTTCAATATGGAAGAAGGCTCCCACTCAAACCCTCTAGAGGGAATGCTGTGGAAGGTTGCTAGAAAACTCTGCAACAATACGTGCATCCAAGGCACAGAAGGAGAGTAACAACTGCTGAGGCACTCACCTGGCCTACCAACCCTAAATCAAACCAGATGAACCAGAGGCAGTTGTAGGGAGAATGTGATGAAGGTGCCTGGCTAGGGAAACCACTAAAGTCAATGGCTAACTGTTATAGTGGAACACTAGAGCCAAAGGAGGGTAACTTTTTCCACCCTTCACTGCTAGTCTTAAATTCTACACCAGGAGCTGCTGTCATGTAGCAGGCAGCTAAAGCCAAGCCCAGGGTGAGAACATTCCCAGCTATGGGCCAGGTGAGAAGGATCCCATCCCACGTTGGACATGCTAGAGATGAGGACTAAATGCAGAGAGTGAGACTGCTGGCTGCATTAACTCTGCACCAGAATAAAATGTCTGGCATGCTCCAGAAATTAACTTGAGAGCTGAAAACCTGGTGAGTTGATAAGCACGGCATGCTGAGATCATAATGAGCACTGAGTGCTGAGACCTTACAAGATCAAATGCAGATTGAGTGCAGCAGAATCCCAGAGGCTGAAGCCGAGGGGATGGCAGTTGGCATAAAGCAGTCATTTGTGTAAGCAAGGAGCAACAGTTGTGTAAGAAAGTGTGGACCTGCACATAGGTCAATAAGCAGTGGTAGTGATAGGTGGACCTGTATAACATACTGTATAGCAATTAAACAGCACTGAATTGGGGGCATGCCAGCCAGACATGAATAGCCAAATCAAAGTGACAAACACTGTGAGGATTTTCAGAGGCAAGGCAAGATTTAGCAACAAGCTATATTAATATCTCCCTCATAATACCCAGTGTAAATTCTTGTTTCAGTAGAGCGGCAATTAGTTTTATGCTACCCATATTATGGAATAACCTACAAAGAACCCTTAAACTGAGCACCCTTGTCTCCCTACCTATCCTCAAGGTGTTATACTCGTGCACAATCACTGACGTTTGTAACTGCTTTGCTTGTCCTACACCGGCTCCCAAACCCACCATGGTTCACCACCCAGCTTAAAACCTGATTGCAGCTGCCTCCATTGTATTGCCTTCCCCACCTCTGCAGTATCTCCTCCACTTCTAACATTCAGAATAAATCCCCCCGCCTCCCTTTTTGGGCTGGAGCTCCACGTACATTATAGTGTGAGATACCTTCTTAATGTTTTGACTCTAGCAGAAATGCCCAGTCACTGTGTCAGCATTACACACACCCTTTCTACACCCCTAAATTCTGCTCCCCTATCCACTGTGTTATCGTACTCCTCACCTGGCCTGCTGCAATAGTCATTGCTCTGCACATACATGTGTATTCTATCTCGTATTTGCTGTACTGATGTTATTCCACTTTCATATGAACCCTTGCATTGTGTTACCTATACTTGTATCATCTGTATTTTTACCCATATGTAATTGTATCCCAGGGCCTTGCCCATATTGTAAATGTACTACCACTGTGTAGAACATTTCAACTATGTATACATGTTCTAACCAGGTCCACCTTGCAAATAATCTTTGCTCAATGGTGACTGCCTGGATAAATAATGACTTTGATTGACTGATTGATTGATTAATAGCCTCAGCAGGAGCTTAGTTGGATGACCTCAGAGTTGTAACTGCAATGAAACATGAAGACAAATGCTTTGAAAGCAGGCGTAGCCAGGCAGTGCAATGAAGCTGCAAATAGAATGACAGCAGGAATGAGCAGCACAGCTAGGGTCAGAGTAAACTGAGTCAGGTGAAAAGAACTGAGTATGCAACATGAAGCAACTATGGTTGAGCTGAAACATACAGATAATGATTGCAGTTGCATTGCAGTAGTTTGAGCGTAGTGAGCACAGTGTAAAAACACAAGCACTGGGTACAATAGTAATTAAAGCAAACAGCAGCAGTGGCTACAGCTGTAGATAACTAAAAGCAGTAGCATGAGCTCTGAGTAGCAGTATGCTAGGAGCTTAGAAACAAAGCCCTCCAAAAAAGACAAAAGCATAACACAGCAAAACAAAAAACAGGGAAAGGCCCAAAAATAAGAAACACAAAACACAGGGAAGCACGCAGTCGGAGGAACGATACAAATCAGAAGCAGGAAAACAAACACCAAAGTCCAGCAGAGACACACAGAAACAGCAGGTGGGGGGGTGTAGCCCCCGCCAGCTCAGAGGACAAACCAACATAGCCCCTGGCTGCAAAGAAAAAATGCTTTAGAGTGAGACTAAAAGGAACTGCTTATATTGCTCAGGAAGTGGGAGTGGCTGGCTGCTTGGCCACTGAACTCCAGGCAAAGTCTTACCAATTACCCTATAAACAAATGTAAATTTTCTAATGTCTTTACTGGGTGCTACTGGAGTAATTATTTACATAGAAATAGAGAACATCTTACAAACAGAAAAAAGACTGATGTCCATCTAATCCATGCTGTTCCTACCTTTAGATTCCCCACTAGTCTTGCAGTGTGCTTTTACTGCTGAGCCTGCCTGTGGTTGTTCAGCCCCTTATATTTATCCCACTCCCTCATGAAGCCACTATGGTATCAATTTCTTCCACATCTCTGGACAACCCATTCCATCTGTCCACCACACATTCCTCAAAGTGTTTCCTCATATCCTTTCTGATCCCCCTACCATCAGCTTGTACCATTGTCCTTTTGTGGTGAACCTCTTGCAACTGTTGCTGTGTGTTATTTTTAAATTCTGACTGCACACATTTCTGAAGACTTTTAGAAAACTACTACTGATCCTGTAGAATTCCATCATTTGCAGCATTACAAAATTTCAGTTTAATGTTTGCTTTTTTATGGTTTACATAAATTACAGAATAACTTTCAACAATCTGTGGAAAATTATTATGTGGTTAACATGATCTGCAGAAAATAATGCTACTGCACTCTATTTTAAAGGTACAGTATGCTTCTTGATCTGCACAATACACAGGGTGAAGCAAAGGTTAAGGGTATAGCTAGAGGGAGGATTTGTCCATGAACCGAACTTGAACCAAACTTGAACTTTTAGATTTTCATCCAATCTGAACCAAACTTGATTTCTAAAAAAAAAAAACAAAAAAAAAACATGAACCTGAACTGAACTCGAACCCAGACCATATGAGATGAGAATAACCCACTTGGGGGCAGTAGGGAGACACCTAAATGGAACTTGAACTGAAAAATGGCATACAAAAAAATTCAAATCAAACTCAAAACCAAAATTTTACTTTTCAAATTGAACTGAACCGAACTCAAACTATATCTACCCCTGAGGCAGAATGAGGCAGGATCACATTGCAGTCAATGTAAATTGCCTCAGTGGTACCTCAAGGTAGGAAAACTATGACTGCACCTTCCCTCTCCCCTTCCCAGTCCATTCTCCTTTGTTGCAAAGGTCCCTCCTTCTGTTTATTAAATAATTCTGCCTTCTCATTACCACCTTCCACCCACTCTGTCCTCTTTTTCATATGTTGACTAGGTCTGTCTCAGGGCCATGGATTTTTCAACAATATTTGCAGCTCTGTTTTTAGCCATCTAAGTTTATTCCTCCTAATACATAAGTGGCAGCCTACTTCTGTAGGCAATTTAAAAAATATATATAATTTATTTGGGTTCCACAGTTCTCCTACAAGTTGTATTTAAGGTCATAACCATTGTGCATCGTTCTTTTAATACTTTGTATGTAAATTATTTGTACAGGCTTAATTCATCCAGTTTTACTTTAAATATAAAATGTTAATATGTAAAGTACCTCATAATATTGCTTGTAGCCCACTATAGAATGGCATGCAGCAAATACTCCAAGAGGATCCTTTATGAGACCACAGTGCTCGGCTGCATATTGTTCTGAAATTTGATGTAAAGAAATGTATGTTAGTACTTGATTCTACAATATTAATTTGTGTGTTGCTCTTCATAGGTGTAACAAACATTTCACTTTATTCATTTAAAGCATGTTCTATGTCATTAAAATTTCCAGTTATATGTAATATTCCATCACAAGAGAAAATAAACATTTCTCCCACTGAGATTTGTTTTATGACTTAAACATACTAGTTACTGAATAGTTAGAGAAAATTCAGCAATTATAATGTATTTATAGCTAAAAATACCTTCTAAAATCAGATGCTCTTAAATCTCATATTTCTTAGTTGTCCTGCCAGAAAACATGACCGTCACAAATCACATGGGGAGACAATATCTGTTATAAGTATTAAAGCTTCCTCATATATACTGATATGGAAGATCAGCAATGCATTGTTTGTTTGATAACAATAACAAGTTTTGTTTTCTAACATTTCAGAGCAAAATAGATCATTGTTGTACCTAAAGTAAAAAACTGTAAAAAAAACTGAACACAGCTGAAAATTCCATTGTATGGTTTTATGAACTCCTAAATTAAATTACAGCGTTTGAATTTATATTTAGCAATGATTATACTACATGGAGAATGTCAGGTTAATTCAGGAACAGTGCTGAACAACTTCTTTGTGATGGCCAATTTGGTGGATTTAAAGATGCATATACTCAACACTATTTTGTAACATTGTACAAATCACTAGACTGAAATACAGAACAGAGAGTGGTTGAAAGGCATCAGGTGATGCAAACGGAGTGGGTATTAATCCAGCTGTATAGCCCACTGTTGCAGTACCTCTGCAAGCCACTTTAACAGAGCCAGGAGTCAAATGAAAGATAATATCGGCAGCATGCTTGAAAATGCTGGCACAAAGAGAGAGACAGTTTGTGTCTGTATCTATTCGTACCTCTAGATGGCACCGCTGATGCAAGAGTGACACAATAATTGTCGGGATGCTGCAGAGTGCCATACTAGCTTGGGACACCTCAGAGAGAAGTGGGCCGAGTGGCAGGGAGAGTCAGAAATATGCCTGCAGCACCAACAGGTGCCTTTGAACTCAGGGTGATATAACTGAGTATGACCAATTAGGTTTATTAAGATGAAGCGGGCAGCATATAAGCAGGTTCACAGATGGCAATACAGGGGTATTTGCACATTTTATCAGCACTAGAGAAAAAAATGCATGTCTCCCAGAAGGCACCATGGTCATGTATGTCGCCGGTGTTACAAAGAAGGTGAATACAGGAAAACTGTCGGTGAGAATGAGAAAAAAAAATAACGTTGTGGCTCTATTACACAGCAATTGTGTGTCCGCATTTCTTCAGAATTGCTCTACACTAGCTAAATATATGTGATGGGTTGAACGTGCACATGCACGGCGATACATCTCCAGTGACTGAAAAGCATGACCCTGCACCATGACTTCTCCAGTAGAAGTACTGAGCGTGTGAATCTGTATGTGGTTGTGAGTAACTATATAGTCTTAACAATACTTCCCTTGCACTTGCCATGTTACAAGCACATTAATCCCCTCCAGAGTCGGGCTCTACCGGTAGATTACTACCCAGTGGGTGGTTGGAAGCACCTGGCCTGCGGCCTCGTGCACCACCCCCCCAGGCATTAATCCACCTGTAGACCCCTCCTCTGTCAGGGATTAATGCTTACTTGTTATTATGACTAAGACTAGTCATTTTGTAAGTTGCTAAGATGCTTGGTAAGTTGCTGAGAGCAAAGGATTGTGGAAAGAGAATTAACACTGGTCTGCAGTGGACAAAAGTGCAAGTTTAAGACAATCTTCATTAATAAAGAGTGAGCCTAAGACATTTCATTTTTTATCATGAAAGATTTTGTTATATTTTTTCCATGAATAACAATATACAGTACCTAACCTTCAGGTCATAAAAAGTGTAACATGTCAGTAAAACTTCAGAGACATCCCAGTTAGGGAAAAAGAAAGAACATTGTTTGCCAAATTCTTAACTCTATCTTAACTGTATACTAACTATGAAATGCAATTGTAAACTGGGAAAACCAAGTTACATTGATCAACTCTGCATCCTGTCCCGGAGATCTTACAGTTCTAATGCTGTATTTAGGAGACTATCTCTTGGTAGTATATTCATTCATTGGTTATGCTAGTCTCAAATACTTATTTATATCCTGTTTAACTTCTTGGATTTCCATAGGATGGGAGAAACCCGTGTGTAATAATTATCAGAGGTTTTAGGTCCTATGGGGTCTGACTACAGAGCCTTCCTTCTGTGAGCCCACCACTTAAAAAGAGTGGAGAAATCCCCCAGTAGGGGTTTAGTGGTTACAGAGTGCCTTCCATTCATAAAGGTGGGTTGCCAGGTGGTGGTACTGGGACTGAGTGTAGGTACGAATGAAGATATGGAGTGGGCAAAAGTTGTGAATTCCACTTTCATGGAACTTCCATGAAATTTCGTAATTTTCGCCATTGACAGAACTGGGATTTTCCTCATATTTTTGGTGGGTTATGTGGACTTTTTTGTCAACTGCAGAAAAATGGATATAAACTGTGGAATTTATTCTATCCACAGTTTTCTTGCCTGTCAGTGAATGAGCGCGTGATTGTACAACCACGAGGTCATTCACTGACAGTTCAGTGGGCTACCGATAGTGGAGGAGTGAGGAGGGTTGAGTTGGTGGCCTGCTCAGGAACAGGGTGGGGGGGAGCAGAGTAGTGACAGATGAACTGTTGGGGTGGGAAGGTGGGGGATTCACTAGACACCAGGGAATTGGGATTACTTTTTTATAAGGGATCGGAGATGGGGGGTCCACTATATGTCAAGGAATACTGGAACTAGAGGGGGGTGAGTCAGTAAACTGCTTGCTGTTTTTTTGTGGATTAAGGGAATCCAGGATAAGGAGGGGGGTCCCCTGGACACCAGGGAAATAAAATGTTTTGGGGGGTCATGATCGGTGGGTGGGGGGGCCACTAGACAAGAGGGTGAGATCAGAGTTTTTGTTTCTTCTTTACTGGGACCCACAGGCCGTGATCCCCGGGTGAGGGGGTGGGAACCAATGGACACCACGGATCAGGAATTTTTTACTTGAGACCCACGATTGGTGGGTGGGGAGCTGCTAGACACGAGAAGGGTATGAAGGAGGAATTAGATTTTTTTCTTATGTATTTATTTACTGGGACCCCTGATCATTGGGGGGTGGATTGATGAATTAAACTGAGGTTAAAAAAAGGCTCAGAACTGACCACTGGTAGTGATCCATTCTGTAGATATTCTTCCCAGTTTACATAGAAACATAGAATTTGATGGAAGATAAGGACCGCTTGGCCCACCCAGTCTGCCCAGTTCCCTACCTAATGGATAACCTGCAGATCTTAGTTAACCAACAGCCTACTTCTTCCTACCCCAACCCCCTAGAATTGCTTTATCACTTTCCCATGCATGCTTGAATTCCACCTCTGTTTTTGACTTCACAACCTCCTCCAGAAGGCCGTTCCATGCATCCACAACCCTCTCTGTGAAAAAATACTTTCTTACTTTACCTCTGAGCTGCTCCCCCTCTATCTTCAAATTGTGCCCCCTTGTTCTTGCACACCTCATTTTCTGAAAGATGCTACCCTCTTGGACTTTGTTGATTCCCTTGAGGTACTTGAAAGTTTCTATCATGTCCCTCCTCTCTCTCCTTTCCTCGAGGCTATACATATTAAGCTCCTTAAGTCTCTCTTCATATGTCTTCTGGTGCAGACCCTGCACCATTTTAGTTGCCCTCTTCTGGACTGCCTCCATCCTGTTTATGTCTTTGTGGAGACTGGGTCTCCAGACCTGCATGCAGTACTCCAGATGGGGTCTCATCAGCTGTCTGTACAGAGGGATAACAACTTCCTGTTTTCTAATGGTGATGCCTCTCCCTTTGCATCCCAGTACCCCCAGCCCTCCTTACTACCCCCTCACATTGCTTGCCCACCTTTAGGTCATCAGATATGACTACCCCCAGGTCCCTTTCCATTTTTGTTGTTGTTAGTATCTCACCCCCTATTGTGTACTCTTCCCCTGGGTTTTTGTTTCCCAGGTGCATTACCTTGTACTTCTTAGCATTGAATCTAAGCTGCCATACATTTGATCATTCTTCCAACCTTGCCAAGTCCCTTCTCATCCTTTCCACCCCACCTGATGTATCAACTCTGTTGCAGATATTTGTGTCATCTGCTTAAAGTAAAGTAACCTGCAGTGTGTTTGTTTACTCTGCAGTTTTAAGGTGGAATTTCCACAAAAGCTGTGAAAATGATTTCTGAACTTTCACAGAAGCAATATTCGCACTTTTGCAGAAATTCTGCCAGCATAATTTTTTTTCCACATACCCCTATGGGCATCTCTTACTGTATCTGTTGAGTTTCCAAAAGTCCAGATGCTCAAATAGCATAAGTTTTTCCAGGGACATGTGTCATGTGAGAAGCGAGGGGGGAGGGGGGACACCTACCTCCACTTTATCAAAATGGTTCTTTGGGATTCCAGGACCAATACTAGAAGCCACTTCTTCTGTGGTGATGACATATTGGGGAGTTGAGATATGTCCCCAAGGAGGAGAAAGCTCGGCGAGGGGGGAACTAGTATATGCAATACTTTGGAACAGTCATCCAATACGAGCCTAAGGCATTTCAGATGTTTTATCATATACTTAAGTAGATTCTGCTACAAACACAAATGAGGGATTAGATTCAAAATTCCTAGGTACCTTGTTACATTACTGGAATACTACAATAAAAAGAGAAAACAGATGGCGTTATCCCTCTGTTTATAATTCCAAGATCGTAATCAAATGTGGAAGCTCAATTCCTTCTACCAGCAATAAACTATATGCACTTTCCAGATGCTGTAATCATTAAAGTTCTGCAAAATGCACTACTGATAGTACCAACTGCAGCATATAATAATCTATAGTAATTAAAAGACAAAAAACCAGCACAGATGTTCAGTGATGGATTTACTTCAGTAAGGGGGTCGTTTTCTTTTGTCTTGACTGGCTGAAGAAGAAATGTGAGTACTTTTCACTGATCCCTCCCATTAGTGTGTTATTTTTTATGTGTTGTGTTATTCAGTTCCTTTTTACAGTTTTGTCAACCTTCCTTTCTGGGTGTTTTCAAACTGAATGTTTTGCTTAGGCAATGTGGAACAGGATAATACCATAATTTACTTTTGAATATGCACTTGCGGCCTGCAGAAATTCATGACTTTGGAATAGTGGACACAGGTGTCAGTTATAGTGTAGCATTTCATGATAAATTAGCAAGTGTAAAGTTTATTACATATGTGAACATATGAAATGCCAGCTGAAATAGGCCTAACAGTCTATTGAGTCTGCTCGATTGTGCAGCTAGCCCCTCAACTTGCTGCTGCCCCACCCTCCCTTCTACTCCTCATAACCACCCCCCCCACTCTGTCCCACCCTCTCTTAAATCCTCCCACTGTTCTACATGATACCACCTCCTCAGGCAGAATGTTCCACCCATCTACCACCCTTTCCATGAAAAAGTGTCTTCTAATTTCCCTTCTGAATCTCCCCTGTCCAAACTCAGCTGATGCCCTTTCATGTCCCTCCTCCTTCTGATATGAAGAATCCCTTCTGTATTAAACCTGTTATTACCCTTTCTGTACATAAAGGTTTTGATCATATCCCCCACCCCTCATCTCTTCCAGGGGAATACATTTGCAGGTCTCCCAGCCTCTCCTCATAGGATTTTTTCCTCAAGTCCCTGTATCATCTTTGTTGCTCTACATTGCACTCCCTCCAGCAATCTGATGTCCCTCTTCAGGAATGGCCACCAGTACTGCATGCAGTATTTCAGGTGCAGTCTGACCAGTGTCCTGTACAGGGGTAGGATCACTTCTCTGTACCTGGAGGAGATACCCCTCGCTATGCACCCCAGCATCTTGTTTGTCTTTGCAGCCACCTTCTTGCACTGAGCTGAGTCATTCATGCTCCCTGTTATTAGTACCCCTAGATCCTTTTCCTCCACTGTGCTTTCCAACTGTATCCCTCCCAACTGATATGTCCCCTCCTGGTTCCTTGCCCCGAAGTGCAGTACCTTGCACTTTTTGGTGTTGAACCCCAACTGCCATGTCTCCGACCATTCCTGTAGTTTGGTCAGGTCTTCCTGCAGCCCCCTCCACCCCTCTATGTTATCTACCACTTAACCAATCTTAGTATCATCTGTGAACAGACTAATCCTACTCTGGATCCCTTTTGAGATATCAGCTATGAATATCCAGAAGAGCACTGGTCCCAGTACTGAATCCTGGGGCATCCCACTAGTAACGTCCCATGGTGATGAGAGACCCCCACCACCACCACCCTTTGCTGCCTACCCCTCAGCCAGTTAGTGATCCAGTTGACCATTTTTGTCCCCACCCCCAATGTATTCCAGTTTTCCCCCAGCCTCCTATGATGCTCCAAGTCAAAGGCCTTGCTGAAGTCCAAATATAGGAAGTCCACTGCATGGCCCCTGTCCAGTTCTCTGGTAACCCAGTCATAGTACTCGACTAGGTTCATCTGTCAGGAACGGCCCAATACAAAACCATGCTGATGGCCATCTTAGAGCCCACTGTTTTCCAGAAGGTTCACCAGCCTCTGTTTTATGATTGACTCCATGAGTTTCCCCATGATTGAAGTAAGTGAGACTCACCAGTCTGTAGTTGCCTGGATCATCCTTCAGGACACTTTTATGAATGGGCAACACATGGGCCATCCTCCAGTCCTGTGGCATGCATCCTGTGTCCAGTAATGTACTGAAAAGGTCTGCCAGTGGTCCCACCAGGATCTCTACTAGCTCCCTAAGTCCTCTAGGGTAAATGCCATGCGGACCCAGTGCCTTGTCCAGCTCCAGTGCCCTTAGTCCCTCTAGCACCCTGTCCTCTGTTATTCTGATATCAGTCACCCCACCCCCCTCTACCCACTCCACCCTTCTCATGGGGTATCTCCCCCTCTTTCCTTCATGAACACAGAACAGAAGTACTCATTCAGTGTCTCTGTCTGGTTCTCCCCCTTTTCCACCCTCCCCCCAACTTTCTTAATCCTCACAATCTGGTCTTTGTATCTTCTTGTCTCGCCAATGAATTTGAAGAAGCCCTTTTCCCTGTCCTTGATTACCTGTGCCAGTATCAGTTCTCTGGAAGAATTGGCAGCTCTGACTAGCCTGGTAACCTCCCTGGACTTCTTCATGTACTCATCTTTGTCCCCTTGCCCTCCTGATTTCCTAAGCCTATGGAATGTTTTTCTCTTAATCCTCACTCCTTCAATTACTTCTTGAGTCAGTCAGCTCAGCTTCTTTTCTCTCCTCTTCTTGCTCCGTGTCCTGGTGCAGGTCTCAGTAGCTTCTGCCAGCCCTTTCTTAATGATATTCCATTTTTGGCTGGCACTCATACATGTCTGAATTCCCACCAGATGCTCAACCAAAATTTCCCCCATTCTTTTAAAGTCCTCTCCCTTAAAATTGATCACCCTGGTACCTGTTCCTCCTGAAACCCTTCCCATATTGAGTGTGAACCATGCCATATAATGGTCACTCTAAGCCAGGGAATCCTCCACTCCTAGATCCCTTACAGCCTCCCCATTTGTTAATACCAGGTCCAGAGTTCTACCCTCCCTAGGCTCATGGACCAATTGCACCAGGAAACAGTCCTGAAATGCATCTAGTAATCTCTGCTCCTTTGCACACATGATGGTTGGGGTGTACAAGTCCACCCCAGGGAGGTTGAAGTCCCCCACCACTATAGTGTCCCCCTTCCTACAGACTCTTATAATCTGCTTGGCCAACTCCCCATCCAAATCATCCCCCCATGCTGGTGGCCTCTACGCTACCCCCACCCTTATTGTTTTTCTTTTAGAGTCTTGAAACTGCATGAATAGGGCCTCTGTTCTGCCCTCCACCCCCACCTCTCTCATACACCTTATCCCCTCCCTCACATAGATCACCACACCCCCTTCCCCCCAGTCCTGTCTTTCCTGAATATCCTGTACCATGGGATCATCATAATCCAGTCCTGGTTCTGGGTGGCTCCTGTCTCTGAGATGGCTGCAATGTCCACCCTCTCCATAGCCAAGAGAGCCTGAAGTTCAACTGATTTGTTACCTAAGCTTATCACATTCAGCAAGACCACTCTCCAACCTGTGTCTTTCTCCACTCACCCTGGTTTCCCCCTCCTTATCCCTCCTTGTATCCTCATCTCAAATACCTCTCTGATAGCTTGGGGGGTAGGCATGATTTTCTCCCCCCCTCTGGAATCCCTGCCTACTAGCTGTCCTCCCCCCACCCCTCCACCAAGTTTAAATATATCCTTGATGCTATGTACCCCTCAAACCTCTGCTTTAATACCCTTTTCCCCTCTCTGCTCAAGTGCAGCCTATCCCCTGCATATAGATCCTTATTTTCCCAGGTACTGCCCTAGTCCCCCACTACCCTGTACCCCTTAGACTGACACCATTCCCACAGCCATTTGTTGAACTTTCCACTCTTCCCTTTCCTTCCCATACTCATGCAGAATATTGGGAGCACCTCTGAAAAGGCCACTGATTCCTCCACTTCCTCACATAGCCCTCGTAATTCCTCAAACCTCCTTCTCACTACTTCCACTGTCTCCCCCACCAGGTCATTGCTGCCCATATGTATCATTACATGCGGTTCCTTCCTGACCCTCCTTGTGCACTTAAAAACTGTCTGCCCTGTTTATTGTGTCATGGATTGTACTGTGAAATTTACTACAATGAAGTATTTCAATTGAGCATACTGCCAACATTGAGTCTTAAGAACAACAACCTTTGAACCAGGCAAAGTTCATCAAATATGAAACAGGTTGTCAAACTAGTTCACTGATTCAACTGAAGAAAATCTTTGGTTTGTGACTAAGGCTGATCTGGGAGATTACTTTATTTCCTTTTTGCCATACCATAAGCACATCCAACAGCAAGAAGAGTGCCATGGCTCATAGTGAAGGTTACTAATCACAGAAATAATGTCCATTCACTGTTGACAAGCCTACCATGCAGTGACCCACAGTGACAGCTCAACAATTATATATTTTCATCACTGACAAATCTGGAAATGTGATCTGACAAAAGTTCTTGGCATACACAGATTGATCAGCAGATTTTGATCCAAAATGCATTTCCTAAGGCAAAGTAGCAGAAAAGGCACAAAACAAAGGAAAAGAAAGGCACAGAAGCACACATCAAAGGCTACCATATAATTGTCATTAATCTCTGACAAACGTGTGGACTATGCTTCAGTTTAGCATAAGGATAAATATTTTAGAATGCATTCAGCAGCAGAACTGAGCAGTGGCACACAGAGATGGCTCCAAAAACATGTTCATTTATCCACTGAGATACCTGAGAATATGCTAGGAAGGGTGTTGGACACAGAGCTGTCAGCCATCTTTTTAAAAAAAGTTGAAACATTGGTATATGCTTATGTAGCACAATAACTGAATATGAAAATGGTGAAGCAAACCTCAATAAAGGCTTCTAGTTCTGGAAAGTACATGTTCATCACTAATAAACATGACAATATGATGTGCTGGACACAGTAGACAAAGAACTTTTGAAAAGAATTAAACTGTTTGCGTGATGTTATAAATGTTGAAAGAGCAGAAGATCACATCTGATGATAGGCCAAAAAGGATTCTTTAAACATTGCCCACAGTACAGACCTTGAATACTTCTCAGAAGTGCCTATTGTGTAAAAGACCAACAAGCATGAGGTATTCTCTCCAGTCAAAAATTATTGTCTTGAAGTAATTAGAATTCGAGTTGCACAACTCACACTGGACAAGTCACCATACAAAAACAAAGGGCATCACAGGCATATGGGTGAGATGTAGATCAGGCAGGTGTGGGGCAAGACACTGAAGAGTGACTGGACATTACTGAGCAGAAATGTAATGAGAAAAGACACATCATGATAGCTGAAAGAGGAGCAGAGGTCAAAGAGAAAATACAGAGTTGGGGCATGAAGATGAAGGACTCATGATACTAGTAACTAATGGATACAGAATCATTTCAACATTTTTTTGTAGAAAGGGCACATCCTGCTATTGAAGATTATGTTGCCTACAGAATGTAAGATTCTCTATGAGTATTTGCTTGCATGTGTACAGCTGAGGTACTCAGGAGTTGCTTCCATCAAAGAGGGCAATTGATGATCATTTTCTTCTGCTGGTATATATAAACTTATCTGTTTCTACTAGTGCCATGTTCTCATCAACATAGTCCCACATCATTTTGTTTTCTGTAATGTCTGTCATCATTATGGAAGATTGCACATTGCTGTTTTTCTTACAAAGCCATAGTTTGACAGCTATTCACACAGGCATTTTTAATAATCTCAAACAGTATTGCTTCTTTTATCATCAGTCTTCTTAGCATCAGCACCAGCAGTGACTCTGTATTGGCTCAAGAAAAAGGATGAATGCCCCCATGTTCACCTATAGCAGCACCTTGAGATACATGAGCTTTCTTCCACTCTGGGTTATCACTGTGGGCATAGGTGATGACTGTTACTGTGCTCCTGTGCTTAAAATGCTAGCCTTACTGAAGTATGTCTCAAATATGTCCTTGCTGTAAATATCTAATGGGCTGATGACACATTCATAAAGCAGAAAAAGAAATGGGCAGACTGGATGGGCCTTGCAGTCCTTATCTGCCATCAACTTCTACATTTCTATGTTTCTCTGCTAAGAAGTAGTAGTGGTCATGCTTCTGCAATACAAGAGTCACTCATGAAACACGCTTTTAGTCTTTATATCAGATTAACTGAAGCAATATGTTCTTTGTTGGCATATTGGGTCTTAAATCAAACAAAGCATACAGTAGGTTAATCAAGAAGGTAATGAGGTAATGAATGGCTGCAGTTGGCATAATCTGGCTGCACTCCAGTACTTTAATATTGACGACACTGCATTCTTAAATAGCTTTAGCACACACTAGAGAATCTTCATGAGTTACATATGATTAAGGATGGTGTTCACCTCTCCGTTGTCAAAACAATCTTGAACTGCACAATGCTGGGTTGCCACATGTTATTCTAGAAGCTGCTGCAAAGACACACATGTCTGTACATGTTTGTGTGTTTGGCTTGGGGTGAGGAATAAATACATAGGCAAAGCTCTGAGGAATCAGGCTGAGAACATCTCAGAAGGTACTGTAGTGCACATATTGTAGACCAAAGAGATATACCTGAATATAATTTATTGTACCTAGTCATATAAATCATCTTGGGTAAAGCAGTGGAATGGATTGCAAAATTTAAACTGTGGATGGTAAAATTGGTATTTTACGTAGGTCATGTAGTATCTATATCATAACTAATGACTGTTTACTTGATATGCACTTTATGTGTAAGAACTATAAAGAGGATACAGAACTAGCTGCAGCAGTTAATATGTTTAATACATGGCTAAATGAATTGGATCAGAGTCAAAAGGAGATGGCTAAAAGACTAAGGCCCAGATATTTAAACTGCACCAGGCTGTGGCGCAAGCCTGTGCACAGCTCAACTTTGTTGCGTACGGGTGTGGCCAGCACGATATTCAATGGAGCTGCGCTCTGGTGCAACTGCTTTGAATATTGCACCCTGGCCACCCCCAATGTGCATGGCGCAGTGGCAGTGTGCCAGCGCAAGTGGTCAGAGTGGAGCATTGAGATGCAGTGGCGCAAGTGCCATGCACAGCACCTGCGATATTCAAAGGGGGACATGCAAATGGGGCCATAATTTATGCAAGGTACACAGGGGTCCATTTGCATCTGATTATGGCCCCATTTGCATGCCATTAGCATGCAGGTGTGCCAATCCCCAACGATTTGTGCCTGGCGCCCTGCCAGGCAGCAGCCGTCAGGGACCAATGCCCCCTGCAGCCTGACTGCGGGATGTCCCATACAGGACAAAGAACATCCATTATCCTTGGTGGTCCAGTGGACCACACGGAGCCTGATAACGGGCATCACTTCCCCCAAGTCCAATATCCATGGTGGTCCAGTGGACTGCACGGAGCCCAATCACAGGCAGCATTCATCCCTCCCCCAAGTCTGATATCCCTGGTGATCTAGTGGACCCCCCCACCTCACCCGCCCACTGAGCCCCATCACCCTGCTCCCCATCAGCCGGAGGCAGTAGCACTCCACCCACCTGCTGCCATGGCCCGTCGACTGAAAGATCAGTAGAGGCTGCACCCATTTGGTTCAGAGCATGAGCCAATGGGTGTGCAGAATCCATACTAGTCAGTCCAGATATGTGAATGAATTCATTCATATCTACCGACTAGTACGGCTAGACTGCACGCCCATTGGCTCATGCCTGAACCACCGGGCGGCAGCCTACCGAGCCGTCAGTCAGTGGGCGGGGTGGCAGGGGGGGTGCTGCCACCTGCCATCTGACGGGAGGAGCGGGGTGGTGGGGCTCAGTGGGCGGTTGGGGTGGGGGGTCCACTAGATCACCAGGGATATTGGACTTTAGGGGGATGAATGCTGCCTACGATTGGGATCTGTGCATTCCAGTGGACCACCAGGGATATTGGACTTTGGGGGAGGAAGAATGCTGCCCATGATCGGGCTTCATGCGGTCCACTGGACCACCAGGGATATTGGACTTTGGGGGGGAAGGATGAATGCTGCCCGTGATTGGGCTCCATGCGGTTCACTGGACCACCAGGGATATTGGACTTTGGGGGGGATGAATGCTGCCTTTGATTGGGCTCCATGTGGTCCACTGGACCACCAGGGATAGTGGACTTGGGGGGGGATGACTGATGCCCACAATCTGGGCATGAGGGTGCTGCCAGGTGTGGCAGGAACAGGTGATTGCCACCCACAGGTGGCAGCTGCTGTGTTGTGCCCTGCAATGCAGCAGCTCACCTGTGGGTGGCCATCAACTTGTTCCTTTCTTTTTTAGGTGTAACTTTGTGCAGGCACAGGTAGAAGTTGTACATGCATAACTCTGCATGTCCCGGGCTGAATATCGGGCTCTGCAGGTTATGCATTGGCATGCCCCCCCCACCTGTGCCTGCATACATTACTGATGCACCCCGGCGCATCGGGATTTGTGCAGCGTACTTTTCCCTTTTCAGTATCGCACTGGGATGCATCAGTGGGTTCATGCACAACTCTTTTGAATATCTGGTTCTAAGTGTAAAACTAAGAACTGACAATAATGATTGAAACTAAGAACTGACAATAATGATCATTGTATAAGCACTGCCTATGCGCATGACCCTAACCATAATATACACAAATCCCACAAAGGAGATAGTATAAATGAAAATGTTACAACTAAACAAACAAGAAAAGAAATAGAGATGAGGAAACTCCAAACAATATGGAGGACACTTGGTTACAAATACAAAACTCAAAAGTAACCAAAAGGAGGAAGGGGAAGGTAGTTGATCAGTTTAATATTTCCATACAAAACCATTTTGATCCATTAATACAGGGAGAAGAACAAAATAATAGTGTTAATGGGACCCAGGACACATTGATTCCATTACATGATATGGTACCAGGAACTCCCACTATTTGTAATGTTGGAAACTGATATTGACTGTACACCAGTAGATGAAATGGATATACAGAATGAACCAGAAGGGATGATGTACACAGATAGCAATAAGAACATGGAAGTACCACCTGGAATTAAAAAACATATATATGTATTAGAGGACTCATTGGTTAAAAGGCTAGACAGAATAATTTGTGATGAAGATAAGGAATTCAGGACCCTATCTTGCTTTAAAGGGGCCAAGGTGTCTGAAATAGCACAGATGACAAAAACAATATTACATAACTAAGCTAATAATTCTCTTGTAATAATGTATGCAGGAGCAAACAATGTATTCGGACAGAATGTACAACAAATTAAGCATGAATTTGTGGATAGTACAAATAGGCTAGCAGACATAGGGTGTGGGCATGCACCAGATCCCTACTTGACAAAAAAAAGAATTGTGCTTGCCTGCACTAATATGGCAGAATTTCAGCCACCTAACCCTCTCCCTTTCCCACCCCTTTTTATCTCATCAACCCCCCATCCCTGAACGAGGCCCACTTGGCTGACAAACCACTTCCATCACGACGATGCCATCACTGGCTGACCCCCTACCCCCTTTAGGCTAGACTGACCAACTAAATAGTGAACTACAAGGCTAAACCCTATGTACCCTATCCTCTTCAACCTTTAGTTGGATATATAAGATTTCTTTGGTATTTGAATGTCTTTGTAACTGTTTTCTGTTCTCTGTAAATGCTGTTATATTTGTTATGTTAGTACGACAATGACCTGGAACCTTTGAAAATGAGTCCTGGACTCAAAGGTATTAATCCTAAACTGAAATACATATATAAATAAATAATTACATAAATAAATAAATAAAATTATTGGAAATCTTTCCAATTCCTAGGGCCACTCACGAGCAAATGATTAAAATTAAAAAAGTAAACAACTGGTTAAGATTTGGGTGTATGAAGCAAGGAATTGGATGCATTGCTCATTGGGAGGAATTTAACACTAATGAACATTATTATAGTTGGGATGCACTTCATTTGAGTAAAGCAGATAGCTACTCTCTTGGGCTGCACCTTAAAAAAATATATAGATGCTAATTTAAACTAATAGCTGGGGGGAGGGTGGTAAAACAAAATGTGGAAAAAAACTACAGCCCTTACAAGATTGTGGTAATAATAACAAAGCCAATAATATGGAAAATCTAAAAGAAATTAAAATAGTACTTGCTAATGCTAGGAGCTTAACTAATAAAATGGAGGAATTAAGATATATTCTCAATAAATATGAAAATAGACATTTGCGGAATTTGTGAAACCTAGTTTTCTGACAATGATTGGTGCACTGATATTCTAGGCTATACAAAATATACAAAAAGTAGAAAACATAAAAAAGGTGGAGGCATAGTTATTTATATTTCTGATAATATAAAAAATCAACAGAAATATCAGTCCGACACAGACTCCGAAATCTCATGTATTGACCTGTATTTGGGAGCGAGGATCTTGACAATAGGCTTGGGGTATCGATCTCCAAGCTTACAAACTGAAGAAAATAAGGCTTTCCTGGATGAAATTGAAAGCATAGATACTGCCAATGATTATATTTTAATGGGTGATTTTAATATGCCTAATATTAAGTGGGACACACTTGGGACACATGTACAGATGGAGAAAATGTTCCTTGAAATTTCACTGCAGCAAGATTAAAAACAACTGGTTACAGAACCTACCAGGAAAAGTAATTTATTAGATTTGATATTTACTAATATTAAGAATACAGAAACTCCACCTATTATTCTATTTCCACTAGGGGACAGTGATCATAACATGGTTCTGTTCAGTTTAGAAATGCCTATTAGTAAAAACAACAAAGGCATCACAAAAGTAAGAGAGTACTTTAAGGCTGATTATAAAAACATTAAAACAAAAAACATGGCTGACTGAAACTGGCTTAAAGAGCTCGAAAATCTTAACCTGTAGCATCAATGTAAAAAAATATACCATAGAATTGAATTCTGTGTAGATACTTGGATACCACTAAGGATTAAATACAATAACAACAAAAAAAATATCCCCTTGTGGTGAAATTATAAAATCAAGCGCAGTTCGAATAAAAAAACATTCCTACCATAACTACAGTAAAGCTCGTACTACTGAGAACTGGACTAAGTTCAAAATATTAGCAAATAAAACAAAAAAGTCTATCTGATCCAGGAAACAGGATTTAGAACTACGGCTAGCTATGAACTCAAAAAATAATAAAAAGGGGTTTTATAAGTATATTGGATCATTGAAGGGAAACCAGGGTAGTGCTGGACCTCTGAAGATTGATAACTCAATTATAACACAGGAAACAGAAATTGTTAAAGAACTTAATACATATTTCTTGAATGTATTCAGACCAAAAGAGGATACTGTATTGAAACAACCTAGCAATTCTGACTTGAATACCATGATAACCGAACAAGAAGTAGAAGATACCATTCTTCAGCTTAAAGTAGACTCATCCCCAGTACCAGATGGAATCATGCCTAAATTTATGAAGGAACTATCAAAAGAGCTTACTGGACCCTTGACAGTATTATTTAACACATCTCTCAGGCAGGGTATGACCTTAAAAACATGGAGATATGCTAATATCATACCAATACACCAAGGTGGCAGCAAAGAAATGGTTGGCAATTATAGGCCTATTATCCTGACTTCCATTATCTGTAAAATGATGGAAAGACTATTGCAAACAAGGATAATAGAAAATATTACCAGAGAGGGCCACATAGATATTTCACAACATGGTTTTACTCCTGAGAGATCATGTCTTACCAATCTCATTCATTTTTTTGAACCTATGAGTTTGGCCTTGGATAATGGAATGCCAGTTGATGTAGTTTATTTGGATTTCGCCAAGGCATTCAATACTGTTTCACATAAAATATTAATAGATCAACTTATTAATATAAAAATACATATTAACATCATAAACTGGATTGCCTCAAGGCTTGAGGACAGAAAGCAAAGGGTTGTACTACGAAGGCATGAATCTGAATGGAGTACTCTTACAAGTGGAGTACCACAGGGATCGGTATTTGACCCATTATTGTTTAATATCCTTTTCACAAGTATGCAGACTACAGAAGGTGTATGGATAAAAAAATATGCAGATGACTGCAAAGTTGGGTGCATTGTTAATAATACAGATTCAGTAATCGAGTTACCCGATAATTTGAATACATTTTGTCAATGGACAACAGAAAATCATATGACATTTAATGAGAAAAAGTGTAAAGTAATGCACCTTGGAAAAAATAACATGGGGGCACCTTACACAATGAATAGTGTCAACTTAGTAGTTACCACAGAGGAGAAAGATTTTGGAATAACAATGTCAGATGATCTCAAACTTGACAAGAATACAAAAAAAAAGTTAAAAAATGATCCTCAATTTGGGGAAGCATGTAAAGAGTAGAAAACCTGAGGTTATAGTGCCTCTTTATGTAAGCCTGGTTTGACCACATCTGGAGTACTGTGCTCCCTTTTGTGCCCCAACATCAGCTGGTAGTTTAAGTATGGCTGAAAAAGTCCAATGCAGGGCAACAAAGAAGATTAATGACATGAAAGATAAAAGTTATGAAGACAGATTGAAAGCACTAAAGTTATATTCTGTTGAGTACAGACTGTTAAGAGGAGACTTCATTTATATAATATAATGCATTACATAAGGGAGTTTTACTTGATACCATTTGTCTTGTAAGACAACTACAGGTGGGCATACCAGGTCACATAAGACTAAGTTACAATGTACCCTTAGTAAGACACAGAAACAACAAATGCTCTTTATACAAAGAGTACCATCAATATGGAACTCTTTACCCAGCTATATTATAATGAGTGATAATGTAGAACTGTTTAAAATATATCTGGATCAGTACATGGGTGATAGGAAATATAATTGCCACCACTGAATGGATGGTGGTGAGTTCACAATGGGCTTCAGCCTCTGGAACTCATAATTAAACTATGAAACTAGGAATCATATAATAGATTGAATTTTATCTTGTTGTCACATCTTATTTGCAGTATTGGAGGGGTAAGTGGTGTTGCTACTAAATCTTATGTATCATCTTTTGTGCCTTCCAGAAGGACCAAAATGACCACAAATTTCATGACCAAGTCCAACCCTACACGTTTCTTAATAATTCTACTTTCTTCCTCTAGAAATACCTGAACTACAAAGTTACCATGATGATTGCATGCCCAGGCTCTTTTCATCCTGGTTCTATAGCTGGTTGATTTGAATAAACTGCCAGTCCTGACCAACTTGTTTCAGACAGTCACAGAGGAAGGAATGCATCCAAGGAAGAAGAGTGCCAGGTTAGTTATAGTGACAAGCTACAAGAAGGAAAAACTGGCACCTGTATATGTGGTATTTACATCTGTAAATGAGTAATGGCTTCAATACCTTCAGCACAAGCACTGTAGTCCATGAGCTTATTCCATCATATATGGTGGTGGTAGTGGCTGAAATTCACTCCAAAAGTGATTAGTGGAGAAACACAGAATACACAAAGTACTCCATGATGAAGTGGAGGTACTCCGCATTATAATGGAGAACGCAAAGTCAATTGGAAACAATGACTTTGCTTTATTTTGACATTCCCCAAACCACTTCTCCACCAGTTTTAAGGCGAAGTAAATAGAAATCAATGTACTTTGTCTCACTTCGCCTTGTTTTTGAGCTGCAAGGGCATATTTTGCAGTGATTTATGGTGTCACATGGGATCTAGATTGTTCTGCACAGCCTCAGTTCTGCATAGTATGTGTGTAGTGGAAGATGGAGACAGTTTCCTCTTGGAGTTCTGTGATTCAAATCCTGTAAAAGCTGTTAAAAAAGTATTTTTGAGCTATTTTTCTTTTGCTCAAAATTTAGTACATTGATTATAGGAAACTCCCCTGTGCTCATATCATTGTTTATTGCTTGTATGTGGATTTTGAATGTTAATTTAGAACAGTCAGTCTGTGTACTGTGACGTGTGCTTGGGGAGGGGCATATCGGTGGTGTAGGTAGCTTAACTGGGAGAAAAAGGCAGTCTTTCTGTTTTGGTTATATTTTTCTTGTGTAACTGTGTTAATGTACGCACAGTAATATTTTCCAGTAATTCTTGCCTTTTTTTTGCTGATTGTTGTTGTGCAACAGTGTATAATTTCAGTTTGTTTAAAACATTTGGTTATATTACTAAAGGTTTTCAATTTTCTATGCATTACTTGCAGTGTGTGTGAATGTGTGTGTGATCCAAGCCATTAAATCAGACACCTTTTATTGTGCCACAGAGTAATTGCAGCAGTGTGAACCTGCTATCCACTGCACCTGCACTAATTTTTTATACTGCTTTGTGGTATCATTACTGGTAGTGGACTGTTACTGCCGTGTACTACCCCCCAGTGGCAAAAGGTATTATTTTCCAGATTTGGATTTGTGACTTGTGAGCACTGGTCAGGTGTTATACCTTTGCATCTGCATCTCTTGAGTGCACAGCACAATCTTAAGTTGTCTGTGCATTTGTGTCATACCATTAATTCTGGGAAACTTGGCATTTCTTGTTACGCTCTCATTTCACTTCGTCAGCACTGGGGAATTTTCTGGACATAAGACAGTAACATTTTTGGGATGCACATTAATTCTGGTGACTTAGTGTGACCACTGTACACATGACAGAGTGTGCCATTAAATCTGGGAGACTTCACATTTCTTATTACGCTCTCATTTCATTTCATCAGCACTGGAGAATTTTCTGGACACAGGACAGTAGCATTTTGGGGATGCACATTAATTCTGGTGACTGTGTGTGACTATTGCACACATGACATCTGAGTGCACCATTAATTTTGGGAGACTTTGCATTTCTTGTGCTCTCATTACACTTCATCAGCACTGGGGAGTTTTCTGAACATATGACAGTAGCATTTTGGGGATGCACATTAATTTTGGTGACTGTGTGGGTGAAGGGCTGCCAGTATTGTTGTCATTCACCTTGCCGCATTAAGGTGGAATGACAATGCAAAGTAATAATTACAAAGTGAGTACCTTTGCATTGGCCACTTGCCAGGTGACACGTAAGTGCACTTGTGGGCACTTAGCGATGAATTTAAATTCACTGCATCTCTACATATATACTCTTTATTAATTCTTTGGTGCAAAACAATATGCCAAGAAGATGGTATTCCATAAAGTTCAAAGTGCAACAGCCAATTCAATCAAAAAAAAGGTACTTGCCCTAACGTATTTCACTCTAAAATCAGCTTTTTTGAAAAAGCTGTTTTTAGAAAAAGTTGTTTTTAGAGTGAAATGTGCTAGACAAGTATCTTTGCCTTGATTGAACTGGCTGTTGCACTTTGCACTGTATGGAATAGCATCTTCTCAGCATATTTTTTACACAAGGGAACTGCAGATTTTGCACAATGGAGTTTGCCCTTTATGGGACAGACCAGGTTGTCCTGGTGCACCCCTTCCCTCCTGCATAGAATTGTTGTGCTCAGAAGGGGAGGGGGGAGGAAGGGGAGGGGCTAAGGGCTAGAACAATGGGAAGGTAGCAGGAAGGGGAGGGGTGAAGGGAGGTACATAAGGGACAGCACAGGGGGCCTCAGCCACTTTTTGCTGGAGTTTTGATCTACGTCAACTGCAACACATCGGGTTGGCTAATTCTTTAAGGTTTGTGCACCAGAAGAGAGAGGTAAGAAAAACAAGTGATATTGCAGGAAGATATGCGAATTAAAAAAAAAGAAGAGAGAGAAGGAGAGGAAGAATATATACAGTATTAAGATAATACATGTTACAATATACAACTGAGAAAGGTGGGGGATCCTGATTAGCGATGGGGATTCAGAATGTGGATAAGAAAGCAAACCAGGACTGCGTGGGGTGACGTACACGCCTCATGGGGTCTTTTTGTAAAGATTTATTTTCTTTTGATTATTGTGATGCTGAATTTGTAGACCTGAAAAATACCCTGAGCAGGGTGTGTGAGCAGGGAACACAGGGCATGGCACCACGTGCATTTTTCTGAGGAGGTGGTAACAAAGCAGGTCTGTGGGTGTGCATTTGGTTGCAAGTTATCCCTTTGTGTGGCTGCATGGTATGAGTAGCGGGCCCAGAAGAGGCCGTTGAGATGGGGGGGCGGGCACGAGTCAAGACCACATGGCATGATGTCACATGCCACGCGGTGGGCTGTAAAAAACCCTTTTATACTTCTGGAGCCCTGGTAACTGTTTTTGATGGCCTGGCTAGGTCTGAAGAGGAATGGGAGGCCTAGAAGAGGCCCTGAGGTTATGTTCAGCATGGCGGGCATCACACGCCATGTGAAGGGTTGTAGAAACCCCCTTGTTGTCCTTCCTGGAGCTCTGGTAGCAGTGTGGTGGCCTTTCTAGGCCTGGGGAGGAATGGGAGGCCTAGAAGAGGCCCTGAGCCTATGGGCAGCATGGTGTGCATCACACGCCATGGGGGCATTGCTGGACAGGCACTTGCCATGGTTTTTCTTTGTTTTAGGTGGTATGGGGGAGGTTGTTTGGCTAGACATTTAAGATAATGAGGCCTGTAAGATGCTGTGAAACAGAGCAGGGTGAGCACGATCTTGGGACCGTGTGGCAAGTGTCCTGAGGCCTTGCTCTTGTGCGCTGGTGGTGGCTTGTCAGGGAGGATTTTTAAAGAGGGCCCATTTGGCTGCTCAGTTGCCTGGGATGGAAGGTAGGCCTGAAAGAGGCCCCAATGCACGTACAATGTGGCTCGCGGCACACGCCAGGTGGGGCTGCAGGAGAACAGTCGCGGGTTTCTTTTGGTGGCTACTGGGGTGGGTGAGACATTCTCAGGGCAAAATAAGGAGAGCAGTTCAGGGGAAGAGGCCCTGGAACAAGGGAGAATGAGTAGACAGGGGATCACATGGCGTGACGTCACACGCCGCTGGGGTGTTTGGGACAGAAGTGTGCCCCCGTGATAGGGCGATTTCCATGGGTTCGGGAGTCCCTCCCCTTTTGGGGCGGCATGCTGCAGGGAGAAAATAAGGGGCCTGGGAGAGGTCAAGGGCAGAATGAGGGGGATAGTGACCCGGGACTTCGCGGGTGATGTCCCACGTGGGGAGTGGGTAGCATTGAAAGCGGTGCCCTCACTTGTTGGGGGCTGCTTATGGTTGGGCCTTTTTCCCTCATTTTTGGGTACCACAAGGATAAAGAAGCCAGCACAGGCAGGAATAGGAGAGCAGATGCCAATTATTGGACCACGCAGTGCGTCTGCTTCCTATATTAGGGATGCTGATGGTGGGTGCCTTGGTCAGCCCAGGCAGGCGGGGAGGCCAGAAAACAGCAGCAGTTAGAGGGAGGGAGCTCCTGGGGGGACAGCACAGTGCAGCCTGGCTGAGGGATGGCAGGATGCTGTTATAGGCTCAAGGCCCAATTATAAATAAAGGAGGCACCTGAGTGGGAGACGGGGGGGGCTCCGGGTCGTTCACAATGCAGGTTGGTAAGGCGCGGCTGGGAACAGCCAAGGGGTATGGTAACCTCTCAAGCAGGATGGGGGCCTTCATGGGTGGCCCAATCTGTGGTAAGGTGGTGGGTGGTGTGAAGGACAGGAGAAAGGCATACAAGGAAGTACAGATATATGAATAACCCTATTTTTCTTTTCCTGTAGTTGTCTTCACAGAGCAAAGATAAGATAGACATGGCACCTAAGAAGAGCAGGCCATCAAAGGAAGATGGTTACAAGGCTATAATTGAACTGGTAGAAAAAGCAAACAGAATGTGGGAACTTGAGGAGGGGGAGGAACCAGGGAGACCCAGGGAGAAGAGAAAAGCAGGCCTAGAAAAGGTGGCAGGGGGAAACGACCAGCCGAAGGGCTACGTAGTTCCACTAGGGTAACACCAGTGAAAGCAGGGCCTGCCAGGGCGGTTGATCCAGTACCCCTATGGCTGGTGGACCCGGTGACGCCAGTACCCACCCCAGATCAAGGGGGGTGTCCCTGGTGGAACCCGGACATGAAGCCCAGAATGGGATGTTCCCTCTGCAGACACCAGTAGCTCACCCTCCACCTCAACTGCAGGAAGAAGCAAGGGGAACTTTGGAGGGCTCCTGGCAGCTTGGCCTGGATGAGGTTACAGGTAACACATCCAGTGCAGTGGGTGACAGTATAAAAGAATATATAGGGCAAATTGTGGTGGCACTGGGGACAGGAGGACTGGGGCAGATGGAATCGGCTCTGGCAGAGATTAGGACAGAAAAAGAGGTGCCAGAAAATAATGAAAAGGGAGCAGAAAAAGAAGGGAAAGGTACAAGAGAGATAGGTGCGCCTGGGATGAGAATAGGGGAGCATGTACCACTGGCCACAAAGGAGAGAATATGGAAAGGGGAACATGTGGATATATTCACTTTGGTGAGCAGGGAGGTGGCAGCCAAATACAAGGAAACTGAGGGCATAGGCAAGAGTGAGATGGCAGCAGCCATAGTGCTGTTAGGGAAAAAAGAGGATGACAAGTTCAAGAAAGGGAAGACGTGGGAATGGTGGTTCCTAGGTTTTGCCACTTTTTCAGCCATCATTCTGGAAAAAAAGGCTGGAGCTAGGCATCCCACTCATTCCCTATTTATTGACAATACTGAGAGCAAAAGCAAAGGGTGGGGTAGGGTGGTTATACTATGATGAATGTTTTCAGCAGAGAATGGCAACATTTGGGGACGTAAGATGGGACACCAAGCAGATAGATTTGTGGATGGATTACATAACAGATCAGTCCACACCCGACGGTGAGAGGGGCAAAAAGGGGTTTACCTGCCAGAGATGCTGCTGGGCTTATAACAGGGCTTTCTGCTCGTGGCCTCAATGTCATTTTCAGCACACCTGTTCAAAATGCTGAGGAGGGCACCTGGCAAGCAAATGCAGAACAACATGGACCTGGAGAGCACAAGGGCATGGTGGGCAAGGACCAGGCCAACAGTTTTTTTGAAATAGCCAGGGGTTTAAGGGGCAAACATGGAACAAGGAAGGAAGGGGTGGGGGAACGGGAATAGAGGGGGTCAGAACCACTGAGGGAAGGAAGGTCAGACAAAAAGAGAGGAAGGGGTCAGGGAGGAGGGTCAGGGGGTACAACAGGGAACATTTTGGGATGGCCAGAACCCCCATCAACTTGGAGGCATGGACAGTTTGACTGAACAGATATCCGGACACAAGTGTGCGGGATATGATTTTAAGCGGTTTTAATACAGGGTTTTCATTGCAGTGTAGGGAACCCAGGCAAGTGAGGGAGGCGAGCAACCTGGAGTCAGTAAAAGGAAAAGAGGAAATGCTAAGACAAAAGATGAGAAAGAAAAGGCAGCAAGCAGGTAGGGTAGAGGGCCCATTTAACACCCCCCCATTGCAAAACATGTGGATATCGCCATTAGGTTTGGTACCCAAGAAACAAGAAGGGGAATACAGGGTGATCCACCACCTGTCCTATCCAGAAGAGGAGTCGGTGCATGACTTCATCAGTGAGGAACATAGTAAGGTGATATATGCAACACTAGAGCATGCAGTCCAGATAATCCAGGCCACAGAAGATGTGTGGATGGCAAAAACGGACATTGAGTCCACTTTCAGACTGCTTCCAGTCAGGAGGGAGGACTGGGATCTATTGGGTTTTAAAAGTGGGGGACAGTATTATTTTGACAAAGCAATGCCAATGGGGTGTTCCACAGCATGTGCTACATTTGAGGCATTCAGCACATGTTTGCAGTGGATATTCCAAGAAAAAACAGGTTATAGGACAGTTATCCATTACCTGGATGACTTTCTTTTCATTGGGAAGGGCAAAAGGGAGACACAGAGGATGCTGGGTAAGTTTTAGGAATTGTGCTGGGAGCTGGTGGTCCCATTGGCACCAGAAAAAACAGAGGGGTCCAGCAGGGTTGTGGAATTTCTGGGAATTGAGATAGATGCCCCGAGCGAAGTATTTAGACTACTGGACAAAAAAGTAAAGAAGTTGAAGGAACTAATCCAGGTACATACCAGCAGGAGATGGGTACAACTAAAGTTGGTGCAGTAGGTACTGGGGTACCTGAACTTCGCATGCAGGGCCATCGGGCTAGGAAGGACATTCACAAAGAGGTTAGCCAGGGCTATAGCAGGGGTTAGAAGGCCACATCACTGGGTAGACTTGACGTGAGGTGTTTGGGAAGAATTTCTCAGGGAGTGCAACAGGTGCTCTTTCTGGCAAGAGGAGTGGCTATACAACACAGACCTCGACCTCTACACAGAAGCTGCTGGGAGGCTAGGACTGGGGCGGTACCTGAGGGGTAGATGGTTCACAGAACCCTAGCCTGCCAGTTGGGTGAAGGAGAGAAAAGTAAAAGATATAACATTACTAGAGATCATGCCCATATGGACGTGTACCTTGGTCTGGGGGGAGGAATTACGGGATCAGAAAGTGACATTTTGGTGCAATAATAGAGCAGTGATGGATGTGCTGAACAACAGGGGAGCCAGGTCAGGCACAGTCATGCAGGTATTACGACTGTTAGTTTTAAGGGCGTTGTAGCTGAACATGTCTTTTAGAGCACAACACATAGAAAGGGTACACAATACCCTGGCTGACAGCCTTTCCCATCTGCAGCTGGACTGTTTTTGGAGGCTGGCACTGACAGCAGAAGAAATAAAAACACCCATACCAATGAACATCTGGGACGTTGGCAAGAAGGAGCAGAATTGCTGTTTCGCAGCTCATGGGCGCCCCGGACTCTGAAGGCCTACGATGGGGCCTGGCGAGTTTTTCAAACATTCAGGGCAGAGTACCAGATGGAGGTAAGTAGGCCACTCACAGAGAAGCAGTTGGGCGTGTTCACTGTGGAACAGCAGAAAAAAGGCACAGCCCACACCACTATGGGAGTCTACTTGGCAGGGATTAGTGTTATCTGCAGTTTAAAGGGGTGGAAGGACCTGACAAAATCATTACTCATCAGAAGAATGATGCAAGGATGGAGCAGGTTGAAACAAGGGCTAGCAGATAATAGAAGGCCGATAGGGGAGCAGTGGCTAATGAGGCTGCAGGATGTGCTCCCGGCAATATGCAGATCAAAGGCCGAGGCCCAACTGTTTCACACAATTTACGTGGTAATGTTTGCAGGGGCTATTAGAGTAAGCAAGGAGGTAGGCCATGGGAGAGAAGACAAAGAAGGGGGTTAGAATGGGAGGATGTAAACTGGGGGGTAACAGAGATATGGATCAAGATAAGGAGGTTGAAAATGGATCAGAAGGGGCATGGTAGCATAGTGACGCTGAAAGGGCAAGCAGAGGGTGCAATATGCCCAGTACAGGCTCTGTGGGCTTTCACCGCAGGGCATGGGAAATAGGATGGGGATATTATTTGTACATGGTGATGGAAGAAGGGTAACTGGCTACCAAGTCACAGCATTACTCAAAAAGGGCATGCAATTCATGGGGGAAGACCCGACAAATTACTCATCCCATTCTTTGTGGATTGGGGCTGCCTCACAGTGGGCAGCAGCAGGGGAGTTGGTGAACAGGATATTGGAAAAGGGATGCTGGCAATCGGCCAGTTGTAAGAGATACATTTGAGCATTGAAATAAAAAAGGAAAAAGAATATTTGTTTGGAGGTGGTGCTCCTGGGTGGTGGAGCTGCAGTACTGGGGAAGGGTGGCAAGACAAAAAAAAAAAAAAAGGACTAATGAGGAGGGAAAACACGTGTGTGACACTATGAGCATTTGTAAAATAATGAATTTTGCTTGAACCCCATAGGTAGAGGGAGGAGCACGGAAGTTTGGATGTGTGGCCATTCCTATATTTATTGAGCTGGGAAAAGAGCAGGGAAGAAGGCTGGGAGAAGACAGCTGTACCAGGATGCAAGACAGTGTAGGTTGATCTGGCAGGGCATACGGGGGATGAGATGGGCACAGCTGCTTCCAACCTTAAAAGAACTCAAGGGACAACAACCCAGTCCAGACCTCATTATTATACATCTAGGGGGCAACGACCTGGCAGGCAGACCTTGGGTAGACACATACTTACAAATAAAAAGGGATTTAGGGGCATTACGACAGTGGTGGCCATGGGTGTGCATCGCATGGTCAGAAATGATACCACGGAGGGTGTGGAGGCAGGAGTACAGCCACAGAGCGGTAGAGAGGCTAGGAGGAAAATGAATAGGAGAGCTGGGACATTGGTAAGACAGATGGGAGGACAGGTGATACTGAGAGGGGTAGAAGAATGGGTAGAATATTTCTACAGGGCAGATGGTGTGCACCTGTCAGACCTAGCCATGGATATGTTTAATACAGAAACAATAGGCTTCATAGAAGCATGGAGAAAACATGCAAAAAATGGAATATAAAAAAAAAAAAGGGGAGGAAAGCAAGAAGGAATAAAAAGGATATTCCCTGAGGTAAGGGAAATTGGTACCCTAAGTATGGGGAAGCCAGCCATCCAACATAAGCTGTAGACTGGCTAGTGCGGAAAAAGGGGGGGAGGGGAGGGAGGAACAAAACAGGAATAACACAAGAAGAGGAAGAAGATGAAGGAGAAAGCGGTCTCGGTTTTCACCATTACCTAATAGAAAAGGAGACGAAGAAGGCACCAAGGTTTTCACCTAGGGAAGGATAATCAGAGATTGATATGTGGATGGAAATAAAAGAAATTTTGGAAAATGATAATAAAGATATGGAAGTGGAATATGGAATTATGAATATAAATAAATTAATTGCCAATCTGAGCACAACAACAAACAATGGTCTCTGTCTTTTGTGAGGGAAAAGGGGGGAATCCGGGACAATGGAGTTTGTCCTTTAAGGGGCAGACCAGGTTGTCCTGGTGCACCCCTTCCCTCCTGCATAGAATGGTTGTGCTCAGAAGGGGAGGGGGTAAGGAAGGGGAGGGGCTAAGGGCTAGAACAATGGGCAGGTAGCAGGAAGGGGAGGGGCGAAGGGAGGTATATAAGGGACAACACAAGGGGGCCTTAGCCACTTTTTGCTGGAGTTTTGATCCCTCCCACCCACCATACTAGGCAGAGCAAAGGGGAAGACAGTCAAGATGGGACTGTATGGTGGGTCTGTCAGGATGGATGACAGATGCGTCTGGTCGGACAGTTTGGACTGCCAAAGGTGGGTGGCAGGAGAAAAGGGGGGGGAGGGGAGGAGGAACAAAAAAGGAATAACACAAGAAGAGGAAGAAGATGATGGTGAAAGTGGTCTCGGTTTTCACTGTTACCTAACGGAAAAGGAGAAGAAGAAGGCACCCAGGTTTTCACCTGGGGGAAGGATAATCAGAGATTGATATGTGGATGGAAATACAAGAAATTGTGGAAAATGATAATAAAGAAATGGAAATGGAATATGGAATTATGAATATAAATAAATTGCCAATCTGAGCACAACAGCGAACAATGGTCTCTGTCTTTTGTGAGAGAAAAGGGGGGAATCCGGGACAACTACTTTATCCTGCTGTCTGCTTTTATCCATTAATAATGACTATATGTGATGGAATAAGCTCACGGACTAAAGTGCTTGTGCTGAACGTATGGGAGCCATTACTCATTTACAGATGTAAATGCCACATGTACAGGTGCCAGTTTTTCCTTCTTGAAGCCTGACCAACTTGTTGCCTTCTAAGCCCAATGTTGAGACCTCTTGTGCACTTTCTCCTCAGGACCAAGGGATTTGAAAAGCTCACACATATACACACACACACACACGCACTGTATCCAGAAATGAAATTAAAACGTTTTGCTAAGTTATATAACTGATTTAAAAATGTACAAATTCATTAATAGTGGGCAGGCTGCCTGCCAAGACCCACTTGCTGTCTTGGACAGATCCCACTGCCAAGATTCCCTTCCTATAGTTCCAGCCATAGATACGAGCATATATTTCCAGATATTTTATAGTGTATCTAAACAGACCATCTCTGGTGGCCGGGAGTAGTACTGAAGACGGGCAGGGAATTTCTTTAGAGATATCACAGACATTTCAGGAAATATCTGGCTGTTCTCCCCTAGCTTCACATGCCTGAAACAGCTCAGCCTGACACTCACATGTGTGCACACATGCATGCATACACACAAACATGCACAGCCAACTTTTCAGAAACAAATGTTGCTTTTTTTTCCTGGTATTAACAAGAAATAAAACAGGTTGGTGCTGATGTTTCTTAAGCAATATGTAGCATTTAACATTTGTTTTCAGCCACACATCTCGCTAACAAGCTATCTGGTACACAAGATCCTATCTACTGTAGTTACCCAACAACCATTTGGCCAGTGTATAAGGGAGCTCTCTTGCTGTAACCTAGCCATCACAAGAACAAGGCTGTAGACCATATGACTCTCTCATTGACCTTCTTGGGAATGTTTCAAACCCATACTGTATTTGCCAGTTCCACTGATTTCTCTGGTGTAACCTCTTAAGAAAGCACATGGCTCATGCACAAAATTGTTAAGACTGTAGTTGTTTCCTTCAGCTGAGCTGCATGTTGGTATGCAGCACTGTTTTCATGGCATTGCAACAAGTAAATTGTTTTCTCACCTATCTTGGCAGTTTTCTTAGTGATTCTCTTTGAGTGTGCAGTTTATTTTTCTGTTGCACCAGAACTGAACACACAAAGTTCAATGTGTTCAAGACTCTGGTAAATCCAAACTTTGCAATCAATATTTCACATTTATTGTAGCTTTAGGAATAAGCAAACCCATATGGCATGTTATACTGCAAAACATTCTTTAAGAAAGGAAAAATGATTTAGCATACCATTGTATAAACTAATACATGTAGAATGAGGTAGGTCATTACAAAAAGTTGTTTTCCATGAACGAGCAAACATTTCAGCAGATGGCTCTAAAATGCCTTGCATAGACATGTAGTCATCACTGGCTTGGTCGTTGAATGTGCCACACAATCCTAAAACAAAGTACAAAGTGGAAAACATTGCAATTAAAATAAGTGTT
Source organism: Neoceratodus forsteri (assembly GCA_016271365.2). Taxonomy (NCBI): domain Eukaryota; kingdom Metazoa; phylum Chordata; order Ceratodontiformes; family Ceratodontidae; genus Neoceratodus; species Neoceratodus forsteri. The sequence continues at coordinate 587,669,273 of CM028131.1, forward strand.
TCCATGGTCCACTTGTATGTGAGTTTATCCAATAACCTTAATAAGCTTCACATTTTTATTATTTATTTTTTCTTACACAAATGCATGCATTATTTATCGAGTTAGGAATCTTATATTACTTTGTTTACAGAGTAAACGAAGTAAGATATGATTGCATATTGTACTTTAAATCAGTCCTCTGGAGAACCACAATTTGGCAATAGATTTCATCTTATGATACAGCATAGTTGAAAGATTTGCAAAGCTTGCTGGTTGCCAGCAAAGTGCTACTCTAGAACTCTTTTTTACAGCATCACGTTTTCTGAATGTTTTTGATGAAAAAAAGTTTGGTTGCACATTGTAATCACATTTTGCAGTAAACTATTACATTGGTCTACAAACTGCAAAGTCAACCAAAATTATGACCACAGTGTTTTTTTTTAAATATTGAAATTGACAATAATTAAAAATATGCAATGTATGTGGAATGCCTTATGTCTGCCACTGGAAGGCAAGTGGAAGTGGATTATATTGTACCCGCTGTAAAGAATATGCAGTTTAAATCAGAAGGTATATATTTCTGTTGCTGTGACCTTAGGCTGATGTCATGTTTGCCAATTTACTGTTGGTAATTGATCTTGGCAGCTGAGCAAAAGGAGTAGAAAGGGGATGCACCATTGTGCCAACAACAGACAGGGCCACGGAAAAAGCTAAGCAAGTGCCAAGTTTCAAATTTCCTTCCTTCAATATGACAGAGTTATAAGCCTCCATACTATCAGAAATTGAAAATGAAGTTTCTTAATTATGTAAACTATTAAATTGTAAGCAACTATCAGTTTAAAATAAAAAAAATTAGCCAGTCCTGTGGTGCTGAGGGTTGAGGTGCTGAACACCACACCTCGCACCACGCTGGTGCACCGGGTTCGGGAGCAGACTCAGGACATCGGGGGTCGGCTGGGAGGAGATAGGCTGAGCGTCTGATGACAGCTTGCCTTCTCCAGGGGGAGGGTGGGGATCCAACACTGTGAGCGGTAACCTTTGGTGGAGACTGGAGGCATGACAGCTCGTCAGCACCTCAGGGGTCTGATTGGTCATGGGCAGAGGCTCGTGGACCAATCACCTCTAGGGGCTGCACCATCAAGGGAGGGAGGACATTGCAGATGTTGGTGCTCGTGTCTTGATGTCATGGGCTAGCAACATCCTCATAGAACAGGGAAAATCACCCTCCAGAGCTGGGTAGATGGAGGGCCAAACCTAATCCTGATATGCCACTGACTGCCGCTGTCTCAGGGACCTGACAAAGAAATTAAGGTACAGGGGTGTCCTGCCTCACCCCGAACCCCACCTGGGGAGGCAATCCAAGGCAGGATGAAGGACCCAAGCAGCAGATAAGTCAATGGCAGGGATGGGCTTCATTGGCGATTCCCAAAGGGGCAGCTCTGGTAGGGACATAGGATGGGAGAAAAAAAAACCGGGATAGCACCAATGCTGTTAGGTTCTTTGACCCTACATATTTGACTATAAGGCAACTCCCATGGCCCAGCTTCAGAGTGTCACGCTGCTATGCTGATGACCTGGGTTCAGAAGTGAGTCAGAGAAGTCATGTCAGGAGGCTGGCCATGGCTAAAACGTTTAATTCACATAGCCATTACTTCACTGTTTGGCAGTTTCTATGACCCTTCCAAGAAATTATACATCTATTTTCATTTATCTAGCTCCAAAGGTGGCTAAGATGTAAGCATATAACTTTTTTTGAAAATTTCACATGAATATTAAATTGCCAGATCTGAGCCCTTATTTCTCTACCCTTCATCCAAACGATATAAAACTTTGGCATGCTTTTAGGGTCCAAACCATACAATGCAGTGTTCAACCTCAGACCTTTATCTGTATGACTGATCAAGTTATGCCCAATTAAAGGATTTTGGAAAATTCCAAAACATTTCCCCAAACTTTGCAAATTTCATGGAATCTTATGAAAATTCCACACATTTTGAATTTGCTAAGTTAGTCCAGCTCTATTGTCTTGCTAAAAGGGTCTCCCCTTTCCTAACAACCTTCTGCATATTGGGCCCTGATGGGCCAGAGGTTACCCCCCTCCAAGCTCATTTGCAAATGTCCTCATGGTGCTGTGGTCCCCTATCCACTTCTCAGAATGTTTTTTCTATATAGCTGTTCAGACCTCAAGGAACCACATTTGCTTACCTTTCAGGTCTCTGCCTGCCCTATCAACAGCTACTCCTACCAATGAAGCCAGTGGGAATTCACACAGATCAGGACCTGAGGGAGCCAGTGCCTGTCATTTAGGTAGCTTAAAGCACATTCTTTTTCACTGTTCCCCCTTCCACTGCAAGTCCCCCCACCTACTCTGATGCTATGGTATGCCTCTGGCAGCCTTAGACATTACAGTGCATGCAGGTCATATATCACCTCTTTAAAGGAGTAGGCTTCCTAGCCCAACATGAGATAATGCTGTGATTCCAGAACCCTGACATCTCCTTCTTGAAGCTGGCTTGCACTGCAATCAGCAGCACTATGTAGCCCTGGCTACCTCTGCTCTTGCAGCCTGAATCCCCTAACCATTCAAGGTCACAGGCACTAAAGCACATCATGTATTCACAGAGCCACCTCTGAAATGTTTAACTCTCTAGCATCCAATGCCCCCCCCCCGGTAGCCTTTGTGTCCTGTCTACCTAACTCACATGTTGATGTTACTCAGATAGTGTTCCACCCCGTCATCCACTACACCCCATAACAGCAATCATCTTCCTCACTGTCACTAACCTAAATGCTACAGTAGGCTGAGAGTAGGCATGTGCAAGCTGCATAGTGTTTACACATGGCCTTGAGGGAAATTTGCATCAGTGTCTCACCTCTTTCCCAAACAATTACATTTAGCTTTGTGGCTATCCAATAATTATGGAGATTGCAACCCCTGCAAATTGTACCTCAATATGGTGGCAGTGATACTGATAGCACCTATTGAGCCCCCATGTGTGTGTCTTTTAAAGTGTTGAGGATCTCATTGAGTTATGGTCAACATTCTCTTTTTTAAGTAATACAGGTCCTAATTCAGTTGTTCTTTTTTGAATGTTGAATGTTGTACACATAATGGTTTTCCCGTTGGCCTTTTTACAGTATTGACAGAATCTAACAACAGTAATTGCTTTGTAAAGCATTTTCTGATACCATGTACAGTATAAGTGAATGGCATTATAAAATAAATTATATTTTGTTCCATTATTTATTTGGGAATCAAGTTTGTTTATCCATATCCTAAAAAAGCATACTCTTCTTCATAAGTGAGAATGTAAGTATTTATAAAGAACTATTACCTTGTGTTGTATGTTTTGCAGATTCTGGGAGTTGAATGTACAGCTGCATAATAGATTCAGTTTGGACCTGCATTTTCAGCCCAAAGAAAGTCTCTACTTGTATGAACATTGATGACTGAGAAAATATCTTGATTGTCTCTACAATAAAAAATTAATTTGGGAACAGAGATTTAAATGCCTTTAAGAAATTTCCACATATATTTTTAATTTTCAGTCCAGTCAGTGGCTAGTGCACCTTACCTGTATAGAACGGAAGTTTAATATTGCCCCCACTCTTTGTGATACTGCCATCAGTCTTGAAAGTGTATGCTTCAGAAGGCTAATACAAATAATAATGTGTTACTAAAAATTATATACATATGCAGCATGCTAGTGTACACATATATCCTATTTGCAACACAAACAGTAACTGGGCCCGATTCTAGAAGAGATACATCTGGCGTAACTTGACTTGCACCAAAAAAAATGGTGCAAGTAGCAAGTTAAGCCAGCAGTTGCGACATACACTATTCTACAAAGTGGCCTGTGACATGCCGCAGGCCACTTGCCCCAAAGTGGACATACACCAGCACTTATGCCCTAAACCCCCTGAGACATGGTGCTAGGAGGTGTACAGCAGCAGTTGCACCTTATTCTGGAAAAGGAGTAACAAAGTCCCCAATGTCAGGATTCTACAACATCCCCAGAGGAGAACCATCAACGTAAGTTACACCAGCATTTAGCTGGTGTAACTGCATGTACACCCTCCAGGGGCTAGGTAGACCTACCAGCAGACCTGCACTGATCCATGTGCCCTACCCCCATGCCCTGAACACCACAGTAGGTGCCCCACAGGGCATCTCTCACCCCCCAGCCCCAGATCCCCCGTACAGTATGTGCCCAGCAGGGCATCTCGCACTCCTGGCCACCCAATACCCAACCTGTCCATGCCCCACAGGGCTGCCCACACACCCAGCACCCCCAAACCCCCACACCATGTAGTGCCCCAGATGGCAGCTGTGTTACCCCTAGGACCTGTTTCCCAAACCCAAGACCCTGCAGTGCTGCATATTGTGCAACCCCATATTCCATGGTATTCTAGTGGTCACCATTCAGTTGTGCAGTTCACTCCCACCGCATACTTCTCTCAGTTGGTAATTGGCACAGCCCACTCACTACCATGGCTAGCTGCCAACTGATCTCCGTAGGAGTGCTTACTGTATAATCACGCTCAATGCATACATTCATTCATTGAGTGCAATTGTACAGTAATCTCTCTTATGGAGCTCAGTCGATGGCTGGCCATGGAGGTGAGAGGTGGGCTGTGCCTGTTGCCAGCTGGGGATGGTTCGGGGGTGCAGGGTGGACTGGCACAGGTGGGTGGGGAGCCACTGGACTACCAGGGAATATGGGGGTTGCACAATATGTGGCACTGCAGGGTCCTGGGATTGGGGTTTGGGAAAAGGTGTCCTGGGGGTAAGATAGCTCCCCTGTGGGGCATATCCTTGTTTGGGTGATAGGGGGCTGGGGGGACACAGCTGCCCTGTGGGCTTTGGGGGGCACATGCTGTCATCAGTGGTGAGGGGATGTGATTTGCGACATACACCTCGGTAATGCCCTTTGTTTGGCGTAGTCATCCGCATGTCTCAAGTTGCAGGACTTAGCCATGGGGACCCTGCCCCTTCTAGAATTGGGTGCAGGATCCATGTCACAATTGAGTTTGGCTCAAGTTGCCTTAGGAGGCAACTTGCACCATTCTTCTAGAATTGTGCCCACTGTCTCATCTGCAATACAGAACATGGCTTGACTAAAATTTTGTTGGAAAATGCTCCTGAAGGATGTGAAAAAACAATGTTTTAGCAGTACAAGTGATTCACTAACATTAGGAAAGTAAATCTGTTCAAACACTGAACATTCCAGTGGATAGCTACTTAGGGATATACTGTAGTAGTGCCTATGGGCAAGGAAACTTGTTTGGTATATTCTGAACATCAATTTTCTGAACTATAATAAACAGACAGTCCTTCAGTATGGCCAATATTGCCATCAGTGTTTGTATGCTGTATTAACTGAGCTACAGTAGTATGCATACTGTATGGATAGCAACAGCACAGTGCTGGCTCACAGAGATGAGTTAGTGGTTGCCTGATAACTAAAAACTGAAACAATACAGGGAAGCTGCACTCAGGAAAAGCACTAAGATGCTAAAAAATAGTTTTTGACAGGCAATGTTGAAAAGGGGGGATTTCATCCATGAAGAAAAACACAGACATTGTATGTCCATAATGTAATTTAATTTGCTGTTACAATTTTTGTCCAGAAAAGACACACAGAGCTGAGGCTTCTTTCTGTTGGTGTCCTGGGAGTACAGGGAAGTTCAGTGACTTGCTTACAGTTACACAGTGTGCAAGTGATGGCTGTGAGATTCAGATCCAGTTCTCAAGGTTTGGAGCTTAATGTTCATAACCACTATGCTATACTGCCACCCTGTAAGAGTTTGCATTAGGGCTTGTAAGCTTCTTAGTACTTTTCCCTCGAATGCAGCTTTCCTGTGCTATTTTTATATGCAATCACACTGTATTAGCAAACAGTATATCTATTAAAAGATTGCTGATCCTGTATGTAAAGGTAAATTTTGAAATGTTACTTACTGCATTCATACTGAGAGTGACACTGTTCATACATATCTGTTCTACTGAAATTTTACACTGACGAAGGTAAAAAATAACTGACCAATTTGAGGTCTAAGAGAGAAAAAAAATATTTATATTTTAATTACTGGTGTGATTTTCTAGGCAATTACATTAACTAGATAAAAACACTTATTTCCAAGCATGTCTTATGTATGTTGCAAAACAGATGACAGTAGGGAGTTACATCATAATTTTGCATTACTGTAAGTTACAGTGAACAAGTGTGCTCTGTTTTCGGTTATCGCTTATACAGCTTACAGGTAAGCACAAGTATATGGCTTACAAGCTGAAAAGGAACAATAGTGGCAGTATTACAAGAAGCAAGTAATTAATAAAGTAAAAAGATGTAAACCACTCAAAAATATGATCAGAGATTTCCTTGATGCGTCATTAATTAGTTAACAAAAGGAGGCAGCATGAATGGTGCAAATAATACAATTGTATACAGCTTCTTACATACAAAAATGCAGTATCCCAAAATGCTTTATAAATTAGATGACATTAGAGTTACTCACTTTAAAAAAACAAAACATATACAATTATCTACTACATAGACATATAGAAAATGGAGAATAGATAAAGTAAAATTGTTCTGTCAAGGAGGATCTAAGTCTTACAGATTTAGTAGACCCCATATTCCAAGGTTAGCATGGCCACTAACGAGTTAGCACCTCTGCTAACCTGGGTTTCTGCCAGTGCTCCAGGTGGGTCCATATTCAAAAGCCCTTGGAATGCTGCCTCAGCCCAGCACACTAACTATACTGCTGCACCAATGCAAATGAGAATGTCCCTCATGCAAAAGGGTGCAACAGTATATTTAGACAGTTATGTTGATGCTATATAGCCCCATGGTGTTGCAATTTACTACCACTGAAATCCCTGTCTTATAGCAACACTATGGCCATGTCCCCATCCCCCTGAAGGCAGGGTGGCTATAATGCAGCCATCTCCCCCTGTGCCTAGTGGAACCCCTTCACCAGGTTAATTCCATAGTAATCATAATCAAAGATCTCTGGTTGTCTAATGGTCCCCCATCCCCCTGATTACCCCATAGTAACAACAGTCAGAGATCCCTGGTAACCTAGTGGTCCCCTTCCCCTTGATTACCCCTGCAGTAACCGCAGTCAAAGATCCCTGATAGTCTAGTTGTCCCTCTCCTCCTAAATGCTTCAATTCACCTATATAATGAAAATCCCTGGTGGGCTAGTGGCCTTATGGAGCAAAAAATCCTCCCTGTGTGGTTGCTTCTTCCCCCACACCTATTTGGTCATACTCTGTGACCGCCAGACAGTGACCAGGTGAAGAGGAGAGTGGAGGGCTTTGCCAGCTTCCATTCTGCTACATTCTTACTGGTGGGTGGTGAGTGGGATGAGAGAGGTACAGTGCAGAGGTCCTTAGGTGATCGGCAGGTGAGAAGTGGCACACACATAGGGGGATTTGGTACTCATGAAAGGATGCTAACCCACCAGATAGTTTCATTATACAGGGGGCCCTGGGTGATTGGGGAGAGGGGCACCATTAGACTACCAGGGATCTTTGACCATGGTTACCATGGGGAAGAACAGGATGAGGGGGGTCCACTAGAATGCAAGGGATTTTTCTGTCTACTGCTCAGCATGAACACTGGAAGTGATCTGCTGGCATGCAAATGAGCTGATAATGGGCATGCAAATGGCCCCTTAGCACCATGCATGCTCAGTTAGCTCATTTGTGGGCTGTGGCTGAATAGTTCCCATTTTTGGGCAGCACTATTTCCTGTGGACCATATGTAGCCTTGGTCAATGTTGGCACAGCACATATTTACTTAGCACTGCCCAAACATGGCCTGATATTTAATCAGTTAGCACACTCCATTAGTGTGCCCTAACTGGCTGAATATTTCTCAGAGCAGGCCATGTGATATTTTTGGTGCAGCACAACAGGCTGTTCTACACTTGTGGTCAGCTCTGAATATGGGGCCCAACAACTCTCTTCCTTTCGATGAAATGTTACAGCATGGTCCTTTTCACCCATCTCTTGCAGCTGCCAATATAAAATTGTATTTATTTAGTTGTTTTATTTCTTCATCATTTTTTTACCAGAAAAGGCACATTTCCATATGTGTCAGGGAGATTCACATGCCTTTCTTAGGGATAGCAGACTAGTGACCAGAATACAGGGGGAAATACACTACTCTTTTAATAAGTTCCACGGAATCTTTAACTTCCACCTGGACAGTCCCAAAAGATGAGCAGAAGTAATTTTGTTTAAATGTCTTATCTGAATAACTGCATCTCCACAATGCAATACCTCACCAACCTCAACAATCTACCCCCCTCCATATGCTGCACTTAAACAAGGGTAGGTCCATGTTCAGCCCACTTAGTCACTTACACTTATTATAACTGTCAATGCCAGAAAGATACACTGAATTGCAATCAATTCAGTGCCTCTGAGGGGAACTGTAGGATATCTTGAGCACATAAATATAAAAAGCAACATATCAAGTAAGGCAAAAGCTAGTAGTAATAATGACTGTGGCAAATGGGAACATTTCAATATAGAACTCTTGTAGTACAGCATCTACATGGTAGCACACAAATTGAATAAAATTCATATCTTTAGATAGAATTTATATAGAGGAAAATTAGAAAAAGGTTAAGGAATAATCCGACTCAAAGATGGAAATAAGTCAGTAGACATGTACATTGTTTCCATTTGTGGAGATGAGCTGAATTTAAAATTTGCTAACTTTCATTTCCATTGAAATTGTGCACATTTTGAACAGACAAATATTGTCAGATTCTTTCCTGTAAAAAATTGTTTTCACCAGCAGAATTTCAATTTTCACTGTTTCCCTCAGTTTAATAAAGTTGCACAAATCTTTATTGCAAATCATTTAATACTGAAGGCATATGCATAAATGTAAGTGTTAGCATCCTGGCTTGTACCTGAAGACTTTTTTAGACTGCAAAAGTCATTTCCAAGGAATGTCTTTGGATTTCTTGGAAATTATGCATTTTATTTGTATTTTCACTTAATGATTCTCTAAAAATAATTAAAGAGACAAGGTGGAGGCTCCTGGATTTCTTTTGAAAGTGCTGAACTAGTTTCCCCTAAATTAAAGAAACTACTTCCTGACTTGTTTGATGCTCACTGATATCCTGGTTTTGATTGCCTCAGTTTTTTGCACGGACCCAGCTGATTGACCTTTCAGTTGATTAAACATTGGTATGTGCTGGGATATTTGTGAGTTCCATTTTGTTTAACTACTTGATCTCCCCCCAGATTTTAGGACTGCTGCAGGCTTGGTTATCTGCTCATTTTCTTCTATTCCTGCTACTGGTCAATCTTCTAATTTCCTGATGGTTCTCTGGGGCACTTCAGCCTGAGGCTCCTGTTATGGTGAACTGACTTACTGTTGTTCTATGGTTTGCATCACCGAGGAGCAGCTTTCACTGTTCAGACTGCTGGAGAGGATTGAAGAACGAGATATTTCATATACAGCAGTTGCTTTGGCTAATTGGGGTCTCCCAGTTTATAGTTCGAACAATGTATCTTCTGTGCAATATCTCCTTGCTCCCTGGGTCTGCATATTCTGGAGTTTCAAGCAAGTTTTTTTTTTGTTATCTTTTGTCTGCATTGGAACTCATAACTGTTTAATCAGAGCTTGGATGAGCAACAGTTAAGCTCTCTTTAAAATCAGCTTTTTTGGTAAGTCCCTCCTTGTGTTTTGCTGCTGCCTGCATATCCAGGGTAGCAGGGATGCTCTCTGGTTCAGGCTTGACAAGATCAAATTGTCTGCACAGCTGGATAATTTTATCTTCCCACCACCAGTCCATGCTTCTGCTGATGACTTCTTCAGTTTCTTGAGTTAAAGGGGCACTGTCAGCTTTGCCCCTCGGTTTACTGTCAATTCACAAATGATGATCTGTGGACACAAATGAGCATTAAGTATGCTCTGGAATGGCCCTGCATCAAAGTAAAAGTGATTGGTTTACCTGATTTCTAATATTTTGCATTTGTTTCTTCACATTCATCCCAACTGAAAGCCTCCATCTCTGGAAGAAGATGCTGCACAGAGAACGCTCGACTACTGTGCAGGCTATGCTGAGGTGCACCTTTTACCAAATTCATCACAGCAGACATGCAATCCAGCACAACTGATAAAAGTCAAGTGCTGCTGGTATGTATGACAATAAAATGAGTGCTGGATTAGCTGCAGAATCCTACTGGAGTCTGGTGCCAAAATCCTGCACATGTGCACTAGTGGCACATTGTCGCGCATGCATGAGATCTTTCCTCTAACCGTAACTGAGCATGCGAAGGATTTCAGCACCAGACTCCAGTAGGATTTTGCAGCTAATCCAGTACTCATTTTATTGTCATACATACCAGCAACACTTTTGTTTTATCAGTTGTGTTAGATTAAATGTCTGCAGCGACGGATTTGCTAAAAGGTGTACCTCAGCACAGCGTGCACAGTAGACGTGCGATCCCGGCACGTTCTCAGTGCAGCATCTGAGTGATGAAGACTTTCAGTCTGGATGAATGTGAAGAAACAAATGCAAAATATTAGAAATTAGGTAAACTGATCACTTTTACTTTGATGCAGGTCCATTCCAGAGCATACTCAATGCTCGTTTGTGTCCCCAGATCATCATTTGTGAATTGACAGTAAACCAAGGGGCAAAGCTGATAGTGCCCCTTTAACAGTGGAGATGGCTTTCTGCTACAGCATCTGGATTATGCTAACCAGCTCAGTGATATCTTTCTTTATGACATCCTTTCACAGCAGACTAGAAATAATGACTATGAAGTCTGCCTTGTCACATGAGAAGATTTTGCTATATATTTGGTTATAGATTTTGAACTTCAACAGTTTACTGGATTAATATTGGGGTATAACTTTCTCTCAGCTCTACACATGAACCACCATGACTTTCACTGGCCTAGTTATTCTGTAACACAGCAAGGCTGCTAAGGGCTTATATGAGTCTTGGATGAATAGACTTAATGAATGCATCATAATTTGTTTGATTTCATTTTGCATGAGCTCTATATATTTGACTGTTATTCATACTGTGACAAGTGTTTTCTCACGTTAGCTGTCATTATTAATAATTAGTAGATGGAGCAGGGGAGGGCGGATAGGATGCTTTTTCAGCACTGAAGGATGGTTCTCATGAGCCGGATCGTGGGGGGTTACCCCTTTCCTACTGGGGATGGGATAGTATTACCCCATGGCTTTTTTGGTTAATTTATTTAGTTCTGGTGAGGGGCCTAGGGTTCTTTCTGCATGAGGGTAGGGGCAGGTAGGAGGACAAGAGGAGCGGTTTTACTCTGTTCTTGGGTGGGTTGGGGTTTCTGTTTGGTGGCTGGGGTGTTCACTGTTGTGATATGGGAGTCTCTTTATTGTTTTCTATATATTTCACTTGATTTCATGTTTAGATTGGGGTTGTGGGTGGGTGCCACCGGAAGAGGGGTTATATTGTTATTGCTGCTCTTTATGTTTTTCTTGACTAGTTGTTCGCACCTTAGTCTGTCCCCTGGCCCCTTTATGTTTTTATAGAATGAGAAGTTATAGTTTTTGCACATGGAATGTTAAAGGCGCACAGTCTCCTACTGAAAGGTCTAACATTCTGCTCCATTTAAACAAACTACAAGTTCATATTGCCTTTCTTCAGGAAACCCATCTGCCTTCCTCCCAGGTTCTCCATTTCAGGAGGTCTTGGGTAGGACAGACTTTTGGAGCAGGTTTAAATTTCTCACAGGAAGGGTGTAGCCATCCTCATAGCCACAAGAATTCCTTTTCATCTTCTCCAGGAAGTGGTAGATTCACAGGGTCATTATATCTTTATCCAAGGTTTGCTTGGCCACCATGAGGTGGTACTGGATGCAGTGTATGGCCCTAATATTGATGACCATGTTTTTTTACCACCCTGATGACAACCTTGGCCCCTTGGAATTCCCTTTCAATAATTCTAGGGGTGACTGGATCATGGTTCAGTGCAATATGTTGGACAGGATTGGTCTGTCTCAACATGCCCCTTCAGCCAGGCAATTGGCTCTTCAGGATTTTATACAGTCAGTGGGGTCTGGTGGACCCATGGAAGGCTCTCAATCAGACTGCTCGAGAATACTCCTTCCAATCCCTCCCACACAATTCCTTTCCAGGACTGATTATTTTCATTTGGAGTAGATTACCTTTCTGGAGTGGTCCTTTGTCACTACTCCGCTAAGGTAATCTCTGACCACCATCCTGCTTTTTCCAGCTTAATTTTTTATTTTTTTTTTTTTATTTATTGGAAACAATCGGAATTACAAACCTTTGAGTCACAGACTCTTTTGCAAAGGCTCCACGTCGGTTACAAAGGGTGGAGGGAAGACAGATACAGTAGAGAACATACTTGAAACAGATAGAATATACATAACAAAATCACAGGAGTATTCCAGGCAAAACTTATGACTGATAAGGAAGTTAGGCTGCAATCTTGGGTTACCCAGGCAGGGATTTGGTGAGTTACGTGGGGCCTTGTGAGACCCTGAGTCAAGAGTAGGGGGAGGGAGGGCGTTCATCTGGGTGAGCAGAGTTAGCCACAGTCGCACATGGCTCTTTCAAGGAGGTGAGCTTTGAGGCCTGTTTTAAATTGAGAGATGCTGTGGGTCTGTGCAAGTGAGTGAGGTAACGCATTGAGCCAGAGAGGCGCTCGGTATCGGAAGGATCTTTGCCCTAGAGCGGTTCTACATTGAGGTACAAGGAAAAGGGGAGCTTGCGGAGAGTCTCGTATTGCATCCGTTCATTGTCTAGAAATAAGTTGTGGAATTTGAATAATCAGTTACTTAAATTGAAAGAGTTACTGCAGCACCTTCAATCCTTTATCACCAGTTTTATGGAACTTTATTCTCTCTCCATACCTAAACTTGACTTTTTAAAGGGAGCCTTGAAGTGTGCCTTTCAAGAAGAGATGGTTCATTTATCAGCTAAACATAAGAAACAGACTTCAGCTGTTCTTACTCCTTGTTAGCTCATATTAGATCCTTGAGGAGCACATATCATTAGCTTTCCCTCAGTCAGAATGTGAACTGCTGGAGCAGCTCAGGTTCAAATATAATACTCTGTTGGGAGAGAGGGCAGAGCATATCATATTATGCTCTAGGTTAAAATATTTTGACCAAGGAGAGAAGACTGGGAAGTTGTTGGCCCTTCATCTTCATTCTCAAGCAATGGACAGGATTGTTTCCTTAATCTGTTCCAATTCTGGTCACTTTCTTATCTCTCCCCGGGATATTGTTGATGCTTTTAAAACTTTTTATCAGCAGTTATATGCTCTGCCCCACTTTTCTTTTAGCCTGTTTCAATTTGAATCCTTCCTCCAGGATATAACACTCCCCAAATTGGCAGACTGTCATGTGGCCATCCTAAAAGCTCCCTTGACCCAGACTGAGGTTTCCCAGGCTATTGATTCCTTTGCTTCAGATAAGACTCCCGGTCTGGATGGATTTACCACTAATTTTTACAAGGCCTTAAAATATCAGGTGGCCCCTATTCTTTTAGATACCTTTAATTACATTGTTGAAGAGGGTCTGTCTGATCCCTCTCTGACTGCAGCTACTATTGTGGCACTTCCTAAACCCAGTCGGGACCCATTGTTGGTTCCTAACTACAAATCCATATCACTTATTAGTGTGGATTTTAAAATACTTTCTAAGATACTGGCCTGTAGATTGGGGCTAGTATGAGACTCGATGATCAGCAGGGAGCAGGTGGGCTTTGCAAGGGGTAGACTCTCGGCCGACCACCTCAGGAAATTGTCATGGACCTTGGGATTACTTGTTTTCTTTACTACCTAAATATTGCATCCCTCAAGAATTTATACACTGGATCAGGGTGCTCTATTCTTCCCCAACTGCCCATATATTATGCAATGGCATGTTATCTTCATAGTTTCCTCTTCATCAGGGCACCAGGCAGGGCTGTCCTCTTCCCCCATTTTTATTTAATCTCTTTTTAGAACTCCTCATTCGTTAGCTTAATTCCTCTTCTCAGGTTTCTGGTATCTGTTGGTAATGTTGACTATAAATTATCCCTTTATGTAGATGATATTCTGGTCCATGTCTCTTCCCCTGCCACCTCCCTGATTGCAGCCCTACCGATTATTTCTCAGTTTGGTGCTGTCTCTAATTATAAACTTAACCTCTCTAAAACTGAGATTATGCCCCTTAACAATGTAACCTTTATGGCAGATGTTGAGCACCTGGGCCTTGTCTGGAGGAAGGAAAAATTGAAATATTTGGGTATTCATCTTAGCACTTCTCCCCCTAAGATGAAGCAATTTAACCGTGACGCCACTGTGTGTCATCTATAAGTGGATCTGGACTGCTGGTCTATGTTACCTCTTTCCCTGTAGGGCTGACTGAATATTATCAAAATGAATGTTCTACGACGTTCATTGTACCCCGTTCAGATATATAATTTGGTTCTTCCCCAGTCCTGGTTTGCCCAGGTGCACAGGCTCCTTGCCTCATTTCTATAGCAAGGTAAGGCAGCCCATCACGCTTTCTCCAAATTAATGCAAGCTAAGCGGGATGGAGGCCTACAAAAATCTAACTTTTTCTTATACTATTTGGGCTTGCATTTCACCAGGCTTTCTTACTGGTTGCGGTCACCAGGGAGCAGTTCTGATGCATCATATGTTCCACAATGTGGGAAATAGAATATTCTTTGTGCTCTAACCATGGGTTGGATATTGAGGCACCTCCTTACCTTTCCAAGGGGAAGTTGCCCCACCCATTATGGGATGCACCCTTTGGGACATCCCTCCAGATTAATTTGTAGCTTTGCTCTCTACTCAAGATATGTCCATACAGGGATATCTCCCAGCCTTTGTTTGGGAATCCTAATTTGTAGACAGCCTGATGGATGCTCTCTAAGTGATTTTGGCCTGATATAGGAGTAGATAAAGTTGCTGATCTTACTCTTAATCAGAAATTGTTATCATTCCAAGAGGCACAAGCCTACCACCTCGTGTTTTTGATTTTTTCATTTATCGCATATGCCTACAAAGTTTTTTGGTATGGGGCCATGTCCTAGTCCTCTCAGTGCTTCTGTTTTCCCCCTCCTTCTTTCAGCCCCTCCTGCTCACCTTATATCTTATTACTATTGATCACTACAGGAATGTTTGGTTGCTAATGGGGTTCCCTGGGTTTATGGGTGGGACCAGGCTCTTTCCCAGCTACGATATTCCCTAGAGATTGGTCAGTCATCTGGAAGCATTTGTATAAGTTAACAAAATGGGACTGATATCACTTTATGCAATTCCAGATTATTCACAACCTTTACTACACTACAGTTAAGTTGCATAAAATGGGTCGATTACCCAATGATCTTTGCTCCAGATGTGGTCAGGAATCTGGTACCCTACTCCATATATTATGGACTTCTCAGAAGGTTGTTCCTTATTGGAATTCAATCTGTTCTTGTCTGGACCTGTTGTTGGGGCTTTCTGACACGTTTCTTCCTGAAATATGCATTTTGGGTGACTATACAGACTCCCTGATTGGCAACCAGAAGGCACATATGGCTTTGATCTCGGTATGCATGAAGAAGGTTATTCTTCAGCATTGGCTGGATCATGATACCCCCCACTTCCTGGAATGGTATAAGAAGATCTTGTTTGTGTTACAGGCTGAGCACCTGACAGTAAGTTTGTCTGGCAAGCTGTCTCAATACAAGCATATTTGGGAACCTTTATATGTGTTGCTAAGTGTATAAATGGGTATTTTGCAGTGTTTTATAATTTTTTTATTAACATACTGATGCATATCGGGTCAAGGTTTCTGATCGATATTTCCTGAAGCTTTAATTAATTCCTCCAGTGGCCAGGTGGAATGGGAGTTGGAGGAGTGTAGGGTTAGACATAATTGTAATTGTTATTGTTTGTTGTTTAATGCAATTGTCAGAGACAACAGAATTTTCTACCTAGTTTTTTCACTGACCTCCTCTGTATCTTGTTATGTTGTTTTTGATTCCATGTCTATATGTATGAGGTCTTTTTCAACTGGTTCTCTGTGTACCTGTGTTCTTTAATAAAGTATAATCAATTTGAAAAAAAAAAGCAAAGAGACAAGGCAGGACACCCCTAATAAGTACATATTCATGGCAAAAAAATATGTTAATGCATCAGTTAAGGTTGAACCTTAATACCATAATGGTAAGGAAATGCAGTGTAAGGGTAAGAGCCCCTGAGCCATAGTGGATTTGTGGTGGTGTGCTTCTTTTGCTTTGAACAATCTTGTGATGCAGCATTTGCATCGTCTTAACTTTGACACTGTCTTTCAAGGCATGAATAATACTCACACACCAATGCTTGAGAAAGGATGCCAAAGTTAAGGAAACTGCAATGCTGCACTGTACGATCATTCAAAGCCTAAAAAGTACCACAATTTTAAAAAGGCTCCAGGGACATTTTTTTTTTACCCTATTGTGCTGTACTATTTCCTTTCTTTTGTGGTGTTAAGGTCAAACCAAAATGATACCTTAACATGTTTTTTTTTAATGAATGTCCTTTATTTTTTAAAAGAAAATTTAGTAGCAGATTAACATTACTCTGTATTGACAAGTGGTACCCTGGCATTTTACCACTACATGCCCTTACCCATTCTGTGTAAAATGCTCCTGGTAGTAAGATGGCACTTACACCCTCAGACCACCCCTTTATCAAGTTGTCTCCTGTATCCAAGCAGTCTTCTGTATCCACTGAAACCCCCTCCCTCACACCACCCCTGTACCAAATAGTCCTGGATGTCCAGTGGTATCCCATCCATCACCCTGCCAAGGATAACAAATCCCTGGTCTCTAGTAGTAACACCTCATCCATCACCATTCCCTTGAAATGTAACCCCTGTTGTTTAGTGGTATTCCCTCCAACACCCTACCCCAAGCCAAGCATCACTGGCATCAAGTGCCACCACACTCCCACTATTTTCCTGTTCCAAGCACTCTGTCTTATTCCGAGTAACCCTTGCATCCAATGGTCCCCTCAAAATCCAGCTCAATTTCAAGCATCCCAAGCATCCAATTGACTCCACTGCCCACACCCACCTGCATTACAAGTATCCCAGGCATACATTACTAGTCCCTCCCACATTCTGCCTCATTCCAAGAATCTCTTGCATTCAGTGTTACCACTCCACACATCCTGCCTGATTTCAGATATCCCTGATGTCCAGTTGTATCCCACACATCATGTCCCATTCTTTAATCCCTGTTATTCTGTGGAATCCCACCCTGGATACAGCATGGTGCCATAATGGTGCCTATATGGTGCATAGGGGCAATTTTCAGCTCTTCCTGGATCTCCCCCCCAAGGGGGGGTGGCAGGAACCATTTTAGGATTGGGTCTGTAGGCTACTATACTTATGCCTGCATAGTAATGGGAGACTTAATGGACCTTCAGTCTTCTTCTTCCATAAAACTCTATGTTTTGTTTTTTCTGTTTGCTGTATTAACCAACCTAAAGTGGAACCGATTTAACTAGTCTCACAATTTAATGGACTCAATAAGTGGAGATGTTACATTAGCACTTAAACGTATGTACAGTATGCAATATTACCAATTTCTATTTAGAGCACCAGCCGTTCTATATTAATAATTATGTTTACAATTTTGTCTTAGAGAATCTAAGAATTCATCCAACATAGCCTGTTTGTTTCCCATGCCCCAAAACCTTAAAAAGATAAAGTTTTGGACTAGCCTTTTCAATATAAATGTTTAACTTAAGTGTTTCATCTGCAATTTTTGCTAACAAAACTTGTTACGGGCTTTGAATTAAACAGTGTAAAGCTGCTTACAGTACTTGTATGAAATACTTCTATGCTTTCAGGAAAATCAAAACAAAATCTGAAACCTGAAATAAACAATGCAATAATGTTTAAAAGGCTGGCATACCAGAATTCCATAATATCCACAGTTTCCAGTCAAAGTGTAATGATTGCCATCAAAGGTAGTGATATGTGATCCATCTTCTACTTTGCATCTTCCAGGGCATACATCTTGTTCACACTGCCATGCACCATCAATGCATATACTAATAAGCACAAAATAGCAAGTTTAGTATTTTAGTCTAATTTTGGAATGGCATTCACAATAACATAAATAAAATAGTTTTTTTACAGCAGCAGCATTCATTGGTCATTATAAAGTATGTTTTTTTGTTCTACAATAACATTTTATTTTGATTTTGTTTTCATTTCTGTACCAAGATGCAGGATTTTGAAGTTTTTAAAACTTCCCACTCTCATGCCATTCCCACCATTAAAACATAAAATATCTTG
Source organism: Neoceratodus forsteri (assembly GCA_016271365.2). Taxonomy (NCBI): domain Eukaryota; kingdom Metazoa; phylum Chordata; order Ceratodontiformes; family Ceratodontidae; genus Neoceratodus; species Neoceratodus forsteri. The sequence goes on from CM028131.1 coordinate 587,687,574, forward strand.
GCATAATGTTGTGCTGTTTACCATGAGAAACATGTGTTAACATCATCCCAATACATCCACAGTACAACTCTAGCATGTACATTTGGCAGGTAACCTCAACAGAAAAGATTTTTAAAAATTGTGATTGGCGCCATCTTTAATAATGCGAGTCATTATTTACAAAATTAGTTGTAAAAGTTCTTTTAATTGAAAGACTATGTCAGCAATTTAATATGGGAAAGCAACCAGCCATGCCCCCTTCCGAGCTGTATTAGCAGTTCCTTCCAGCCTCCCTCAGAAGCATGTTTCTTTGCCCCACTGTCCTCCCCTCTCCCTCTGATGGCACTCCTCTCTGCATGGAGGGAGTCCTTCCTAAGGTACGTTTAGCCAAGGGAATCCTTTCCACAGCACCTCTAGGGGGTGGAAACCTCTTTACATGTTCCTTGCCTTCAGTACCCCAACAGGTTAATAATTCCCTGTGGAATAGAGAGTGTGAACTGCCAAACAGTTTATCACAGTTGCACAAGCATAACACTACTCTGGTTCTGTAGGCCCATTGAACAATATCCGAGAAAACTAAAAATAAACAGATCATGAATCTTAGGATGTCAGATATACATTTTCATAAAATCTATGTGATTAAATATTTTGCTGACTAATACCACAGCTTTAAGGGAACAAAACAAAAGCTATGGACACAGTGAAACGTTTCATCATTTGGGAAGGAGTGGAACCATTGGTGGAGGTGTTATCATTAGGCACTGCATAACTACTTTAAGAATGTATTGAGAGAATGCCTGACTATCGATAGGTTTAAAATTGAGCTAAACACTTATTTATTTAATCTAACCTTACCTAATTATGGATGATTTGTTTTATTGTTCCTGTTTTAATTTTATTTATATTTGTTGTGTTTGGTTTTATGTTCAGTGCCTTGGTTTTGAAAGGCGCTATAAAAATAAAGTTTGATTTGATTTGAGATAGGAAGTCAGGAAATGACTAGCAGATGGCAAAAGTTGTGGTAAATATGCTATCCAAGCAGAAAGCATTGCTGATCATACCAAAGATAGAAGATAACTATTGCATATAGGGGTGTTATGCCAACAAAGTCCCTTTATTTATGTAATATTCAACCAAGAGTAATCATAGAGTTGAACTCATTACTCCCAATGACTCTGTATGAAGTCCAAACTATCCATTGTTTACCTGACACAAAATGGCCACCCAGGTAATATTGAGTTATAAACATGGTGACACTGTCCCCCCTTTAGGAAGGGGCAGATCTGAATGAGGTAATAACAAACCTGTAAGCCTCATCTCAGTGTTCAACAAAGTGTTTAAGCATATCTTAAAAGACTGGCTGACCAAGTACTTGCAAAATAATGGTCTGATTTCTAACATATCACATGGCTCACAATAGGTCAATCCTGCCAAATCAAATCTATTGCCTTCTTTGACAAGGTATCCAGGGAGGTTGAAATGAGCTGTTCAATGAAGGTAGTGTATCTGGACTTCACAAAGCCTTAGGCACAGTGCAGTACAAAAACCAGTGGGGAGCATTATGACATATCCTGTAGGGTTTACAGTCAACCATGGAACTGAACAGCAAATTGGGTCACAGGTAGAAAACAGAGAGTGGTAGTCAATGGTCACCATTTAGGATGGGTGCATGTGATATGTTGAGTGGCACAGGATCAGTACTAAGTCCGTTGCATTTTAAAACATTCATCAGTGATCTGGAGGTGGGAGTAAGAAGCAGGCTACAACAGTCTGATGACACCAAATTAGCAAAAAAAAAGTGTACATATTTAGAGGGGGGCCTACACACATTCAAGATAGACTGAGACATAGTCACTTAAGTTCAACACGGGGAAGTGCGAAGTATAGTACTTTATCCAGGAGTGAGGAATATGAGTCAAACATATACACAGTCAGGAGCAATAGTGCACAGCTCAACTGATTTATTGATTGCAGGTAGTTGTGGCCAGTAAAATGAAAATATTAAGCTGAAGACAGGCAAGCAGGGAATGAGCTGCAGCTGTTGAAAATCATGCACAATGTTATGATGCCTTATGAGCAGGATTAAGAGCATGTCAGAGGAGATGATCCTCCCTATCTGCAAAGCCTCTCCTTGGCCATACCCTGAATACTAAGTCCTGTTCAGGTCATCATGGTATGTAAAGGACAATGAAGATGTCAAGAGGGTATACCACATTGTCAACTGACTCTGAAAGGGAGAGGGACTGGTTTGAGCAGTTCATTAATACTAGAGAAAAATTGTTAATGAAATAGAAATAACAAATATTCAAATAACATAAAGAATATAAATTGCTATCTAGCAAATGCAAGAAGTCTACAGCACAAACAAAGAGGAATTAGAAGCACTGTTACAGAAAACAAAAAATAAAATAGCTAACAGTATTCATAAAGGAGACATGGTGGAATGAAAATGCTTTCTGGGGTAGAAATATTCAGGGTTACCAGCTATACCATCTGGAAGGGAAATATAAGAAGGGGGAGGAGTGGCAACTTATACAGTATATCAAATGATATTCATTCTTCAAACATCAATGATAAAATTAAAAATCAGGAAAGCAATACTGAAATTCTGTAGATACAGTAAATACAGAGTCAAAAAGAGAGAATAACATAATAACTGGACTCTGCCATAGACCCTTAAGTATAAACCAAGAGGTATTTGAACAAATAGATGATGAACTATAAAAAGCATGGGTGTTGGTCTGAGTAGTATTTTTTTGGGGAGATTTAATCTTTAGTGACATATCCTGTGACACATTGGAGGCTTCAAACTATCAACATACAGCTTTCCTAAGGATGATTGAAGACATGGATCTAAAACAGCACATAAGTATGCCTACTAGAGGTGAAAGTACAGTAGACATAGTACTAAGCACAAATGATATAAATATCACAAGTTGTCAAAAAAAATGTGCCTCTAGGAAACCATGACCGTATCAGTATTCTTTTCTTATTTGATGAGTGTATCCCTGTAACTAAGGGTTGTAGGGTGATTTATAACTTTAAATCAGCAAACAATGTTCTTATCCATAAAGATCTCAACAAAATTGACTGGGAACGGAAACTCCAGAATAAAACTACTACAGAAATGTGGATGATAATAAAAATGGAAATAGGTAAGATATGTGACAGACACATTAATAAATAAAAAAAAATACAATAATAGAGGTATCGAATGAAAGTGGTTGACAAAAGGGTTACAGAAACTACTAAAAAAGAAATGTAACAGCTACAATAAATATAAAAAAAATAGTTAGGAAGAAAAGTGGCTACAATACAAAAATATCCAGAGAAAATGCAAACATATAATTCAAAGAAATAAACAAAGAACAGAACTAAATATAGCAAGTACTGCAAATAAAGATGATTTAATAACATTTTAAGGCTATGTAAACTCCCTCCACAGCTCTTATTTGGGAATATGCATGATACTTTCAGAAAATGAACAACTTGTGGTGCTGAAGAAATAGCAAATAAATTCAACTCTTACTTTGGATCTGTATTCTCAGCAAAACTAGAACATATAGATGATATACCATTTGGGAAAGAAATAGAACTTGAAATCAGCACTGAATCTGTTATAGATAAAATAAGCAAATTAAGGAATACACACTCAGCAGGGCCAGATGATATATCACCAATGATGTTAAAATTGCCGTCACCACCTATAGCTATCCCACTTAGACTACTGTTCATTAAACCAATAACTAATAAAGAGGTACCACCTGATTGGTTGTTGGCATTTGTTGTGCCAACACATAAAAAGGGAAGCAAGGCTAACATAGAAACATAGATTTTGATGGCAGATAAGGACCGCTTGGCCCACCCAGTCTGCCCATTTCCCTACCTAATGGATAAGCTGCAGATCCTAGTTAACCAGCAGCCTACTTCTTCCTAAACCACCCCCTAGAATTGCCTTATGACTGTCACATGCATGCTTGAATTCCACCACTGTTTTTGACTCCACAACCTCCTCCGGAAGGCCTTTCCATGCATCCACAACCTCTCTGTGAAAAATACTTCTTACATTACCTCTGAGCTACCCCCTTCTATCTTCAAATTGTGCCGCCTTGTTCTTGCACACCTCTTTTTTTGAAAGATGCTACTCTCTTGGACTTTGTTGATTCCCTTGAGGTACTTGAAAGTTTCTAGCATGTCCCCCCTCTCCCTCCTTTCCTTGAGGCTATAGATATTCAGCTCCTTAAGTCTCTCTTCATATGTCTTCCGGTGCAGACCCTGCACCATTTTAGTTGCCCTCCTCTGGACAGCCTCCATCCTGTCTATGTCTTTGCAGAGATTGGGTCTCCAGAATTGCATGCAGTACTCCAGATGGGGTCTCACCAACTGTCTGTACAGAGGGATAATAACTTCTTGTTTTCTACTGGTGATGCCTCTCCCTATGCATCCCAGTATCCCCCCAGCCCTCCTTGCTGCCCTCTCACATTGCTTGCCCATCTTTAGGTCATCTGATATGACTACCCCCAGGTCCCTTTCCATTTTTGTTGTTGTTAGTATCTCACCCCCCATTGTGTACTCTTCCCCTGGGTTTTTGTTTCCCAGGTGCATTACTTTGCACTTCTTAGCATTGAATCTAAGCTGCCATAAATTTGACCATTCCTCTAACCTTGCCAAGTCCCTTCTCATCCTTTCCACCCCACCTTGTGCATCAACTCTGTTGCAGATCTTCGTGTCATCTGCAGAGACATACTTTTCCTTCCAGTCCCTCTGCAATGTCGCTTATAAAGACACTGAAGAGCACCGGTCCTAATTCTGAACCCTGCGGTACCCCACTAGTAACCCCCCTTTCTTCAGAATGGACTCCATTTACTATTACTCTCTGTATCCTATTCTCCAGCCAATTCTTTACCCAGGCTGTCATCTTGGGACCCACTCCCAGGCTGGCTAACTTGTATATTAATCTTTTGTGTGGACTGTGTCAAATGCCTTGCTAAAGTCTAAGTAGGCCATGTCCACAGCCCCTCCCTGATCTACTACTTTGGTCACCCAGTCAAAGAAATCTATCAGATTTGTCTGGCATGACCTTCCTGCTGTGAATCCATGCTGCCTTGGGTCCTGAGCCCCTCTGGCCTCTAGATACTCAACAATTCTTTCCTTCAGAAGTGATTCCATCATTTCCCTACCACTGAGGTTAAACTAACAGGTCTGTAGTTTTCTGTTTCTGCCTTGCTCCCACTTTTGATCATAAAAACTACAGGTCTATCAGTCTGACATCTGTACCAGGAAAGATAATTAAATTTTTGATTAAGGACATAATAAGCAGGCATATGGAGAGATACAAGATAAGTGACATGAACCAGCATGGTTTTGTGTCAGGATGATCATGTGTAATGAATCTGTTGTATTTTTGCAAAAAAATATCAGCAGCACTAGACAGAGGAACTCCAGTAGACTGCATGTATCTAGACTTTTCTAAAGCATTTAGTAAGGAAGCACACAAAGAAATTATACAAAGTCTGATTGATTATAACATCAACAATATAACTGTGGGATGGATCAATTGTTGGCTGAGTGGTTGGACACATAGGGTGTGCATAAATGGTTACTACTGCACCCCGGTGGCGGTGACCAGTGGGGTAAAACAGGGCTAGGTCCTGGGTCTCTTGCCTTTCCAGATATTCATATCAAGTATGGGGTAGAATTCAACTAGCTGGCTGAGCAAATATTCAGATGACACTAAACTAGCTAATGTACTTAAGAGTGAGGAGAACCAAGCCAGACTACAAGCTGACTTAGACAGAATGGTTAAATAGGCAGACTCAATGGGGATGAGTTTTAACAGAGACAAGTGCTGTGTGATGCATTTGGGGTATCACAACAATGAAAGAACATATTATATGAATAGGCTACCCCTTAGAAAATCATGTGAAGAGAAGGACTTGGGAATTATGATAACAAACTAGCATATGACACACATAGCAATGCCCAATTGGCCAACGTTAAAAAGGTGCTATGGATTATTAAAAGAAACTTTAGAAGTAGGGATGAAAGGGTGTTGATGCCACTGTATAGAGCATAAGTCAGGCCATTTTTGGACTATGGGAGTCCTGTCTGGGTCCAACAAAAAAGAAATATCAGACAAAACAGAAAAAATACAACGACAGATGGCAAAATGATTTATAACTATAACGGACTATCGTATGGTGACCAACTCAAAAAATTAAATCTGATGTCTCTTCAGACAAGGAGAATTAGGGGTGACTGTCTACTATGTTATGATATTATGCATGACACCTACCTTCTAAATGAAATAGATTTTGCTTCAAAAATGATAGCAAAGGCACTGGGGGGCACCCATTACAATTGAGACCCCAAAAATTCAATACCAATATAAAGAAGGCTTTCTACACACAGAGAGTGGTGAACCACTGGAACAGACTACCACTGGACGTTATAATCAGTAAAGATAAAAAGCAATTCAAAAGAAATTGGGTAATTATATCTTAAATGGAAATTACTTGTCCTATTATGGGTAATGTGGCAGGAGCACGCATGTGCTCATCACCTTCTTACCTCCTTACACCTTAGTATGCACCTTAGTAACAGGCTAAGTAGTTACCATAGGGGCAATAGCTATGAGAAAATATTGAGCATACTGAAAGCATTTAGTTTAGACAAAGAAAAGATAAAGAGAGGCATGATTAACATGTTCTCAATACTAAAAGTGATAGTTATGGTGAATCTCGCACAGCTGTTTGAGCTGATGAGTGCACATAGGGCAATGGGACATTCTCTCAAACTGAGAATGCTGGTATCAAACACAACTATAAACTTTAGAATGCATTTTCATACATAAGATAGCTAGCTTGTGAAAATGCATACCCTGTGAAGTAGTAGAAATCAGAAATTCTGCATATTCCTCAATACAAAACATCATGGTTAACATATGCAAATCACCATGGATGGCTTAAAAAGCCTTGCTTATCTTTAAGTAGGATTGTAAAGTGCTAAAAAGACTCAAAATCAATCCACCATGGTTGAAAACAACCAACTAAAGTAAAGTGTTCCCTTTTAAGACTCTGTATGATGCCACCATTGTCTCAGTTCAGAGTGAGGACACTTGAACAAATCTGACAATGATTTGAGTCATCATGAGCACACCACAGGAAATAACCTTTATTTATATTCCTGCTTTTTACTCAACATTATAAAAACAAATTGTTAATATTGACTGAGACCAATTTTATCACACAGATGAGTCCTTCACAAGAGAGGGCATGTCTGTGGTTTGCAGTTTTCAACATCTGCAGAACATTTGTGAGGCTTTCCCACACCATATGGTCTGGATAGAAACATAGAAACATAGACTTTGATGGCAGATAAGGACCACTTGGCCCACCTAGTCTGCCCATTTCCCTACCTACAGGATAATCTGTAGATCCTATTTAACCAACAGCCTATTTCTTCCTACCTCCACAAAAATTGCCTTATGTCTGTCTCATGCATTCTTGAAATCTCCCTCAGTTTTAGACCCCACAACCTCCTCAGGAAGGCTGTTCCATGCGTACACCACACTCTCTGTGAAAAAATACTTCCTCACGTTGCCCCTGAGCCATTCCCCCTATCTTCAAATTGTGGCCCCTTGTTCTTGCACATCTCTTTTTCTGAAAGATGATACCCTCTTGGACTTTGTTGATTCCACTGAGGTACTTAAATGTTTCTATCATGTTACCCCTCTCCCGCCTTTCCTCAAAGGTATACATATCAAGCTCCTTTAGTCTCTCCTCATATGGCTTCTCTTGCAGACCCCGCACAATTTTAGTTGCCCTCCTCTTGACTGCCTCCATCCTGTCTATGTCCTTGTGGAGATGGGGTCTCCAGAATTGGATGCAGTACTCCAGATGCGGTCTCACCATCTGTCTGTACAGAGGGATAACAACTTCCTGTTTTCTGCTGGTGATGCCTCTCCCTGTACATCCCAGTATCTCCCCAGTCATCCCTACTGCCTTCTCACATTGCTTGCTAACCTTAAGGTCATCTGATATGATCACCCCCACGTCCCTTTCCATTTTTGTTGTTGTTACTACCCCCCTCCCATTGTGTAATCTTCCCCTGAGTTTTTGTTTCCCAGGTGCATTATTTTGTACTTCTTTGCATTGAATCCAAGCTGCCATACTACTGACCATTCCTCCAACATTGCCAAGTCCCTTCTCATCCTTTCTATGCCTCCTTGTGTATCAACCCTGTTGCAGATCTTTGTGTCATCTGCAAAGAGGCATACCTTTCCTTCCAGTCCCTCTGCAATGTCACTTATAAAGACATTAAAAAGGACTGGACCCAGTACTGAACCCTGCAGTACCCCACTAGTAATCCTTCTTTCTTCCGAGTGAACCCCATTTACAATTACCTTCTGTGTCCTGTTGTTCAGCCAATGTTTTACCCAGGCTACCACCCCAGGACCCACTCCCAGGCTGGTTAATTTGACTATTAACTTTTTGTGTGGGACTGTGTCAAATACCTTGCTAAAGTCTAGGTAGGTCATGTCCACATCCCCTTCCTGGTCTACTACTTTGGTCACCCAGTCAAAGAAATCAATTACATTCATCTGACATGACCTTCCCACTGTGAACCCATGCTGCCTTGGGTCCTATGCCCCACTGGCCTCTAGGTACTCAACAATCTTTTTTTCAGAAGTGATTCCATCTCTTTCCCTACCACAGAGGTCAAACTGACAGGTCTGTAGTTTCCTGCCTCTGTCTTGCTCCCACTTTTGTGAAGGGGAATCACATCCACCTTCCTCCAGTCCTAAGGTACCACACATCCTCCCATGATTTGTTAAAAAGGGTAGTCAGTGGGGTCACTAGTTCTCTCCTTAATTCTTTCAGAATTCTTGGGTGAATTCCATCAGGCCCCATTGATTTTGTCCACCTTCAGTTTAAGGAGTTCTTTCAGAACCCTTTATTCTGTGAAAGGACTGGGATCGACCCCCCTATCCAGAGAGCTTCTGTTAATTGGATAAGGCACCTCCCCCTCCTCCTCCTCTTTTGTGAATACTGAGCAGAAGTATTTGTTCAGTATCCCTGCTTTTCTACTGTCCCTCTCTGCTCACCCACCGTCCATTCTAGTCAGCCTCACTATCCCTCCCGTTGTCTTTCTACACTCCCTGATATACCTATAAAAGGTTGTATCCCCCTTCTTAACTTAGTTGGCTATCTTTTCCTCAGTTTGGGCCTTTGCTATTCTGACTACCCTCCCTGCTTCCTTCTGCCTTAACTGGTACAGTTGTCTTTCCTGCTTCTTCTGTGTTTTCATATGCTTCCTAAATGCTATCTTTTCTCCCTAACCTTCATCACCATCTTTTTTGAGAACCACAGTGGCTTTTTCTTTCATTTTGATTTGTTTATTTGCTTCACACAAAGGCTTGTTGCCTTTGTGATGGCAGTTTTAATATCTCCCCATTGTTGCTCCACCCCTCCTTCTAGCCTGTTTGCTGGTGCATTCTAAGGCACTCTCCCATCTTGCCAAAGTTAGCCCTCCTGAAGTCCAGAACCTTCACTTTTGTATGGCTTGACTCTGTAGCTGAGTGTATTATGAACTACACTATTTGGTGGTCACTTGTTCCCAGATGGCTACCCACTTCAAGATCTGAGATCCTCTCACTGTCCCCATTTGAGAGTATGAGGTCTAAGATTTCTCCCTCATGAGTGGGTTCCAAACCTAGCTGTCTGAGGAATGTCACCTGAAGGGCATCAAGAATGGTCCTGCTTTTGGATGTGGCTGCAGCAAAGGTGCTCCAGTTAACATCTGGCATATTCAGGTCCCACATCAACAGTATCTCCCCTTTCTCTGCCATCCTAAGGATGCCTTCTATCATATCCTTGTCCATTACCTCCCCCTGATATGGGGGTCTGTATACAACCCCTGTGTGGATTATGGTGCCATTTCTAGTCTCTAAGGTGACCCATAGTGCCTCCTCTTCTCCCTGTTTACTCTTTTGTTCAGTTACTTTTATCCCTTCCCTTACATAGAGAGCTACTCCACCCTCTCTTCTCCCCTCCCTGTCTCTCCAGCAGGTTGTGTACCCTCGCATGTTAACATGCCAGTCAGGGTTCTCTGTGCACTATGTTTCTGTGACTGCTACAATATCCAGGCATCCCTCTTCCATCAAGACCACCAGTTCAGGGATTACAGCCAACCAGCCTAAAGCTCTGCATAGTGATTTGCAAATTAAAATGATGCTTGTGATGCAGTATATATACTGTAAGTGTATGCTTCCTTAACATGTAGCTCTACTGCCAATTAGTTTTTTTGAACAACACTTGTTTCTGTGTTTTTTGCAATAAGGCTATTTATTTATGTATTTGAGGTTTTGAATAACACCTTTGAGCCCAGGGCTCATTTACAAAGGTTCCACGTCAGTAACAGGCACACAGATACTTATACAGTGATAGAAAAAAAAAGAGGTATAGACAAGCAGCTGCAAACTATTTACCAGGAGCCACCAGGGGCTTTGTCATTTGAATCAGATTACACAAAGTAGGACATCAGCAAGTGTGTAGTGAATCATAGGGAAGATCCTATGACTTAGTGAGAGAGGAGAAGGCATCTGGGGTGGAGTAGAAAGCAGGGGGAAGGTCAAGTAGTAGACGTGGTAGAAGGGGTGGGGGTGAGGAGGTGGAGGGGGGTATGGTAGGGCATGGGAGTTGGGAAGGGAGTTGGAGACCGTGTATAAGGGAAGAGGTGGTGTATGGGGGAAAGGGGGGTGAGGGAGATTGGTGAAGGCAGAAAGAGTGGGAAGGATGGAGAGTGGGTCAAAACTGGGTGGCATTTTAACCAAGATGGGGAGGGCAAAAACATTTTTCTATTGTCTTTTAAAATACTGGAAATATGCAGTGATTAGCCTGTTAAAGCTGAGCTAGATAGATTCCAAAGGAGGGAAGGGTCACAGGACAGAAAAGTAACTTGGATATGTGTCAGTACTGAAGTTGGGATACAGTCACTGCTATTTGGCAGAATGGGATGACAAGATAGATCCTAAATCTTTTTATCCACACAATATTATGGTACTATGTTAGCATATAGTGAAAATGTTTACCATGATTCACATGAAGAAGCTGTCCCATTCCCCGGTTCAAATATATCTCCACCAAACTCACATGGGCATTGTTCCTTTGGAATACATGTGCCATTTTTTATAATATTGTTCAGAACTAGACCTACAAAAATATGTATAAAGATAGTTTATGTTATTTTAAAGAAGAATAGAAGACATGCAGGTGTAATTTACATTTTTAAACATAGAGGATCAAAACATAATGGTTAATACAGTAACATAAAAATGCACCTTCTGGACAATTGCAAGCTCTGACACATTCATCATTTGAGAAAGATACTGGGTGTGTGCATGTTGGTTGAAATGCAGAGCCACATTCTTGGTATTCTTGGTTTCCTTCACAGACAGGTTCACCTGAATCAAGAAGAAATGAAATGAACAATAACATTTTTTTTGATGAAATACAATCATAATGCACATACTGTACTTTACATTGCATGTATTAAGGAACACTGCATAATAAGGGTATCATGAACTCAAGAACATGTTTTTATTAAGGATAAATTATTTGGTCTTTAATGCATCCTTAAATAGACATGTTCCACTCTATGGTCACATCAGCACAATGAATAGTCATTCAGTACCTGTATTCAGGAACCCATATAATTAGTATTTAGGCGGAGTCACGTGATGCAGTGCTCTTGCTAGCTGCACTCTCAGAGAGCTCTGCCTAACCCCTGTCCAAAATCAGTATTAATTACTTATCATTTGTGAATCTGCACTCAAAATCAGACTAATTGCAGCCTGGATACAACGGAGCATCTGACTGGGACGCTGATGGAAGCAGAAATGCCGAAAGCACCTCCTAAACATACCCCACCAGCAACCCCAGAGAAGGCCCCGAAGAAATCACAGGCCTCACTGCAACAGCCTTCCTAGTCATGCAGCCCTGGTACTGGAGGAGAGGAACAGCTAACCGCGGCAAGATTCCTTGAGGAATTTTGCCCATTTAAGGCTGAAATGGCAGAAATTGCATCTGAAATTAAGAATATTACCTCTACCTTAGATGACCTGACAAGGAAAATCTCAGACAATGAAGCATGGGTAAGATCCCTGGAGAATCGTGCTGATAAGATCGATCCTATGATCGCACACATAAACCATCGTATTTCAAAACTGGACTCAAAGGTGGAAGACCTCGAGGGCAGAAGTCAACGAAATAATGTTGTCCTGATTGGCCTACCTGAAAAGGAGGAAGGCGGTGACCCGGTGAAATTCTTCCAAAAGTTTGTTGAGAAAATAGCAGGTCCCTCACCCTTTGGCCCCTGCTACAGCACTGAAAGAGCACATTGTGCCCTCCGACCTATTCCACCTCAAGGAGCACCCCCTCGCATCTTCATGGCCAAATTTCTAAACTACCAGGAGAGACAGATCTTCTTGCAGAAAGTAAAGTAGGCTAAAGTCCTGCAATGGGAAGGCATAAGTCTTAGAGTGGCTCAAGACCTACCGCTATCAGTTCGACAACAGAGAGCATCCTTTCACCCACTTGTTTCCAAGCTAATTGCGGCAGGTATTAAGTTTAAAATGTCGTACCCGGCCAAATTACATGTCTACATGGCCGACTCCTGGAAGATGTACGAAGACTCAGAAATGGCCTCTGCTGCACTTCAACTAGCATTACCCACCTTATTTAAGCCTAAGTGAGGGGTTTGGTTTGCTCCCATTGTGAACCTTTTCTTCTCGTTGGTTAAAAGTTTTTGAATTTTCTCACCTTTTGCATTAACGAAAAGATGTGCGATCTCCTCCTGAGTCACTCGGGGCAAAGTTATTAAGGGAGTTCCAGTGGGTGAGCCGGAATCTCTCGACAGTCCCTTTGGATACCAGGGAACTGTGTATATGGTGGCGCTACGTGAACTCTGGTTATGGTTTATCGGGACTTTGCCATGGAGGAGTGTTTCAGAGACTTAAAACTGGTTACTCGTTTCCAAGTTCAAAGGCATCACTTGGATAGATGTATAAACAATGGGACGGTTGTAATCAATGTTCTTGGGGGTGGGGCTTGCAGCGTTTATTGGGTTAGTGGTACATGGATCCCTCCGTTATTTTTCCATTGCACTACTGGAGTTTTGTAGTCCGAGGGGAGCCAGAACCACGCATTTAGGCATACCTTCATTTTAATTTACCGTGGGTATGTTTGGGTGTTGCAACCATGGGATGGGCATTTCCATACCCTTTCTGGTTAAAATTAAACCTATAAGCATTGGAGCACGGTTGCTCGTGGTGCTCGTGTTACCCTAGGGCATTATTGGGGGTGCACTGGCTGTTTTCAAAGGGGCTGAACGTTGCCTTTTGGGAATATTCTCGGGCCCACAGTTCTGGAGCTGCAGCTCATCTGGGCAAAATGAGGTGGGAGGTAGCGTAGAGCTGATGATAAGTGAGTCCGGAAAGCATGTGTGCCCTAGGGATAAAAACCTGAGTTCAGTTAGATGTTAGTTAGGAGGGCCCTGGTCTAGGTTTTGGATTTTATGTCCAGTGCCCTCCAGTAATAGTTCTATGTTAGTTGTTAAGGGTTTACTGGTACTTCATTTAGGGTTTAGTAAGTAAAGGGCATGCTATACTCTGGTTTTGGGAGGGGATGAGGGGATGGCAGAGCTGGAGGAGATACAGCGGTGTGAGCTGTTGTCATGGACCGCGACAACATGGGGGGGCTAGAGGGATGGGGGAGGGGTTGGGGGTCTAAAGGTTACTGGATGGGTATTTTACTTTTGGGCTTTATTTGGGTGGGGGCGGAGCACAAGTCTTTAGGATTAGAAGCTGGGGATATTGGATAGGACTGAGTAGGTCATTGTACCGAGTTAATACTAAGGATCATGGCATCACATAAGGTTATTAAATTTCTAAGTTGGAATGTCAAAGGAGCACGACAGAAGTCCAAACAGTATTGAATTCTGAAGCATGTAGATGTGGTGAAAGCAGATATAGTGTTTTTACAAGAGACACATTTGCTTCACACGGAGAGCAATAGTATGAGACGCTTGCAAATGGGGATGATCTTCTCCTCACAAGGCAACACGCAGAGTAGAGGCATTATGGTGCTAGTGCATAGATCTGTCCCCTTTACCCCCCTTCAGGTCATTCAGGACAATGAGGGTAGATACGTTCTTGTCAAAGGGAAATTGCAAAACACAGAGATCTTAGTAGGATCTGTTTATGGCCCCAATACTGACACTCAGGGTTTCTTTGTAAAATTGTTGGAGGCGTTAACACCCTTTGTACAGGTCCCCATGATTCTGGGGGGAGTCCTTAACCTTGTTTTAGACCCCTTAATGGACAGGTCCAAACCCTCTAATCTGGCTTTTTCTCCGGCCCAACAGGCCTTGAGTGATTTATTGGACCAGCCCGGCTTATCAGATGTGTGGAGGGTCGTCCACCCAAAGTCTCGGGAATATACTTTTACTTCTCAAGTTCACGGTACAGCATCCCATATCGATTATATATTACTTTCCCAAACTCTCCTTCCAGGGGTGATGGACGCGGTATTTGTGGCTGGACCTCCCTCAGACCATGCGGCAGTGTCGGTTTCAATTTCCTTCTCATCCCTACCTAAGAGGGGTAGTAGGTGGAAGATAAACAACCAGATCTTGAGGAACCCCAATACAGTTAAATATATTTCGACACAAATAGAAGAATTTATATCCAATAACTTGAGAGATAATATCCGGCCAGACATGGTTTGGGGAGCATTCAAGGCCTTTATGAGGGGCATCTTAATTGGACAGGCAGTTAAAAAGAAAAGAGAAAAGGAGCGAGTTATGTCAGATTTACTGACCTGGATAAGACTCAGGGAGGCCAACATGTTCCCCCAGTCCTTGGAGAAGGACAAACAGGAACTAGCTAAATTGAGTGATTTGTATCTAAACCTGCTAGGGGATCAAGCTGAGCTAGCACTAATTGAAACTAAAGCTACCTACCTGGATCAGGGGGAAAAGGCGGTTAGGCTCCTGGCGAGACGTATCAAACATTCCAAGGCACAAATATGGGACTTCAGAGGAGCTGACTTTGATAAGATGGCCAACAGAGTTAAGCTAGCCCTGGCAAAAAGAAACACAGGTGAGGGGGTACAGGCAAAGTGGGCAAGCATTAAGGATGCAATACTTGAAGCAACATCCCATTGTGTTAGACAGAAAAGGAAGTACAAAAGAAGAAGGAAACCACTTTGGCTCTCAAATACAGTAGCAGAAAGGTCAGGAGCCAAAAGGCTGGCCTTCAGGAAATATAAGGAACACAGCGGGATGAAGATAGGGAGGCATACCAAACTGCCCTAAGGGAAGCAGGTAAGGCAGTAAGGCAGGCAAAGTCCCAAACTCGGAAACACTAGCACGAACAGTAAAAGAAGGTGACAAGACTTTCTATAGATACATTAGTGAAAGGAGAAAGTCCAGAGGGGTATTGCTAAGCTTAATGGAGAAAAAGGGAGCATGAGGAGGAGGACCCTGTAAAGGCATCTATCCTAAATAGATACTTTTGCTCAGTATTTACTGAAGAGAAGGTAGGGCCCACAGCTCAGCATCATGGAACACAGGGGGAGGAGTGAGCACTACTCCCTTCACAAAAGAAAGGGTCCTACAAGAGCTTGCTAAGCTCAGGTGGATGAGGCAATGGGACCTGATGGCATACATCCCAGGGTACTTAAGGAGCTAAAGGAGGAACTAGCAGAGCCATTAGCAGAATTGTTTAGTGAGTCTCTGAGCACAGGAGAGGTCCCAGAAAACTGGAGAAGGGCTCATGTGATCCCGCCCACAAGAGTGGTAGCAGGGAGGAGGCGGGAAACTACAGACCGGTCAGTCTTACCTCAGTAGTGGGCAAGATTATGGAGGCACTCCTTTAGGAAAGGATAGTGCAACACCTGGAATCCATAGGGGCACAGGATCCAAGACAGCATGGGTTTACAAAAGGAAGGTCCTGTCAAACTAATCTCATAGATTTCTTTGACTGGGTAACCAGAGTGGTGGACCAAGGGGGAGCAGTTGTTGAGTGGTTCTTCCAAAAACCAGATTGGAAGGGAGTGAAGAAAGAGGAATCAGTAAGGAAGGGTGACAGATGAGAGAGAACTAAATGTTCCTGAAGTTTAGCAAGGGTAGGAAGGAGGGAAATGGGGTGATAGTTGCCAGGAGTGGATGTGTCACCACTCTTGTGAAGAGGAAGGACTACAGCATGTTTCCAGGATTGGGCAGAAATAAAGGACAGGTTAAGGATTAGGGAGATAGGATAAGCAATTGCAGGAGCAGAAAGGTAGAGAAGTTTAGGATCAAGCTCATCTGGTGAGGAGCCTTTAGAGGGGTTAAGGGATAAGAAAGCATTAAGAGCTTTGTCAGAGGAGATATTAGAAAAGGAAAATGGGGAGGGTAGGCACTGGCAGAGGCAAAGTGCTGAAGTTAGTAGGTGGCAATGGGGAGAGGGAATTTAGAAGAGACGTGGCATACGAGGTGTAGTAGGCATTAAATTCACTGGCCACAGAGCCAGGGTCAGAAACTAGGGAGTTATTTATTTTGAGAACTGAAGGGGGAGGGGGAGAGGGGGAGAGAATAGGGCATGAACTACCCTCCAGAATTTAGATGGAGAGTTAATGTTAGTGAGGAATGAGGAGTTGAAATAATTGGACTTAGTCAGTCTAGTAGCTTTAGTACATGAATTGCGTAGCATTCTGTACTTGACATAGTCATTTGGATGTTTAGTAGATTTGTGTTTTCTCCATGCCCAGTCACAGTTCCTGAAGCAGGCCAGTAGTTTGGTGGTGATCCAAGGGAGGTGAAGCTCACAGACTCTGGTCCTTCTGAAAGGAGCAAAGGCATTCCAGGTGGCAATGAATTTATCCTTAAAATAGTCAAGCACTTGGTTGAAAGAAATGGCAGTGGATAGTGGGGCCCAGTCGGTGGAAGCGAGTGCAGAGCTGATTGGGATAAGGTCTAAGGATTTAAAGGACTGGAGCTTATGATTTTTGGGGGAGGTTTGGTGCGACAAACCTTACATACAATGAAAATGGTGTTGTGGTCACGAAGGGCATTGGGGAGGAGACCAGATTTAATTACACAGTGAGGGTGGGTTGTGAGTGCCCAGTCAAGTAGGGTGTGGTTTTGTGTTTTGGGATTAGGGCATGTGGGCTCAAGTATAAGTTGTGTGAGGTTTAGAGCAGTGACGTCATTGCATAGCTTGTTTAACTTGGGAGACAACCAATTTAGATTCATGTCACCCATTATGAAAAGTTCACCAAATTGTGAGAGGAGGTGATATTGGGTAAGAGTTCAGTCGTGACTGAGGGTTGAATGCTTGGGTGACAATAGATGTCAGCCATTTATTGTAACTACAACTCACCACTTACTCTTCCTCCTCTCAGAAACAAAGATAGACTTCCTCACTAACAATCTAGTAAAAAATATTGCTCGGGGGTTGCTGGTGTGTAGAGGTGGGGGCTTCCATCAGGACTACCATGAGGATGAACAGTCTAACTTTTACTCTTCTGCATATAAACTCCATAACAATTCTTCTCATGGTAATACAGCAATTTTCTTGTCTAGCCTACATACACTGCTGTTATACTGCAACACCCTCTATGTAGTGTTCAGCAATGAATGAAATTGCAAGAATTATTTCTTGCCACTACATGTCAGTTACTTAAATAGAGAGTTTTGCATGGTATAGGGCTCCACAGTACTGCATATTAAGCAATTTGTCATGAAAAGACAATACACCAGTCACATTTTCTGTTTCAAAATAGTATCTCACAGATTTCCTTCTGTTACTTCTGCCAACAAAGATGTAACACCTGTAGTGTTGTGCATCTGCAAACTACTAAGGCCCACAATACAGCACTACACATCCTACTAGAACCACAATACAGATACCATACAGTACATCAGAGAAAGCAGCTAATTTGTCATAACTAAAAATATATGATTAGTTCCCATGAATCTGTGGAAGAAAACCTATAGATTTCAAACTGAATCTGATGTTAATGTTTCCCTTTTCTATGAACAGCACAACAAGGCTCTCTGCTGAGGAACACAGGTTGCATCTTGTACCACTCCTGGAAGGCGAGGAGAGAGAGGTTCCTTTTGTCAAGCAGCTACTTGTGCTTGACTCTGCTGGTAAGTAAAACTGACATCTCTCTAAAAAAGCTAACCTAGCCAACTGGCAAAAATTAGCATAACTACTATTCATAACATATGGTGCCGTAAGAACTTACTGTGTAATTTCTTCAGAGTAATTTTCTATTCTTGCTCTTATTAAGACATTGCATAGTATTTACAAAGGACATATACTCACTACATCTTCACTCCCCCAGTGCAATGGAGATGTGCTGAACATATACTGTATACTGGTATCCACACAAGATGCACAGTGTAATACCCCTAATGCATCACCACTTTGAATACCACAGTTTTGCCCTTTCCAGGCTGCATCAGAGCCCCCCACAGTACAGATTTATAACCCAATGAGACAGCATGTCTCACCATACACATCACCCATCAACTAGTACTGCAATTCACAGACACAGAGATGCAAATTTAAGTGGATTATTAGCCATACCATGTGAAATAATGCCATTTGCTTGCCATTATTGCTCCATTTGCGTATGCCTTACAGGGATGCACCTGTAAAAATGTGCTGGGCACCCTGCAGGACTGTCAGATGTAGCACAGCCACACAACCCGATCTGCTGATAAACTAATCCCCACTCCCTGCTCCCGTATATTGATATATATGTCTCTGTGGTCCTATAGTTACAGGCTAATGTACACAACATATGCCCAGTCTTCAATATGGAGAATGAATTGTATGCGTGCAATACAGTACCTTGTCAAACATAGCATACTCAGCAGGCAGCCGTGGTGTTGTGCAACTGGGTTCTGCTGGCCACTGCTACAAGACTTACACTGGGTTTGTGCCAGGGACAGTACCTGAGTTACTGGAGTTGGCGTGGGGGTGGAGGGTTGTTGGTTGGGGTGGAACTATGTGCACCAGTGGAACAACAAGTACACATTTACTAAATTATTTGGTACTCATGATACTACAGGAAGGGTGGGGGGAGGACCACTGTACCACCTGGAACCGTGACAAGAGATACATACTACTATGCTGTAGGGTACCTGGGGTGATAGTGCTTGGAGTGACACTGTGTGCAAGGTACTGTGCTGATGACTCAGTCCATTAGCCTGCATGTGGGTGGCCACCCAATTAAATCTACTTGAATTACACTTAACCAATAATGACCAATAGTACACCACAGATAAACTTGGACATAGTGTAGCATATTTTCTTGTCATTATATTATGTGCTGTAAGATCTATCATGCTATAACTTGAACCAGCAGGTGAAGGTTACTGCTTCTCACCATACCAAGAGTGACATTATATAGATAATGTTAATTATTTGCATTGTCCACAACACATATATTGCAACCGCCAAGAAAAGGTAGTCCTCTCCATGGTACTCCTGGCTCATACTTGCTTTTATTTTTGCACTGTTTGTCTGTCACATTGACTCCCTCACCCCCTGTCTGTGATGCAGGCATACCCAATTCTTTATAGCCATAGCTTAGTTGAAGAACCTGCACACATTTTATATTATTTATGTATTTATTTTTCAGTCTTGCCTGTCGTTAAACAACTACACAGCACACCAAATGTATGATTTGGTATCTGTGTCAAGCCAATAGCAGAGTGCTGTTAGATTGACACATACACTGTAATCGCTGCTATCACTTTAGATGTACAGCATTTTTGTATATGACTGTGTCCCCTAAAAATTCATAAGGCTTGCCATCTGTGCTACTAAGAGCTGAAATGACAAGACAACTTTAAAGTATCTCACCAGCACAGGCTACTTAAGATACATTGGGAAGCAGGTACATGAAGTGCCATATATGGTTTTCTAGTTCTGTTACTGAGAATATAAACTTTTCCTGCTAGTTTTTTTTACTGAACAGATGTAGGGGTGTGTGCAATCACAAGAACACCAATAATAATGTGTGCAGTTCAGATAAACTCCTGGCATTCTACAACAAAAGAGAAAGGAAAATGATAAGATATGTAATCTAAAACTGTTTTATTTTCATTTGCGTAGTGTAAATCTGTACACAACGAACAAAAGTTTTCAAAGTAACATAATAAGCACATTAATATTTCTTCTCATTTTGTGTTTTACAGAGGAAGACAATCCTGGAGCAGAAGAACAAGTCACAGAGGTAGAGCTCATCATCCTGGATCCCTCTGTGGCAGAACCTACAGCTCCAGCAGCAGGTGAGGGCCAAACAACACCTGAGCCACACCTAGGTCAACCATCTGAAAATGTTGATTGCCCTGTGCATTCACAACACACTATAGGCTGATGCAATGAATATTGGTGTGGGGGAAGTTTAAGAAGTATGTGAGAAAATACTTATTTACAGAAGGGGTGGTGGATGCCTGGAACAGTCTATCAGAAGAGGTGGTGGGGTGAAGATATCGGGGAACTTCAAGCATGTGTGGCAAGGGCACACATTGCTAATAGATAGATGAAAGGGGTGAGACAGGGACACTTGTGACAAAATTGTGTCCCGGGTGAAGAAATAGGCAGGCAAAATAGGGCAGACTAGATGGACCTACTAGTTCTTTTCTGATGCCAAATGTTATGGGCCCGATTCTCAAAAGCAAAACTACCATGCAAGGTGCCTGCACCAAATGAGGATGATGCAAAGGGTATCTTGCATCATAGTTTGCAGCAACCCAGATTCTCAAATGCCAGTTGCAGCAACATCAGGATGCCATGCAGCAAAGCCCCATTGCACCAGCCTTGTGTCACAAGAGCCCATGTACCAGGTCATAAGGGGTCTTTCTCTATGGCGGGGCTCTATTCTGTAAGCCCTGCCATGGGTGCAGCAGGAGGCTCAACCTAGACCAGCCATGAGGTGATCTAAGCACTGGACACCAATGTGGAGAATTCAGGGGCTCTGAAAGTGGGGTCAGGGGCAGAAGGAGCAAGAGGTGCCATATGGGGTTTTGGTGAGATGGGCATGCAGGGGGCAATGAGGCATGAGGCAGGGGTGCCATTTATATAGGTATTAAGCTAATGGGATGGTACCGTGGATGTTCCAGAGATAAACAGTGTCATGGCCCCAGGTGGGCACAGCCTTGGCAGCAGCCCCAGCCTCTGCCACTCACTGTCCCTGGACCCCCTTGTGATACCATCCAATTAACTTATGAGTTACTTAAACTGCACCCCCACTGGGTGCCACCTCATGTCCTTACATGCCCACTGTCTCCACAACTCCCCCTATGGCACTTCCTGTGCCCCTTCTGCCCCAGCTCCTCCTGGCAAACATATTTCACCACCCCATCAACCATCCCAGCCCCCCTAGAGTTGCTCTGGGTAGGGGGGAGCTGGATCCTTGTAACAATTCCCTCAGGTCTGCCAATTGTTTGGCGCTAGCCTGCTGATGTTGCAAATCCTGGGTTTTTTGCACAGGGACCCCTGTTTTTATGGAATTGGATGCAGGGTTCCTGATGCACCCAGAGTTAGCCACTGCCCTAGTTCACTGCAAATTGTGGTGATCTAAAGGCTGTTTGAGACTCAAACCCTATGTCCATCTTGAAAAGGGGTCTTTGACCCAATGATGTAAATCCATTTCTACCTGTATAAAAATAAATTTTACTACTACTTTTACTACTACTACTTTTTATGTTTATCTCTGATTATCAGACACCAGTCCTGCTATCTGCTGTAACATAAATGCTGAGTGCATTGCAATTCAAAGCTCAGCTCCATGTTTGCCAATTAATTTTTAGTAAAAGATAACTTTTTGATGTGACCATTAAGTGGGTCAATATTCTTTCATAAAATGTACCATAATACATTGTGCAGTGGAATAAGACAATAGTCTAGAAAGGATAGCTTCCAACTGGAGATAGTTCCCTCTTTTAAATACCATGGTACAGTATATGGGTGACCTAACCCCAACATTTTAAGCCATACAGATGCCATCCATAACCAACTCCTCCTAAATCTTGGCATATTTTATTGGAACATATGCACCCCTGCCCTGTGCACTTTAACACTGATGTCACAACTCTCTTTAATATATCACTATTTGCTAGCAGTAAAAACACTTTATCAAATTGAATTTTTTTGTAATAATGTGTTTTTGTTTAAAACAACCATGTATCTATTTTTCTTTTAAATGTATTTGACACCTGAACTAAGGTTTTGAGTTGTGCAGCTATTAAAAGTTGTTACTCTATAGGCATCCCCACTATTAAAAAATTAAGAATATTAATGTGGTGGGAGCTGTTTATTATCAGAAACATTAGCTATATCCCTCTTAATGCATCCACAGTATGGTTCCAATATATGAACTTAAAAAGTAATCTCAATGAAAGGAATGTTTTTTTATTTGTTAGTAGTGACCATCTTTGATTACTGAGTCATTAATTATAAAATTAATAAAAGCTGTCTTAAAACATCAAAGAAAACATTACTGATGCTGAATATAAATATGTCAGAAATATATAATTGCTAAAAAATAACATAATTGAGTCTTTCACTGGCACATACTGCTGCTTTACTGTAAGTGCTTTATAATGGAGACATGGGGCCTGATTCTCAAAGGGTTACGCCTGGCGAAAATTGAGTTGTGCCAAAAATAATGGTGCAAGTAGCAATTTGTGCCAGGAGTTGTGATATCCAGTATTCTTCAAAGCAGCCTGCGACAGGTCAGAGGCTGCTTGCACCAATGTGGACTTACATCACCAGTTATGCCATAAACTCCATGCAACATGGCGCTGGGGGTTTACAGCAGCAGTTGCAACCTAGTCTGGAAGGACAGCAACAAAGTCCCCAGTTTGGTATTCTGAAACAACCCCCAGAGGACATCCGTCAAAGTACCATTACACTAGTAGTTAGCTGGTGTAAGTGTACCTTCTGTCCACTGGAGTTAGAGTCAATGTGCAGCCAGTCCAGCCACAGTACATGAAACCCCCCAGCCTGTATCCCCCAAATATCCCCAGAAGACGCCGCACATGGCTATGCCACCCCCAATGAAGCTCTCAGTAAATACAGAAAATGGCCAGCAGGGTTTGCAGAATCTCCCTCCAGTCATGCTCCTGGTAAATATAGAAATTGCCCCACATGGCTAGGAGATCTACCCCCTCCCCAATCCATGATCCCTGAACTGCAATTGTGGACAGTAATACAAACAGTTAAAATAATAAATGCAAACACAGCCCCATTATCCCTGGTAGTCTAGTGGCCCCCACCCCGCCACCCGGCAGTGACAGACCACCCCGCTACCCCCATCCCGTACCCAGCCACTGATTGGCACAGCCTACCTCTCACCACCATGACCAGCCAACAACTAAGTTCTGTATGAGCATATACTATTGTACATAGTTCATGCTCAATGAATGATCTGTCATTCATTGGGCACATACCATATTAAAAAGCCCTGTGCAAAAAACCCAGGAGTTGCCACACCAGCAGGCTAACACCAAACAATTGGCATGCCTGCAGGAATTGTTGCAAGGATTCTGCCCCCCCCCCACCCAGTGCAACTCTAGAGGGGCTGGGATGGTTGAGGGGGTTGTGAAACATGTTTGTCAGGAGGGTCTTAGGCAGAAGGGCCATGGGAAGTGCCATAGGGGAGTTGCGAGACAGTGGACATGTGAAGGGGTGATGTGGCAACCAGCTGGGTATGGGTGAGGGGGGAGCGGGGTGGTCTAGCACTGCTGGGTGGGGGTTGGGGGTCACTAGACTACCAGGGATAAATGGGCTATGTTTGCGTTTATTATTTCAACAGTTTGCATTACTGCCCACACTTGCAGTTCATGGATAGGGAATGGGGGGATCTGCTAGCCCTGCTGGGCAATTTCTATATTTACCTGGAGCATGACTGAAAGGTGGGTTTCACTAGACCTGCAGGGCTATTTCTTTGTTTACCCAGAGCATGACTGGAGGGGGGTCCGCTAGCCCTGCTGGGTATTTTCTATATTTACCGGGAGCATGATTGCGTGGGCACTAGCCCAAAAGGACTGCTTGTTATATACTGGGATTTGGGCTGGGGGGGCACTTATGCCCTTTACTTGGGCAATGCGCGGCTTACCCCAACTCACTCAGATATGCTCTCCCTTTGGTGTACAGTTCAGGTTTGCGTAAGTCATGGAACTTAGCCATGGGGATCCTGCCAGATACAGAATTGGGTGCAGGGTCCCTGGTGCAACTGCGTTTGGAGCAAACTGCCTTTCGTGTGACTTGCATCAACCCCTAGAGAATTGAACCCATGGTTTATAGCTCTGCCTCCTAATTCACCTTGACTGGACTGGACCCCTTTGTTCATTCATTCTGTCTTTTTGACTCATCTGTCCTCCATGTACCCATTACTACTCTTTATACTTCAGCCTGTATCTTCCCTCTCTGGAGGGTAGACCTTTCTCTTTTGCTACAGTTCTTTCTGTTTGACTCCCTCCTTGTAGTGGTATAAGACAACAGTCTAGAAAGCTGGAGGAAGTTCCCTCCTTTAAATACCATGGTACAGTATATGGGTAACCTAATCCTAACATGTTAAGTCACACAGTTGCCATCCATAATCAACTCCTTCTAAATCATGGTATCTTTTATTGGAACATAAAGGTATGTACCCCTGCCCTGTGAACTGCAACATTGATGTCAAAACTCTCTTTAAAGCATCACTGTTTGTTAGCAGTAAAAACACTTCATCAAATAGAATGTTTTGGCAATAATGTGTTTTTGTTTAAAACATCAGTGTATCCATTTTTCTTTTAATTGTCTTTGACACCGGAACTAAGGTTTTGGGTTGTGCCACTATTAAAAGTCTTTACTCTCTAGCCATGCCCACTATTAAAAACTTAAGAATACTGGTGTGATGGGGAGCTGTTTATTATCAGAAATATCAGCTACATCCCTCCTAAAGCATCCACAGTATGACTCCAGTATACGAACTCAAAAAGTAATCTCAATGAAAGGGATTTTTTTTAATTGTTAGTAGTGGCCATCTTTAATTACTGAGTCATTAATTATAAAATTAAAAAAAGCTGTCTTGAAACAGCTAAGAAAAAATTACTAATGCGGAATATAAATATGTCCAAAATATACCACCGCTAAAAAACAACATAATTAAGTATTCTGCTAATTAACACATACTGCTGCTTTAAGTGTTTTACCATGGAGACATGGTTTATAGTGTTGCCTTTTAATCCAACTTGACTGGACTGGACCCCTTTGTTCATTCTTTCTGATTTTGTTTTGCCCCCTCTATCCTCTATGTACCCACTACTGCACTTTATACTTCAGCCTGTATCTTCCCTCTCTGGAAGGTAGGCCTCTCTTTCACTATAGTTCTTTCTTCTTCAGATTTCTGTTTGACTCCCTCCGTGTAGTGGTATAAAACAACAGTCTAGAAAGGACAGCTTCCAGCTGGAGGAAGTTCCCTCCTTTAAATACCATGGTACAGTATATGGGTTGCTGTTTGACTCCCTGCCTGCTATCTTAATTATTTCCTTGGTGCTTACTAACTCTCCCCCTCCATCTTATCTCTCAGATATGCAAACTGTCCACCTCTCTCCTGTTCCACCAAAATACCTCAGGGTAGCAAGCCACATTCACTTAGAGATGCTTCCTCTTTTGTACTAACTCCCCTTTTCCCTCCACTCTCCCTTCTTCTTTGACATCCTGAAAGTCCTGCTGTGTGAGCACAGTACATATATGTGGTACTGTACCTAACCCTATCATCACTTTCCCCTTTACCTGTGTACCTTCTCCTCCCACATCTTCCCCATATGCCTAGTATGTATCCTTGAGTACCCCAGATCACCCTCTGTTCCCTCCAAAGATGTCCCTGCTACCAAACGCAAGGCTCCTTTTTCTCATGTTTAACATCCTGTTGATGCACTGTTTAGATTTCAACAACTGTATTTCTATTCTGCAAAGCATTCCAGCCTATGGTTATTGGGTATATTACCCTAACTGCATATTCTGTACTATGTTCTCATAATTTAGTTTACTGTTGTGTCTGAATATTGCTTATATCATATTTCTGTACTTATGTATCCCTTTTACCATGCACCCAGGAAACACTTGGGTGTGAGTTGTATTCAGCTCAGTTCTCCTTCCTGGATAAATACTTTAAATAAACACATACCTTTTGGATTTATTTATGCCCTTCATATCGTATATTGTTTCTTAAAGATTTATACAAAGCAATGAGAAACACAGCAGAAGTAGTGACTATAATAGTAAACACAACATTTAAAGTACACTCTACTGTAACTCTGCATAAAATAAGCAGCTGTGACCAATTGGATTACAACTTATTTTTGAATGAAGGAGTGTAGTCAAGAAAACTATGGTAATCCCTTGCTACTGAGTAGAGTTCATGTCTTTGAACCCATAAGTAAGATTGCTACCAGCTGAGCTTCAGTGTGTGCACAGAACCTTAGGCCACATACTCAAAACTTAGCCCCGGGGCAAATTTAGCACTGTACAGCATGCAGAATTAGCCCAGAATCACTTGCATGCTATATTCAAAGGAATAGCCCAAAGGCTAAATCAACTGAATATAGCATGCAAATGAAGCCATGCAAACAGGGCTGAGAGTGCAGTGCAAAAATAGCCCAGCAAATAAGACAGCTCTTAATATAGCAGCTGAGAAAGCAAAACTGCAACAGCAGCCCAGTGCACACAGAGGTGGAGAAAGTCAGAGTTGCAGTAGGTGGCCAATGTGGGTGATAGCAATGAAGTGGTGCACAACAACTGCAAACAACATTGCAGGCCAAACACAGCAGAACCGTGCTGTGGTTTTGATAGGTTTTCTCAGGGCTAACTCTGTTGCCTAGCACTAACACGTTTGCCTAGCGCTAACACATTTGCCAGGTGCTAAATTTTGCTATATTCAAAGCTCCTAGGCAAATGAGTACACTTAGGCATTCCATGGGCAAACAGCTGCATTAGCATCTCATTATGGCCTGCTTTGAATGTACTACCAGGTAGATAGCCCAGCACTATTGCATGGTGCACACAGCTCTACCTGTATGTCAGTTCTGAACTACAGCTTGGTAGCTACAGGCTGAGTGCACTCACAGTTCCACCTGTGTTTGTCAAACATGATAAACAGTTCAGTAACTGCAGGCTGGGATTAGACACAGAAGCACAGACTATTGTGGCCCACAGGACTAGCACCACAGGAATGGGTGATTGTGCTGCATGCCATATACATATTATTATTCCTGCTACAGTGTGTATCAGATGATACAGTACCAAAGTAGCTGGTATTGTGAGGGATACAGCAATGCCTATGGTGTGCCAGGCAACAATGAGTGCTGCTATCCATACAGTGACATGCACAGCTGGCAGGTGTGTTTTGACAGTGGACACCACAGCCATACTGTCCTGTGACCCACATACGCTGTGCCAGTGGCATGGGATTCCCATGCTAACATTCACATGACTGGCCATGTGTGATGGGGAACCTGACAGGTGTGTGGTATGTGCCTCTGGGGTGGCAGACACATACCATCATGTAGCCACACTGATGTGAGAGGCATTCCAGTCATTGGCACATGTGCACTGTGCGGATAGCCCCAGCAGTGTGGTAGCACCTACTATGTGGTGCAGCCTGGCCATTTGTATACCCTCCCCTTAATACCCCCCATTCCCCCAGTGCTGCATGTATGTACTGGACGGTGGTGGTGTACCCCTATAGGGGGACTGGACATGTGTGCTGCATGGACACACTGACAAGGTGTCCACTGGGACCTGGGGCACCCACAAATGGCTGGCAGGGTTAGGGTTGGGATTGGTGCCAGATGATGGTGCCATGTGCATTGCCATCTGTGTGCAGCATGACACTTCCACAGTGTGTCGAGTTGTCCAGGATGGCTATCTGCCCTCCCTGCCTCCTCATTGGTTGCAGTCATCAGGTGCACCATGATGCTGTTTTTTCTTATGGCCATGTTGCCTGTTGCAGCTGTGTCCACACCCCCTATCCCTGTTTTGCCAAGAGTTAAGACTACCTTTTTCTGGGCAGTGATTTGTGCCATGCAAAGTCAGGCAAACACACTTTTTGTGGTGCTAACCTTCTGAATAAAGTATGGTGCCTGTATTTATGTACATGCCCCTTCTCTTTGCACGGTGCATACATTATAGTTTTGCCTGACGCTAATGCAGTTTGCCCACTCTGTTTGGTCTTTTTAATATAGGGGACCTGTGCAAACCCAGTGCAAATGATTTGCGCCTAGTGCAAAGTTTTGACTATCTGGCCTCTGATGTACTGTAGCCATGTGATGTTATTTAGGGGCATAAAATTTAGCATAGCAGTACAAATATATTTGTACTAATGCCATTTATACAATGATTTCAAAAATTAATCTATATTTAAATATAGCAAAGTGTCAGTTTGTATTAAATAAATCATGTCAGAAGAGAACACAATTTAGTATTACATAACTCCTTTAATAACACTGCATCTCAGTGTGCTTTAGGGTGAAAAAGTACACCCAAATGTACATAACAAGGCTGTCAAGGACCTGAGAGGTATTTATTAACCACAAATGCAAAGTGCAAGTAGTTTATATTTGCTAACAGAACTCCAAGATGCTGTTACAGTTTATTGTACAAGATGCACAAAATAGGTGACTTGATTCCTTTTATTGGACCAACAGAGATTTATAGAATATCCTTAAAGAGCAACTCTGTTGGATATCAGTCTGTTGCCATGGAATAACTGTGATGTCACAAGTAGAGCATTATGACATCAGGTTGGGATGCAGCAACAGGAGCTGATGAACCCTCAACGAACAACCATCTTGTTTTCGTGCATATGTCCTCAGTAATAAATAATGGGGATAAGAAATACAAAGTTAATGAGAAATTTAAAGCTACTTTGTTTCCAAATTTTGAGCCAGATATTCAAAACTTTGCCCAGGGGCTAAATTAGCCTGGAACCGATAGCCCGCTATATTCAAAAGGGATAGCCCTGGTGCTAAACCTGTTTAATGTAGCTTGCTAAGGAAGCTGGGCAAACTGAGCTGGGACTACAGTGCAAAAATAGCCTAGGAAATAAAACAGTTCTGAATATAGCAACCAGGAAGTGCAAACCACAACAGCAGCCCAGTGCACATCGACATAAAGAAAAGTAGAGGTGTACCATGTGTGTGCTAGCAAGGGAGTAGATTCAGTAAAGCTGCAAGCACCAGCGTATGTGAAATTCTGCTGAAATGTACCATGTTTCTGAAGTGTTGTGTGGCACAAACATTTCCCCAGGCAAAAAGTTGATATATTTAAAAGTGACATGCAAATGAGCATACTTAGGCAGTCTGTGAGCAAACATACAAATTAGCATCTCATTATGTCCTGATTTGCATGCAGTTTGCCCAGTACTATTGCAGGGTCCCACAGCTCCACCTATAGGTCAGTCTCTAAGCACAGGGGCTGGCTTGGTCTGCCCACAGCTCAACTGTAGATCAGTCTGAAAGTGCATGATGGTAGCTGCAGGATACATTTGTACAGAACCGCATAGAATATTGTGCCCCAGGGGACTACACAGCACAGGCACAGGTGGTGGTGCTTCATGCAATGTCAGACTGTAGTTCCTGCTACAGTGCACAACAGACACTACAGTAACAAGGGGGCCAGTAGTGTGAGGGACACAACAATGCCTATGGTGTGAAGGGCATCAATGACTACTGCACTTTACAAAGTGACAGGTGTGTACTGACAGTGGACATTACTGTTATGCTGTTGTGCGACCCACTGATGCTGCACCACTGGCGTGGGTTACTCACAGTGAAATATACATGGCTGGATGTGTGTGCTGTGGTGTCTATACAGATATGTGATATGTGGCAGGGGGTGCACATACCATCAGACGGGCACAATGATGATGGGGTATTCCCTATGCTGGACCATTTCCACTATGTGGATTGTCCCAGTCTTGTGGCAGCACCAAGTATATGGTGCAGACTGGCCACCTGTACACCCTCCCCTCAAAACCCTCCATGCCCCCAGTGCTGCATGTGTGTGCTGGATTCTGTTGCTGTCCACCGAAGGGTGGTCTTCAAGTGTGAGATGTATGGACCTACTGCCAGGGTCAATAAACCACCACTGGCAGACCCTTGCAAACTCCATTATTCACACTTGTGAATTACTGAGTTCCATGAACCTTGGTTCTATATCACGCAGTCACCCAAAGCCGTGCAAAGTCACACAAAGCTGTGAAAACTGTGCAAAGCCATAAAGTCACACAAAGTTGGTTTGTTCAGATTTAAGAATACCTTTCCTGGGTGGTAACTTTCACCACACACAGTGTCATGCTAAGTGGAGCAAAGACACTTTGCATGGTGCTAATGCACTGAATATAGCATTACGCCTGTATTCAAGTACACACACCCTCTTTTGGCCCCTTGCATACATTATACTTTTACCTGGTGCTAATGCAATTTGGCTGTGCTATTTGACCTTTTGAATATAGTGGACCTGCGCAAACCCACGTAAACCTTGGGCAAACGGTTTGCGCCCAGCACAACGTTTTGAATATCTGGCCCATTATGTTTTGCAAAGTTCTTCTTGAGGTGTCAGTGGCTCTTCAAGCTTTAAAACTCACAGAGTTCTTTTTCAGAAAGAAATAGCAGTTTCCTTTAAAAAGTCCCCTTTTAAAAGTCCAGAGAGATTAGAAGAAAAAACAATTTACACATGAGTGTGACAGATTAGTGGAGTAATTAGCTATGAAATTCAATGAAACAGAGATAAACAAGCATTCCTTAAACTATAGGGGTGTGTAAGTCAAATGTCACAGAATGGAACCTTATGTACTAGAGTTATAGAAGGTCTATAAATTATCTGATAAGTGTCTCATGAAGCTAAGTTAGGGAATATGTGTGTGTGTGTGTGTGTGTGTGTGTGTGTGTCTGCCTGTGCACTCTAAAGCACTACAAATAGCAGTTCTGATTTTTGAAACTAGAGCCATGAAATCACCATGCACCAGTTCAAATCAAACCTATAAATACACAGTTATACGGATTAGAAGATTAGATGGAACAATTTTATATACAAGCAAATTAGAAATTAAACAAAACATCTAACAATGTGTTGTACCTGAAACCAGAAAGAAGCAGAAACACTTTAAACAGTGAAGTGGGACATGATACCAATGTAAATATTCATGCCATCATCCACCATATTCAGAAGAAAGAGAAGTTTGACCTTAAACACTCGGCTCTGTTGTGTATGTTCAAAATATCCATTGAGAACCAGGACAGAGAGGTCAGAGATGAAGTGATCAGATAGAGAGAAATGTCCCACTGGTTTTTCAGACTTCTTCATTTTAATATCATGTCTGTGCGAGTTCATTCTGTCTCAAAGAGGTTGTCCAGTTTCCCCCACATTACCAGTTTGTGGACATAAGTTAAGTTAATTTATTCTGCTGAGTTCTTAATTTGTATTTATTAATTGATTTTAATATTTGATGTTACTATGATATGATTTTATTTATATGTATTACTGATTTATATTTGATGTTGTGGTTTTAATATGTTCAGCGCCTTGCTATGCTGAAAGGCGCTATACACATAAACTTATTATTATTATTATTACATGTCTTGCATCAAATGTAATAAACAACATTTGAGATGCACATGTATAATTCCCCTGTATCTTGAACTGTTTGTTTTGGGGGAGGCTGACAAAGTTATAAGTAGAAATGTGCTCACATGTCCTACATTTAGAACAATTGCAGGGGTCTCATGCCACCTATCAATCAATCAATCAATCAATCACTTTATTTAACCAGGCATCATAGTTTATTGTACACCAAGAGTATATTTTATTTGTTATAATTCATTTGCAGTTGCTGTCAACTTGTGTCTGCTGCAGTGGCAGGTTTAATTTCCCTTCTGGTGCCTAAGGTTGGAGTGGCACAAGAACTTGTCATTTACAGTCTTATCTATGAGTCACAATATCACATCTTTGTGATGTGTAGGAACTCAATAAAAATAAGGTTGCAAACATCTAAAGTTTCTATGAAAATGAATGTTACAAATACTATGTGCCCCAATTTCAAAAGGTTAGTGCAGCACAAACTGGGTTTGTGCCACGCTAATCTGGAGTAGTACCAGCTATCAGGGGTGTGCCCATATTCAAAGACAAAGATGCGCTACACACCCCAACAGTGCCATTCCACACAATATTGTGCTGTGTCTATGCAAATGAGGATTCCCCCTGCATATGTGGCACAGCACAATACTGAGAGATTTCAGAAGTGCTAAATGGCTGCCAGCAGTGGCACGCTTTAACACTTCTAAAACCTAGCATTTAACAGTGCACAGACTCATCTGCATACTGTCAAGAGCTGGGTATGCTGGTGTTTTAGTGGTCCCTCTCTAGCCCCAATCTCTTCCTAGGTTATTCTGTGTTAATCCATGGAGGTCCAGTGGTCCATCTCTAGCTCCAATCCCTTCCCCAGTTATTCATTGTCCATCCTGGTGGTCCAGTGGTCTCTCCCTAACCCTGATCCCTTCCCCAGTTATTCATTTTCCATCTGTGGTGGTCCAGTGGTTCCTCTTTAGCCCCAATTCTTTCTCTGGTTATTCATTATCAATCCCTGGTGGGCCAGTGGTCCCTACCCCTTCCCTTTTCATTGATTGCCTTCTCAACCCAAAGAAGTGAATTCCCTGGTAGTCTAGTTGTTCAATGAGTGTATACTATGTACTGTACATACTCATTGACAGTTCAGTCAGTGGCTGGCCATGGCAGCATGAGGAGAGCTGCGCCAGTCACTGGCATGGGTAAGGTTGGGGGGAAGCGGGATGGTGGGTCACTACCCGCTGGGGTACGGGGCCACTAGACTATCAGAGAATTTACTTCTTTGGGGCAGAATGATAAATTGGGGAACAGGGGAGGAGGAAGGGACCACTGGACTACCAGGGGTTGATAATGAATAAGTGGGGAAGGGATTGGAGATAGGGAGAGACCACCGGACCATCAGGAATGGAACATGAATAACTGGGGAAAGTACCAGGGCTATGGTGGGACCACTGACCTACCAGGAATTGAAAATGAATGACCAGGGAAGGGATCAGAGCTATGGAGGGACCATTGGACCTCCAGGGATTAACACTGAATAAGCAGGGAAGGGATTGGGGCTAGGGAGGGACCACTGACCCACCAGAGATGGAAAATTAATAACTGGGGAAATGGTCAGGGCTTGGGAGGGACCACTGCACTCCCAATGTGCTTTATATTTATATAGGGACAGGGATTTGGGCAGGAGGGGACCTGGCCCTGTGTACTCGGGCCAGCACTCACATGCAGATGAGCCCATAATGGGCATACAAATTGCCCCTTAGTACTGCACATGCCCAATGTGCTCATTTGCATATTTGGGCTGAATATTACCCATGGGTACCACAGCACTCACCAGTGTGTGCACCATGCTTTACAACTATGGGTGGTCTTCAGTCCTTCCCTCGGGTAACACTGCAGCAATCATGGTGACCACTTACTGTGGGCCATGCTACCAGGGTCTGATATTCAAAAAGATAGCATGGTCAGTTCGGATCACACACTATCTGTTTGAATATGGAGCCAGACCTGGCTTTACCTAATTTTTCTACAGTGCACCTTTTTATATGCACAGTTGGCCAGCTCTGAATATTGGCCTCTATATGCCATTAAATGAGATTAGTGCAGGAACTATAAATGTGTAAACACAGCTGCAGTTATTAAGCATGCACAACACTAACATGTAATTTATTCTACCTAGTATAACCCAACAGAGTTATGTTTCATTTTTGGTCCGGTCTTACTTTTACCCAGTTTTAAAACTGGGAGGACTTAACACAAGGGCATTAAGGAACTGTCACCAGGTGTAAGTATTTGGGTCTGATGAGATTCAGATCTGACCCTGGCTGTCAAGCCTATTAATCAATAGACCATATTGCCTTGTACTATACATACAGCAAGTCAAGAGAATTTGCTTTATTGAAAAGAAATATTGTTGACCAGGACACAGACGATTATAACATACTAAAAATGTACCCTGGGATCTTTAACTGCCACTTTGACAACCACCAAAACAGACAGAATTGGCTTATACTTAATGTCTCAAGTAAAGGAGAACACTTCTACTAATTCAGCTTGGTTTGCCTGATGGCCTAGTGGTAAACAACCTCTTTTATCAAGTGAGAAATTATCTGTAAATGTGCTAAACTTCTGTAAAGCTTTTAATTAATAAATACATTACATACCACATGTTATATTCGGATCACTTCTCCAGTTACTCCATTCAGAATCAGCTATTAGTGGTGAGCATTGGCGGACTGCTTCTGCAAAGCTGGGACATGCACTTTCTGTTTTGTTTTGAGATGCACAAAATTCAGTCGCACAGATATCCATAATGTCATCAATTATAGTGCTAGGACAGGAACTTATGTATTTGTTTATAACTTGACAGTACTGAAAGAAAAGATTAAAAAGGAGTACAAGTTACAAAAGAAAATATCCTCAAGATCAGCTTTAAGATGTGACATTACAAGATATATTGCTATATACTATACAGAAACAAAACATTTTCTAATGCATATTACAATATTTTATTGTGAGGTCATACATTTTAGAGAAACAACTTTATTAAGCGAATGATGCTCTATGACAGACAGGCTATGTGCTTATGTGGGATGATAGCATGTTTTGATTACAATAGGCAGTATTTCCTAAAGGCTGGAACACAGAGCTGTGAACCTGCAGACCTGGATTTGAATCCCATGACCACCACTATGTGCATATTATGTGATCTTGAGCAAGTCACTTAACATCTCTGTGCATTAAAGAAGCACTTGGAAATTAGCATTGGCTCAGTGGATTTCCTGGCCAGACATTACAAAATATATATTTTTGCCCAATGACTTCAAGAATCTGACAAGTGCTGTTATCCAAAAGGAATGATCACCCTGGATTTTCTTACTGTGATTTTAAAATAGATCATATTCTCTTGGATGGATATATATGCAAAAACAAAATCTATTTTCTAAATGTCATCCACCCAAAATAACAGTTTCATAGTGAACCTACATATTTTATTTTTTATAAAAGAAGGTGACCTAAGCTGATTATTAGATACTTAGTCACCCTCCAACTAGGAAAAGCAATATTCGTGGGATTGTCCAAGTAATGAATATTGGAATTCAAAGTACCATAAGTTGTATAGTATTAAATATCTGTGACCCAATAACAAATATTGCATGCTATTCAGGACTATTTGGGAAATCATTCTAAGTGAAATGACAAAGTCTTGCAGAAGCTTTCTGGACACCAGAGGCCAGTTCTGGAAGTCACTGAAACCAAACCATGTAATACTAATATTTTTTACACATACAAAGGATTCAAATGTAATGTCATATGCTCCATAGTCTGAGACCCAATTTACAGATAAATATTGTCTAGAACTCTTATTTTGTAACTCTTTGTGCAGATATCATGCAGGTAAAAATGCATTCTGATAGATGTTGAGAGGGTCTGTGTTTTGATCAGACAATAGACTGATCCATTTCTGTTGCACTGTAACTGGAGTCTAGGCATATTTGTTGGAAAAAATTGTCACAAAATGCTTTTTGGATGTCACTGAAACATAAGTCAGTTGCTGATGGCAACATTGTGATCCCACTCTGTGACACCAGAGGAGCACAAGGCACAATTTAACCAGGGTAGACAGGCAAGGGGCAGGTCTATTTATCTTTTGTGCACTTAGATGATAAGGAATTCACACAGAGAAAGCTGTATGCATAAGAGAGGGAGCTTATTCTCAACTGCTGTTTTCACTGGTTGAAATGGAACTGTGTGCAAATACCTGTTCATGTTCACCCACACGGTGAACATTTTACTGACAGAGTGGGTTTTGAGAGGTGTGACACTGTTAGGCCAATCCAGAGTAGTCTGCAAGGGGCTTGTCAGTGTCACAACAATCATCAGCCAGGCTGATCATGACAGAGTTCTATCTTCTTGGCCAAAACTTAGCGTAATTCAAAGGAGAGAGCTGGCCCAATCATAGGGTGACTCTTTCCTTTGATCTACGTAACACTGCCCAGCGAGCACAGCTGACCTGTCATGATCAGCCTACTGTGGTCCCCCCCCACTCATGTAATGGCTGGTGCAGGATCCCATCCCCTGTGCCACCAACCATGGAGAAACCCTCCCTCAATGTATTTCACCCCTTCCATTCTGGCATGGGGTACCCAATCCCCATGTCAGTTGCTACCCCCACCCATCCCTTTTTGACTGTGTGCACTCCTCATGTAACATAATGCCCAGTGTGGGCTACAACCCCTCACATCACCCATTTTTATTGTGTGACACCAGGGAATCTATAACCGGGGCTGCCAAACATAAAGAAAACCCTCCCTCAGTGTCTATTCCAGCACCTGAAATAAAGAAAACCATCCCTCACAGTTTTTGTTAACTCCTTGTAAAAAAGAAATCTATCGTTCAATGTCTGTGATCACCACCACCATTACTGTCCCCTCTCCTAAACCTCCAACTCAGCACCAATCAACCCACACTTTATCCAAGCCCTTACTTACCTACCAGAGGTCAAACCCTGTAATTCTCTCTGGACCAAAGACACGCCTTCACTCTTCAATGCCACGCACAAACTGAGGAAATCAGGTATGCATTTCCATGTATTTCAATGGGGTTTTGAACTTATTGTCATAACTTGATCATTTTTGAATATCTTTGCCCCAAATTGTCAACATGCCTTTTTTGGGAACTCACCTCATGAACAGTGACAGTGAAATTGAGCAAATCTGTCCTGAAGGGTGATTTCACAGTTGCTACACAAAATCATCTTTCAGGCAGGATTTGTAAATTTTCTCCATCCTTGTTCATGAGGTGGAGTCATAAGAAGGCTATGTTGAAAATGTTGGGTAAAAATATTTAAAAAAACAACAACAAACTTATGAACCTACTTTGAAATTTATGATTGCAGCCTTATAACCTTGGGAATTTTCAATATTTTGACCCAGCATTTTCAACATAGCCATTTCTTCACAGCACCTCATGAATGTTGCAGCTGTCATTTTTCAGATCATGGCAAAATTGTGTTTTCACACTTTTGGCACAAAATCACCTTTTGGATAGGATTTGAAAATGTTCTGTGTCCTTCTTCATAAGGTCGAGTAACAAGAAGACTGTGTTGAAAATGTTGGATACAAATATGAGAAAACAACAAAGTTATAAGCCTACATTTAAATGTTTCAATGCACACTCATAACTGTGGTCATTTTTAATATTTGGACCAATCTTTCCAACATAGCCAGTTTTTCACATCACCTCATGAGTGTGACTGCTGTCATTTTTCAAATCCTGGCCAAAATGTGTTTTCAGACTAGTGGTAAGAAATCACTTTTTGGTCATGATTTGAAAATGTTCTCTACCCTTGTTCATGAGGTGTGGTCTGCAGAAGGCTATGTGGCATCATAAGAAGGCTATGTTGAAAGTTTGGGGTAAAATATTAAAAATCAGCTAAGTACATTGAAATTTTTCAGTGCTAATTTTTTCCACCACCTCATGGTTGTGACAGTGGTCATTTCTCAAACCCTGCCCAAAAATTTGTTTTCACACTTTTGGCACAAAATGACATTTGGGCCTTTGTTTTACAAATGACAACTGTCAGAAAGTGTGGTCATAAAAAAGAATATGTTGAATATTTGAACTAAAAATGTGAAAAAACAACTAACGTATGAGAAAATGCTGAATTGTTCTTTATTTTTGCAGATTTTGACCCCTAATGTTCAACATATCCCTTGTGTTATACCACCTCCTGAACATGGCAGTTTGTCATTTTTATAATCCCCTCCAACACTTGTTTCCACAGTGGCACAGTGAAATCACTTTTCAGATGGGTTTTAAAAAATCCACCTGTCTTGATTATTATGTCAGGCCATAAAAAGATTGTTGGACATTTGGGATAAAAATGTGGGAACCCACTTAAATGTAGATACTGCCTTTCATCTGATCTATCCTGGGCAATTACAATCTAACAATGTGTAAAAGAAGGACACCACTGAAAATGAGACACTGCAGCTCATCTGCTCTATCCTGGGTACAAGCAAGACCCGCTACAAAAGTAATACCAGTGGCAAACATTCAACATTGATAAATGCTTGTCTGTTCGCTATTTTATTTATTCTTCCTCACTTTATATACAGAACTTCAGGTCATGCCATCAGCTTGTTGCCTGCCTGAGACTCTACTACTGGGACTGGCACCTCCTTCTATTCAGGCACTGTCCCAAGAAAGAACCATATGACCTCAGCTTACCCCCCCCCCCAGAGATGGGGTCTCTTCATTTCAACTGTAAAGGATTGTGCTATACCTGTAGAATAAGGAAGAACTGCAAAGGCTGATCCAATGTTGGGTTGGGGACAGTCAAGTCATATGCAACAAGGGCATGGGTCACATAGTCAATTCCAATCATGCTAGATCCTATGCAGGAGGATTTTTCCCCATATTCTACCCTGACTCTTCCCACCAACATCTCATGAGCATGCTTTTACATGACAGCCCTGTGCTGGGAATGCCTGGTGATGTGTGGTCACCCATGTCACCAACTGCATTATACCAACCACTTCCAGATATTGCTCCTACAGCTCTCAGTAAAACCATCCACCCTGGAAGCAAAGCATCCAGTCAAATGCTCTGATCCCTCCCTGCTGGCCTCTGCTCCTTATGTCCTAGTCTTGAGCTATGAACAAAGATCACCATTGTGCGAGAGCTGTCACCCACTGCTCAGTGCCATTGAGCCGCAAATACATTTTCCAAGGCCTAAGTGTGAGTGTTAAGAACTTAATTTGTGTTCAGTTTAGCATTCTTTCTTCTTCTTTGTAATTTGTGTATATGAACAGTCTTTATTTTGATTTCCCTAGTGTGTTTTCTGTTACCATTTATTGTCTGTATATCTTGCACAGCACATTGATTTTCAAATATGAAATATCTGCATAATTGGAAATGCCTCCAAATGTCTGAGTGCTATTTTGAAGTGTTTTGATGCATTTACCCCAGTTTTCTGCTTTATGTCAGCTTGCATCAATAAAGTGGCATCACAAATGTTGCAAGTCATGCCAAATGCACAAATAAGGTAGAAAATGTGGTCTAACTTGTTAGTGCAAGTGCTGAGGATGCAACAAAACGATGCCACTAATATGCAATGTGCATTTCAAAATCAAGCCCTTTACATTTAATTGTTCTGTGATTGGGCAATGTGTTAAAAAAGGTACTATTAGTTTACTTTTACTGGCAACTCTGTAATTCCATCTCTGAGAGTGTATACCATGTTAAAGTAAGACTGTTTTTACAAAAGAAGGATCTCCAGGAGTGCCTAAAGCAAAATGAGGCTCCTAAGTCCATAGGCTTGGCTCTGTGTAAGTGCCTAAAATGGCACAAGAAGGGAAAGAGGCCAGTGTTAAATTTGCAACAGGTTGGTGGTAGGGTTTGAGAGATGTGTTGTTAGTTGTCAGTCAATGGCACTGTGACATAGGCGTAGATATGTGGATGCAGATCTGGACCACTTTATAGTAGAAGAGGGAATAATCATGTGCTGGACCTGGCGGGATTATTGGACTGCACAAAGACTGTGTACTTAGGGGGAAGATGTCATACTGTGAGAATCCTTAAAGTTACCAAGCAATCTTCGATAAGCACCACTGCCACTAGCGCCTGAATCATGACTCTCACTATCCACTTGGCCACCAAACTTGAAATGTTGTTTCCATTGTCCCCTGGTGCTACACTTTGCTGATGCCCTTAAGTGCTCTTGCTCTGCCTTTAGGAGTGATATTCTATTTGCATTGCTTCAACAGAGATGTAGAAAGAGGTAGTAAGTGAACTGCTCACTTTCTCCTTGGCTGCACACGGACCACGCCCAGGCTCAGAAATCCAATGGGGGAAACACTACTAGGTGTGAAGGTGGCAGCCTCAGGTATTCCCAAGCCCTGCACCAACTTTGCTGCACTGGATGTTGTTGTAGTCAAGACTGGAGGTTACCTGGGGAGTCCAGAGGTGCAGCACCACTGGCAAAGAAAATAAAGTGTCACAGAAAAGTAGCTCACAGGTAGGCAGGTCATATCCAGTAAGATACATGAGACTGTAGTCTGCCAGCTGCCTCCTCCTCAGCTGTAAATGGAGCATACCCAGCCATGGGAACTGGAAAAACCCAACAAAAATTGCGTACACCCTGAGTCAAACAAGACCAATGGAACAGGTGTGTTTTTCTTTATTTTGTTTTGCTGGTTCTCATATTTTATCTCCTCTCCCCCCTCCCCCATCTTCCTTACTATCACCCCTCTCCTTAGGATACTCCTTATAAGTGGTGCTTTAATTATTATTTGCAAATACAGAGTATTGAGGTTCTGAAAGAAATAACTTTCCTTTTTCCCTTCTAATGCCCTTTGTACAAGCATAAAATAGACTGTAAGGAATGTTTTGTTTCAGTCTTGAAAACTGAAAAAAGTACAGGATAACATGAAGTACAAGAATGGGAAAAGTTTAAATGTCTCTTAGTTTAAATACATGTATAGTGGATTATAATTATATCTAGTGTGTTGTGTAAACATTAATTGGTATTCTGTATGTATTGTCACAAGTATTTATATGTACAGCACTTTAAGAGTAATCATGTAGCACTATTGTATGTCTATAAAAGAGGTTCTCGCCTAGGGGGGTATTATCCTTGATAAAACTTGTGTTCAGGTGAAATATCAGAACCTTTGTTTGTCCATTCTCCCTGACCCAGGAGGGTCATTTAAGCTTGCATTCTTGTGAATGAAAGTGGAAGTGGAGTTCTATAAACTGCAGCAACATGTGAGACTCCAGCTTATTTAGTGGTGTAGGTGAGTGCCACGACTTTATCCAGTGAACCAGTGGAACAGGCTTCTCAGCTTGCATTGCACAAGGACTCACTTGCCTGTGATGTCTTGTTGCTTGTTCTGGGAGTAGAGCTTTAGAGAACAGGACATTGGCATCAAGCCAGGATGCAACAAAGTACCTTGCAGCATTTTGGCAATGTGCTATAGTATGCTACAAGAGACAGTGCAGTTCAATGGCAAATAAGCCCTTTTTGCCTGGTAATACTGCATGATGTCATTTAATGCATGGCACTATGTTGCATCTTGGATTGGCTGCACCGTATGCATGTGTGGTTAAGAGACATGCACTAAAACCAAACAATAAGGACACTGTCAGCTTTTTACTGCTTTGCTGATTATGTATGACCAGTTTGACTCTGACAAGATACTTGAACAGGTATCTTTATTATGTGCTTCAATATGACTAATAGGCATTTTCACAGAACTGGCAAATATACACTATATTATTGTGCTTAAAGCATTTATTTCACCTTACTATTTGGCAAAAGTTCTGCTGCAAGATGCCTCTTTTTGTTGTGAATGAGAGTCTTATAAAGTTGGCTCTCATGCATGCACAAGTTTAAAAGCACATGTTATTATGAGAATGTAAATGTCTGTCTAACTTTAAAATGAGAATTATAAATGTTAAGTATGCTGTTTTGAAAAACAGGACAAAGATCTCAAGCATCTAGGCTAGTGGATGATGCTCATACACATGGTCAGGGTCTCAATCACATTTCTCAGACCAGTCTATTTAACAATATTAATACTCACTTTAAAGGATACCTAAACAAGCAGTTTCTTAAAACTGCAAACTCCAAAATCTGGTTTCAAAGTGAGGTAAAGTAAAGGCTACTGTTTACATTTATGGTAAAACTGCATTTATGTAAGTAACATACATGCAGTTTCATAGCTTTTGAAAAATGTAAACATCAGCCTTTCACTTACAAAAAACAGCCTTGCCTTCTCCCTAAGATGTCTGCCAACTGTGTTAAGTGATGAGTCATGATGACATCATCTGAGCCAGAGCCAGAGACCAATATATATTCCAATAGGCTAACTAGTTCTTCTTTCCCTCTTTGTTTTGAAATGTTTTATCAGAATGATCAACACCATGTGTTAACATGTGGATTATTTTGATCAGTACCACGTGTTAGACTAGGATGTTGTTCATTTTATGTACTTTAACTTGCTGAAAATGTTTTGCAATCTAGCTGACTTTCTCTTTGGCAAACTGCAGAACGGTACAACACTTCAAACACCTAATGATCTAGTGGTTATGTGATGCCCTGACTGTTTTTTTGTTAACCAGGAGAGAGACACTATGCTGAAACCTTGTTTACAGATGTGGCCTGGCAGCACAAGGAAGTTAAATGACTTGTTCAGGGTCACACAGCGAAGTACCGGTCTGGTCCAATTTCAAAGCTCATGCAGTCTTGTTAATCCACAAAAAAAGCTTTTCTTGTATTCTTTTTCTAAGTGAACCCCCGCACCTAGCCTGGCTTCTGTTGAACATCCCACCATCCATACCGTGTCCTTAGTACTGCCTGGGGCTGCATATGAGCTTGCGGTCTTATGAAGAGAATTATCACACCTCAGACTGTAATCGTATACCTCAGAGAGTTGTGCATACTTACACCGATACGGATCATTAGCTGGCACTGTTAAGAAATACCGCCAAATCACACGTAAGTCCACTTTTTCAGTGTTTGACTTCTGTTCCCACAGTAAACATTGAGTGGATTACCACCCTTCTGCACAGTGAAGGCAGTATGTACAGTTCCCCTGTTGTGTTTTTGTCCCGCCTCATTAACCAACAATTGGGTCTTCATGGAGGGCCAAGCAATAAGCCTCAGGACTCACCAGAAAAACTGCTGTTCGTACTCTCATAAGGGCTGTACTTACTATGGATAACAATATTATTAGCAGGAGAGGCATACTAATGCCTTGAGCAAATCCACCAGACTTCCAGTGTCAGTCTACCCCTTTACCTGTGATCTGCAGA
Source organism: Neoceratodus forsteri (assembly GCA_016271365.2). Lineage (NCBI taxonomy): Eukaryota > Metazoa > Chordata > Ceratodontiformes > Ceratodontidae > Neoceratodus > Neoceratodus forsteri. The sequence goes on from CM028131.1 coordinate 587,730,544, forward strand.
ACCCCGCAGAACAGTTCCCTGCAAATCTTCTCCAGTACTTTTTAGTGCCCTACTCCACAATGCGAGCTGGTTGGCTACCACCCTTCTAAATTTTGAATGATCTATGCACAGCTCCCTCAATACTGTCCTAACAAACGTCATCATCCCCCCTCCCACCCAAGGGTTATCTCCCTACACTGAATTCAAGTAACAGTTTAGGTGCAGCCCTGCCACTCTGAGTATTTGTTGTCACTGGCTGCTCTCATCCACAGTCAGGTAGTGATCATAGTGCTGTCAGCCCCACATCTCAGATCTCACAATGATCTGCTCATCGTCCCCCTTCTGTCTTCCCCTAACCTGAATATAGCTGTACCCTGCTGGAATGGCCTCTTGAGTCCCTCTCTGGCATTCATTCTTCTCTTCTGCTCCCCACACCAAAAACTGGTGAGCTCACTACCCTTCTGCATCACAAATGTGGTTAGTACAGTCACCTGTGTCATTTTTACATATTAATAATAAACATGATCTTCTGATAAGCCAGGCTAATAGAAGCAGGGCACAAGGGAAAACATAGGCATTCCTACCCATATAAGATCTAATCCACCTATAATTAGGCACTATTAAATAACATGCCTATTGATGTGCACACCCATCATTTAATAGTGCCTAATCGGAGGTAGCTTAGATCTTTTAAGGATAGGAAAGCCTATAATTCCCATTGTCCCCTGCTGCTATCAGCCTGACTTACTGGAAAGATTTGTTTATTTTTGATATATCAAAAAACCTGGGGACTGTACTACCACATTCATGATGCACAAAGGTGATGAGCTCACCAGTTTTTGGTGTGGGGAGAAATAGTGAGAATGAATACCAGAGTGGGACTGAGAAGGTCAGTCCTGCAAGGTACTGCTATATTCAGGGAAGGGAGAAGACAGAAGGAGAAAAATATGAGCAGATCACTGTGAGAAATAAGATGTGGGTCTGTCAGCACCATGATCACTACCTGATCCCATTGTCCTGGGCAACATTCCCTTTCCTATAAAACCAGTTCATGCACTTGTCCAAGGCTGTGTGTGGGTATTAATGTGTGAATTGGCTACCACTACACATTCAGTCACTTCACTACCAGTCTAGCATTGCTTATAATGCACTTTGGGATGTAATGTGTATGAAAGCACTATATAAATACTGATTTATTTTTTCCCATGGTTAAAGACAAGACAAGAATGTTTTTGATTTCCAAGAAAGTATGAACTCTGGCATTGGACTACAGAAGAACTTAGCTACAAACAAGTGGTGGATCTATGGGGTGGTGGGGTGGTGAAGGATGCAGCTGTAACCCCCCCCCCCATTGTAAAGTACTCACTTGCTGCTGCTGCATTTCACTTTGTTGAAGAAGTCTGCTTTATTGATTGTACAAATGTTTACATTCAAAAATATGGATTATATTTGTAGTTTCTGTCAAAAATATACTAGAAAAGCATAATAGCAGAAAATACAAAGGTTTCATAAAACTGTTAAAAAGTGCATATCAAGTATGCACACACTCCCAGCACCCCCTTCCCCCACCCCCATTGTAGTATCCTGGATCTGCCATAACCACTAGACTGCCAAGTTATTCAAGATGTCTACTGCACTGTGGTTTGCCAAAGAGAAAGTCGATTAGATTAAAACATGATTTCAGCATGTTAAAGTAAACAAAATGAACAGAATCATAGCCTAACACGAACATGCGTATTGATCTAAATTATGCACATGGTTTTGACCATTTTGGTGAAACAATTCTATGCAAACGGAAAAAAGAACTAGTTAGTATTATAGAGAGCCATATAGTTCTCTGACTTTGGCTCCGATGATGTCATCACTTAACACATTTGGTGGCCATTTTAAGAAGCAGGTAAGGCAGTTTTTTTTGAAATTGGAAGGCTGATTTTATATTTTCAAATGCTTTGGAACCATATTTAGGTAACTTACAGTATATAAATGTAGTTTTATCATTAACAAATTCAGCAGCCTTTCCTTTAGTCCAGTTTGAGGTCAGATTTTTGAATAGTTTGCTGTCAAAATGTTGTTCAGGTATCCTTTAAAGTTAGACTAACATCATCTTGCTCCGATGCATTCTTTTAGCACTATCCTTGGTTACTTAAGCAATAATGTATGACAGGGTGTGTGTCATGCATCCAAAACTTGAGAAGTGATGTTATCATAGTATGACACACACCTTGGAGTGCATTATTGCTATAATGCAATGGCTAACGTTTGAAGACAATACAAAGAAAGAACATTCTTTTACTTGATTTTTTATTGTGTGGAAGTATATTACATAAAAATAAGTTCCTTTTTCTGTTGATGCACTGGGGGAGTTGTCTGAGTATTAGATGCATTGTTCATATGTCCTGAGTGTTTTTTTTTTTTTTTTTTTACTTTGCTCTGTACCCCCTTCCCTCTCCACTGTGTGCTGCTCACAGTTCCTGTGGTACAGATTTGTGATATTTAAATGTACCGGGAGATTATCATACAAAGATAGCATTTTTACTGAATCATCAGTGTTTGGAGGTGTCAGCCAGTCACAGCTCTTGCCACCTGCTGTCGCTGCTCTAAGTTCCAGGACTGCCAAAGAAGACGATGGAGGTAGGGAGGCAGTAGGGAGGCCAGGGAAGAAGAATGTGGGTGTAGATATGGCGTGCTGTTTTTACGTGCATTTATGTGCATTTAATAGCTAGCAGACATGCTGGAAAGAGCAAGAAACAAAATGAGGTGAAAAGCAAGTATTAACAGAAGAGCAGTTTGCGGACTGTTGAAAGAAGCATGTGTTTGCTCATTCATTCAGTAAAGGTTTCAGGATGGCATTTAAAAAAAACTGACTTAAGTATCAATGCTGTTGGGGGGGTGGTGGTGACTGGTGTGTGGAATAATGGCAGGAAGCATGACATCAGACTCCTTCCCCTACTCTCAAGAAAGTGACAGAAGCATCTGGTCTGGCTTCTCTTGACTGCAGAACACACGGCAGCATACAGACATCAGATAAATGTCTGTCAAAACAAATGCCCAATGACAAATTTGTGTACACACAGAGAGAAGCATCATGTAAAGTACCACATTGCTACACACACAGGTATTTCATGCACCATGAGCTTTGAGAGGCAGTAGTCCACCAACTTTCCAGTTCCTCAATTGATGGACAAGGAGTAGAACCACATTCAGGAATTGCGAACATATGAACATGCCAGCAGAAATAGGCCTTACAGTCTGTCGAGTCTGCTTGATTGTGCAGCTAGCCCCTCATCTTGCAGCTGCTCTTCCCATTCCTTCCCTCCTTAGATTTACCCTCAGCCTCACCCTGTCCCATCCCCTCTTGAAACTGCCCACCTTCTTACACGCCACCACCTCCTGTGGTAGAGTGTTCCACTTGCCCACCACCCTTTCCGTGAAGAACTGTCTCCTTGCCTCCCTCCTGAATCTTCCCCCCTCCAGTCTGACACTGTGTCCTTCCTCTTTTTAATTGGAAGATCCCCTCTGTTCAAGTCTTGTACATCACTTTCAAGTACTTAAAAGTCTCAATCATGTCCCCCCAGCCCTCCTCTCCTCCAATGTATACATATCTAACTCACTCAGGGTTTCCTTGTAGGGCTTGCCCTTCAATCCCTGGATCATCTTTGTCATTCTGTGCTGCACCCCTTCCAACAATCTGACATCCTTCCTCAGGTACGGGTGCCAGAACTGTATGCAGTACTCCAGGTGCGGCCTGACCAGTGACCTGTACAGGGGGAGGACTACCTCCCTACTGCTTGAGGAGTTAACCCTCGCTGTGCACCCCAGCATCTTGTTGGCCTTTGCTGTCATCTTCCTACACTGAGTAGAGTTGTTCGTGGTCCCTGTTATAAGTACCCCTAGGTCCTTTTCCTCCACAGTGCTACCCAGATGTACCCCTCCCAGATGATAGCCCCTTCTCTGGTTCATTGCTCCAAAGTGCATTACCTTGCACTTCTTAGCACTGAACCCCAGCTACCATATTTATGACCATTCCTGCTGTTTAGTTAGGTCATCTTGTAGCCCCTTCCATCCCTCAATATTATCAACCACCACCCCATTTTGGTGTCATCTGCAAAACAGACTGATCTTACTTTGGATCCCATGTCAGATATCAGCTATGAATAACCCAAGCAACACCAGCCCCAGCACCAATCCCTGTGGCACCCCACTCATCACTGCCCTCAGTGCTGAGAGTTCCCCTCCCACTACCACCCTCTGCTACCTACTGCTTAGCCAATTCTTTATCCATTTCACCATCTTCGCTCCCACCCCCATAGATTCCAGCTTTCCCCACAGCCTCCAATGTGGCACAGAGTCAAATGCCTTGCTGAAATCCAAATACAGAACATCCACTGCATGGCCCTTGTCTAGTTCCCTTGTCACCCAATCGTAGTACTCAATAAGGTTAGTCTGGCAGGATATGCCCAAGACAAACCCTTGCTGATGCCCATCCTGGAGCCCATTGTCCTCCAAGAACGTCACCAGCCTCTCTTTCAGGATTGTCTCCATGATCTTCCCCACGATTGATGTGAGGCTCACTGGTCTATAGTTTCCCAGTTCATTCTTTGGGCCACCTTTGTGGATGGGCACCACATGGGTCATCCTCCAGTCCTGCGGTATGCATCCCATGTCCAGGGAGGTATTGAACAGGTCTGTCAGTAGCCCTGCCAGAACCTCAGCCAGCTCCTTGAGTACCCTAGGTTGAAAGTGGTCTGGCCCAGGTGCCCTGTCCACCCTCAGTGCCCTCAGTCCTTCTAGTACCCTGTCCTCAGTAATCCTCACATCTGTCATCCCCTCTCCCCCTGCCTAACCCACTGCTCCCCTGTGGTACCTGTCCCACTTTCTCTTGCATGAATACTGAACAGAAGTATTCATTTAATGCCTCGGCCTGATCTTCTCCTCTCTCCACCCACCCCCCGTCCTTTTTTATCCTCACTATTTGATCCTTGTTGTTCCTTCTTTTCCTTATGTATCTGAAGAAATCCTTTTCTCCATTTTTAATACCCTGTGCCAGCCTTAGCTTCCTGGAAGCCATGGCTGCTCAGACTAGTTTATTGGCCTCTCTGGATTTCTTCATGTACATCTCCTTGTCTTCTCCTCTCCCTGACTTTTTGAACCTCCTGAAGGCCTCTCTCTTGCACTGCAACCCCTTCTCTGACCTTCTGAGTCATCTAGCCTGGCTTCTTTGCCCTTCCTTTTTTTGCTTTGTGTTCTAGTACATGCCCCCATAGCCTCCACTAGCCCCCTTTTTATGACATCCCACTTCCAACTTGTGTCCCAGCCTGGTTTAATCCCCTCCAGGTGCCCCGCCAGAAAGTTCCCCAAGTTTTTAAAGTCCGCCACTTAAAGTCAATCACCTTGGTACCTGTATCTCAGCTTCCCTCCCCATGTCGATTGTGAACCATATCAGTAGTGATTGCTCCCTTCCAGTGGGTTCTCCACCACCAGAATCCTTACCATCTCCCAATTGGACAGTACAAGGTACAGAATATTTCCTATCCAAGTTAGCTTGTGGACCAACTGCCCAAACTGTCCTGAAATGCCTCTAATAGGACTTGCTCTTGCACATGAAGTGATTGAGTCTCAATCCACCCAGGAGGTTGATCCCCACCACCACGTGTTACCCTTCCTGCAGACCCTTTGGTTTGTCAGCTAACCCTGTCAGGTCCTGCAGTTGAGCTGATCTATAACCCCATCTCAGTGTCTGTCTTTTGAATCCTGAAAATACACCAAGGGCCTCTGTCATGCCTTTCCCCCTCATCCTCACACACCTTATTCCCACCATACATAGGTGCCACCCCCCCTTGGTCCTATCCTTTCTGATATCCTATACCCTGGGACCATCAACTCCCAGTCCTGTACTGGGTGGCCCAACTCACCTTCCCTCTGCCAATGGGCCTTAAAAACTCAGCTGACTTGTTTCAAGGCTCCTCATTCAGTTAACACTCTACAACCCACTCCTTCTCCTCTAACCCCACACCCTTTCTCCCCTCATCACATCCCTTTGCCTTCCGCATTAACAAGGAGATAAGCTGAATGAACCCAGAAAAATAACATAAATCATCAATCATGAATATGACACTTGTACTTGTACCTGCTGTAGTACATGGAACCATGCCAAAACCTGTATTATCATTGGGAATAATAGTTAGCCTCAATGCATTATATTATCACTGTCTGATGATGTATGCAGCCCATGTCTTATAACGCTGGCTATGAACAGATTTCAACAGAAGGTGTGGTCACTGTGTTGGAATCATGGAGACAGTGTAGCAAGGTAGTAGGGACAGCTAATGGAATAAGAGGATGCATAGGGAGAGATATCGCCAGCAGAAAGAGAGAGGTGGTATTGACACTGTATAGATCACGGGTGAGACCACACCTAAAACATTGTGTCTAGTTCTGGAGACCACATCTCTGAAGGACCTAGAGAGGGCAGAGGTAGTCCAGAAGAGGGCAATCAAAATGGTGTGTGGTCAGCATCACAAGCCCTGTGAGTAGAGACTAAGGACTTCAATATGTATAACCTGGAGGAATGAAGGGAGGGTCTACCTATGCTGACTAGACAACAGTGTTGTCGAGGGTTTGATATAGCATGATCTTTGATGTTGACAGGTGAAATTTTGCATGTCAGACATTAGGTGTTTTCTATTGGGGCTTGTCCCCAACCCCACATCGGAGTCCGTGCTCCTCGCACCTCTCAGAGTTGTTAACACCAAGTCAGAGTTAACTCGAAGGGGTGAAAGTCATAAAGGGTGAAATTCCACCCCACAGGTACCCCAAAGTGACACTTTTGAATCTTGTTGAAATTGTCGCTGTGGAGGATTTCGCCGTCAGAGTTTCGCTCTCCAATCAGCATACCAGGAGGGAGAGGGAGGATATGATGGAAATATTCAAATACCTCACAAGTGTAAATTAAGTTCAAGAGGAAATCATTTTTCAGAAAGAAAGAAGGATGCCCAAGAACAAGGGGGTATGCTATGAAGCTGGAGGGGGGAGTGACTAGAGGGAGATGTGAGGAAGTACTTCTTCACAGAAAAAATTTTGGAGGCCTGGAACAGCCTCCAAGCTGAGGTGGTTGGGGCAAAAATGGCAATGGGCTTCAAGAATGCATGGGATAGACATAATGGAATCTTAGCGGTAGATGGGGGGGTAAAGCTGGAGATCAAGTAGGGTCTCTGTTGTTATAGTAGGTTGAGATAATGGGCTGACTAAGTGGACCAAGCTATTCTTATCTGCTGCCAATATTTAAGTTTCTATGCTTCTATGGCAGAAGAAGTAACTATCTGGATAATAAAATGTTGTGGTGGGAACATGGTGGATACACACACCTCACTAGATTCTAACAGTGGGGATAGGGGAGTTGCAGTAAATTTTGAACTTTTTTTCCCCCCAAGGAACTCCATTTCATTGGCCAAATAACAGTAAGCAATTTTGGTCCTAAGCAGGCATACTCACCAAATATTAATACTGAGAAGCTAATAGTTCCACACACCGATACTGTTTTTGTGTAAGCAATATTATTCTAATAAGGTGGGAGGTACTGGGATATACGGCACTGCCTAGGGGTGTCACAAGGTTTGACACTGCAGGCAGAAGGCCTTATAGCCCCTGGAAGATCCACCATATCCCAATACTGCCCTCCCTAGATGGCATTACTGTGCTAGGAAAATGGGCTACATGTGTCTGGAACCTGTGATATGGGTAACTCAAATTGAGTGACTCAAAGTGAGCACCTGTGTAGACAGTGAGTGGGAGAAAATAGCGAGGGAGAAGTATAGCAAGTTGGGAAGATGGCAAAGATACAAATAGCGAGGGACAACCAGAGAGAGAGTGAAGCAAGAACAGGTGACAGGTATTTGTTTCTGAGGGCTGATCCAGTTGACAGTCTAGCATGGTGGTGGAATGGGGATCAGGAATAGCATAGGGTTCATGTTTTATTTTTTTGTTCCTGTTCACTAGTAAATTTTTTTAACGTTTTTATGCTTTCGTCCCTGACAATGTTGCCCCCCGCTGTCTGCAGGTTGCCCCCCTTCCCACCAGGGGATCTCCTTCAAGGTTGTCTTGCTAATATACAAGGCCCTACATGGACAGGGGCTAGGTTACTTGCAAGATCTCCTGTGTCCCTACTGGTCAACCTGCTCACTGCGCATCACTGATAAGGTTCTCTTGGGAGTTCCCAGAACTTATTTAAAGACATCTGGGGCTTGTGCTTTTGTGTCATCAGCCCCTATCCTGTGGAACTCCCTCCCTCCTTCATCATATGTGAGAGTCAGACTGTAGACATTTTCAAGAGGGAGCTAAAGATGTGTTTATTTAACCAAGTTTTTATACTGTAATTAGTATGTTCTGATATGAATTATTATTTATGTATATGTAAGTTTCATTTGTTTGAATTATATTTAAAAATATGTCACTTTGCAAAGTGCATTGAGACATAATTTTAGAAATGCACTTAAATAAAGTTAATTGATTCAATATTCTCCTCCTGCACACTACCTGTGGCAGGTATATGTACCTCTTTCCTCAATGTCTTCCCCCCCAGGTGTTGGTTATTTATATAAGGTGGGTGCTTTATCCCCATTTATAAATTTGGTTTTGTGGTGTTGCTGCATTGCAGTACTATAGGTACTGATTGCTGCTTTGCATTAAGCAATTGCAAGTCACTCATGTGTTGGTGCAATTAAATCCCTTAGTCTTTTGGTAACCAGGTAATGTCAATTAGCATACAGACCTGTTTTCAGTGGTGACCTGGGAGCACTGTGGAGGATAAGTGACTTGCTCAGAGTCACACACTATGCAACTGGAGGTTGTGGGAATCTTGGTTTACCTTGTGAACTTGTAAACCACTACCAGGTCCATCTTACAAATGGGTTTTATTCTCAACGATTTTCACCTGGCTAAATAAAGATTGATTGATTGATTGACTGACTGACTAAAACCTAGGTCTACTGGATGTACCAAGCTCATTCACAGCTTATTACTCTAACCGTTAGGCTATACTGCCAGCCCCTCTTCTTGCTTATCACATGGTACCCATGTGGTATGTTTATGTAAGAAAAAATTGCTAAAAAAATACAAACAAAATTGCATAAATGATTGTAAAGTGTTTTTTTTTTTTTGCGCTGAGTAACATAGTCCCTTCATTGGTATATTTGGCAGTAGAAGGTAATGCAGTATTTGTCAGTTGCTTGCCTGCACAGAGGCTCCTCTTCCCCCTCAAACACATAGACACAGAGAGAAGCTGCTTCCCTGCAGAGTCTTTTCTATCCCCCAGCCACACACACACACACACATACTCATACACACACACATACACATACACACACTCAGAGGCTAAAGATGTGGTCCATCTTCTTTTTCTTTTAAGAGCATTAAACCATTCATCCCCATCACTCCCTGGTTTATACTATCCCCACTCACTGCACACAGAAATGCTGACCTTCTGCTGTGTGTTTGCTTTTCACTTTAGGGACCTCACTCTGTTCACCCCCCCACATGCACACACATGCTGAGATTGAACTTTGATCAGGAACAGCATAATTTTGTAATGAAACAAGGTAGTGAGGAAAGCGGTAACATGTTTTCACTGTTGGCAGCCTATATGTTCTTGTTTATGTTTTCCATGATCATTGTTCAGAAGATGGAGAACAAGGAGGACAAACGTGTTTGTGTGTGTGTGGGTGGAAGTGATGAGGAAGAAATTGCGCTGGGGAGTTTAAAAATTTGCAGTCATGAAGCAGTCTAGGAGTCTTGTCCATTGGTAAGTGGGGAAGCCATGGTGGATTGGGCAGTACAGGTAGATTCTTGTTTTTGCCTTTTTACTAGAATGTCATCAGGAGATGGGGAGTTGACTGACTGAGTGTTGGCAGTACCACTTCATAATGACAGTGAGGAGTGATAGATTCTATGACCTGAAATTGATTGCCACAAAGTGCAATAGTAGTAAGAGAAGTAATACTTTCATGATTTGTGTACTGCAGATGGAGAGGTGTTGCTGGGTTGTTGCTGTAAAAAGGGTCAGGGGTGGAGGGATGCGTGATTATGTGTATTGATATGTGTACCCATTTTCAGTATGAAAAAAAAATATGGTTTGTGGTCAAATGGGACTTTAGTTTACTACGGCACTTCAATTGTGAGGGTCGGGGGTGGACTAGCTCCCTTCTATGGTTAGTGAGTGGAAAAAATGGTGGTAGATGGACATTGAAAATTTAGGGTACCCAATGATATCATAAGTAATGGGACATCCCGAATTTGCACTTATTTTTCACTGGTTACTATTGAAAAATAAATGCATGCCTGACCATTGCTTTAGGCCAGTCAGCATGCTTTATTCTTCAAGCCCATTTTCAAATTAAAAGTGACCCACTGTGATTTCCCATGTTTTATTTCCCCAACCATTACTACTGTGCGCAATATGTATTTATGATAAAACTAATATTTAAAATACCCAACCCACCCTACTCTCCTCAGCCTCCAAATTTGGCAACAGTTCAGCATCAGATACATTTTTCTCCTAAAATGAGTTCCTACTCAATCCTAGTACCCTGGCATGTTATTCATCCCAATCTTCATTTGTCACCCCCAGATGAAGATTAGGATGATCGAAGCACCAGGGTATTAGGAGGCAACACCTCTATCCAGGACATCATGGCTGTTTGAAGAATGTTTAAATAATTTTATCACAATCGTTTTGCAAATGAACTTTGAACATACTGTACTTACCATAGCACTTTAAAAATATATTTCTGATATCAGACCCCTGATCTGTTAGTGGCATAGCCACAGACTATTTATCATGTTCTGCGTTAATGGTGAAAGCATTTAAACAAATGAAAACCAGCAATGATAACTACAGCTTTTTGTTGGTGTGTAGCTTTAGATCTGAAAAGCATTTAGTTCGATCTCTGGGTGTCCTGGTAACACACTGAGTTCAAGCAAAACCTGCTGTAGAGAAGTTCTGAATGTGTACCAGCATTAGCCAGCCTCTTCCTATGCATGATCCCTAGCAGTAAATTAACATATCATCACCAGTACTTGTTTGGACCGTCATAGAAAAATGATCCATAGCAATGCTTACATTTATTGAACATGCTAATTCTTTGTGGGCGTAGAGCCAGTGGTGGACACTATCACTTATAATAGAGGTGGATAAGGAGGATGTGGGTGTGCTGAGGTTCTGTTGTGCATATTCAGGGACATATGAGAATACACAGCCCTGATTTCACCCCCTCGAACCTTGGCATTGATCAAATCCTCACAACTACTGTATGTGGTGGGCAGGTCAGGGGGGGCACAAAGGCAAGGATGCACTTCAGCAAATAACACAAACTAAACTACATGCCAAAGATGGGGCAATGAAGGCAGTGGCATTTTGCAAGGTTAGGATACAGCAGTCACGACTGTCTGCCATCCATGTAAGTGGACCTTTGAGCTCCCCAAACAGTCCTGGGGCCCGAACAGTCCATTGCAAGAAGTCCTCAGCCCTCTAACTCAGTAATCATGAAGGAAAGTTCAGTTTTCTAATTTTGAAAAAAAAAAATTTTTATTAAAGTGCATTTATCAATACTGTTCCATGTGGAGGAGGGGATCTACTGGAGCACGGCCATAGGCATCCCACTGGATGCCTACTGTCTGACCCCTTTCACCCTCACTCATGACCCCAGCCCTACTATGTTCCTCATCATATGCATAGTGAGAAGGCTGGCATCTTGAATGTCACAACCTGTTCTGTGGTATATGGATGCAGAGGGTCCATAGCCAGATAAATGACGTTGGTGTATATCCAAGAAGTTTTTGTGGATCTGGGCCATAAGACTAAAAGAGTCTTAAAAGCAGGGCAATTTTAACATGTATTTTGTCCCATTAATTATGGTGTTGTACTGAAGTACTAAACCTGCCAGTTTGCACCATGAGAGCATAAATCCCCTTGTACAGCTGAGTAGTAGGGATGGCTGGGGCACTAGTGGCAGCTATGATGGGGCAATGCTTTTCCTCCCTGCATTAAGATATGTGCAGTCCTTTATCTTCCTCCTACATAAATGGAGGGTTGATGACCACATCCCTATCCATCCCTTGACCCTAACATAAATCTAGCTTTTGTGAGCATCATCAGCCTCTGTGCAGTGCAGTAATGAATACTGGTCAAGCCAGTCTAGCAGTATCAGATGTGTAGATAAGGACAGCACAAATTTGTTAAGGGAAACCACACCACCTCTAGAAAGAGACAGGAAGTAGCGAGACAAAACCAATTTATGCAACCTACCCTCAACTTGTGGCAATTCACCAACCAACAATGGAAAAGCACCACCATAAATTACACAGCAGCATTAATCAACATCCTTATGTCTACATATTTTGCTTACCTTTACTCCAACTTCATAATGATTCTTTGAATATTCTTGGAATTGAGGAGAACAGTTCTCTCTATCTGTGTCTAACCGTTTTTATTTGTATACCTTATAGACATCAATTTCTGGAAACTAAAAACAAAAATTAAAAGATTAAACAGCTTACAAAATGTAAACCTCCAGAAAGCAATTTGATTATACTGGTCATGGTACTAGCATTGTTCTTAGGCTAAGGTTGTCCGAATCCTTGTATAAGGATGGAAAATTACAAGTTGTTACTGGTGGACAATTTTCTTTAATATTGCATTTTTATGCACGGGGCTTATGCCTAAAACTTAAATGAAGTTTTGTAAACAATGTTATCTTTTAAAGCTCCTTCCACAATCTACTGTCAGAATAGCCTGATTGCTTACATGGTACCAGGAACAAGACATTGCAACTGGTTAGAGCAGCAGTGAAATAATGAATTATACTACATGGTTACCCCAGTGTTGGTGCATTGATATTGGACAGTTAAAAACTATTGTTATGCATCTTCCTAATGATTGTGCATGTCTCAGATTAAGTAATAGTGACTATATACTATACAAATAGAATACAGACAACCATAAACAACTTGCGAAAGTGTTTCCATCTTGGTCTTTGCTTTCCAGGTCTGATAATATCCTCTTAACCCTTTTGTGGAAACACATCCCTTTTGTATATGGCTGTCCCTACACTTCCGTATATAGAGTGTGGTGTCTTGTTACTTATAATCAAAGGAAATTCTGTGACTTGGTTGACTTCTTGAAAAATTTTGAAGGCTTCTTTTTTTATTACTATAGACATTTGCTTGACTGCTCCCCCACCAAAAATTAAAAAAAAAGAATAGATATGAATGGGAAAACAGAGGTAAACTCCACAACACAAAGTAAAAGCTTCAGCAGGATCGAAGTCTCAAAGTACATGTTCCTGGAATCATGTTTTCAGCTACCCACTGTCATTGTGGGGATTGTGGTAAGCTACAATCTGGCTAACTAAGAGTGCCATCAGGGATCGGCTGGAAAGCTATTGTCAAAGATTGCACATTGTTATTTCTCTTCATCATGTGACAGAATCTTTCTATGGTACTCAGAGGTGCTACTATGGGACTATGATGTGGTAAGCACTACAACAGGAATATTCCTTTTGTACTGTACACTTGAAAGAAATGTCAGCAACAAAGTTAAATGCAAACCACATCTGTTCTAAAAAGTAATCACTTGACAGTTCCAAGACAAAAAATCTTTCTGAATTATGTCCATATGGATCCATTCATCATCACTTACTGTACATGCACTGGTTTATGTGTCAAGACCCTGAATAAATTATCAAGGAAACAAATACTTTACTTATGGTATGCTTGAATGGAGCCTTTATATTTTTGGGGGGGAGGTCACACGTCTGTGCTTGAGGGTGCTTTTTACATCATGTAACTAATTAACTGACCAACTATTAACAAACTAACTAACTACCTATCTGACTTACAAAATAGACATTGCTATGTCAGAGTTAATATCTTACTGAATAACAGAACTACACAATTCCAGTAAAGATGATAATGGAGTTTGCCCTTTTAAGGGGCAGACCATGTTGTCCCGGTGTACCCCTTCCCTCCTGTAAGGAATGGTTATGCTCAGAAGGGAAGATAGGAGGAGGAGCAAGAGCCAGAACAATGGCCAGGCATCAGGAAGGGAGAGGGGTAGGGAGTACATAAGGGACAGCACAAGGGCCTCAGCCACTTTTGCTGGAGTTTTGATTCAATCAGCTGCAGCACGTCAGATTTGGCATTAATTTTGAGGTTGGTTTCACAGCAGAAAGAGGTAAGGAGGCAACAATTGATTAATTCAGAAATGGGAAGTTAGTTTATAAAAAAAAAGAAGACAATGGAGAGAGAGAGAAGAAATGTGTAGCATTTAGTGGAAAGAAGTGAAGTGCTAGCAGACAGGATGAAACAGTTTCTGATGGAAGCTCCTTTGCAAGGAGGAAGTGTCATGGGATAGTTGTTTCGGGCAGCACAGAGTGGTAGAATAAGTTTTTGGAGGGTAGTTTGCAATTGTTTTTAAAAAAAAGGAAGAAAATGCTGTTTATCGGGGAGTAACAGGCCCAGGAATGGCCTCAAAGGAAGGAGTCACAGTCAGGACCGGGGGCCACGTGGGTGGACATGCCACACGGCGTTGTTTCGCAAGGAACAGGAACCCCTATTGTTAGCAGGTTGGCTGCCTTTAGACCTGATGAAGAGTGCAGGACTAATATGAAGACATGCCTCGGAAGGCCAAGGACTAGCATTTGAGGGAGCAACCCGTTGGCATGGTGTCACACACGGTTGGGAGCATGAGGGAGCTTTTTGTTTGCTTAGCTCATGTGGAGAAGAAGGGCGTGTGCCCGTGAGGCAGGTTGTGATGGCGCTGGCAAGGACAAACGGGAGGCACGTGGGTAGCATGCCATGTGGGGGTATTCGTGAGGCCGGGCAGGCATTTGCACACCACATGGTATGAGTGAGGTAGGCCCGGAGGCTGCCATTGGGCCTGGTGGGGGGTTTGTTCATTTCAAGAGGTGTGGGTATGGGATTTGGTAAGGAAGGAAAGCAGCAGGAGACCCGGGCGGGTCGTCGTGGGTTGCAAGGGGATCATGAAAGCTTGTGACTCAGGCAGTGGGCAAGACCACAGTGCAGGTTTTGGTTTTGCTGGTGTGTGGAGGGAGAAGCCGTGGTGGCTGGCTAAAGGGGCCCTGAAGGGCTGTGGAGAGATCGTGGAGTGGCGACCATTTGGAGTGACATCACACGCCGAGTGGGGAGTCTCGATGGGGGCCATCTCACGCAGGGCCCTATTTCAGTCACATCTTGCTGTGTTTGGAAGTTCCGATGAAAAAGCTTATCGCTGTATTTTAATGGTTCACATTGTCCCTCAACCCAGGACACCACGCCATAGAGGAGACCTTAATGATTTTAGAGACTTAGTTAAGCATACAAGCACTATTAAAAGAGGCATTACCAATTTAGCAGGGTGGCAATTTTAATACAAAGGGGTAAGTTTATAAGGAGACAGAGAAGTAATAGGAATCTGACAATTTTATTCAGGGCAGACCGAAAAAGTGCACACAGAGGGGTGAACAAGAGCTCGTGGGGAGAAATGGGTCTCTGGGGCACAGGGCCCACTTTTGCAATATGGACGATGCATTTTGGTGCAGTAAGATGGGTTTCTTGCCGTGCTAAATTTTAGAGAGTCAGGCTGTTTGGACAAGCATCCCACAACAAGACATACCTTGCACTGCATTGCCGCTGCTTACGAAGCACCAAAAAAAAAAAAAAGGAGGGATTACAATAAAAGATATATATGAGAAGTATAAACAGATAGTAAATGGAAAAAGGGGGAGGGAAGGGGCCCTGGGACAAAACGAGGGTGAATAAGGCATGGCACCCTGAGGCCAGGTGCTTGGTGTCGATGCCAGGTAATGCAGGGGTTGAGGCTCTAAGCTGCAACCTGGTGACATCCAGTAGACAGACCCAGGTTTCTTTGAATTCCACAGCTCCCATTTGCATACTGTATGACCCTGAGCAAGTCACTTAGCTTTCCTGTGCTCCCAGGTCGTACAGGTAAAGCGGTTTTTAAAGGGCAGGGTGCACCTCACTTGATAAGGGTTGGCACGGATGGCGGAACCCGGGCTAAGGGAAAAAATGACCTGTCAGGTGGGATAAGGGGGCCCCCCCTTTCATGCACGGGTCCCAGTTAGCGTGGCATGAGGGGATGGGACGGACAGGAGAGAAATGTATAGGGAGGCATTGAGGCATGAATAACCAT
Source organism: Neoceratodus forsteri (assembly GCA_016271365.2). Lineage (NCBI taxonomy): Eukaryota > Metazoa > Chordata > Ceratodontiformes > Ceratodontidae > Neoceratodus > Neoceratodus forsteri. The sequence goes on from CM028131.1 coordinate 587,746,724, forward strand.
GTTTTCATTTTCTGTAGTTGTTTTCAGAGGGCACAGAACAGAGACGGACATAGCACCCAAGAAGAGCAGGCCATCGAAGAGGAAGAAACTTACAAGGGCTATAATAACGAACTGGCTGAAAAAGCAAACAAAATGTGAATGGGTGGAGGAGGGGACCGGGAAGCCCAGGGGGAAAGAGAAAAGCTGACCACGGAAAAAAGGTGGCAAGGGAAGAGGTCAGCTGAGGACAACACAGCCCCACTAGGGTGGCCTTGAGGGCAGCAGAGCCTGCCAAGGCTGCTGAGCCAATACCTATAGCAGCGGGTGAGCCACGGTGCCAACACCCACCCCAGATCAAAGGATCCCCAGCAACCGGGACCTAGGAACGGCGAGCAAGAGGTCCGCCCACAGATCCCAGTAGCTCACCCTCCACCTTCACCTCACCCACAGGAAGAAGCAAGGGATCTTGGAGGCCTCGAACACCCAGCCAGGATAAGATCACAGAGTAATGCGTCAATACAGTAGGAGATAGTATAAAAGTATATAGGTCAAATAGTAGCAGCACTGGGGACAGGCGCGGCTGGGACAGATGGAATCACTCTGGGGCAGACAAGGCAAGAAAAAGAGGTGCCAGAAACATGGAAACAGAGAAGAAAGAGAGGGACAAGGTACAAGAGGTGGGGCACCAGGGATGAAAAAGGAGAACATGTGCCCGTTGCCACAAAGAAAAAAATATGGAGGAGATATGTGGACATATTTGCTTTGGTGAGCAGAGGCAGCGGCCAAATATGAAGAGGCAGAAAGCATAGGTAAGAGTGAGATGGCAGCCACCATAGTGCTATTAGGAAAGAAAGAGGAAGACAAATTCACAAAAGGAAGACCTGGGATGGGTGGTTCTTAGGTTTGCAATTTTTCAACCATAACTCTGGAAAGGAGGCCGGAGCTGGGTATCCCGCTCATTACTTATTCATTGATATTACGGAGAGCTAAAGCAAAAGGCGGGGTGGGATAGATATACTACGACGAATATTTTCGGCAGAGAATGGCGACATTTGGGGATGTAAGATGGGACACCAAGCAAATAGATTTATGGACGGATTATGTAACAGATCAGCCCACACCCGAGGGAGGGTGGGGTAAAAAAGGGGCTATGCCATAGAGATATTGCTGGGCGTATAACAGGGCTTTCTGCTCATGGCCTCAGTGTTGCTTTCAGCATGCCTGTGCAAAATGTGGGGGGGGCACTCGGCTAGCAAATGCAGAACAACAGGTATACAAGGAGCACAAGGGCATGGGGGCAAGGATCAGGTCAACAGTTTTTTCAGGATGGCCAGGGGTTCTGAGGGGCAGACATGGAACAACAGAGGAGGGCAGGGGAATGGGAGTGGGGGTCAAAACATTGAAGCAAGGAAGACAGACAGGCAGGAAGGGAGGGTTCAAGGTCCCACAACAAGGACAATTGGGATGGCCAGAATCCCTATCAACATAGCAGCATTGACAGTTCGCCTGGACAGATACCCGGACACAAGCGTGCGGGATATGATTTTATGTGGTTTTGACACAGGGTTTTCATTGCAGTCTAAAGGACCCAGGCAAGCAAGGGAGGTGATCAACCTGGGGTCAGTAAAAGGAAAAGAGCAAATGTTAAGGCAGAAGATTGAGAAATAAAAAGCAGCAGGTAGGGTGGAGGGTCCATTTGACAACCCTCCATTGGAAAACATGCGGATATCGCCCTTGGGTTTAGTACCTAAGAAACAGGAAGAGGAATACCGGGTGATACACCATTTGTCTTACCCAGAAGGAGAATCGGTGAATGACTATATCAGGGAGGAGCATAGTAGGGTAACTTACGCGACACTTGAAGATGCGGTCCGGATAATCAGGGCCACAGAGGATGCATGGATGGCAAAAACGGACATTGAGTCCACCTTCAGACTGCTTCCAATCAGGAGGGAAGACTGGGATCTCTTGGTTTTAAAAGTGAAGGGCGGTATTATTTTGACAAAGCAATGCCAATGGGGTGCTCCACAGCATGTGTGACATTTGAGGCATTCAGCACACATTTGCAGTGGATATTCCAAGAGGAAATGGGTTATAAGTCAGTCATCCATTACCTGGATGATTTTCTCCTCATTGGAAAAGGCAAAAAGGAGACACAGAGGATGCTGGGTAAGTTTCAGGAATTATGCCAGGAATTAGGAGTCCCACTGGCACCAGAAAAAACAGAGGAGCCCAGCAAGGTTATGGAATTCCTCGGGATAGAGATTGATGCCACGAGAGAAGTATTTAGATTGCCGGACAAAAAAGTACGGAGGTTGGAGCTAATTGGGGTACATGCGGCAGAGAAGGGTTCAACTCAGTTAGTCTCAGTTAGTACTGGGGCACCTGAATTTCACATGCAGGGCCATTGGACCAGGAAGGGCATTCACAAGGAGGTTGGCCAGGGCAATGGCAGGGGTCACTAAACCACATCACTGGGTTAGTCTGACTCGCAGCGTCAGGGAGGATTTTAGCGTATGGGAGGAATTCTTGAAGGACTATAATGGGTGTTTGTTTTGGCAGGAGGAGTAGCTGTACAACACAGACCTGGACCTCTACATGGATGCAGCTGGGGGACTGGGCATGGGGGGTTACCTGAGGGGCAGGTGGTTTGCGGAACCATGGTCAGCCAGTTGGGTGAGGGACGGGAAAGTAAAAGATATAACACTACTGGAGATCGTGCCCATATGGGCATGCACTCTGGTTTGGGGGGAGGAATTACGGGATCAGAAGGTGACATTTTGGTGTGACAATAGAGCGGTGGTTGAGGTACTGAACAATAAGGGAGCCAGGTCGGACACAGTCATGCAGGTAGTACGACAGTTAGTTCTAAGGGCTTTGCAGCTGAACATGTCTTTCAGAGCAAAACATATAGAAGGGGTACACAATACCCTGGCTGACAGCCTTTCCCATCTGCAGCTGGACCATTTCCGGAAGCTGGCACCAGCAGCAGAAGAACAAAAAACGCCCATACCAGCGAACATCTGGGATGTTGTCGGGAAGGAGCAGAACTGTTGTTTCATAGCTCATGGGAACCCCAGACACCGAGGGCCTACAATGGGGCCTGGTGGGTTTTTCAAACATTCAGGGTAGAACACCAGATGGAGGTAAGTGGGCCATTATCTGAAGAACAGTTGAGAATGTTCACGGTGGAACAATGGCAAAAATGGATGGCTCACACCACAGTGGGGGTTTATCTGGCAGGGATCAGTGTGATCTGCAGCCTGAAAGGATGGCAGGACCCAACAAAGTCAATGTTCATCAGAAGGATGATGCAGGGCTGGGACAGGTTGAAAAGAGGGACAGGGGACAATAGGAGGCCTATAGGGGAGCAGTGGCTAATGAAGCTAAAAGAGGGAGGCCCAGCTATTTCACATGATTTATGTGATAATGTTTGCAGGGGCTATGAGAGTGAGTGAAGTGGTAGGACATGGGAAAAATGACAAGAAAGGAGGTGTGGAATGGGAGAATGTGAGTTGGGGGACAAGGGAAATACGGATCAAGCTAAGACGGTCAAAGACTGACCAGAAAGGGCAAGGGTGCATGATAACACTAAGAGGGCGATCAGAGAGCGTGATATGTCCAGTGCAGGCCCTGTGGGTTTTCGCCGCAGGGCAGGTAACCAGGATGGGGAAGTTGTTCATGCACGGGGATGGAAAAAGGGTCACTGGCTATCAAATTACGGTAGTGTTGAAAAAGGCAATGGAGTTTTCGGGTGAGAACCCAGCAAATTACTCAGCCCATTCCCTAAGGATTGGGTCGGCCTCACAGTTGGCGGCAATGGGTGAACCCGTGAAGGGCATCTTGGAAAAAGGTCACTGGCAGTCAGCCAGTTATAAAAGATACATCAGAGCACTGATGTAAAAAAAAAAAGGAAAGCGGGGAATATAAATAAATATATAATAGACAGGTGGGGAGATAATGCAGGGAGGACATGGAGAGTATATGTAAAGTAATTAATTTTCTTTTGCACCCCATAGGTAGAGAGAGGAGCACAGTAGTCTGGATCTGTGGTCATTCCTATATTTACTGGGCTGGTAAGACAGCAGAGACAAAAGCTGGGAGGAAGCAGTTATACCAGGATGCAAGGCAATGTAGGTTGGTATGGCACGGCCTACGGGGGATGAGATAGGCAGAGCTTCTCCCTGCTTTGAGAAGAGCTCAAGGGACATGTCGGTCAAGACCTAATCATTATACACCTAGGGCAATGACCTGGCAGGCAGACCATGGGTGCACACATATTTACAGATTAAGAGGACTTAGCAGCAATAAGACAGTGGTGGCCTCAAGTATGCCTTGCCTGGTCGGATATAATACCACGAAGGGTATGGAGACAGGAACACAGCCACAGGGCAGTGGAGAGGGCCAGGAGAAAGATGAATAGATGAGTGAGGACACTGATAAGGCAGATGGGAGGACAGGTGATACTGTGCTGAGTCAAAGAATGGGTGGCTGACTTCTACAGGTCAGACGGGGTACACCTGTCAGATATAGCAATAGATATGTTCAATGCAGAAACAATGGGTTTCATAGAAGAATGGAGAAGATGGACAAAAAGATTAAAAAAAAAAGGGGGGGGGCAGAAATTTTCCATACCAGAGGTAGGGGAGAGGATACCCTAAGTTAGGGAAGCCAGTCATCCAACGCAAGCTGGAGACTGGCTAGTGGGGAAAAGGGGGAGGATGGGAGGGGAAGAAAAAGGAGTAACACAAGAGGAAGAAGAAGAAGATGAAGGAGAAAGCAATCTCGGTTTTCACCGTTACCTAACAGAAAAGGAGAAGAAGAAGTCACCCAGGTTTTAGCCTGGGGGATGGATAATCAGAGAGTGATATGTGGATGAAAATAAAAGAAAATTATGGAAATATGACAATAAAGAAATGGAAAATGAATTATGGATTTATGAATTTAAATAAATTAATTGCCAATCTGAGCACAACAAGCAATGGTCTCTGCGTTTTTGTGAGGGAAAAGGGGGGAATCTGGGACAATGGAGTTTGCCCTTTTAAGGGGCAGATGCATGTTGTCCCGGTGTACCCCTCCCTGTAAGGAATGGTTGTGCCCAGAAGGGAGGGATAGGAGGGAGGGAGCCAAGAGCCAGAACAATGGCCAGGCTACAGGAAGGGAGGGGGTAGGGAGGTACATGGGACAGCACAAGGGAGCCTCAGCCACTTTTGCTGGGGTTTTGAGCCCTCTCACCCACCCTATTAGAAAAAGGTAAGACAGAAAGACAGTCAATTTGGGGCTGTATGAGAGTCTGTCATGGTGGAGGACAGACGCTTCCGCTAGGACGGTGGACTGCCAAAGGTGAATGGCAGAGGATGATAATAAGGTATGGACTGCCAAAGGTGGATGGCAGGAGATAATATGGTTATGGACTGCCAAAGGTGGAAGGCAGGGGATAATATGGTTATGGACTGCCAAAGGTGGATGGCAGGCCGAAATCCTTGAAGTCTGCCAAGGAGTTGGGGGCAGATAATAATAATAAGACTATGGACTGCCAAGGTGGAGGGCAGGGGGGAAAAGGGGGGGAAAGGACGAGAGGGAGGAAGAAAAAAGGAGTAACACAAGAGGAAGAAGAAGATGAAAGAGAAAGCGGTCTTGGTTTTCACCATTACCTAATAGAAAAGGAGAAGAAGAAGGCACCCAGGTGTTCACCTGGGGGATGGATAATCAGAGAGTGATATATGGATGGAAATAAATGAAAATTATGGAAATATGACAATAAAGAAATGGAAAATTAATTATGGATTTATGAATTTAAATAAATTAATTGCCAATCTGAACACAACAACAAGCAATGGTCTCTGTGTTTTTGTGAGGGAAAAGGAGGGAATCCGGGACAATATATATACAGAGGGAGAGAGGGAGGGAGAAAGAGAGAGAGAAAGCGAGAGAGAGAGGATATACATACGGGTCTAGCAACTAGTAGAGATGCAGTAAAATTACATTTTGCCTTTTGAAATTCTGGCAAAATGACAAATTTCACCACATAAAACATTTCACGAAATTCACGGATTTCGTAGATGATTTTCATGGGTGCAAAATGTGAAATTCCACCAGAGAAATCACAAATTTTGCCCTCAAAATGCAAAGGTTTGCCCCCGATCAGCGGAATTTTGCACGTCAGTGGTGAAAGACCACCATTTACAGAGAAATTTCACATTTTCTGGGTGAAATCCATGAATTCACAGGCAAAATTCATGATTTTGCAGGCAGAATTTTGCATTTTGCACCCATCAAATATTTTGCAAAATGTGTGAATTTCACGAAGTATTTCACGCAACAAAATTTGCAGATTTCTCACATCTCTAGCAACTATTGTAGGATCAAGTGCTCCTGTTTACTGTGATAAAATGCAGGATGCTGCCAAGAACTTAATGTAAATTAGTGACAGTTACTCCTGTTTGTCATGTAATAAACTATGAAATCTCAAACAAAATGTTTGATCTTGGTGGATGGCACAGTACTATAGATGGAATTCAACCTTCTTATTTTGTAGTGTAATGGGTATTTGGCATGTATATCAGGTCTCTGGTGGCTTCAGTGGCATTACTGTATGCAGTACAGTACCTTGATTCATGTTCCCTCTTCAGGGTATGTAGTATCTATCTTCTATGCCCTAAAGGCATGAGTGCATACAGTTTCTTTACAATATAGTTATTGTAGTATCTCCTATTTTTACAGATGATTGCCCTGCTACATCATTATAGATATGTCAGTTAAGTCTTATATTGTATATGTAAGTTCCATACCCTTATTTTGACCCTAATAAAAGCTATGAGTCAGGCACTGGTGGAAACCATTCAGGTTTGATTCCCATCCTTGACCTGGTACTCTTGATCTAGGATATTATTGAGAGAGTATGGATTGAGGAATCCCTGGGGATGATTGTCCACAATACCATATGATTTAGTGTACTATTCAGAGCCTGACATTCCACGCCAAAGACTAAGATGCTGCTGCAAGACTTCAGGAAGTTGGGTTTAGGGAGGATGGAGGGGTTACTACAAGTTAAGCTCAAAGGAGTAGGGCAAGCAGAAGAGGTAGAAGTTAAATGGGAGGTCATTAATAGGGCAGTCCTGGAAGTTTTCAAATGTTCCATGACATTGGTGGGGAAAGGTAAGAGACAGAGGAAATATATACATATATAGTCTCCTAAGAGGTGAGTGAAGTAATAAGGGCAAAGAGGAAGGCCTTCAGAACTTACAAATGGGAACAGACAGCAGGAAGTAGGGAAATAGCAGCACAGCTCTGTGGCACAGGCATGCAGGCATGAGCATGAGTGGACTTGGGAGAGAAATCTGAGAGTGGATATTTCAACTGTTTGGTAAGAAAGTTAATTAGCATCTGTACATTGGGCTGTGAGCTTAAACATGGGGTTTAGAACACTCTGTCTGTATATACAGTAGAGATGGTTTTATCCACATAATTTTTACTGTCTCTTATTTTACTAAAAGCTAAGGATGAAGGGAATAGAAGTAACTTCCTATTGAGGAAAATATGGAAGAAAATGAACTTTTCTATAATTGAGACCTTCAAGTGGCAGTTTTGAACACACATCCTCAGCTCTCTTCTTTTGGTTTTTTTTTTTTTTGAAAGGGAAATTAAAAATAGGTCTTGATAATCAAGCAATAACCAGATTAAAAGGTAGGGGTGTAAACAAGCTGTATCTATGTATGTTATTGTTTTTAGCTGAGGATGTTGAAGTCAATCATAGGCCATCCCCTAATCAATATCAAGAGAAAAGGCATGAGGGAGGAGTATGGGGACAAAAGATTGAAATTTGAATATAAAGAGCAAAAAGGCCCTTTTTGATGAATTCAATGTCTGGGTGGAAATGAAGGAATTTTATATAATTGGTCTTAATGAAACTTGGGAAAAATGTATACCCAGAATGCACTGCTTTTGTTAGATGAATATATGTTGTTCAGGCAGAATGGAACTGATAGTAAAAAAGGAGGAGGGATCCTGTTTTACGTAAATAATCTATTGTCTGTCTAGGATGTTGAAAGTGTAACCTTTAGAGATCAAATTGTCAACCTAATGGTAAAAATAATGGTGCCTATGCACTAACGGGGCTGAAAGCACATGCCAAATGTGATACCCCACCAGGGTGGCACTGCAGCCCCAGACAGGCACAGTATTAATAACTGCATGCTCCCGCAGGACACCTATTCATAGCCCCACCCCTCCAATGCGCAGAACTGCACAGGGTGGCTGGGGCTGGACAAGCCGACCCAGGCAGGCATCCAATCAGATGCCCATCATTGGCCCCAGACTGGATCACATATGCAGGTAGGCGTGGGTCTGGGAACATGAACAGCCAATGCAGACACCCATATCAGTGCAGCCATGCCCCACCAGTCAGTGAATCCCTTGCCCAAGCCCCTAGTATATTGTGGCCACCACAGCACTGCCAAAACACCCCCAACCCAAACCTGCCCCATCACCCATGTAGCTAGGCATATTACTCCCCAACACATGACCACCCTGTCACCCTTGCAGCAAAGCATACCTTCCCCCAATACATAAGTGCCCTGTCCTCATTGTAGAACATATCACCTCCATGCACACACAGAGGTGCTCTGGTCCACATTACCCCAGCTCTGGAACCTGGTACCCCAGCTGCAGCAGTGGTGGCCAGTGCACCTCCTATGACACTGACATCACCACATCCCTGGTTCCCCTACCTGCCAGTCAGTGCCACTGCTCAGAAAGGCCAGTGACATACCCTCTGCACACCTTCACAGCCACTGACCATCTGACTGATGCTGGTAGCATGCTTCTATATTCAGGTGACGTGCTCCCTACATCAGTTAGACAGCCAGTGGCTGAATAGGTGTGTGAAGGACTGTGCCGCTGGCCATCCTGAGCTGTGAGAAAGACTGGCAGGTATGGGGACCAGGGGTGGTGATGTCAGTGCCATGGTGAGGAGGCACTGGCCACCACTGCTGCAGCCAGGGTACTGGGTTCAGGGGTCAGGGTAGTATGGACTGAAGCACCTCTGTGTGTGCAGGGGGGGTGACACGTTCTAGCCTGGGGATGGGGCACTCATGTGTTTGGGGGGGTTTATTCTGGACATACCAGGATGGAGCAGTCTTGTGTTTGTTGGGGGGATTACTTGGCTGCTAGGGGGATGGGGCTGCAATGTGTTGAGGGGCATGCTTGTCACAAACAGGGATGAAGCAGACATGTGCAGGGGGTCTGGGTGTGTTGGGCATGTCTGAACCTCCTGCCAGTGCCTAATTGGGTTTTGTATTCTGTGTGGGGGCTGCTGTATAGCTGCTGGAGCCATGCATGGGTCCTGGGTGGACAGGTCTGGGTGTGTACAGTACTTATGGCAGGGTCCTCCCCGGCATAACCAGTGCCCTCCAATGCCCCCTGGTCTACAGCACTACATGTCTTACTGCATGTCGAGTAGTGCAGGCGCACCCCTGGAACATCCCCTGACCACCCCAGTGAATTGCTGACTGCACTGCCATGGGATCAGGCCTGTAACTGTTCTGCATGCTCATGGTGAATGCTGCTGGGGGTCCATGGAACTCTGGCTGTGTGGCATTCCAACTTAGGGTTGCCTACCTGCGTTGAATATGTGGTGTGTAGGCAACTATTTTTTTTATTTGTAGGCCCCACTGTTTGGTGGCTCTTAGAGCAAACATCTATATGTAACCTGTTTCTATAGTCCTCCTAAATTTATTAAAGAGAATTGTCAAGCCTTAGAGTATTGGATTCTATGTCATAAGAATAGATGGGAACATATAATGTTAGGGAACATTAATGCTGATTGGGGTAAAAAGGTAGATATAAGTAAGATCAAACAAAAATGTCTGTCTTAAATTTGTTTCAACTACTTGAACCTCCACACTTTTTAACTGCAAAACTGGAAACTATTCTGTTATTGACTGCATATTTACAAATTGCTCTGCAAATATTTACAGACACGGAACTTTGTCTGACTCAATTTCAGATCACTGCACAATTTTTTCTTGAGGAAGTTTAAAAGACAGACAATTCAACCAAAGTTGGTCACAAAATAATAAATAACCAGATTAAACATAGATGGCTTTCTTGCTGAAATTGGAAAAACAAGTGGCAATAATTTGGTACGGATGTCAGTCTGGAAATAGCTGTTGAATAATTAACTAGCCTGTTAGTAAGTGCATTTGAGGCTAATGCACCATTTTCAAAACAGCATGTCAAGGGTAAATATTCTCCGTGGTTTAACAAAAATCTTAGCTCATGAAAAGGAGAGATACATTAAGGTATCAGTACTACAAAAAATAGGGCAATTATAATCTCAAATCAATACAAACTGCTGAGGAGCAGGGTAAAAATGGAAGTAAAAGAGGTCAAATCTTTATCCTACTGTCAGCAGCAAAAAATGCACATGAATAACCCTAGAACATTTTAGGGTTGTTTTAAGTTCTTTCATGTAGTCCACAGGATTGATCACGGATGAAATGTCTTACAGATGGTGATAGACTCATTCAGGGTAAGAAGGGCATAGCCAATATGTTCAACAAATTCCTTGTTGAACAAACTATACAGGGAGGTTAGGAATAATCAGGATTGTTAGCATTATATCTCAATACCTGGCAGAAAAATGGATAGTGAGGAGAGTAATTTTACATTTAATGTTGATAAGACTGAAGAAAAGTAGGTGTTTGAAACCTCACTAGGTCTTGACAAGAGAAAAAGTTGTGGCCCAGGTAATTTGTGTCTTAGGTAAAGGTTTTAAAGATAGTGGTGGTTCACACTATTTCAGAACCTTTGACAAAATTGTTCAATCTTTCAGTAGGGACTGGTGCTGTCCCTTCCCCTTTTGTGGAAGGAGTCAACTATTATCCTATTATTCAAGGAAGGGCATAAAGTATGTGCAGTGAACTACAGATCAATATCCTTGCTGTTTGTTCTGGGAAAGGTGCTGGAAAGGTGTGTTTTTCAGCAGTTGATGGATTGCTTAGAGAAATATGACATACTGTATTGAATAATCAGCAACATGGATTCAGGAAGTGGCAGTCCATGGTGATAGCACTGGCTGGGTTGGCAAACACCATACTCATAGCTTGAGATGAAGGGCTGGTAACGAGTGTGGTGTTCATTGACCTAACCAGGGCCTTTGATTTGGCAAACCATAAGCTGCTTAGAGAAATTAGATGAGATTGGTATAAAGGGTTTTAATTTACTATGGTATGCAGATTGTCTAGGACACCGAATTCAGAGGGTCAAAATCGGTGTTTTGTCAGGGTCTACAGAAGTTAAGGTAGGGATTTCCCAAGGCTCACTATTGGGTCCTTTGCTATTTTCAGTTTTTATGAATGAATTACCAAGAGTCTTCCCTTGTGGAAAAAATATACTGTACATTGATGACATGGTTGTTCATGACTCTGCCCTCTCTGTAGTTGATTTGCAAGCTTCTTTTCAAGAAAACTATGATATTCTGGCATCCTAGTTATTAATGAATAAACAGAAATTAAATGAAAGTAAAACAGAAGTAATGCTTCTTGGCTCTGTTCAAAGACTGGCCCAAGTCAATGATGAATTACAAATTATAAGGAGAAATGGGAAAACGCTTTCTATGGTTTCCCACTTTAAATACCTAGAACACTGCTAGATTCCAGCTTCAGCATGGTACCACATATTGAAAATATTGGAAAAAAGATTGGGATTGGAGAATTTCACATGTGGTGCCTCTCAATAAAAGTGGGACAAAGGATGAACAAGGGAACAACAGACCAGTCAGCCTGACCTCAAGACTGGGGAAGTTAATCGAGACCATCCTGAAAAAGAGATTGGTAAGCTTTCTGGAGGATAATGGGCTCCAGGTTTTGAAGTTAGATGGGTTTGTGCCAAGGGGGTCCTATCAAACTAACCTGACTCCTTTAACTGCATCAACAGGACACTGGACAAGGACAAGTGGTTGACATCCTACTGTATATCTGGACTTCAGCAAGGCCTTTGACTCTGTACCCCACAGGAGACTGGTAAGGAAGCTAGAAGACATGAGGGTGGGACCTAAAGTTGTTGGATGGGTCAGAAGTTGGCTGCAGGACAGAAGCCAAAAGGTGGTAGGTATGTGTATGTGGGGGTGGGGTTCAGAAGGTAGGCTTGTTATCAGTGGGAATCACAGAGGGCTCTGTGCTCAGTTCAGTGTTATTAACAGTGTTGGCTGGCAGTATAGCCTAGAGGTTAGAGTAATGAGCTGTGACCAAGCTTGGTATATCCAGCAGACCAGACCTGAGCTTGATTCTCACAATCTCCACTTGCATACTGTGTGATTCTAAGCAAGTCACTTAACCACCCAGAGCTCCCAGATCACCCCTAAAAACAGGCACTTGTGCCTAGTGAGCCTGGCCCGGTTACCAAAGACTGAAATAAAAATAAATAAAATAATAGATTCATACATGACATTGTGAATGGGAACAAGGACATGATCTGCCTGCTCATGGACAACACAGAGCTCTGTAGGAGGGTGAACGTGGAGGAGGGGAGACAGCAACTCAGGGAACATCTGGCTAGGCTCTAGAAGTGGTCTGGAATTTGGCAACTGGGGTTCAACACTAAAAAGTGAGAAGTGATGCACTTGGAGGTGAAGAATCAGGGACCAAATACTGGTTGCGTGGTGTAGAAGTAACCAGGTCAGAGGAAGAATTGTATCTGTGCGTAATTACAGTGAGTGACCTGAAATACTCAACACACTGCAGAAAAGCTGAGCCAAAGCAAATCAGATGTTGGGTTGCATAGCCAGGGGAGCTACCAGCAGGAAGGTGGAGATCATTATGCCACTGTATAGGTCTCTGATGAGACTGCACCTAGGGTACAGTGTGCATCATCAGTGCCCTTATCTTAGAAAGGATGTCAACTTATTGAAAATGGTCTACAAAAGGGTTACAAAATGACCCAGGGCCAGCATGGCAACACCTACAGTATGAGAGAAAGCCAAAGAGCTTAACATGTGCCCCCTTGAAGACAGAGGGAAGAGGAGTGATATGATCTAGACCTGCAAATATCTTAAAGGTATTAATAAGGTGAATAAGGGGGACCTTTTCAGATCTAGTGGGAACAAGTCCACTGTAGGCATAGCCTAAAGCTGATGGGGGGAAGATTCAGGTGGGAGATGAGAAGGCACTTTTTCTTCGAGGGTAGTGGCCAAGTGGAATAAATTGCCAGAGAAAGTGGTTTGTCTGGAAACAGTGGATATCTTCATGAGAGGATGGAACAGAATGAAGGAGAAAGTTGCTGGGGAAAGAGAGATGAAGAAACAAAATAGGTATGAAGTATTTGGGGATGGAGCAGGTCTCACTGTAGACACGGGGGGGGACCTGTACAGTTGAACAGACAAGACAGACCATAATGCCTTGATCTGCTGGAATCTTTGTATGTTTGTATGTTACCAAGATGATTCAGGGCTAGCAAGGCTACATCTATAAGGAGAGGCTCATGGTGCTGAACATTAACTCTCTTGGGGACAGAAAATGGCTTCACACTGATGACAGCTGTCATAAATGATAGTTTGTTGTTTGTTTTTTCTTAAGTTGGATGTATGCAGCAGAAAAAAAAATGAACTGAATAGCTGCTGCAATTATTTTGCCACAAATCACCAGTTTGTGGTGGTTTGGCCTCTTTCAAAAGTCTGACCTCCAATCATTCAAAATAATTAGTTTTGTTGTGCAAAATACAGTTAACATTGTTATAACAATTGTGAATAAAGTATCACATGTCTGATCTCTGCCCACTGACAATGAACATGTGTATTTACTTGTTTCTTAAGGATATTTATACAGGGTAATTCTTCTGGCTTACAAGTGGCTTTGAATATATGGTTAACATGTTATGCTAAGGCCAGTTTGGAATATAACAACACATATTTGGATGAAGAAACATTCCTGTATTTGAGGCGATGGTGGATATCATGTTTTTTCCTCTCTCATTAAAATGATTAGTTCAAATTGTATGTTTTAACATAGTTAATTTTGTACATTAAGAATTAAGTTTTTATATATAAAAGTCACTAACCCTGACCATGGCCGTCTAGTGCTCTGTTTGTAGGCAAGGAGGTTCCTTGAGGTTTTCTGTGATGCTTTCCAGACTTTGACTGAGATTTGTATTTATGTATTATTGCCTCATAGAATCTCATCTCATAGAAAAGAGCAAGTGTAGAAGGCAATGTGGCCCATGTGTCACTTGTCCACTTACACAAGGGGATATCTTGTAGAGCCCCTTTCATAGAAGTGGTCCAATTTGCTCATAAAGGATTCCATATCCTCACATCCTACCACTTTCTGTGGTAGGCTATTCCAGACAGATATCACCTTCTGGGTAAACCAAGAGGTTCTGCAGACAGTGAAGCAGTTTCCCCCTTTTAGCTGCAAACTTTGAGCTCTTGAATTATAATTTCAGATCTTTAGTTCAATTCCCAAGCAGTCCCAAAGGTCATTGTTAGTCAAGGATCTAAACAGTAAACAGAGCCCCCCCCCCCCATTAGTCTCCGATAGTGAAAGGTATACAAATTCAGATTCTCCAGCCTATCCTTATAACTTAAACCTCTTTACCCAGCAATTATTCTGGTAGCATTCCTTGACCCTTTCAAGGGAATTTGCCTCTGAGAAGGTACTTGGCACCCACAGCTGCACACAATACTCCAGGTGCGACCACACCAGTGATGAGTGCAGTGGCAACATCACCTTAGCATCTATCTATCAATCAATCAATCAATTATTTATTTATCCAGGCGGACACCATCTCTAGATGTAATATGTCTTCTGATGCTATTTAATATTTTTGGTGCAGTAAAGGCACTCGAACGACACTGGCTCTTAAATTGTAAGTCATTTGTAATAAAGACACCTAAATCTCTTTCCTCAGCTGTTTTTTTTTTGTGAGATTTGCCTGTTTAAACACAGGTGGCCATAATGTTGGATCTAGCAAAGTGCATTACTGCACATTTGTCCAAGTTGAACTTTAATTTATGTGTGTTTGCCCATTGTTCCAGCAAAAGTAAGCAATCCTGTATATTAGTATCATCATGTGGTGTACTATCTTTGCATCATCAGCAATTTTAGAAACCTAAGGGCCCTCCACATAGTTCATCGTGGAGATGTAAAATTTGAAAACAATCGGCCCCAGTACCGACCTGTGAGAGACTCCACTCGTGACATTCACCCAGTCACAGGTTATGGCACAAATCACCACTTGTTGCTTTCTATCAGAAGGCCAGGAGTCAATCCAGGCCACAATATTTGCACAATATTAGCACTGATACCTGCTTCTGCCAGTGCTTTCTCAAGTTCATAATGAGGGACAGTGTTGAATGCTTTACTGTAATCCAAGAAACCAACATAAATTGATCTTCCCCTGCCAAATTCACTACTGATTATTTTGTAAATAATAAGTAGTATGCAAAGAGTCATTTGAACATTCTAACAATGTATATATGTATATTTATATGCCTAGAGTAAAAAATATATCGTGAGGTGATAAAACGTAGTTCTGTTTTTGCACATTAATATGAACAATATATATATATCTATATATTTATATATATGAACTAGTGATGAATTATGATTAGTGATGGATATATATGTATTTTTTTTAGAAATCAAGAAGCCCTTTGAAAAAGATTCTTTTTTAGAATTGAAACGTCAAGGCAGAATAAAACAATAAAAAAGAGACGTTTTTGGAACTTTTTTGCAAAAGGACTCCATTCTTCTATAAAGAATCTGAGAGGATCCTAACTTTCTATTTTGTGGACACTAATTTTTTGTGCCTCGAAGACCCCACTGAAATTAAGCATGCCCCATTTCCCACGGATACTTGAGCAGTACAAATTCACTATCAACATTGTCATAAAAGTTCAGCAAGTTAGTGAGGCATGGCCTACCCTTGACAAAACATTGTTGCATCACATCTTCCCCTCCACAAAAGCGGGAGCCAGGCAGAGGCAGGAAACCATAAACCTGTTAGTTTGACCTCAGTGGTAGAGAAAACTATGGAATCGCTTCTGAAAGAAAGAAAGAATTGCTGAGTACCTAGAGGTTAAGGGGCACAGGACCCAAGGCAGCATGGACTCACAGTGGGTGGTCATGTCAGAGAAATCTAATAGATTTCTTTGACTGGGTGACCAAAGCAGTAGACCAGGGAGGGGCTGTGGATGTGACCTACCTAGACTTTACCAAAGCATTTGGCAAAGTCCCAAACAAAAGATTAATAAACAAGTTAGCCAGCCTGAGAGGGGGTCCCAGGGTAGGAACCTGAGTAAGAAATTGGCTGGACAACAGGACACAGAGGGTAATAGTAAATAGAGTTCACTCCGAGGAAAGGGGGGTTACTAGCAGGGTACTGCAGGGCTCAGTAATGGGACCTGTCCTCTTTAATGTCTTTATAGGTGGCAGTGCAGAGAGGCTGGAAGGAAAAGAATGCCTCTTTGTGGATGACACAAAGATCTGCAACATGTTTGCTACACGGGGGTGGAAAGGATGAGAAGGGACTTGGCAAGGTTGGAGGAATGGTCAAAAGTATGGCATCTGAGATTCAGTGCAAAGAAGTGCAAAGTAATGCACCTGAGAAACAAAAACCCAGGGGCAGAGTACACAATGGTGGGGGGCAGGTACTAACAACAACAAAAATGGAATGAAACCTGGGGGTAATCATGTCAGACAACCTAAAGGCAAGCAAGCAATGTGAAAAGGCAGTAAAGAGGGCTAGGGGGATACTGGGAAGCATAAGGAGAAGCATCACCAGTAGAAATCAGGAAGTTGTTATCCCTCTGTACTGACAGTTGGTGAGACTCCATCTGGAGTACTGCATGTAGCTTTGGAGACCCCATCTTTGCAAGGACATAGACAGGAAGGAGGCAATTCTGAGGAAGGCAACTAAAATGGTGCAGGATCTGCACCAGTAGGCATATGAAGAGAGAAAAAGGAGCTCAATATGTATACCTTAGAAGAAAGGAGGGAGAGGAGGGACATGACAGAAACATTCAAGTACCTCAAGGGAATCTATAAAGACTAAGAGGGTAGTATCTTTCAGAAAAAAAGAGATGTACAAAAACAATGAGGCACAATTTGAGGATTGGGGGGGGGATGGCTCAGGGGCATCATGAGGAAATATTTTTTCACAAAGAGGGTGGTGGATACATGGGAAAGCCTTCCAGAGGAGGTAGTGGGGTCAAAAACAGTTGGGGAATTCAAGAATGTATGGGACAGACATAAGGTAATTTTAGTGGGGGGGTAGGAGAAAGCAGGCTGTTGGTTAACTAGTATCTGCAGCTTATCCAGTAAGTAGGAAAATGGGCAGACTGGGTGGGCCAAGCGGTCCTTGTCTGCTATCAAAGTCTTTGTTTCTATGTTTCTATCTGTTAAGCTGCAGTCCCTAATATGTTCTTCTACTTTTTCCTTTATCAGACCTTCCAACACTTTACCAATAACTGATGTCAAGCTAACTGATCTATAATTCTTTACTTGGTTTCTATTCCCTGTTTTCAATATTGGTATGACTGTGACCTTTTTTAAAATATCCACTACTCTTCCATGTTTTATCGCGGTATAAAATAAAATGACTGGTTCTGCTAGAACATTTGATAATTCCTTAATGATCCTAGAATGGATACCATCTGGGTCTGGATCCTTGTTAGGGTTTATCCTGGTAAATTTGTTCCTAACTTCTCCCACATCCAAGTTTAATCCAGTATCCAGATGGTCCACACTCAAGGGGATGGGTTTATCAGTTTTTTTGTTAAATACTGTACAAAAATAGTTATTAAACATGTGAGACATTTTATGGTTACCCTTGACTAGACTACCCTGTTCATCTGTTTTTAGTTACATTCTTTTTGTTGCCAGGCTCTCGTAGCTCTGCTAATGGGCTTGCCAGGCTCTGGCAGTCACCCTCTCATACTCAGGCTTACCCCACAAGTGGGGCAGCTGAAGCAGACTGTAGTGGCCAGAAGGGAGGGCACTAGAGCTGGCTCATTAATGAGGGCTGGCATTTTTGCTGTAAGTCCCTTGGGGGGGGCGGGGATTTGCAATGAAGACCCACATCTGCCCTTTCCCAGTGCATCATGGTGCTGACTGTGGTAGTACTCCTGGCCTCCACCATTGGTCCGCAGTGCATCGGACATGTGACCCCCCTCCCAAAATAGGAGAGCAGTCCAGCAGATGCTTCATCCAACCCCCCATAGCCAGTCCTCTGACTCCCAGGATCCATTCCCAAACCTGAGTTGTAAGCATCGCAGATGGCATCCATTCCTCTGCACCAGCTGGCCGACCTACCCTGTTCATCTTGTAATGGCCTGACCTGAAGGTTCTTTCCCCTTTTGTTGTTAATGTAGTTGTGAAAGGATTTATAATTATCCTTGAACTCATTAGGCAAACACTGTTCATTATTTATGATTTATTTATTGACTGGTAAAGTAGTGCTTGGAATTAATTTCCTTTGTTCAGCCTTTTGGGGAGGCAGGAAGTTCAGACAGATTTTGAACATGGTTAAGCTGTTTACAGTTCAGTGAATGTGGGAAATTAGGCTAGGACATAGGGATAATTATTTTGCTGTTTTCAAGAACTGTCACAGGATCTTTTATGTCCACCTGAACCTCCACCAGAACAGCTAGGCAGTGCTTCAGTTTAACATCACATTCAAAAAAATGGATCTGTCCTAATTTCTTAGGAAATGCATATAGCCTATAGAACAAAGTGGACAGCACTTTCAGTGTTTCATGTTTCCAAAATACCAAAGTGACTACAAATGTACAATTGAAGAAATTCTACTGCATTGCTCATGTAAAAACTAATTATCCTTCATTTTATTCTCACTAGCCACAGAAAACTAGCAGGATTCATATGAGGGAATTCAAATGCAGCCCTCTATATCTGACTCTCTGAACATTCATACTGGGAAATTAGTGTTTGTGTTATTATTTCCTCCTGGAGTGTGTTGTTGGATTGCAAGTGTGTCCTCCAGAGGCACATTCAAACATGAAAAAGAATGTGATTCCATTCCTTAATTCCCTTATTTTGAGAAATGTGGTTATATCAAGCATACCATTAGACTTCTGGAACCCAATATTGAAAACTGGGCAAAGCGGAGTGCAGATGTTTGTGCTCTGCCTTGTGGTTGTCCAGGTGTCCAAAAATGGTATATTCAGTAGAATATTGCATGGGCACTATTTGTCTGAACATACAGTAGGTCCATTGTGGCCCAGAGCTAAGCCACTTAGCGTGGGGCAGACATGGCTGCTGAAATAGGGTGCCACAATAACTTGTGCTTCCGCTAAATTTTCAGTATTCAAATGGACCCATGTAAATGAGCTCATTGGGCATGCAAGGCACTAAGGGGCCATTTATATGCCCAATATGTGCTCATTGCATGGGTACCCCACAATTTAGTGCAGCGCCACACCCCACTTGCCTGGTCCCAAAGTGCTATCCCTGGTGCTAGTGGCTCCCCCCCCGGCCGATCACTGGACTGTTCTTGCTGAGGGGGGCAATAAGGAACCCAGTGGTTAATCGTGGGGTGGGGTCAAAACATGCAGGGTGGTGGGTGTACACAGGCACAATAGAAGTCAGGTGGGGGAAGCAAAACAAAATCTCATGACTGAACAAAAAAAATCAAAAATTAATATTTTGTCCCTGGACTGGGAGTCAAACCCAGGTCCATCGACCTTCACTGCTTGTGCCCCACCCTCCACACCACAGGAGCTGCTCAGCACCACACCCCACAGCACACTCTTCCCCCTTTTTCCTGTTCATGCCTACAGCCAAGAGCTACAGGGATAGTGCTAATGATGACTTCGCTATTCTATCCCTGTAGCTGTTTTTGGTTTTGCTATTCTGACAGTGTGGTTTACAACCATGCTATTTTGGTTTTGCTCTGTTAACCAGTCATCCCCATTAATAATAAGAGAAAAAAAGCAACTCTGTCATGTGACATTGTTTTGCTCAGGCTTCACAGATTGCACTGCATTATCAGAGATCAAGGGAATAAACCTGCATACATCCTATAGTAGGTTCTAGGTGGATTGCTAGGAGCAGTCAATTTGGACCTTAAAGATATTGGTTTGCTTGAATCATTATTGACAGGCTTGCTGCAGCTTCCAAGTAAACATGTCGGTAGATGGGTAGTATAAAAAATGGAATTTCCAAGTACCTGAGTTGGAAGTCATGTCCCTGCAAAGGCCACATGTGTTGTATATTTTGCCAAGAGTAATCTGAAAGAGGGGAAGAAAATATATACCACGTCTGAGATTTTTTCATACCTTCATCAATTCTTACAGTATTTATAAAACAAAAGACACCATGCAATGTTGAACGGTTTAACTGTAAGAAATATTCAGATTCTTAGAGACTCAGAATGTAATGTTACTTTTAAAACTGTTGTAACACAAGGTACAGTATTTGGAATTTGTGATGAAAGTACTATCTAATTAACAGTAAAAAAACTTTTGTTCTGTACAGCAGTGTCTCTTACAGAATTTGTTCATCAAAAATAGAAGGCAGATAAATGTCATTAATTTTTAAAATTTTTCAGCTGCTACTTTTTATTTCTGACATACAGCATTGTATTTTTCTTTTTTTCTTTGCTCATTACGTTTTCTACCAAATTATTTAAGGTGTGAAGTAAAGAACATTACTGTATTGGGTAGCTGACGTACTGGATGTATATTCTTTTTCATATTTCATTTGTATTGTGACCTCACACATTGTGACATTGCAAGTGGCCAGTCTAACAGCAGGTGACTGTGTGATGCCACAGTGCTGATGAGGTATGGAGAGGAATAGAACTGAATGTGTCAGTGCTCTGATAGAATACTGTTCCTCCCATCACACTGAGTATTGTCAGGTAGAAAATCTTATTAGCAAAAGGACAAAGAAATATATTACTTCAGATATAAGAAATAATAGCTGACTACTTGGGAAAGTGAATATTCACTTTAGGAGCATACTAGCTCTTAAAGTTACTGTAGTAACCAAAGCATAAAATAATTGCTACTGTAAATATTTTATAGCTGTAAGGACACCATAAAACCTACCCCTGAATTATATTAATAATGCTAGGTGGAAGTTTTCTATGAAATACCATACATTTGAATATATAAAGGTACTTTTGACACACCCCTTCTTGAAAATAAAAACAATACTGTGGTTATATCTGATTTTATACCATTACTAAGGTAGATTTGGCAAATGGGCCAAGTTAACTAATAGTCTGCATAGTGCAGGAGGCAAAAAATAATAATTGCATTTATGTTTACAAATTATTTGCTGAAGACAGACTGACTAAGATGTAATACTGTACATTAATTCATTAGAACAATTACAAAATTGAATTTATTGATATATACAGTATGTGTATGTGTATTTTTATCTTGTCTTCAT
This sequence comes from Neoceratodus forsteri, assembly GCA_016271365.2. Classification (NCBI taxonomy): domain Eukaryota; kingdom Metazoa; phylum Chordata; order Ceratodontiformes; family Ceratodontidae; genus Neoceratodus; species Neoceratodus forsteri. The sequence goes on from CM028131.1 coordinate 587,768,113, forward strand.
CTTCACAAACTCAACTACTTAACTCAGTTTGTATATGCATGAAATTAAAAGTAGTATGGAAAATCTGAAACATATCATGGCAGTGCTCCTCTCAATTAGCACTGATATGAACCATTTGAAGTATGACATCAGACTGGTGATTGGTACTTTCACTGTAAGAGCGGATGACATGGACAAGCAGATCAGCTCTATAGATGATAGGCTGGGCAAACTAAAAGAGCCTATGCTTCAGCATGCCTGTACACAGCAACAAATACAAAATAGGCTGGAGGATGCTTAATATTGTGTTAGAAGGAAAAACATAAATTTATATGGCATACCAGAGGACTCAGAAGGTGCCAATTTGAAAAAATATCTGGGCCTTTATCTATACAGCTTTGGAGCTGGCATAGAACTATAAAATTGGCAGTGAATGTATACAGAGGGCATTAATCCCCAAGCCCCACTCCACTGATGCCAGACCATGCACCATAATTGTAATTTTTACCAATTGGGCCATTAAGGAACATACAGAATACTGTACACTGTTTGGAGACAAAAGACTGTTTATTGTGGTTCAAATCTCATTTTCTTTCACAATGATTACTCTGTAGTGGTAATGAAATGCTGCTAGGGGTATATTCCCTTTGCTCATGCCCTGCATAAGAAGCAGATTCAATTTAGTATCCCTTATCCTACTTTATTAGTGGCCCAGCTCCTAGAGCTACAGGGCACCTACTGTACCAGTTTTCCTCAAACACTTTACAAGATCTACAGGGAGAGTACATAGCCTCAGGAGGCCAGGAGCAAGCTTCATGACAGGAATCCTCCTCAAGATGGTAAAAGGCAGGCCAGAGAAGGACCTTCAAGCAGTATACCCTCAACACTATTTTGAAAATAGTACAAAAACTCATAGATATAAGGAATAATATTATCAGTTCTGCAACTTGAACTTGAACTAGCTGTTGCTCAGGTCAGCTTATTTTCTTTCTCTACTGGGCACTGGTGAGAGTAAAGGGGGTCAGGGGTGGGTGGTGGAGATGCCTCTTAGTTCCCCTACTCACTCAACTTTTCCCACCTCAAGCTTATTAACACTCTGCTTTTATTTAGACTGTTGGGACTTTAATTCTCTGACAGACAGAAGTGCATATATTTTAGGATTCATCCCACTGGCTACATAGCAGTGTGGGACTACCTAAGGAGGGGGACCACATGGTTACTAGGTGAGGTATGCCATCAGAATCTCTATTGTGGCCTACCTCCACCTTATAACTAGCCACCCACACTGCTTCTCATAAGCACTAGCATGTCCTGGTGACAGCCACTGCGAGTGGCACAGTGGGACAGATTGAGTTGGAGGGGTGCTTTCACTTCATATCACTGTGCTTAATAGCACTTTTTTATCAGGTTAATCATGCTAATTTAAGGCTGGGGGGCTATGGGGACTTCTGTGACCTGATCTCTCTCCCCTTCTGAGGCCTCTAGCAATATTGATTGCATTGCCACTCCTGATCCCATCTCAAGGGCCCTGTCAGACCCTCATGGACACAAATGGAAAATGCCCTGCCGAGCTTGTATGAGATCATAGACATTGCTGAATAGGAGGCAGACTCATAACTGGTTTGGACATTGGACACTAGAACAGGGAGTTATGTGCATAACTCACTGGGAAGACTTTGAGGATTAAAAATGAATATTACAGTCACGATGGTCCACATTTAAAAAAAAATTAGGCAGTCATAAGTTAGGTCTCAGACTGAGAGAAGTAATTGCAAAACATTTAAACTAAATAACAGGGGAGAGGTAATAAAATGCATATGCTGCCAGAAGAAGGTACCACAAATCTCAATACAAGTAGGGGCAGTAATAGGCAGAATGAATTAAAAGTAATAACATTAAATGTCATAATATTGAACACCTCAAAAAATCTGAGTTAGAACTATTATTGGTTAAAGAAAACATTGATATTTGCACCATTAACAAGACATGGTGGGATAAGCATATTATGTGGACCCAAAATATAAAGGGATGTAAAACTAATTATAAAGATAGATTTGATAAGAAGGGAGGTGGAGTTGCATTATGTATAAAAGATACAATTGAAAGATCAGAGCATATCCTGGATAATAAAGATGCATATCTAGAATCTACATGGGTAACAGTGACAATAAAAAATAGTATAAAACCTTATGTGGGTAATGTTTATAGACCTCTATCCATTTCTGTGAATGATGATTCCATTATAAACAAAGAGATACAACACATGTCAAACAAAGACAGCAGAATCATTCTAGGTGATTTTAACTATCTAGAAATAAATTGGAAATTGATGACAATGAGGACACATGCAGATAAACAATTTCTAAGTGTCCTAGCTGAGTCAGGTTTACAACAAATGATACAACAACCTACAAGGGGAGAGAACACACTGTGTCTCTTGATTACCAGCATCCCGGAAATAGTGAATAATATAAAAACAAGAGAAACCCTAGGGAACAGTGACCACAATATTATAGATTTGTGGTCAAAACAGTTGTGAAAAGGGACTTTTCAAAAACTATAAGAAAAAATTGTAATAGGTTAATTTTTCAAAAATAAAAACACTTTTAAGCTGGAGGGAGTGGAATAGTTCCTTTGTAAACAAAGATGTAGAGAGAATATGTAATACAATAAAAAACAAATTATTATCCTCAGAAAATGAACTTGTACCAGATAGATGCATGTATATTAAGAAAGGGAAAATACCTATGTGGTGAACTCAGAAGGTGCTCAATCAATGTAAAAAGAAAAAAGGGCATATAGTGAAATGAAAAAAATGCTAACCAGGAAACAGTAGCAAACTACAAAGCAGAACTTAAAAGTTGAAACATCTATTCAGAAATGAAAGGAACTGAACTAAACATTAAAAAGGAAAATGACAATGGGAACATCTTCTATTGTTACATTATTACACTTAAAGGAACAGAAAATTCCATCAGCCCAATAAAAGTAGGAAATTAGGAACCATACAGTAATAGCCAACACATGTAATAACAATTTCTGTAGTGTGTTTAATACTGGAGCAAACATAGAGAAAACTACAGAAAAGGGATAGAGTCTGAACATATGTTTTGTTTTGCAAAGGATGTCATAAACCTCTTAGACAAATTGAAAACCAACAAATCCTCAGACCCAGATAATTTCCACCCAAGGTTTTTAAAGAAAAGAAAAGAATACATTGCAGCACCCCTAGCTCTATACAATGAATCCTTCAGTACTGGGATGGTTCCGGCCAAATGGGTAACAGCAACTGTCAGGCCAATATTTCAATTAGCATTTCTTGATGCCAGATGTTTGCTTGCTGATATTACTGTAGTATTGGATGTGCAGGAGTTAGACAGATGCAGAATAGGAATGGCAGTGAAGTACTGAACTCATGCCAACCCAACCTCCACCCTGCAGAGATGGACAGGCATTTGAGTATGCCTTTGGGTTGTTGCCCATAATGCTCATGACATTTCATCTCACCTCATCCTGCAGACACTGACAAGTGTTGAGGTGTGCCTTGGGGTGTTCAGCTTTACAGTCACCCCATTTCATAAGGACATATGCTGAAATGGGTACAGTATAGGAGAATGAGGTGAACATTGGGTCTGAAAAGTCCAAGGCACACCACGATGCCTGTCACTGGCTTCAGGGTGGGGTGGGTGGGGGTGGATTGGCATGAGTTTTACAGCTGGTAATCCAAAGGCATACCCCTGAAGCCTATCAGTCTGTACAGGGTGGGACATTAGAGTTATAAACCCTAACACCCCAGGCATTTGTTGGTATTTGCACTACAAACTTTCAACATGGCCTTTTTGTGACCCCCCACATGAAAGCATTTAGGACCTCTGCTCATGAAGAGTGGCACTGTGATTTTGTTAATCTGTCCCGAACATTGATTTCGCACAGTGACCACGCCATTCTGCACTATATGTGCAAAAACACAGTTCAGGCAGGACATGAAAAATGACAGCTGTACCATTCATAGGGAGGTGTGAAGAGATGGCAATGCTGAAAAATCTGGAGTGAAAATATAAAAAATGCTCAAACTTACAAGCGTACATGGAAACTGTGCAATGCACACTCATAACACAGTCATTTAGTGGAATTATTTCACCAAATTTTCAACATAGGCATTTTGTGACATCTCTCATGAACAGTGTCACTATGATTTTCTTAATCTGTCCCAAAGATTGATTTCCCATAGCGACCATGCCATTGTGTGCCAGATGTGTGGAAACACATTTCAAGCAGGATGTGAAAAATGACAGCTGTAGTGTTCATAAGGAGGTGTATAAAATTGACAGTGCTGAAAATCTTGAGTGAAAATATAAAAAATTCTTGAAGTTATGAGTGTGAGTGGAAACTGCGCAATGCACGCTCATAACATAGTCATTTTATGAACTTTTGTCACCAAATTTTCAACATAGGCATTTTGGGACCTCCACTCATGAACAGTATCACTGTTATTTTCTTAATCTGTCCCAAACACTGATTTCCCTCAGTGACCATGGTATTGTGCACTGGAAGTGCGTAAACACATTTCAGCCAGGATGTGAAAAACAACAGCTGTACTGTTCATAAGGAGGTGTGAAAAAATGCCAATGCTTAAAATCTGGAGTGAAAATATTACAAATTTGTGAAGTTATGAGTGTGCATGGACACTACACACCACACACTCATAACACAGTCATTTTTTGGAATTTGTTCACCAAATGGGCAACAAAAGCTTTTTGGGAGCCCACCTCATGAACAGTGACACTGTCATTTTGTTAATCAGTCCCAAAAGGCTATTCCATGCAGTGACCACAAAATCACCTTTCAGGACTGAATAACCAGATGACAGTCACTGAATCCATGTGATGGGGTCCCAAGAACCCCATGTTGAAAATTTGTTGCCAAAATTCATAAAATTGGCTGAGATATCCACCTAAGTTGAACCCCTCCCATTTATGCCATTATGCAGCTTACCAACATTTCTTCAGTTTGTAGTCAGCTTTGAAGAGTGCAGACATGTTTCCACTCCACAGAAGATCATTGTGCTGGAGGTAGGTATGGATGAGAGGTGTGTGGGGAGGTCAGGTGCAAAAAGGGTGGGTCCGGGTTGGGGGACACCAGAGATAACAAGGGACAGTTTTCTGTTTTTAAAATTTTTTTTTAAAAAATAAACACCTTGCAGGACATTTTTTCTATTACAGGGAGAATAGACACACTGAGGTGAGCTCCCAGCATTCCACCTGGGTATTTATTGGGGTGGCTGTAGCTGACAGGAATTGGACACCCTGTCAGAACATACAGAGTGTTTGGGGGGCACATGAGTCAATGGGGATTGGGCAACCCCCTTAGCACACAACAAATGGGGGGGGACATTATGCCGATGGCGATTGGGCTACCCCATCGGAAAGTGAACTTGGGAGGGGGCATGCCAACAGGGAGATTGGGCACCTCCATCAGCTTTCATGGGGACTGTGAGAGGTGGATGGTGATAGATGCCATGTTTATTTAAAACAAATGAGCGGCACATTATGCCGATGGGGATTGGGCTACCACATTGGCAAATGAACTGGGGAGAGGGCATGCTGACAGGGGATTGGGCACCCCCATCGGCTTTCATGGGGACTATGAGAGGTGGCCAGTGGCAGCCACTGCCATGTTTATTGAAATGGGACACCAGACAAGGCAATCTATGATTTGCCATTGGAATCAGGGACCACCCCAGCAGCAAAACAACTGATTGTTAAATGACAGGGCACTCCCTGATTGCAGCAGTGAGTTTCTTTCAAGTTGGTGGCATGCTACAATACTGCTGGCATCAACAGCGTGGTCCTCTATTGGTACCACAGAGACCAGCCCCAAAATGGACTGCTGGCATTGACCACAATACTGCAGCACCTCCACAACTCACTACTACAGCAAGCTGCCACAATATGTTTCTTGCACATGCATGCAAGCAAACATAAAAAGCGGCGAGATCTGATGTAGCAAATTATTGACCTATCAGCTTGATATCAGTGCCATGTAAAGTGATGGAAACTTTGATAAAATTTAAGTTAGAGGGAATATTAACTACTACTGGTTTCCAAGACCCCAAACAACATGGCTTCAGAAAAAAAAGAGCATGCATTACTAATCAGCTGTGCTTCTATGAAAGAGTTAACAAATACATTTCTAAACATTTTCCAGTAGACGTGGTTTATTTAGATTTCCAAAATGCCTTGGATAATGTCCCACATTATGTTCTGTTACAAAAACTGTAGACTCTACAAAATGAGGTGAAGTGGAAAAATAATTGGTTGGTTGGTTGATAGGAAGCAGAGGGTTAGATTGAAGGGTGTTCACTCAGAAGAGGGGGACATTACCAGTGGGGTACCCCAGGGCTCTGTCCTGTGCTCAATCTTATTTTCATTATCTATCAGTGACGTTGACATTGACATCAATGGATGGATAGTGAAGATTGTTGATGATACTAAGTTTGTGGGCCCAGTTAAAAAGGAAATGGATATGAAAAACCTTATTAGAAATTTGGAAAAAGTTGAGATATGGGCAAAATAAAATAATATGATGTTCAATATAAAAAAATGTTCAATACTCCACTTGGGAAGAAACAGCTCCAAACAAGAATACTTTCTGAATACCAAAATAATTGAAAAAGTAACTAACAAAAAGATTTTAGTAAAATTATAGATGAGGATCTTGACTTTTGAAAACATTATACTAAACTTGTCCAGAGAACAAATTATCTAGTAAATAGTATCAAAGGAGCCATTATCTGCCTTCAGATTGTATACTGCCTCTTTATAGGGCATATGTAAGGCCACATATGGACTACAGAAATCAGCTGTGGAGTCCATACCCATGGAAGGATCTGGTAGGACAGGAGAGAGTGCAGCAAAGGGCCACAGAAATGATTTACAGATTAAAGGATAACTCATATGAGGACAGACTTATACATCCGGGTCTATACAGTCTTGAGAACAGGCATATAAGAGGGGACTTTCTAATGATGTACAGAATTGTTGGTGATACAGAACTATTGACAGAGATGGGCCAGGAATTGCATAGTGAACCAATGGTGCTTAGATCTCATAAATATTAGATCAAACTTGACCAATGTAAAAATAATAAAAGTTTAAACACCTTTTCCCAAAGAGTAGGCAGAATGTGGAATGCACTGCCAACTGAAATAGTTCAGAGTGGTAATACAGATATATTTAAAAACAAATTAGATAATTACCTGTTCTGTAGTGAAAAAATGTGACTGCTTATGCAGGTAGACAGACTAGATGGGTAAAATCGCCTTCTTCTATTTATGCACCAGTATTATAACCAGAATGATTCCTACTGACTGAAGCTCTTTTATTAACTAATAAAATACAGGGGACCTTGCAATGATTCTATGATGCAGTTACCTCCCCAGGAACTTAACTGCCCTGGTATGGAGTACAGGGTCCCTTACGAAAGGGCAGCTGACCTTCACTGGAAACATTGACAGTCACCTCCAAAACGGGGGGCTACTTATCGATTGGAATTTTGTTATTCCATTCCTCTGCAGAGACAGTATATATGAACTGTCCTTAATTGCACCTACTGTGTTAGTATTCTCTTTGCTTACCGATCAGCTTCCCACAGATTTATTAGGCAAGTTCTTCTATTTATAACAGCGGTTTCATGTTACAGATTACTGTTAATTTATAGCTACTTATTAAAGGTGCTTGGTAACCACACAATCTTTAATGCAATAAGGTCCAATGGTGCCTTCCTAGTTAACCCAGCAATAAGATAGGTCACCCCTTTGGGGAATAATTCCCAAGAAGGTGACCACTTCTACACTGCTTGTTGTGAACCTTCAACCTGACACTCTGCACTTCAAAACAGCAGGGGGATAGCAGAGTGCAGCTCCTTCATGATATCTTTCTCTGTCATGCCACATTACTGCATTCTGTTTCTACTTCTCTATTCCCGGGACCTCTCTTGCCCTGCAGAGGCCCAAACCACACAAGGGGCTGATCAGACTGCCAGGTGGTTAAGAGTGTCATTACACTAACCTAGCTACACATTGTGGGTCACAATACCCACTCCTCCTTTGGAAGTTGCACCCACAGTCCTAAGTGGCTTACAGCATTCAGAAAAAGCAAAGGTTTGCAAGTTGACCCCAGTTGGCTCTTTTCCTTTTCAAAAGTTTACATTGTTGGTTATTGTTATAGTCCTGGGTAGTATATTGGCCCTATAAGGAACACTAAACCTTGCATAAGACATTATAGACATTATATACAGTACAGTACAGGTTAATGGTTAAAGCTGTGAGGTGGGCACCTCCTCTGGACACCCCAAAAACTGCTGTTGGGCCAGGGGACTTGGGACTGTCAGCACACTACAAGGCATGTTAATGTCTTCACAACTGACCATTAATATGGTCATGCATAATGTTAATAGGTTTGGTAACCCAATGGAAAGCTCAAAAGTGATTGCACATCTTAAAACAAGGAAACCTCATCTTACACTGCTACAGGAAACCCACATGTTGGCAGGGGAACATGCCAAATTAAATATGGCATTGAACATGTAGTATCCTCCTCATATTAAGAGTCATGGATGGGGTCAGCCATACTAATCCTAATTAATTTATTGTTTTGGTTATAGAAATCCTATGCTGACAAAGACAGTTGTCTAGTGCCAGCAGTGGGCACTATTTAGGGGAACCAGTGTACCACTAGAAGTGTCTACATCCCTTCAGATTCTTCTACCAGGCAGTACATATTCAACCAAATCATAGAATTCCACAAAGGTCCACTGATCCAGTATGGAGACTTCAATTTGCTCATGGACTTGAGTAAGGATAGCTCCAACACCATCCCTCCAGCTCTACTACATGCCAGAAACATGGTCATAGACTCACAGACTCACAAAAGAGCTGGGACTCATTGACATGTGACAACACTTTAGCCTACACCTCCAATCCTACATGTTTTACTCGGGGTGTATACTACCACCACTCCTCCCTGGACTATTTTTGGCTACCTTAGGACATATTGGATGAGTACAAAACATAGAAATTTATGTTTACTCTCAGGCCATGTCCCACTGTTTCTGCACCTTAGTGTAACCCTTGATAAAAATCATTAGACAGTGGAGGTTTAATTCAATTCTACTATGAGACCCAAACTATAAAAAATGAATGATGGCATGGATCCCCCAGATAATGCAAGGTAACACAGGTATAGGGACATTGCACTCTGCACAATGGGACACCCTCAAAATAGTACTGAGAGGAGAAATTACTATGCTACCTGGGCCAAGAAGAAAAGAGAACAGAAATAGATGCAACTTCTAAACACTCAATTTTAAAATCCAGAAATTTGGTGCAAGGTGACTGCACAAAAAGGATTTGACACAAGTGGCACCTTGTTCCAAAGTTTATGGCAATCCCAATTTTTGAATGCAGGCTGTGTCAAAATCGGAATGCTATGCAGCTAAGGCACCCTATGCCACCCTTGCAGTAGAAGTGCTGATTCACTGCGTTGCAAGGTGGCTTGCACCAAAGTAGGGCTGCAGCATCCCATTATTTGGGATTTTAGAAGCCCCACCATGGTCACAAGAAGGGGCTCACTTTAGACCAGCAATGACCTGGTTTAAGGGCCACTGCCTTGGAGGAAGGCAATTGGGGTGGGCTGCAAGGTCAGGACCAGGGGCAGAGAGAACAGTGGGCATGCCATAGGTACCCATCAGAGGTGCCATGCCTACAGTGACAGAGGTGATTAGCCTGGGTACATGGGGGCTTGAACCAATGGACCCTGTCCAGGACCCCAAGTGACAACAGCCCTGGCACCTACCCCAGAGGTAACACAGTCCCTGACAGTGTAGTTTGGCATTAGCCTGTCTCCATGTAGTGGGCCATGTAGGAGGGGAATGCCGAGGTTCCTTGGAAACATTCCTGACCACTGACTACACCCCATAACCTGCAGTCACTCCTACTCACTGCAAGTAGGGCACTGTGGCACATCAGAGGCATGTGCCAGGGCTGTTCCTACCTGGGGTCTGGGACAGGATCCATCAGTGTTGATCCCTATGCACAAGCCAATCAGCTCGGTCTCAGTGGGCATGTCACCTCCTCTGGCACCGCCTCTGAATTCTACCACTTCTGCCATTCTCACATTGTCTTCAATGGCACCCCCACTGGTCCCTTTTCCCTGGCCCCAGCCTTGCAGGCATATGCTACTCCCCCCCACTTTCACGGCTCCAATAAGATAGCGCTGGATGGAGGTGATGGAACCATCTGTCAAACCCCTCGGGGTGACAAATTTTGGTGCAACCCTACAGCTGTGGTACCTCTTGGAACTTTAGCGTATGGACTCTGATTTTCCTAGAATATGGCGCAGGGTCCCTGATGCACCTGGAGTTTGCTGCAGCTGTGGATCAGTGCACCTTGCACCAATCCAGCCAGCTTTAGAAAATCAAGCCCATGATCTTTTTTGCAGACAACTTACATGGAAGGTGACACCTCAGTGACCCTGCAGATTAAAAGAGTGAAAACCCATCTTTAAAACCTATTACAATACAAGACAGAACAGGGCCTATTATATCTGAAACAATGGTATTATAAAGGAGACGCAAAACACCTAGGGCTAACTATTGACCTTTAAGCCCCACGTTGACCTGGTAACAAAGCCTAGCCACGTCAAACTTGGCACCATGTATAGGCTAAAAAAACAACTTATCCCAGAGGCTAGATGAGCAATAGCCTCCAGTGTCCTCCTACCCATATTAACTTATGCTGCCCCAGTAATCCAGGGCATGGCAAAGGGTGAGGTTAGCAGGCTTCAGATCCTGTATAACAAGGTGGGGAGGTTTGCGACAATGTGTCAACCAAGAAGCCACCCTTGCATCTCACTAGCCCAGCTGCAATGGCCTTCCTTTGAGGCTCATCTACAGTATCCCCTGCTCTGCCTTGCATGCAAATTACAGAGCCTGCTGGCCCCACCAAGCCTAACAGGAATAATCATGCCTAAGCCTAATCCTAGAATGCTCAAGACCTCAGGTCAGCCCCTACTGGCAATCCCAAGAATCAAGACTCACAAGGGAAGCAATTCCTTCACTCTCACAGCCCCTAAACTGTGGAACACTCTCCCACCACTAGAACAGGAAGCTCCCTCTCTACCAAACTCTCTCACTAGTCTTAAGTCCCATTTGATAGTGGCACGCTCATGTCATTGTGAGGGTATAGGATAATCACCCCTGTTCCTAATCACAACACCCATCCCCCCTCTCTTCTCACCTAAACTGACATTAAATCATGCCTTAATTCTTTCATGTTTTGCACTTATGGTCTACAGTTTGAATTATTGCCTGTACTGTTATCCTCATTATCTTGTCTACTTCTTGTAACCCTGTATCACCTGACTGTATGTATGGTATTGCTACTGTATCACCTGATTGTATGTACTGTATTGTTTCTGCTCCCAGGAGTCGCCCCTGAAAAAGGGACCTTCAGGGCCCAGTGGGCCAACCCGGTCATCAAAATTAAATAAATAAATAAATAAATAAATAAAATACTCACCTTCTGCCCTAGGGAGATTAAATATTTTCCACAGTGAAACAGATCATGTACCCTATTACAGGGCAATATCTCTCACATACAGCAGATATTTTGGAAAGTTTTCAACTGTTCTACCAATCTCTATATCTGCCCTTGTCTACAGCTATCCTTTCTTTATCTTCTATCTCTACCTCCTCTCCCCACCACCTCCATAGTGCCCTTGCCCCAGCCAACATAACCACCCTGTTATATTCATTTTTCCCACCCCTTCACCTTATTGTCTGCCCCCTTCTACCTTAATCCTACCATCCTCTGTCCTCCTCTTCCCTCTGACCTTATCCCACCCCGCCTGTGCCACTATCTTTACTTTCCTTGCTGGCCTTGTAATTTCTACTTCCCTCATGAGGTACTATCTTGTTACCCAAAGCTAACCATTTATTAAATTCCTAGCTTTAGTGCGCATATGTATGTGTGATGTAAATATTATTGTTCTCTTTTCATCTCATGGATTATTTGTGTGTTTAGTGCATATTACTTTGTATATGCTTGTGTAATGTCTCTGTTGTTAATCAGGACCTCCTTGTAAATGAGACTGCTCAATAGAGTTTTTTCCTGCCAATAAACTTGAACTTGAACTATATACCCAGGGATAGAACCCCCCTAAATACTGTAGATATCAAAATTTCCTACTGCCAGCTTGCACGAAGCATAGAACCAGTCTCACTAGTGACAAAGGGTTGAGTTCAGACCAAGGAATTCATAGACTGTATCAAGTGGACCCATAAAAAAACACTATTCACCTATCATTTTTTGATATCCATTCATACAAAGCTTGCAGGAAGACAATAAGGTTTTTAAAGCTCAAGTTTAATTTTTGATAAATCAAATGATAGCTCTAGGGTCTATTTGTGTATCATTTTACTGTATGCTTGATATTTTAAGTTCATATTTATGTTCTTTTACTTACAGGATACTCTCATTTTTCTTTTTTATTTGATCATTTTTATGATTGTTAAAATGTGCATATTTAACCTCAAATGTATTAACATATAAATATACGAGTATCCAATTACATGAATAATCATTACCCACCAACTTTCTTATAAACTCAACATTTACTTGATATCACTCTCTGCTAACTGGCTTTGGGGCCGCATGCTACAAAGATGCATTTCTTAAATCTTATGCTTAGAACGAGTTGTTTTTTTTTTTTACGCATTTTTCACTAAGTGTCGAAGAACCTTGCTAGCCATATCTTTGAGTTGATTAAGATCAAACAAAGCTCAGACTCATATAGAAGGAGGACTCCAACAAGCAAGAAAGGCATCTTGACCACACATTCTGAATTTCTTGCAAATCCATTAAATGGTTGCAAATTTATTAATGTGCAAAATTTGGGGTTTAACATTAAATTGCCTATTCAACACTAACTATAGGGGTGCGACCGCGCCCCTATAATATGGCAGAGATTGGAGATTACCTGGGTCTATGTGATAATGGTGAATGCCTAATGGCGATCACTGTTATCCCTCAGTCAGAGTGTCGAACACATTTTTCAGCACTCTGACAACCACGGCAAAACAAAACAATGGCAGCAGGACAGAATTTTACTGCTTTCTGTGGGGGGGGGGCTGTGCTGCCCGACACCACCCCTTGCGGGGGGCTTCACCCCCTGCACCCCCTCTACTTAAGGATTCTCAACTCCAGGAGGGTGCATGTTGAGGGGATGAAAGCAGTAATAAAAAAAAGCTTTGGGCTGGGCACAATAAAAAAATCGCACCAGTGCCCGGACCCAAACCCAGTACCTCAGCCACCCCAGCCACTAGCCAATCCCTGATGCCATGACAGAACTCAACCAGCAACCACAGCGCCATCCCCTACAGCCTCTCCACCCCCTCCCAGCCCACGGTCACCGTGCTTGCTTCCCCACGCGCGCATACGTATAGCGACATCCTGTCGCCTTGTTCGCCCTCCTTCTCATCTGGTCACCCTATCTTTCCATCGCCATGAGTGAATTGCCCTGGGAAGGAGTTGCCGTAATGGATGGTGCCCTTCCTCATGAGCCCACTTCATGGGTTACCAGATTACCTGTATGTAGGGGTCAAGGATAGATGGCATTGTGATTAGAGGATAAAAATTGGGGGATGTAGTATTAAGGTATGCAAACAGGGCTCATTTCAAAACACCAGGAGTGCTGACTCCCTTAATATATCTGGAGAGGGCATTCCACATGGTATGAGTTAAAAGCATTCATTCCAATGACTTTGCATACTTTGGGTATGTGAAACAGGTCCCTATTTTGTGCCCTGATTGCACAGATTTGGGAAGACCTGCTCAGGAGGTTACTGAGGTAAGCTGGGTACTGCCCATGGAAGCCTTTATATATTGTGGTTGTGCACTTGAGGTGACTTATCCGGAAACTGGGGGCTGATATCGTCATACATTAAAAAATAATGTGTTATTTTGCCAAAAACTCAATGCAAATCTATAGATGCTGTTGAATGCCTCTATAATTTTGCTCAATCAAATGACGTGAATTTTACTGCTATTCTTTAGGGCTGCCAGTGGTGATTCATTAAATAAAAGCTTCATGGTGGATGGAGAAAGACAGTGATGGGCTTGATAGAGTGCACCAGGTTTTTGTTGTGTAAGTCCAACTACATTTGCATTGCATTCCTAGTTGCTTAGTTTCTCATGAAGCAATAGGCCATAGTGATTGAAGGTCTGCATAGATCTGAGTGTGGTGACAAGAGTGAGATCATACAGTATTAGCAAGGTGTGGGGTGAGTATGTGCCTCCATGGAAAGCCATGACATTATTGGGGGGGGGGGGGCATTTTGCATAGCTGATTTCTGCTAAAGCTAACTGTCAATTTTTTAGTTTAACTTTTATGTTGCATAAAACCCTTTATGCATGTGCCTATTTTCAAAGCATTTATAGTCACATTCACTCATTAAGAAATATACAAACATACATTAGTAGACACAGGTAACAATAATGTGCACATAGCTTTGGATTTTTTAAACATTGCATGACAATTAATGTATAAATGATACATTGTCAAATTACAACAGATGCTCAATGGTAGCAATTACATGTCCCAGGAGGAGTGAGCATGAACAACAGTTGAGATTTAAATGACTCGTGAGAGTGTCAGTCTCTTAAAGTGCTTGTCAGTTTGCTCCAATGTTTTGCAAAATAAAAGGAGAACCACTTTTGTCTGAGCATGGTTCTGCTAAGAAGATGCAATGGAGTGCGGCATGCCATGCTCCTGGTGCCATATTTATTGTCCACATAACAGATCATAGAATGTAGACCCAGGACAGCAGGCCTCATAGCGCTTTATGGCCAAAGACCAAAGTGTGATAGAGCACCTTCAAGCTGAGGTCTAAACAATTTAATCTGCTATACAGGACACAGGTGTGGTATCATTTTTAAGGAGTAGTGCAAGGGGCAGGCCCTATTACGCAGGTCCCTAATCCAAGACAGTACACTATCATTTGCTGAGCCATAAACAGCACCATAGTCAGTAATGCTCATGATAAAGCTCTGCACCTGTGGCTTCTTAATCTCAGGTAGGAGGTTGCCCTGTGCCTCTAGAGGAGTCCTAGTCTTGAATTAGCTGCCTTAACAAGGTAGTCCACATGCTCTGCGAATGATGGGGAAATGTCCAGGAAAATGCCTAGATACTTTAAAGTGTTCACTTGTTCAAGAGTGACCCCAGATGAACTGGAAATGCTTAAGTCAGCAGAGACATCAGGATTGTTATGATTATAAAACAGCATGCATTTGGTTTTCCTCCCATTCATTTCAAGCAGGTTTAAACTGAACCATTCCTGGATGGAGGTAAAATAATTCTGCAGCCTCCACCTCAAACGATACATGCTGTTGCCACCTGAAAAAATGACAGTGCTGTCTACCTATAGAATTAGATTGATAAATTTATATGCCATGGGTAGGCTGTTGATGAATCATATGAATAGCAGAGCCCCATGAATGGACCATTGAAGGACCTCTGCATTGACTGACCTGTCATCGGATAGCGCATTCTGGCATTTTACAGTTTGTCATCTATAGGACAAGAAGTCCCTAAACCAACAAACTGTGTCATCAGAGTGGCCCAGTTAGAGTAGCTTCTGGCAGAAGAGGGCATGGTTGACAAGATCAAATGCCTTAGTGAGATCTATGAATATAGATAGGGCCAGTTCCCTGTGGTCAACCGCACAATGTACTACATCTGTAAACTCCAAGAGTGCAATCATGGTGTTGAAGTTCTTCTTAAATCCATGCTGCTTTTTGGCCAGAAGTTCATGCTGGCTGGAGTTGTCTACAAGCTGGTAAGTCACAACCCTCTCAAGCATTTTGAAGGGGGTGGGATAGAGATTCAATGGTAATTGGCGGCAGGTTGGCATCCCCACTTTTAAACACAGGGACCACATAGGCCTTTCTCAAGATATCAGGCACTCGCTCAGTGGCCAGGAACAGATTAAAAATTTTCTGTAAGGGATCTGTGACTTCCCTAATGACATGCATCAGTAGCTTCATGTCAATGCTGTTGGGACCAATTCTAGTTTTAATTTTATCTTGGCAAGGTAGCCACATACTGTACATCAGACCAGGTTAGCCATTTAATTTTGAACCTAGGTCTGCTGTGCTCATAAGAGGGTCACAATCTGGGGCAGAGAGGATGCTTTGTACCAGTATATATGCTGATAGGTCACTAAATGTATTGTTAAAGATATCAGCAATATATTTGTCTACATTAATAGTGGCACCACCATGGCTCATGGAGTGTGGCAAGTATATTTTGGCATTCCCCAGGAGTTCAGAGTTGCTACTCCAGATGTTTTTAGGCTGGTTAAGTAGTTTTTTTTTTGGGGGGGGGGCTTTATAGTAAGCTGTCTTGGCTTCTCTGATATGAAAATTCACAGAGTTACATAACTTCTTGTACTTTTGCTGGTAGTCACTGCCACCCATATCTTTATATATTTTATTTTATTCTTTTTTTGGTAACTGTTTTCAGGAGCAACCAGGGAGCACTGGAGAGTTTAAGTGACTTGTTCAGAGTCACACAGTATGCAAGTGGAGGTTGTGGGAATCAAACCCAGATTTGCTGGATGTAGCAAGATGATTCACAGCCCATTACTCTAATGTCTAGGCTATACTGCCAGTATATGTCCCAGGGTCTGTCACATTCCCAGGTCAGTAACTTAATAGTTGGGGTGTACCTGGGTTGAGAGTTTCTCCTCCTAACTATGGGGTTGAATGGAGCAATATATCACAGACTGTTAAACTGGAGAATTAAGTACTTGAGGTCTACATTGACATCCTGCATTTTGGTTATAAAAGACCAGTAAATTTGTTGCAGAAGAGCTAGATAATATGGGAGCTTTCTGTTTTAGAAAACATGGGCATTGGAGGTAGAGGGTTAATTTTTATTAACCTTGGAAGACCATCTGTAGGTGACAGGGGAGTGGTCACTTGGGAAGTCAGGCAGGCCAGCACTAGAAATTATCTTGTCTGCATGGTTGACTAGGACCCAGTCTTGAAGAGCAGCCGTACCTGTTTTAAAATTTACCATGGTAGGTATGGTAACAACCTGGGTAAAGTTAACAATAGCTAATTTGTACTTGAAAGCCTTATTAGTATTTGCAAGCTAGTTACTATCAAAGTCATCTATCACAGTTGTCTCATGCTGAGGATTTATCCTAGAAAGTGCATTGCAGTAACAATGTAATCAAAATAATCTGGCACATACTGTATTCAGAGGGATTTAAGCAGCAATGAGGTTGAGGGTTTTTTCCCTTGAACCCCCAGCCTTAAATTAATTGCAATAAGCTCACAGCCAGAAGGTTTCAGACTAATGAGGAGTTTACAGGATTGGAAAAGGACTTAATGTATACCAGACATCTACCACCCTTTATTACAGCCTTGTCCTGTCTAAATATTTTGCTGCAAAGCAAAAAGTAATTTAAGAATTTACTAACACTCAATTGACATGTGTTTTGATGGAAGCCCTTCATGAACCAAGAATGAAATGGTGGTTTGCTTACCCATACTTCATCATCACCATTCCACGTCAAAGTCAAAATACCTCTACGACTAATCAGTCTTGTGTAGAGTCCATATTTCTGGATATGAATCATCTTATGATCAAAGGGAAGCTTTATTCTAGAAATAATAGAGAAAATATCAGTTAGAGTACCTAAGACTTACTAAACAAAGAGAAGTGTTCTGCATGGCTAAAGACTTATGGCCTAATCCACAAAAGTAAAATTGAACCACCAAAAGAGCAGAGAAGCTCCCATGACCATAATACCCCCTATATACACATGCAGGATGCTCTGTAACATCCACATTGCTGGGATCATACCACTCTGCACCCAGTATAGAGTAATCCATTTGTCTATGCAGATGCCCTTGTCAGGACCAGGCATGGGGTGGAGACCTGCATCCACATGCTACATGACAAAGTTGCTGCACCAGGAAGGGTGCAGTGCCCAGCAGCATTATGTGACCAAGATGGCTGCTGTAACAATAGCCTTCCATGGACATAAGCCATCCCTGGCCTTCAAAAGCTACTTCCAGGTAAAAAGCAGCCCATTCTCTGGTTGCCCCCCCCAGCTGGCATAGATGGCATGGGCAGTATGTTTAATTTGTTGAAAGCAGCCCATTCTCTGGTTGCCCCCCCAGCTGGCATAGATGGCATGGGGCAGTATGTTTAATTTGTTGAAAGCAGCCCATTCTCTGGTTGCCCCCCCCCCAGCTGGCATAGATGGCATGGGCAGTATGTTTAATTTGTTGATATTTATGATTTTGTTTTAATAAATCTGCATGTTGGATTATGACAGTCCTTGGAGAAATGCAACTACCAATCCCATGCTCTATGTGTAGCAGGGGATCCACTAGGGAGCTAGACTAGACAACCAATTGGACATCTACTGCCAAGCCCTGCTGTGCCCTCCATAACCCCCCTGCCCTCTTTGCAATGCTTTTCACACATGTAGTGGGGAATCTGGGGATTGAGGATTACACCACAGGTTCAGCATGAGTGTAGATCTCTGTGGCCATATTCGGCACTGTGCATGAATATTTTAAATGCCTATGCACTGCAGATCTGTAGCACGTTAGCAACCCTATGATTCAAAGCCACACATTGGGGGTCCTATGGGCCACACAGCATGAACCAATGGGGTGCACATCACCTTCTGTGCCTGAGCCCCTCACGGTTTGCACGGCAAATTCAGACGAGTTTCCAAGGGACATGCCTGCATTCCATGCCATTCACTGTGGCATGGAGTGCCAGGAGAGGGGGCAATGGCTATGCAGGCAGAGACCCTACCAGAGACAATGCACATCCCCCCTTGGACATCAATTACCAGGCTTGGAGGGACTGGAAACCTCCCATGATGCTTCCCAAGCCCTTGGGTCCAGCAAAGAGTGCTGGGGGCAGCCATTAGGGCAATCACCCCTTTTCGATGGCAATACCAGGACTCACAACAAACCACAATCCCTGCTCCATGTTGAGCAGGGAATCCAGCACAGGACCAGGTCAGGCATTCTATTGGGAATCTACAGATATACTCCAATCTGTCCCCTGCATAAAAGCACTCCAGGGGAAGGGAAAGGACCATGGACATGCACACTGCAGTGGTCATCAATCTAGAATGCCAGTCACCATGAGTATACAACTGCATGGGCTGAGTACTTGCCTATCAAGCATACCTGGACCCAAATGTTGCATATGCACTAATATGCGCATCTGGTATATGTCTAAATCTTTGTCAATCAGGCACTAATTGTATAGTAGTTAAAGTTTCCAGTTAAAACAACGTAAAATCATTCACAAATGTAACACACAGCTGAAACTTTTGAAGTGCATTAGATGCATTCATTATATTGCATAGTTAGGCAATGTTAAAAGTAATTTTATGTGCAGCAGGGAATATGGAACAGCCAAGTTGCAATGAAGTAAAAAGTAGATCTAATTCCATGTGTGCTGGCTGAACCACCACAGTAAGGATATGTTTTAAGACTAATATAAATTTTATTTTTGAAAAATGTTAAGAAAATAAAAGGACTAATGAGATGTTGAATAAACTAAGGCCCTGTACACACTAGACTTGTCAAAATGTTTTAAGTTCTTCAAAACATTTTAACAAAACAAAACACAGTTGGTGTCCACACTAAACATGGTTTGAAACCATGTTTAAAAACTGTGTTTAAAGGGACCTAGTCTTAAAAATGTTTTTTAACATGATTTCAAACTCCAGCATGGTTTACCTGTAGTGTGGTCAAGAGATCTATCCATGTTTCTCATGAAACAGCACTGATCTGTGCTGCAAACCATGCTGGTTTAAACCATTACAAGATTGCTATGTGAATAAGGTGGATTGCAGTAGCAAGACTGTGCTTAAACACGGTTATGAAGACTTCAAGCTGCAAGTGTGGATAGACATCCATGGTGAGTTTAAAACTATTTTCAAAAACGGTTTTAAACACGGACTGCCAGTGTGTACAGGGTCTATAGGCCTGGTGGTTAAGGTTCTTGTAGGTTCCAATAGTTACTGTGAGGCAGAATTGTCTGAAGATTATTTTGGTTATAAAATTTACTTTTTGTGTATGCAGTCTATTTCAAGAAATTTAGTCAACTGCCATATTATTATTTTAGCAGGCATACAAAACTAAAATTAAATGCAGAATGTTAACTTTTATTATTCAGAGGTGGATTTAATTATCATGCAGTATAAGAGGTAAACAATACCAACCACATATGATAAGGGTGTGATTCTATCCAGGGATTCTGGAAACATTTATTGTGACTGCCATTCACGATTGATGACCACTGCAGTGTGCCAGTCCAAGGCCCCCCCCAAGTATGTCAGTGTCAGTGGGTCAGCAGGTGGGACACCCACCTCTGAGGCTGGGAGATCAGCAGGCTGTGGGTTCTATCCCCACACCAGGCAATTGGGTTAATATCCCAATACTGACACTGCAGTGCAGTACAAAGGGGGTGCTTCACTCCTGAGGTGTTGTCTTTCAGATGAGATATCAAACCGAAGTCCCATCTGCCTGTTCTGGCGGTAGTTCAGGCAGATGTTAGAGATCCCATTGCACTTCTCGTAAAGAGCAGGGGAATTTTTATTGTCAAGAAAAAAAACATAACAGCTCAAAATGTAAAAAGAAAATGACATAGTTATACAAATCAAGCAAGAGTAAAGAAAAAATTAAAAAAGGCTAGGAACAGAAACAGTAATAATAATGTTTTTTTAAAAAAATACAACAGTAAAGGAATGAAAATAAAAAAGAGAAACCAAAGAAATCCATGAAACCATCATGTGTACTAATAGTAGAGCATCCCCCTCCCCACCTGTTGTCACTGAAACTGGTTCTACAAGGTCATATTTTATGACAGGTGAATCTAAAACCCTCCCTTCTCTCTCTATATCACTTAGACTATGTTAGTTAAATTCCTATATAAAGGCCTAACTTTGTCTGGTGAAAATGTATGTGTATCTTTTTCTTTCACTTTAGTTAATTCAGTTGCTGTTTGAGAGATAATAATGGTATTGGAAATTTTTGTCTGTTGCACCAGATATTGACATCTGGATTGCCATAAATAATACTGAATTAATGCAAAGATAACATGCAGAGTGCTTTTGTGATATTGTTTCCAAATTCTAGATTAATCTCCCAAAACCAATGTATTATAAGAAATCCTGGTCAAAAAATGCCAATTCCATTTCAGCGTCAAATCTGCCCAAAACTGTATACTGTGTGGGCAGGTAAGGAAAAAGTGTGTCAACGTTTCCTCTGCAGTGACACAGGAATATCTAGGATGATACCTGTCTTGAACTGATGTATGCTTCTTATTGCCCCAACTCCTAATTTACCCTGAGCACATAGCCAGACAAGATCAAAAAACTGTACCAGAATCCTAGTATCATTCAATTTTGCCGAAGCAAAAGGCATTTTAGTGGGTGTACATTCTGGGAAAACTAGGATTACTTTATATGCATCACACACCACATGAGTGTATAGCTGTTTCCTATCCAATGTCATTAATAAATGTCTATTTTCCACTGATGCAGTTTTTTAAGTGTAGACATGGCATACATAGGAATCTTATACTGAGACAATAGTTTAGGTGGGAGATGGTCCCATTTTAACATATAAGTCTGTAGGGATTGTTGCATCCATTGTTGCCAAAGAAGGGGTGCTGTCTCCCACCCTGTCTTATACAGTTATATACAAAAAAAGGAATGATAAAACACTATTGGGTTAATCATGTTTAAACCTCCTTTTTTTAAGCAGTAAATATCACTTTTAACCAGATTTAATTGGCTTCCCTGGAGCATTTGAAAAAAATAACTAAAAAGTCTTGTTTCAATATTTACCAGGAGTGCATAAATATAACTTAAACACGTAAATATGGGTTAGAAAATTGATTTAATAATGAATATTCTTTTCTTTTTTCCCAATCTCCAGGATTTCTATACCCTAACCTTTTTGTCACAAATATCCAGCTGTTTTTCCCCAGTTTAGTGCAGCTACATCTCCTTTCCCAAACCAAATACCAAAGATTTTCTGTGGAGATTCAGTAACAGGGATACCTGCTATGTTAGTAGGGCCCAATGTGATGTTGTCTAAGGGAAGCATTGTACATTTCTCAATATTAAGTTTGGAGCCAGAAATGGTAGAGAAAGTAGTGAACATCTGAATTGCTTTTTCTCTAGATGCTACATCCTGGACTAAAACACACATATCATCAGCATAAACTATTATTTTTACCGAGCATAATGCTGGACTTGGTGCTAACCCAATAATCTGATTATCCCATTGTATTTGTCTAATAATGGGTCTAATGCAAAAGTATATAATAAGGGGCTCAGTGGACACCCTTATCTGATCCCTCTTTGTAGTACCAGACTCTCCCCCAAAATACCATTAACTGAAGGAATTATGCTGGCTTTAGCATATTATTTAGAGATCCATCCTACCAGTGGCTTAGAAACCCCATACATGTTCAAAACTTGAAATAAATAATGATGTTCTACTCTATCAAAGACTTTGGATTGATCTAATTCTAGTATATAGCCCTTAAATTATGTTTGATTACTTGTTTCAAACAATTCTTTTAATAGATAAAGGTTATGTTATATGTTCATATTTGGTATTGCACATGTCTGAACTGGATCAATTAGAAATTCTGCTAGTTTTTGTAATCTATTATTCAAGATTTTTGCCAAAATTGTATAATCACTATTTAAGATACTAATCAGCCTCCAGCAGGAAAAATGTTGCTCCTCTCCTTTTTTAAAGATGAAACTGATGATGGTAGTTCCCAAATCCCCACATACCTGATCTGCTGTAAGTAGGAAGTTAAATACTGGTGTTAAAAGACTACTTATTTCTGAGACACATTTCTTGTAGAAATCATTTGATATTCCATCCAGGCCAGGGGAAGTACCTGATTTTAAAGATTTTATAACCTCACTGATTTCTTCAGACGTAATTGGTGCACCAATTGATGACTATCCTCCTGCCTTATGGAGGGTATCAGAGCTGTTAGAAATTATTTTATATCACCACCATTGGGTTATCAAAAAAAAACTGCCTTAAGGGTCTGTTGAACTATGGACAACATCCCTAATTCAGAGGTCATTACCTTCCCTTCCTTTGAATATAGTTCTGTCATAAGAGTGTTTGCAGGCCATGTAAGGGTCTGATGCAGGTTGCTTTAGTGTTCCAAACCTCATTTCCATGTCAAGAGATTTCGCTATATCATATTGATTTATTTTCATTTGTTTTTTTTTTTATTTCTGTTAATTGAGATTTATATTTTACTATGTCCTTCAAAGGAAATTACATTAATTTATAAAGCTGGTTTCTATACTCCAAATATTGTAAATAATTAACATTTGCTAGCTCTCGCCCAAAAGAAATAAAAAGATGCTTTAAATCATGTTTAGTGTCCACCCACCAATCCCATTGATTGTCATGAATGCATTGAGTGGAATATCTGGCAGCCAAAAAATTCTCAATCTGCTTCTTACAATCTACTTGTTCCAATAATGAGGCATTCAATCTCCACCTCTGTATGTGGGAAAACACCACAGGCAGTATAGTGGCCAAACTAAACTGCCTCTAATAAATGGTTGTCAGAAAACTCTGGAGGTTTTGCTTCTATTTTAAGGGGTGTAAGGAATCTAGACACAAATAGATAGTCAATTCGAGTTGCATAAGTGTTTCTAAAATAAGTAGCCCCACCCTGTGTATGTAGCTGCCTATACACATCTATATGGCCTGCATCCACCAAGACGTGCTTCAATGCCTGTGAGTCACAATACATTTTCTGTGAAAGTCCCCCTATATCTTTTAAGTCTAAACTGCAGTTAAAATCCCCTCCCCAGACAATATGTTTTCTGGTGAATAAATAAGGTTTAACTGCCTCAAAAAGCTCTATTTTCATTGCCTTATTTATTTATTTATTTTATTTATTTATTTAGCTTTTGTTGACCGGGTAAGTGCACTAGACAAATCCTGCCTATTTTCAGGCATGACCCGGGGGAGGGGGATACAGATGAATGCCAACTGACCTTGAACCAGGTTAAGCTGTTGGTGGTATTTTTAGTGAATAAGGGAAATTTGGCCAGGACACCGGGGAAATTCCTCTACTCTTTTCGATAAGTGCCATGGGATCTTTAACATCCACCTGAACTACCACCAATCCAGGCAGATGGGACCTCGGTTTAACGTCTCATCCGAAAGACGGCACCTCAGAAGTGCAGCACCCCTCTCATGCTGCACTACAGTGTCAGTACTGGGATATTAACCCAAGTGCCAGATGTGGGAACTGAACCCACAGCCCTCTGATCTCCCGGCCTCAGAGGCAAGTGTGCTGCCTACTGAGCCACTGACACTGATAATAATTTATAAGATAATTTATTTATTAGATCATCGGTTTACAGATCTATGAGTCAGAGACTTATTTACAAAGGCACCTCATCAAGAGAGCAATACATCACAGCAAACAAACAGTACAGTACATAACGCTTAGATTAAAAAAGCAACCAGTATTACAGGCATTCACTGGTGGTACACGCTTGGTAATAGGTAGATCACAGTAGTCATAATATAGGTACACGAGTACCACATCAGGTAGCAACCAGAGATATTTTATTACATTAGTCAGCAAATGTTGCATGAGACCCCAGGTATATACAGCAAAAGTAGACAGGGCAGACCCAGCCTAGGGGTGAAGGTAAGGGGCAGGTGGGGGATTATGTGCAGTTGCAGCAGCGAGTGCTTGTCAGATGGCTTCTGAGGGAGACCTTGAAAGGACCAAGCTTAGTGGAGTCAGCTATATTGGCTGGGAGGGAATTGAACCAGGAGGAAGCCCAATAGCAAAAGGATCTCTGGGCCATAGAGGTCCTTACCCTGGGGACAATAAGGGAGGTTTTGACAGTGCTGTGGGTGGAGACTGAGGGGGAGGCATGCTGCAGGGAGGTGGCGACCCAAGGGGGGGGAGCCCTGGCAGGGTCTTTTTTACAAGAAGGCAGGTTTGGAAGCAGAGTCTTTCTTCAAGGTTAAGCAAGTTGGTGGTGGAGTACAGCAGGCATGTATGGGTGTGCCTAGGGGCTCCCAGCATTAGCCTGCAGGCCTTGTTTATAGAGAGCTGGATTCTTGCAAGTGCAGTGTTGTTGGCTGCAGCATAGATGGGCAGCCCATAGTCGATTAGTGACAGGACAGAGGAGGTGATTGCCAATCTAATTGCCTTTTGTGGTAAGCAGTCCCTATGGTGGTATAACAGTCCCATCCTAACACTGGTGGCAGCAGACAGGGCATAGATATGGGAATGGAAGGAGAGTGTTGGATCAAAGGTAATGCCCAGATACTTGTAGGAGGAAATGTGCTCAATGGGGTTTAGTGTGCTAGGCAGTATCTTGAGAGGAGCACCACTGGCTTTGCTTTGGTAATGTGAGAAAAGCATAGCTTTGGTTTCTTTTTAGGTTCAGGACTAGCCTTAAGTGATGTGAACCAATGCTCATCTCTATCAAAAGCTTGTTGGAGGTTGCCTGAAGTGTGTTGGGGTTGGGATCATGGGGATTGTAAGTATTAATGAAGTGAAAAAGAAAATCCCTGTAAGTACAATCCAAAAGAAGTGCTCTGCCAGGTAAAATAGCCACCACCCTTGTTATGTGAAAATCAATTTCTCTAAACAGTATGCCTAACCCATCCACCGCATCTGTGCCAAACGTCCAGTATGAAGGGCCCCACACCCAGCATCTTCTAAGTTGTTCAATTTCCATAAGGGAATTCAATCTGGACTCCTGTAAAAATATGATGTCATGTTTTAAATGGTCTAAGAAAGCCAAAATTGAAATTTTTTTTCATAGTTTTTCACACTACAAGTATTAAAAGAAGTTAAATGTAAAGAAGCCATGTGGGAAAGTTAGGAGTTATGGGTCCTCATTATATTTAGACTTTATTTTCATTTTTTTTCTTTCTTTCTTTTAGGCATCTTAAATAAGCCTTTTGCCTTCATCTTCTACCTCTGACACTAGTTCAGATCTAATCGAGATGTCCGACTCTAAGTCAAAATCTCCTACATCATCTTGCAGGGGTGTGTAGGGGTTTTGGATAGACACAACAATGGGTGTAGCTATTTGTTTGGCAGTTGCTCCAGTTACCCTATGACTTGCGTTTACCAACTCAAATGGGGGGGCATTTGTTGTTCTTGAGCCCTGGCCTCACAGCCTGGTGGATCCCCTGCCTGTTCCTGATAGTCAGTGTGATGTTTAACCCCTGTCACCTGGGGAAGGTCAGATGGGGGGCAGGTGTGTTCATATCACTGCTCTCTTCATCTTGCCTTTCATCTTCCTGCTGATCAGGCTGTGCCTCTAGTGGTGTAGGAGCTGGAGTGAAAGAAGAATCCTTCCCTTTTTCCTGAGCTCTGTTGACCAAATCATCCTGATCCCACCTTTTGGTCTTATTTATTCTAGCCATGGGGCATTGATGAAAGGCATGGACTTTTTCATTACAGAGGTTACATTGAAATATGTTCTCACATAGGTCACTTGCATGGGCATAACCTCCACATAAAGAGCATTTCAATAATTTGCAAGTGCTGCTTAAGTGAGTCCTAGCCCCACATTTGTAACAAGCTCTGGGCTGTCACCAGATCAGGAATCCAATTGCCAGCTTTAGTCCTAGTCCATCCAATATTTTTTAGCACATTATCTGCTGTCCAGTCTGCATCATGCAGTTCAACAGAATTATTTTCTTGTAGCCCAAATTGTTTGTGAATAGTTTGTGATGCCGTTACAGGCTGGGAGTCTGTCATTGATTATAAAACCTCTCCCGTATGCTGCATCGCACAAGCTGCATTCTCCATTATACCAATGCTTTGTTTTGCAGAGAGATGTCCTGTCTCAAGTTTTGGCAGTACTGGAAAGTCCCATGAAATAGAACTCCCATTTACAATGGGGTCTCATGGTGTCTCAAGAATATATCCTCAGTATCCAAAGTAAAATCCTTGTTGTTCTCAGTCACCGCCTGCTGCGTAGCAAGAATATCTATTTTTGCTGCAGTATCTATTGATGCATTAAATTCCCTCTCTGGGAACACAGACTCCTCCACAGCTTCCACCTCCATCACACTGACACACTGCTCCATCATCTTGGAGAGACAGAGGCTCCCTTTACAGCTCAGTAAGGGAGGTTTATATTTAAGACCAAAATCAAACATTTATATTACAACAATAATTCCAATCATTATATTTACTTAACCCTTTAACTGCTGGTCACTTTTAATAATTCTGACCCCTTGCTGCTGGCGATTTTGCAGGAATTTGGACCCTAATAGTACAGTCTTGTATATTTTTTTGTGTATGAGATATCCTAATGAAATTGTCTGTGTATGATGTTAAGGTCAATAGCTACACACAGTACTAGTTTTTCTTTTCCACTGTTAATGGTAATTGAATAACCAAATCTTGCATATTTAGCTAAAATAAAGCTATTTCTGAATGTTTATTTTGTGTCATATTCATATGTCATGAGACAAATGTTGAGAATAAAAGCTAACTGAAGGTCACATGAAGGTTAGGTTAATAGTCTGGATGCTATTTAAATAAATTAGAGTTATATTTCTCTGATATTTATGTATTTTTGCACTTCACTACGCTACTAATATTGTGTATTTGTGGAAAAAAATTAGGCAAATTTTTAAATTGTGGCATATGCTGAAACAGCACTGGAAGTAGCAAGGGCAGAGCCAGGCAAAACAATGTTAACAATGTTAAGTACTTCTGAAATGTTTTGTTAGCTTGCCTCTACCTCTTACAGTTGTGTTTTTTTGTCCTCTTTATATGCCATGCCTTGACATGTTCCACTTTCTATGACTTTGTCAGGATTTATCCTGTCTTCCCCCTTACACTTGTGATGACTGTATTATTTTTGTATGCCCTGCCTCGTCCAGTTACACTTATTGTACAATCATTTGCCTTACCTTGCCCCCCTACATTTGTGCAAACAATATTGTTTTTATTCAGCCTGCCTGGTCCTCTTACAGTTTGGCTGAATTTATTTGCTTTGCCTTGCCCCACTACACCTCTGGTGTATGCAGTACTTATATTGCCCCTGCCTTGCACAGTTATGCTGTTCTCTGTGAACCTGGCTTCTGGGTCTGATTCTGATGAGTCAAAGTCTGAGTCACTACTTGTGTCCCCAGCTGAGTCACTGTCTGCAAACATTTCACCTAGAGCATGACTCACAGTGAATATTTTTCTTAACATGTCAGAATCAGTTTCACAAGAGATGTACTAAAACTCAAAAGAAACAATCCTGGAGCTACCAAACTTGGGTCTAACAGGCAAACACTAAAAGGTTTTTCATTTTTTCACTGCTACAAGGCCTCAATATTTATTCAGTAATTTTTTGATTGATGGACTTGGAAGGAAATGACAGATTTGTACAGGTAGAGGAAAATGACTGCTGGATCCCTTGTACTTACAACTGAGTGCTGACAGGAAAAAAGAGACTGTTCTTTTTTATCACAAGGCTTCAATATTTATTTATTAGCTGTTTGTTAGATGGAGCCAGCACATCAAGCCCACTATAAGTTCGTTCAGTTGAGGTTTATCACCAGACACATGAGATGGCAGGAGTTTGGGTGGTGTCAGTATTTATTTATTAGATTATTTTTTGTGGGACTGAGAATACAAATTGCTGAAAGGGGTTAAAGAGACTGCTCTTAGATGGATTGAGGAAAATGAATGCTGACTCCCTTGTCTTTACAAATTAGTGCTGACAGAAAAAAATAAACAGTTCTTTGTTTACTATTATTTTTTGTACTACTACTGTTCAAGTTTGCTATACTTATTTAGTTGTTTTGCAGATGGAGTGAAATGAAATTCAGTATTAGTTTAGTAAGGTGTAAATGAATGCTTCATCATGCTGATCACAAATAAGGACTGTCAGGATAGATAAAACTAATTTTGCCCTTTTATTTATTTTCTTTGTTACATGTGCAGAGTTATTTCAGTTTCAGGAATGGGCTATATTAGCTGTCAGGAAACAAGCTCAACTACTACAGAACTCCTGCTTCTGAGAGCAAACTGAGGGAATCTCACAAAAATGCTTCTCAGAGAGATACTGCATTGTAAACAATGGAAAAAGATGCAGTCAAGTAAAAATGAATACTTAGTACTGGTGATCACCATTAAGAGCTGTCAGGATACACATAACTATTTTTCTGTAGTTTTTACATGTACTGTTGTAATTTCAGTCTCCTACATCAAACAAAGGAGAAATTTTACATGGAAAACAAAGATTTCTGTCAGACAGCAGATCAGAAAGGAAGGTTCCTTGTGGTCCTTATTACAGCCTGTTAATGCTGACAGAATCAGCAAAAGCCCTTTTTTGAGATTGTACTGCTTTCATATAAATTTTCAATAAACACAACGTGCCAGATATTTATTATACTTTTTTCCTTCAGAGGTAGGATTGAATGGGGCTGAAAATGCAAACATTTTCTGTCAGATTGCAACCTAGAACCAAGTGCACCACGTGGTTCCAATTGCAGACTGATGACAGAATGATAACACAGCAGCTGACAAATTGCAGCAGCTTCTATTTACTGTGTACTTTTTTCTTTCTAGTTTTCATGTACTGCTGTAATATTTTATAAGTGCTGTTGTGCTATTTAGCATAAAAAGTATTGTAATTGAATGAAAGTTTCCTGTCAGATAGCCAACGAGAATCAGACAGCCTCTCCTGGTCCTAACAAACTGCCTGCTGCCTGACTAAACAAAGCCCTTTTCTGAATTATTTACTGCTCTAATGAAGGATATGTCTTTACAGAGTCTAGCAAATGTTGCGATGTATTTTTTTATCTCAGAAATACCAGGATCACACTCTGTAGATAAGCTGAGTGCTCCACATGGTCCTAGTTACAGACTGCTGACAGCAGCAGATAAAGCAGTTTGTACTTTTTCTTTCTACTTTTCATGTACTGCTGTAGTATTTTATATGTACAGATGTGCTATTTATCATAAGTAGTAAAAGTGGTAATCAAATTAAAGATTCCTGTCAGACAGCTGACGAGAACCAGACGGCTCCTCGTGATCCAGACAAAAGCCTGCTGCCTAAAAAAAACAAAGCCCTTTTCTGAATTATATACTGCTTTCTCACAAAAGGGTATGTCTTTACTGAATCTAGTAAGTGTTTTGATTTTTTTTGCTCTTAGAAATACAAGGTTTGCTCTAAAAACAACAGCTACACACCGCAGCATGGAGCTCCGAAGATATGCACCTATCTGAAGCAAATCTGAGATGACAGCCAATGACCTATACCTGTTGCAGACGTAACTGCAAATGCTAGGTCTTGTGACACATGGCCACATGTCATGTTTTTGATAGATCACATGTGGCCATGTATCACACTAAAGATGTCATAGGAAAATTTCACCCAGGAAGCGCAGAAAAAGAAAGTTGTACTGAGACCGAGTATACTTGGTACCAGCAATTGTGCTAAAGCAGGACTGCCATGAGTATACTCGGCACCCGCACATAAAAGGTTAACTCTCTACTTTATTATGTCTTTGTTTAATACATTTCATAGTCATACACACATTCAATCCTAGATTGTCCTTTTCCCTTGTTATTTACTTATTTACCCATTTGATCTCCTTTTGTCTTATCTATTACTTTTTGAATAACTATACTTTCTTCACTCTGAAAGTAGCATTTAATGCTCTCATCCCACACATTCAAAGTTCTTCCACAACTGCATTCCTCTTTCTTCTCCATATTTAGCACATTCATTTTGAAATAGTGTCTACTTCTCCTTGTATTTTGAACAATAAATCATTAATTTTCATTTCCTTATTTTGTATAAACCTTACTTGCCATATCACTCATTTAATTATAGCCAAAACTGCATATACTGTACTACTCTCCAGATGTCTCCATTCTTCTGTCAATTGTCCATATATTAATATTTCATATGTCATATCTTTAAATACCTTCATTCCCCACATATTTGCTAGCAGTTTCAAAAGCAGTTTTATAAAATCACATTCAAATAACATATGCTTTATAGTTTCTTCCTGGGCCATACATTGAATCTCCGGACAAACTCTTTCCTCAATCTTTTTATGTTTAAATTCCCCTTGACATTTATTTTCCTGTGGCTATACATCCACACAACTTTTTTTCATCTTTTTTTTGGTATCCTGTTTCCAACATTGATGCTAGTAATACATTTACATTTGCATCCTTTTCTACTTTAAACACAGCTCTTCATAATATTTCTGAATAGCAGACAAAAAAAACCCACAATTGCGTATAACATGCTCAACCCTCCTTCTTTTACTGGTCTATAAGTGTGAACCCTTTTGATAGGATTTAACCTATTACCCCACAGTAAAGTAAAACATAAACTCAACAACTTGGTTTGCATGGTCCATGATACTGGGAAAATATATGCAATGTGCAGAAATATAGGTATTAAGAAAATTGTTAAAATAAAGATTCTCTTTTCCCTTGGCACATTCCAACCTTTCCACCTATTTACTTTTCCCTCTGCTATTTGAAGCTTCCTTCTCCAGTTTTCACTCATAGGGTCTTTTCCACCAAACATTATGCCTAATATTTCTATCTTATCCTCTATTATACTAATACTATCTTGTCTTTCTTTTCTCACTTCCTCTAATGGAAAACTCTTACATTTTTCTTTATTTATTTCAATACCTGTGTATAGTTTTTGACTATCTTCTGAATTGCTTTCTCCCCTATCACCTAGTTTTCTACCAAAATTACAGAGTCATCTGCAAAAGCACATGTTTTGGGAATGTTTTTATTCTCCATTGTATTTCAGATATATGCTCATCCATTTCTATTAGCCTTAATAGGTGGTCTAAGCACATTACATGGGGGCTTAACGGCCAGTCCTTTCTTACTCCATTTTGCACATACATATGTATACCTAGGTGCCCATTCAACATTGGACAAGTTGGAGCTTCATTGTACAGTGCAGAGGTCGATCTTAACATCGTTTTACTAGCCCAAACACTAGTGCAAATTGACCAGGGCTAGTGCAGCTTACTCTCTACTTGCTACCAGCTTGACTAGTGCAAATTTTCATGGCTGTTAATGAAGTTAAAAAAGTCTCTACTTTAGCATTCTCTAGTCCTCATGCTAATCTCTCTCAATGTTCCAGATGGCCAGGTGTGATTAACAGCTCATTAAGAGTTGCAATTATCTGGCAGTTCAAGAGCGGGATCCCACAAATGACTCAATGTGAGTCATTATCACTCCACTGTTAAGCCTTTCAGCTAGTGCTCAGGGTGTGATCAAGGGTAGAGTGCTGTTAAGTCACCAGGTTCCAGTTTTCTGAATGTGTCTATAGGTGCTTTTACACACAGGCGAGTACAACGGAATGGCCATTACCTGTGTGCCACCATTGTACTCTGTTCCATTTGTGGCTCACTTTACACACAGAGGGTATTCTGGCAACCTTCCCATCTCCATTTTCAGTATTTGTGTTTCGGGTCCCCCATGGAGTGTGGTGCTCTATGGCTGTTTTTTTTACTGCTGCCAGAATAGCTGTTTTACACAGCCAGATGAAATGGAACACATAGGGATGAACCGAGGAAGGAAGAGATTGCAGTTCGGGTCAACGTTCACTGGTGTAATGGAACAGATGCATTTTACACACAGGGGAAGTAACGGTATACTGTTTCCGTAACAGTCATTCCGTTACAGAAACCTGTGTGTAAAAGCACCTTATGTCTAACAATTTGTCCAATATTATTAAGACCAGCGCCTCTCATTTGTCTACATTTTGAGTGTTTGTATCCAACATTTCAGTGACAAAATGCAAAGAGATATACAGGATCAGCCCTGCAGGTGGTGTGTTTTATCCCAGCCTCACCATAACTTCCCTCTCCTAAATCTCTTAACTCTGTTCTTTCCCTGGACACCAATGCAGACCAGACTCTGAAGCGACCATCCATAGATCCATAGCTGCCATTACTGGCAAGTGTAGGGGGTCCTCAGCTCTTCTAAATGGACTATGCCAGCCATCACCATCCATACAGGTCCACCCTTATCCCACTCAGCATGTGCTTTCTGCCTAAAAACAAAACTTTGGATCATGTATGGTACAAAAATAAACCTTGGTAAAATACATAATTTGAAACTTTGAAATAGGCATTCCTGGGGTGTATAGATCATTCTATATGGAAACAGAAATAGTATAGTGTTATGCCTGTGTACTGTTTCCCCATGGCTGATGAAAGGACAATGTTAAAGAAAAATCTGTTATTGTTGGGGCAGAGCATATTAAAATCAATGCTTTTACAAATAAAAGTGTCATAGTTTTCTATTTTCCAAGCCCCTTAGGTTTGTCTAGCCCCCACCTCAAAGAAATCTTAGACATGCTCTTGGCTCACTTGAGACTGTACAAAAACTTTCAAAAGTGCAGGTCTCCAGTAGACTGTAGGGTGGGGATCGTGAGTGTCTTTCTCTGCCTGACTCTGTTCATTGCCCTGTGGGTGGTGGTGACAGTGTGGTGAGATGCATGATGATGCCAGCTATTGTGTGCACAGAGCTAGGACTGCTTGACTGAACATTTGCTGTTATGATATCCTCTTTCTGTTTAGTGTGTGTGTGTGGGGGGGCAGAAAGAGGAAGAGAGGAGGCCATGGTACAAAACAATGGTGGGGGTTCACTGTCTGTGATGGATGGCATTGCAGTCTTTTTTTTCTGCTGGGGAGCTGGAAGCAATGTGGGAGCAGGATAAATGTGCAATAATCAGTATTTATTGGCTTTGCTTGCATTGTTTCCTGTATAAGTGAGCAAAATTTACCATTATAATAAATGGCTAGTGTGACCATCTGCGGGCTAGTGCAATTTTGAATCAACTTGCCCTGCTAGCTAGTCTAAAAAGGTTAGGTTGGCCCTGGTACAGTGCTTTTGTTAACTTAACTATTTCTTTTGGAAAGTTGCATTTCTCCAGTATATCCCATATGTAATTGTGTTGAATAGAATCAAAAGCATTTTTTTTATCTAAGGCGTACAACTATCCTTCCAGTTCACCTTTGTCCCCTTTATCTATCATTTCTCTCACAATAATCAAATTCTGTATTATATTTCTGCCTGGCACTGCACATGTCTGTTTCCATTATTAACCCTGGCACACACTCTAATATTCTCCTATGTATAATTTTAGCTAGTATTTTATAATCCATCATTATTAAAGTAAAAGGCCTCCGATTCCCAATTTCAGATCTTTCCATCTTTTTATAAATGAACACCATAACAACTTGCTTCTTTGTTTCTGATAATTCTCCTGTACCTTAGATATCATTATATATTGGGGCCATTATGCTTTAAAATTTTTTGTAAAAGACATTTGGAATTCCATCCAAACCTGGGGCTGTATTATTTGTCAGAGATCTAATAGCTTCTTTTACTTCATTTTCTGTTATTGGGTCTTTCAATAGTTGCCTATCAGTGCTCAAGATTTTGGGGACGTTTAGTTTTTCTAAAAAAGGTTTCAGATTTTTAATTCTTCTTGGGGGCATGGAATTTCTGTTTTAAATGTTCTTGCTCTACCACCATCTCCCTTATTTTGGATTTTTCCCCCATCTTTATCTGACAATTCATATAGTACCCTCTTCTTTATCCTCTCATTATTATCATCCAAGGGGTTGTTTTGAGTGTTAGTCCCTTGGGTGCCACATTTTTGTTCTATTAGAAGAGATTTTATCCTAGTATACTGGTACTCCCACATCAATTTCTTTATTTCCTCTATTTTTCCCTCATGGTTCTTCCCATCCATATGATGTTCCATCAGTTCTTTATATAATTTAGCTCTATGCCCTAAATATTTAAGGTATTTTGACCTTTCTTTTCTCTGTGCTATTTTTATCATAATGTCTTTAATACCATATTTAGTATCATCCACCACCTCATTAAATTTTCATATAAACCTAAAACCGTCCCTCTTGCCACAAGCACATCTTGCAGTTCATTTTGCACTTCTTTATCTTCTAACATGCTCTAAACTAATTTTCCAATATCCCTTTTCACATGTCATTGTCTCTTGTGTTGATTTTTACACTTACCGCTACATGGTCTGTTGTTTCTACTGGTGTTATCTATGTGTTAGTTATTATCATATTTTGGGGTGTAAACCAAAAATCTATCATAGAGGACAGTCTACCTTTAAAAAAGATATGTTCTACTTTCTTCCCTGAGATTTTATGAACATTTTCCATTCTTGTTCTGTTAAGAATATCCTTTAAACATGTTGAATCACAAAATACTTTTTATGTTTTCCTTCCCCAGTCTTGGCTAGAGGTTCCACAATGAAAGGCCCCCATTTGGGTCATTTTGGCTGTATATAAAAAGGGCTCTATTAATCCCATAAGTGGAATTCTTTCTCCTTTTGTTTGAGGATTATATATGTTTATTAGTCATATTCCTTTTTCCTTTAACTAATGCATCTATCATTAGTGCCCTCCCAGGGGCTATATCAGTTATTTTTAAAATTTGTACTTCTTGCGTACAAAATGTATTTCCCAAACCAGAAAATCTTTCTGCCTCTAACGAGTAGACTGAAGGACCCCGTCTCCAAGCTTTCTGAGCATTATTCAATTCATTTATGGTATATAAGTGAGTATCCTGCAGGAATATTACATCTCATTTTAAGCCTCCTAATATCTCAAAAGTAACACATCTCCTACTTTTATTTCTTATGCTGTTTACATTACATGTAATACAATGAAATTGTGCCATAGGTCCAATATTTTAGCTCCCCATTACCCTACTTTGTCTTTTTTTCCTTTTCTTAGATGCTTTAGTATCAGTAAAGTCATATTCTGACATATCACCTTCTTCTGCCACCCTTCCCCCATTCTGAAAAGGAGTTGTTCCATTCATCTTCCACTCCTGCCCCCCCTTTTGTCTTGGAGTATTTCAAATTTATTTTTTTTAAAGTCACAGGTCCTTTTTCCTGTGCATCCATTTTTTTCCCCTTATGCTCTTTGACCCTTTATTCCTGGACCTTGTCACCATTGCGAACTCTTCCTGTTTTTTTCCCCATGCTTGGACCTTCTTTCTCAGTTCATTCCTTACTTATTTCAGCAACAGTCTCTCTTTTTTCTGCCTGTTCTAGCTTTGGGTTAGATATCAAGGGTTTTGGGTTGGTATCTCCCTTTTCTACTTCTTTTTCCTCTTCATTTATTTTCTGGGCTCCTGCTACCAATTGTTCTTGTCTTGCTTTTTCTTTCTTTGCTAATGCCAAATACACATCTTGCTCTCCTTGTTCTCCAGGGTCTGGACTGTTGTGAGTTGCCCAAGGGCAGTTGTTGAAGGAGTGCCCAGACTCTTCACAAAGGCTGCATCTCATCTCATTTTTGCATACTGCTCCATGATGGCCTATCTGTCCACATAACCCACATTTTATCTTCTCGCAGGTGTTACTTAAGTGTCTTCTGTCCCCACAGCGGTAACACGCCCTTGGCTAGCCCACATAAAAAATGACCCCTCTATCCCTCACTAAGAAGAAGCAATTTGGGAGGTGTAAAAAAATATCCATCTTGCTGTCTCAGAACCACCCTGAGTCTGCATTCTCCAGTCCACAGATTCTCCTTATCCAGTATTGGCTCAGGAGGCCCTTTTAAGTCACATTTTTGCCTTAGCTAAAAGGAGATATCAGCAACATTTACCCCTCATTCCTGAATAAGACAGTTACTATTTTAAAAGCAGGTTTAGTCAGTGGTATTGCCATAAATTTTTTCCCCAGTGGGGTATTCTTTAATTGATATAATTTCCAAAACCTCTCCAGGCTTGTGGGGTGTTTAAAACTGATACCATACATGACATTTCCTGGTATGTGTATTAAAGCATAAATCTCATAATCATAAAATCTCATGCTGTTCTTAATTAGTTATCTTCCTTCAAACAGTCTGTCCAGTGCATCAGCAGCCACTCCTTAAACTTTAAATGTACTGCATTTCTCCTTTTTGCAGGCTCATTAAGTCTATTCATTCCTTCAGGAAATAATTTTTCTGTTATATTTTCCCCAAAACATTATTTTTTTTTGAGTTTTAATGATCACTGTGTTCCTTTTCTTTTTGTACAGTTTTATATTCTATTTCCATTTGAGGTTTCAAGTTCTTGTTTCTATCGTATTTGGGGCCTCCCGCTTTGTAACTTCATCATCCATTTTCCTCTCAATATTTTCTCTCTCTAAAGCCTGCTTTTCAATCCACATGTTCTTTTTTCCTCCTTTTCTGCTTTTTCCTCAGCCTGCTCATTATTGCTTAGTGGTGGCCCTCTGTTCAGATCCCACCAGGGGTCTTTTTCCAGCCCGCACCTATGACAGCCTCTGCGATCTATTCAGGGGTATCAGGAAATTCAATTGTCTCATCTCCAGTACTATTACTCATTTATTTTTGTTTTCCCTTAACTCAAAATGTGTTTCTCCTTTGTGGCCTTTTTCTTAGGAACATTTGCTTTTCTACTTTCATTTGCTTTATTCATAATGCTTAGACTTTTTACTCTGACCCTTCTTAAACCGAGCCTCTTCTGACTCCCAGTGGTTTTTCCTTTCAGGGTCTGCTTGTTTTCACTTACAGAAGGCTCCTCGTCAGTTTCATCTGACAGGTCTGAAACTGCCATGTCATCCTGCTGCCTTTGATCTTGACAGGCCTCCTCACTCCTGTCATCCACATGGACTTATTTCTGCTACTATTACTTCTTTTGCTCACATTTTTCTCTTTATTTTGCTACAGCTTAGCAGGATTAATATTTTTAAATTTACCTCCTTCCTCTATCTCCACAGAAGAAGCTGCAATTTTGCCTTTTTCTTTCATATTTTCTCACCACTCCAGCTCTC
Source organism: Neoceratodus forsteri (assembly GCA_016271365.2). Classification (NCBI taxonomy): domain Eukaryota; kingdom Metazoa; phylum Chordata; order Ceratodontiformes; family Ceratodontidae; genus Neoceratodus; species Neoceratodus forsteri. Next base: position 587,806,060 of record CM028131.1, read on the forward strand.
CTTCCTCCTCAGATTCATTCCGTTTTTCTGTCCACAAATCTTTCTCCTTCATCTCTTTCATTCTTCTGGTCTCTGGCTTTATGAAAGGCTGAGGAGGAGACCAGCTCCTCAGCCTCCAGCTCCTCACTCTAGCTTGTCCACACAGCAACTGAATCTCATCAGTCCTCCAGCAGAGCTCCTCCTACAGAAACAGTAGGGGAATTTCCCCAGTATCCTGGCCAAACCCCCCCATTCACTAAAATACTACCAATGGCTTAATCTGGTTCAAGGTCAGTTGGCAATCATCTGTATCCCCTCCCTGGGTCATGGATGAAAATAGGCAGAATTTGTCTAGTGCACTTACACAGTCAACAAAAACTAAATAAATAAATAAATTTATAAAGCATAGAACTGAAGGTTGACTGGTTTATATTTGTCTCCAAATCCCAGATCACAGAATCATAGAAGACTGTCAGCAGAAAAGAACACTATTTCCCATTGAGTCTGCCCCGATAAATCCTTGATCTTTGCATGATATGGGAGCACTTTGCTTGCTAACATGTATGGGCCTTATCTTAAAGTGACATAGTGAAGTCGGGGGGGGGGAGCCTAAAGCAGATAGCACGCTCCTTATCCTTCTCAGAGGTACTACCTGTCCATGGCATGGGGGAGGCTAGGTCACTCCGCATCCAGAAATTTAACTTCTGGTTGAAGGAATGGTGTGGAAAGGAGTGTTTTGGCTTCATGGGGGAATGGGGCTCCACCTGGAAGGATATGATCCTGTATAAGGATGACAGTCTTCATCCAGTCAGGAAGGGGACCTTAGTCCTAACTGTGAAATTTGAATGCTTCTGCAGCAAGCATTTAAACTGGCCAAGGGAGGGGTGTGAGGAAGGTCAAGAAGATTAGTATTCCCTCTGAGCATATGCTCTACGCAATTACCCAAGAAGTGGATATTGAGACAGAGGGCAGAATTCAACAAGAGGGCAGAAGATGGGGAGGACCAGGGAAAAAGAACACCCAGGCTGAGGGGGGCATAGGGCAACAAAACAAGGGAGGGAGGGAAGTCACATCTTGGAGAGTCATGTGTGCCATTGCCTGGAGCCTTAGTACATGATGGAAAACCTATAGGCAACCATGATACAGTCAGACCTGGACAGTGATTATCACAGAGACCTGGTGTAACAATAACCATAACTGGGAGATGGCAATACCAGACTACAATCTGTTCAGAAGGGACAGAACAGGCAGAAAGGGGGAGGAGTTGCACTTTATGTGAAAAATAACATAAAGGCCACTGAGATTCAAGGGGAACAAGGAGGGGTGAGATTCTGTGGGTTAAGCTTGATAGAAAAACAGAGTCAGCCATCCACATAGGGGTAATTTACAGACCACCAGCCCAGGGGGAGGAAACGGATAGGGTGATAATGATTGCTATCCAAAGGATGGCACACAAGGGGGAAGTAATGCACATGGGTGACTTTAACATTCCAGATGTGGACTAAAGCCTACTAGCAGCTGCATCAGCCAGGAGCAGGTTTATCCTGGACTCCCTTCATGGAGCCTTCCTTAAACAACTGGTCATGGAATTAACATGGCAGGGGGTCACTACTGGACCTGTTGTTCACAAATGAGGGCAGTGTGATGGCGATCACAGTGGGGGACATCTGTGAAACAATAACCACAGGTTAGTGTGAGTAAGCATAACTGAAGGGACAGAACCCAGTCACACAAAAACCCAAATCCTTGACTTTAGAAGAGCAAATTTGGGGAAAATGGGGAATTGCTTGGGAGAGGTACTAACTGGAAGCAAATTAGGGGTGGAGGAACAGTGGGCAGTATTCAAAACAGGGATAGCAAGGGTCACACTATCATGTGCAAAGCAGGCTAGCAAGGGGAAGAGGAAGAGGAGACCATTATGGTATTCCAAGGAGGTAGCAAAGAAAGTGAAAGTCAAAATAAAATCTTGTTCAAGCAATACAAAAAAACACAGGCAGAAGGGGAGAGGGAGAAGTACCAGGGGAAACAAAGGGATGAAGGCAAAGAGAGCAGTAAGGGAAGCCAATGCACAAACAGAGCAGAACATTGTGAAAGCAGTGGCTAGAGGAGACAAAACCTTTTACAGGTATGTAAGTGAGAAAAGGAATGCTAAGGGAGGGATAGAAAGGCTGCAAGGGGAGGATGGTATAGAGTGGAGGATGACAACAGCAAAGCAGACTTACTGAACAGATATTTCTGCTCAGTCTTTACAGAATAGGGGACAGATAATGGGCCAGAAGGGTGTAGAATGGGGAGGAAGGGCATAGAAATGGATACAAGTCATTTTCCATGGGAAAGGGTCCTAAAGGAACTTGAACGAATAAGAGCCAATAACACTATGGGGCCAGATGGGGTACATCCCAGGGTGCTGTGGGAGCTAAGAGAGGTGGTTGCAGAACTTTTGGCAATCCTGTTAAGCCAGTCATCGGAAATAGGAGAGATACCCAAAGACTGGAGGACAGGTGATGTAGTTCCCTATACAAAAGTGAGAACAGAGAGGAAGCGGGAAACTACAGACCAGTCAGCCTGACCTCAGTAGTGGGAAAGATTATGGAAACACTACTGATGGAAAGAATAGTGGAATACCTGGTTGCCAGTGATCTACAGGATCCAAGACAACACGGTTTTCTGGGGGGAGGTCATGCCTGACTAACCTCATTGAATTTTTTGACTGGGTGATAAGGCAGGTGGATTGGGGTGGGGTGTGTGAAAATGGCCTACTCAGATTTCATTAAGGCCTTTAACACTGTGCCACATAGAAGGCTGTTAAACAAGCAGGGGAGGATGGGAGTGGGAAGGACAGTGGTGCAGTGGGTGAGGAACTGGCTGGATGGCAGGACACAGAGGGTGGTGGTAAATGGCTGTCACTCCACAGAGGGAAGGGTGACCAGTGTGGTGCACAGGGATCAGTGCTAAGTCCAGTCCTTGTCAACATCTTTATCAGTGACATTACAGAAGACCTGGAAGAAATAATTTGTCTGTTTGCTGATGGCATAAAGCTGTGCAACACGGTGGACACACCAGAGGGTCTGAAAAGAATGAAGAGAGATCTGCGGAAGCTTGAGGACTGGTCAATAGAGTGGCAGTTAAGATTCAATGCAAGGAAATGCAAAATAATGCACATTGGGCACAAAAAAACCAGGAACAACATATCACCTTGAGGTGAGGCTATAGAATGCTCCAGACAGGAATGGAAACTAGGTGCCTTTCATAACCTCAAGATAAGGAGTCAGTGTGACAAGGTGGCAGGAAAAGCAAACAGGTTGCTTGGTTGTATAGGCAGGGGTATCGCCAGCAGGAAAAGGGAGTTCATAATTCTACTGTATAAGACACTTGTGAGGCCACACCTTGAGTACAATGTCCAGTTCTGGAGGCCTTACCTACATAACGACATAGACAGGGTGGAGGCAGTTCAGAGATGGTGCAAGGATTACATCACAAAGCCTATGAGGACAGGCTAAGGACTTGAATATGTACTCCCTGGAGGAGAGGAGGGAAAGGGGTATATGAAAGCGGTTTCTATGTTTCTATATGGCTCAGAGGTAATGTGAGGAAGTATTTTTTCACAGAGAGGGTTGTGGATGCATGGAACAGCCTGCCTGAGGAGGTTGTGGAGTCAAGAACAGTGTGGGAATTCAAGAATGCATGGGACAGGCATAAGGCAGTCCTAGTGGGGGATAGGAGGAAGTAAGCTGTTGGTTAAGTAGGATCTGCAGCTTATCTGTTAGGTAGGAAAATGGGCAGACTAGATGGGCCAAGCGGTCCTTATCTGCTGTCATATTTTATGTTTCTGTGTTTCTATGATTGAGACATATAAATACCTCACAGAGAGAAACAAAGTGCAGGAAAACACAATCTTTCATCAAAAAAGATGTTCCAGGACTAGGGGACATGGGATGAATCTGGTGGGAGGGAGGTTCAGAGGGAACAAGAGGAAGACTTTCTTCATGGACAGGGTGATGGAGAAATGGAACACCCTGCCAAGGGAGGCGGTGGGGGCTGAAATGATTACAGGATTTAAGAATTCATGGGATAGGCATCAGGGAATCCTGGTAGTCAGACGAAGGGGACAATCTAGTTCTAGTGAAGCTTTGAAGAAGCTAAGTACGTGTGCACGGTAGACTAGGTGGGATGTAGGCCCTTATCTGCCATCAACATCTATGTATCTATGTTTCTATAACCAATGGATGATGACAGCCTTATTCAATGCTTACATCATATCTGATAATTATTCAGTGCAAAAAGCTTTAGTACAATCCAGACTGATAGACTTCCTCACCTCCACCAATTTCCTCTCCCCGTACCAGTCAGGGTTCAGAGAGCACCACTCAACTATATCTTCCCTCCTACTAGTCACAGGGCACATCCAGTCCGACACTGATTAAGGCCACCCTAGAACTATAATATTTGTGGACCTGGCCAAGGCCTTAGACTCAGTCTCTCACACTCTGCTCTTAGATAAAATCAAGGAGGACACCCCCCACCGCTATCCAGTGGTTTAGATCCTACCTTGTGAACAGGCTCCAATCTGTCAAGATTGCTAACTCCACTTCACCCCCACTCCCCATACTCTCAGGTGTCCCACAAGGCTCAATTTTGTGCCCCATTCCATTCTCCATATTTATTAACATTCTCCCATCTGTCTGCTCTAGTTCCCTAATACACATGTATGCAGATGACACCATCCTCTTCACATCTGGACCAGTTCTTAATGACATCCAATCAGCACTTCAATGAGACTATCACAACATGCAATCTTGGTTCCAGGCAAACCAACTCAAAATAAACACTTCCAAAACTGTCTCTATGACATTTGTATTGGCCCCAAAACTTGCTAGAGCACCCTGTCCTCCTTGTTATCACCTCATTAGATGAAGCCACACTAAACGCAGTTTGTTCTTACAACTATTTAGGAGCGTGGCTAGACCCCCAGTAAAACTTCTCAATCCACACTGATGCCATTATTTCAAAACTTTGCCCCAAGCTTGGATTGCTTTAAAGATTAAGAGACTCCTGTCCTCTAGCAGCAAGACATATACTATTAACCAAAATGATCACCCCCATATTCGACTATGCCGATATAGTGTATTGCACTGCCCCACCTCCTCACTAACCAGGCTTGACTCCTTGCTCTACACCTTCTGTCATTTTGCCACAAACTCTCCCCCTAGAACCCATCACTGCACTCTCCTCTCAACCCTGGATATACCACCCCTATCCCACCATCATCTGACCCACTCCATCTCCTTCATATCCAAATTCTGGTTCAACCAGTCCCCCCTTACCTGTCTGACAGTCTCACCCCAGCAGCCACATCACCATACACACTACAGTATACTCAAGGGACTCCCACTTCTTCTCCCTCCCCATACCCTCCACATCTGCTGGAAATCCACTTTCTCCTAAAGGCTCCCCTCTGTATGGAACAAACAACCACCTCTCCTATGAAACATGCTCTCTCACAGTACCATAAAATATCAGTCACCTATTTACACCCCCTAGCTACACCTGTTCCTAGCCTACCCCTGTCACACAATACCAATCACCCACTGCATACATTCACCATCTGTATTTTATCTATTCTGCACTGCTTTGCTTCCTTTTATATTCCTCTCTCTCACTTCACTATAACTGCGCTCTCTTGTCACTTTCCCATGCCTTTATAATGTGCCAGTGTACTACGAGATCTGTTTACACTTTACTGTATAAATATTATGAATCCTGCAAAATGATTTACACTCCTCTGTATAATTATCATCTATCCTGTAATATTTCTCTTTGTTGTATTTGTCTAATTATGTATTTTTATGTCATATTTTCCTGTATTCCCCTTCCCCCTGGTCGCACCTGGAAATGAGCCTCGGCTCAGTGTGCCTTTCCCAGTTACTAAATGTTTAAATAAATAAATAAAAATCATCATTGACAATTATATATAGAATAAATGATAGGCAACTGTGGTTTACAAGGAAATATAGCCGGGAGCTCACAACGTAAGCAGCCACAAGCCCAAAGTGCAAGTGGCAGCAATAACTGTACCTGACAGAAATATAGAAACAGAATTGTACCCCTCTTAAACTGTTTAAGATGGGATGGTCTGCTTCTTCACTGTGTACTTGATGTGGGTTGGCAGAAGTGCATTTATATCACATGTTGCGGGAATGTCCCAAAGTAGCCCTTTTTTGGTCAAAATTTAAGGCCTTGTGTGATCCGTTACTGGGTCTGAAAGATGCTTTTACCCCTGAGATTTGTCTGGTAGGGGACTGTCCACCTTCCCTGTTTGGTCATCGCAATGCCCATATCACGCTGATTTCAGTGTAAGCCAAGGTTATCATTCTTCGCCATTGGCATGTTGAATGTATCTCACTGTACAGGGAGTGGTATAATGAGATTATGCAGGCGGTTGCAGTTGAAAAGCAGATCACTAGACTACACCAATGTCTGGATCTCTTTCAGCATAGATGGGAGCCGTTTCACACTCTCCTGTCTATTCAGAGGCTGCCTGACCAAGCAAGGATAGAAGGATTGTGACCCCTCCTCTTTTAAGCCTGAACCTTGGTTATTCTTCTTTTTCTTTGCTTGGTAGGTTCATGTGCTCTGGGAGGGTGGGGTGGAGGATTGTTTGTCCTTGTCCAGGGATTGTTTATTGTTTTCCTGTTGTTTCCTTGTTGAATTCTTATTGCCCTATACTGTGTGTTGTTTAAGCTAGTCTGAAAACTTTAGTAAAATTTAAATAATAAAAAAAAAAACAGAGAAACTGTTGGCAGAAAAGGACAACTTGGCCCACCCAGTCTGATCTATTGTTCCCTACCTCCTTACCTATTATTTCCTAGCTGATACTAACCCGTCTCCTACAACCCTCACCCATAATATTTAGCAGCATTCCCCTATGTAAGTCCCATGCATGTTTGAACCCCACCACTGTTTTTGCCTCTACCACCTCTGGTGACAAGCTGTTCCAGGCATCCACCTCTCTTTCAGTGAAATAATATTTTCTCACATCCCTCCTAAATTTCCCCCTTTTAACTTTGTTGCATGCCCACTAGCTGTGTACTTTTCTTTTATTGAAACAGGCTCCCCACTTGTAACCTATTAACTCCCATGAAGTACTAGTAAGTCTTTACAGTGTCCCCTCTCTCCCTTCTCTCCTCCAGGGTGTATATATTGATATCCTTTAGTCTCCCCTTGTACAGTTTGTCATGCAACCCAGGTACAATTTTAGTTGCCCTCCTCTGGTTTGCCTCTGCCCTGTCTGAGTCTTTTACAAGATGTGACCTCCAGAACTGTACACAATATTCCAATTGTGCCCTCACAAATTATCTATCCATTAGTAATATCACCTCCCTCCTGTGTGCAATACCTCTACCTATGCACCCCAGCATCCCACTGGCCCTGCCACTGCCTTATTACACTGCCCTGACTTTGAGATTATCAGATATTATAAAGTCAGGGTCCTCTTCCTTCTTAGTGGCCAATAGGAGCCCCCCCCCCCCTTCCACACACCCATTTTATGTTCAGCTACTGGGTTTCTATGCCCATGTCCATGATTTTTCACTTTTTGGCTTTGAACACAAACTGTCATAACCTTGTCCACTCCTCAAGTTTTCTAAGGTCCCCACTCATTTTCTACACCCCTTGCTGGGTATCCAGCCTATTACAGATCTTGGTGTCTTCCATAAAGAGGCATACCTTCACTTTAAGCTCTTCTATGATGTCACTCATAAAGATGTTACATAGAAACATAGACTTTGATGGCAGATAAAGACCACTTGGCCCACCCAGTCTGCCCATTTCCCTACCTATTGGATAAGCTGCAGATTCTAGTTAACCAACAGCCTACTTCCTGCAACCCCTCACTATAATTGCCTTAAGTCTGTCCCATGCATGTTTGAATTCCCCCACTGTTTTAGACCCCACAACCTCTCCAAGAAGTCGGTTCCATGCGTCCACCACTCTCTTCATGAAAAATAATTTCCTCACATTACCACTGAGCCATCCCCCCTCTAACTTTAAATTGTGCCCCCTTGTTCTTACACATCTCTTTTTCTGAAAGATGCTACCCTCCTGGACTTTGTTGATTCCCTTGAGGTACTTAAAAGTTTCTATCATGTCCCCCTGGCCCTCCTTTCATCAAGGGTATACATATTAAGTTCTCTCAGTCTCTCTTCATATGGTTTCTGATGTAGACCCTGCACCATTTTAGTTGCCCTCCTCTGGACTGCTTCCATAATGTCTATGTCCATGCATAGATGAGGTCTCCAAAACTGCACGCAGTACTCCAGATGGGGTCTCACCAACTGTCTGTATAGAGGGATAACCACTTCCCTTTTTCTACTTGTGATGCCCCTCCCTATGCATCCTAGTATCCCCCTGGCTCTCCTCACTGACTTCTCACATTGCTTACCCACCTTTAGGTGATCTGATATGACTACACCCAGATCCCTTTCCATTATTGTTGTCGTTAGTACCTCCCCTGCTATTGTGTACTCTTCTCCTGGATTGTTATTTCCCAGGTGCATTACTTTGCACTTCTTTGCATTGAATCTAAGTTGCCATATGTCTGACCATTCCTCCAAACTTGCCAAGTCCCTTCTCATCCTTTCTACCCCCCCTTGTGTATCAACTCTGTTACAGATCTTTGTGTCATCTGAAAAGAGGCATACCTTTCCTTCTAGACCCTCTGCAATGTCACCTATAAAGATGTTAAAGAGGACTGGACCCAGTACTGAGCCCTGAGGTACTCACTAGTAACACCCTTTCTTCAGAATGTGTTCCATTCACTGTTACCTTCTGTGTCCTGTTGTGCAGCCAGTTTGCTACCCAGGCTACCACCCTGGGACCCACTCCCAGGCTGGCTAACTTGATTATTAATCTTTTGTGTGGGACTGTGTCAAATGCCTTGCTAAAGTCTAGGTAGGCCATATCCACAGCCCTCCCTGGTCTATTACTTTGGTCACCCAGTCAAAGAAATTAATTAGATTCGTCTGACATGACCTTCCTGCTGTGAATCCATGCTGCTTTGGTTCCTGTGCCCCGCTGGCCTCTAGGTACTCAACAATTCTTACTCTCCTCATCAGTGTGAGTGCCAGTAATCACTACCCTTTGCTGCCTATCGACTAACCAGTTTTTTTTTTCAATTCAAAGTTTATTGATACATTTTCCACAATAAAAGGCAGTTAGAATGACATTGGTACTGAAATTCAGATACAATGTAAAGGGATAACTGCCTAACCCACCCTTCCCTCCCCTTACTGCAGTAACCAAACCTAGTGTCCCTCAAATGCCAACCATTTGGGACAATCATTGACGGGGAATCTGATTCTTGTTAATAGTGTAAGATGGGGAATTCCAGATAGACTGGGCCAGGTCCCGGTGGGAAGAATATTGTAAAAATGAACACATTTGTGAATAAACCTTTAAGGAAATAGATATTGAGGGGCACTCCTCAGTCATACGTGCCTGGGGGAGTTTAAGAAAAAATAAGGTAAGGGGGTCCAGATTCTTAGACTTGATTGCATCCAGTTCAATTCTAAGCCAAACCAGTTGTTCTTTTTCTGGGCCGGGAGATACCCATCTCAGACATTTTGATAGGTGACTGGCCCAGTAATATAGAGCCAGATGGGGAATCTGTAACCCCCCCTCCAGTTTTGGAGCTGCCAACTTATAATAAGCCAAATGAGGGTATCTGTCAGCCCAAATAAATCTGGTGAATATGACATGTATCATTTTAAACCAGAGTAAAGGAATAAAAACATTGAGAAGAGATAATGGGTAAAAAATTCTAGGAAATAAGTTCATCTTAATTATGTTGATCCAGCCCCATAATGAGATGGGAAGTTTGGACCACCTCTCGAGGTCATGAACTATCAACTGTGAGAGGGAATCCAGATTTTCCTTAAATCATGTTAGGGGGTTACGAGATAGCTTAATGCCCAAATATTTAAATGACCTGGGAGTCCAGCATAAACCTAAGGGACTAATGTCATTTTTAAATACCTTATGGTTTAATGGGAAAAATAAGGATTTGCTAGCATTCAGTTTGTAATTGGACAGGTCACTAAATCTTGCTATTTCACTCAACAAAGCCGGGACAGAGGATACCGGATGAGATAAGTATATCAGCAAGTCATCTGCATATGCAGTGACTTTGATTTCATGACACCCAATCCTAATACCTTGTATGGAAACATTATTGAGAATATTTTGAATGAGAGGTTCCAGATATAAGTTAAATAACAGAGGAGATAAGAGACATCCCTGTCTAGTCCCTGAGTGGAGTGAAAAGGGCTTAGAGAAAGCCCCATTCCCAGAGATTCTTGCTGTAGGATTTTTATAAAGTGTAGCAATCCAGGAGAAAAATAGAGAAGGAAATTGAAAAGCTTCCAGAACTTGAAACAGAAAATTCCAATTCACTCAATCAAATGCCTTCTCGGCATCCAGGGAGACCAGTCCTGCAGGGAACTCGGCATCCCTGGTAGCCGAGATGACATCTGATAGGGTGCGCAAGTGGTCTGAAGATGAACTCCTTTCATAAATCCTACCTGGTTTGTACCTATTAACTCAGGAAGAACTACCATTAACCTATTAGCTAATATCTTCGAGAGAATTTTAATATCCTGATTTAAAAGGGAAATAGGTCTGTAACTCTGAACAAGCTCAGGATCTTTATCTGGTTTGGGGAGAAGAACAATCAAGGCCTCAAAAAGGTGAGGGTCGGCCTCCACCCCAGCTAAGATATGTTGAAATAAATGGCAAAGTACTGGTAATAAGAGGTCCCAAAAAACTTTGTAAAATAGGGAGAAGAATCCATCGGGGCCTGGGACTTTGTCTGCCGGCAATTCACTAATAACCTTGGCAATTTCTTCCTGCAATATAGGAGTAACCAGAAAACCCTTGTGTCGGTCTGAGAGGGAGGGCAAATGGGAGTCCTTCAGATAGCTCTCCGTATTCCCAGTGCAAGGAGGATGCTCCATGTCACTGTACAAATTTGCATAATAAAGGGCGAATTCTTGGACTATTTCAGTGGGAGATGCTTTTAGGGACCCATCAGCCATTGCCCTGATTGGAGGGATAAATATCACTGATTCTTGTTGCTTAATACGCAATGCCAGTAGGCGCCCTGCCTTTTCTTCCTGGTCAGTGTAACTGGATCTTGTATGAATAATAGCTAATTCTGCTTTTTCCCGAAGTAGCTCTAAATATCTATTTTTCAACATTAGAAGTTTTCTCCTATCCTCGTCAGGAGGATTAATCGAAAAGTTATTTTCAAGTGACCTAATTTGAGATAGTAAAGATATTAATTCCTTCTCCTTTGCCCTTTTCGTGACCACCGCCATACTAATAAGGATCCATCTCATGAAGGCCTTAAAGGTCCCCCACAAAATATCCAGCTTTGCACTATCTAAAGGGTTAGATGAAAAAAAGAATTCAATTTGCTTCCTTATAAGCTTGCAATATTTGACATCTTTGAGAAGTTGTTCATTAAGTTTCCATCTGGTTTCCCTGTTGGGTAAATTAAGGATTGCCAGTTTACATAATTCCAGTGAATGGTCGGAAATAGGGCCAGGTTGAATCAAGGAAGTCTTAACCCCAGGTAAAAGGAACTTAGAAATAAATATGTAATCAATGCGGGACTGTGAGCTGTGCACCATTGACCTGAAGGTAAACTCCCTAGAATCAGGGTGCAAGACACGCCAGACATTGCAGAGCCTGCATTGGTCCAATAGGTCTTTAAAAGCCTTCTGCCCCGGAGTGACCACTCCCAGACCTCTACCTGACCTGTCCAGATTAGAATCTACTACTTGATTAAAGTCACCCCCCAAAATAATCCTAATGGGAAGCATTGGAAGAATAACAGATATAAGTCTCATAAAAAACCCTGGGTCATCTATGTTAGGGCCATAGATACTACCGAGTAATAATGGAACAGACCAGAGAGTGCCTTTAACAAGGATAAACCTTCCCTCAGGGTCTTTAATGACCTGTGTAGAAATGAAGGGAATACTCCTGTTAATCATAAGCATGACCCCACAACTATTAGTAGATCCCTGGGCATTGTACACCAGGCCCACCTGCTGCCTCCTTAACTGTGAAGCTTCCGTTTCTAATAACTGAGTTTCCTGTAGAAAAGTTGTCTGAGAATGTAGTAAACTTAAATGTTTAAGAACCTGATATTGTTTGTGTTTTTTCCTGATCCCCTTAACATTCCAAGTTGCTAAAGTTATTTCTTTAGCCATCCAGTAATGGTAGTTAGACTAAATGTACTCAGCTCAGCACTCGGGATACATAATACCTGCAACCCTACTCCCATGGTTACTGCAGTAAGACCCTCCTCCTCCCTAACCCCCACATTTAAGTCCTTCCCACCCCACCTGCCCTACCCCCTAACAATACCCTAAATCCCCCCCCACCCACCTCTAAACTGCCACAACAGCGTTCAGCACAGTACTGGGTCTTTTCCTCCATCTCCTGCCTCCCGATAATGCACCTCTGCTAATGGCAACAAATCCTGCATTCTGCTGTAATTATATGAAAAAAAACAAACAGTGCTGATTACCCCAAGAAAATGAGGGAACGGCCTTGGGCTTTCAGTACCACCACACCTTAGTGTTAGCATGCTAGTAACCTGGTAAAAGAGGAATGCAACAAGAACCATGCATATCCCAGGTAGCCTTGGAAACCAGAATGAAACTGAGAGTGAGAAATGAGATCAACCTTGCCTCGTGGGACAGCTATGCAGGAACTAGAACCAAATCAGGAACCCAGTGAAGGGGAGTGACCATTTCTACAGACTGAGAGCAAAAATTGGGAAAAACCTAGCAACCATAACTCAGGGGAAGAAAACAGAGAAAATGAGTCTTCCCAGAGGTGACCAACCTCTGATTGCAAAAGCTCTCCTTGAGAAAACTTATTGCCCTGCACTCGAGTCTAACGAGAAGATTAAGGGAGATCCCCTTCAAATTAAGAGCTACACCACTATGAGTTACAAATGCATAGTGCACCCTCTAGTGGCCAGATCCTGATCCAAATACGGTGAAAGTGTGCTGCAGAGAAAGCCCAAGACCGCTCTAAATTCCGATCCAAATGAAATAAACATAAATCTTAGCCTCAGCGAGACAAATTCCCCCTTCTATTGTGTATACAATGCTGAGAATACTGAAACATGAAACTCTGTTCCCCCCGTAAACAAACCCCGGGACCCCAAGTGTCTTTTGCCCTAAACCGGCATAGGCCCTCTGAGATTGGGGCCACAGAGACTACTAGCAGGCATGCCCTGCACTGATTCCCCCAGTCCAAGCAAAACAACAGGAATTTCCAATCCAACTCGCTCTGAACGTCTTCTCAAGGAAGGAGAAAACAAAAGTTCTGATACACAGCTCCAAGCAGCTCTTCATCCCACAAACAAGGCATCTCAGGGCTCCTGAAATCTGGTAGCATAAATTTAAGGCTCATCAGGGCAGCTGCAGGATCATCATAATTGGACCAGGCTCCATTTACAAGAACTTGTAACCTGGCTGGGTATCCCATCCTAAATTTCAGGCCTGTCGCAATTATCTTAGACACAATGGGATGGAACGCTTTCTGCTTCAGACGAACCGAGCCAGGCAAATCTTGTGAGATTCTCAGTTTCGTGTTCCCCCAGCGAACCTCTTGTAAAGCTCTCACTTTCTGCAGAAAATGTTATTTCTCTAGGAAATTCAAAAAACGACATATGATAGGACTGGGGGGGGGTCCTCCGGAGAAGGCTTAGGTCACAGAGACCTGTGAGGTCACTCTATAATATATACAGGGCCAAAGGGAGAGGGGCCAGCAACCCACTCCACCAACTTCTGTATAAATGTTACAACATGCTGGCCCTCTTCTCCTTCTGGTAGCCCAAGTATCACAACGTTGTTTCTGTGGCTACGGCCTTCTAGATCTTCGAGCTTGGCCTCAAGACGAGATAACTTCTGACGCGTAGACACCAGTTCAGGATCGAGATTCTCTAACTTTTTCTCCATCGAGACTATTCGAGCTGTGTTATCAGAGACAGTTAGCGAAACTTTATCCAGTTTTCTAGAGAGAGTCTTCAGATCTATCGCCATTTCTTTCATTTCTTCAAGAAAGGGCTTAAACTCTTCAAGGAACCTACTAAGCGTTAAAGGTTTCTGCTCTCCAACTTGGCTCAGAGGATCAGGCCTCTCTGGCCTACCTGAAGCCCGGGATTTCTTGGAGGCCTTTTCTGGAGTAGCAGGGGGAGTGTGCTTCTGTGGGGCTTTCTTCATGTAAGCCTCCATCTGCCGATCTAGCACTCAAACCAGATTTCCAAAGTATTCAGACAGCACTAAATCTCAAAAGCAGAGGAAATGGGGAAATTCAAACATCCAAAAAACGATTTAGTGATCGGGAGGCAGGAGCTTCTTGAAGGAGCTTCTACTCAGCACCCTGCATCACGTGATCTCCCGACTAACCAGTTTTTTATCCAGTTTACAACTTTGGTTCTCCCAAACTATTTAATTCCTTTATCAGTTTCCTATGTGGTACAGCGTTGAAGGCTTTGCTGAAATGCAAGTAGGCCATGATCACTGCCTCATTTATTTCCCTGTTCACCCATTCAAAGAAATTGACTGGATTTCTCTGACATGACCTCCCCTTTGTGAATCCATGCTGACTTAGGTGTTGCAATGCCCTGGATTCAAGCTATTCCAAAGTGTTTATTTTAATAGGGTGTCCATTAATTTTCACACAATTGATGTTACACTGACTGGACTATAGTTACTAGACTCCTCCCTGCTGTCACTTTTACATGGGTACAGAGATGCAGGGCCCTATGCCAAGAGGACAGTTGTCTTCAGTATATGGTATCTGTGCCCATGTGGACAACATTGCATTAACAGTGCAAAAACAATCCTTGTCCAGGATTTAAAAAAAATTATACCTCTCAGCATTTTTTTCACAGAGAGGGTAGTGGATGCATGGAACATGAGGAGGTTGTGGGGTCTAAAACTGTGGAAGAATTCAAGAATGCATGGGACAGACATAAGGCAGTTCTTGTGGGGGGTAGGAAGAAATAGGCTGCTGGTTAATTAGGATCTGCGGTCTATCCTGTAGGTAGGGAAATGGGCAGACTAGGTAGGCCAAGCGGTCCTTATCTGCCATCAAAGTCTATGTTTCTATGTTTATGAGGTGGTCTGTAAAAATGGCTATGTTGAATATTTGAGGTCAAAATATTGAAAATTAGCAAAGTTATGAGTGAACACTGAAATATTGAAAGGTTCTTTCATAACCTGGGCTTTTTATTGTATTTGTACACCAGCTTTGCAGCATAGCCTTCTTATTACCCCTCCTCATCAACCTGGGAGGTGAAAATGTTCAAATCCCCAACAAAACATTATTCCACACCACAGGAGTGAAAACACATTTTTGCCAGGATTTCAAAAAGGACAGCTGTCACATTCATAAGGTGAAGTTAAAAATGTCTATGCTGAAAAATTGGGGTCAAAATACTTAAAATTACCAAGGTTATGAATGAACATAGAAAAATTTCAATATATCCTAATAACTTTGTCATTTTACATATTTTACCCCACATTTTTAACATTGCCTTCTTATGACCACACGTCATGAATAAGGTTGGTGATAATTTTCAAATGCTGCCTGACAGATGATTTTGCAAAGCAACCGTGAAATAGCCATTGGGGTCAGATTTGCATGACTCTACTGTCATTGGTCATGAGGCGGGGTCCCAAAATGGCCATGTTAAAAATTTCTTGTCAAATACATAGAAAAATGAAGAAGTACACAACCATGCACTTACCACATGATACACAATGAGGCATTGCCTCATGAGAAAAAAATCCATACAAATCAATTCCAGCATGCTAAAACATGGTTATTTTATTACATTGTGGTAACAGCAAGGTGCAGGTAAAAATGCACCAGCAGGATAGAACCCAAAGTTTCACATATGTGTGTTTTGTCAAGGAGATGACTTGGTGGATTTTTACCTGCACTTTGCTGTTATCAAAATGAAACAAAATAGTCACTTTTTAGCATGCTGGAACTGCTTCAAGTGGATTTTTTTCTGGTGAAGCAATGCCTCATTGTGCATTGTGTGTTGAGAGCATGGTTGTATACTTCCTGATATTCTGTTGCCATTCACACCTCTGTTCCAGTTGAGCAGGCCTGTTTGTTTTATATGTAAAAATGACACAATTATGAACCAAAGTTCAAACCACATTGAAATAAATTAACCTGGACAAACTTATTTTTTCATATCACATTGCCTTTTCCAACAGTAAGTCTTCAATCGCAGAGTGGATCTGCATCATGAGAGACATTTTCAGGTCAGTGAGGTTGTGGGAAGGTTGTGGGATGGTAGGTGCTCAGTAGGAGGTCAGAGTGGGGTGGGTGTGGGGTGTGTGGGCAGAGTCAGACTGCTGTGGATCCAATCTCTGTTTTGCTGGATAAAAAAATCAATAAGTGATGGTTTTCTTTTTTTTTCAGCGGAATTAGCCAAGACTGGGGATTGGGCACCCCAGTGCTTGGCTACTTTTCAGGAGAACCAGGGACGGGCACTCCAGTGCTGCCACATAAATAGTAGGAACCAGGGTGGGTGACCTGGAGGGGGGATCAAGAGACATGTTACTAAGGTGGGCACCCCAGTCTTCTGTTATAATATTTTTAAAGAGGTCCTTCACAAGTCCTTTTGACTTCCATGCATAAATTACCTCTTCCTGCATTGATTCTGGAATTATATTTCATTACTGTCTGCTACAGTTAGTTTTTGCATTCTAAGCTGCTAAAAACTACAGGGTGTACCAGGGCTTCTATAGCAAGCCTGTTGTTTCTGTGGACCTAGGGTTGTATTGCTGATATCACTGTAGGGCACAGTCAGTTTCATGCAAAAAAACACATACTGACAAGGCATTTGGATTTTGGCATAATTCATTGCTAACAGGGTGTCTTGGGTGGAGGAGGAACACAGTATGTATACTGAGTACTGTTAGGTTTCCCTTGCAACACTGTTGCAACTGCATGGTACTGTACAGTGTGAGTCACTCCCCTATCCTACTATGATGTCACCAGGAGCTAGCAGCCTAGCAGCTAAACATCAATGGCAGGTGCAGCAGGGCTCAAAAACAAATCCAAATTATGGAAGGCAGAGTAAACCTTGGCCAACAATCACAAATGCACACACTCTGTCAGGTCTAGTACTGCATATAATGACTACAAGCTGTAATTTTTGTGGATCTTCACTGAAGTGCCTCTTTAAATACCTAAACATTAGGAAAGGTGGTCATCCAACCTGGAGGTGAGAGAGGAGAAAAAAGCAATACCAGGAATAGGCTCCCCTTAAGAAATAATCTAATAGATAGATAGATAGATAGATAGATAGATAGATAGATAGGTAGAAAGAAAGACAGACAGACAGGCAGGCAGACAGACAATGAGATAGACAGACATATAGATAGACAGACAGACAGACAGACAATGAGAGAAACAGAGACCGAGAGCAGCACAAATCCAAGTGTGGCTTCAGCATTCAAGAAAGTCACACTATGGCCATATGGAGAACACAGGTGAACAGCTATTCTTGCTAAGTTGGGCACCTTGGATTTTGTGTTGCCCAAAAAAGCTTTTTCTGGCATTAAAAAAAAAACATCAGAATCTAGCTGAATGGGCCCTATTTAGGTAGGTTCAGGTGCTTGTTTTATGGAAATATATCATTATTTTATATTTTCAATGTGTGTGAATTAAAATAATAAACAAGATGGTGGCTGTCATGATCAATATTTTTTATATGATCAGTACTTTTTTCACACAAGTAAATCACAAAAATAAGCACAGCATTTTTTTTTGTTTGCCATTCATATTTCTCGGTCATCAAAAAAATCCTTATACTGTAACTCTGGAACTGTGTAATATATTTTTCATAAAACCTTCAAAAGACACATCCCAGGTGTAGGCCCCTTTCATCTATGAAAAGTTCATGAAAAATTTCCACACCCTCTGTGCTACAGGTGAGAACAAACAATATGTAACATCAAATACAGGGAACCCAAATGTGCTTTGTTTCTATTTTCTTGCACTCCATATCTCAAAACCAGAATATGATGCTGTCACAAAACTTTTCAAACCTTGAGACTCTGATAGCTATAATTTGTGGTGGGCGAAGTGGCTTCAATTCGCTCTGCGAAGTGATTTGTGGAGTGAAGGCAAATTCACGAAGTGCTCCACAACTTGAAGCTATGTACTTTGCGTTATAATGGGTAATATAAAGTCCATTGAAAACAATGACTTCACATTACTCCACCTTCCCAAACCACTACTCTACCAATTTTAAGGTGAAGTACATTGAAAGCAATGTACTTCGCCTCACTTCGCCTTCTTTTTAAGCTCCAAAGATGAATTTTTTCAGTGATTAATGGGATTTCAGGTCACATGGGCTCTAGATTGTTCTGCACAGCCTCAGTTTGGGGTAGTCTGTGTAGGAAGCTGTAGGAGACAGTCTGCTTTGAGAGCTCTCTGTGATTCAAACCTTATAAAAGCTGTTAAAAAAAAGCCTTTTTGAATAATCTTTTTTGCTCAAACTTTAGTTCATTGATTGTAGGAAACCTCCCTGTGCTCAGATCATCGAGTGTCTATTGTTTGTGTATAGATTTTGAATGTTAATGTACAGCATTCAGTCTGTGTACTGAGAGACAGTGGAAGTGTGCTTTGGGGGAGGGGCATATCTGAGGTGTAGGTAGATTAACTTGGAGAAAAAGACAGTTCTTACTGTTTTGGTGATATTTTTCTTGTATAACTGTGTTAATGTACACACAATAATATTTTCAATAATTCTCCCAATTTGAGGATGGGGGGAAAATGATATTGGGTAGATGGTTTCCCCAGCTTGAAGGATTATAAATTGAGGATTTAATGGGGGAGGGCCGTATACTCCCAATAAAGGAAATCCTGGCAAAGTACAATATAGATTCTAAGCAGGTCTTCAAATTATACCAAATTACTCATTTATTAATGCAGGTGATGATCAATCTTCGGGAAGGGTGAGTAGATGGGAAATGGTTTAAGTCATTAGCACAAATTGTTTGGGAACCACACGCGGTTTCCAGAGTATATAAGACACTTCTCGATCAAGTTCTTGTGGACATTGATCACATGCCTAGATATTGGATTAGTTGTTTGGGGAACAAGAGCGGATTGGGAGGGTGTTTGAGTCATATGTATAAGTATGTTAGGCAGGATAGGTTGAGGGTGATGCAGTTTCATTTTTTGAATAACCTATTTTGGACCCCTTCCAAGCTACATAAAGTGGGTCGTAGACCTGACCAAAATTGTTTCCGGTGCCGTCAGGCAGTTGGAGATTTGTATCACATTTTTTGGGAGTGTCCACCGATAAAGCAGTTGTGGACGCAGATTAAGCAGAGGGTAGATCCATTGTTGGGTATTGATCAGTATTTTACCCCAGACATATGTTTGATAGGGGATTATTCTGGCATCATGTTTAAGGAGCGTAGATTTTACATGGCTCTGATCTCAGGCTCGCTTAAAAAGGTAGTTTTGCGATATTGGATGACTGATTCCCCAATCACGTATGTGGAGTGGTTGCAGGAGATGTTGTTTAACTTAAACATGGAAAAATTAGGTGCGGGAAGGGATAATCGGCTCCACATATACGAAAAGATTTGGAGTCATTTTCAGGCGCTATACCTTCCCCAGGTGTAACCGGATTTAGTAAGATAGCAGTAGGAATGATGTTGGGTGAGCAGATCTTCCTTGAGGGCATGTAGTACTATGGGGGTTGGTTAGGTGGGGGAGGGAGGTTTTCTTTGGGGGAGAAAATAGGTTATTTGATTCAATTTATGTCAATTGTTATGAAAGAACAAAATGTTTTTTCTTATGTACCATGTTTTTGATATGTGGTTTGTTACAATAAAAATTCTGAATTTAAAAAAAATATTTTCAATAATTCTTGACATGTTTTTGCTTGTTGTGGTGCAGCAGTGCATAATTTTAGCTCGTTTAAAGTACCTGGTTATATTAATGACGTTTTCAATTTCTATGCATTACTTAGTGAGTATGCAAGTGTGTGTGTGTGAGTGTGATGCATGTCATCAAATCAGACACCTTTTATTGTGCCACATAGTAATTTCAGCAATGTGAACCTGCTATCCACTGCAGCTGCGTGGTTTCTGTACTTCATTGAGGTATCTCTTTACTTGTACTAGTACTAATGACTAACTGCAGTACACTGCCCCCCCGCCCCAACCGGCAAAGGTATTCTTTTCCAGATTTGAATTTCTGAAGGTGAGCACTGGATAGGTGTTGTGCCTTTGCATCTGCATCTCTTCAGTGTGTAGTGCAATCTTAATCTATCTGTGCATTTGCATCTCTTTAGGACTCAATTTCCATCTGTAACAGTTGTTTCTTTGGCTTCCCTTCAGAGTACTGGACTGGTGTGGTGCATATCTCTGCATGAACATTGTACTCATTAATATGTGTTTTTAAGTCAGGACCATCATCACGAGTCACTCATGATACAAATCAATTCATCATCACTGTCACAAATGCATCATGAATCACAAAATTATTTTTTTCACATTTACTTGGATATATTTTAATCCTGTTTTGTAGTATCTCTCCAGGCTTCACCACCCCACCACTGTACTCTTTAATGTGAGTTTTTAAATTGGGGAGTTTTGTGCTACAGTTTATCAGGGAAGTACTGCCATAGGCATTCATGTTCCCATACAGTTTCATATTGGTTATCTCACACCGAATCATGTTCTTCATCATCACGGTCACAAGTGCAGTCAAATCATGATTCACGATCACATCACGAATCACAAAATTTAATTTAGTACATCGATTTTAGGAATCCCTTCTGTTCTCATATCTTCGAATGTTTATTGTTGTGTGTGGATTTTGAATGTTAATTTAGAACAGTCCGTCTGGGTACTGTGAAGTGTGCTTTGGGGGAGGGGCATATTTATGATGTAGGCACATTAACTCGGAGAAAAAAGCAGCGTTTCTGTTTTGGTTATATTTTTCTTGCATAACTGTGTTAATGTACACACAGTAATATTTTTAGTAATTCTTGGCATTTTTTTGCTGATTGTTGTGGTGCAGCAGTGTATAATTTGTCTGTTTAAAACATTTGGTTATATTACTAAAAGTTTTCAGTTTACTACGTATAACTTGTAGTGTGCACGTGAGTGTGTGTGCGATGCATGCCATTAAATCAGATACCTTTTATTGTGCCAAAGAATAATTGCAGCAGTGTGAACCTGCTACCTACCACACATGCATGAATTTTCTGTACTGCTTTGTTGTATCTTTATTGGTAGTGGATTGTTACTGCTGTGCACTAATCCCCTAACTGGCAAAAGGTATTCTTTTCCAGATTTGGATTTGTGACTTGTGAGCAGTGGTTAGATGTTGTTGTGCCTTTTCATATGCATCTCTTGAGTGCACAGTGCAATCTTAATCTGTCTGTGCATTGGCAGTGCACCATTAATTCTGGGAGACTGTATTTCTTGTTACGCTGTCATTTCACTTCATCAGCGCTGGGACATTTTCTGGACACAATACAGTAGCATTTTGGGGTTGCACATTAAATCTGGTGACTCTGTGTGTGACCACTGCATGCATGACTGAGTTTGCCATTAATTCTGGGAGACATTGCATTTCTTGTTACACTCTCATTCACTTTGTCAGCACTGGGGGGTTTTCTGGACAGAATACAGTAGCACTTTGGGGATGCACATTAATTCTGATGACTGTGTGTGGGGTGCTGCCAGTATTGTTGTCACTCCACCTTACTTCACGTTAAGGTGGAATGACAACACGAAGTAATAATCACACGGTAAAGTGAGCCTTGTCTATGGGTCAGTCTGCATAGTGAAGTGCCAACACAAAGTGCCCACTTTTCGGGTTCTTCACCGATGGAATTTAAGTTTGTTGCATCTCTAGCTATAATGTTCATGTCAAATTTTTGGCTATTTTGCCACATGATACCAAAGTTTCTAAGGTGCAAAAATTGGGATTTAACATTACACAGCCTACTCAACCCTAACTATAGGGGTGTTACCACTCCCCTATAATTCACTCTCCATGTATATTATGATTATTAACCTACAGCCACAAAAACTATAAGGCATCAACCCAAACACCACTGGAATGTTCACTACACATGATTTTACCACAGACATTCTTTTACTGTGAAAAAGGTGCAACAAACAGTGAAACGGCAGAGAATCGACGGAACACTGCCAGGCCATGAGTCACTTTGGGGAGGGAATAGAAAGACTGAAAAAGAGGGAGATGGATGGACTAGGACATGAGGAAGGCATGTAGGACATACAAAAATGAATACTTGTTTACAGTATTCATTTGGAAAGTGTGAGGCACTTCAGAAATGTGGGGTAAACCCAGAAGGAAGCTTAAAAAGGCACAAATAGCACTAGGAGCTCCACACTCAAATGTAGGGCTAGTTCTTATTTAAGATTTGTAAGCAAAACATTTTTTTTTATTTACTGTTTACTATGGTATAGTAGAGTAAATTAGATTAATTTTGCACTAGGGTCAAGTAGGGTCTGCAGTGACTGTACAGGTAGGGACAAAATGGGCAGACAGAATAGTCCTAGCAATCCTTATCTGTTGTCAAATTTTATATTTCGATGTTTGCTTACTTCCAGGCAGACATTTTCTGTAACTACAAATCCCTGAATCTCCTGCAGATGACATCAGAGCAGTGGGAGACAATAATGCATGACAGGGTGTGTGCCGAGCCAGGATAACATCATGCCTCAGGTGGTTGGGCATAAGGTAGCAGACTGAGTGTATCCAACACTTGAGAAGTGATGTTATCCCAGCACAACACACTCTAGAGTGCATTATTGCTAATATACAATGGCTCATTTATATAAAAAATAAAAATATATGTAAAGTAAATTCAGTTTTAAAATAGTTTTTATCAAGATATTCTGTGTGGATGCATATTTAGCAAAAAAAGAGTTCCTTTTTGAGTTTGTCCAGCAGGTGGAGTTGTGATCTGTGTCTTGTGTCAGCTGTTGTGTAAAACCATGGTAATACTCTCTCCCCAACTGTGTTTTTGGGTCATGGTTCACTTGTGTATTTTTGTCTGACTCCCTGGTCTGGCTCCTGCACCACCCATATCAGCATTTGTATTGGGCAGCAAGACAATTTCTGTACAGGTCCCGAAGGGTGATCGGTGAATACAGCAGTGAAGGAAGTGTTGTGGAGATCTGCAGTTTTCCGGACTGATGAGTAAGTCACCTGAGCTGTTGTTTGGAGGGAGAGCTAGTCACACTTTGAAAAGCTGTGAATTCAAGTGCAAGTGATTTTAGAAAGAGTCACTGCTTGTGGCTTCTTGAAGAAATGTCTGAGTACTGAGCTGCAAGCAAGCGCTCCATTACAGTACTCTTGGTGAAGCAGTTTGCATGCAGCAGCTGTTTCTCCACTTATTTAAAGGAAGATGTTTTGTTTGGTGGGGGAGACACTGTCTGAGTTGGTTGGTCTGTGAAAGAAATCAAAAAGACAGTAGTTGTGGTGCTCTTGGGGTACATGTGTGTTCAGGGAGGTCAGTCAGGTGAGGACGTGCCAGCACCTTACGCTAGCGAGAATCTGCTTGGTGCGTCTATTTGTTTCTATGTAAAAAATAAAACAACGACTGAAGCCAATCCAGATGACGGCTTCATTTTTAGTTTTGATTTTGGCAGTGTGGGATTTTGTGTGAAGCTGGACCCACTGTATTTCTTAGGATGATTTTAGCAGTGGTTGGTGACATCATGGTGGGGGGTGGTTGAAATAGTTTACATCAACAGCTTGGAGTGGCAATAACCTGTGGAAGGGGCGCATGATTCCTGACTCTGTCATGTGGTTATGTGCGTGTGCCTGGACTTCTTACAGTGATGTTATACTGAAATAACATCACTGTCCCAGTCACACACTGACCCATTAGAACCCAGGTATTTTTCTTGCCACTATATAATAGAGTTGATATCTTTTGTTTCCAGGCCTGCTATCCTTCCAGGGCACAGTACAGTTACAGTCTGTATGTAGTCCTAGGATAATAGAGGGACCAGCAAACATCTGATCAGAGTTTAAGAATCTCTAAAAGGCATTGAAGCCTTTTAAATCTTCCATTGCTGCAGTCCTACTTTGATGTCAGGTGTGAGTAATTCTGGGATTTGTAGTTACAGAGAATTTCATCCTGGCAGTATGCAAAATTAGTCTGACACAATCTATTATACAATAGTAAACTGTAAGCAAAAAAAAAATGTTTTTACGCACAAAGTGCCAATTGGGACCAGCTGCAGTGCTACACACTTTACTACATTATTTTGGTTTTCTCCTTTTTGCCATCTGATTGGTTCTTTTTTTTTTGTTTGTTTTTTGTACCAATTCTTATTGTGATACTCCTCTGTTCAGTTTGTCCATAGTTTATACCTGTTAGCTTCATCTGATTCTGTTAGCACTGTTAATACAATCCTCTGCCACAGTAAATCTTATACCTGTTTAAATGACGTTCATACTATGTACTTTTATTGAACTCTGTAATATATTCTCTATTGTCTTTATTTATTTATTAGATCATCAGTTTACAAACCTTTGTTATAATTTTGTTTACTTCAAACACTGGACATTTGTGAAAACGGGCATTTTTGCTCACATACCTTTCCAGTATACAAATAAAGTTGATTGATTGAGTGATTGAATGTGGTTCTTAGTGATAACTGTTACCCCTTAAGCATAAGCAGGAAATGGGGGCAGTCTTGGAGGACAGAGTGCTCGGGGAGCTCAGGGGTAAAGGGGTAAAGTTAAACAGTTCGACTAGCCCCAGTTACTTACACCCCAATGTATTGAAGGAAATGGGACAGACACAGGTGTCCTTCTGGCAGACTTGCTCAGCTGCTACTGGAGACCAGATTGGTCTTGTCCAACTGGATGGTGGCAGGTGTGGAACAGCAGAGACAGCTATGATGCTGTGCAGCCTCTTTCAGTATGCTGCAGAGAACAGTGCTACTGAATGGCAATTAATCCTTTTTGTCATGGAGTATTTTGTGACATGCAACTTACTAAAAGGTATTGATTTGCACCGTGGCTGGCTCCACTGTTTCTTTCCATTATGTTGGGGCAGGGGTGACCCCAGTAGTTATAGACCAGTTAGTTTCATTTCTTTGGGGAAACTGCTGGAGAGTTTCATGAAGGAACATACTGCGGAATTCCTGGAAGCAAAAGGTCTCCAAAACAGGAGACAGCATGGCATCGTGAAGTGAAGGTTTGTCAGACAACTTCATAGATTTCTTCAGCTCATTGTCTCAGCCAGTGGATAATGGTCAGATGGTGGATATCCTGCAGCAGGATTTTAGCAATAATTTTGATTCACTGCCTAGCAGAAGTCTGATGAAAAAGTTAAAAGACTTGGAAGGGGTGGATATTTTAATGAAGTAAATAGGAAAGCAGTTAGGGTGAAGGACTCACAGGATGGAAATGTATGGTAAGTACTCGGAGATAAAAAAAAAAAAGGGTTTTACCATGCTGCAGTGACAGCGGCTATGGAGAAATCCCTGACAGCAACAGCCGCATTGCTGAGTGTCGGCAATGCTGTGTCGGGATGCCTCCTGTTTCCATCAGAGGGCTGCCTCCCAACTCCCACACCACCCCAGTCTCTAGGATTCCAACTTCGAGTCAGAGTTGGACTGGGGGGGGGGTGAAACACCCTGCAAGGCAATCCCCTGGCTATAGGAGACCATCACTCGTCAGGCAGATTTTGGCCTAATTCTGTCACTGTGGTGGTCTTTGCCATTGGGATTTCGATGCAGTGGCGGTATACCAAAAAAAAGAGATGAGTGGGGTGCCACAGGATTCAGTCTTGGGACCCACACTCTTAAATATTTTCATATCTGACACTAGGAAAGGGATCCAAGAAAAAACTTACCTCTTTGTATATCACACTAAAACTGGTGGTAGGGTGGGCAGTGAAGATAGGATTAGAGATATGAAAAGTGATTTTGAAAGCTTGGAAATACAATCAAGTGTCTTGCATCTAAAGTTGAATGCAAAGAAGTGAAAAGTTATGCATATAGCAAAAATGAATCCTGAAATTGATTATTAGATGAGTGGCATGGGGTAAAACAGAACTCAGAGGAAAGAGCCATTAGGGTTATCATAAGGGCTCTTTGTTTGCTGTGATCCACATTGTTAGTGTGTTTTGATTACTATTTGGATGTACTTACCTTTACAGTTTTTTTGTTTGCTTTTGCCTATATTTAACTACTGCTGTACTGTGCTAACATGTTGTTTGCTGATATCCTCTTTTGGACCCCCATAAAAATGAGATGCAGCATCTCATGGGGTTATCCCAATTTGAATAATTTCAATAAATTAATTAAAATAATCAAATAAGTAAATAAACTGGTAATAGCCTCAACTCTACAGCCTAGCTCAGCAAAATATAAGGGAATGCCAACAAGTTTCTGGGGTGCACAGGCAGGGGCTTCTCTAGCAGAAGGCAAGAGCTGATTCTGCCCCTGCATAGATCCCTGGTGAGGCCACATATGGAGTACTGCATGCAGTTAATGTTTTTGTGTCCTCATTTGAAAAAAAAAAGATTTGGACTTAATAGAATCACTTCAATGGAGCACAACCACAATAAAACACATGGCAGCATGGGAAATCACAGTAAGTACAGTTGGGAAGCCTAAAGCTGTACACACAGGAGGCCAGAAGGCTGAAGGGAGGTATGATTAAGGCATCTGCATTTCTAACGGGGCTCAACAGTTTGAATTGCCATCAGTTGATATGGGGATGTGAGACAATGACAAGAAGACACAATTACAAGCTTTTGTGTGTATGTGGGGGTTGGGGGGCTCTGAAGGGATATGAGGAAGTGCAGTAGGTTTTCACAGAGGAGAATGGTGCACATGTGGAATTGCATTTGCTTAACCAGAGACAGGATTAATACACAGACAGACACTGGATTCAAGAGAGGGTGGGACAGATATAAGGGTTTGGTGATCATGTATGTGAGGATGGGAGGAGTTACAAATCTGGCAAGGCTGCTGATAGGGTGCTCAACATAATGCAAGCCAGTGACAGGATGGTGCTGACAGGATCAGGGTAGACTAGATAGACAACTGCTTTTCCCACTTGCAAATTTCACTGTTTCTACAGTAAGTTATATGAGGGGATAGTAGTAAGACAGGCAGTAAGGCAATGGTTAGTATAGACAAAAACCCTGTATTGACAAAAAGACTTGGAGTGTGTTAGGTTGTTACAGGCAGACTGGATGGAGCATTGGTCTTTTTCTGCCACCGTTGTCTATGTTTCTGTGATGTTTGGCAACTCTTATGGTGTTGTTTCTGAGTACTCGCTCAAGGCCATATAGATGTTTGGAGACTTTAGTAAATATTTCTCTACCATGTCAGTTCTTTTTGAATCTTGCCCTTATCTGAAAATGATGCATGCTTTGGGGAGTTTTTGTTTTTTTGTACTAGAAGCACTCACTGACATTCCATAATTTTATCTTCTTTCATTTCCTTTTTGTCCTAATTTAGTCTTCTCTACTTCTTTACATATAACTTTTAGTTCTGTACATTTAAGACATTAATTTATTTATTGTTTTTTTAAAGGAGTTTTACTAGGAAAGATGTAATGAGCCAGAGGCTCATTTCCATTTGCGTCCTGGGGTAAGGGTTAAGGGAGGTACAATAAGTAAAACAAAGAGGACCATGTAAGCATTAAGACACGAGGGTGTGTGCATTAGACATTTCTAACTCACGGTCAGGGGCTTAATAAGGCACGAGGCTGCAGGCCGAGTGCATTTAGCTCCTGACCGTGTGTTAGAAATGTCTAATGCACACCCCCGGAGTGTCTTATTGCACTTATAAAATAGGGATCTGCATTTTATATATATGTAAAAATTAATATTTGTTGCTTTAAATACTAAAATAGGTAACTCTTGTATGTATTTTGACCTAAAATAGTTCCTCCGCCTGTTTGAGAGTGATGTCATCTTTTCTTTTGCTCTACTGTGGCAAACATACCTGTAGTTTTTTAATAGCATCCCCCTCCCACATAGTTTGGACTGCCTCCATCCCACACAAAAAATCCATTGTTATTTAAAATTAGATCACTGCTTTCCTCTTGTTTAAATTCAATTTTTTTTTTGTAACCTCATGAGCGCTAGTAGAGGAAGTGGCAGCGATTGCAGACCACAGTACATACCAGGTGAAAGTACCAGGAACTACTGACAGTTTCACATTTGATTTTGTATGCAGATTGCAATCATTAAAGGAGCGTAGAATACAGAGTATGTTGGCATATATCCGGCTTGGCTCTTCTGCTCGTCTGCAAACAAATCAATCAGATGCAATTTGGATGGCATGTGAGAACCGTGAGTTGCAGTTGCTTGACAGAGTGAGGTAGTCATTAGTGGGAGTTAGCACATGAGTGATGGGACAGCAGCAAGAGGACAGAAATGGATTGGGAAAACAAATTCAGTAAATGTTTTGATTTTCAATAAATCCTGTTAAGACCTGTGAACGGGACAGCGAATAGACAGGAAGTAGGGAAGATACAAGCATAGCAGCCTTAGATGCAAGCTGAAATATTGAGTGTACTGGTAATTTTATTTAAAACAAATGTCAGGTTCTATAGATAAGCATCAGTATCACAGTTCATAGTAGGTGAAGTTCTGCCTTCTGATAGACATTATTTTTATAATGAGGATCTAAGGAAAGAACTGGCGCAAGCGAGTCAGCTGGTAGGCAAGCTGGCAAGGAGTGAGCATATCAAGTGAGTGGACGGACAAGCTGGTGAGAGAAATCTGCGAGCACAGCGTTTATTTATCTTTAAAATGTTGAGACAAAACTGAACAAGTTTACTGTCTTCCGTGGCTAGAAATGTGTAGCATTCAGTATGCCCAACTCCCTCTTCCCTGTGCTGTGTCACAGATGTGAGATCATTTTGGAAACTGATCCAACCTGTGGCAGCGACGGGGGGGGGGGTGCAACAGGCTGAGATCGTCAATAAACCTAGTTAGACTTGCAATTAAACTTGCAACTTAAGGGACAGAGATTGTAAGTAGTTAAAACTGATTCACAATTCAGCTGTGTCCAATTACAGTACATTGGTTCTGTGTCTAGGGCTGTTCCTGGAGACTGGGGCTGTTCAGATTTAACACAGACAAAATAAAATAATAAATGGCAGCAAAAACTCAACGTTCTAATCCGCTGCTTGATTTTCTTTGTGGTATGTACAGGTTGTCAGCACTTGTTTTTACCTGTGCATTAGACAGATCTAATGCACAGGTAACAACCAATCAGCTTTTAGATTTTTCCCTTCCCATTTTATAAAATGCAATATTACACATTATGTATAGTAATATAAATGACATGGCAAAAAATAGAAATAAAGCATAATTAAAATAACAGACTGAGAAAAATTCCAGTCATTACAAACAAGAAATGTCATGAAATTGGGCAGGGCAGGAGATCGAAAAAGCAGAAGGAGGGAGAAATAAGTAGGGACAATAATTGGACAATAAAGTAAAGAAGGGGGGAGAAATACAGAGACAAGGAAGAAAGAATACTGAAGAATTATGTAATGGAGTAGAGGTGAGGTGAGGGAGTAGAGTGTAGGCTAGAATAAGGAGTAGGGTAAGAAGGGAAAAAGAAGGGAATGCGAATAAGTGTCATGAAAGGAATAAGTGTGCTGAAAGAAGGAGAGGTGGAGGGTGAAGAGGAAAGAGGGTAGGGGTGGGGTGGTTAAGAGTGCAAGGGAAGAACTAAAAGGAGGAATAGAGGAGTACATATGGCTAAGGGCATTTACAGGAGGGGATGAACAGTCATGGAGCAGAGAGGAAAGGGAGCATTTGGAGAGGGCTGAGTGAATAGTTTGAGGAAGGGAGTTGCAGAGATCAGGACAATGGTAGGAAAAAAAAGACTGGCCAGCCTGAGATTTACAAGAGGAGACCAAAAGTGAGTGATAACCAGCAATACAGAGAGAGTACAAGGAGGAGGGCATATGGTAGAGAAGAGGGGAAAGGCAAGGAGGGAGTGAGGCCAACCAGAATTTAGAAATAAAGGAGGCACAGTGTGTCAGGCAGTGGTCATACAAGGAAAGAAACTTGAGATCAATCTACAGAGAACAGTGGTGAGTGTGTGGGGGGGGGGAGGCTATAGTAAAATGGCAAAAGGAGTGGAAGAGGGAATCCAATCTGGCCAGGGTAGATTCTGAAGCAGCACCATAAATGATGTTGCAATAGTCAACGATTGGTAGTATTATCTTAATGATGATGTTACAGTGTGCAGACATTGGGATACAGCTCTTATTCCTAAATAGGGCATCAAGCTTAGGGTGGAGTTTTTTGTACATGGCATCTATATGCTGAGAAAAACCAAGGTGGCAGCCGAGCCAGACACCAAGATATTTAAATTAGGGTACATCATCAATTTTATCCCCATCCAAGATGATGAAGGTGGGAGAGAAGGATGTCTAGGGAGTCTTTGATGAGTGCCAAAACACATGGAGACAGTTTTCTTGGCAGTAAGGGATAACTTATTTGCCCTAAACCATTTCTGAACAGAACTGAAATCAGATGAGCCAGGTAAAAACAGGACCATATCATCTGCATACATGTAGATGGATTTAGAGGAGCAGACTGAGGGGAGGTTGTTTAGAAATATGGAGAACAGCAAGGGGAAAAGGACAGAACCTTGGGGGACACCAGTGTTTTTGGGTAGGGGGAGGACAGGGACTCACCAGTTCTCAATGACTGAAATCTTTCTAAAAGATAGGAAGTGAACTATCTGATTGTGGAGTCAGATAGACCCGCAGATTTTAGATTGACAAGAAGAAGAGAATGGGATGGGACTTTTGCTAGATTGACAAAGATGGGAGCAGTGAGGAGGCCCTGCTCCATGTCAATGCGGATGGAGTCTGAGAGGAAGTGGTGAAGTGATGTTTATGAAAGCCAGACAGGAAGGGGGTGAAAAAGGAAGAGGAGACAAGGAATGGGGATAGCTGAGATAGAACTATGTGTTCATGGAGCTTAGATAAGGTTGGTAGGACAGAAATAGGTATAAAGTACCTTGTTTGGTCATCAGACATCTTGTGTGTGGGTATTTTAAGCTATATTTGCTTCATTATTTTACTGGGTCATCACATATCTTGTATAATAAATATGCTTATAAAATGTCTGTTTTTCTGTCTTTTTTATTATAAAGTCCAGGTAATATTTGGTTGCCTGGATAATTGATGATTTTGATATATCATTTGTTGACAGCCCAGAGACAAAATAATTGTCTTTGTCTCTAAAATATTTTTTTTAGAATTTTTGGCTGGAAGGGCAAATTGAGCACTGTTTCGAGGTGTGTCCCAAAAGCAGAGGATGGTAAAGTGACTTCTACATGGTTACATAGTATGCATGTGTCTTTTTTTTATGAGATTCAAACCTAGGCTGGCTGGGTCTTCAGTTTCACTGCTTGGTACTGTACCCTGTAGGCTGTACTGCCTCAGTTTCAATTGACTGTCCAGTAAATTGTAACACTTCTTATACATGTTTCATAATTCATATAATGATTAGCTACTTACTTTTGTCCTCCAACTGTAATTGATCCATTCTTTACGAGGACTGTGATGCCATCTAGTAAGAGGTAAATGTTTTCCAGCATACCCGTGGCACTTCGTTTTAACTCAACATTGAACTCAGCCCCAGAATCAATACAATGTCGACTGAACACGAAGGTACAAGAAGACTGGAAATAGTAGGCTTTGCCATTGAAGGGCTTGTATGCCCCTTTACCCCAAGTACTGCATTCCCCTGCAGAAAAATATAATACATTTGATTATTCACATAAATACTGTATACTGCAAGAATGAGTTATGGTAAAAAGTTGAATATTGTTTTTTTACAGTATTGGTACAGTAAAAAGTTGAACTTCAATATTGGGAGATAAGATCAATGTGTTTAAAATAAATAACAAAATATGTCAGACAAGACACAATCCGCCCAGACTTTCCACTGGTGAGCTTTGACTGTCATAATGAGAGCAAAATATAACAGATGTTAAGGAACTATTGACACATTAGGGAAATATTTGTAAATGTAATAATCTCTGATGCCTGTTTTATATTTCTCCTCTTCCATATTCAATTTTCTTTTCATTTTTTGTTACTGAGGTCATGAGCATGTGAATGGTGCTTAATACATTTAATGGGTTGTGCCACATATTTCCATCCTTGAGGGTTATGACCTCCAGAAAGGAAATTCTAACCAGACGTAAATGTTTGCGAATACCTTTTTCTAAGATATCCAGCTGAATATTTGATATTCTGCAGCCAAATATTCAAATATTTATTATTTTGTTTGGGGCAGTCAGCAAGGAGTGAAACAAAAGTAGCTCACCCCACCAGCATGTCACCTTCATCACCCTCTTCCTCACTCCCAGTCCATTGAAAATTCTATCCCCCATCCTCATAACATCCAACTCAACCTTTTTCCATCCCATCCTATCCAAATGACCCCATTTGTCTTTCTTTATAAATCCATTCTCCACCCAACTAACCCAATCATATTCTTTAATGTATATCCACACCAAGTCTCCATTTGGCACCTACCATTCTCCTCCCACCCCCACTAAAGCCCCCAAAATGATTCATTCGATTGGGACAGGAGGGTCATGGCTGAGGACTGAAAGGATCTCCCAAATGGCTTAACCACAAAAGTGTCTGTAAGGTTTGGTAGAGGAGCATTCATGATTTTGAAGACATGGTAGAGCAATGAGAACTTCAGTCTCTTCTCCAGTGAGGTCAGGTTAAGGGTAGAGAAGATAGAGCAGGGGTGCTCTCATCTGTTTGCAGCAGCTAGAGAATAGCTGATCTAATTATAAAGTAGCCTTAGTCTACTCAGTTCAAGCTGTTTAAGGGAGAAGATGATAGTGGTACTACACAGTACTAATGGTAGAAAGGTGCACTTAGATGTTGCAAGGCAAACTCTCCTTGTAAGACAGACCCTAAGCCAATACAGCAGTCCTAGCTTCTGGTGCACAGCCTTTCTTACATAGTCAATGTGGGGTTGAAGTAACAGTTCCTGATTAAGGTACACTCCTAGGTATTTAGTGGAAATCACCACCTCAAGGAAGACTCTCTCAGTGTTACTAAGTTTATGCAGGTCATGTATTTCAAAGACAAATTTTTTTCTATTGTCAAACACCAGTGGTTTAATTTTGTTTGGGTTAAGGATATGTTAGCTGATTGAAAGCTAGTTTTCAATGCAGTTGAAATAATGACCAAGGCCAGAATGAATTAAACAAACATCTGCATGGCTTCTGTACAACACAGCATTGTTAGTATACAGTAGTACTCTGGACTCCTTACAGACATTGTACCTCAAGGGAATCAACAAAGTCCAAGAGGGTAGCATCTTTCAAAAAAAGAGGGTGTGCAAGAACAAGGGGGCACAATTTGAAGATGGAGGGGTGGCTCAGAGGTAATTTAAGGAAGTATTTTTTCACAG
Source organism: Neoceratodus forsteri (assembly GCA_016271365.2). Taxonomy (NCBI): domain Eukaryota; kingdom Metazoa; phylum Chordata; order Ceratodontiformes; family Ceratodontidae; genus Neoceratodus; species Neoceratodus forsteri. Next base: position 587,839,604 of record CM028131.1, read on the forward strand.
AAGGGGTTGTGGATGCATATAACGGCCTTCCGGAGGAGGTTGTGGAGTCCAAAACAGTGGTGGAATTTAAGCATGCATGGGACAGTCATAAGGCAATTCTAGCGGGTGGGGGTAGGAAGAAGTAGGCTGCTGGTTAACTAGGATCTGCAGCTTATCTATTAGGTAGGGGAAATGGGCAGACTGGGTGGGCCAAGCGGTCCTTATCTGCCATCAAATTCTATGTTTCTATGTTTCAGGTCATTTATAAATAGGAAGAATAGTAGGGGAGTCACTTCAGAGCCTTGTGGGACCCCATCGGTGATGACTATTATAGAAGATGTGCTGCTCCTCCACTTTAGTAATTGCATACTGCTAGTAAGATTGTTTCTGAACCAGGATTTTAACAGCAGGTCTAGTCCTATATTACAACTTTTTTTCAAGAAGTCCAATGCTGATCAAGTCAAATGCATTGGTCAGATCGATGAATATAGCTCCAGTCACTTGGCCTGCATCCATGGCATGAAAGATGTCTGAGGTCAAGCAGATTGGGACTGTTTCAATGCAATTATTGTTTCTAAAGCCATGTTGCACCTCTGTGAAAAGGATTTGGGATTCTGCATTCCTGCAAATGGTTCTAAGGCATCACAGTGACATGATTATGGCATGGAGTAAATACAGTGCCTTATGAAGACAGACATATCTGGTAACCTCTATGTTTGCGGGGGACTGTGCCTCCATCACCCCCCTCCCTTGTTCTAAAAATTAAGAAACCCATTTTAAATAATGGAGTGACAAGATGTGAGTAAAAAAAGTATGAACTTTAAAAAACAGCAGACTGTTTTGAGCAGCTTGGTGGGGAGTGTATTGGATACTAATGACTGTTTTGATATAAGCTGCAAACAAGCTGCAAATAAATAGTACACCAGACATGTGATTAAATCCAGTAAATGAGCAGGGGTAGAGCCTGCTAACATTTTGATGTTATCATTAACTGGTTGACTATCAAAAGAATTTTATGGCTGGGTGCAGCAGGATGGCCCTTTATGAGACAGTTTACCCGTGACCAGAAATACTTAGAAACATAGAATCTGCTGGCAGATAATGACCGCTTGGGCCATCTCATTTGTCCATTCTTCCCTGCCTATAGTATCACCACAGATCCTACTTGATCTCTGGCCCATTGATCCACCCCCTTTCCTTTCCCTAAGATTCCCTTATGCCTATCCAATGCATTATTGAACCTCACCACTGTTTTCACCCCTCCACTTCCACTGCAAGACTGTTCCAGGAATCCACCACTCTTTCTGTGAAGAAATACTCCCTCACAACTTGAATCTACCCCATCAGCTTATTATGGTGCCCTCTTGTTCTTGAGCACCATTTTTTCTGAAAAATACTTCCCTCCTATACCTTTTTTACCCCATTGAGATATTCAAAGGTCTTTATCATATCCTCCCTCTCCCTCTTCTATTCCAGGGTGTACATTTTTAGGTCCTTAAGTCTCTCCTCATAGGGCTTCTGATGTAGACACTGCACCATTTTCACTGTTCTCCTCTGGGCTGCCGCCACTCTGCTTATCTTCTTCTAGAGATGCAGTCTCCAGAACTAGGCACAGTACTCTAAGTGGGTCTTACTATCAATCTATGCAGAAGCAATACCATCTCACTCTTTCTGCTGGTGATACCCCTCCCTATACACACACCAGTATCTCACTAGGTCTCACAAATGCTTTGTCACACTGCCTGGCCACCTTTAGGTCATCCAGTATGATTACCCCAGGTTTCTTTCCTGATTGGATGTAGTCAGTACCACTCCTCCCATTTCTGTACTCTGCCCCTGGGGTTCTTTTCCCCAAGTGTATTACTTCACCCTTTTTTTACTTTGAAACCTAACTATTATGCCCTTGACCACTACTTGAGTTTTCTCAGGTCTCTGCTCATCTTTTCCACTCCTGCCTAGAGCATCCTCCCTATTGCAGATTTTGGTGTCATCTGTAAAGTGACAGACCTTGCCTTCGAGCTCCTCTGTAGTATCATTCATAAAGATATTGAAAAGAACTGGTCCCAGCACTGATCTTTGATGCACACTGTTGGTTACTCTCCTTTCCTCCGAATTAACTCCATTTACTACCACCCTCTGCTGGTCAGCCTCTAGTCAGCTTCTTACCCAGATTACCAACTTTAGATCTGCTCCTAAGCTACCCAGCTTGTTTACAAGCCTCATATGTGGAACTGTGTCGAAAGCCATACGGAACTCTTGTTAAGCCACATTCACAGCTCAACCCAAATCTAATTCCATGGTCATCAAGTCAAAGAAATCTATCAGATTTATTTGACATAACCTCCACCATTGATTCCATGCAGCCTCAGGTCTTGTAACCTGTTGGATTCAAGATATTCCACAGTCCTTTCCTTCTGCAGTGACTTCTTTAACTTTGTCACCACTGATGTCAGGCTGACTAATGTGTAATTGCCAGCCTCTTCCCTGCTACCACTTTTTTTGTGTTATTTCTTTTTCCCACAACTTTCTGCCATGTTAGCCACTCCTTTGGGTGTGCCAAGGTCTCTATTGATCCATCCTGTCCCCCGAGCCTCTGCTCTCAAATGGTAGCCACCCCGCGGTAACCGAGTGTAACCCTTCACTGGGTGGGTCCCCCTCCTCTGAGAGGGAAGACATCAGCTAGGGAGGCACAGACCAGCACAACATCTTGGCCCTGAGGTGCTGCTGAGGTGGATGGCTCCAGGGCCATTGATGGCCTCAGTGAGCTAGGCAGCCGTCATCCAGTATAATGTGAAGCGCTTTTTCTGTTTTCCTGGTATCCATCCCTCTTACACCATCGTGCAGTGCTCCTGGTCTCCACCAGAGGCCACTGCCAACCAACGTCAGCCCACAGCCCACCCCAGGAAAGGAGAGTAGTCCTATGGATGCTCAATCATCTCCTTCCCCTGCCGGCCTCTGGCATCCTGAGTCTGTTCCTGAACCTGGGTCACTGGTGTGGGTCGAGGTAAGACACCAGAGCCTCAGCCAGCGCCTCTGCCCTCTGTGCCACTGGGTTGGCACTGCTACCACTTTTATGAAGTGGGACAAGTATGCCCTCCTCCAGTTCTCCAGAACCACTCCTGTTTCTAATAAACAGGACTGTCAGAGGTGCAGCCAGTACCTCCCTGATCTCTGTCAGTACCCTTGGATGCATCCCATCTAGCTCCATTACTTTGTCTATTTTCAGATTAGCAAGTCCCTTCAGGACACTCTTCTCTGAAAATGGACCAGTGTCCACCTCCCTCCTAGGATTAGTTAGATTGTTGAAATGTAGCTTTGCTACATAATTTTTCATAGCCCTATTTAGGTTATTTTTGTAGGAGTTCCAGAGTGTTCTGTAATTGTGCTAGTCAGTATGCTGACATGAGGCCTTAAATGGCCCTCAGACATCATTCTGAGATCTCTGCTGCATTCTATGGTCACTGGTTAACCACCTTGGGCAGAAGCCCTTACCCTACATTGTACCAGAGTGGCATTTTTGTGAAATACATTAAGGAGGTTGGAGGTTGTTTTTGAACAAGTCCAGAGCTAATTAACATTTGCAGCCCCAGTGATACCACTGCAGTGTCTACTGGCAAAATCATCCTGGAAGGTTGCCTCATCAAACGTAGAGTAATTTCTAATTGCTGTGATCACTGGAGAGACTTTTGGCAGGTAATTTTTCTAAATGCTGTACACTGAGAGTGGTCACAAAGGGAATTAGCTGGGTTACTAGCAGCTCTTATCCCATCAGTCTTAGTGACCAGAAAACAGTCCAGTAGGATATAATTTCCTTTTTTATTATTAAGTTGTGTGGATTCCTGAATAATCTGAATGAGTCTGGTTCCTGGCAAAGCAGCTCTGTGACCACTGAAAGACTTATAAGCCCAATATAACAAATTTAAGTTTACGCAGTTCAGTTAAATGTAAAAATATACAGATTTTCTTAAAATACAAACAAAAATTAATGATTGGAACTGGTGGTGATAAAAAGCAAAATACTGATTAAGACCAGCTGTATAGTGGGTAAACCAAAATTCTATCCCTGTTGGCAGCAAGGTAGGAAAAGAGCAGTTTAACAGGGTTTCAGCCTCTGAACATGTCAACATTGGAACATTGAGTCACTACGGAACCAAATGACAATGTCGCCAATCACACTTTTTGTGCAGGGAGCTGTGCCCCCTTTGACCCGCCCCCCGTGGGTTGGGGCTATGCCCCCCACACCACCCTAACTATAGATTCCAACTCCAGGGAGGGGTGGACATTGGGAAGGGGGCAGTGCAGTAGGGTTTTGGGGCTGTAGTGGCTTGGCACCCTAATGCCAGCTCTCTGAAGCACTGCAGTGGTTCAACAGGAGTTGCAATAGGAGGTAGCTGCTGTTACAGGCAAAGGAAATAAGATGTTTCTTCCAAGCACCATTTAAAGGAAAGCAACAGTTATGTACACCCCTCCCCATGAATAAACCCCTGATTTGGGGTTTTACATGAGAAAATATTTTTTAGTACCTGTTACCTCCTGTATTTCACTTTTGTAAATCATCCAGTTTACAAACAATTGCTGTGCTACACAGTGCCATTTTGAGTAGTGAGAGTGGCTTGGCACAGATCACTTGTATGTATTCAATAAAAGTCAGATGAGCAGAGCTACACTCCATACTTGAAATGTCCTTCTGAAGCATGGCCATTGTTTACAAACTGGATGATTTACAAAATGTAATACAGGAGCCAAGAGGTACAGAAAAGTGTTTTTTCTTTCAAAACTCCAAATTTGGGGGTTATCCATTGGAAGGTGGTCTTGTTTGGATAACTGGTGTTTGCTTTTAAGAATAAATGAGTGCGTAAATTGCATATTGAGAGTGACACTTGTCATGCCTGATTTTGGAATGATTTCTAGTGGTGACATGTTGGTGGTGCACTTGACAGTGTAGGTAGCCAGATGCTACCATGGAACCTCTGGAATAATGCAGCATGTGCATTCTGGTAAGGAATGAGAGTGAAGTATGAACAGTAGTGCAAAAGCTGCATCGTTGGAAAAAAGTACTTCCTGCAGAAGTGTTCCACTTGGCCAGAGCAGGGAACACACATACTTGAAGTGGTACTGTAATATTAAAGTAGTGCCAGTAATGGACATCTAATCTGGTGATGTGAGTGATGATTGGAAGATGTCATGCATCATTACTCTTTATTTGTCCCCATTTTCCGTATTCCACCTTCCTCCCTTACTAGTCCTAGCACCTTCATTGTCAGTCAGTGCTCCTATTGTTTTGGGCTCAAAATGGAAACCTAGGTCTTTGGTAGAAATGTTATCAAGCAAAACTTTGCTAGTGAGGTGGAGAACCTCACCCTTACTGATAGTCTGGGGAAGTGTTGGCAAATTAGGCACTTCCTCATAAACCATAGCAAAGTGGTTGAAATGCTTTTCACTGTTGATACTTGACTTTAATAAGCCCACTTGCCCAAAGCCAAATGCTGTATACTGATGGATGAATATCTGTAGAGACCTGATGACCCTGCCATGGGGAGAGGGGTGATGCCAGGTGGAAAAATGGAGGATAAAGTGAGTCCCTGGGATGCAGGGTGATGGAGTAGGGGGATTGGGACATGTAATAGGACCTGTGCCAGAGGAGTGTATGCTGTACAAATTAACAAAAAAATAAATAATTATAAAATCTTCCCTTACACTTCTAGCACACAATCCCCCCCTCCCCCATGGCCAGCACCACCAACATCACAGCCATTGCACAATCAAAAGAAATCTAAAAGCATCTAATACATTAAAACAAAATTATTACAGCTGAGATCTAGCTGTTTAATAGAACTGATCACCTGCATACCCCAGCTAATCATCCCATGAAATGCCTTCCAGTCTTGACTTAACATTAGAGGTAAGCTTCAGTTGTATCTTTAATTTAAGGACTGTTAACACCTACAGGTAATCTCCACACTTTATGTGAAAGCGTTTTTAATGGACTTTCAAATTTTAAAACGAGCTGCAAAGTTTGCTTCCTCTTTAAAATCAGGTTAGAATGGTCATACTACTGTACAGGAATTCCTATTCAAAGGTGTTGTCCAAAACTGTATAGATTTTATTACAGGCTTTAACGAAACACAGTTTCCTTATAGTGATTAACATTTTAATTTAATCTTTCCTTATATTTTGTTAGTAGAGTGAAGCCTGCCAAGATGAAGTGCAGTGTCACAGTTTCTTGCATAACCAAAGGGATCAACTTCCATTGAAATTGCATTGTTTGCTGCAGTAAGTCTGCTGCAGAATGCTGCAGAATCAGATTTCTTCCTGGTGAGCTTGTATAGTAAATAGAGACTTGTGAAGCTGAGAAAACTTCACTTGAACAGAACTTTGTGACCAACATTATAAAGTTTGAAGTGTTAACTTTGCAATGTTTTCTGCCTGTCAAAATGGCACTTTTTTCCATGAAGAGACTAAACTTTGCTCAAAAAGTTGCACCTTCAGGGAAAAATGTGCCACTTTGCCAGAAAAATCATTGCAAAGTAGCCATCCCGGTGGCACAGAGGGTTGATGCACTGGGCGCTTTACCTGTCACTATGCCAGCGACCAGGGTTCGGGAATGACCTAGGGTCTTTATTGCTGGCTTGGGGTGGGTAGAGCAGGATTGAGCCTGCCAGTGGGCAGCTCTTCTCTACTGAGGGTGGTGAGGGTGGGTTGGCAGCCCCCTGTAGTTCTGCCTCCCACTGTTTGGAGATCTAGTGGGTAGCATGTGTGGTGGTGAGAGGGCAGCAAAGTAATGGCAGTGGAAGGGGCTGAGCTGGCACCACGGGGTATAAAGCATGCCTCCACAAGCTTGCACAGCTGCATGCTGGGGCCTTGGGGTGTGTGTGTGTGTGTGTGTATATATATATATATATATATATATATATATATCATTCAAAGTCAGAGTTGATGATGCCAATAAGAACTTTGTAAAGTTTTGTGAAGTTGAAGTTCTGCAACTTTGCCAACAAAGTTCAACTTCACTGCATCTCAAATAGTAAATGGGGAAAAGAAAGATATTTTGGAAAAAAAAACTATGCAATGCCTTGAAGTTTGTAGAAGCGATAAAGGAACAGAAGTCATTTAGACATAATTTTCAAATAGCAGATGGGAAAAGAATGGCTTCTCCATTGCTGTTTGATATGTTGATTAGAGGAACACAGCTCAGATGAAGACAGGATAAACTTCCAAAATCAATTATTGTGAACACTAGCAGCTGAATGCAAGTGCCCCTCCCCATGAGATCAGGCAAACACTTTTGCATGACTACATCACTTTCTCAAGACCATGGGCTGTGTTCCTTTAATCTACATACCAAAGAGTGATGGTGAAGCCATGCTCTTCCTGTCTGGTATGCAAGTACCTTCTTTGCATTGGCTCTGCCTGTTGCTTTCGAATCTGTCTGCTACTGTTTGTTCCATAATTATCAAGTATTACAATGTCATATGTCTTTTAAATAAATATGCTCTAATTGGAAAGTTATTACTTCTAATTTTTTGCAGCATTCAAAATTTTGAAAAAAGTAATGAAATGAAAAGATATAATGATAAAATGATTCTTACCGCTAATTGAAGATGGTTTCATGAATGACTCTATAGATTCAGGGATATTTGTTGGCTTTTGACCTGGTAAGAAAAAGAAATGCTGTCCTTAATTTAAATACCCATCAAAAATTAAGAAAATTGGTACTCATGTAATTTACAAGTAAAACTGAAATTTCACATGCTGGGCAAGCTAAAAGTAAAGCAGAGGTAGGAGGGGACTGACAACAAAGGAATCTGATACTAGAGTCCTCCTATCTCTGCTTTTGTTTCATGAATTACCAAGTCACTTTATCATTATCCAAGCAGACCACTAAAGCAGTAGGTATGACTTGAGGGATGTTGGGGTGTATTAGTAGGGATATCACAAGTCGTAAGAAGAAGGTAATAATCCCCCTTTACAAGACACTGATTAAGCCCCATCTGGAGTACTGTGTGCAGTACTGGAGGCTGCACCTGCACAAGGACATTAACAAAATGGAGGCAGTCAAGAGAAGAGCAACTAAAATGGTGCAGGGACTGCATCAGAAAACATATGAGGACAGATTAATGGAGCTCAATATGTATAACCTAGAGCAAAGGAGGGAGAAGTGATATGATCGAAACATTCAAACATCTTAAGGGTCACAGCAAAGTGAAAGAGTCTAACGTGTTTCAATATAAGAAAAATAGCAGGACAAGAGGACACAGCACAACATTAGAGAGAGGCTGATTAAGGGGTAATGTGAGGAAGCTGTTTTTCACATAAAGGGTGTTGGATGCATGGAACAGCCTACCTCAGGAACTGATGGATATAAATACAATGCAGGGCTTCAGACAGGCATGAGACAGGCATAAGGGAGCAATATAGATGAGTTTGAATAGCTAGGCCATTGACAGAGTAAAGGCCTATAAGGTAAAATAAATGAACAGACTAGATGGGCCTTGCGGTCCTTATCTGCCATCAACTTCTATGTTTCTATGTCTCTATGTTTCTATCATGGCAACCTAGTAGTGACTTAATAAGTCGTGAAATATTAGGACTAACAGAAGGGAGCCTGCTGCCAGTACCCTTTGATGTTGATACCCTCCTATCTCTGGCTTATTCATGTCTGAGTATGATCTGTTATAGGGTTGTCAAAAAAACTAATACATTTTAACCATGAGTGGCTCCTTATTTGACTGTGTAAAAGTATAGCAATATGTGTATGGAACAGATCCCTCCCAGCATTAGTTTCTCTTTTCAGTTGGAGTGGGGCACCCTCGTTAACATGCTGAAAGTATAACCTTTTATGGTTTTCCTCAATTGAATAGAAAACACTAGGAATGCACATTCCATTTTCATATTGATAAATGACTTAAGGGGCTGCATTTTCGAAAGTATTGATGTAGTGTTTTGCATTTGCTCCAATACAGCTGCATCACTATAAATGCATCAATATATCTGAGTCTGATTTTCAAACATTCTGCTGCATTTACAACACTTTACTCTCTGTACAGCACAAAAATCAAGCATGCATTCAAATTTTGAAGCAGGGATCATTCTTGATGTAAATCTTGTGCCAATTGCATCCGGAAGTTAGACTACCTTCTATATGGTCTAACACACTTGGTGCAAGTAGTGCAACCGTGTCACAGTCCTAGTACAAGTCTTACAAAATACAGCCCAATATCTTTTAATGAATTACAAAATGAGACTGGAAATAAGGCATTCTGTCTGGCTGACAGCATTCTAAATGGATTATGTTAATGACTAGAAATCTTCATCTAAAATAAAAGAATTAGTATTCTTACAATTATTATACAACAATGGTCCCTATGCATAAATGTGCATAGTGGCTATGTGCCACGCATCTGTGGCACGTAGCCATTTCACACCCATTGTGCCTCCACCCGGGATGCACAATATGGGGCGAGTTGACCTCATGCACCCAATTCCTGGCTGAGTGGACAGAAATGCACTGGGGTGGCCGGGGGGGTGTCGGCACTAGGCACTATTCACAATGGCATGTAGTGGGACCCTCAGGGGTATGTAGCAGAGTGCAGGGTACACCAGGGTGGACCCTGCAATAACCACTTTATGCACCCTGTCCTGTAGGCATAGTATCCTGGGCTGGCCCCGGCAGCAGACTGGTAGCCCACAAAATGTAACTGGACCCCATGCTGGAAGAGCAGCCCCTCATCACCCCTGCCACAGCGCCATTGCCTCTCAGCAGCCCACCCACAGGACTGCCTCATTCTGTGCCATACATGCAGCCCCACCACCACCCACACACCACACACCCATCACCCCCAATCTAATGGGCTCTACCACACACACACAGAGGAGCAGTCCATCTGGACTCACCAGGTTAAGGGCTGCTTTAGCCCAGTATGCCTGCTCTGGTGCTACCTGTGCCAAATTGGGACTGTTCTACAGATCTTCAAGTGTGGACACCCCTGACCCCAGACTCCCAGTATTGACAGTGGTGGAGGCCTTCCACCACCCCTACTGCACCAACTACCCCATGGTACAACCCACCTCATACCTTCACAACCACCAGCTGACCAACTGATGCAGGAAGTGCACTGCTATAAATATGCCGTGCTCTCCCAGCAGCAGTTGGATGGCCAGCAGATGAGACGGTGTGAGAAGAGAAGAGCTGTGTTGCTGGCCATCCTAAGCTGTGGCACCAAAGGTCCTATATGGGGTTGAGGTCGGGGTTGAGGGGTGTTGGTGCCATGTGCAGCTGGTTTGCATCCACCAGGGGCCAAGAATATGTGTACTGTGGCAGGTGCCAGGAGGGGGGCCTACTCTATGGTCACTACCTTGGCCTTGTTATGGTGAGGGGGCTTACAACATGGGGGGATGTGGACACTACAGGGACAGAAGACATCTGTGATGGGGTGGGGGAGGTCTGCTTCAGCACTTTCTGGTACAGGCAGTTAGGTGATCGAGTATGGGGTGCTGAGCAGCCATGTGGTTTGGGCATCTATTCTTCATGTTGAGGGTCGGACATGTGGCAGTGGCTCCAGAGCCACAGGGGCTCAACAAGGGAGACCTTGGTCATTTGGACATTGTTGTGCAGGTCTGGGTGCTATTCATGCACCTGGACCCATGCCCACCATGCAAGTAATCCACTGAGGGACCCAGGACTGGCATTCTATTGGATGCCCACCTGGGTCCACAACTCTGCCCCCAGCCACCCTGCATAATCCTACATGCCATGGAGGGGCAGTGCTGTGGACAAGTGGTGGTTGTTGATGAATTTCAGTGGCCCGCACCTGTCCACAGGTGTGGAGCTATGCAGGCAGTATATGGGCCTCCAGCACGTATTTCTCACACAGTTGTACTTAACGGCTGTTGTTAGCAATGTAGCATTCTGACTGGATCGTAACAATTGCAAAAGGGTTAGATTAAAGCCAAGAAAACTGCATGTCTAATTGAATAACCAGAATTTTGACTATAAAACAGTAATTGTAAAACATCAAATCACGTTAACAGAAAAATAGCATTAAGTCACTCCAGGTATGTGCATGATGCCTTCAGCTGCATCTCAAGCCTCATGACTCCCCAGGGTTAGATTAACTGATGGTAAGCAATCTCATGGCCATGTAAACAATCAAAGTAGCCAGCAGAAGGCCTTATAGTCTATTGATTCTGTTCAACTGCAGAACTCCTGATCTAGAAATTCTGTGGTCCCCACCTCAAAACCAACTCTGACCCTTCTCCTTCATCCTGACCCACCCTCCTGTCCTTTGAGTGATAACTTCAAATGGGAGCTCATTCTACCCTGTCACCACTCAATATGTGCAGATTGCAGAAGTATCTCCTGACCTCCTTCTTGAACCCCCCCCACCAGATTATAGCAGTGTTGCCTTGTGGTCTTGCTCCACTGAGACAAAAGAGGGCCCCAAAAAGTATAACAAAGTCAAATGCTGTAGTTCCAGTTGGTGAATACCTGTAGAGACCTGCCGACCCTACCATGGGAGGGGGGTGAAGCTATGTGGAAAAATGAAGAACAAACTAAGTCCCTGGGATGCTGCGGTATAGGGAAGAGGGTTGGGCCATGTTAACAGGCCTGTACTAGAGTAGCATATACAAATTAACAACAACATAAAGCAAACATAAAATCTTCCCTTACATTTATAGCACACAATCACCCCATGGCCAGCACCACCAGTCACAGTCATGACACAATCAAAGCAAATTTAAAAGTAGAAAGTATCTAACACATTGAAACAAACTATTACAACTGAGAACTAGTTGTTAAATAGTAGTGATCACCTGCATACCCACAGCTAATCCTCCCATGAAATACCTTCCTGACTTGACTTAACATTAGAGGGCAGCTTCAGTTTTATCTTTAATTTAAAGACTGCTAACATCTGCAGGTAAGCTCCATGCATCATTTGAAAGTACTTTTAATGAGTTTTCAAATGTTAAGATATGCTGTAAAGTTTACTTCCACTTTAACATCAGGTTAGAATATGTATACTACTATATACAAATTCCTATTCAAACACGTAGTCAGAAATTGTACAGATTGTATTACAGGCTTTAAGAAAACAAATAGTTTCCTTATAGTGCTTAACATTGCAATTTCATCTTTCCATATATTTTGTTAGTACAGTAAAGCCTGCCAGGATGAAGCGCAGTGTCACAGTTTCCTGTCTGATAACAGGGAATGACTCCATTTGAAATTGCATTGTTTCCTGCAGTAAGTCTAATGCAGAATGCTGCAGAATTGGGTTTCATCCTGCTGAGCTTGTACAGTAAATAGATATATGTTAAGTTGAGAAAACTTCACTTCGACAGAACTTGCAAAGCTAACCAACATCACAAAATTTAAATTTGCCGACTTTGCAATGTTTTCTAACACAAACACAAAAGGCAGGTGTGACCAAGGTAAATCCAAATGCTGATAGAGGGCTTACTAACCCAGTAACAACATGCAAACACAAGACCTGAGCACTCCTGGTTATGATGAATAAGGCAAGTACAAACTTCAGTCCGTTCAAAATGATGACTCTTTTGTTAATCCGTGAATACAAACACCCAATGCCATGTTTTCTGCCTGGCAAAGTGACACTTTTTTACACCAAGAGACAAAACTTTACTCACAAAGTTGCACCTTCACAGAAAAAAAGTGTCACTTTGCCTGAAAAATCATTGCAAAGTTAAAGTTGGTGATGCCAAAATGAACTTTGCAAAGCCTTACAAAGCTGGTGTTCTGCAACTTTCCCAATAAAGTTTAACTTCTCTGCATCTCTAATAGTAATGGGGAAAGGAAAAGAAAGATATGTTGGAAAAAAAAAAAACTATGTAGTGCCCCAAAGTTTGTAGAAAAGAAAAAGGAACAGATGTCATTTTAGACATAATTATCAAGTATTGCAATGTATTTATCATATGGCTTTTAAATAAATGCTCTCTAACTGGAAAGTTATTACTTCTACCTTTTTTAGGAATTTCAAACTTTTGCAAAAAGAAGTGATTTGAAAAGAAATAATGGTGAAATTATTCTTACCTTCAATAATAGGTGTTGTCATAAATAAATCTGTAGATCCAGGGATACTTGCTGGGTTTTGATCTGGTAAGAAAAAAAGAATATTCTCTTTTTAATTTAAATATCAATCAGAAAAATATTAAGAAAATTTATACTCATGGTATTTACAAGCAGAATTGAAATTTCACAAGCTGGGCATGCTAAAAGTAAGGCAGAGGTAGGAGAGGACTGATAACAAAGGAAGCTGTTACTAGAGTCCCTCCTAGCTCTGCTTGTGTTTCATAAATTACCATATCACTAAATAAAGGAAATCTAGAAGTGACGTAATAAGTCATGAAATATTAGGACTAACAGAAGGACGCCTGTTGCCAATACCCTTTGATACTGATACCCCCCCCCCCACCTCTGGCTTATTCATGTCTGAGTAGGATCTAGTATTGAATTGTCAAAAAAAAGCTAATAATTTTTAACCAGTGAGTGGGACCTTATTTGATTGTGTGAAAGTATAGCAATATGTGCATGGAACACATCCCTCCCAGCATTTGTTTCTCTTTTCAGTAGGGGTGAGGCACCCTAGCTAACATGTTAAAAATATAACACTTAACGGTTTTCCTCAAATTACTAGAAAACACTTGGAAAGCACATTTTCATATTGATAAAAACCACATAAGGTGCTGGATTTTCAGAAGTCTGGATGTAGTGGGCTCAATTCTCGAGAGGTGCTAGAATCAGCACAAGCTGCTGCAAACAACAATTTGCACTGAAGCCCAGCATGCCAGGGATCCTGCACCAGATTCTGTAACAAATCCTGTCACCTAGGTCCTGACACTTGCTGCAACCCCTCTGATACAGCAAACCCCTAGCACATGGGAAGGGTCTGCTGCAGGCCCCTTGAGACAAATGCAAATGGTCCCTCATCCTCGATTCCCAAGTACAATTGATATAACCCCTTCCCCTGGCAGTCTAGTGGCCCCCTTTCAATGAACCTCATACTGCCCGTATTAAGTAAAAAATAACCCGTCCCTCTTGTCGTGGTATATTGCACGCCATCTCGGATGCTGTTGTACCATTTAAATAATAATATGGCATCCCACCCTAATCCATGCCACCATATTATTTAAGTAATCAAATTCCCCCTCCCCAATCCAGAATGCAGCCATATTATGTACTTAATAGAACGCCCCCTCCCAGATTCCTGATGTCACCATTGTCATATTATTATTTAAATAGTACAGCGGCATCAGGGATGGGAGGGTTAGCACATTGACGAAGACTGACACACTCTCACTGAAGACACTTTCTAAGTACACTTAGATCAGCCCTGGCTGCTCTAAAGGTACTTAAAAATGTGTCCTCTGGGTGCATTTAGTGAATCCCATTTTCGGAGATGTGGCAGCTTGCATCTGTAACATGCCCCCTAGCATTAGGTCACAGCCCATTTTGGGGTGCCCTAGCGGCACATAGACCATTTGTGTTTCATGCAGGCTGCCTTTGTGAATTGATCAGGGGGGCAGTTTTTGACACATGTTGCCATTTTAACCATTTATGTTTGGGGCAGGCACCTTGCATCAATACCATGGCATTGGGAATCACTTTACTCCCTGTACAACACAAAAACCAAGCATGCGTTTGAAATTTGAAGCAGTCGTCATTCTTGATGCAAATCTTGTGGCAACTACATCCATAAGTTAGACCACCATTTATGTGGTTTAACAGTCTTGGCACAAGTAGTATAACTGTGTCACAATCCTAGAACAAGTCTTAGGAAATCCAGCCTGATATCTTTTAATGAATTACAGAATGAGACTGGAAATGAAACATTCTGTTTGGCTGACAGCATTCTAAATGGATTATGTTAATGGCTGGAAATCTTCATCTAAAATAAATGAATTAGTATTCTATTATTATAAAATGAGGGCCCTGATGCACCATGGAGCAAAAGGTATGCAGGATACATTGGGGAAAAATGAAGGGTGAAGGGGCAGATTAGCAGGATTAAAACAGGGGAGAGATGGGCACGAGACTCAGGGGAGCAGGCTGAGGTACTAAATGAGTACTTCACCTCAGTTTTCACCAAGGAAAATGGGGGTGTTGCATCATACGTGGGAGGAGACAGAGATACAGAGAAGGGGGGGGACCCTTACCGATCGGCGGGTCTGGGGAGAGGGGGAGGCATCACTGGCAGGAGGGGGAAGGCTAAGCAGGGAGAAGAGGTAGCGGAAGTGGAAATCACAGCAGAGAGAGTGAGGGAAGCTCTCAGGTCCCTTAAGATGGAGAAAGCACAGGGCCAGATAAATTACATCCCAGAGTGCTGAAGGAACTTGCGGATGTCCTGGCGAAACCCCTGGTGGAGCTTTTCACCATCTCTCTGAGGACAGGGTGGGTGCCCCAGGACTGGAAGGTGGCACATATAGTGCCTATCCACAAGGGGGGATCAAGGGAGGTGGCAGGGAACTACAGGCCTGTCAGCCTGACATCGGTGGTGGGCAAGGTGATGGAGGGCATTGTCAAGGAGAGGCTGGGGGGGACCTGAAATGTCAGGGTGCCTGGATGATAGACAGCATGGATTCATCCCGGGAAATCGTGTCAGACAAACCTTGTGGAGTTCTATGACTGGGTGACGAGTGCCTTGGACCTGGACCAGTGGACGTCCTCTTTCTAGACTTCAGCAAGGCATTTGACTCTGTTCCTCATGTGGGCCTGTTGGATAAGCTGGGAGAAATGGGGGTGGAGAACCAGATGATCAGATAGATAGGCAATTGGCTCCAGGACCAGACCCAGAGGGTCGTAGTTGGCGGGATAATCTCATCCCCAAGGAGGGTCATTAATGGGGTCCCACAAGGATCAGTCCTTGGGCCCCTCCTGTTCAATGCCTATGTCTCTGACATAAGGATAGGAATCAGGAGTGAGATGAGTCTCTTTGCAGATGACTCAAAACTGGGGGCAGTGGTGGATGGGGAGGAGGGGAGGGTGGCCCTACAGGGGGACCTGGAGGCTCTGGAAAGATGGACTAGAAAGTGGAAGCTGAGGTTTAATGCAGGGAAATGCAAGGTACTCCATCTGGGGGCCAGAAACTCGGGCCAAGTGTACACCCTGGGGGGGAAATGCTACAAGTCTCGATGGCTGAGAGGGACCTGGGGGTGGTGGTGGATGTCAAGATGAACAACTCGGAGACTTGTAGGAGGGCAGCAGCAAGGCCAACAGGATGCTAGGATGCATCGCTAGGGGGATCACCTCCAGAAGGAGGGAAGTGATACTCCCTCTGTATAACTGCTTGGTGAGGCCGCACCGAGTACTGTGTGCAGTTTTGGAGGCCACACTTAAAGAGGGACATTAAACTCCTGGAGAGGGTCCAGAGGAGGGCAGCCAAAATGATTTGGGGCTTGGGGGACAGGACCTATGAGGAGAGGCTCAAAGAGCTAAATATGTACACATTGGAAGAGAGAAGGGACCGGGGGGACATGATAGAGATCTTCAGGTACATGAAGAGGGTAAATAGGGGAGGAACAGTCAGGGTGCTTCGAAGGAAGGAGGAGGGGCCACTAGAGGGCATGGGTGGAAGCTGAAGGGGGGAAGATTCAGGGGAGAAAGGAGGAGGAGGTGCTACTTCACTGAGAGGGTGGTGGAGCCATGGAATACACTGCCTAGGAGGCTGGTGGAGGCAGAGATGGTAGAGGGGTTCAAGAGGGGGTGGGACAGGTACAGAGGAAGGGTTCTGGAAGCAAAATCCAATGCAGCGAGAATATCTGGAACTGGAAAGGGAGAAGCCAGAGAAGGTGAGGGGGCAGCAAGGTCAGCACCCAGGGTGGGGGCTAACCAAATGAGCAGACACAAAAGACCACTAGGCCTATTCTGCTGGCATATTAGCATGTTAGTATGCACCCACCTGCAGAGCTTTGCACACATGGAAATGTCTGCACCTGGCAGCATGAATGACCACTGGTCACCTGTCCGCTGCCCTGCAGCCCTGGCACATGGGTTCATGTGGGGTGGATGGGAGCAAAGCTGGGGTCCCAGGAGGTCATTCAATCGGATGCCAATCCCAGTCCCTCAGTGGATCCCTTATGCAGCAGGACATCATTATCTGTATGCTCCTGCAGATGTTGGATTGCCAGTGGCTGTGTAGGTGTGAGGAGGGCAGTGCTGCTGGCCATCCTGGGCCATGGCACTGTAGGCAAGGAACAGATACAGGGATGGGGGGTTCACTGAACACCCATGATTGGCTTGACAGGCCAGGATAGATCGAGGGCTATGGGTGCAAGGGGGTCATACTGGTAATATGCCAGGGATGGGACAACAATTGAAGTGGGTGTATGTATGTCCAGCCAGGGGATGGCCAGTCATGTGGGGGTTTGCACTCACCCTACAGGGCCAGGGCACACTGCTGCTGGTGGGAAGATGCCAATGCCACCATGAGAACAGGGCACACATGGGCAGAGGATGCATTGCCATGTGTTGGTCATGGGGTGGATTGCAGCCATGTTATGGGGGCACAGGAGTTTGTTAGGGGGCATTCTTGGGCAAAGGATCTGGGCAGGCAGACACACTGCAGAGGTGTGGATCCTTGCTGATGGGTCCCCATGGATTTCCAGTATGGGCACCCACCTGTTTGGCTGCCCCAGCCCACTGGTCCCACCTCACCCAGTGAGTGTAGTCCCTGGGGGAACACAGTGAGATATAGCAGGGTCCCCCTACCATAACATGCACCCTGGCCATGCAGCAAAGAACTGGCCATTACAAGATACAAGAAGGCTGAAGATAAGCTACCAGGATAATCAAGGGTTAAAACTAAGTTCTCTCCCTATGTAAATTGAGGAGTGGGGGGACTGGGCCACACAGCAAAAGCACATGAAACAGCTAGGAATTACAACACTAATGAGGCACACAGCTTCATTCACTTAATTAATATAAATAACTTGTTTAAAAGACACATTTCTAATAAATCAGCACTGTGGCAGTCAGAAGTGGCAGGCTGCAGCCAGCAGAACACAAGAGGTATGTGTGTGTGTGTGTGTGTGTGTGTGTGTGTGTGTGTGATAAAACTGAGCTCGGTGTAAGAATGCAAGCTATTGTAATTTGAGCTCACAGTGACAGGTATCTTTTTCAACGTGTCTGGTTAAAAGCATCAATTTAAAAGAAGGTGTAGTGTTTTAATGTTGGTACTATTCACTCTGGCAATCAAAAGAAAAAGAAGTGTGTGTGTGTGTGTGTGTGTGTGTGTGTGTGTGTGTGTGTGTGTGTGTGTGATATGAGTGAGCAATGAAATGGTGTGGTATAGTACAGTGTAGTAGAAATTTCTGAGTTCATTCTAGCATATGCTGTTACAGGGTTAAAGAATGTCACTGAGGTTACTTGAGGTACATTAGTAGTAAAAGCAGAAATCAGGATAAAACTGGTTAGAACTGGTTGTAACAACCTACAAAAGAGGAACTAACTGTCAGGAAACCAAAACCATATTAGGAAGTTGCTGATAGCAGTTTCTTGGAATTAGATACTCCTTACAACGCCCTGATAATGATTGTATATAAGTGATTGACTGATGAAACTCAGGGAGCCTTGCATGTTGTTGGAAGCAGACTCCCATATGCATATGTATTAAACTTTTCTTTTTACTACATGCAGTATTCCTGAGCCTGATTTTAAACTAAAGTGTAAGAAGAATATATTTTTCCACAACAATTTTGGTGTAGTTGGCAGGATCAGCACGGACTGGACCTGGAGTAGTCCCGGTCGGGGACGAATCCCAAGACTTCTTGTAACAGTACCAAGACACAGAGGGAAATCCGCCTATGGCAAGCAGAGCCAGGGTGGGACCGTCCCCGATTGCAGAGGATTCTCTTCGGACCTAGACGGCGCTGATCACTGTAAGTACCTGCACTCAGGCCGTTGCATGCAATAAAAAAAAAAAAGAAAAATTGCTTGTATAAGTTGTAACTGATATCAGGATAGCTTGAGTCTGAAATAGTGACAAAAGTAGCTATAAGTCTGAGCCTGAAATAGTGGCAATAGGGACTAGGCGCCATAAAGTAAACCGGTAAACAAGTAAACAGGGACGTTTGAGTCTGCCTTGACGGGGGGGGTAGGGACAGCAACAGAACCTTTCAGTAGGTTGAGTGCCCCAGCAACAGAACCCTTAGGTGGGTTGAGCGCCCTTTAGGAATAAGGGAAAAGAAGGGTGGAGGAGGCAGACAATAGTAACTCCTGGTGGTTGTTTTTTTTTATCTTTCCTTTTTGATGAAACTGTGAGAGTAATACACATACAGAGCTGCAAAAAAAAAAAAAAAAAAAAGAAAAAAAAATGATTGCATTTTGCAGATGGAAAAGAGAAGCAGAATGTAGGCAGGAGGGGGAAGCCATTATCAATTAAGACCCTGACAGGTGGTAGCACAAATGCCTCTAATACAGTACCCCAACCCAAATGTGGCAGTGGCGGCACAGACTCCCTATATAGGGGTAAACAGACCATGAAATCCAGATGAGCTTCGGGAGGCTCTAAAGGACATTCCTAAGCCACAAGATAATATTGCAGTGTTCGTGGCCCTGAGACAAAAATTCAAAAAGGTAACAGTTTGGCACAGAATAAAGAACACCAAGCAAGGACCACATGAGTCAGTGCAGGAGTACAAAGAGAGACTTAAGACTGTGTTTAAACAGTACTCTAGCATTGACAGAGACAATCCGGCATATGAGCACCAGCTTGAAATGGTGTTCTGCTCAGGACTGAGAGAGCAAATAAGAACTGGGGTCACGACAGTGTGTATAGGTTGGGAAATGAAGACAATGGCAGAAATCATGCCTTTTGCTGAGCATACTGAGAGACAGCAGCGTGAGACCAAAGAAAAAACCAAGGAGAAGTTAGAAAAAGACCAGCTAATGTACTTTGAGGGAGGAGGCAGGGGAGGAAGAGGTGGAAAAGGAGAGAAAGGGTGAGGACGTGGGGCACAGGGAAGACCCCAGCAGAGAGAAGGAGCAGGGCGGGGTGATTATTCAAATTATACCTGTGGAGGTTGAGGCCACATAGCCCGTAGCTGCCCGAATAACCAAGGACAACCAGCCCAACCGTATCCATCACCCCTCCTCCCCAGCAAGTCCACAATTATGACCAACAACAGGATCAACAGTGGGAAGCTGACAGCTAGGAATTAATGGAACAGCATCAGATACTTCTGACCACCTCACAGCACCCTAGCGACGAACCAAAAATGACACTGTTAGTAAATGACAAAAAACTTTCTTCCCTTATAGACATGGGTGCCTCAATGTCTGTAATCAGAGACACTGACATAAAACTAAGACCGACAAAGAAGGCTATCAAAACTGTGGGAGCCTCAGGGGTTGTAATGCATGAAAAGTTAACCCAGCCACTGGAAGTAAAATGTAAGGAAGCGGTCATTCAGCATATCTTTCTGTATAGTGAAGTCTGCCCTGTGAACCTCATGGGAAGGGATCTCCTGGCCAAGCTCAATGCCCACATAATCTGTACAAAAGGGGGGTTGGAACTTAAGTCCCAGATAGCGGGGTTGTATCCCTTTGCTGCCATGGGTAGTAGTGATTGGCTGTACTGCTGGCAGTTAACAGCAGAAACAGAAAAAGAGTGGCTATTGGACTGGGCAGAGGCTATTACACACAACCTGCAGGTGCAGATGGACCTGCATTGCACTACACACTACACACTACTCAACAGGGGTAAGAGACAGCAAGTATGAGTGTGGGGAATGAGGAAAGCAGCCAGTGGAGCAGACCCTAAACATCTCTGAAATATATGTAGCTAAAGATCGCTGCACAGCAGCAGTGGGGCTCAGCCAAAAACAACAGAAGGTATTCCAAGTTCCAGGGTCATACCCACATATATCACTGGCAAGGGACCCCTCCATTCCCTGGAAAGAATTGGGGCCATGGGTAGAGTGTGTGAGACAAATGGAGGACTGGGAAGGTGTACAAAGTATAAAATTAAAAGGAGAGTAATAGTAAAAGTAGAAAGAGAGGAGACGAGTGAGGAGAAGCACCTCAGGTTTAAGAATATGTGGAGAGATGTATTAAGGAAAAGTCTCTCAAACAAGCAAGGGCAACTGCCCTTTGCCCTTGTAATTTGTGCTTGCTACAAGTATATACTGTTAGAGCCAATGATGGCTTTCACAGTTCAGGCTGTTTTTAGTAGAAAAGCAGCAGCTGATAAAGTAATGTTAGATAAGCAACATTTAGAGAAAGAAAATAAACTACTGTGGATGTATGCACAGTAGGTGTGACTACAGACAGGATGATTTGAAAATCCTCCCCCCATGTTGCCTATCTTTGTAGTTTCAAGTTTTTTGGGGTTTTTTGTATAAATTTCAAGTTCCCCTGCCTCCTATAGAGGCTGAAACATTTGATCCCAAACCCAAGTACTGGGGACCTCGACCAGATGGATCTCAACCTAGTACTGTTAGAGATTTTTTTTTTTGTTTTTAAACTGCAAACCAGAGCTCTGGAAAAAGACTTGGTTTGGCAGGTTACTAAAATGGCCAAAAGAAAACCTTTGAAAGGGTTAAAACCTTTGAACGGGTTAATAGCTGCAGCGTTTGAAAATTATCATGAAAGTCCTGCAGTCGGTTTTCTCAATCGGACCAGTGTATCAGAAAGGAAGAAGGAAAATACCTTGGTAAGTCTGACTTTTTTCATTATTTATGTTTTTTATATCTGTCTGTTTTATTTCTGTAATACATATACTAAACAAGGTAATGCTCCATCTCTCTTGTGCGTATTTTCCAGCGTATATCTGTGTTCTGTAATTATGTTCTGTTGTCAAGGTTGCGAGATAGGATTGACTGCCTCCGGTGCACAACATGTTACAGTAAAAAAAAAAAAAAAGAGGAAGCTTCTTTGCCTCATAGCTGACTGTTTTAATTGGTTTTATTTTTAATAAAACATTTGTGCTGCCTAGATAGGGTCAATGAAGAACTTTTGTATGTAGTTGTTGGTTGGAGCAGGTAGTGTTGAAGGTGAAGAGATATGACGTCATAGATTGCAATGTGCAGAAAGATTTGCAGTTTGCAGGCAACGTGCCAAGCCACTGCTAGGTGAAAATGTAATGTGTTAACAGCTATGAATGGCTTTATCATACTTCTAGTTAAAACCAGAAACTTTTTGCAAAATGGGCAGAGTGCCATATTTTGGCTATGCACCAAAAGGTGTAACCGTGTTATACTAGATGTGTCCACTTACAGATTATATGTTGTGCTGTATTTTAAAGGAGTTGAAAGGTGTTTAACAAAGTGTTTTGTTCTGGAAAGATTTGGCATGGAGATATGTATAAATGTGTTGGTTTAAAAAATTGTCAGTGTTACAAGGCAGGCAGGAGGCAGCACATATATCTAAAACACGTACAGTTTTCTAATAAAACTATGGGCATTACCTCAGCAAATTGGTGTCAAATAATGTCAGTCTTACTTTCTGTTAAGCATTTCTTTTTGCGTATGTGCACTGTCTTGGCCAGCAGTTGTATTGTGTGCTCTATTATTATTTAAAGATATTTTAATATCAGTAGTGTTCAAGGACACTACAAAAATAACTGGGTTTGAGCGACCCTTGCGTGCACACTGTGACCTTTTGCACATTAGTTGACCTTCTTGTGTTTCAACATTTTATGTTACTACCAGTTCAAACTTGATGTGTATTCCATACCTAAAGCACAACTTTTCACACAAAATGTATGTTTTCATGAAAGCACACCAAGAGTGAACCATGTAATTTGACTTTTTATTGCAAAACTAGTATTCTAAGTAAAAAGGAACATGACTGTGGACTGGTAATAGATCTGGACTGAAAACCCCGACTGGACACAATAGTAAATGCTGACGTGGAGTTTTTTGTGGATGGGTCAGCCCAAAGAGATAATAAGGGAAACCTATTGCTCATGCGAACCTGGTAAAGGACTTAATGAATGCTGTACAAAAAACAAAGCAAATTGCTATTATCAAATGTCAAGGTCATACGTCTAATACAGACACTGTGTCGTTGGGTAATGCGAGGGCAGATGCAGCCTCAAAAGAAGCAGCCCTCTCTAATGGTGTTCCAGATTCTTAATGTTGTCTGTTACCACTAACCAACTTAATTTATTTTCAGCCAAGGATGTTGTTATGTTGCAACAGTCGGCCAGTGCAAAGGAGAAACGAAACTGGCAAGCAAACTGTAAATATGATGTTAACACTAAAGTATGGATAGCCCCCGATGGCAGGCTTTGCCTGCCTTTGGCAGTATTTCCCTTTTTGGCCAAGTTGGCCCATGGGGCCAATCATGTCTCAAAAGTGGAATGGTAGACCTTGTAAATAAGTATTGGTATGTTGTAGGGTTCACTGTATATGCTGAAGATTTTTGTAAAAGATGTATCATATATATGCAAAATAATATCGGCAGAGGACTCCAAGTAACCCCCTCTGCCCACCCTTCTCCTACAGGACTTTTTGAGCACCTAATGATGGACTTTATTGAGTTAAATCCATGTGAAGGATACAAATATTGTCTAGTAATTGTAGATATGTTTTCAAAATGGGTAGAGGCCTTTCCGGTTAGGAAAGCCACAGCATGCACAGTGGCAAAGGCACTGATAAGGGAAATCATTCCCCGGTGGGCTATGCCCACCAGACTGTCTAGTAATAATGGGTCGCATTTTTCAAATGAGTTAATTAAAACCCTGTGTGAAGCATTGCAAATAAATCTGAAAATGCACTGTGCCTACCACCCCCAATTGGGAGGAGCTGTGAAAAGGGCAAACCAGACCCTTAAAGTAAAATTGACCAGAATCATGGCAGAAACTGGTCTTAGATGGGTAAAGGCGCCACCTCTGGCACTTATGAGCATGAAAGGGAGGCCTGCGCACATGGGATTGTCACCACATGAAATTTTAATGGGAAGGCCTCTCAGAATGACAAATGTTCCATTTCCCCAAACTCGAATAACGTTGCATGGTATAGACAATAAAATGATTGCCTATTGTTTATCCCTTAATGCTGTGTTGAGATCTCTCTATCCTAGGGTCAAAGCAGCTTTATCTGTACCCTCTGAGGGACCACTCCATCACATCAGACCAGGAGATTTCGTTGTGATAAAGGACTTACGAAGAAAGAAATGGTGTGCGCCAAGGTGGAGAGGACCGTTCCAGGTGTTACTTACAACAGCCACAGCGGTCAAGATCGGAAAGAGACACATGGATCCACGCTTCCCATTGTCGGTTGATGACGGCTCCCGAGGAAAGATGAAGATAAAACTGTGTTACTTACTGCAGGGGTCATGTGTACTAGGAACCACTATGGTTCTACTGGCTCAAATGACTGTTAAAGCAAACCATAAGACTGAAAGATACAGCCGTAGCATCAAACCCCTGCATGTTACAAATACTTGGTGGACTTAATGAACTTACATGCTAAAAATGCTAATGTCTCCGATTGCTATGTATGCACTAGCTCTGTTGCCTCCCCTGACAAGGCCTAGCTCCATCCTTTACTGCAGCCAGATAATGGAAAATTGCTTGAACACTTTGATAAAGGGGTGTTTCCCTTCGCCAATGAATCAGAAATTACCATGGTCTAGTGTTGATACACAGTATCAAAAGGGGGGAGAATGTAGTAGAAATTTCTGAGTTCATTCTAGCATATGCTGTTACAGGGTTAAAGAATGTCACTGAGGTTACTTGAGGTACATTAGTAAAAGCAGAAATCAGGATAAAACTGGTTAGAACTGGTTGTAACAACCTACAAAAGAGGAATTAACTGTCAGAAAACCAAAACCATATTAGGAAGTTGCTGATAGCAGTTTCTTGGAATTAGATACTCCTTACAACGCCCTGATAATGAATGTATATAAGTGATTGACTGATGAAACTCAGGGAGCCTTGCATGTTGTTGGAAGCAGACTCCCATATGCATATGTATTAAACTTTTCTTTTTACTACATGCAGTATTCCTGAGCCTGATTTTAAACTAAAGTGTAAGAAGAATATATTTTTCCACGACAACAGGCAGCAGGGGTTGCAGGGGGCCAGACACAAGCACACTACTGTCATGCATGGAGAGAATGCAGAGATATGTGACTCATTTGCAGTCAAAGCACTACCATGGAAGAAGACACTCTACATATCCAGTCACATGCTTCCATAGTCCCTTCTGTCTCCTACATCTTAGCAACACATCAGCATGGATCTGACCATGCAGCCCTAAAAACAAAAGTTCATTGAGCAGTAGACAGGTAGAGTATGGGGCAGAAATGGGGAGAGGTATAGAGAAGTGTACAGTATGGCACAAACCATACTGTAAACTAGTAAAAGAGCAGTTGCTGTTGCAGGTGCATCATCCAGTAGCAGTAATACCCTACTATTGTCCATGAAACAGGACAGATATAACTGTTGCTAAATAAAACAAAAGGGGTAGTCATCAGCAGAACAGTGGCAAGCACAATATGCTACCTATGTGTACCATACAAGCAATAGGTATTTGAATGAAACAAATTATGAGAAATCTGATTCTGAAGGTGGTGAAATGGAGGATGTAGACAAGAATGGAAGGAATTCATTGCAGAAGTAAGTGGAATGCCTGAATGAGGAAGCGTTGTTAGTTGCACATGTACAGGATGAACTTGATTTTGTGGTGACGCATTTGGATGAGACAGATGTGAACAGTGTGGTGTAGTTGCAGGAGGAACAAGATGAGGGGGCAGTGCATTCTGAATTGGCTGTCTGTAATTGGCCTGGAAGAGCTGGATGAAGATAAGGGTGAACAAGCTCTTGATGAGCAGCCCACTGTTGAGAAAGAACAGCAGGGTGCCAGTGAAAAAACAGCAGTATGCTATGCCTGGTAATAAAACAAATAAGGTGATCTTTTATGTGTGGTCTTACTTTTCTCTGGCTACAGATAATGGGCTTGATTCTCAAAGGGCAGTGCAAGCTGCACCAATGGCAGCTTGTACAGATGTCAGTGCACCAGGGATCCTGCACCCGATTCTCAATTGGGTAGGGTCCCAGCATTAATGTACAGCAGCTTGTGGCAACTGTGGCCATGTGCCAAAAGAAGGTCCACCTGAGAGGTTTGCCACAAGGTGCAGGCACGGTGTGCCAGCAGCCTTGGATGCTAGCAGTCCCCAGATCTCCAATGTCCCCTTCATGCATACATAACAGAACTCCCTGGTAGATAGTGGTCTCCTTCCCCATCCCTGATCCAATATATACTAAAAAGTCAACATTGCCCTGCCGTTCAGTGTTCTCCCCTCCCCATCCCTGACCCCATAGATATTAAAAGTCAACACTACCCTGGTGTCAAGTGTCCCCCCTCTTCTTATCCAATCCCATATACTGTATATAAAGAAGTCAATACTGCCCTGGTGTCAGGTGTCCCCCCATCCCTGAGCACCTCCTCCAACAATATCCATTAATCCCTTGTGTTTAGGGGACTTCCCACCCCTCCACCATGGCAGGTAGTGCCCCACTACCCTGCATCCCATCCCATCCCAGAGCTAATGACCAGCACAGCCCTCCACTTTCCACTATGGTCAGCCATCGACTGAGCTATCAAGGAGCACGTACTGCACAATCAGCTGTTACAGTATGCCGTACTTGACAACTCATTCATTGGCTGTACATGATTGAGAGCAGAGTTCTATGCCAGATGCCTGTTCCAAGATGTGATGGGGTAGCACAGTGGTGGGGAACTACCTGCCAGCGTGGGGGATCCCCTAGACACCAGGTATTGTTATTATTGGACCGGGTGCTCGGGGATGGGGAGGGAGGACACTCAACACCAGGGTAGTGTTGACTTTTAAGATCTATGGGATCAGAAATGGAATGGAGGAGACACTGGACACAAGAGCTGTATTGACTTTTTAGTATATATGGGATTGAGGATGGGGAGGAGGGACCACTAGCCACCTGGGAGTTCTGTTATGTAGGCATATAGGGGACACCAGGGATCAGGGGAGGGGACCTCTAGCCAACAGAGAGATTAGTTATTTATGCATTCAGGTGACATTGGGGAAAATGGACCACTAGTCACAAGGGAACTGTTTTGTTTTGTTCAACAACTGATCGAGGTTGGGAGTGGGAACCACGGCACATGTTCTCTCCATCCCAGAATTTTCTATACTTGTCCAAATGCACAGGTATAGTACATAAAACTGTACATTATACAGTGTGTTTAATTGCACTTAGTGGATGTTTCTGCAATACTGCTCTGTACTACACCTACAGCTGCGTACAGTGTGTCAATCATTGTTTTCTATAGGTATCTCGAGATACACAGACTGGAATATGGAACATTAACTATCTGCTTTCAGAATGGCTGTGGTATGCTAGTTCATTCAAGTGATGATATCATCAGTACAGTGAGGTACAGCCCAATCAAGGTTAGTCATCTGACATGGAACATCAGTTCTATGGGACAGTGCAGTAGCACTCATGCAGATGACACTTGCTGAGAGTCTGCAAAATGTACTGGTAGGTACTTCTATGACAGTACACGTTACCACAGCTAATATTAGATAGATAGATAGATAGATAGATAGATAGATAGACTGACAGACAGACAGACAGACCAACAGACAGAAACTTTTATTTATATTGTGTCCCTTTACAGGGACTCGGAGCACTTCACCAAATACATTTTAAAACAAACATCAAACAAATACAATATAAACAATATATAGGAATGGAGCATGTAGCAAAACACAACATAACATTCTATCTATTGTGTCATTAAAAAAACAATAAAATAATAGTCAGTTCGCTTATATATTAAAAAGCCTGGTTGAATAGGAACATTTTTAATCACTTTTTAAAGGGTTCCCACCGAGGGTGCATCCCGCAGATGCCTAGGCAAGGAGTTCCACATGGTAAGCAAGGCCACGGAAAATGCACAGTCCTCCATATGCCGCAGCCTAACCCTAGGAACCACAAGTAGGCAACCTTTGGAGGAACAGAGAGCCCAAGATGTGCAGTGAAGGACAAGGAGATCTTGCCTGTAGTCTGGTCTTCCTTCTTGCAGGGCTATTTAGGTCAGTAATACCACCTTGAAGGCAATCCTCCACCTAAATGGCAACCAATGTAGTTCATGGAGGACAGGTGTAATATGCTCCGATCTTCGAGTGCCCAACAACAATCAAGCCACTGCATTCTGCACCAGCTGCAGTCAGTGAAGATTGCATCCACATAACTCCAGGTACAGGGCATTACCTTAATCCAATCTGGATGTGACAAAAGCATGTACCAGGGTGGTCATGTCCTCGGCTGGCATAAGGGCCCTGATCCAGGCAATGTTCCTCAGATGATAAAAAACACTTTTGATGATGTCTGACACCTGCACCATCATAGAGGATCATGCCTAGATCCTTAACCTGAACAGAGAGGGTCAGGAGTACACACCCTAGTACTAGACCAGGGGGATCTCCCAGCCCTCCCCCATTACACTGATGGCCAGGATCAATGACCAGTACCTCCATCTTGTCTAGGTTGAGTCATAGCCAATTGTAAGTCATCCAGTTTGGGATCTACTCCAGGCAGGTGTTAGATACAGAGGCCCCCAACTGGTTATCAGGTGCACAGGACAGGTATACAGTGAAGCCCACCAAGAAGAAGTGCAGTGCTACAGAATTCTGCAGCAGAGCTACTGCAGTAAATAATGCAATTTCAATGGGAGTTAATCCCTTTTGTCATGCAGTAAACCTATCACACTGTGTTTCATCCTGGTGGGCTTCACTGTAGCTGGGTGTCATCAGCATAGCAATGAAAACCCAGCCCATACCGCCCGATAATGTCTCCCAATGGCAGCATATACACCATGAATAACAAGGATGACAGGGCCAAAACCTGTGTTACTGCACAGCACAGAGGCATTGGGGTAGAAGAGGCTAACCCCATTTTCACCCTCTGCACTCTGACCATGAAGTAAGACCTAAACCAGTTGATGTCATTACCCATTAGGCCACACCAGTAGTGCAGGCAATCCAGCAGCACCTCATGGTCCACAGTGTCAAATGCTGCCAAGAGAAAGAGAACCAAGATAGTATGCTCTCTCCCATCTCACGCCATTAGGAGATCATTCAACACCTTCACCAGAGCAGTCTCTATGCTATGCCCGGCTCTAAACCCAGACTGGAAGTGCTCATAAATGTCAGAGGAGGCAAGACACAACTCAAGCTGGATGGACATCACTTTCTCTAAAACCTTCCCTAAGACACTCCAGGTCCATTGAGGGTTTCTTCAATAGGGGTCTAACCAAGGCATCTTTTGGAGCCATAGGAAAGACCCCACTCCTCAAGGAACTCCAGACAATCTCTGCGACCACAGATCCTACTGGGTCCATACATATGACCAAAAGTCAGATTGGACCTTGGCAGTGTGACAGGGAGCTCCTTCAGACTTTCCCCAAAAGGAGATGAGAAGGTACTGTTAGTCTATGTTGAGAAATGTGTTTATGCCTCAGGGTAAAGAATGATGATATCCACCATGTTTATGAAATGAATGTTTATCATTAATAGAGTCCCTGAGACAGAGCTTCTGAAGATGGATGAGTAGGAGCTCCATCCCTTCCCGGGACAGGAAGGTGGTAAGCAGTCTGCAATAACTGCTTCCCTCTTAAGGTGGAGGATATGTGACCGGAAACTCCTGCCACTCTGGAGGACCAACCTTTTCTAAAATCTGTTGCAACAGTTCTTCTATTTCTAAGCCTAATCTATCCTTTACTATTTCTAATCCATAACGTTGGCCACCTGTGGGCACCCCTTCACCCTCCCTTGACTTTGCTACAGTGTCCTCTTTAATTTTTATTTTTCCCTCTTAGGTCCTCATACAGGGAGGTTATTGTGGTGACTTCAGAGTGTAAGTAAAACAGGTAGTGTTAATCGTTGCTGGATTTAGTATGTAATAGCACTATGTCATAATATACCTTATGTGTATGAAACCTGTAATGTTGAAAATACCATGGCACTAGGTGTTTTTGATAATGGTAAAAAGTACTAGGTGACTATTATAGAAACTAAGCTAGTTGTGTTATTTAAAATGCATGTATATTGTTGTAAACTTAAGTAAGAAATGTCATGATGATTTGCATATATCCCATGATGCTTTGCATTATGGAAGTATGTATGATGTTGTATTTCTTTGAAACTTGATTTGTTGCCAATGCCCTTTGGTGTGACCTTTCTTTTAGTGATTCTGCATTGAGATTCTTTGTCTATAGCTTGTTCTCTTTTTTTTGTCTTTTTGGGCCCCCACTACCCAAGCAAATGGGGCTTGCATAGGGGTGGTGGCCACATGTCAGCTGGTGAATTGGATCAGAGATCAGTGTCAGTAGCTGCTGGCTAAATGCAGAGAAAGGACATTTGTAGTCTGTTCCTGCAAACTGATGTACTGAAGAAGACATATGCCATTGCAGAAGGCTATTTCTTGTGTTTTGAATAAACATCACACAGAGATTGTGTGTTGAACCTGAAGTTCAGTGTCTGGTCCATCTGTTATCCCACAACCCCTCCACAGGCAGGGCCATAGTAATGGGGGGACAAGTGAGGATGTTGTCCTGGGCCCTGAGCGCAGGGGTAATCACCTGAGGAGCTGGCATTACTCCTGGCATTAGCTGGTTTTGGAGACAGGGACCCATCGCAAATGACTTGTCATGGGCCCCAAAATTCTTAGCTGCAGCTCTGGGCCTGGGTCCAGATCACAATATGCTGGTCCCACCTTTAAGACTATCTCAGCCTCTTCTTCCACTCTAACTGGATCAAACTCAGCCTGTACAAGAGGGGTGCTCAGGAACACCTCAGACTGAATCCCTCACACCCTTTGAAAGACACTGGAAGAGATCTCTGTCCTGACAGAGGACACGTTGTCGGCAAAGATCAGAGCAAACTTCTCAAACCTTGTACTTGAACCTGCTTCTCCTGATTGGAGACAGGCTGGACGTAACAATCCTTCTACCATGCTGAAGAGCTGAGCTGGTCTGTTCCTTGCCACAGCAATCTTCCTTGATGAAAGATGAAACTTCTTTTAGGAGATTTTCTCCTGATAGTCACCATAATGAGACCTAAGGGCCTCTTTGCGCTAAATCAGGCCAGATCTCCTCCAGCACAGCTCCAGCCTCTGGCCCTTTATCTTTAACTCCCTGAGCTCCCCATTAAACCAAGGGGGCCTCCAGCAAGAAGATAAGGGTCGGACACAAATGGGTGCGATCAAGTCACATGTGGTAGTGATGGCCCTATTATAGGCCACCATTGCCTCTTCAGGTCCATTCGCACATGCAGTCTCCACACTCTATAGGTCCAGTTCTGCATATAGTCCTGCTGGGGACAGTCCCCATAAAGGGTGGTACTGAACCATCTCCACAGAGGATGGACCCTCGTGAACCTCATGATGTATGATCTAACCAAATGACTGGTTCAATCCTGAGGTCATTGATCCCAAGTCCCAGAGTAAATATCAGGTGTACTGTATTGCCGTGTGAGTGGGTTGCTGAGATGACAACTTGCAACAGGCCCAAAGCCTCCATATTCTGCAGGAGATCATGACCAAATGACAAGAGTCTGTAATTGACTCAGGCATTGATGAAGTCACCCAGAATTAACCATCTGGGGGACTCCAGCACCACGCTTGCAACGAAGCCTCCGATCTCCCACAAGAATTCCCTCTCCCTGCCCAGTTGGTGGTAAAGCAGGAGGATCCTGTAACTTGCAGCAGGACCCCTCACATGGCAACACACTCAAATGACCCAGTAAGACCCATTGAAAATACCTTGAGGCCAAGTCTGGCTTTAAAACAAATGGTCACTCAGGCTGGCCCGCCGGCACAGCGGTTGGATTTCCACTTGCGACGCCAGTGACCTGGGTTTGGAAACGAGCCCGGGAGCTGGAGGGCCGGCCGGGAGGGGGTGGACTTGAGCGTCCCAAGGACTGCTCGTCCTCTCCGGCGGGAGGGGGGTACCTGAGCTCAGTGCTTGTCTAACCCCGGGGGGAGACCTGAGGTACAGCAAGCCTGATGCTCCAACAGAGGGGGAGCAATGTGCCAGACGTCGGCGCTTCGGCGCCTTGACGTCCTTGGACCCGGCACGTCGAGAAACACCAGGAAAAATCCTTGCAGCCTCCCAGTAGACGGAGCACCAGGTCCCGACCTTCAATGCCCCTACCTGTCCGGGGGACAGCATGCTGACGAAGAATAGAGGAACGTTGGAGTGGAGGGGGCTCCCACTCCGTACCCGCCTGAGGGGTATAGCCACAGCTCCATGGGGCATGGACTGCACTGGCTCCAGGTAGGTGAGTGAAGGCTGATAAGCCCATAGGTGTCTCCCAAAGAGGAGGAGGCTGCAAGAAGGGAGGAGGATAAAGAGAAAAAATTAAAACAAATGGTCACTCACCTGCCTCTGCAATACTTCCTTAGGGTGTGTATCATGAAGTACCCCACTGATGTTGATGCCTCCAAAATGGGGGCAGTATTCTCATCCAGAGAGGTCTCCATGATGCAAGCCAGGTCTACCAATGACACCAAGTCCACTATTACCGCAGTCTTGTACCTCATCAACCTGGCATTGCATAACACAGCCTGAGTAGGATGAGGGGAGCCTGCTTGATCAGTCACCTGCCCATTTTTCCACAATGAAGCCCTTGGGTATGGGAATCAAACAAGGTGGACCCCTCTCCAATTCACATTTTGCCCCAGGGCATCTCCCTAGCTTTACCACCAGTATCTGCCACTCCAAGGCAGCCACTCCTGAGGTCCCCCATCCTGATTCTCCCCTACAAGCAATTCACAATGCCCTGTACCTTCTATGTATTTCTGCAACAAGCAAGGGGGATCTCAAAAGGGTGAAGGTCTTGGAGGTAGGACATCAAGTAACTGCACCTTACAGGTGCACCTTATAAAATATCACTATTAATACACACCAAACAAATTTATAAATACCCAACAAGATTATCACAATCACACTCACACCCCAAACATACTTACAACCAACCACACCACTACCAACCCCTTTAAACACCCTTACCCACCCAGTCCCAACAACAATAATGATTACTTTAACAAAACGCTCCACCCAAACCATCCCAACTATAAATCTCTACAATCAATCCAATTTTAGGGGCAGTGGGAGAGTATTCAACTCTGTGAGACAGTCTCTTAGCAGAAACCTGTTTAGTTCTTCATACTGCAATGTCTCCAGAAAAGTTGTTCTCCTCTCTCACAGGGAGCAACCCCTTCAGTGTCTGTAGTTTTAGAAATCAGCCATATCTGTGAACCATAATAACCAAGTAGTCATTGATCCAGTAAGATCACACTTACAGCAGCGCTGCTTTCACCAGTGAAACAGCTCCTTTTGGATCTCTTTTGAATCAGTTTCAGAAAAACTGGGAGCCCAAACACTCACAGTGCTTGAGATGCCCTCCAGACCAATACAACTTCTGGATAGTTCTTTACTGCAATTTAAACCTTGCTGAAACTGCTAGGCAAAAATAGGCACTTTAAAACACAACTGTAGTGGCTCAAGCCCTCTTACAGTCCTCCGTACTCACTTATGTCAGGCTAAACAGAGTAAAATAATAGATTCATAATACTTTAATCTCATACTGGGGCTGTAAAATATCTACTCACCTCCTACTTTTGTAGGAAACTGTGAGTCAAATGTTCTTCAGCAGGAGTTAAACAAAATAGTACCTCAGTTATTTCTAACTCGGTGACCAACACAGCATTCTTTCAGGTTCAGTGTGGTGTTCTCCCCTCTTCTCTCACTCTCAGGTGACAACTGGCTACGTCGCAAACAAATGATATCCCCGAGTTCCACAGGATGCTGCCGCCGAAAGCAGTCCAGCCAACCAGCACTGTGGCATGCTATGGGAGGCTCTCACCACTCCCAGTGGCAGCAGTCCAGCTAACTCAGTTTCTAGCCAGACAAACAACAAATGACACATGTCCAGGTCCTCTGTTCATCCTACCCTTTACTATTTATCCCACTGTTGGTGAATTACAATCCTCCACTAAATGAAGATGAAAGACCACAAAACACCACAATCACAGTCACCAGTGCTAATGGTTCACAGAGCCAATTCTCTTCAGGTAGGGACACCGCCTCACATTTTCAGCCTTACTACAAAATAATAAAGCTAGCTCCTACTTTTTCTTCACTTTTGATCCCTAGCTACAACTCCCAACCCTAAAACTCAAAAAGCTAACAAAACTGAATAAAAATAGATTAAAATATAATATAAAAACACTGCAAACACTCCACCCTTATCAACGACAACCCAGCATGGTTGCCATGTCCACCCTGGGTTATAGGGTTGTATTACTAGCACTCTGGGACACTGCACTTATGCCTCTTTGACAGTTGATACTGCAGTAGAGCCATATTGTTCATCCGCAGATATGGCATTCACCCTGGGGTGTACAAAACCAGGTGATACCACACAACACTTTGCTGATACCGATATTTGTCTACACAGGAAGCACACACCCTTATCACCTATACAATCAAGATAAGTAACATGGGGTGCCTTACAGGACATTGAGTTGAAGCTCTGGGTCCTCGTCACTTTCCTCAAACTAACAGAGCAGGGAGTTTGCTGGCAATGTTGCTGTCACAATCATTCAGTGTTGTGTAGGTACAGGAGCCTACTTCAGGTTGTGCATCTGTTTCCATACATTCCTGCAGTACAGGCCTACCACATTACAGATGTGTATTCTGCCTCCAGCAATAACCGCTGGTGGTGCATGATGCTGTTGGATCACCTCTGCCTGGTCTAAGCACTGGTGTGACCTGTGGTCAAGGAGGAGCTCTGAAAAATCTCACAAAAGGATGCTGCAGATGGGAAGTGGTGCATACCACTATCCACCATGGTGCAGTTGTGCATCTGCCACAAGTAGGGTTGAAGCCCAGCTAGTGCAGGCTGCCTCCTGTTGGGTGTAGGCACCATTTGAGAATCAGGATTGCTACACGGCATGGTGTAGGCATCTCCTTGCATCAATTCAATTTGACACAAGCAACGTGGGTCACTCTCGGTGCTTTAAAAATTTAGTTCTCTGTTTCATCTCATAGGTATTTTTTAAGAAATAAATGTTTAATCGCACACTTTCTTTTTCTTCTTCTGGGTTGTTTCATTCTTCTTGTGGACAAATGCTTAACAATCCTTGAAAAATCTGTAAAAATGTTGTCATAGATTTTAGGAATGCTTTGCTGATTTTTGGAGTTGGGGAGGTTATGGATTTTTTTTTTTACTGTGAGAATTTTACTTCAATTTTTCCATGAAATAAGCATTACCATTTACAGATCTCTACTCTTTCAATGAGGTTAACAGTAGAAGAGAGGAAAGTGGGCAAAGTAAAATGTTATGGGATCTTTTGTTCACTGCCAAATGCATTTAAGTACAGGGAATAACCTTAGAGGACATAGTTACTTATGCCGTGATGCTGGTGTAGCTTCATTCACCCACCCCACTAACATTTGTTTAAATGTCTTTGTCATAATTTAAAAATTCCTCACAGTGATAGCCTTGCTGGATAATATACTATATTGTGTTGTGAAACCTTGCTGTGCAGCAGACTTCTATAGAAGTCCTGAACTCCAATATGTCCAAAATCTCCTGGCAGCCAAGGGGTTAAACTATAGCCCTCATGAATGAAATAAATGGAATTTGGCAACTGCACAACAGTTCTTTGAAATTCCTATGGGTCACACAGGAATAGACTGATCTCTGCATATCTAGTCTGGAATTATGAGTGGTACAGTGGTAGCCTATGATAAGATGTACTATTTATCTAGATATATCTGCAGATATCATGGGAAAACCAATATAAATGAATAGGGAGTTCCTGTGACACAGTGTGGCATGCTGTCCCTGGTTGTTCTGCATTATGTCACTAGCTACCACCTCAGGCTTCTTATGGGGCACAACACGTATTTTCTTCTTTCCATTCTCTGCCTCTACCTGGTGACACCTTCATCTTTCTGAAGGAGGAAGGTAACATGTAGCTGACAACGTCATCCTATGATACGTCATGCTACACTGCTGACCATAGTTTACATGTAACTGTTTGGTGTCACAAAATTATAACCAGGTATTTTATTAAAGTTTTATAAACTGACTTTTTCTCACTTTAGTTTATGTTGATATACATTTAGAAGCAGAGGTAGAGATACAGAATGAATACTTTTGCTCAGTATTCATAAAAGAAGAGGAAGGGGAGGAATCTAAATCAAAAAATAGAAGCACTCTGGATAAGGGGGTCGATACTAGTCAATTCACAGGAGAAAGGGTTCTGAAAGAACTCCTAAAACTCAAGCTGAACAAAGAAATGGGGCCTGATGGGATTCACCCCAGAATTCTAAAATAACTAAGTGGAGAACTACTGACACTACTGACTACCCTTTCTAACAAATCGTGGGAGGATAGTGTGGTATCTGGGGACTGGAGGAGGATGGATGTGATTCTCCTTCACAAAAGTGGGAGCAAGGCAGAGGAAGGAAAATGTAGACCTGTTAGTTTGACCTCAGTGGTAGGGAAAATGTTGGAATCACTTCTGAAAGAAAGAATTGTGCAGTACCTGGAGGCCAGTGGGGGACAGGACCCAAAGCAGCATGGATTCGCAGCAGGACGGTCATGTCAGTAAGATCTAATAGATTTCTTTGACTGGATGACCAAAGTAGTAGACCAGGGAGGGGCTGTAGATTTAGCCTACCTAAACTTTAGCAAGGCATTTAACACAGTCCCACACAAAAGATTAATACACAACTTAGCCAGTCTGGGAATGATTCCCAGGGTGGTAGCCTGTGTAAAAAATTGGCTGGACAACAGAACGCAGAGGATAATAGAAAACAGAGTCCACTCTGAAGAAAGGAGTGTCACTAGTGGGGTACCACATGGTTTGAGACTGGAACTGGTCCTCTTTAATGTCTTTATAGGTGACATTGTGGAGTGGCAGGAAGGAAAAGTATGCCTCTTTGCAGACAACAAAATGATCTGCAACATGACTGATACACAAGGAGGGGTGGAAAGGATAAGAAAGGAATTTGGCAAGGTTGGAGGAATGATCAAATGTATGGCAGCTTAGACTCATTGCAAAGAAGTGCAAAGTAATGCACCTGGGAAACAAACACCCAGGGGAAGAGTGCACAACGGGGGAGGGGCCTGGGAGTAGTCATATCAGATACATAGATACATAGACAGTGTCGGCAGATAAGGGCCTATGGCCCACCTAGTCTGCCCATTTGAGCTTGTAAGTTCAGTTTGTTTTCCTAGAAGTCTATTTCCCCTTACCCCTGACCTCTAGAATTCCTTTATGTCTATCCCATGCATTCTTAAATCCGTGATTGTTTCAGCCCCCACCACTTCCTCTGGCAGGGTGTTCCACTTGTCCACCACCCGTTCTATGAAGAAATTCTTTCTCATGTTTCCTCTGAATCGACCTCCCTCCAACTTCATCCCATGCCCTCTAGTCCTGGAAACATCTCTTTCGCTTAAAATAGTGTTTTCCTGCACCTGTTCCTCCCTGTAAGATACTTGTATGTCTCTATCATATCCCCTCTCTCCCTCCTCTCCTCCAGGGAGTACATGTTCAGTTCCTTCAACCTGTCTTCATAGGACTTGTGATGCAACCCATGCACCATCTTTGTTGCCCTCCTCTGAACCTTCTCTACCCTGTCTATGTCCCTACGTAGGTATGGTCTCCAGAACTGTACACTGTACTCCAGGTGGGGCCTCACTAGTGTCTTGTATAGCGGAATTATGACCTCCCTTTTCCTGCTGGTGATGCCCCTGCCTATACATCCCAGCATCCTATTTGCTTTACCTGATGCCTTGTCACACTGTTTCCTACTTGAGGTCATCAGAGATGACAACCCCAAGATCCCTTTCCTGCTTGGTGCGTGCTATATCCTCACCCAACTGATATATTGTACCAGGGTTTTTGTGCCCCATATGCATTATCTTGCACTTCTTTGCATTGAATTTCAACTGCCAAACCCTTGACCATTCTTCAAGTTTCTGCAGATCCCTTCTCATTCTGTCTACACCCTCTGGTGTGTCTACTCTGTTACAGAGCTTTGTGTCATCAGCGAACAGTGAAATTCTGCCTTCTATATCCTGTGCAATGTCACTGATGAAGATGTTGAATAGGACCGGTCCCAGCACTGATCCCTGTGGTACCCCACTGGTCACTCTTCCCTCTGTGGAGTGACAGCCATTTATCACCACCCTCTGTGTCCTGCCACCCAGCCAGTTACCTACCCACCACACTACTGTCCTGCCCACACCCATATTCCCCAGTTTGTGTAATAGTCTTCTATGTGGAACAGTGTCAAAGGCCTTGCTGAAGTCCAGATAGGCCATGTCCACTGCCCTCCCCTGATCCACCTCCCTAAGATGACTTAAAGGTAGGCAGGCAATGTGAGAAGGCAGTAAGGAAGGTTGGGCTGGATACTGGGATGTATAGGGAGTGGCATTACCAGTAGAAAACAGGAAGTTGTTATCCCTCTGTATAGACAGTTGGCAAGACCCCACCTGGAGTACTAACATACTAACATACTATTTGCCAGCAGATTAGGCCTTACGGTCTATTGAGTCTGCTCGAACCTAGATCCTTAGTTGGGTGCCAAGACCCTCCCATCCCTTGTGCTCCAGAAACTCCTATCATCCATCCCCACCCCCCCAGGACAGGCCATCATCTGATACATCCACTTTCTGTGTCTGTCCCACCCTCTCTTGAAGCCCTCCACTGTGGATCTCTGAACCAGCTCACCAGGCAGTGCATTCCAAGGGTCCACCACCCTCTCAGTGAAAAACCTCCTCCTCTTTTCCCCCCTCACCCTTCCACCTTCCAACTTCAAACCATGCCCTCTGGTGATACCTCCCTGCTTTAGTCTAAAGATCCCCTCCATGTTTACCCTATTTATTCCCTTGAGGTACTTGAAGCCCTCAATCATGTCCCCCCTGTCTCTCCTCTCCTCCAATGAAAACAGGCACAGCTCCTCAAGTCTGTCCTCATAAGTCAAATCCCCTAGCCCTTGTATCATCTTTGTTGCCCTCCTCTGTAGCCTCTCCAGGAGCTGTATGTCCCTCTTCAAGTGTGGTCTCCAGTATTGTACACAGTACTTAAGGTGTGGTCTAACCAGTCCATTGTACAGCGGCAGAATCACTTCCTTGCTCCTAGAGGTGATCCCCCTTACGATGCATCCCAACATCCTGTTTGCCTTGCTAGCTGCTCTTCTGCACTGCTCAGAGTTATTCATACATGTATCCACCATGACCCCTAGGTCTTATTCCCCTATTGAGGCCTCCAGCGCCTCCCCTCCCAGGGTGTACCTGTGTTTAGGGTTTCCCCGACCAAGATGCAACACCTTGCACTTGGTGATATTGAAATTTAATTTCCATGTGTGAGCCCAGCTTTCCAGGGTGTCCAGGTCCCCTTGCAGGGCCAACCACCCCTCTTCTCCCTCAACTACTGCTCCCACCTTGGAGTCATCCACGAATAGACTCATTTCACACCCTATACCCTCCCTGATGTCCGATATGTATGCATTAAACAGGATTGGACCCAGGACCGAGCCCTGTGGTACCCCACTACCTACCTACCTCTCTAGGGTTCGAGAGATCCCCACAGACCACTACTTTCTGAGTGTGTCCAGCTAGCCAGTTTTCAATCCATCTGACCATCAAGGGCCTACTCCTAACCCCATCAGTTTCTCCACCAGACCATTGGGGACAGAGTCAAACGCCTTGCTGAAGTCCAAGAATAATACATCCACAGGCTTACCCCTGTCCAGTTCTGATATTACCCATTCATAGAACTCCACAAGGTTGGTTTGACATGATCTACCTGGCACAAACCCATGTTGCCGACTATCCAGACCTCCCCACCTCCAAGTACACCCCAATCGTTCCTTTAGTATACTCTCCATTAATTTTCCCACCACCGAGGTCAAACTGATGGGTCTATAGTTCTCTGGTACTTCCCTCGACCCCCCTTTATGGATTGGTACCACATGTGCCTCTCGCCAATCCCTAGGTACCCTCCCTGTCTCAAATGACATGCTGAAAAGCTCCGCCAGGGGTGCAGCCAGTATGTCCGCCAATTCCCATAGCACTCTCAGATGAATGCCATCC
The DNA here is from genome assembly GCA_016271365.2 of Neoceratodus forsteri. Lineage (NCBI taxonomy): Eukaryota > Metazoa > Chordata > Ceratodontiformes > Ceratodontidae > Neoceratodus > Neoceratodus forsteri. The sequence continues at coordinate 587,879,709 of CM028131.1, forward strand.
GGCCCAGGAGATTTGTCTTTCTTTAGGGCCTTGAGGGCTAACCACACCCTTTTGGCGGAGATAGCATCATCCGTCCCCTCCACCTTACTGGTCTTTTTATCCTTATCCAGATGTGACACCCCTGGGGTACCTTTCCGTCCCTCTTGCTCCATTTCTGTTGCTCCCCTGATCCCACTCCCTGCCACTTCTATCCCCTTCATGCCTTGCTTTGTAGATATCCCATCCCCCTCCCTAGTGAACACAGAGGCAAAGTACTAGTAAATACCTCTGCCTGGTCCTCGCCTCTTCCACCACCCTCCTTCTGATCTCAATCTGCTGAGATGGCCCTTAGTTTTATCCACTCCCCAATGTAGCGGAAGAACCCTTTCCTCCATGTCCCTGTGCCACCGCTGCTCTTTACTGGACTTTGCTCCCTCACCATACGGGTGACTTTTCTAGATGCAAGCTGGTACATTTCCTTATCCCTATCCCCTCTTGTTGTTTTATATTTTTTGTAGGCCGCCTTCTTTTCTCTGACTGCTACCTGTACCTCACTGGACCACCAGCATGGTTTATGTGACCTTGCTCCCTTACGTTTCAACTTAGCGCAAATCCTGACTGCCTCATGAAGTCCCGGTTTTATGACCTCCCATCTCCTTTCCACATTTGTCATTGAGGTAATCCCCTTCAAGTGATCCTTGAGAATATTTCCCATGCCCATAAAGTCTGCCCCTGAAGTCCACTGCCAGTGTCCTAGATCTCACCCCCACTCCCCCCATGCTTATTTGAAACCAGACAGTGTTGTGGTCACTCCCAGCCAGGGGGTCCTGTACAACCATGTCCCTTACCAGATCCCCATCTGCCAGAACCACATCCAGGACATGCCCCTCCCTTGTGGGCTCCATCACATGCTGTGTTAAGAACACATCCTGGAAGCCATCCAGCAGCCGCTGCTCCTTGGCCACCTTAGAGGACATGGTTCCCCAGTTCGTACCTGGCATATTAAGGTCCCCCATCAACACTACTCCTTCCCCTTTTGGACCACACTGGGCAATGATGTTGTCCAGCAAACCATCCTCTAGAACATCACTCATCCCAGGGGGCCTATATGGTACTCCCAGCTTGACCTTATCTCCTGCTGGGGATCATAAGGTGACCCATAAGGCCTCCACGTTTCCCTCTGCCTCTTCTACCATAGCAATTTCTATGTCATCTCTAATGAACATAGCCACTCCACCTCCTCTGCCCTCCTTTCTATCCTTCCTAAGCATAGTTTACCCCCATACATTTAGGTCCCAGTCATGGTTTCTGTTGGCCTACGTCTCCGTGACTGCCGCCACATCCACCCCCTCGAACAGCATGGCCTGGAACTCTGGCAACTTGTTTCCCAAGCTCCTAGCATTTACTAACACCAACCCCCACCCCTTATCCCTGATCCTCTTTGTTGAACCCCACCCAGATTCCTTATACTTCCATCCTCCCCCTGCTCCTCCTGAAACCTCCACCTCCAGTCTGTTTCCCCCCCTTTGGGCTTGAAGGCTACTCCCTCATCTGGAGAGAGGGCTTCTGAACAGCCCCTCCTTATCCCTTCCCCTTACAAGTTTAAATCCCACCTTCCTTGTATGTAGCGGCCATCCCCTGTTTAAGGACTTCTTCTCTAATGGGGCAAGATGAAAACTGTCCTTGGCATATAGTCCTTATCCTCCCAAACTCCATTCCAGTTCCCTAACACCTCAACCCATTCTCTTCACCCCACTTCCTGAGCCAGTCATTAACCTCTGTGAGTTCATTTTTTCTCCACTGAGGCCTTTGGTACTGACAATATCTCCGAAAAGAATGTTGCATCCATTATCCCGACAGACTCTGGCAAGTTCTTGGAACCTTGCTTGATTTCCAAAATGCTATTTCCCTCTAGATCATTAGTTCCCAAATGCACCAGGAAATCCGGTTTCCCTCCACAAGCCCTAACCATTTCATACACCATGAACTTTGCTCTGTGTACTGTCAGCCCAGAGATACTCACTACCTTCACCTGGCTATGGCATCCACCCCCCTGTCCCTCCCAATGGATACCCCTAATCATCGAGTCTCCCAGTAACAGAACCTTAACACCGCCATCATCCTTATGGTTACCTCCACTATGCCCTCTCAGCCCCCCCTTCCACCCTTTATTCATGATCTCAGTTTCATGGGAGTCTTCCTGCCTTATTAGAGACCCCCTTGTCACCCTCCCCTTTCTGTCTCCCTCGTTATTTTGCCCACTTAACTCAAACCCCCTCTGAATAGGTGTCCCCTTTAACCCTCTCTTATCTGAACCATCTATCCTGGCCCTGATGGTTTCCCCTTCCCCCACACCACCATCCTCCCCCCTTGTAATAGTACCCTTGCCTCCAGAGGCTCTCTGAGGGTCCCCTTTAGCTATGGCCCCATCCTTGGTACTGACCTCCCTGCTGAAGGGGGGCTCCTCTCCCACCTCCTTGGCTCCCAGTTTCTCTCCAATCATGCTCTCCTCCCTCATGTCTGGAATATGTTGCATCTCCCTCATTTGCTTAACATATATGTTTCCCCTTCTCCCTCTGGGACTATGTCTATCCTTTCCACAGCTGGTCTGTGATGCCCTATGGGTATCCGACTCCCTCCCCCCGGCCTCTGTATAAGTTTCCTCATTTCCACCAACCCCTTCCTCCCCCTCTAGGTTGCTTAGTAGCTCAAATTTATTGTGACACTGCGTGCAGTTCTGATAATGGGAGACTTCAACATGCCAGACACAGATTGGTCAATAATAGCAGGAACATCTGCCAGAACTAGATACATGGTGGATTCCCTGAAGGGGAGGGATGCAAACAACTGGTACAACAACCCACAAGAGACAGGGCTATCTAGATCTAGTACTGACTAACATGGAAAGGATCATAGATCTCCAGGTAGAAGGTCACCTGGGGGCCAGTGACCATCACATGGCATGGTTCAGTTTGGCCACTAGAACCAAATCATCCCATTCCAAGGCAAAAATATGGGACTTCAGTGGAGCTGACTTTGATAAGATGGTGAATAGAGTCAAGCTAGCCCTGGCAAAAAAGAAATACAGGTGAGGTGGTACAGGCAAAGTGGGCAAGCATTAAAGATGCAATACTTGAAAGAACATCCCATTGTGTTAGAGAGAAAAGGAAGTGCAAAAGAAGAAGGAAACCACTTTGGTTCTCAAAAACAGTAGCAGAAAAGGTCAGAGCCAAAAGGCTGGCATTCAGGAAATATGAGAGAACACAGCAGGATAAAGATAGGTAGGCATACCAAACTTCCCTAAGGGAAGCAGGGAAGGCAGTAAGGCAGACAAAGACTGAAACTGAGGAAACACTAGCACAAATAGTAAAAGAAGGTGACAAGACTTTCTATAGGTACATTATTGAAAGGAGAAAGTCCAGAGGGGGTATTGCTAAGATCAAAGGGGATAAGGGGGCATGTGAGGAGGAGGGCCATGTAAAAGCATCTGTCCTAGATAGATACTTCTGCTCAGTATTTACTGAAGAGAAGGTAGGGCAGTGCCCACAGCTCCGCACCATGTACACAGGAAGGGAGGTGTGCACTACTCCCTTCACAAAAGAAAGGGTCCTACAAGAGCTCAACAAGCTCAGGATGGACAAGGCAATGGTACCTGATGGCATACATCTCAGGGTACTAAAGGAGCTAAGGGTAGAACTAGCACAGCCATTATCAGAACTGTTTAGTGAGTCTTGGAGCACAGGAGAGATCCCAGTAGACTGGAGAAGAGCTCATGTGATCCCACTCCTCAAGAGTGGTAGCAGGGAAGAGGCAGGGAACTACAGACCAATCAGTCTTACCTCAGTAGTGGGCAAGATTATGGAGGCACTCCTTAAGGAAAGGATGGTGCAATACCTGAAATGCATAGGAGTGCAGAATCCAAGACAGCATGGGTTTACAAAAGGAAGGTTCTGTCAAACTAATCTCATATATTTCTTTGACTGGGTAACCAGAGTGGTGGACCAAGGGGGAGCAGTTGATGTTGCCTTCCTTGACTTCAGCAAAGCTTTCAATACTGTTCCACTTTGAAGATTGATTAATAAGCTGGATAGGCTCAGGTGGGCCAGAAGTTGGTCAACAGGGTGGCAAACTGGTTGACAGGCAGAAAACAGAGAGTGGTGGTAAATGGTATACAGTCAGAAGAGATGCAAGTCACAAGTAGGGTACCTCAGTGATCAGTTCTGGGGCCAGTCCTCTTCAATATCTTCATTAGTGACATTACAGATGGACTGGATGATAAGGTTTGTCTGTTTACAGATGACACTAAGATCTGCAACAGAGTAGATGATCCAGATGGGGTGGGCAGAATGAGAAGAGAGATGGATAAACCAGCAAAATGATAGGAAGAGTGGCAACTGGAGTTTAACACAAAGAAGTGCAAGATCATGCACATAGGGCAGAGAAACCCTGAAGCCACCTATAGGCTGGAAGGGGATTTGCTGGCAGTCACAAGGAAAGAAAGAGATTTGGGAGTCATCATCACCGATGACCTTAAATCATCCAAACAGACCACTAAAGCAGTAGGTAAGGCTAGAGGAATGTTGGGTTGTATTAGTAGGAGTATCACAAGTCAGAAGAGGGAGGTAATAATCCCTCTTTACAAGACACTGGTTAGGCCACATCTGGAGTACTGCATACAGTACTGGAGGCCACACCTTCACAAGGACATTAACCAAATTGAGGCAGTCCAGAGAAGGGCAACCAAAATGGTGCAGGGAATGCATCAGAAAACATATGAGGACAGATTAACTGAGCTCAATATGTATACCCTAGAGCATAGGAGGGAGAGAGGTGATATGATTGAAACATTCAAACACCTTAAGGGCATTAACAAGGTGAAAGAGTTTAATATGTTTCAATATAAGAAAAATAGCAGGATAAGAGGACACAGCATGAGATTAGGGGAGGCCGATTAAGGGTAATGTGAGGAAGTTCTTTTTCACAGAAAGGGTGGTGGATGCATGGAACAGCCTACCTCAGGAAGTGGTGGATATGAATACAGTGCTGGGTTTCAAACAGGCATGGGATTGGCATAAGGGAGCAATACAGATGACTATGAATAGATAGGCCATTGACAGAGCAAAGGCCGATGGCACATTCATAAGGCAGAAAAATAAATGGGCAGACTGTATTGGCCTTGTGGTCCTTATCTGCCATCAACTTCTATGTTTCTATGTCTCTGCAAGGACATAAACAGGATGGAAACATCCCAGAGGAGGTCAACTAAAATGGTGCAGGGTCTGCACCAGAAGCCAGACTAAGAGAGATTAAAGGAGTTTTAATACGTATACCCTTGGGGAAAGAAGGGAGAGGGGGACATGATAGTAACTTTCAAGTACCTCAAGGGACTCAACAAAGTCCAAGAGGGTAGCATCTCTTAGAAAAAGAGATGTGCAAGAACAAGGGGGATAAATTTGAAGATAGAGGCGGTATGGCTCAGGGGCAACATGAGGAAGAATTCTTTTTCATAGAGACAGTGGAGGATGCATGGAACAGCCTTTCTGAGGAGGTACTAGGGTCAAAAATAGTGGATGAATTCAACAATAGATGGGACAGACATAAGGCAGTTCTAGTAGGGGTAGGAGGAAGTAGGCTGTTGGTTAACTAGGATCTGCAGGTTATCCAATAGGTAGGGAATTTGGCAGACTGAGTGGGCCAAGCAGTCCTTATCTGCCATCAACGTCTGTTTCTATATTTCTACGTAGCATACTTTTGTTACTTTAAAGCAGCAGTGCAATGAAGATATATTTTTTTCTGAAAATCTAGTTTCAGCTACAGTTAGCAAAATTATTACCATACCTGTTAAATCTACTTTTGTTGGTATCTTCAGTGCCGTGCATCATGACATTTTTTAATATGTCACCTAAACCCTGTCAAGTCGACAATGCTCTTTCTCAATCAAATGCGGAGGCCATATTAGTCATGCGAAAAAAACTAAAACTTTTGTAAAATTCTCTTTTTTTCTCTGAAACTAGAATATTGTATCACCACATAAAACTTGTATAGTGAAAAAACAAGGGTCAAGTGTTTTGTCAAATTTCATTGGACTGCTACCTTAAGAGTATTTTGCTCTCCTTTACAAAACTATGAATCCTGGTTATAAATGAAAGCCAATAAGATGTAAACCATATGCAGATACTGGGCTGGGTAACCGTAATGCCTGAAAGGGAAGTCATTAAGCTTCATTACTGCATGTCACATTTGTGTAGTGGAGCATGATGACACTGGTCACATGCCTTCACACTCCATGGAAGCGTGACAATAATTGCATAATGCACACACTGGAGTATGTTGTTGCACTTCTAAAAACAGTCTTTAACAAATAAAATATATGAAAAATGAGACCAAATCTGTGTAACTGTGCTTTAAACAACATCAATTCATTGTCATGTAATGGGGGTCAGCCAGTCATAGGCCTCTGCTTTATCTATCTATTTTATAAACATTGTCAACATTCACTGAAAAATACAATTACTGTTTTCCACACAAAGTGAGTAAAATGTGCACACAACATTAAACAAGATTATAAATTAGAATATAGTCAATCAATATGGTTTATTTCTAAATATAATAAAACAATGGGTGGAAATAGAGCATTCAGATTGTCTGGCAACATTCTAAAAGGGTGATGCACAATATAACTAACAGAAGTTTAACAATAGAAAACATTACTTTCAGTAAATATGAAAACAGTTTATTAATAACATTAAGACCCTCCAGAGGTTAGGTTACATTGGGTAAGCTAACCTAGGGGCATAAGGTAGTCAACCTTACCTTTCACCTCATGATTGCTTTAAGGTTAAGTTAATGGACAGTATCCAAATCCCTAGTCATGCCTTATTTTGAATTCCAGGTTCCCTTATAACCATAAGAGTGTGTCTTATTTAAACAGTTCCAGTCTTCTAAAGTTCTATGCTCATTTTGCAAAGTCGTTTTCCACATTTCAACTTCTTTAATTGTCAGCAAAGTAAAACATTTTAATTTTTAATTCAAGTTCCAGTCTTTAAAACAGTTGTTACTTGATTTATAACATGTTTATATGTGGGATTAATAATTATCTAATGGTTATAAGAACGTTGTTTCAGATATTTTGTATGCCCAAACTGCTCACTTTACTTCTCAGTTTTCTTACCAAAAGAATTGGAGGACTACACTGTTTCACCCATAAATCACAAAGTGACTGTACATATGAATCTAAACTCCTTATTCATTCATTCATTCATTCATTCACTGGGTGGGTACAGAGGTCCCAGGAACTGTTTTCAGGTACAGACCAGACCATGAAGGTGACATAAACATATCAACAACACATCATACAGAGATGATTAATCTGAGATAAGAAATCAACTTTAGACAGGTGTCACTTATTGCACATACTGAGATTAGATTGTTTAAAACTTTTTCTGAAATAAGCATAAAACATGAAATGAGGCTGGATTTGTGGTGTCATGTGATGGAGGATCTCGTTGATATGCTGGCAATCAGGGTTTGCATCCTGAGCCCAGAATGTCAGGTGTGGAGGCCAGCACAGAGTGTTTAGGGTATCCTCTGGATGCTCCACTCCCAAGGTGGGTTGATACTGTATCCCTCTGCAGTGGCTCCTAATGGTGGGGTGTGAAGGTGTTGTTGATGATGAGGGTGACCATGTGCCATCAGGCATCCCCTCCTGGTTAGTCTCCGAGTGTGTGTGTCATTGTGGGTGGGCAGCCAATAAGAGGAGGAAAATCTGCTGCACTGGTGTACCCAATGATGGCATTGTACAGTAGTTCCTCTCATGCAATCATCTCCCAGCAAACCATAGAAGGAGCCCCTCATCCTCCACTCTGTGCAGTGTTCACTCCTTCTCTAGACCACAGGGAGGCCCCCTGAGAGGGACATTCTGGACAATTGGAGGAAGGAGGGAGGTTCCTGGTGTCTTTCCTTCCATGACACTCAGAGAGGCTCGTGGTGGGAACAAGCCAGCCCCAAGGATGTGAGGGTGAGTATTGTGGGTCAAAGAGGCTGCATCTGAAGCCTGATGGAATGGGGTGCCAGTGGTCATTGATAGGCGTATAAAGATATAAGGCACGAAAGTGAAAAGTAAAGCTTGTTTCTAAAGATGTAAACTCATTTTTTTGTGCTAGCACTCAGCTATATGTAAACTCTGTAGAGCAGCATGGGGGAGCATACTGTAAGTTCACCTACAATGGACATAATCTCCCTCAGTGTCTTGTAGAAACTCAATATGTTTACCACATCAGATTCAAATTAAAGAATATCTTCTAAAGACTAGGAACCATTTTGTGTATTATCCATTTTTTAAATCTTAACTGCAAATAAAAATTACCATTAATTTAATGTTAAACTAAACAGGATATTTCAGCTTACCTGGTGCTAGCCCTCCTGCAATAACAAAGGGACCTGAAAAAAATGAAAGAAACAGAAACCGTTTATAAGAACTGTGATTTTTTGTTTTCTATACCTGATTAAGAAAGATGTTTTTTTTTTAGTAAAGGTGATTCAACTTAGAAAAGTAGTTTGGGGAAAGTCTACTTTTGTTGTACCTTTGTGTATTAATTTTATTACAGGGAAAATATGTAATAGTGGATGCTACGGTAGAGAGTTAACACAAAAAAGCAGTCCCTGTGTATAGCATGTGGTATCACTGCCTGTCACACTGGTGACCCACATTCAAGCATAGACAAGTGTTACTCAGGTGATGGCCAGGGGAGGGAGAACTGAGTGTCCACTGATGACTCATCTCCTTCAGGGAAGGGGATAGTATGTGCTGCTGCTTGGCTGCCAACTAGCAAAGAGTAGGTGGGGCTGCAGCAGTTGCCTAGCTAGTCAGCTGGGTGCAGGTGAAGAGGCATGCTGTCTATTTATGCAGTGCATGCAAGCCAATGCAGGTGTACCAGCCTAGTTGGGGAAAAAATGGGAAGAAAAGTATATCCATTAGCAGGATGATGCTGGTAACCCCAATGGCTATGCACTACCTGCCAAGGCACCCACTCACCAATAGAGGTAAAAAGAAGATGAGGTAAGGCCAAGTAAGGCAGGTCATGGGGCTTGGGGTAACCAGCACAAGATAGTTGATGGGAAGGAACAGGAGGCAGAAATAGAAGATGAAAAAAAGAACATTAACACAAATGATATGACAGGTATCTACCATAAGCCAATTAAAACACAGGACAACTGTCGTTTTATACTCACAAACTACTACAGTCACATTGTAGACATTCTTACAGTGGGTTACCTGCATTTTATATACACCCACTGTAGGTTGAGCACATTTCAGAAATGCCCACAGTAGTTTATTCATTTAATCCACAGGAAAAAAGGAGGAACAAACATTTTCCTCCTTCACTACCACAAACTTTTAAAATCCTGGGTTCAAAATTCCTACTCATATAATTGTAATAACATTCAGTCAGCCAGAGTATTCTTGGAATACTCTGCTTCTGTGGCCATTGACTTCAGCATTTAATCACCCACATCAGCAGGTTATTCCTTGATATAATCTGTCTAACTAAATATCTTCATCAGATTGTAAAAATGACATGGATAAATGAAGCCCTCTGATTGTCTGAAACCAATCACATGTCAATGTAATTATTTAAGCTGGTTACACTGGTGCATGTGCAAATGTATATTTTTGCTGTTTTAAAAAGCATTTCATGAGTGCAGTAAAATAATTTAGGAATGTCTAACCATGAGCAATAATAAGAGCTGAGCAGAATGTGGAATTCCATCAGTGGAATTCATGTAGAATGACACTTCTGCTTCCAAATTGCTTTTTGGAATTTCTTCTGAATTCTGTGATTTATTCAGAGAAGCATTTCAGTGATTATGGAAGCAATAGAATAATATTTTGTAGATTGCAGAAAAGAAATCTGCAGTTTATGTAAACTGCAGGTACCTTATCTGCAAAAAAGATGATCCTTTCAAAATTTTAAAATTGTTACCAATGTACCAGAACAGCTGCCAGGGCTGGTGGCACCTGGGGGTTAGTACAAGGTCTCTGCTTGACTACTAGGGAGTACCCTGTCCTAATGACTCTTTCCAACTGTCCAGGGCACATCTGCCCAATGCCACATGTGTTCCCTTTCATAGCCAGCCTGCACCTGCCCCCACTACATGACCACAAAGGTCCATCTACCCTGTCCTATGACCTCCTAGGCTTTCTCCCCCTCCCCAACATTGTGGACAGGACCAGCATTGCACTTGCAAGGAGGCTTGATGGGACCCCCTGTCAAACTCCTCCAGTGTGCCAAATCATTGCCACACCACTCTGATGTGGCAACTCTTGGGACTTTGGCACAAGGACTCCCTGTCTACTGAAACTGGATGCATGGTGCCTGGTGCACCCAGAGTACGCTGCAGTCATGGTATGGCACATCATGTGCCGTTCTAGCAGCTCTTTAAAAACTGAACCCAAGTTGTGCTCAGTTTGTCATCATTTTCCATTGACTGAGGCTCAAGCTACAGAGTGAGCACACAGCTCTCCTTTTATCATCCTTTTGCTTGAAAAGCTATTGTCACTCTCTAAAACTTGTAGTTAAACTCTACCCTCTGTTATGTTGCTTGTTCCCTTAACCACAAGATTCAGTCTGGAACTGTGTGGAAGATTGCTGTGAACCAGAACCAAAAGTGGTAGGTAAAGTACTAGGAGGACCTAAAACCAGGATAACCTATTTGTTTTTAGCAGGTGTAAGTGTGGAGGCTACAGAGGAATAGTAGTAGCTGTTTTGGATTTACCCTTTACCAGTTGATTACTGGGATTGCTTTTGAACAGAGATCTTCTTGTAGAAGAAGTGAGGGATCATGTTCAGCATCCTTAGACTCAGGTCATCATTATTCTCAAAAAATGCTATATGTTACAGAACAAAGCCTCTATCTTTTTAAGCTCTGCCAGAGTAGGAATGTATTCTGTCCCCGAATAAATTGTCTCACTTTCCTCATCATGCTCAAAGTAACTGCCACCAGCATCTTCTGTGGTGAATATGATCAAGTACATGTGGTATGAACTGGGTTCATGGTAACGGGGTAAAAGTGGCACTGTCAGAAGTGGATTTTTTTATTTTTGTGGCAAAGCATTTGTATTGGTGGTTCTAGTGGCACTGGCACTATGACCACACTATTAATAATAGGCTAGGTAAAAATATTGCTTGTGGTAGCAGCAGCAACCACAGTCATCACAGCAGTAGTAGTGGAGTTAGAAATGGAGGCAGCTGGTTTGCCAACAATAGCAGCAGAAGCAAGGGCTGATACATGAGCAGGTAGTAGTGCTACAACTAACCACAACAGGCCTGCTTGGAGTGTATGTAACAGCAGGATAGTGAACACCTATTGAATGTCAACCACATTCAAATCACTTTTGCACTGACTTGATCACATATATTTTTCAACTTATGACCATTTCACTCATCAGATAAATTGGTAATCACCAGAAATGACTTGTGTGTATATTATAGCTTGCAGACAATAAAACAACAGACAGGTGACTTGTAAAAAATCAATCAGAGATTCACAGTGGTGAAGAGACGGGAGTACTATACAGACTTCAGCAGTTAAGATTAAAATGTGTATAAACATTTCATACTATATTTTGATTCTGTAACAGCTACAGAATAAGTGATGTGGTACTAAAAACAAAAACTGGTAGGCAGCTGGCACTGCAGCTGTCCACAGCACAACTGTGCAATGACTTGTGCACACAACCCCAAAATGTGAGAATAAAAACTTATTTTTTTTTCCAGTAGTCGCAAGTAGGTAGGTACTAGTAGCTACTGCTTTTTTCAGTAACTACTGTAGCAACAATTTACAGCAGTCTGCCTTGTAAAAAACAAATCCATCACTTAGTTGCAATGTTCCACAAGACAGAAGTCAAGAGAAAGAAATGTAAACATTTTATGTTTTGATTTCATAAAACAGTTATAAAATATGTGGTATTTAAAAAAAGTTGGCAGGCAGCATGCATTGTAAATGTATTCAACAAACATGTGCCTTATTACATGTACAAAGACATTCAATCTGAGATGCAAAAAGGCTGCTTTCAATAATTTGTTTTGGCCAGCTGGCACTAGTAGGTACAGTAGGTATTAACTACTGATTTCATGCAACAACCATTGTGATAAAAGCTTACAACAGTCAGTCAACATGTAAACACCGAGTCCCTCAGTCACACTTTACTGAGAGGCAGAAGTAAGGAGGAAAAAAAAAGATTTGTATTTTGATTTTATGTAAAAGCTGTAAATTGATTGGTATTAAAACAAAGCTGGGAGGCAGCTGATACTACAGATGCCCTCAATAGTATGCTTTATTACACACACACACACTAAACAAAGTAGGAAGAAAGATATTGCTACTTATTTTTATGTTGGCGCGCTTGTGCAGCCAACATCTTGTGGTAGTGGAGATTTGGAGAAGTGGTTGCTGTTAGGTGAATGCAGGGCATGCACCAGTAGGTAAGTCCCTCATTCCCCAATCAGCCTGCCTGCCGGTGCCACACCACCCAGGTGAGCACATCTAAGGAAAGGTCTGCTGCAATTCAAGCAAACCTCATCACACACAGCGGACCTTCCTACGTGCTTGCCCAGCATCAAACATGGTGGCACAGTGGCCGCTGAACTGTCGACTTTGGGGGTGCCCAATCCCCCAGTCAGCTTATCCTGCCCCACTTGTATGTGCTGATGGGGGAGCCCACTCCCCATCAGCATAATGTGTCCCCCCCTCTCCTTTTTTGGTTGCCAAGGGGGTGCCCAATCCCCTCAGCTCATGCACCCCTCCCTCTTTCACTGTTTGCTCAATGGGGCCCAACTCTGTTGGCTACTGTACCCCCCCAAAAAAAACACTTGTAAAAAAGAAAACCATCTGCGATGTTTTGTTTTAAACACCTGTAAACAGAAAACAGTCCCTCGTAGTCTCCCTACCACGCGCACCCACCCACTGCGCACCCTGCCTCCCCACACCCTCTTCACCCCATACTTACCTCCAGAGCCCAGTGCAACGATTTTCGTTGGACCGGGAACACGTCTGCACTCTTCAAAGCCAACCACAAACTGAGGAAATAACAGGAAGCTGTATAATGTAATAAATAGGGTTTTTTCAACATTGATGCATATCTCGGGCATTTTTTGGAATTTGTGCACCAAATTTTCAACAAGGGGTTTTTAGAACCCCTCCTCATGAATTATGTCACTGTTATGATGTTAATTGGTCCTGAAAGGTGATTTCACAGTCACTGTGCAGAATCACCTTTCAGGACCAATTAATGCAAGGACAGTGGCAGTGTTCATGAGGTGGGCTCTCAAAAAGCCTATGTTGCAAATCTGGTGGAACAAATCCAAAAAATGGCTTTTTACAAGCATGCGTTGCGCAGTTGCTACGCACGCTCGTAACTTCACGAATTCACAATATTTTTACACCACATTTCAACTTTGTCATTTTTCTACACCTCCTTGTGAACAGTACAACTGTCATTTTTCACATCCTGGCTAAAATATGTTTCTGCACTTCCAGCGCACAGTAGCGCGGTTGCTGTGAGAAATCAGTGTTTGAGGCAGATTACAAAAATGACAGTGACACTGTTCATGAGCAAAGGTCCTAAAATGCCTATGTTGAAAATTTGGTGACCATACTCCATAAAGTGACTGTGTTACGAGCGTGCGTTGCGCAGTTTGCACGCACGCTCGCAACGTGCATTTGTAATATTTTCACTCTGGATTTTCACCATTGGCATTTTTCCATACCTCTTGTGAACAGTGCAGCTGTCATTTTATATATCCTGCCTGAAATGTGTTTTCACACGTCCGGCACAGAATAGTGTGGTCGCTCTGTGAAATCACTTTTTGGGACAGTTTGAGAAAATGACAGTCACACTGTACATGAGCAGAGGAGCTAAAATGCCTATGTTGAAAATTTGGTGCCAAAAGTGCATAAAATGACTGTGTTACAAGTGTTCCTTGCGCATTTCCCACGCACCCTTGTAACTTCGCAAATTTGCAATATTTACATGCCACATTTTCAACACTGCCATTTTTTTACACCTCCTTATGAACAGCACAGCTGTCATTTTTCACATCCTGCCCAAAATGTGTTTCCACACTGCACTACCAAAGCCAATGCCAGCGTGACAACATTCAGCATTGACAAATTCTTGTTCTCTCTAGCAGGCACCAATAGGTACTAGTATCATAGCTACTATACCACGTTTAATGATGCAATAGCATAGTGGAAGTTTACAACAGTCAGTTGGCTTTTAAAAAGGCCAGCAGGAGCCAGTAGGTACAGGTAGGTACTAGTAACTACTGGTTTTATGCCACAACAGCTGTGGTGAATGCTTACAACCGCCTGACAACTTGCAAAATAATCAAGTACTTAGTTGCAAAGTGGCACAACAGAGGGTCAGGGGAAAAATTGAAACGCTTTGTATTCTGATTTCCTAAAATAGCTACATGATAAGTGGTATGAAAGCAAAACTGTCGGGCAGCTGGCTCTGACCAGAACAAGATGTGCCTTATTTCATGCACAGACACTAAATCGGAAATGAAGAAAAGGTTACTTATAGCACTTTTTTCCCCAGCTGACTCCAGTAGGTAGGTACTGGTAGATACTAGTTTTATACAGTAACAGGTGCAGCAAAAGCCTACATCTCTCAGCCAACTTGTTATAAACATCAGTCACTCAGTTAAAGTGTGCCAAGTCAGGAGACAGGTTTCTAGACTTGGGCATAGGAGGGGCGTCAGTATGCAGTATATGATCAAGTGATCCATAGTCTCTAGTGTGGTGGAAAAAATGTACAGAATGGACCTTCATCTATGCCAGATCCACTAAATGGTAATTATGCATGAGGTCACTGTAAAGGCATTAAATCTGATTATTTTGGAGCTGACATTGTAAATGGAACATTTCATGTCAGGAACATTATAAACTACAATGCTGAGAACATTTATTTAATTATTTTTTATTCTTTGGTAACTGGGTAAGGCCCACTAGACATAATGACTCTTTTCAGGGACAACCCAGGAGGACTGGGGAGGTTAAATGACTTGTTCAGAGTCACACAGTATCCAAGAGGAGGCTGTGGAAATCAAAACTAGAACATTGTTTATTTAGCAATGAGCACATGCAAGTCATTCTATGCAGGAAACTGGAATGCAAACTGAAACTGCATATTGGTGAGCATATCATTGCTATTATTGGGAACAACAAGGAAAATGTTCTAGCAAAGTACGTTAAGCAATGTGGTTTCAGAAACCATTTTTGCTTTATGAGGATCAAGAGGGTCAGAGTTGGACTTAAGGGTGGGGAGGTGAGCAAATGTATTTTACAGCCTGAAGCATTTTGGATTTATCGTTTATGGGCAATGGCTAATGAGCAACTAAATTCTGTCTGGTTCCTTTTTTGGGTTAGTACTGTAACTATGTGGTCTCTCTGTTTTGCATATAAATATATGTGCTTTGATCGCACACTAATGTTCTCTTTGTTTCATCATTCTTGTGTTATATAGTAGGTTCCCAGTTTATTAATATCATAAAGCTATCTAAAAACTTGAATGGACACAAGCTTTCTGGTGTATGAAGCTGCTGAATTACATGAGGGGATGGCTGACTGTGACTAAATGTTTATGAGCATGACTGAGGGTAGAATCAGGCTATGAATATGGAACATTTCATTCATTTTAAATATCCCTCAAGATGTATGGACTAATTCTTGCAAGTAGCTATTGTTCTCTCAGGATTGTTTCCTGATTTTAGTTTTTCATTGTGAGCTTAGGTAACCATTTCGACAGTGCTGTCATGTTTTTGCTCATTTGCATAATACATTACTATTGATTGAAATGCACTTACTGTAAGTGTATTTGCATGTGTAGTCTACTATATAATATGATGTTGTTCAGCACTTTTTTCTCTTGACAAAGCAATTAATACATGCAGAACTTTGAGACTTTGTCCTTGCGATATGCCTATAATTTTTAGCCTGCTTGTTAAATTACAACAACATTTGTCACTTTTTCCACTAAATAGATGTGGTGGTGAGTTTTGCTTTCAGGTTGTCTGGATGCAAAATCTTTTCTGCTGCCAGTTTTGGAACATCGCATGGTGCTCAATTTTCAATTAATTATCCCTAAAATGTATCTATGGTGTTGATCTTACACATGCATAACTCAGTTCTGTATTTTTGACAAACTGTCAAAACTGACCCATGGAAACTTAGCTGTGTCCCATTTAGATAGACTTACAAAAGCCGGACCTCTGGCACACCAGTTGCACTACTGCTCACAATGCCGAAGACCTGGGTTAGGGAGCAAGCCTAGGAATTTGGAGGGCCAGCTGGGGAGGAGGATCGAGCAACCTGTGGAACACTCTCCTCATCTGGGGGAAGGGTAGGGAAGCCACAGGTGCTTGACTGACCCCTTGTGGAAGATGAGGGTCCAACAGCGAGGACAGGTCATGACTGGGAGGCATGTCAGAAGTTCAGTGTTTTCACTACTAATGTCATGGCACACCATATCTCCAACAGGAGAAAACAGGGAAAAAAGGTGTTCTGACCACTGAAGATGATATCTGCCCCCATGCCACAGACCTCATTTTACCAACTGGGCTCTCACTCCTGCTGTACCAATTGGCCTCCTTTGGGAGAAGCCACCCCCCCCCAGTGGCACCACCATGGAGGGCAAGCCAGTGTGCTCAGGAATGAGATAAGCCCTGGATTATGTGGTGGGGTTGAGCGCTGGTAGCTAGGATTGATGGGGGCTGGCCAGACAGGAGATAAAACATACTAAATAAAATGAAGAAAAAAAAATGGAATCAAGTGTGGATGTTCAAAACAGTTAAAACTGAATAAAAACGGATGCAGCACTTGGATCTATAGTATGTCTGCACAATTATGCCTTAACCAACCCTGTTTCTATTTGCAAATGATGCATTCATTTGGAACAAAAAGTTATGACTGCTTATTTATTGAAAATTCGTAACTGGGAAAAGCACAATGAGCCAAGGTTTATTTCCAGATGTGATATGGGGTTAAGGGGTCTGGGAGACAAAAACATTCAGTGGAAAATATATTCAGTGGAAAAGTGTAGTTAATACAGGAGGCACTGTTTATACCAGGCATATTTGGCATATCAACTAGTGTCAAGTATAAATGGTGTCCTTTTTATCTGAAATGCCTTTGTTACAGCTTCAGCATGCTATAGCATGTAAGGGTAACATACATTTAAACAGGAATATGAACTAGATAAACAAATAACAAACAGAAAGTAACAATTGTTAGAGGTGTAGGCTCTTGTTATGATTTTAGGCTTTTGGTTGTTGTAATATCACACTAGGAGAAACAGAGTGGCTATATCAGCTTTACAGTGACTAGCAGATCTTGTTTTTTTCAGTGCCTATCACATTACAGGTCAAGAGTACTGAAATCTTTTCTATATCTCCACCTAGTCAGCCACTCATCTGGGGAGGGGTCTCAAGCAAGTAGCTACTTCTGTCACTTTCTCAGAAGTACTACCTGTGAGAGGCAAGGAAGAGCGTAGGAGTGCATGCACCAGGAACTTTAACTCATGGTTGAAGAACTGGTGCTGTGAGGAAGGGTTTGGATTCATTGCTGACTGGGGACCCACCCAGAGGGATGGAGGTTTGTTCAAGCCTGACGGCCTGCATCCATCCTGGAGGAATCCAAGCACTCAATGATAAGTTTAAATGCTACATTGACAAGCATTTAAACTAGCAAAGGGGGGTGGCAGGCCAGCAAGGAGGGTACCTACTTGCTCACCCCCCACAGCTAGCAGTGGAACCAGTGAACCAGAGGAGTGGCTATCTCTGCAAAGCAGTGTGCAAAAGATGGAGATTAGTGCCCAAGAGGTGGATAAGCAGAAAAGGGGCAAAATTCAGCAGTAGGGCAGACAGCAAGGAGAACCAGGGATAAATGACAACCGAGGAAGGGGCTGGAGTAGAACAGTGAAACAGTCTAGGGAGGTCAAATCATGGAAAGCCATGTATGAAAATGCCAGGAGCCTTAGCAACAAGATGGAAGATCTGGAGGCTGTCATGGTGCAGTCAGACCTGGATGTTGTGGCCATCACTGAAACCTGGTGTAATGATAACCATGACTGGGAGATGGCCATACCTGGCTACAACATATTCAGAAGAGACAGAGCAGGCAGGAAGGGAGGAGGAGTGGCACTATATGTGAAAAATGACATAAGGGCCACAGAGATCCAGTAGGAACAAAATGGGGGAGAGATACTATGGGTTAAGCTGGAAAGGAAAATGGGGACAGCCATCCGCACAGGTGTGGTCTATAGACCACCAGCCCAGGAGGAAGAAACAGATAGGGAGCTGATGCTAGCCATCCAAAGGATGGCAGACAAGGGTGAGGTAGTACTGGTTGGAGACTTCAGTATTACAGACGTGGACTGGAGCATCCCAGCAGCAGCATCAACTAGGAGCAGATT
Source organism: Neoceratodus forsteri (assembly GCA_016271365.2). Classification (NCBI taxonomy): domain Eukaryota; kingdom Metazoa; phylum Chordata; order Ceratodontiformes; family Ceratodontidae; genus Neoceratodus; species Neoceratodus forsteri. Next base: position 587,898,163 of record CM028131.1, read on the forward strand.
TATCCTGGACTCCCTTCAGGGTGCCTTCCTCAAGTAACTGGTCATGGAACCAACTCGGCAGAAGGCAATACTGGACCTTGTGCTCACAAACAGGGACAGTGTGATGGGGGTAACAGTGGGGGAGCACCTGGGAAACAGTGACCACCAGTCATTGTGGTTTGAAATCACAGAAAGAGCAGAACCAAACCACACAAAAACACATATCCTGGATTTTAGGGGGCAGACTTTGGGAAAATGGGAGATACTTGAAAGAGGCATTAAGGGAATGGACAGGAATCAGGGTTGAGGAACAGTGGGCAGTATTTAAAATGGGGATTACAAGAACAACAGAATTATGCATTAAGCAGGTTAGCAAGAGGAAAAGGAAGAGGAGACCATTATGGTTTTCCAAAGAGGTAGCAAAGAAAGTGAAAGCTAAAAAGATTGCATTCAGGCAATACAAAAGACACAGGCAGAAGGATAGGAGAAGTACCAGGAGAAGCAAAGGGAGGCAGGAGGTCAGTAAGGGAAGCCAAAGCTCAGACAGAAGAACACATTGCAAAATCAGTGGGTAGAGGGGACAAAACCTTTTACAGGTACATAAGTGAAAAAAGAAAGACAAAGGGAGGGATAGTGAGACTGAAGGGGGAGGATGGGGGCCATGTGGAGGATGACAACAGTAAACCTGACATATTGAACAGGTATTTCTGTTCAGTCGTTACTGAGGAAGAGGAGGGTCATGGGTCTGAAGGGAGTACAAGGGGTGAGAATGGTGCAGAAATGGACACAAGTCCCTTTACACGAGAAAGGGTCCTGAAGGAACTGGAAGTAATAAGAGTTGATAGCTAATGGGGCCAGATGGGGTGCACCCCAGGGTCCTTAAAGAACTAAGAGAGGTGGTGGCTGAACCTCTGGCTATTCTGTTTAGCCGATCACTGGAAACAGGGAGGTACCCAAAGACTGGAGGACAGCAGATGTAGTCCCTTTATACAAAAGTGGGAACAAAGAGGAAGCAGGAACTACAGACCAGTCAGTCTCACCTTTGTAGTGGGGAAGATCATGGAAGCACTACTGAAGAGAGATTGGTGAACATCTGGTTGTCAATGGACTACAGGACCCAAGGCAGCATGGTTTCCACCAGGGGAGGTCTGTGCAGACCAACCTCTGAATTTTTTTGACTGGGTGACTAGGGAGGTGGATCAGGGAGGGCAGTGGACATGGCCTATCTGGACTTCAGCAAAGCCTTGACACTGTGCCACATAGAAGACTATTACACAAACTGGGGAATATGGGTGTGGGCAGGACAGTAGTGTGGTGGGTAAGTAACTGGCTGGGTGGCAGGACACAGAGGGTGGTGGTAAATGGCTGTCACTCCACAGAGGGAAGAATGACCAGTGGGGTACCACAGGGATCAGTGTGCTGGGACCGGTCCTATTCAACATCTTCATCAGTGACATTGCACAGGACCTAGAAGGCAGAATTTCACTGTTCGCTGATGACACAAAGCTCTGTAACAGAGTAGACACACCAGAGGGTGTAGACAGAATGAGAAGCGACCTGCAGAAGCTTGAAGAATGGTCAGGGGTTTGGCAGTTGAAATTCAATGCAAAGAAGTGCAAGATAATGCATATGGGGCACAAAAACCCTGGCACAATATATCAGTTGGGGGGTGTGGATATAGCATGCACCAAGCAGGAAAGGGATCTTGGGGTTATCATCTCTGATGACCTCAAGGTAGGGAAACAGTGGACAAGGCAGCAGGTAAAGCAAATAGGATGCTGGGATGTATAGGCAGGGGCATCACCAGCAGGAAAAGGGAGGTCATAATTCCGCTATACAAGACACTAGTGAGGCCCCACCTGGAGTACAGTGTACAGTTCTGGAGACCATACCTACGTAAGGACATAGACAGGGTAGAGCAGGTTCAGAGGAGGGCAATAAAGATGGTGCATGGATTGCATCACAAGTCCTATGAAGACAGGCTGAAGGAACTGAACATGTACTCCTGGAGGAGAGGAGGGAGAGAGGGATATGATAGAGACATACAAGTATCTTACAGGGAGGAACAGGGTGCAGGAAACACTATTTTTAAACAAAAAGATGTTCCAGGACTAGAGGGCATGGGATGAAGTTGGAGGGAGGACGATTCAGAGGAAACATGAGAAAGAATTTCTCACAGAACGGTGGTGGACAAGTGGAACACCCTGCCAGAGGGAAGTGGTGGGGGCTGAAACAATCACGGGATTTAAGAATGCATGGGATAGACATAAAGGAATTCTGGAGGTCAGGGGTAAGGGGCAACAGACTTCTAGGAAAACAAACTGAACTTACAAGCTCAAATGGGCAGACTGGATGGGCCATAGGCCCTTATCTGCCGACACTGTCTATGTATCTATGTATCTATGTATACCCCAAAAAATGTACTAGGTGGGCTGTAAATGTGTTCACAGATTAGTTGAAAAGTGAGTCAATTGAGATTGACTATAAAAGCAGTGCAATATGAATATCAGTTTGCACTGCTACAGGAATTGTACCCATGGTTGCACTGCTACAGGAATTTTACCCATATGTCAGAAACTGTTAAAAAGAACACTACACCACAACTTCATTGTGCTCAGAGCAGACTTAAATAGGCACTTGAGCAGTGCAGAAGTGTGACGAGTCATTAATTTAATTAGTGATCCACTTTTCAACACATGCAACAATGGCTTTGTGTCTGTCTGCAAACAATTCAGCAAAGCTGGCAAAAACAAATCATCACAACATGCAAAAATCATGGACAGAAACTTGAAAAAACTGAGACAGTCTGAAGTTATTACTCCAGATACTGCAAGATGGGTGACTGGCAAGGAGGGGTAGAGAGAGCTTTCACACTGTAAAGTGCTCACTAATGAAAATGGGTCTGAATATCTTAGTCTGTTCTGCAATGAGCATAACAAGAAACCACAGAAATAGTATGGAATTTAATGAGGAAAGACTCCATGGATCCCTGAACAGGGACTCTTACAACCCAAATTGTCCAGTAAAGTTATATAAGAAATATATATATTGCCAAATGTTCATCTGATGCTGTGCACTACACCTACATTCCAAAACAATGCCACAGTATGTGTTAGACCGACAAATAACAGGGTACACTGGACAGCCCATGGGTAGTGATTACTTGGGCAACTTGATGGTATCAATTTTTACTGTCATCCTGGAATCATGCCCTCCATTACGACTGAACTAATTTCCTCTATAACTTCCCTCTTGCATACTGGTGAGTTACTCTTGCATACTGGTGAGTTATACGTACCGGGTGATGTAAACTTGAACTGGCTGGCTCCCACTATCTCCAAGACATGCAATGACATTTCCACACTTAATCTCTCCCAACTCATCCCTAGGCCTACCTGCCTAAATCATAAAACCCTAAAGTACTCCTTGATATACTGGGATCTCACTACCCACCCTCACCATGTCAATAAATCAGGCATCCTTCCAGATGCCCTCAGTGATCATCACCCTATTTTCTTAGTTAGGAAGGTACACAGACCCAATTCACCACATAAAATTTTGCAGCTCTGCTCCTTCAACTTAACCCCCTTCTGCTTGATCTTACCATCTCTGACTGGGCCCCGATAGCCTCCGCCCCCTCAGTTGGCCAAGTTCTCACCTACTTCAAAGATACATTTTTCGCTACCTGGAACTGTTTTGCCCCTTTCAAATGATCCATAGAGTGTGGAAACCATCATCCATGGATCACTCCAGAACTACTGACCTACCTCAGGGGGAGAGAGACAAAGCTTGGAGGAAACACAAGATCACTAAGCTTCAAACAGATTTTACAAAGTATTGCATGTTAAGAAATGCCTGCACTAGAGCTACCAGACTAGCTAAGTCTGAATACTTCAAATCAGCCTTCCTTAAAAATATCAACCCCCCCTCCAAATTCTGGAAAGTAGTCCATGCCCTCTTCTTCACCTTCGCACTCACCACCCCATGCTGAAAATCAATAACTCATTAGTGACTGAACCGTGCCTAGTGGTCAAAGACTTTAACACCTACTACACTTCATGTGCCTTGGCACTCCTAAAGTCCCTCCTTTCAAACCTCCCCTTTCTTCTCCACCCTCTTCTTGCACTCAAAAGTCCCATACTCACCCTTTCTTCTCTTTCTCAATTGTCTCCCCTAATGTAACACTTACCACCCTCCTCTCTCTCAACCCTTCTAAAGGCTCTTCACCTGATGACCTGGACCCCAAACTTCTTTATGTTTCAGCACCAGCTATTGTCTACCACCTCTCCTTAATCCAAAACCTCTCTTTTTTGTCCTCATTGGTCCCTTCATCCTGGAAACATGCAGTGGTCCTCCCTCTCCCAAAGAGTGGTGACCCCTCCTCCCCTGGCAACTATCACCCAATCTCTGTCCTCCCCACCCTTGCCAAGCTTCAAGAACACCTGGTCCTCTCCCAACTTACCTTCTTCCTCTCTGACTCCTCCTTTTTCACCCCATTCCAATGTGGTTTTCAGAAGAACCACTCCACCGCCAACTCCCTTCTCAGGCTCACTGACTCCATCCTCACCAGGATGGACAACGGCCTCATCACCTCTGCCATCTTTGTTGACCTCACTAAGACTTTCAGCACAGTCTCCCATGCTCTGCTTCTTGACTCACTTAAGACAGCTGGAATGTCTGCACCTCCTACAAACTAGTTCAGAGCCTATCTCACAGGCAGAACACAATCAGTCAAGATCCAAGATGCGATCTCTCCCTTTCCCCAGTCTCCACAGGAGTGCCCCAGGGCTCTGTGCTTGGTCTCATTCTTTTCTCCATCTTCCTGAATGACTTGCCCACAGTCTGCTCCCCATCCTCCTCTATCCACATGTACACAGACAACACCATCTTGTTTACCTCTGGCAAATGTCCTGCCAATGTAGCAACCACCTTACAGCATGACTTCCACCAGGTTCAGCTCTGGTTTGCTTCACATCAATTATGCCTGAATGCAAAGACTGTCTCCATGACCTTTGGCACTAGACAGAGAGTCTCTAGGCTATATCCCCTACCCTCCTTCCACACCCTGGATGGGACAATCCTTGAGAACTCCTCCTCAATCAAATAACTTGGGGTCTGACTGGACCAGCACCTCAACTTTTCTGGCCACATTGAAGCCATCTTGAAAAAATAATGCCCCAAGCTTGGTGCTTATACAGGAACTATAGTTGTATCCCTCCTACAGCAAGGTGTGAACTTGCCCAGAAGATGATTCTCTCCATCTTTGACTACTGCAATGTAGTCTATGGTGTTGCTATCAAATCATCCCTGACCAGATTGGACATGCTCTTTAACTCTATCTGCTGCTTCACTCTCTCTATGCTGCCTCCCAAACTCATCACTGCAACCTCTACCATATCCTGTCATTTCCCCCACTTGCAAACAGGCATTTTGCTCACTGTGCAAAACTCACTTCTAAATTATGGCTTGGTGAACTCCCCTCCTACCTCTCCAGCTCCCTCTCTTCCCCTCCTCCTTCCTCCCACTCCCTCAGAACTGCAGACACTCACACCTTGCTGGTTCCCCACTGATAGACACTTATTGTCCAGTCTGGCTTCCCTCATCACTTCCTGAAACTCTGGAACTCTCTCACCACCAAATACAGCACTCCTCCTTCACTTATTTCCTTGCCTGTGCCTTACATAACCATCTCTCTTCTAGTTGCTCCTGTTTTGATCCCCCTTAACTTCTTCCTTATACCTACTCCCCAGCATGTCACCCCATCCCCCTCCCACCAAGCCATCCCCTTATCTCTATCTCTGTTCTACACCTGTCCCTCCATCTTCTATAATCAATGTCCTTGCATTGTTATGCCCCCTTGCAGGGTTCTCCACATCCTGGAGGGAATAGTTCTAGCCCACCTCTTTCTTCCCTTCCCTCCTGTACATCTTTGTCCTATTCCTGCCCCTCCCTTATCTTCTATAACCAAGTCCTTGTCTGGCTCTGCCTCCTTGCAGGGTTCTCAGCATCCTGGAGTGGGTAGTTCTAATCACACTTCTTCCTATCTTTTCCCACTATTCTACCTCTCTTCCCAACCCCCTGTCCTCTATCTTTTATGTGCCCCCAACCTACTATCCTCCCCATCCCAATTGTCATCAACCAGTACTTCCCTTTGCAGGGTTCTCAGCATGCTGGAGTGGTTTTAGTTCTTGTCTTGACTCACCATTCCTCTATTCTAACCTCCTCCTCCCTCTCTTTTCTTCCTTCCTTTACACCACCAGCACTTAATTGGTAGCCCCCTACTTACATGCATTTCATTAAATTCACTGACCCATTTGTCTCTACACTCTTTGCACTGCCAGAGTTGTTACTTGGGCTTGCCCTATTCCTGAGTCAAATATCTCAGTCATCCAGGCCTTGTTTCTGTATATACTGGTAATGTCCTGATAATGTCCTGGCTCCTCTGGTCTCACTGCTTCTCTCATTACCCCAGCTGGTTTCCACTGTCCCACCTACTCTTCTTCCTATAGCACTTTAATGGTTGAATTGTATTGTTTACCTGTATTAATTGCAATACCATTCCAACAATGGTTGGTGTTAGTGTAGCTCAACCTCTGTACCTAAAAATATCCTCATGTATGTACTGAAATTGTATGTATAATCTCTGTTTAATTAATGGGTTGCATTTTTTCCCATACACAGAGCTGTGTATTAAACTCCATAATACACGAATGTTAATTACGGCAAACTACACGGTTGTTTGTGAGAGTGGCAGTGGTTCCCCGAGAAAAACGAGTAGTTGGGATTCATGGAGTGGGCAAAGGCTGCCCCATTTGTTTTTGTTTTTTTATTTACAAAATAAAGTTTTGGTCCCTCCTAGGTGTCCCCCACATACAGAGCCGCATCCTCACAGCCTGCATTGTGCCAACCGAGAGGAGCATCAAGAGCAGCAAGGCACCCAAGACATCCCTCCTACTGTCTATCTTCAGTGCCCATCTCCAGCCAGCATCTCTTGCCTCCTCCTCCTCCTCTAACTTCACCCCGGGCCAGGGTGGTAAGTCAGTGGTAGCAACACTGGCTAGGTGCTGACTGCCTGAATCTAAATACATACATAAAAAGTTTGTTTTCTGTGTCGCAGAGCACAAGAACTGGCAGATGGGAGTCATTTTTCTTCTCTCTGGTTCAGCCAGAGAAAAATGCAGCGCTCAAGGAAATAAAACAAACTATGGGGTGCAGTGTGTAAAACTTGAATTTTACACACCCTCACTGTTGGATTCTGCTGGAACCCTTTGCAGACTGTGTGAGAGGCCTTTCAGCACCATTTTGTGGTGATTTACATATACAGCCCATGATGCTTTGCACTGTGGGGGTATGTGTGATATTGTATTTCTTTGAAACTTGGCTTCCTGGACAGTGCCCTTTGGGATAACCATTGCCTCAGTGCTTGCACACTGAGGTTCTTTGTATTTTATCTTGTTTTTTTGTTATTATTGGGTTCACCACAACATTACCCAGATAGACCATCTTAGGGTAGCTGGTTCATTCCACTAGAGTGTCATACAAAGCACACAGATGAGTTCTGGTAGGACGAAACACGTGTCTTTCTGTTAGCAACCTTTGTAGACTGTGTGAGAGGTTTTTCAGCACCATGCATTTCTGCTTAAAGTTGAACCAGCATAATATTCTGTGATGATTTTCATATGCAGCCCATGATGCTTTGCATTGTGGGGGCATGTGTGATTTTTGTATCTTATTGTTGGATGGTTGTAAACCCTTCAGGTTTCACCCCCAGGGTTTATGTGCCATCCAACAACGAGGGTATGTGTAAAATTCTCGTAACATACTGCACCCCATACTTTATCCTATATTTTATATCCACTTGTCCACCTCTCCACAAACCACTGCATGAGAAGCACTGCGGTGAACTTGCTGTCAGAAGGGGGTTTGGCAAACCATGCGATAATAGCCATGACCAGACATCGATGTGAATCAAGCTTGCAAAATTATTGGTCTGCATCCACAAAATATCACAAAAAGTTGAGCACAATCTTGACAAGCACAGCCAATATCATCACAACCCAAACCTTGTCAAGCACCAATAGCACTGTCAAAGAAACTGAAAATAAAGGAAGAAAAAAAGTAATATAAACCAAGACACAGACAGAAAAGAAAATGTTGAACACACAGGTGGATGAAAATACAGACAAGACAAAATGGACAAACTTTCAACTTTCCTAATATGCCTTGACAATTTAACATAAAACATTTTAACATTAATGATTCAGTATATTCTACAAATGAAGTGGTACCAGTACAGTGCTGAAAGCTGAAGCACGTCTGATTGGGGCAAAGTTCAAGTTATACCAGCATGGTTCATAAACGCTACCTAACTGTTGGAAGGTGTTTTTTGTTTTGACGGCACTCTGTTTCCAAAGTGTGCAAGTGAGATAATTCACGTACTATGTTTAGTTCTGTGCTTTACTGTACTCTATAGCTGCATTTGTGGTTTGAGTTGTGCTGCCAGAGTTCAGAAAAAAATGCACTTTGCAGTTTAAACTATAATGACGCGTCATCATTGATAACTAAATGTGTCATTATATTATATTATGTGATTAATCTTTTCAAAAATTAACTTCAGAGACATGATTGCTTTGTTAGTCCGTGAATTTATCTCAGGATGAAATTGATTAAATATCACATTACTGACATGAACTACTTTTACTGTGCTGTAGGATATCAATAAATCTGTCCAGTTTAAAACAACAAAAAATATTTTCCTTTCATTTTTAACAAAAAACCAAAAACATTTTATATGTACAGTATCCTATTCCAGGCTCATGTGTACGTGGAGGCATTAATGCACTTGTTTGTGGGGGGGCACTCAGCTTTTGCCCTAATGCCTCACAATGCACCCTTGGTGTGTGTTAAGGCCCTCATACATGTATGGGGGCCTATTGTAAGTTACAGCGTAGTTCTCTGTCTTGAGAATTTGTAAACCATCCAAGGAGTTATTTTTCCACGTCTCAGTCCTTACCCTTTGTCTGTCTCTTTTGGTTAGAGTTTTGATTTGACTGCCATTCTAACAGCAATCTTTGTTTTTCTGAAGATCACAAGAGTCAGTTTCTGAATGTCAAAATGTGCAGAGAGATTATGAAGGCTGATTTGGGGAAGTTTCAATTTTTTTTTTAAATCTAGATCATGCTGGGAAATGAAATTCCACTCTGCTTACCATATTGCCTCACAACTAACATACTAACATACTAAGAAGCCAGCAGATAAGGCCTTATGATCTATCGAGTCTGCTTGATGATCAGTGCTTTCCCAGGGCACCATTTTTAGCCCCCTCTCCCTCCTTACAAGGTTCCCCACTCCCCAGTGGGGCTCTGGGATGCTCCCTCCCCTATACCTATTCCAACCTTTCTTGAATCCCGCCACAACTGTAGCAGCCTCCAACACGCTGGACAGCTGATTCGAGGGCTCCACGACCCTCTCAGTGAAGTAGTATCTCCTTGTTTTCCCCCATCCAGCTTCATTGAGTGGCCCCTAGTGGCCCCTACCACCCTTAGCTGAATCACCCCCTCAAGGCATACCCTATTAATTCCTTTGAAATATCTGAAGACATGTATCATATCCCCCGCTCTCTCTCTCTCTCTCTCTCTCTCTCTTCCAGCAAGTACAGCAGGTTGTGCTCCTCCAGTCTCTCTGCATAGGGCTTTTCCCCTAGTCCCAGTAGCATCCTGGTCACCATTCTCTGTACCACCTCCAGTAGAGCAATGTCCCTCTTTAAGAAGGGTCACCAAAACTACACACAGTATTCAAAGTGTGGTCTAACCAGGCAATTGTACAGCGGAAGGAGCACCCTTTGATTCCTTGAGGTTATCCCCCCCATGCACCCCAACACTTTATTTGCTTGGGCTACATCCCTTTTACATTGCTCTGAGTTATTTATTTTGGCATCCACCACCACCACCCCAAGGTCCTCCTCCCCACTAGAAACCTGCAATGCCCACACCCTCATGGTGTATACATGAGCCGGGTTTTTGGCTCCCAGGTGCAGAACCCTACATTTTCTACAATTAAACTTTAGCTTCCAGGCTCATGACCACCTCCCCAGAGTCTCCAGGTCTTCCTGGAGAGACAGCTTCCCCTCCTCCCCTTCCACCACCAACAGCTTTGAGTCATTGACAAAGAGGCTCATCCCCCTCCTGATACTGCTGCTGTTGTCTGAGATATAGGCATTATACAGGAGTTGGCCCAGTACCGACCCCTGTGGGACCCTGCTAATGACTCTGTTAGATGATGAGACCTCCCCCACCCTCACTCTCTGTACATGCTTGCTAGCCAGTTTCCTGTCCACCTGATCATCTGCCCCCCCACCTCCATATCCTCCAACTTCCCCAGTAGCCTGGGATGTGGCACTGAGTCAAATGCTTTGCTGAAGCCCAGAAAGAGGACATCCACTGGCCTGCCCTGATCCAGCACACTCATCACCCCTTCATAGAACTCCACGAGGTTGATCTGAAATGATCTGCCCTTAACAAAGCCAAGCTGGTGATCTTCTAGGTGACCCTGCGCCATCAGAACTCCCTCCTGCCTCTTCTTCAAGATGACCTCAATCACTTTGCCCACTACTGATGTCAGGCTAACCAGCCTATAGTTTACTGGCTCCTCTCACGAGCCACCATTGTGTATAGGCATCATTGGGCCATCCTCCATTCATGAGGCACCCACCTCGACTGCAGTGAGGAGTTAAAAAGGTCCACCAGCAGTGCGGCCTGAGTATCAGCCAGCTCCTTAAGCACCCTTGAAAGGATCCCGCCTGGGCCCGGTGCTTTTTCCCCCTCTGAGGGCCTTGAGGACTTCCCACACCCTCCCACTGAGGATTTCAACATCCATTTCCTCCACTTCATCTGCCTGTCCTCCTTCCCTCTCCCCTTGCTGTGCTGCCCCCACCATCCTCCTTGGTAAAAACAGAAGCAAAAAAGTCATTTAGTACCTCGCCTTCTCATCTGCCTCCTCCACTCACCTACTCCTCATCCTCAGCCTACTAATCTGCCTTTCAGTTTTCTTCTTTCCCTGATATATCTGAAGAACCCTTCCCCCCTTCTAATCTCCTGTGCCAGTCTGAGCTCCGCCTCCACCTTGGCCATCCTTACTTCCCTGGTAACCCTTCTGGCTACCTTATCATACTCCCCCTTGAATATAACCCCCTGAGAATGTTTGTATCAGCTATAAGCAGCCTTTTCTTCCCTCAACACATCCTGGATCTCCCTTGTCCACCAGCTTGACCTCTTAGCTTTGCCCCTCTTGCATCTCTTCCTCGTACAGGACTTGGTAGTCTCCAGGATCCCCTTTTTAATGATTTGCCACTGGGTCTCTATGCTCATGCTTGGCTTGATCTCATCTAGGTAGCCCCTTAGGATCCACTCCATCCCCCCCGAAGTCCACCTCTCTAAAATCAACCACTGTCATTTTTGTGTGTTTCACCCTGCCCCCTAGGTCAAGAGAGAACCAAACCATGTTGTGATCAATTCCCACCAGTGGGTCCCCAACAACTAGGTCCCTGATGAGCCCACAGTCTGACAGGATCACATCCAGGATGCGTTCCTCCCTCATGAGATCAGTCACCAGCTGGGCAAGGAATGCATCCTGGAAGATGTCCAGCAAGTGCTGCTTCCTGCCCAATGAGAACACCATAGTTCCCCGGTCTTCTCCTGGCATATTCAGGTCTCCCAAAACCACAGTTTTGCCCTCTCCCCTACCACAGTGGTCCTTAAGGTTAGCCACCAGGCCTCCTCCTGTTCCTCCCCTTGCCTGGGTGGTCTATATACTACCCCCATTTTCACCCGTTTACCCCCTGGAGTCTGCAGGGTGTTACATGAGGTCCCTCCACCCTAATTGGTACCCTCAGAGGTACACAGTAGACAGCTAGTGCTTAAGTATATGTTATACTAACATATAGGGCTAAGGGCATCTACCGTACAAGAGTAGATGTCAGGATATGTATGCATATTGTTGTAGTAGACTTTGCTTGCTAATACATACCTTCTTCTATGTATTTTCTGTGTATTTCTTACTTGAAAGATGCCAAGGCACCTGTCTCCTTGGAATAATTATGATATGCAAGTCGGCATTGCCACCTTTTGGTGATTTGTACTATTACACTGAGTTATGTAAGACTCTGTATAAGAACTCTTTTGTTCACAAACTGATGACTATTACAAAATTGTATAATGTTATCTTGGACCATGGCACCACCTCTAATTTAGCCAATAGGGCTCATCTCTGTAACTAGCAATGTTTCTATCTTACAGTAACCATAGTAATTATCATAGATATATAATGTGATACACTAGTCTTATACCTTGGAGATCCCAAGAGACACAAAGAAACCTCAAGGTATAGGGAACGCTTAGCACTGGCTCCCGGTTTGTATTGATAAGAACTGCTTAGGGCAACTGTGATTTTATCATTTTTGGTAGTATAAACAAGTTTATTACTCTTATGCAACATGTCTGTGATTACTTGCATTCCCAATATTGCCAAGAACCTAAAAGTGAGGTTTAGAACTCCTGACGATTGACGACCGTGTGCAGGTGATATTTGGTGTTTGTAAGTTTTCACTTGTTGCTATAATTTTTCTCTTTCCCACGGGGACAGTAGGTGTACATTCCTGTATCACCTCTCCCATTTTAAAACCAGTTTGTAGTCACAAAGTCTGGCTGTCATCTTTTTGGGTGTGGTCAATGCCGACTCGACTCACTCCATTACAGCTTTGATTTGTAAGCCTACAACTTTTACGGTAGCCTGGCTGTGTATAAAGTGCTCCTGCTGTGGATCGATACAGAGCACAGCGCCTTTTTCACAGTTTGATTTTTCATTCCCTCCTACACAGTGACCACTGTATCAAATATCTGCGCAGAACTGAGACTCGATGTCTCAAACTTCCTTACCTCCCATGGAGGATGGGCTGACTTCGAGTGGGACGCAAGCCAATCCGAAAACCCTATACTGGGGATGTAAACCCAGTACACAGAGACAAGACAATCAACCAAAAAGCGTCAGGCTAAAGGGTTGATGGTCACAGCTCTCCATGCTGCTCTGAAAGCCTCCGAATTAAGGTTTCAAACCTTGATCTGCAAATGTCATCTCTTAAGCAAAAGATGGGTTTGCAGGAAACAGAATGTGTTAGACTGCAGCAGAACTTGGAGTCTGAACTCCAAACTCTGTGGAATGAAAAGGATTTGCTTTTGCATCATTCAGCTCAAGCTGGAGAACAGGAACTTTGTATGTTGAAGCAGGAGTGTGAAAGTCTGAGACAGCATAAGGGACAGGCGTTGCATATAAATGATTTGCTAAGTACTGCAAATACTCGAGTGAGGAGATGGGAGAGTTACAGGACGAGATGAACCAGGTACATAATGACTTAGAAGTGGCTACCAGGGACAATCGCGAACTGAGCGCTGTGTATAGAGTGTTGCAGAAGCAAAGCATGATGAGGTTGATATGGATGTTGCAACTGTGAGTCATGCTGAATGTAAAACCAAGATGGTGAAACTGTGCCATTAGTGGGAGATTCTGGCTGGACATCTTAAGGTGAAGAGAGATGTAGCCCCTGCCTTACACACGTCATCTGAAGGGGAGGTATCAGATGATGACATCTCTCAATACAATGCCCAGTCATAACCCTACTATGGCCCAGAAACCCCACCCAGCCATGCACAACATGGAGTGTCCCCACTCCACCCTCACATGTCATACGTCTTCGATGTTGTGATGCCCGTCATGGGAGACGCCAACATGGCGGCCCCCATGATGGGGGGGAGCAGGCCCAGGTCTGGTCCCAATAGCAGCACTGATAGCCGTTATTAATGTGGAAGATAGGCAAGAGATAGAAATGATGATTGAAACTGCAATAGGCAATGTACCTCTTCCTGAGAGAAGTAAAAGGGCCATTAAAACCCAGATTAGGCAGCTTCTGCAGGAGGCTGGCACTCAGGATGTATTGTTCATACTGTGGCTGAGGCTGCAGCTCAGGCCACCCTAGACGGCACCTGAGACAATCTACCTCTGCCTGATTGACCCAGTAATCCCTTACAAATTGCCTACTCTGTTCAGCAAATAGCTGACAGTATTGGTCGGATGAACCCGTCCAACAACTTCAGCTGTCACTTAGAAAAGGTGCACTCTAAATGCAAGATGCTTAGCCTCACTATAGAACACCAGGTCCAAATACTACGCCAGACCATTGATCCTAGTTTGTGGGCCAAACTCCCTGATGTCATCTGCCAGGATGGAAATGCCACCTTTGATGAGGTTGCAGCTGAGCTCATTTCTGCTCACAGCCCAAGTGTAGTAGGAGTGATGCTTGCATACCCTGTAAAAAAGAATGCAAAGGAAAGTCCAGTGACTTACCACCAAAGACTTTGGATGGCCTACCAAGCAGGAAAGCACCTGGCACAAGAAGCTGAGGATGTAGCTCTTATTGAGTATAAGACCCTGTTCCATAGGAACATGATTCCTGCAGTACGAGAAAAGGTACAGCCAAACACTTACCCCAATACGGATAGGTTTGCTGACATACTTCAGAAAACCAAGAGAGTTTACCAACTCTATATCCGTGATCTGGGCTCCGTTTCCAAGAAGGTAGCCACCATGGAGCCTGCTCCAGAGGCCACGACGCACTACACTGTGGAAGGGCAGGCCCAACACCAACAGGCCCAACATCAACAGGTCCCCCCAGCTGATAACCAACACCCCCAATAGACCCAACACCAACAACAACCACAACAACAACAACAATGGGGTGGGAACCAGAATTGGCATAAGAATAAAAAGCATAAGGGTAAAGGGAAACCACAACAACAAAGAACAGGTCCTTCACATAGGGAGATAGCCGAAGAGAATCGGAAATTTCGAGAGCTCCTGGGACAAGTGTGCTCTGCAGCAGACATGGGTCCCCCACAGGCCCTTGCGGTGGTACAACTGGTGACCCACACCCCAAAGGGTCATGGGGATACTGGAAGCACAGGCCCTCAGGGCCATACAGGCTTGAACACAGAAGCTCCTCCCTATATAGCATCAGTGCAGCATGGTGAAGTGATTCGCAGGAGTCAGGCCCAACCTCTCCATGCTCCAAGCAGTACAGATTGACAATTACAGGCCCCAGTCTGGATTATAAACAAGCTGGTCTTGGATACAAACTGAATGCCCTGCACTGAGGCCAAGGTCAGGAGCTGCCTACTAGTAGTCTTGCTAGATACAGGTGCAGCTGTATCTATATTACATGATGAACATCCAGACATATCCCCTTGGTCCACCGGATGGAGGACCAACATGTCAGGAGTTGATGGTACTAGGCTACCTGCATACCGTTCTCTACCTCTACCAGTAGAGCTAGGCCATCTAAAGGCCTCACACACTTTCCAACTGATGATAATGCATGATCATCCTAGTATCATAGGAATTGATTTCCCTGCACCACATGGCTGTGTGGTGGATCTAGCCAATTTGCTACTGATATAGATTCAGGGCCAAAACCATACCATTCTGATCCCTGATTCACATGTTGTGGTGACAATCTCCACCAATGACAAGGAATATGATGTCATAGATTTGTTCAAAGCTCATGGACTTTTCCCAAAGCTTCTTCCCATTTTGCAATGACATTTGGAAGTGTTTGTGATTAACAAACATGACTGTGGTAGAACGCACACTGTCATTGAAGTGCCAGGCCCAGCACACTAGAGGCAAAGGTAGTATCCCTTTCCAGCTGAGGCCTTGCCTTCTCTTGGAGAAACAATCAAGTCGCTCCTCAAGCAAGGAGTAATCAGAACTTGTGTTTCCACTGCTAACTCCCCAGTGTGACCCGTGGAAAAAACCCACAGGCTCCTGGAGACTTACTATTGACTACAGGAAACTGAATCAGGTCACCCCCAGTTGTTCCCCAACTATGGCATCAGCACCCGATGTGCTGCGACTCTTGACCACTGACCTGAAATGGTTCAGTGCCCTGGATATTTCCAATGGTTTTTGGTCATTGCCATTGGCCCTTAAGAGTCAATATAAGTTTGCCTTCATCTTTGAAGGAAGACAGTACACATGAACTTGCTTGCCGCAAGGATTCCATAATAGTCCATCCCTGTTCCATCTGCACATGATGGACGCCATCAAGAGTTTCTCTACTTCCCAATGTCTCTTTCAATATGTGGATGACCTGTTGCTGACAACAGCCAAACAGGAATAACATCTGGATCTCTTGGATGAACTACTGACTCTCATCCAGAGAGCAGGCTTGAAATGCAATCCAGCAAAGGCACACCTATGTCAGAAAGAAGTACTCTTTCTGGGACTGAAAATAACTGACCAAGGTTGAAGCCCTACCTGGAAGAAGATACAGGGATTGCAAGACTTGCCATTGCCCACCAAGGTTTCTAGGTATGGTGAATTATTTGAGAGATTTTATTTGTGATTTTGCTCAGAAAGCTGCTCCCCTGTATGAGCTACTCAAAAAGGACATTCCATGGACTTGGGGCGCTATACACACCCAGGCTGTGACATCACTAAAGCAGGCCCTGGCCTCTGCCCCAGCTCTGGTCAACCCCAATCCAGCACTACCATTCCATCTGGAATGTGCCACCTCTGACATTGACATGTCAGCAGTGTTGGCCCAGAAGGTTCATGGCACCCTGAGACCCATTGCATATGCATCACAGCTCTTGACCCCAGTGGAACAGAAGTACAGCCTTTGTGAAAGGAACATTCTGGCCACCTACTGGGCTGTCAAGCACTTCCTGTATATCATTGGGTACTCTCCACTGATCATCAACACCAATCATACCCCAACTACCTTTCTACTCTCAGACAGAGTGAAGGATGAGTCAGTCTCTAACACCAGACTGACACACTGGTCACTTCTTCTCCAGGATAGAGACATACAGGTACACCCAACAAAAATTCCATCTATGCTGGCTCATGGACTCCTTTTCCAAGGAGAGCCCCATGACAGTACACTGCAGTCACCTGATCTTCCAGATCCAGGTCCTTTCCTCCCTGTCACACCACAAATACCTGACAACACCTCTTTGTGTCGCGTCTTTACTGATGTTTCAGTATCCTACTATCAGGGAGAACAAATCACAGGGATGGGAATTCTAGTGATTTACCCTTATGGGAATACTGTTAAAATATCTAAGCACTGCAGTGTAGCATCATCACAGTATGCAGAGGTGGCAGCGGTGGCCTGTGCCCTCGAGTTCATCCAGCATGGGACCGAGGATATTATCATTTTTATAAACTCTAACTGGGTTTGTTGTTCTTTAACAGAATTTCTTCCTTTCTGGCAGAATAACTCCTTCCTCTCCTCTGATGGCAGCCCAGTGAAATACAAAGAATTGGTAATATACATTCATTCACTAGCACAAAAATTTGCACACAAACTCTATGTACAGAAAGTCAAAGCTCATTCTCTCCATGACCACATATTATGCCTTTAATGACACAGCAGACACCCTTGCCAAGGAAGGGGCCCGAGGGGGGGATTCCTGGATGATGGACCATACAGAGGCCAATGCAGCCATACAAATTGCAGCACTCTGGAAGAAACCTGAACCCTTTTCCCCCCTGGACCTCTCAGCAGCCCAACATGTTGATACTGAACTCAAAGAAGTGTTCAGATTCCTTGACAAAAGTACTGAAAAGAAACTTCCCATACACAACCCCTATCGGAGGCATGAAGCTAAGTTACACTTGTCACCAGATGACAAGCTCATCTGGTACCAACCAGATGATTCCACCACCAAGTTGTGGGTTGTTCCTAGACACCTCAGGTCTGAATTCTTGCACCAAGTGCATGACACACCCACTGGTGGACACCAGGGAGTGGAAAACACCTTCCAAAGGCTTAAGACCACCGCCTGGTGGCCTGGTGGCCTGGTGTCACCAAAGATGTTAAACAATACATAGACAATTGTCTCGTTTGTGTGCAGAACAACCCCATCCTTACCAAACAAAATGCCAAACTATTACCACAATGACATTCTGACCCTTGGCATGCCATACAGATTGATTTTATTGGGCCCCTGACCAACACCAGCAGAAATGACAAGTATGCTCTTGTGGTAACTGATCTCTTCTCTAAGGCATTGAAGCTTTCCCCAGTAAGACATGCACTGCTAAGACCACTGCCAAAATCCTGGTGGAACAGATTTTCTCCAGGTGGGACCTACCTCTCAAGGTAGACTCTGACAAAGGAACCAGTTTTACTGGTGAGTTGATGAAAGAATCCCTTGAACTCTTTGGAGTTCAACAGAAGTTCCACATACCTTACCACCCCCGATCCTCAGGTCAAGTAGAAAGAGCCAACAGATGGATTAAGCAAATGCTTTCCAAATTCATTGAGGACAGTCCCAAAACCTGGGATTCCCTACTGCCATTACTCCTTATGTCAATTAGGGGTACACCATCAGCCACTACCCAGCTCACACCCTTTGAGGTGATGACTGGAAGACAGATGAGATTACCTGAACACCTGTTGTTTGACCTGCACACCCCCACTGCAGACTGTGTGTCTGTAGACTAATATGTGGAAAAACTCAGAAAATAACTTATACACACACACACTTGTATGCTGCCAACTGCATGGGCAAGGCCCAGCAACAATCCAAAATACAGTTTGGCAAACATGCACAAGAAGTGGATTGGCAGGTTGGAGATCGGGTAATGGTACTCCGATTTGCACATCCCACCCATTCCTTCTCCAACAAGTGGGAAGGCCCATACCCTATTGTCAACAAGCTCAGTCCGGCAGTCTATCAGGTTAGACTCCTGCATAACAATAAGTTGACTGACAAATGGTTACATGCAAACCAGCTGAAACTGTATAAAGGAGCTTAATTACTTTTCCTCACCCCATTGGGTGGAATAGTGCTAACTTACTAATGTTTGATTTTGCTTTTCAGATACACTGACAAGATTGCTATCTTGTTCCATTATCTCCTCATCTCAGGAGTTATCCCCTGCATCCAAGGCACGGTACCGAACCTCCTACCACACCTTGATCCTCCAGCATCTCCTTCAGAGGGAGTTTCCATCAATATACCTGATAGTCTGATTACTGTCCAGGAAGGTTCCGATGCTTACCTCACTGCCTCAGTTGTTGGTCCTGATAAATCTACCCTTCAAATTGAGTGGCAAACCACATTGCAAGGACAAATTCTCTCTGTGGTCAAACTCTCCAAAGGAACTTTCCAGGTTTGGCCCAATGCTAAATTATCCCCAAATGGTTCTCTGTCTTTGTTACAAACTGCATTAAGACATTCTGGTTTGTACAACATTACTGCCTTAATTGATCCTTTGTACTGTAATTCTTTGTCTAAAGATTCTGCTCAAAAATGTTGTACTGTACACCACATGGCTTCTGCAACCATGTATCTCTCTGTGTTACCACCCACTGATAAACAGCTTTTGGAATGCCCAAAGCATACCCCTGGCCCCCGTAGTGGTCTAACAGCCACTGCCCTCCCAGGTTCATTGATTAATAACTTACAGTTTATGCATATATCTGTTTTGTTTAATCTTACTTACTGGAATATGAAATAATTTGGTATATGTCACAATACTAATACTTCAGCATTTTATAGCTCATTATTGCTTGATAGTTTAGTTGCATTTCAGATTCGTACTCAAGATCCTATTGCCGGGGTCCATTCTACTGAACATAGAGGCAACTTGAGGAGAAAATCCACTCCTGATGATTAAACTCAAATGTAAGACACATGAAGTTGACAGTTCTGATGTCACAGGTGCAACAGGTACTGTCACTGGCCTTTCTGGTACGGCTATGTCTATTTGGAATAAAGCAGACATTGCTGCTATCAAATCTCATTCTGCCAAATTTTCCACTGGTCTGGTTAACAATATTCTACCCCCATTATTGCATGGTGTGGATCGCCTTAGTCAGGAAGAAAGATACACTGTATACAACATGCATGACATTGCTAAGGCATTCACTGATTCAAAAGACAAGATAAATGCACTCATACAACAAAACAACAAAGAAGCAGATAAACAATACATTGCTAGAGAAATCCTCTGCTCTGCCTACAGCTCATACATCATCACTACCATCAACAATCTCTTCCATGATCTAGAATCTGGAAGGATCCCTGATATCATACATGACAGATGCCTTTCCAAATGGTATTGTCCACGATGTAAAACCCCTGGCTGTATTGCTATGTGTATGCAGCAAACTTTAACCATTCTTCTCTCTGCAGCTAGGAACTTGGGGTTTGTAACCAGACACCCTAACACTGGTCCATGTTTCACTACTAAGAAATGTTCCATAAGAGATACTATGTTTGTTTCCTTTACTGCTTCTTTACCATGTTTTGATCCCACTACAGCCTTGTTTGACAAGCTTGCACTGTTACACTCTATTGGGCATTTGGATGAAGACATCTACAGAGAGCGCCTGGATCTACCGCCTCTACTGGATTTCCATCCTTTCCTGAACACCTGGGTGGCTCCGCACATGGACTGCTGTGCGAAGAAGCAATACATTTACTTGTGCCGAAGTGATGTATTTGATGTTACTCAACCTGTTTGAGGTTTTTCTCCAGATAGCATTGACTGGACTTTCACCATGAATGATGACATCACCAAGAATGGCACACATTCCTTGGATTCGACTTTGGCTCCGGACCAGCTCTACCAATCATATGGTGAGGAGGTTCATCGCCTGTCAACATGGATTTCGAAGACAGCCTACACCTGCCCTGTCCAGTTGCAAAAGTGGAGATTCCCTACTGTTCGCTCTCAGTCTAATTCTGATGGGGAGTATTGTGTAGCAACCAAGTTTAAAAGCTATACTTATGGATCTGTGACATGTGCTATTGATAACCCCAATTTTTGTTTTGTCCCCCACCAGAAGACTGTGATTGGACATACTGTCATAACCCCCGTCCCCCTCATGGATGCAGACATCATTGATGGTAACTCCAATTATCTGCTCACACTGTCTGAATACTTACCATATTTTAATGTACACATAGACCCACTCATACTTACATTAAAATCACTTTTAGACAGGAAA
The DNA here is from genome assembly GCA_016271365.2 of Neoceratodus forsteri. Lineage (NCBI taxonomy): Eukaryota > Metazoa > Chordata > Ceratodontiformes > Ceratodontidae > Neoceratodus > Neoceratodus forsteri. The sequence continues at coordinate 587,919,215 of CM028131.1, forward strand.
GACACACACCTCATCCACATCAGCAATAATATGACCAAGGCCAATGAAGCTATCCTCTCATTGATTAATGATGGTGACATGAATGACGCATTGACTAACACCTAGTTGGAAATTACTTTTAAAGGTTTTGTTATTATACAAGCATTTTTAATCTTTATTTTGATTATTATGCTCTTCTGCCTATGGCACACACTGCGCCAACACCGTGAGCAGCTCTAGTTCCTTTACAAAGCTCATGCATCGGGTTTGTAAATGACCACTGCTCTCTGGCCTTTCCCTAGATTTACCTGTGTTGCTCTTGGAGGCAACAAGGGGGAGAATGTTACACGAGGATTCTGCATCCTAATTGGTACCCTGAGAGGTACACCGTAGACAGCTAGTGCTTAAGTATATGTTATACTAACATATAGGACTAAGGGCATCTACCGTTCAAGAGTAGATGTCAGGATATGTATGCATATTGTTGTAATACACTTTGCTTGCTAATACATACATTCTTCCATTTATTTTCTGTGTATTTCTTACTTGAAAGATGCCAAGGCACCGGTATCCTTGGAATAATTATGATATGTAAGTCAGCATTACCACCTTTTGGTGATTTGTACTTTTACACTGAGTTATGTAAGACTCTGTATAAGAACTCTTTTGTTCACAAACTGATGACTATTACAAAATTGTATGATGTTATCTTGGACCATGGTGCTACCTCTAATTAAGCCAATAGGGCTCATCTCTGTAACTAGAAATGTTTCAATCTTACAGTAACCATAGTAATTATCATAGGTATATAATGTGATACACTAGTCTTATACCTTGGAGATCCCAAGAGACACAAAGAAATCTCGAGGTATAGGGAATGCGTAGCACTGGCTCCTAGTTCGTATTGGTAAGAACTGCTTAGGGCAACTGTGATTTTATCCTTTTTGGTAGTAATAAACAAGTTTATTACTCTTATGCAACGTGTCTGTGATTACTTGCATTCCCAATATTGCCAAGAACCTGAAAGTGAGGTTTAGACCTCCAGGTGACCCATAGAACCTCCACCTGATCCTCCACTTCCTCAACTTTGCTTATCCCTATGCCATCCATAATGATAAATGCTACCCCCTTCACCTCCACCCTATCCTTTTTTCACTTGCTGTATCCTAGTAGGTTTATGTCCCAATCATTTCTGAAAGTAGCCCAAGTCACTTTCTTGCCCACGGCTATGTCCAGGACCAACCCCCGTATCTCCTCCAGAAGCAAGAACCCACCCGCCCCCTGCTCTTTTCCCTTTCAGAATTGTCCTCCGCCACCAATGCCCCTCTTCCTACAGCTCCCAAACTCAACTCAGTATTTCCCCAAGGGACATGGGACCCCCTGCCCCACCGGGGAATGCACTGGCCCCCCTTCCCTCCTTCCCTCTTCTGTACTTGTCTCTCTCCCTTCCTGCATAACCTCATTCCCCCATGTTTTACTCACTTCCTTTACTAGGCCTCCTTCTACCCCTGGGCCTCCCCACTGCAAGCTCCCTCGTCCTTGCTATCCCCTCTCTTCCCTCCTGTGACCTGATTACCATTTCTCCTGCCAGCACTCATGCATCATCCATATCCAGTTCCCCCGAGACTGTATGCCTGAGAGTAACTCTTCCCCCTCCCTTTCCTGCTGAGCCCATTTCCATCCCCCGCTTACATGCCTCCAGAGGAGCCTCTACATCTCCATATTCCCTTCCCTCGCTTGTCAGTGTCAGGGGTGTGAATCTGTTATCATGCTCTATGCCACTTGTCCAGCCTCCCCCAGCTGACTCACAGACCTATCAGTTTTCTTTTGTCCATACCCCAGTGCCCTTCTCTGATCCTCATCCCAGGCCCCCTATTTCTTAATTCCCCTAACCTTGTGCCACTCCCACTGGTCCTTATTTTGCTCAGGCCACCTCAACCCATGATCCCTGGTGCTCCCTTCCTTCCTTCCTCCAGGGTCCACTCCCACACACCCCATTTTGGTAGAGCAGTCACCTGCACTCATGCCATCCTTTTCCTATCTGTTCCCTTCCAATTGGTGTGCCTCACTTGAGCCACTAACATTTTACCATTTTTCCCCCTACTGCCCCAACCCACCTCCTCCACAGAGCCATGCTCCTTTTCACCCCTTACCACCATCACCCACCTTAGCCACTTGACCTCCTCCCTGAAATGTGCCAACCATTGGCACACCATACAAACCTCCATCCTCCATGCCAGTGCTAGCACTATGGCTGACACACACCCTACGCACCCCACTTCCTTTCCAAAGATACTAGCCTTCATGCTCTGTGGACCCATATGCCGATGGTACAGTGAACCCCAAGAGCAAGAAGACCATCACAGTGACAGGAATTGGGTGATATCCTCACGTCACTGTGATGGTCTCTGCTGGTTCTGGGACTGCCTTGCCCAGTGTATTGCCCCCTCACCTGATAAAACTCTGACTCAGAGTTGTATCCCTAGAGTCCCAGGTGTGTGTGTGGCAGAGACCCCCACATGGGTGGTTCGGGGGCACAGCCCCCTGATAAAACACAGAGGCATCCCTGACAGTTCAATGTTGCCACTTGGCATTATGGCTGTTGCTGTCAGGGATATCAGGTGTTGCAGCGACATAGTAAAACCTTGTGGACCTTGCCCCATCTCTCTCTGCCATTCATCTTCCCCTCCCCCAATTGTCCTAACAGTACCAGAGCACTTCTGAATCCCCCATCAGTGCCCGTTGGGCCAGCTACCAAATAAAGACTGCCCTTACAGGCGTGGTAGATAACTATCCATACACAGCAAAGCACAAATACAGGCCTCCCCTGCAAATGACAACCCCCCAACACAACTGCAGATACAGTAACCCCCAGTACAACTTACAGATGTAGTAGAAAACTATCCATACACAGCAAAGCACAGATACGGTCCCCTTGTAAACGACAACCCCCACACAACTGCACCTATGCTTGTAGCCCCACCTCCAGAGTTCACTCCTCCAACACTCCAACTCTCATTCAGTTTTTTGGATTTGTAGTGCATAGCTCCTTCTTGCAGGTTTGCTCACTCTGGTTCACTTCATATGACCAGGAAGGCTCCCTTGATCCGCCATTCCTCTCCTGAACGGGGCTCCTTCCCAGCTCCCTGCCTTATGCCTCCTTTCACAGCTCTGGAAGTACAATTAAAAGTCTATATCCCTTGGGCCAATCATAGTTCTGTAAACTGTAGGCTTCCCCAACCTCCAGCATTGGGGGTTGGAGAGGCCGGGTGGGCCAAAAATCCTGCTCCCTCTGCTGCAGCAGCCTGATTGGCTGCTGGTTCCTCCTCCTCTGCACTGCTCCTACTGGCCCACCAGTTGCGAGCCCCCTGCCAGCTGACCTCCACCACAGCAACTTTCTGCTTCCCTTAGGGCCACTGACTGCAAGCCCCCTAGGCCAATCCCTCTCCATTGTAGCCACTCACTCCTTCTCCCAGGTCTGCTGACTGTGAGCCCCCAAACCAACAGCACCCGACACAATGCACAGCTCCTTCTGTGAGTTTGGAGTAGTGGCCCAGCCCTGCTGCTTTTAAGGCCTGGCCGCATGCTCCAAAACTTGCTCCACTGGCTCCAATTGGGCAAAAATCCTGCTGCCTCTTCTGCAGCAGCCTGATTCTTTGCACTGCTCCTACTGGCCCACCGATTGAGAGCCCTCTGTCAGTCGATCTCTGCTATGGCTGGTCTCTGCTTCCCTCAGGGTTGCCAATTGTGAGCCCCCTCTGGCCAATCACACTCCATTGTAGCTGCTTGCCACTTCTCCCAGGTCCACCAACTGCGAGCTCCCAATCCAACAGTGCCAATGCAGAGCACACAGCTCCCTCTGTGGAGGAGTGAGGAGAAGTACAACTCTCTTAGCTGACTAGAAGAATCAGTAATGAGCAGCAGGAAGTACTGTAGCAATTTAATTACCTAACAAAAGAGGGTAATTGTAAACATTTGCATACATTCATACCTAATTAACAACCTGCATGAGTATAGAATGACAACCCACATGACTGCTATAAATGATGGACAGGTACACCATTTATTAAAGGTTTACTATATAAGATATTCAAAATGGCATTTGGCAATAGTGAGAAATTAACAGACAATGTGCCCAGTGAGGTTGTACTGACAATAAAAATGATGAAATATACAACAATAGTAGTGTAGTCAAGAAAGAATGCAGAAAGCTTATTTAGGGATTACCCAAATCAGGGTAGATCCAGAAGCAAATAATTTGACGCCTTTTATTGGATCAACATAGATGTAACAAATAGAACAAAGAGCTTTAGCTTTTGGACCAACAAGTCCTTCCTTGGAGAAGAAGGGAAAGACTCTAGCTGGTGAGTTTGTGACTGTGTTTGTAAGTGTATCTGAGGTATTTTCTTGGCTGCCATTTCAGTATGTTTGTAATTTTATTTGAGGTATTTTCTTAACTGCCATGTGGGTGCTTTTCTATTTAGTTTGGGCAGGATTGAGGGATTCTAGCTGACAGATTTGTGAGTGTAGTGAGGTGTCATTGCCAGAGAACTCCTTGGCTAATTGTTTTTTGGACACAGCCTATGGTGTAGTCCTGCCCTCTCACCCTCGGGCTCACCTTACATTTATTGGGTGGGCCCCATAGGACTTTGCAACATCCTGCATCCATACAGGAAGTAGCGAAGAGATGAAGCAGAACAGAACACAACAGAAATAAAACATATATTTGGGGGGTCTCAAATAGCATTCTTAAGCAGGCAGTTGATTGAGGATGGAATCAGACATGATGGGAGTGGTGCAGTACAGTGTTTATGAAGCCGCTGTCTTCAGGGAGTCATTCTGGAGGCAGCCATACTGCCCTATCTGCAGGCACATCTCTAGGCTGAGGGAGGAAGTTGTCTGTCTCTGAGCAGAGTTGGTCAAGCTGGAGGTGACATCCACCCCCACCCTTGAACCACCAGGTCCACAACCTTTACCTCAAAGGATGCCAGGGAAGAGAAGTGATTGGATTACAGTGGTCCCAGGGTGGGTGAGGGAGGGGGTCGAAAGTACATCCTCCAACAAGTCCTTCTTAATAACTCCTACACCGTGTTGGAGGAACGGGAAAGCCCCACTCAGGAAACTGAGGCTGGGACCAGGGAGGATGGGAGGGTCTTCCAGGATGAAGCATGAGGGAAGGGAAGCAGGGAATCCTGGAGGAGGGAGAAGCTTCTCCTAATGGGGGACTCTATTGTCTGGGGAGTGGAGTTAGGGTCACCTAGCAGGGGAGAGAGGGAGGTCAAGTGCCTCCCAGGAAGTGCTGCATGGAGGGATGGGAAGCAGATCCATAGGATCACTATAGGAAAAGCTAGGAGGGAGCATCTGGATGTCATTGTCCACCTGGGGACCAATGACCTGGCCAGGAGATGGTTGGAGTTAGCCAGAGTCCAGGATGATTTCAGGAAGCTTGGTGGGAAACCTGAAACAGATAGCATGCTTCATCTCATTCTTGGAGGTGCTATCTCTCCAGGGCACACGGGAAGCTAGGGCACTCCACATCCATACCTTCAACTCCTGGTTGAAAGATTGGTGTGGAAGGGAGTGTTTGGGCTTCAGAGGGGACTGGGGCCTGACCTGGGCAGATGCAGGCTTATATAAGAAGGACGGACTGCATCTGTCTGAAAAGGGACCTTGGTCCTTTGTGAGAAGTTTAAGTGCTTCAGTTGTGAGCATTTAAACTGGCCAAGGGGAGTGAGCCAGAAGGGTCAGGAGTCTTAGGAACACTCCCCCCATGGGAACATGCAGGAACATAAGTTGACTATGGGAATAGCTAAAGCAGACAGGGAGGTGCAGGGAGGTGAAGAATTTATAACAAGTGATACAGGTAGGTCAAAAGCATATAGGAGAGGAAACCGGGGTGGGGGAAGATGCTGGAGAGGGAGAACAAGAGTAGAGGGAGGGCAGACTGTAAAACAGAGAAGATCATGCTAACAAATACCTGTAGCCTAGGAAATAAGGTTCCAAACCTGGAGGCCTTGTTGGCAGATGAAGACCTTCACATAGCAGCAATAACAGAAACATGGTACTCTGCCAATCACGGCTGGGAAGTCAATGTACCAGGCTATACATTGTTCAGGAGAGACAGGGAGGGTAAAAAGGGTAGGGGAGTGGCCCTGTATATCACAGATTGTATAACCACTACAGAAGTTCAGGGAAGACATGGGGAGGCCAAGGTAATGTGGGTAGCCCTGGAACCAGAGAATGGAGCAGCAGTACACACAGGGGTGCTCTACAGACCTCCAGCACTGAGGGAGAAAACAGACAGGGAACTAGTGGAGAACATACATGACACGGCAGCTAAAGGCGAAATCCTGCTACAGGGGGATATCAATATACCAGACATGGACAGACTACACTTGAGTGAGGAGGGAAAGAAAGTGTTGAAACAGAGGATGGAGGAGTACATAGAGGAAGTTGGGAATTTAAACTAGGAGTGGGGGGTGGCAGTTGGAGAAGAGATATGCAGAGACCACAGGTTGGGAAACCATATGAGCTTACCCCCCCATAACAGTGACAAAGGACAAATGGCAAGTACTGTTGGTGATGCAGGAAGAAGGGCAGGATGGGAGGGGGAAAGGGTGGAAGGTGGTACCCTAATGCTAGGAGCCAGTGGGAGGAAAACTGCAGAGTTACAGGTTCTCATGGCAGAGGAGAGGTAGACATTGCAGCCATCACGGAAACATGGGCCACCCAATACAATGACTGGGACCTATCTGTACCAGGGTACAGGTTATTTTAGGGACAGGGTGATTGGGAAAGGGGGGGGTGGCACTATTTGTGAAGGAAGGACTGAAGTGTATAAGGGAGGAAGGGGAGGAGGGTAGTACGGAGTCACTTTGGATGCAAATCCAGGATTCCAAGAATAGGATTCTTAGAATGGGAGTGGTGTACAGGCCACCATCTCAGACAGAGGAGTTAGACAGGGAACTAGCGGGACAGATCAGGAGGACCTGTGAGAAGGGTAGTGTGGTGATTGTGGGGGACTTCAACATGCCAGGAGTGGACTGGAGCACCCCAACAACCAGGAACAGAAGGGAGCAGGTACTGCTGGATGCCTTCCAGGACAGCTTCCTGCTGCAAATGGTCAGTGAACCAACCAGGTTAGGAAATACCCTTGACCTTGTGCTGGCAAATGGGGACTTTGTGAGAGAACTTACAGTGGAGGAACTGCTGTCAGGGAGTGACCACCACTCAGTATGGCTCACATTGGATAGTGGCAAGGAAGGAGTGGAATCTGGCACAACAGTGCTGGACTCAGAAGGGCCAACTTTGGGAGGATGGGGAAGTGGTAAAAGGTACCTGGCCAGAATTCAATCTAGTATGGACACTAACCAGAGGTGGGAGCTCATAAAGCTGGGGATAGTGGAGGCAACCAAAACCTGCTGCAAAGCCCAGAGCAAGAAGGCTAGGGCTAAGAAACCGATCTGGTTGAGCAAGGAGGTCATGGAAAAGGTAAGGAGGAAAAGAGCTGCCTTTAGGAAGTACAAGAAAACAGGGAGGGGGAGGACAGGGAGGAGTACTTGACAGAATCGAAGGAGGTGACAAGAGCAGTAAGGGGAGCCAAAGCATCTACGGAACTCAGGCTGGCACAAGGCATTAAGAAGGGGAGAAGGACTTCTTTAAGTACATCAGGGAGAAAAGGAGCTGTAAGGACCACATAGTAAGGATTAGGAAGGAGGTGGGGGTTGGTGGAGGCAGGGTGTATAAGGCGGAAGCACTAAATGAGTACTTCTGCTCAGTATTTACTAAAGAGAAGAGGGGTGACACCCAAGGTGGGAGAAATGGCAGAAGCAGGGGGGGGAAGTGGTGACAGATGGAGAAATCATGGAGAGCAGAGTTTGAGAGGGTTTGAAGGCAGTGAGGGTGGACAAGGCGCCAGGCCCAGATGGCATCCACCCCAGGGTACTGAAGGAGCTGGCAGAGGTCCTTGCAGAACCTTTGGCAGACCTATTTAATGCCTCACTACATTGAGGGTGTGTACCTCAGGACTGGAGGATGGCTCATGTGGTGCCCCTCCACAAGAGTGGCCCCAAGGATGAACCGGGAAACTACAGACTAGTGAGCCTCACATCCATCGTGGGTAAGCTAATGGAGACTATCCTGAAGGAGAGGCTGGTGGAACTCCTAGAGGCCAAAGGACTACAGGACAGCAGACAGCATGGCTTCATACGTGGCAGATCCTGCCAAACCAACCTGGTCGATTTCTATGACTGGGTAGCTAGGCAACTGGACAGGGGCCATGCAGTGGATGTCCTGTATCTGGACTTCAGTAAGGCATTCGACTCAGTGCCACATGGAAGGCTGGGAAGGAAGTTAGTAGGCACAGGGGCAGGTGCAAAACTGGTGAGATGGGTAGGAAACTGGCTGCAGGGGAAGGTAACAGAGGGTGGTGGTGGGTGGGGAGCTCTCTCACACCCAAGGGCAGTGATGAGCGGTGTTCCACAGGGCTCAGTGTTGCGACCAGTGTTGTTTGGGATATTCATTGCAGACATATCATGGGACATCAAGAGCAAGATCATTCTGTTTGCTGATGATACCAAGGTAGGCGCAGTGGTGGATGACCTAGGGGGATGGCAGGGGTTGCAGGATGATCTGGCAAAGCTTGAAACCTGGTCAGACACCTGGCAACTGGGCTTTAATGCCAAAAAGTGCAAGGTGCTGCATTTTGGGATGAAGAACCCAAGGAGGAGTTACCAGCTAGGGGGAGTGCAGCTAGCCCAGACAGAGGAGGAGAAAGATCTGGGTGTGCTCATTACAGGGTCAATGAATAACTCGGCACAATGTAGGAAGGCAGCTGCAAAGGCCAACAAAATGCTGGGTTGTATTGCAAGGGGTATATCCTCGAGGAGGGAGAAGATGATTCTGCCACTGTATAGGTCATTAGTTAGACCACACCTGGAGTACTGCATGCAGTACTGGCGTCTGTATCTGAAGAGGGACATTAAGTTACTGGAGGTGGTGCAGTGCAGAGCGACAAAGATGATCAAGGCGCTGGGGGACTTATCATACGAGAGGAGGTTGAAGGAGTTGAACATGTACTCACTGGAGGAGAGGAGAGACAGGGGTGACATGATTGAAACCTTTAAATACATGAAAGGAATAAACAAGACAGGTACAGAGGGGCGTTTCAAAGTAAGGGAGGGGAGGGACACCAGGGGCCATGATATGAGACTGGAGTGAGGAAGGTTCAGGAGGGAGATGAGGAGACACTTTTTTACAGAGAGGGTGGTGGCTGGGTGGAATGCGTTACCTGCTGAAGTGGTATGCAGTAGAACAGTGGACTGCTTCAAATGAGGATGGGACAGGACAAGGGGGACGGTTAATGAAGGGGAAGGGTGGAAGGGAGGGGCAGCTGCAGAATAGGGGTGCTAGCTGCACATTCAAGCAGACTTGATAGACCTCTAGGCCTTCATCTGCTGGCAAATTTCGTATGTTCATATGGATTGGGGCACCCAAGTGGCTGTTTCAGCCAGAATCACAGCCATCCTTGATTCCCTACAAGGGGTTGGACTCAGGCAGCTGGTGCATGAGACAACCAGGGACAAGTCAATTCTGGACCTGGTATGGACCATTGGGAACAGAGTCAAAGAAATACAGGTGGAAGGGCAGCTGGGATCCAGTGACCACTAGATGGTGTGGTTCAGCATGGAGACATGGACTCAATTAAGCCACACAAGAGCAAGAGCAAGAGTATTAGATTTCAGGAGAGCAGATTTCACTGAACCTGGTAGATGGATACAAGCAGTCCCGGGGAAAGCAGAGGTAATAGAGGGGGTGGAAGAACAATGGGAGAAACTGAAAGGAGGCATTGTGGATATGACAAACCAATGCATTAAGATAGTGGCAAAAGGGAAAAGAAGAAGGAAACCACTATGGTTTTCCAAAGAGATGAGGGTCAAAGTCAGGGCTAAAAGGTTGAGTTTCAGAAAATATAAGGGGAGTCAAAGGGAGGAGGACAGGGAGGTGTACCTTGAATGTCTAAGGGAAACAGGGAAGGCTGTTAGGAGGGTGAAGGCACAGACAGGAGAAGGCTTAGCACAGTCTGTAAACAAAGGGGACAAGGTATTTTATAGGTGCATCAGTGAAAGAAGAAAAACTGGAAGGGGGGATTGTGAGTCTGAAAGAGGAGAAGGGAGAGTGTAAGGAGTAGGATCTGAACAAGGCAAAAATACTGAACAAATACTTCTGCTCGGTATTCACTAAGGAGGGGGACGGTCAAGGATCACAGTTGGGTTGCAGAGGCAATCGGGGAGGAGAGGTGAACTGAACACCAGCCCATTCACAGTAGAGTGAGTTCTAGAAGAACTCACAAAGCTGATGGTGAATAAGGCCATGGGGCCAGATGGCATCCACCCGAGGACATTAAAGGAGCTGCAAAGGGAACTAGCAGTGCCTCTGGCAGCCCTGTTCACAGAGTCACTCAACACGGGTGTCATTCCAGAGGACTGGAGGAAGGCACATGTAGTCCCACTGCTCAAAAGTAGCAGTAGGGAGGAGGTGGGGGAACTACAAGCCAGTCAGCCTCACCTCAGTGGAGGGAAATATCATGGAGACACTGCTGAAAGAAAGGAGAGTGGCACACATAGAATCTAGTGGTGTTCAAGATCTGAGGCAACATGGATTCACAGCAGGAAGGTCATGTCAAATGAGTCTAATAGTTTTTTTTGATTGGGTGACTAGGGAACTAAACCAGGGAGGGGTGGTAGACATTGCCTACCTAGATTTCAGCAAAGCCTTCAACACCGTCCCACATAGAAGGCTGATTATCAAGAAGGGTAGTCTGGGCATGGAGGCAAGGTGGTGAACAGGTTAGTAACTGATTATCAGACAGGAGACAGGGTTGTGGTAAATGGGGTACAATCTGGGGGAAGGGGGGATGACCAGTGGGGTACCACAGGGATCAGTACTAGGACTAGTCCTGCTTAATTTCTTCATTAGTGACATTGCAGAGGGGCTGAAAGAAAAGGTTGGCCTATCTGCAGATGACACCAAGATCTGCAACAGGATGGATACTCCAGAAGGGGGTGCAGAAAATGAAGAGGGATCTGGAGAAGCTTGAAAGATGGTCGGAGATGTGGCAACTGAGATTCAATGCAAACAAGTGCAAAATAATGCACCCAGGTAGAGGGAACCCTGGGGAGAGCTACAGGTTGGGGGGAACTGACTGTCACCAAAGAGGAAAGGGACCTAGGGGTTATCATCTCTGATGACATTAAGGTATCAAAGCAGTGTACAAAGGTGGCAGGGAGGGCTAGTGGCATGTTGTGGTACATAGTCAGTGGTATCACTAGCGGGAGGCAGGCGGTGCAGATGCCACTGTATAAAACATTGATAAAGCCTACCTGGAGTACTGCATGCAGTTCTGGGAAACCACACCTGTGCAAGGACATAGATAAGGTAGAGACTATCCAGAGAAGGGCAACAAGGATGGTGCAGGGCTTACACCACAAAACATATGAGGCAAGACTAAGGGACCTCAGTATGTACTCATTAAAGGAGAGGAGACAGTGGGAGGACATGATTGAATCTTTCAAGTACCTCAAGGGCATAAACAAGGTGCAGGTAGGGGACCTTTTCCTATGTAGAAAAAGTACTAGAAGAAGGGGGCACATTATGAAATTGGAAGGGGGTAGATTAAGAGGTAATGTGAGGAAGTTTTCCTACACAGAAAGGGTAGTCAACACTTGGAATAGTCTGCCACAGGAGGTAGTGGGGGCAAGCACAGTGAAGGGTTTTAAGCATGCTTGGGACAGTCACAAGGGAAGCCTGAGAGGGGAGGGGGTGATGAAAAGTGATTGATCACATAGGATCAGTGGCCACATACAATGTATAGGGCCTACGGGAAGACTAGATCAGCCTAGTGGGTCCTTATCTGCCGACAATTTCTATGTTTCTGTTTCTCAGAGGCATAAACTTCCTTAAGCCTTAAACCTTAAGCTTCTGAGGAAGGACTTGTTGGTCTGAAAGCTAAAAGCACTTTGTTCTTTTGTTTTATCTACAGTACGTTGGCCCAATAAAATGTATCAAATTATTTGCTTCTGGATCTGTACTTACAAGGACCAATAAGGCAATTGCTAAATCTGAATTCCAAATCAGGGTAAGGGTTCAGGTTGCAAGTATAAATTAGGTGAAGGTGCACAGAGATCACACACAACATATAAGAATGGAGAGGACATGGGACAGACTAGCCAGGTCCGAAGCAACAAGGAGGAAAGAGGAGATGGAACTGATGCTTGAGTGAATGATTGAAGGAGGGTAAATGAAGTGTGGGGGAGAAGCCAATGGCACAAAAGTGATGCAAAAGTTATTTGCATAAGTTTGTTGCCATAATTGTGTTTATTTATTTTTTAAAGCACTTGGGTCTATTACATTGCCTACCATTTGGATTGATTTTACATTTTTTTATTTATGTTATTTATTTTATTTGTTTTACCACAAAGTGCTCCACTGAGCAAAGCTCATTTGCAAGGAGGTCCTTGGTAGGACAGTAAAAACAATACATACAAACTGGAATTAGAATTTGGGAGTACAATGACAATTTCATAATACTTAGAGAAGGCAGTATACAAAAGCAAAAGATAAAAAAAAACAATGGGAAAAGGATAACAATTTTTTTTGTCATAGTAACATCTTGTAGTACAAAATGCTTAAAACAGGAGGCCTAGGATTAGTAGACAGTAATAAAGCTTAATGCGAGAGGAGAAAGATTGTCATGGAGAAAACTAATCATAGTACAGTAGGCAAGCGCAGTGCTAATGGCTAACACATTTATCTACACAGTGTTGGTTAAGAAGTGTTTAAAAATTGGGTGACAGACCAGGGTAGGTAGCTTAATTAATTTCTGGAGGGCATTCTAGGCTTTAGGGACAGCCCAGCTGAAGGACATCTTCCCATATTTTGAACAGTGCCTAGGGATATCAAGCAAAATTACATTTTGTAATCTAAGCATATATGTGCCTTGGGGCCTGTGGAGGAGTGAGGAAATATATTTAGGTAATGAGTTATGTAAGGCTTTAAGGGTCCAAAGATTTAAGTGTCTTAACCTTCTACTACCAAGTGATGGCCAACCTATTTTCTTGTAAAGAAGGCAGTGGTTTGTAAGGACAGGGAGCTCACTGATAAAGTGAAGCACTCTGGTTCAAGATGTCTAGCCTACCCAGTTGTAAGACTGCGGCACTTCTATGGCACCATAGTCCAGTAAGGAAAGGAATGTAGCCTGCACCAGAGCTTTGTTATCGTCTTGGTTTAGACAAGATTTATTGTGAAAGTAAAAGCCCATTCTGAAAACAGCAGAGCGCTGATCTTGTATGGATGCTTTGTTTAACATGTTTTATTACATGGGCTCACAAAGCTGGATAGCTAATGTTCAGTTGCATCCTTGGGGAGAGAAGAACAGACACATCAAAAATAGGAGTAAAAAGTAGTATACAAGCAGTGAAGTGGACAACGATGTTCTTGGGGGCAATACAACAAGCAACTGCATTTAGGAGCTGTGAATGCAATTCAACTTGGTAAGAATGGAAAACTGGAAGAAACCAGAAGACACAAAATCAAACAATTAGTTACAACTGTATTGAGGATTAGCTAGCTTGCAAGTCTGCACATTCATTCCAGAACCACAGGAGGAATGCAGAAGGAAGGGGTGAGTCATTCACATCTTCTGAATTCTATAGGAGAAAGTCAGCCAATAAAGCAGCAGTGCATCATAGATGTAAGAAGTTTGACCTATACTCGTTGATATCATTTTAGATTGCCATGCCATCTATGTTCTGACTTGTAAGATACTTTTATTTCCACATGTACATTTTCATCAGTATTTTATGTTGTTTTTGAACACCCAGGGCTCAGTTTTCAAAAGCCTGAGACTGCTGCATGTCCCTGGTGCACCGATCAAATGGCACATGGGACTTGCGGCATTCTCCAGGAGACAATTGGGATTTTCTTTCCCATGCATCAAATACCAGAAGTTGGACTAGCTGCCTCCTGGTCTAACTTATGACATGCTGCAAACCATTTTTACAAGGCTTGTGCAAAATAGTTGGCACAAGCTGCCGTAAAGTGTCGAAAGTGTTGCAACTGTGTCCAATGTACTAAAATCAGACACAGTTGTGTCAAAGGAGGTTGGCACAGCTGCAACAACAAATGGCTCCACTGCAGGGCTTGACATAAGCTGTGTGTCTCCTTTGAAAATTGAGCCCCTATTGTTTAACATCACTTTTCCTGTGATTACACTAAACTTTATCAGCAGACGCTCCTGTGAAATTGTGTGATGACAAGTGTGCAAAACCAGCTGAGAATACTAATGAAAACCTGGTTCAACCCATATTAAAATTAGACCTCCTTTTATTATTTCAAATGTGAGAAAAGTGCTAAAGCAGACTCAAAATAGGAAAATGGGATGTCTCTATACAAGTCATGTGATAAGGGCAATCTAAAATAGAATAAAAGTATAGATCAAAATGTTCACTGCTATCATGTGTTGATGCTTTAAAATGAGGGGCAATCAGTCAAGGAGGTGTGGGGACAGAGCTGTAAGCAACATCCCCTAACTCAGTAACAGGGAGTATCCTTTTACTTATAATATCTGGTAGTAAGTGAATACAGTTTATTTTTCCTGTACAGCACTTCAAGATTAAGAATCAGTGCACTAGCAGGACTGTAAATTAATTTTCTCTGGCTAAATCATTGTTTCAGAATAAATACAAATGTAAATGCTTTTCTAGTATCCAGGATAGTTTTTAAAATACAGTATACTATTCAGACAGCATGAGATCTGCAGCAGAATTATAGTGTATAGTAGAGCATTGTTTTATATAGAAGTCCATCCTTTTCAAAGTGCTGTTATTTAACAATTCAAAGGTCATGGAATGTGATTGTACCCTTCTGTGATGGATTTAGCTCAAAACCACTAATAATTAATAGCACAGTCGACAAGATGAGAGACAATCATTTGCCCAAAGCACAGCAGTGAGTTGACTGTAGGAGTCTGTGTCCAGTAAATGAATGTGCAGTGAAACGTCAAGGGCCCAAATGCCAAATTATTAAGGAGTACTAGACACCAAGGCTAAGGTAGGTACAGGAATTAGGGTTAATAAAGACAAAACAAGAGACATCCTATTACAGGTATAGTAATAAAGCAGTTTCAGGGATGCAAACAAGAGAGGTAGGAGTGAAATGGAAGAAGGAAGGAGACAGAATGGTAGAGAGAAGTCCGAATAGAAGCTAAGCAAAGGACAAACAGATCATGGGAGAGGTACACTGCAATGATTGTGGGGCCGCAGTCTTTTGGGACATCTTCTGGAGACTGATGTGCTCCTCCATTTGTACTCACATCTCTGGGTTGCAGACAGAGGTTGCTGGACTCCAGACTGAACTGGCAAGGGTACAAAGGACCATCTGCCCCACCCAAGGGCCCCCAATTCTTCCAGTGCTCCCATAGAAATGCCCAGGCACAGGTAGAGTAGATGGACATTGGTGGACTCTGAAAGGTTGAGGGTGGTGAGAAGAGTGCATGCTCTTCAACCTATACCAGTGAAAATTCCTTTGCCACACTAGTGGAACACAGCAGTCAAGAAGAGGCACTGATTGCAGTGGGAAGGTAGGAGGTGAGAGTCCTGAGAAGTGGAGACCCCTAGAAGTGAATGAGAAGCCCCCATCCCAAGAGAAAGCAGCTGCTGATGGTGGAATCTATTGTCAGAAGGATAGAATTGGGAGAAAGGGGTAGGAAGGATAGGGAGGCTGAGTGCCTGAGCTGTGCTTTGGGCAGGAGGGATGGAGAGTGTATTCATAGGTACTAGGCAGTAGGAGCTTGAATAAAGATAGGTGTCTTTGCCATTTAGGAACAAATGTCCAGGCAAGGGATAAGGTAGGGGCAGTGCAGGGTAACTTCAGAGTTTTGGAGAGGGGTTTTAAGCAGGTGGCACACACAGTGACTTTTTCTGAGGTGTTACCTCTGTATGGCCAGGGAGATGCAAGGCTACTCTGCACCAGGACATTTAATGACTGGTAGAAGGCATGATGTATGGAGGAGGGATTCAGCAACTTCAGTGATTGGAGGCCAACCTGAGAGAATATGGACCTCCATAAGGGAGATGACCTGCATCCATAGAGGGAATGGGACCTCTGTCCTTGATGGGAGGTTTAAATGCTACTTTGATGAGCATTTAAATTAGCCAGGGGGCAGTAACACAAAGGGAGTCAATAGTTGCCCTCCCCGTTATGGACTAGTAGGGAGGGAGAAAAAAACTCCCAGGGCACAGGCACAGAAAGGTAGGTATTGAGATAAGACAGAATAAAAGAAGGGTAAAATTCAGGCAAATGAGGAAAGAAGATTGATGGGGATAAGGAATGACAAAAAGGTAAAAGTAAAGTGAGGAGAAGCATCAAAGAAAAACACAAACAGGAATGGGAGGTAAGAAGGGCCATGGTCAGGGAGGGCAGAAAGTGTGGTGAACCATGTGTGCCATTGCAATGAGTCTTGGAAACAAAATTCTGGACTTGGAAGCCATCATGGTGGAGGCTGGCCTGGACTTTGTGGAACTTTTTTTCTGGTAGAGAGTCAAAGATCCCAATAGAAAAGGGACAGTGTTGGACCTAGTGCTTACAAACAGGCACAGCATTGCAGTTGTCATAGTGGGCAGTCCCCTTGGTACCAGTGATAGTAACTGTAGAGTGTGTTTTAACATTGAGACAAGAAGAGAGCCTAACTACATGAAGACAATGGTCCTGGAATTTAGGAAAGTTGATTTAAAAAAAATGGGTGCTGCCTCAGTAACTGCCTTGAAGGATATTGCCAGGAAGGAGTGGAGACAGTGGGAAAAATAAGGAAGAGTACAATTAAAACAGCAAATCACTGCATAAAGGAAGTGAGTAAAAGCCGGAGTGGAAAAAGATGGTTATGAGACTTTAAGGAAGAGGCAAAGGTGGTGAAGGAAATTATGACATTCAGAAGATATAAGGCAATAGAGGGAGTAGAGCAAAGAGGTATACCTTTTAAAGCAGAAGGAAGCAGACAATCCAGTGAAGGGAATAAAGGTTTAGATAGAGGAAAGAATCACCAAAGAGGTCACCAAGATGGATAATGCCTTTTTCAAATACATAAGTAAGAAGAGGACAGCAAAGGGAAGGACACAGAAGATTAGAAGAGTGGAGGGGAAACACTGTGCAGAAGAGGACAAAGAGAAAAGAGACATCCCAAACCGTTAAATATGCCCAGTTTTCACAGTGGAGGGAGCAGGACAGAACACCACAGAGTGGCAGGAATGGGAGGAGGTTAGCACAAGACCATTTTCTGAGGTAAGAGTCCAGAAGGAGCTTGAAGCTCTGAAGGTGCACAAAGCTATGGGTCAGAATGGGATACACCCAATGGTTCTAAAAGAACTCAGGGAGGTGCTAGCTGCCCAACTGACAGCCTTATTCTGCAGCCCACGGGAAACAGGCATGGTTCCGGAGGACTGGAGAAGAATCTGATGTGGTCCCTCCACATGAGAAGGAAGAGGTTAGTAACTATAGGCTGGTCAGTCTTAACTCAGTGGTGGGGGGACCAATGGAAATACTGCTAAAGGAAAGACAGGCACAGTATCTTTAATCCAATATGATGCAAGTCCACAGGCACTGTGGATTTATTGGGTGGAAGTAATGAAAAATGAATCTGATAGATTTCTTTAATTGGATTATCAGGTAAATTGATCAGGGGAGGGCTTTGTATGAAGCATGTCTGGACTTCAGCAAGACCTTTGACACTGTGTCACAGAGGAGGCTGATAAAGAAAGTGAGCAGGCTAAGGCTGGGATCCACCATGGGGAATTGGCTTAGAAACCCATTAATGAATAGAAGACAGAAGGAGGTGGTAAATGGCATTTAATTGAATGATGGAAGGGGGGCCATCATAGAAACACAGAACCATAGAATTTGACAGCAGATAAGGACCGCTTGGCCTACCCTGTCTGCCCATTTCTCCATACATACACTCATAGCTCAGATCATGCCCAATCTACAGCTCTTATTCCCTCCCACTTCCTTTCCACTATGATTCCCTTGTGCTTATCCCATGCATTCTGGAAACATAGAAACATATACTTTGATGGCAGATAAGGACCTCTTGGCCCACCAAGTCTGCCCATTTTCCTACCTACAGGATAAGCTGCAGATCCTAGTTAACCAACAGCCTATTTCTTACTATCCCCCACAGAAATTGCCTTATGTCTGTCCCATGCATTCTTGAATTGTCCCACAGTTTTAGACCCCATAACCTCCTCAGGAAGGCTGTTCCATGTGTCCACCACCCTCTCTGTGAAAAAAAACACTTCCTCACATTGCCCCTGAGCCGTCCCCCCTCTATCTTCAAATTGTGTCCACTTGTTCTTGCACATCTCTTTTTCAGGAAACCCACCACAGTTTTAACCCCCACCACCTGGAAGATTGTTTCAGGAATAGACCACTCTTTCTGTGAGGAAGTAACCCCTCACATATGTCTTGAATCTACCCCCTTCAGCTTCATAGCATGTCTCCTTGCTCTTGACCACCTTTTCTTCTGAAAACTACTTCCCTACTGTGCCTTTTCTAATCCCATTAGGTTTTTAAATGTCTCTATCATATCCATCCCCTCCCCCCTCTCTTCCAAGGTGTACATATTGGGGTCCTTTAGTCTTACCTCATAGTGATTTTGATGCAGACCCTGTACCATTTTAGTTGTTCTAGTCTGGATTGCCTCCACTCTGTCTATGTCCATCCAGAGAAGTGGTCTCCAGAACTGGACACAGAACTCTAGGAGGAGTATTACCAGTGATCTATAAGGAGGCAACACCACCTCCCTCTTTCTGCTGCTGATACACCTCCCCATGCACCCCCAGCATCCCAGTAACCTTCCCTAATGCCTTATTGCACAGCCTGGCCATGTTTAGATCATCTGATATGATTACCCGCAGGTCTCTTTCTTGCTTGAAGGTTGTCAGCACCATTCTATGTGTTTTGTACTCCATCCCTGGATTTCTGTGCCCCGAGTGCATCATTTTGCACTCTTTCATATTAAACCCCATCTGACATACCCTTGACCATTCCTCTAGTATTCTCAGGTATCTGCTTATCTTTTCCACACACACTCCAAAGTATCCACTCTATTGCAGGTTTTAATATCATCCACAAATAGGCAGACCTTCCCTTCCAGCTCCTCTGCAATGTCACTTATTATGACATTAAAGAGGACCAGTCCCAGCACAAATCCCTGAGGCACTCTGCTGGTCACCTTTCCTTCCTTCCTCAGAGTGAACAATATTTACCACCACCCTCTGTCACCTATCCCCCTAACCAATTTCCTATCCATTTTACCACCTTTGGACCCACTTCTATGAGACTCAGTATGTTTACTGGTCTCCTATGTTTAACAATGTTGAAAACCTTACCAAAATCTAGGTAACAGTTCCACGAACTGATAGCACGCTCCTGTGAAACCCAAGGATGTAGCCTAGGGTGGCTAGTCCAGAGAATTCAGAATATTCCAAAAGAAGGTCTGTACTCCTTATCAAATCACCACACTTTGCTCAGTACAATTGCAGTCTTTAAAGTAGACACAATTCCAAGTGTTAAAGCTTAACAAAAATTACCACATTGGTTGAGAACCCCAGTGCTTTGCTTTACAATGAGGCTTCCTAAGGGAGTAATGAACTGAAAACATACACTGCCTTATATACTGCTAGCTGATGACATCATAAACCTCCATCATTTAATGACAGAATTATAAATAAACTAAAAATAAATACTAAATCTATAATACAGTTCTTTTTATAAAAATGAGTACAAAAACCAGGACCAGGAGGCTTGTGATGAAGCTGGAGGAAGGGGGCTAAGAGAGATGTGAGGAAATATTTCATAATTGAAAGAGAAGCAGACACCTGGAGAAGTCTGCCAACAGAAGTGGTGGAGGCTAAAACAGTCAGGGACTTCAAACAGGCCAGGAGGAGGGAAGGTCATTAGAGACCAGTTATGGGCAGAGGTAGATTAGTCAGGGAATATCTGGACAGACAATGTAGGCCAAGTTGTCCTTTTCAGCCAACAAATTCTGTTTCTGTGTTACCCAAAGGTTAATGTGGCACTAACAGTAATAGTCCTGCATTAACTGGGTTGTGTGCATTTGGATGGGGTTGGGGAATATTTAGAGTACCTAGGTGAATGGTGCTCAGTGCATAGTATGATTGTGCTTAGTATACCATTGTGCTCATGCAAAGGAGGTAATCCTGTAGCATACATGGCACAGTGGTATATTCAGCATGATTGGCAGGAAGTAAATGGCTTCTATGACAGTGTTATTTGCCACATCCTAACCTCCACACTTAACAGTTTGCATAGTAGTGTGAGATCATCTGACTCCACCTTCTACCTGATAGCTATGAATCACACTGTGAGCATGAGCTGTCATGCCTTGGTAGTTTAGTGGTCCCCCTCCCCAATGCCCAGGCAATCATAGAAATATGCCTAGGTATGTTCCCTGGCAGTCTAGTAGTTCTGTCTCTCTCTTCAATGCAAATATCATTATAGAAATATGTATATATACAGTCCCTGGTAGTCTGGTGGTCCCCACCCCACCCCCCATTCTGCATCACAGTGTAAATTGTTCCACATTATGCTAAGTACAGTCCTTTTTTTCCACTGGTTCCCCTCCTCTGATGCCCACCTGATCACATAACTATGTCTAAGTACTGATCATAGCAGTCTAGTGCTCCTCCTCCCCAATGTCTATAACTATGGAAGTATATCCATGTACTGTCCCTGGCAGTCTAGTTGCCCCCTCTTTCTTACCAGTGCCCATTTGAATGTAGAAATATGTTTATCTATAGTACCTTTTTGTCTAGTGACTTAATTCTCTACCTAGTCCCAATCAGAATATGTATTATGTTGTACTTCCCATCCTCGGTAATCTACAACAGCCATGCCTCCACTTCTCCCCATCCCACCCACACAGCACTCACCCCCAACACTCTCTTTTTGTCCCAACTTTAACCTATCACATGCAAGAATGTTGCCACGAGTGATTTAGTAATGATGACCAGCACAAACCCTTCATTCACCACCTTGGCCAGCCACAATCTGCATAACCAGGAATGGGCATGCATAGATTAGAGTGGTCTGCAAGAGAAGTCAGTGAAAATGTAAGTGGCTAACATAAACAGAAATTAAAATAAGTTTATTTTATATGTTAACAGAAGTGAAATGTGAAAACAACAAGGTTTTCAGTTACAACACGAAGGCCTGCAATCAAACCTGTCACTCACGATCACAGTTAGACCTTTCATGTATGGTTGATGCTGACCCAGTGGAAGGCTGTAGCTGTCCAGAAGGAAAGTTCCTCAATGCAGATGGAGTCTGTGTTGAAAAAGATGCATGTGAATGCTATACAGAATTTGACATCATATACCCTGGACATACTTACAATTTTAAAGGTGCAACTTGGTAAGTATTCCAACTTTCTAGAGTTTATTTATTAATATTATTTGCTTTATTGAAAATTTTGGAGAATACCTTTGAGCACAAGTGCTCTTTTACAAAGGTTCCACTTCAATAACAGAGATTACAAGGCAACATAAATGCAATGCATGAGTTCCAATGGAATGAAGTAAAACAAGTACAAATATAGACAAACTAGTACAAATAAATAGGCTAGATCATGTTCATACAATTTTATAATAAGGCAGGTAGACAGCAGCAGTGTAAAATAAGCATACTGTAGTAATAGTACTGTACATGGCCTCAGAGCCAGAGTCTGACTCAGTTCATACTGTATACCAGGACAGACTTTAGTTAGGATGATTAGCAGTTACAGTTACACTGAACTGTAGGGTTGCCTGTAGTGCTCTCTTAAGTAAGTAATAATACCCGACAGGGTGGGCGTTATTGTGATATAACAGACCACCCAGGGGTGTAATGAGGCCTGACACTGCAGATGGAGGGCCTTATAGCCCCTGGAAGGTCCATTATATCCCATAACGCCCACTCTGGATGGTATTATTACACTTAGAAAATGGGCTATAGGTGTAATTGTTTGAAAAAAATATAATAATAAAGAGTTACATATAAAAAATAAATAGAAAATAATAAAAGTAACATTTTATAGTAAAATAATCCCTGTGCTGCTGGAATCACCACAGGAGGGTGCTACCATGTTTGTGTGTGTTCCATGAGCTTGTGCACTTGCTTTCTTTCTTCACACACTGGCTCACAGACACGAGAGCTGCTTTTTGAGGTTGCTTCAGTTTCTGTTCATTCTTCGGTCAGTCAGATACGCACAGAACTCGAAAGAAAGATTGTTTGTCAGAACAGGGGAAATGTTGCTTGGTTATCTATATTGCAAGAGGGGTAGATTTTTTCCCCCTGCACTGTGATATGTGGTACAGCATGAGTTTGCAGCTCACTGAAACAGTCGGCTATGTGTAGACACAGAGTGCAACCGTGCTCAGTGAAGAAAGTTAACTTAGTAAAAAGAAAAATGAGTGTTGCGGGTTATGTTTTTTAGACTGTCCGGTGACTGTGTCCACAGAAGTTGGACTCGCTAAGAGCGCGGGGCAAAAATGGCAGCTGGCAAGTTTTGAAGTTCTGGGTGCCCAAGGATAGTTTTAGTAATAGGGCATCCAGAAATGGAACTTGTTTTTTATCAGGCATTGTAAAGAAATAACAACCCGGGTGCCAGGGTGTTTCAGCCAATCAGGAGGCTAGTTTTCCTCTACCCATTTTCTAAGGCCCTTTTACATACAGGGCTCTGCACTGCATTGTTTGGTGCTGAACAACTGTAGTGTTGCCTTTTTTACATGCATAGGCAACCCAATCTGTGCCAAAATGAGTGCTCGCTGAAATGGTGTTCCCTGTTTTCCTGGGTTCACTGTTTCTGCACATCATTGTGCACTGGATCGGATGCCTGTGTAAATACATAGGAGCACTCACAGCCTTCCAGGAGAAAGTCTTGAGAGACCCTCTGGGATCTGCAGGTGAACACCACATCCTCTCACATATGGAACTTGGGCTGAAGTGCCCTGAGGCTTCTGTATGACTCCCAAACTCGAGCTGAAGCTATAAGCATTTGTTATTGCTCTAGTAATGTTGCCCTTAATCATCTGTACAGCAATGAAAACCAAGGGCTAAAAATGACAAAAAATACTGTCAGAAAAGCTGATCCGTGATACTGGGCATGCGATTATACATATACATATGCATAAAGATATGCATATGTATAATCCCATGCCCAGTATCACAATCAGCTTTTCTGACAGTTTTTTTGTAAGTTTCAGCCCTCAGTTTTCATTGCTGTACAGATGAAAAAGGGCACCATTACTCGAGCAATAACAAAATGCTTATAGCTTCAGCTCGGTTTCAGGAGCCATACATGAGCCTGGGGATTTCCTCAAGACTAATGCATGCCCCCAATTGCAAGTCTTGGGCTCTCCTAATGCTGGAAAATTAGTGAAAATGCTGGAAGAGCCCCAAGACTGATGCACAGCAAATGGTGTAAATGTAAATGTCAGTGCCGCAGACAGAGCAGATCGAGTAGATTGAAACTGCAATGCTCACATGTGGTCTGCATGTAAAAAACTGCCTTTCAACTGGTCAAACTTAGGTAAACTGAGCAAGGTATCAGGCAGCTCATATAACCAGCCTTGTGGCCCTAACTGGGAATGAGAGCTTGCCCAGCTGAGTACAGCCAAATGGCAGTTCAAGGGCATTCCAAGCCCTGCTCCTGGTGTTATAGAAATTAGTAATAGGGCAGAAGCAGTAGTGCCTTTTTGGCTGGCAGACATGTCTGGAACTTAATTCTGCTAGGTAGGGGTAACTGATTTGTTTGAGTGTGGAGGGTGCAGCTATTGGTGTACTTGTTAGCCACAAGTACAAAGCAATGCGCGCCTTATTACAGATCAAATTTATTCTACTGAAAACTGAGTCATGTGCAGTTGCATAGACAAGGAAGCCATAGTCAACAAGTGTCAGCACAAGGCTGGCCACTATGAGGCATCTAGTATCAGCAGTGTGGCTGACTGTTTACTGTGAACACAAAGTGGTCAATGTCAGCAGAAAAAGATAAGGTATCATCCAGCACCACCCTGAGGTATTTAAAGGTTTCTACCGGTTTAAGTATATGTTCCAGGTCATTGCAGATGATGGAGAGGGGGACTGTTTCTCCATCGGGGGGGTACCTTTTTCTACTTCTGTGGGCTTGACAGCTGTGGTGACTGGGAAGAAATGGATGAATAGGGCCAAGTAGGCGCTGAGTGTTTCGGAGGCATAGTAAGCTGATAGATTTATTTGTTGTGTGTGGTTTTTTTTTTCACTTTCAGGAACTGGGGAGGAATTGGCCGAGGTTGGTGATGCTGGTCACTGCTGGGCCAGTCGGGTGGCTGCCCCACATTTGAATCTGGCTAAGGTGATATAAGGTTGGAGTTACACTCACAGCCTTCACTCTGGCACATTTGTCATTGGGTGGGAATCGGGGACTCCAGTGGCTACAGGGGCCAGTTTTCCCTTTTCATCTGGCAGGGCAAAGAGGCTGAGAGGGGAGTCAGTGAACAGAGAAGAAGTATGGTGTTGGTGTGGTTCAGGCCATTGTGCTGTCAGCTATCCAGAGGAAGGATGTGAGCTGTTGCTGCACAGCAGGGGCTGCTCTGTGTGGGTTTCTGCTGTGTGGGGGCTGATTAGCCTGGTTAAATTGTTATTCCTTGATGTCCTCCTGATGTGGACTTGCTGTGGGGACTGGGGAGTAATTTGTGAATGGGGCAAAGTAGGGGCTGAGTGTTTCGATGGCACAGTGAGGTGATAGATTTATTTGTTGTGTGCTTTTTTTCACTTTCAGAAACTGGGGAGGAGTATCCCACCATCCCTTCCCCTAATCCTACCCACCCCCCGGATGCTCAACATTTATTGACTGACCACCTGGGTCTAGAGAGGGGCTTTCTTGATGACAGCAGGAAAGGGCTGTCACTTCAAAGTGAAGCACCCTGTAGCTAAAGGCACTAACTGCTTGCATGTATTTCAATTAAAATGGAAATGTTTGTTTAGCGGGTGTTTAGAGGATTAGTCTGCAGAGGTATAAGGGTAAAATAAATGTTTAAGGGATTATACATGTGCTGGGCGTACAGGGAATGAATGTGGAGGGTAATGGGGCTGCCTGTGGTACAGGGCTAGCTGAGGTCAAAGAGAACAGTAACCTCTGAAGGACACCAGTGTAAGGAACAGTTCAGGTGTTTAGAGGGCAGGACGCTTTGGTTGGTAGGGCACACTTTGCTAGTTTGCTAATTTTATAAGAGGATAAGGTACCGGGGAGCTGGTGGAATATGGCCAGAACTGGTAAAGGAGAAAGAGAGGAGGCATGGGGGTGGGATGGGCATCCCTTCATCTGAAAAGGTGGGATGGGGGATGATGGTGAGTGAATAGAAAGTTGGAAAGCGTGGTAGGCTGCAGCAACTGTGGAGTGCCAATCTTTCTTAGACTTGCATGGAGGGTGGGGGATGTTTGATGTGCAAGTAAATAATGCAGCTTAAGAACAAGATCAGATATCTTCAAGGGAAACTAAGGAGGGGACGGAAGGCTGCAGAACAGGGCAAGCCAACAACTGGAATGGGTATGAGGGTAAATGAGGAGGGAGGGAGGACAGATTGAACTGATTGGGGGGTAGGAGGAGTGGGAAAAGGAGAAGAATGGAGTAATGAGGGAAGGGGATCTAGGTCAAAGGACAAACAACAGCAAAAAAGTGAAATAAGGAGGGGGAGGATGGAGGGTGATAACGGTGACAGAGTCAATACGGGAGGGGGATAGCAGGAGGAATGAGGTAGTAAGTGGTAGTGAAGGATCATCAGGAAATTGTTTCACAGTACTGTCAGTACTGGGGGATTTGATCAGTGGTGCACCCAGCAGAGGAGAAGAAGATAGTCGAGAGGAGGATGGAACTATTGTGAGAGACAAGGGGGTGTGGGAAATGCAGAGGGGGTAGGTCTTTTAGGGGGGAGGAAGAGATGAGGCATGCCATGGGAGGGGTAGGGATGCTTCAAGGGAAGAGGGTAGATGGAGCCCTGTGGAGAGGGGAGGCAGTCAGTGGGAAAAGGGTGGAGGGGGAGAAGAGATGGGAAAGGGCATTGGGATGTTACAACAGGGGCAGAAGAGGGAACAACTGTGCTAGAGGAAGTGGAGGTGAGGGATGAAAGGGGATGGGATGAAGGGAGGCCAGGAAGTGTTGGACATGAAAAAGAGGGTGGAATCTTAGTGGTGGGAGACACAATACTTAAAAGGGTCAGATGGGGAAGTAAGGGGGAGAGACATAGTCACATTTGGGTGGAGGCCATGCCAGGAATGACAGCATATAGAGTGGGTTTGTCTGTTTTGAAGTATGCTAGGAGGGGAAAAGTGAAACTTGATATAGTTCCGCATTTAGTGACAAATGATCTGGTGGTAAAGAAGGCAGAGATAGTTCAGAAGAGCTTTGAGGAGGTGGGGCTGATATGTGAGGAGGCAAGAAGATCAGTAGCTTTCTCAGAAGTACTTCCAATGCCCAAGGTGAACACTGCAAGGAAACTGAGGATAAAGGGCTTTAAAAAGATGGTTAGGAACCTGGTGTTAGTCCAAATGGTATGGGTTCGTGGGGAGTGGGGAAGGACCTGGGAAGACAGTGCTCTCTATGCTAAGTATAGGCTTCACTTAAGTGAGGAGGGCAAGAAGGTATTTAAACAGAGACTGGGAGAATACATAGCAAAGGAAGGGAATTTAAACTAGGAGCGTGGGGTGGCAAGTGAGCAGGAAGCATGCTGAATCCACAGGAATGGAGACCAAACAAGCTTACCCCCTCATACTAGAACCAATAGACTAGGGAAGAGTACTAGAGCGGATGCTAGAAGGGAGAACAGGAAGGGGGAAGGGGGAGGTGGTCATCTTGAATGCTAGGAGCCTGGGGAACAAAACAGCAGAGTTACAGGCTCTCATGGCAGAAGGGGAGGTGGACATGGCAGCCATCACCAAAACATTGGCCACCCATCACCATGACTGGGACCTGGCAGTACCAGGGTATAGGATATTTTAAAGGGATTGGTAAAAGAGAAAGGGGAGGTTGCACTGTATGTGGGAGAATGACTGAAGTGTATTAGAGAGGAGGGAGAGGAGGGCAGTACTGAGTCATTATGGATGCAGATCCAGGATTCCAAAAATAGGACTCTCAGGATAGGAATAGTGTACAGGCCACCCTCTCAGATTTAGGACTTAGAGAACTAGCATGACAGATCATAAGGACCTATGGAAAGGGTAACACGCTGATTAAGGGGGACTTCAACCTGCCGGGAGTGGATTGGAGTACCCCAGCCACCATGAATAGAATGGAGCAGGTACACAATCCAGAATAGCTTCCTGCTGCAAATGGTCAGTGAGCCAACCAGGTTAGGAAACGCCCTAGACCTCATGCAGGCTAATGGGGAGTTTGTGAAGGAGCTGGGGGTGGAAGAACCACTAGCAGGGAGTGACCACTACTCAGTGTGGTTCACATTAAATATGGATAAGATAGGTGTAGAAACAGGTACAAGGATGTTAAACTTGAGGAGGATAAGGGAAGTAGTAAAGGGGTATCTGTCCAGAATCCATCCTAATATGGACACTAACCAGAGGTGTAAGATCATCAAACTGGGGATTGAGGAGGCAACTAAAACCTGTATCAGGGTTCAGAGTAAGAGGCCTAGGGCCAAGAAACCTAGCTGGGTGAGCAGGGGGTTATGGAAAAAGTAAGGATGAAAACTACCACCTTTAGGAAGTTCAAGAGAACAGGGAGTGGGGCACAGAGGATTACATGAAGAAATCTAAGGAGACAACAAAGGCAGTGAGGGCAGCCAAGGCATCTAAGGAGCTTAGAAACATAGAAACATAGATTTTGACGGCAGATAAGGACCGCTTGGCCCACCCAGTCTGCCCATGTCCCTACCTATTGGATTAGCTGCAGATCCTAGTTAACCAGCAGCCTACTTCTTCCAACCCCCAACCCCAAGAATTGCCTTATGACTGTCCCATGCATGCTTGAATTCCACCACTGTTTTTGACTCCACAACCTCCTCCGGAAGGCCGTTCCATGCATCCACAACCCTCTCTGTGAAAAAATACTTCCTTAAATTACCTCTGAGCCGCCCCCCCTTCTATCTTCAAATTGTGCCCCTTGTTCTTGCACACCTCTTTTTGAAAGATGCTACCCTCTTGGACTTTGTTGATTCCTTGAGATACTTGAAAGTTTCTATCATGTCCCCCTCTTCCTCCTTTCCTCGAGGCTATACATATTCAGCTCCTTAAGTCTCTCTTCATATGTCTTCCGGTGCAGACCCTGCACCATTTTAGTGCCCTCCTCTGGACAGCCTCCATCCTGTCTATGTCCTGCTGCGAGTGGGTCTCCAGAACTGCACGCAGTACTCCAGATGGGGTCTCACCAACTGTCTGTAGAGAGGATAATAACTTCCTGTTTTCTACTGGTGATGCCTCCCTATGCATCCCAGTATCCCCAGCCCTCCTTGCTGCCCTCTCACATTGCTTGCCCACCTTTAGGTCATCTGATATGACTACCCCAGGTCCCTTTACATTTTGTTGTTGTTAGTATCTCACCCCCATTGTGTACTCTTCCCTGGGTTTGTTTCCCAGGTGCATTACCTTGCACTTCTTAGCATTGAATCTAAGCTGCCATACATTTGACCATTCCTCTAACCTTGCCAAGTCCTTCTCATCCTTTCCACCCCACCTTGTGCATCAACTCTATTGCACATCTTTGTGTCATCTGCAAAGAGACATGCTTTTCCTTCAGTCCCTCTGCAATGTCGCTTATAAAGACATTGAAGAGGACCGGTCCTAATACTGAACCTCCTCATGGTACCACTAGTAACCCCTTTCTTCGGAGTGGACCTCCATTTACTATTACCTCTGTGTCCTATTCTCCAGCCATCCTTTACCCAGGCTGTCATCTTGGGAGCCACTCCCAGGCTGGCTAACTTGTATATTAATCTTTGTGTGGGACTGTGTCAAATGTCTTGCTAAAGTCTAGGTAGGCCATGTCCACAGCCCTCCCTGATCTACTACTTTGGTCACCCAGTCAAAGAAATCTATCAGATTTGTCTGGCATGACCTTCCCGCGGTGAACCCATGCTGCCTTGGGTCCTGAGCCCCTCTGGCCTCTAGATACTCAATAATTCTTTCCTTCAGAAGTGATTCCATCATTTTCCCTACCACTGAGGTTAAACTAACTGGTCTGTAGTTTTCTGCTTCTGCCTTGCTCCCACTTTTGTGAAGGGGAGTCACATCTGCCCTTCTCCAGTCCTCGGGTACCACCCCATCCTCCCATGATTTGTTAAAGAGGGTAGTCAGTGGTGTCACTAGTTCTACCTTAGTTCTTTTAGAATTCTGGGATGAATCCCATCAGGCCCCATTGCTTTGTCCACCTTCAGTTTTAGAGTTCTTTCAGAACCCTTTCTTCTGTAAATGGGCTGCTATCAACTTCTGTATCCAGAGTGTTTCTACTGTTTGTTTTAAGTACCTCCCCACTTCCTTTGTAAATACTGAGCAAAATATTTGTTTAGTATCTCTGCCTTTTCACAGTCACCCTCTGCCCACCCTCCCTCCTCTTTATTAAGCCTCACTAGCCCTCCTTGGTCTTCCTTCACTCCCTGATGTACCTATAAAAGGTTTTATCACCCTTCTTAACTGAGTTGGCTATCTTTTCCTCAGTTTGGGCCTTTGCTGTTCTGACTGCCTTCCCAGCTTCATTTTGCTTTAACTGATACAGTTCCCTGTCCTGCTCCTTCTGTGATTCCTTGTACTTCCTGAATGCTTTCTTTTTCTCTTGAACCTTCACTGCCACTTCCTTTGAGAACCATAGTGGTTTCTTACATCGTTTCATTTTGTTAATTTGCTTCACACAAAGGCTTGTTAACTCTGTAGTGGCAGTTTTTATTATTCCCATTGTTCTTCCACCCTCCTTCCTGCCCATTTGCTAGTGCATTCCTTAGGCACTCACCCATTTTGGCAAAGTCAGCCCTCCTAAAGTCCAGTACTTTTGCCTTTGTATGCTTGACTCTATTGCTGTGTTTATTGTGAACCATACTGTTCGATGGTCGCTAGTTCCCAGATCGCTACCCACTTCTACATCTGTGATCCTCTCTTCATCTCCATTTGAGAGAACCAGGTCTAAGATTGCTCCCTCTCGAGTGGGCTCAATACTAGTTGTCTAAGGCATGCCTTGTAGGGCATCTAGAATAACCCCACTCTTTGAAGTGGCTGCTGCAACTGCACTCCAGTTAACATCTGGCATATTCAGATCACCCATCAGCAATATCTCCCTTTTCTGCCATTCTAAGTATTCTTTCTATCATTTCCTTGTCCATTTCCTCCCCTGAGAAGGGTCTGTATCTAACCCCATGTGCGATTGTGGTGCCATTGCCGGTCTCCAAATTTACCAACAGTGCTTCTTCTCTCCCTGTTTTCCATTTTGTTCTGTTGCTTTGATTCCTTACCTTATGTAAAGAGCTACCTCCTCCTCTTTACCCTGCCTGTCCCTCCTGTAGATAGTGTATCCTGCTATGTTTATGTCCCAGTCGTGGTTTTGTGTGTACCATGTTTCTGTGACTGTCACGATATCCAGATGTTCCTCCTCCATCAAGGCCACTAATTCAGGAAGCTTGTTACTCAGACTACAGGCATTGGTACTCATTGCTCTCCATTTTTTGATGGCTTTACCTTCTTTTGCAGCATCCCCCACTGACCTGTCTACCTCGGTCTTTTTCTCATTTAGCACCCTGTTTTGTAGGGAGAGGCTGGGATTTTCCTGCTGCTTATCAGTGCCTCCCCCCTTGACTAGTTTAAAAGCTTGCCAATGAAGCATTTAAACCAATTTCTCAAAAGACTTGTTCCCTTCCTGGACAGATGCAAACCATCCTGCCAGTATAGCCTGGTGTCCCTCCAGGTGGAACCCCAGTCCCCAATGAAGCCAAATCCCTGTGCTCCACACCATGTTTTCAACCATTCATTAAACTGCATGGTGCAAAGTACCCTCGCCTCACTCATGCCATTGACAGGCAGCACCTCAGAGAAGGATATTGTGTGTGCTACTTGTCTTAGGCCCCTCCCCAATTCACAAAGTCCTTCTGCACTGCTCTAATCTCATGATTAGCCAAGTCATTTGTCCCTAGGTGGACAAGGACGTCCAGCTCAGACTTCCGTGCAGCTGTTCTCGTGATCCTGAGGATGCGCTTCCTGTCTCTCCAAGCCATGGCACTGGGCAGGCACCTTACTTCAGTTTTCCCTGCTCCCCCCAGTTCTATCCCTAATAATTGGAGTCCCCACCAGGAGCTGCTTCCTTTCCTTGTGGTGTCCTCTGCCTCCTTCCTGTGGGCCTCCTTGTGACAGTTGTCCTCAGCCTCCTTAGTCTCCTCTGTGGGTGCATCCATAGGGGAGCTATGCTCCCCAGAATGGTGTATGGATTGTGGTGTGGAACAACTGACTGGTGTGCCTCTGTTCCACCATCCTCACCCTCTGAGCCCACTGTGGTCCAACTGCTGTGCTTTCTTTGCAACCTCTGAGGTAGTGGTGGTGGCTCTGGTGCTCCCTGGATGGGGAGGTTCCTTCCTACCATCCAGTGTGGCCTGGGGGAAGGTCCCTAATTACTGTCCAGTGTGGCCTGAAGATGGGCAACTTCCTCCCTCAGGGCAGAGAGTTGTCTGCAAATAGGGCAGCATCTCAGCCTCCAGAAAGACTCCCGGAAGACTGCTGCCCCACAGCCATTACATTGCACTACTCCCCACATTTTTTTTTGTGTGTGTGTGTGATTGGTTTGTATATATATATATATATATTATACAATGTGTATGCTTATATTGTCAGTGCAGTGTGCTAGAGAGGATATGACAGTGATATGCACCTTGCACTCTTGAGGAAATGATGTCAGAACCCCAGGTATAAAGGAACTATTTCCAGGGGTGGGTGGGGTGAGGGGTGGAAAGGGGTTGGGCCTAAACTGTGCCCTCACAAAACAATCAGCTAAAAGCTCTGACCCACCACTGCAATGAGTGCCTTCCTGTCAGCAAGATGCCCTACACAACAATTTGACAGAGAAAATACCCTGCTAATCAAACAGAGAAAAATCCACACATCCAAGTCAGACACAGGTAAACCTCCCCAGCCCCAAAACAGGCCTGGTGGTTTGTGCCTTGAAAGCTCTTAGGCTGGTGCAAGGCATTAAGAGGGGGAAAGGCTTCTTCTGGTACATCAGGAAGAAAAGGAATTGTAAGGACCAAACCATGAGGATTAAGAGGGATGGGGTGGGTGGAAAGAGGGGAAGATCAGGCAGAAGCACTTAACAAATACTTCTGCTTTGAATTTACTAAGGAGAAATGGGTAGTAAGTGATTTTTGTTTGCTCAGAAGAAGCCAGAAGGGGAAGGAAACATATTAATTTCAGTGCTTTACAGTAACTGGTAATTGCTATTTTTACCTTCGCTTGCACACATGTGCAAGGAATGTCTTGCAACAGTACGAATTTTGGAGGTGTGTGACCCTCCTCCCCAATCAGTGTAGCAGGCATGACCCTAGGGGACCAATACATGCCAACTGTGTATGACAGCAGTTCGGCTGTGTTGGTCTTCACTTCTGAGAAAAGGTCCGCTGCAATCAGTGGTGGTAGCCTGTATGCAATTAGCATACCTCTTCAGCCGAACTGCTGTCATGCACAGATCGGCATCAACACTGTCCCGCTTCCTCCCCCTGCCTACTGTTCTGAATCTCCAGGCCCCCACCTTGTGTGCTGTATGACCAGTCCCCCAGCTCATGCGCCCCCCCAGCACACTGTGTGACCAATGGGGGTGCCCAATCCGCTGGCTACAGCCCCCCCAAAAAAGACACAACCAGTTAGCACGCTGGGAGCCCACCCCAGTGTGCTCGTGCTTGCCCCCCCACACGCGTTGTATGGCCGGCACGGGTGCCCAATCCCCGCTGGCTCCAGCCCCGCCCACCTGCAAACACATAGGTGTAGGTGGCATGCTGGGAGCCCACCCCAGCGTACCAACAGCATCTGTTTTTTATTTTGCAATTCCTGTGGTATAAGAAAATGGTCCCCAATGAGTCCTTCACCCCCCCCAAGGTGGCACGCTGGGAGCCCACCCCAGCGTACCAAAAGAGTCCCTTTTTTTTCTTTCTAAACTCTTGTAAAACAAGAAAATGGTCCCTCGGTGAGTCCTTGCCCCCACTTCTGCACACCCACCCCTCACCCCATACTTACCTCCGGAGGCCGGCCTGATGATCTTCGGTGGACCGGGAACACATCTGCTCTCTTCAAAGTGGAAGTGTTGTGGCTCCTCGTTGCTCTTTGTTCTTCATTCATCCAGTATTAAAAATGTTTTTACTAAGTGTAAATGAATCAAACTCCATTTATTTTTATTCGTAAAACTTGAGTGTGTGCTTTTTGCTACCTGTGAAGTAGCAGAGTGAGTTTCTCTTTTGCATCACAAGGTCTGTATAGTCTGGCCATTAGTTTTGGCATTTTTGATG
The DNA here is from genome assembly GCA_016271365.2 of Neoceratodus forsteri. Lineage (NCBI taxonomy): Eukaryota > Metazoa > Chordata > Ceratodontiformes > Ceratodontidae > Neoceratodus > Neoceratodus forsteri. Next base: position 587,952,751 of record CM028131.1, read on the forward strand.
GAGATTTGTTGAGTTTGAGTGGAGCAGGCCTGTGTTAGAATGAATACTGCTTTGCTCCCTGCAGCCCCACGCTCTTTCAGACAGTTGGCAGCTTTGTGGTGCTTGTTTGCTATTTTTGGCCTGAGGGCCTTTAGAAGAAAACGAGTGCTACGGGTGCAATGGGTGTATTATGTTATAGATTCCTGCCATGGAGGGAGACCTGGTATGGAAACAAGAGAGGCACCTGAAAATGGTTAGAAATTCTTCCATTAGTGCACAACATGTGTTGATATGCTGGAATTATTTTAAAAAGGTATGCCAATGGTGCTTATGGGTCGGGGGTCTATTAATTACTACTGGAATTAAATTTACTACACTCAGAGAGTGATTTCCTGTCTGTTTGTATTCCCCAGATGTCCTTAGCATACAGGAACTGGGAACAGAGCTTAAAAATCATAAAGGCAGAATGAGAGAAACCTGTTTAGGAGGGAGTAAAATCCCTTGGGTGCCTGACTCCTAGATTAAATGAAAAGGAACACAGTTTTATTGAATGAACAATGACATGAGTGATTGTCTTTTTACTGGGTCCAAGTAGGACGCTATTTTGATGGCCATTGGTAACTGAGTAACTGGTACTTTCCTACTAGGTATGGTTTCTTCTCCTAACCTTTTCATTCTTGGGTCAAGTTGTTTACTCTTAAGTGACTGGACTTTAACTCAGAAAACTTTACTGTTGCTTAAATAATTAAATTTGGGCCTTGAACATTGATTGCACAATTTTGGGCTCAGAAATCTGTTTGCATAAAAAAAACATGCCCAAAAGATTATCTGGTCTCCTCAGTTTTGTTATAGATTGCTGCACCTACATTGGATTTTTACAGACACTGAGGTAGGGTACTCTGAGCAGGAGATCTGGAAAATCTGTATCAGGAAGGTACAGTACTGCTTTTTTATATATTAAATGTAAAAACAGGCGAGAGTTGTCCATAGAATCATCATTTGTTCTACTGATTTTGACAGTCAGAACTGTTAAGTTCTGGTTTAAGGTGGAGGACCGGAATCTGACTGCATATTGGCAGGTGAAATCACACCTGGTAAAATATTCAGAGATGCTGTATACAGCTGGTTGGGGCTTTTAAAGTGCCTAACGACTGTTGTTTGATTTAGATTGCTAGGAAAAGTTTCATTTATGATGCCCCGTTTACAACTTGATGGATTCCTGAATATGAATGGAGCCCCTGGGCTCATACACTTTATACTCAGACTCCTGAGCAAATGAAGCCTCGAATCTTCGATTTAACATGTTGATAGAGGGCTGTTATGAATGAGGCTCATGTCTTTTGGCACTTATGTGCCTCCGTATTTAACTTAATGTCTCTCTGACCATGCACGGTACCCTTTAGCTCTGTGTAATATATGGACTCCAGAGATAGTGGAGCCTTGAATGCTCTGGCTCCTTAATGTGTCAGACGCTATGCTCCTTTAGCTGCTTTGCTGCAACATTTTTAAATATTATAATAATCTGTGTATGACTTGTATGCTTAGCTGAAATACTCATGTTTTTACGTTCATTCAATAATTTCATATATTGGTGGTGTTTGGCTATTTAAAGACCTGATTTACATATATTTAAATCTGCAGATCAAGGGCTGGTAGCAGATATTTATGTGCTCGTAATGTTTTTTTTAATGGAAGGCAGCCATCCTAAGGAGTTGCTAATCAGTCACCCTTAGGCTAGTATCCGCTATTCATGAGTTTAAATACTTATGAACTGAATTATTTGCACCTATTTTATATTATCAAGTAATAGTTATCCAACATGTCTTGATAGTGGGTTTTTTTGGGAGTCACCTTGGATCTCTGTGGTCTGCTTCTGTGGGTCACTGTCAGCTCCCACTTTATGGATCTGATATGGAAGTGTGAGTCAGGCAATGTCAGGTGGAGTTTTCTTTTGAACTGGAACAGAACCAGTGCCTATCTTGTATTCTGTTAGCTATTGAGCTGTTGGTTTCTTTGCCTTAACACTGTAGCCATAACATGTGGCTCTAATTGTCAGAGTGAACCTCTATATTGCTGTAATTTGGCAGCAGATAATAGGAAGGAGTACCTGGTGGCATTCAGCTAAAAATAGGAACCTGCCTGTCAAAAGTCCCCCTGCAGATTTCATGAGAAGATGTGTGGATAGGGGGTCTGGCAGTGTGCTCTTTGAAGGGTCTATACTAGACTTTGAGGTGATACTCCTGAAATTTCCTTTGCTTGATAGATTGTTTACAGTATAATTAAATTGGGAGACTCAAGAGTGTAAGCTTGTCAGTCTGATCATGCAATGGAATTAATAGCCCAACGATAAACATGAAAATATTTTACTTATCTATTGAAGTCATGGAAGCTGATTTTAGTTTACATGTGATGCAATTTTTTACATATTTTTGTTATTTTCATTAAGTAGTGTTGTATTGGTTTTTAACCGATCAACAATAAACAACTCTGAGTCCACTCTTCAAAGTCAACCACGAACTGAGGAAATGCCAATAAGCTGTATAATGGCATAATTAGGGTTTTAACAACTTAGGTGGATATCTCGGCCATTTTTTTTTAACTTTTGGCACCAAATTTTCAACATGGGGTTCTTGACACCCCTTCTCATGAATTCAGTCACTGTCATGGCGTTATTCGGTCCCAAAAGGTGATTTCACAGTCACTGCATGGAATCACCTTTCAGGACCTATTAAGGAAAGGACAGTGTCGGTGAGCTTTCAAAATGCCTATATTGCAAATTTGATGAAAAAAATTCCAAAAAATTACTATTTTACTAATGTGCATTTCACAGTCTCCACGCACACTCATAAGTTCACAGATTTGTGCTATTTCCACTCCAGATTTTTAACATAGGCATATTTCCACACTTCTTCTGAACAGTGTAGCTGTCATTTTTCACATCCTGGCTGAATTGCATTTTTGTGCATCTGGCACAAAATAGCATGGTTGCTGTTTGAAATCAGTGTTTGCTACACAGTAAGACAGTCACAGTGACACTGTTCATGAGCAGAGGTTCAAAAATGCCTATCTTGAAAATTTGGTGGCAAAAGTCCATAAAATGGCTGTGTTACGAGCATGCGTTGCACAGTTTTTATGCACACTCATAAGTTTGTGAATTTGCAATAATTCCATTCCAGATTCTCAGCATTGCCATTTTCCCACATCTCCTTATGACCAGTATAGCTGTCATTTTTCACATTTTGGCTGAAATGTGTTTTTTCACTTCCGATATACAATAGCGTGGCTGCTGTGGGAAATCATGTTTGGTACAGAGTAAGAAAATCACAGTGACACTGTTCATGAGCAGACATCCTAAAATGCCTATGTTGAAAATCTGGTGCAAAATTCCAAAAAATGACTGTTTTACAAGCGTGTGTTGAGCACTTTCCATGCACACTGGTAACTTTGCGAATTTGTCATATTTTTACTCCAGGTTTTCAACATTTGCATTTTCCCACACCTCCTTATGAACAGTACAGCTGTCATTTTTCACATCCTGGCTGAAATGTGTTTTCACACTTCTGATGCAGAATAGCACGATCGCTGTGGGAAATCAGTGTTCGGTGCACAGGAAGAAAATCATAGTGACCGTGCTCATGACCAGAGGTGACAAAATGCCTATGTTGAAAATTTGGTGAAATACTTCCACTGAATGATTATGTTACAAGCGCGGGTTGCGTAGTTTCCACACTGGCTCATACCCTTGAGCACACCCAGGGAGTTAGGGTTCCTAAGACAGACACTTAAGAAGTATGAGGGTGAAATGTTGATCAGATGCAAGAAGAGGTGCAGAGAGGTACTCTGTTGGGATATGGATGCTGAAGGGATATGGATACAACTGGGGGGGGCTGTATAAATGCCAATTGCCAATGCAAATACCTGCAAGCGAACATTCAGCATTGACAAATGTTTGTTGTTATTAAACTTAGATGGTGGGCTTTTAGTGACACTGTAATTTCTTTGCTGTCTTTACTTAGAATTGTTTTTGGGCCGTTGGAAATTTAAAACGTAGTGGTGGTGTATTTCTTTGCTGTCTTTAATTGCTGCAAATTTAGTCTTGGCTTGTCTGACTTGCCCTGTAGTCTGGGTGAGGGGTGCTAATTGTCTGGCCTCTGACCTCAGCTACGTGATAACTGGAGCTGGGGCTTAGTCAGAGTTGAGGCAGCAAGTGATTTTTGGTTTCTCAGAAGAAGCCAGAAGGGGAAGGAAACATTTTCATTTCAGTGCTTTACAGTAACTAGTAATTGCTATTTGTTGTTATTAAACTTAGATTGTGGGCTTTTAGTGACACTAATTTCTTTGCTGTCTTTGCTTAGAATTGTTTTTGGGCTGTTGAAAATTTAAAATGTAGTGGTAGTGTATTTCTTTGCTGTCTTTAATTGCTGCAAATTCTCTCCCCTTCCCCCAACCCTTAATTATATGCCCTGTTAAATCTGATTGACAGGAGCTAAACACAGGGGATAGTAGTGTGTGTGGAGCAGGAGGGGCATAAGGGGAAGAAGCCCACCCTCAGCACGACAAGTGTTTTGACTCATTTATTTATTTATTTATTTATTTTATTTTTTAAAAAGAAAAGTATCTGAGGATCAGTGGCAGGATTTTTAGGACAGTAAATTAATAAAAAGGAAATAGGAGAGCTTCAGTAACAGACAAGTAGTGGAATAGCAGTATAATTGTAGTATAATGTGGGGAGCAGTGCAAAACAGTGACTGCGGGGCAGCCATATTCAGGCAGACCTCCTGGACACTGTGGTGCTGCCCTATCAGCATGCATCTCTCTGGACTGTGGGATGAGGTAGCCAGACTCAGAGCAGAAGAAAACTGGGTCAGGAGTACCATCACCCCATCCAGAGACCACCCAGTCCAATGCCACTACCTCAAAGAATGCTGAGAACGAGGAGCACTTGGATGACAGTGGGCTCAGAGCTGGTTAAGATGGTCAGGCAGAGGCACATCTCACATCCTATTCCACTCAAGAACTCATATGCCACACTGGCAAACAGGGGCAACCAAATAGAGGTACCCAAAGAAGTGGAAGGAAAGGATGTGGGGATTAGTCAAGGAGGTGACCTCAGTGGGGAGAGCAGTGGACCCCAGAGGAGGAGGAAGCAAATCCTGGTGGTGGACTCCATCATAAGAGGGATCCAGCTAGGAACACAGGAGGGGGAGGACAGGGAGGTGAGGTGCCTACCAGGTGCCACGATATGGAGGGATGGAAGGAAGATCCTGGGGATCACTGGGAAGGCAAGACAGGAGGGTGAGCTGGATGTCATTATCCACCTAGGTACTAATGACTTTGCAAATGAGGAGCCAAAGGAAGTTCAGGAAGAGTTTAGGAAATTGGGGAAGGGTCTCAAGCAAGTAGCTATTTCTGTCACCTTCTCAGAAGTACTACCTGTGAGAGGCATTGGAGAGCATAGGGGTGCCTGCACCAGGAACTTTAACTCATGGTTGAAGAACTGGTGCTGTGAGGAAGGGTTTAGATTCATTGGTGACTGGGGACCAACCTGGAGGGATGGAGGTTTGTTCAAGCTTGACCGCCTGCATCCATCCTGGTGGGGAATCCAAGCACTCAATGACAAGTTTAAATACCACATTAACAAGCATTTAAACTAGCCAAGGGGGGTGGAAGACCAGCAAGGAGGATACCTACTTGCTCACTCCCCACAGCTAGCAGCAGAACCAGTGAACTGGAGGACTGGATATCTCAACAAAGCAGTGTGCAAAAGATGGAGATTAGCACCCAAGAGGTGGCTAGGCAGAAAAGGGAAAAAATCAGCAGAAGGGCACACAGCAAGGAGAACCAGTGATAAAGGACAACCAGGGAAGGGACTGGAGTAGAACAGCTAAACAGTCTAGGGAGGTCAAATCATGGAAAGCCATGTGTGTCAATGCCAGGAGCCTTAGCAACAAGATGGAAGATCTGGAGGCTGTCATGGTGCAGTCAGACCTGGACATTGTGGCCATCACAGAATCCTGGTGTAATGATAACCACGACTGGGAGATGGCCATTCCTGGCTACAACATATTCAGAAGAGACAGGCCAGGTAGGAAGGGAGGAGGAGGAGTGGCACTGTATGTGAAAAATGACATAAGGGTCACAGAGATCCAGGAGGAACAAAATGGGGGAGATATACTGTGGGTAAAGCTGGAAAGGAAAATGGTACCAGCCATCCACACAGCTGTGGACTATAGACCACCAGCCCAGGAGGAAGAAACAGATAAGGAGCTGATGCTAGCCATCCAAAGGATGGCAGACAACAGTGAGGTAGTACTGGTTGGAGACTTCAATATTTCAGATGTGGACTGGAGCATCCCAGCAGCAGCATCAACTAGGAGCAGATTTATCCTGGACTTCCTTCAGGGTGCCTTCCTCAAGCAACTGGTCACAGAACCAATTCGGCAGAAGGCAATACTGGACCTTGTGTTCACAAACAGGGACAGTGTGATGGGGGTAACAGTGGGGGAGCACCTGGGGAAGAGTGACCACCAGTGACTGTGGTTTGAAATCACAGAAGGAGCAGAACCAAACCGCACAAATACATGTATCCCGGATTTTAGGGGGGAAGACTTTGGGAAAATGGGGAGATACTTGAAAGAGGCATTAAGGGGAATGGGGCAGGAATCAGGGGTTGAGGAACAGTGGGCAGTATTTAAAATGGGGATTACAAGAGCAACAGAATTATGCATTAAGCAGGCTAGTAAGAGGAAAAGGAAGAGGAGGCCACTATGGTTTTCCAAAGAGGTAGCAAAGAAAGTGAAAGCCAAAAAGATTGCATTCAGGCAATACAAAAAGACAGGCAGAGGGTGATAGGGAGAAGTACCAGGAGAAGCAAAGGGAGGAAGGGAGGTCAGTAAGGGAAGCCAAAGCTCAGACAGAAGAGCATATTACAAAATCAGTGGGTAGACAGGACAAAACCTTTTACAGGTACATAAGTGAAAAAGGAAAGGCAAAGGGAGGGATAGTGAGACTGAAGGGGGAGGATGGGGGCCACGTGGAGGATGACAACAGTAAAGCTGACATACTGAACATGTATTTCTTCTCAGTCTTTACTGAGGAAGAGGAGGGTAATGGGTCTGAAGGGAGTACAAGGGATGATAATGGTGCAGAAATGGACACAAGTCCCTTTACACAAGAAAGAGTCCTGAAGGAACTGGAAGTAATAAGAGTTGATAAAGCAATGAGGCCAGATGGGGTGCATCCCAAGGTCCTTAAAGAAATAAGAGAGGTGGTGGCTGAACCTCTAGCTATCCTGTTTTGCTGATCACTGGAAACAGGGGAGCTACCCAAAGACTGGAGGACAGCAGATGTAGTCCCCTTATACAAAAGTGGGAACAAAAAGGAAGCGGGGAACTACAGACCAGTCAGCCTCACCTCAGTAGTGGGGAAGATCATGGCAGCACTACTGAAGGAGAGATTAGTGGAACATCTGATTGTCAATGGACTGCAGGGCCCAAGGCAGCATGGTTTCACCAGGGGAGGTCATGTCAAACCAACCTTGTTGAATTTTTTGACTGGGTGACTAGGGAGGTGGATCAGGGGAGGGCAGTGGACATGGCCTATCTGGACTTCAGCAAGGCCTTTGACACTGTGCCACATAGAAGACTATTGCGCAAACTATGGAATATGGGTGTGGGCAGGACATTAGTGCGGTGGGTAGGTAACTGGCTGGGCAGCAGGACACAGAGGGTGGTGGTAAATGGCTGTCACTCCACAGAGGGAAGAGTGACTAGTGGGGTACCACAGGGATCTGTGCTAGGACTGGTCCTATTCAACATCTTCATCAGTGACATTGTGCAGGACCTAGAAGGCAGAATTTCACTGTTCGTTGATGACATAAAGCTCTGTAACAGAGTAGACACACCAGAGGGTGTAGACAGAATGACAAGGGACCTGCAGAAACTTGAAGAATGGTCAGGGGTTTGGCAGTAGAAATTCAATGCAAAGAGTGCAAGATAATGCATATGGGGCACAAAAACCCTGGCACAATATATCAGTTGGGGGGTGAGGATATAGCATGCACCAAGCAGGAAAGGGATCTTGGGGTTATCATCTCTGATGACCTCGAAGTAGGGAAACAGTGTAACAAGGCAGCAGGTAAAGCAAATATGATGCTGGGATGTATAGGCAGGGGCATCACCAGCAGGAAAAAGGAGGTCATAATTCCACTATACAAGATATTAGTGAGGCCCCACCTGGAGTACAGTGTACAGTTCTGGAGACCTTACCTACGTAAGGACCTAGACAGGGTAGAGAAGGTTCAGAGGAGGGCAACAAAGATGGTACATGTATTGCATCACAAGTCCTATGAGGACAGGTTGAAGGAATTGAACATGTACTACCTGGAGGAGAGAAGGGAGAAAGAGGACATGATAGAGACATACAAGTATCTTACAGGGAGGAACAGGGTGCAAGAATACATTATTTTTAAGTGAAAAAGATGTTTCAGGACTAGAGGGCATGGGATGAAGTTGGAGGGAGGACGATTCAGAGGAAATGCGAGGAAGAATTTCTTCACAGAACGAGTGGTGGACAAGTGAAACACCCTGCCAGAGGAAGTGGTGGGGGCTGAAACAATCACGGGATTTAAGAATGCATGGGATAGACACAAATGAATTCTGGAAGTCAGGGGTAAGGGGCAACAGAGTTCAAGAAAAACATAAACTGAAGTTACAAGCTCAAATGGGCAGACTAGGTAGGCCATAGGCCCTTATCTGCTGACACTGGCTGTGTATCTATGTATCTATACCCAGGGAGTGTGGGAGGACAGGCATGGGGGAGGAGGTGTCAGATGGGGAATAACACAGGTCAGAGTACTGAAGAGCTTGAGGGCACTGAGGGTGGACAAGGTGCCAGGGCAGGATGGCATAGACCTCAGGGTACTGAAGGAGCTGGCAACAGTCTTGATGGGGCCCTAGGCAGACCTGTTCAGTGCCTTCTGAACTCAGGGGAGTGTACCTCAGGACTGGACAATGGCTCAAGTAGTACCCCTCCATAACAGCAGCCCCAAGGATGAACCCAGGAACTACGGTCTGGTAAGCCTCTCATCAATCAATCAATCAAAGTTTATTTACAAAAAAGGCACCTTTCCACAGTTCAAGGCACCTGGACATACGAACAACTCAGCAATAAAATCACGAATAATAAAACATTAAAACCATAAATCATCACAATGACCAACCAATTTAAATGATGGCAATATTATACTTCAGCACCAAAAGCTAGGCCAAAGAGGTAGGTCTTCAATTCTGTCTTGAAACTTTGGATGGTCAGGCATTCTCTTATCATGGGTAAGCTGATGGAGACAATCCTGAAGGAGAAGCTGGTGTCCCTTCTGGAAACAAATCAGCTGGAGGACAGTAGACAGCATGGGTTTGTCACAGGTAGATCCTGTCAGACCAACCTGGTGGAGTACTATGACTGGTTAACTAGACAATTGGAGAAGCGTCATGCAGAGGATTTTTATACCTGGACTTCAGTGAGGCATTCAACTCCGTGCCACATAGGAGGATAGGAAGTAAGCTGTAGGGCACTGGGGCGGGGGCAAAGATGGTGGGATGGGTAAGGAACTGCCTGCAAGGGATACAAGAGAGGGTGGTGGTGGAATGGAAGCTCTCATTTCTGAAGGCGGTGACAAGTGGTGTACCACAGGGCTCAGTACTAGGTCTGGTGTTGTTTGGGATAGTCATAGCAGACATCTCGATGGACATCAAGAGCAAAATCAGTCTGTTTGCAGATGATACCAAGATGGGAGCGGTAGTGGATGACCTAGGAGAGTGGCAGGGGTTGCAAGAGGATCTGTCAAAATTGGAGACCTGGTTGGACACCTGGCTGCTGGGATTCAATGCCAAATAATGCAAGGTGCTACATTTCAGTGCAAAGAACCCAAGGAGGAGCTACCAGCTGGGATGGAGGTTCAACTAGCCATGAGTGAGGAGGAGAAGGCTCTGAGGGTGATCATTACAGGATCAATGAATAATTCAGTGCAAAGTAGGAAGGCAGCTGCAAAGGCCAACAGAATGCTGGGTTGTATTGCAAGGGGTATATTCTCCAGGACAGGGGAGGTGATCCTGTCACTGTATAGGTCATTGGTTAGGTCACACCTGGAGTGCTCTGTGCAGTACTGGTGCCTGTACCAGAAGAAAGATATTAAGTTACTGGAATGGGTTCAGCACAGGGCAACAATGATGATCCAGTGGCCAGGGGACATTCCCTAATACAGCAGGCTGAGGGAGCTGAACATGTACTCACTGGAGAAAAGGAGAGACAGGGAGAGATTATTGAAACCTTCAAGTACATGAAAAGAATAAACAAGACAGGCATGGAGGGGATTTTCAAGTTAAAGGGGAAGGGACACTTGAGGACATGATCTGAGATTGGAGGGGGAAAGGTTCAGAAGGGAGATGAGAAGACACATTTTCAGAGGGAGGGTGGTGTCTGAGTAGAATGCATTGTCTGTTGAAGTGGAATCCTGTAAGATAATGTACGTCTTCAAAAGTGGATGGGTCAGGGTAAGGGGAGGGTCACGCTGAGTGGGAAGGGAGGGGCGGCTGCAATATAGAGCTGTTAGCTTCACAATCGAGTAGACCCAATAGACCATAAGGCCCTTATCTGCTGGCAATTTTCATATGTTTATGTGAGCATTGTCTTAGATTTTTTGTAATTTGGAACCAGTTTGTTTTAATTTGTAACCAGTTTGTTTGGAGAGAACTATTTTTCAACAGCCTCAAAATTACTCTGGAGGATTTGGGTAAGTCTGCCAAGGTTAGGTTTGTTTGAATAGATAGCAGCATCATCTGCATGAATAAGTACCATTGCAGACTGACAGGCATCAGACAGGTGGTTTATGAATAAGTCAAATAGTAGGGGGCCTAGAATGGAGCCTTGGGAACACCAATGGATACATTCCTAACATCTGACAAAGAGCTATCTATCTTAATATGTTGAGTGTGATTAGTGAGCTAGCTCTAGAACCAGGTGACTGTGTCTTGTGACAGGCAAAGTTTAAATCAAGGTTAATGAACATTACCAACAGTAGCCAGCTGGTCTGATGGTATAGAAACATCTATCTAAAAAGCTTTGGTTGAAAAGTAGTATTGGAAAAAGAGTTCAGGCACAAGCAATTCAGAGTGTACAATGCTGAACTCTTGCTTACTCAGTTTGATTTAGTCACATTTCAAATACATTCCTGTATTTTACAAGGGTGCTGTTTGTAACCTAATCATATCAATTAGTAAACAGAATCCAGAGCACCCACTAAAAACAGTGTTCAAAAGGGCTTGTAGATCACAAGTTGTTTTTGTTTTGTTAATTGCATTCTTTCTTGTTTTTATAATAATTTAAAAAATGAATTCTTACTTATCATAGTTCATCTGAAGTATGAGTAAGCCTGACCACCAATAAATTGTGACTATAGGTAAGGTTCTACTGCTTACTGCAGTAGCAGCTTGTCTAGCCATCTGTTGCTGTGCACATTAGAGAGAAGATGCATGCATGCATGAATGCTGACAGGAGGTCATACTATTTCAGGAATTTAATGATGTGGGATGGTGAATGGCAATGTAGTAGAAAACTAAAAGTTGTAGCCGGCCTGTAGGTACAGCAGTAGAGTTACCACCCTTGATGCCAGTGATCCAGGTTTGGGATCAAGCCTGGATTGTTGGAGCTGGCTAGGGGGGAAGGAGGTCCAAACATCCCATAGCATGCTCTCCTTTTCCCAGTTGGGAGGGTGCTGTGATACCCACTGCTGCACTGCCATCTACAGCTGTGTGGGTGGTGGTGTGCACAGGACATGGGGAGGGAGGGAAGGATGTGCTGTGCAGTGCATCATGTGAGTGTGCCACTGCACGTTGACATTGGGAACATAGTGCCAAATCTAAGTGTCCCTGGGAATAGGGTTAGAGCGGCAGTTCAAGGGGAATAGAAGGATGGAAAAACACCCTCGCTTTCAGAATGATTGCCATCCTCTGCAGGCCCTGCACCTAATGACTAAGGTTCCACCTGGATTGGAATCTAGACCTTGGTGGGTCGAGGGACTCCCTGCCACCCTGCCACAGAGGGCAAGCTGTGGGGGGACTCAGGGAGAGGTAAATCCTGGGAAAAGTCAGGGTGATGGGGCTGGGAGGTTCAGTGGGAAAGAAGGCCAGTAAGGGAGATGGGAGGAGAAAACCGTGAATAAAAAAAAATTAAAGTTGCAGAAGACAGCCTCTTGATCAGTCTAGGCTCATTATCCTGAAATGGTGACCGAAAGCCTTCCGTCTCATTGGCATAGACCCTTAGTCAAAGTAAAAGAGAGGGGAGGAAAGAAGACTCATCCTTGAAGGATTAACTGTGTTGATAAATTGTATAATTCACTTGGGGAAATATAGCCTACTGTAGTTTGTCATTAGACTTTGCATTTAGGTGTCACCATAGTATGGCACACAATGCTGTACTATAGAGTTTACATGTAACCTGTATATACAGTATATCACAGCAACTCTGTAGTTTAAAACAGCTTTGCACTTGATTCAATTTCTATCTATTATGTCTTCATATCAATGTAGTTTTACAAGCAGTATTTATTGCTTTTAAATAAACTTTATTTTTGCTAGAAACATATTGATCCCTATTAACACTGGACAACATGTAAATTGCTTACACACCTTTTTAGATGCTATTGACCATCACAGATTACTGCAGCAAGTTTTTTCTACAATGTGAATAACACAAAAAAGGAAAAATAAGCATTTCACTTGAAAACCTGTTTTATTATCTACATTAAAAGTTGAGAAATGAAGCTAGTTGTAAAGCTTTTCTTTGAACGTTGACTTTATACAGCATAAATGATTGTGTTGCTTTTGTGATTTATGTGGGATAATTCCAAACACTCTTTTGTCACAGTGTTTAATATTGTACTGCACCTCAGAATACTAAATGGTGAAAAAATAAGAGTGTGTTGTGCAGTGGATTGTTTACTGTCATTTTTGTATTTTTCTTTTTTTATTGTTGTTTTGTATTTCTTTTATTTCACTTAGAGTGCAAAAAACAAACAGGCACCCAAAGCTTGAAGACTCAGACAAGGCTGTAAAAGTTTTGTTACAGCTTTTTATTTATATAAAGTGTCAGAAGTGAATTTTTAAAAAAGTTCTGCAGGTACAGATATGTGCCATTAATCTGGATGTAATGCAGCACCTTATGTTGTGACCAATCAGATTGACTTCATCAGAGATGATGTCATAACTAAGAATGCCTCCTTTTAAACACAATTTCTGAAAGAGACAGTAAATTACCATGTGTGTTAAGTACTTAAACATGCCAGAATTAATTGGTGTCATAATCACCTTATACAGTCCCATATAGTTAATCATGAAAATAAAATTCATAAATACCCATAAACAAAATATTAACACACATGGCACAAATTATTCACCAGCTGCATCATTTTTTTAAAAGATAATTTGTATCTCTTGATTGTGGTGTGTAGTCTTATTATAATTAATGGGTCCACGCTTTTTGCCTTAGGGAAACCGTGCCATAATTTGTTGCAATAATATGTTGCATATAGTGTCAGTGGCTCAGTAGGTAGCACTCTCGCCTCTGAGGCCGGGAGATCAGAGGGCTGTGGGTTCAGTTCCCACATCTGGCACTAGGGTTAATATCCCAGTACTGAAACTGTAGTGCAGCATAAGAGGGGTGCTGCACTTTCTGAGGTGCCATCTTTGGGATGAGACGTTAAACCGAGGTCCCATCTGCCTGGATTGGTGGTAGTTCAGGTGGATGTTAAAGATCCCATGGCACTTATCGAAAAGAGTAGGGGAATTTCCTCGGTGTCCTGGCCAAATTTCCCTCATTCACTAAAAATACCACCGACAGCTTTATCTGGTTCAAGGTCAGTTGGCATTCATCTGTATCCCCCTCCCCCGGGTCGTGCCTGAAAATAGGCAGGATTTGTCTAGTGCACTTACCCGGTCAACAAAAACTAACTAAATAAAGGGATGTTTATTACGGCAAACACGTGCATGTTCCCCCCCCCCGCACATGCTCTCCCCAATGTTTCTCGCTTCCCAACCACTCTCCTGCTTTCTCGCCTGTAGCTGAGCTGCTAGAAGAACTTGGCGGTAAGTCATTTAAAAACAATTAAAAATAATTTTCTACATACAGGAGCATAGCAAACAATTTTAAAACATCTCTAACCCTTCAACAAGAAAAATTTAAAGATGGCCAAAAATGGATCCAGAGCTTGGAGGCACTGGCAAATCTATTATTTTATATAATTGCTGTGACGAAAAAGGGGAGACCCAGCAATTATATAAAATAAAATATGGGGTGGTGTGTGTCAACTGGAAGTTTACATACACCCTCTGTGTTAGATGCTTTAATAAACCCCTCAAACATCTCTCTTGGGATTTATGTAGCATCTTACACCTAGGGGGGTTGTAAACTTCTCGTTACACACACCATCCCATACTTTATTCTATTTATAATATTCTTAATCCAGGTAAAAAATATATCTAAATAAATTGGACAATACTGCATTATTCTTCATGCAGAATACAGTAGATATTCACAGGCAGTACCAGGAGAAAAGTGGATATAGTACAGCTTCATTTTTTTTCTTTCATATAGCTGTTTGGTCCCCGTCACCTCCTCCTGCCAACTGGCAATGGGGACATATAGGTATTTTACAGTTTTTTTCTCCCCTGATCCCCCTGATGCCCCAACACATGGCTGTGTAAGCATGTGGAGACATGCTACGCACCCTGTGGTGCCAGCTCAGCCCCTTCCACCTCCCGGAACTGTTTCACACCCCCTCTGCCTACGCTACCCACCGGACCTCCATCCAGTGGAAGCTGAACTACTAGGGGGTGCCAACCCACCCTCACCACCCTTGGAAGAGGAGAGGAGAGCTGTCCATTGGCATGCTTGATCCTGCTCTGCCCCCCCACTCCAGCACCCCAATGATCCAAGATTGTTCCCAAACCCAGGCTGCAGGTGCAGCATGAGGTGTAGTGTCCAGTGCCTCAACCCTCACTTGGCCAGCTAGCTTCTTTTCTACATGATTGCATCACACATATTTACATTTTAAACATATTTTGCAATTCATAAAGACAGCACATATTTTTCTCAATACTGTAGTTTTTCTCTTTCTTCCACATACTTTCAGCTCTCTAGGAAATATTTTACCCTAACATCCATTCAGGGGCAGAAACCAGAAAATATTGTAAGAATGCAAATATTTATTTTATTTATTTATCTATTTAAAATTTGGTAACCGGGAAAGGCGCACTGAGCACAGGCTCATCTCCAGGTGTGATCCGGGAGAAATAGGAATGGGAGTTTCAGCTGGCAAACTTGATAACAAATATGTTCATAATAGAAAAAATATGTTTCAGCATAACAGGTGACAGAGTGCAAAGAATACAGTTAGATGTCACTATTTTACAAAGTTTGCAAAATTTAGAGATAAATTTACAAATATATTGTAACAGAAAGTTTTAAAATTGCATTTGATAGAGGGATATTTATGGCTAAGCCAGTTCAACAAAGCAAGAATTAGGGTTACAGCAGGGTCCATAAGGAAGAGGGGTGTAGAAAACAGGGTTTAGGTGAGTGTTTGGGAAATAGGAAAGGGAAGAAACAAGAGGGAGTAGACAGATATAGAGTGTGAAAAGGGTTAGTCGGGGTAAGGGGTAAGGAAGCATAGCATAGGGGAGAGAGGTAGACAAGGAGAGGTGTAGGTGGATTAGAGAGGTAATCGGGCTGGGAAAGGAAGAAGAGGGGAAGTAGAACAAAGAGGATGGTAGTAGTTTGATGTGAACTGGGAGAAATATATGTGAGGGAGGCGTAAGTGGAGAAGGAAGTCAAGGAAGAAGTAGGCAGGTCAGTTGCAGTTGGGAAGGGAGGAGTAAGTGGAGGAGGAAGTCATGGAGGAGTAGGTGGGACAGTTACAGTTGGGGGAGAAGTTTCAAATGTTTTTTTGAGTGGGGCTATGGAGAGAGCAAAGCAGATTGAGTGGGGGAGGTGATTCTAGAGGTCAGGAAGTCTATAGGAGAAAGTTACCTTACCCAATTGGGAGTGTAGCTGGGAAAGAGAGAAAGTGCACTAGTTCCAGGTTTGAAGGTGATAGCCTGATTTTGGGGGAGAGGATAGGAGGCTAGAGAGATAAGGGTGAGGGACCCAAACCAAAATTTGCCAACAAAGGCGGCACAGTGAGTTTGGTGTCTGTTCTCTAGGGATGTGAGGGATAGAGCAGAGTAAATGAAGCAATGGTGAGTATGAAATGGAGGTTGGAGGGGGTAATGACAGAAAGAATTGTAAATGGGGTCTAATTTGACTAGAGACTATTTGGGGACCAAGCTGTATACTAGACAGTGTAATTTTATGAGGGGAGGATTAGCTTGGTTATGAGTTCTTTGCAGATAGGGAGATAGAGACAATCTTTGATCCTACGTAATATTCCCAGCTTGGACCACAGTTTGGAGTGGATGGAGTCCACAAGAAGATAGGAGTCAAGCTTGTGGTAAAGCCAGACCACTAGATATTTGAAAGGTTGATTGAACAGTTTCTATATTTGTGCCATCCAAGAACTTGAAAGACGGGAGGGATAAGTTTTTATAATCAGTCAAAGGTCATGGCTACCATGGTTTTGTATTGCACTTTAGTAAGTTAGCCTGGAACCACTTGAGGATGAATGTGAAAGTGGCTTATAAGGATGAATGTATCTCAGTGTTTGGGGTGCCAGAGGTGTAGATGACAGTATCATTGCTGTACATGTGTAGGTGAGTGGGCGAGCAGGAGGAAGGAAGGTCATTTATGAATATCGAGAAAAGAGTAGGGCCCAGAATGGAGCCCTGCAGGATGCCAGCTTGGATGGGGGGGCTTACATGACCATGTTGAATATACTGGTATCTGTCTGTCAGATACGACTGGCACCAGTTTGTGGAGGAGAGAAAGAGACTCATATGGAGGACAGTGTATGTATGAGAAGGTTGTGGGAGACTGAAGCAAATGTTTTGGCTAGGTCAGTGAAGATTGCTGAAGTGAGATGGCCCTTGTCCATGGTGGAATGGACATGATTAGTGAGGCGAAGTAAGGAGGAGGAGGAGGAGGTGGAATGGATGTGTCTGAAGTCAGACTGAAAGGGGCTAAGACTACTGGAGTCATCCAAGGAGTTTAGCCTTTTGGCGATAAGATTCTCCTGATGTTTTGAGAGAGCCGGAAGAAGGGCATTTGGTCTATAATTACCAGGTTGTGAGGGATCACCACCTTTATGCAGAGGGATGACATTGGCCATTTTCCAAGCCCTTGTGATTGCACATTGGGCAATAGATAGGTTGAAAAGGTGGGCAAGGGGAGGAGCAATTGCTGGGGCTGAGATCTTCAGACATTTAAGATCTAGGCCATCGGGGCTCTCTTTTTGAGTGGTTAAGGGAGTTTAGCTCCCAGAGGACTTCCAAAGTCATATTAGGAGGGAAAGAGAACCCATCAGCTATGGTTGTGCAAGTTGCAGGGAGGGGAGGAATGTGAATTGGAGGATGGGTTAGGTGGAAGCACACATGTAGTGAAATATTGATTTATAGATTCTGCCACTGAAGAGAGGTCCAGATCACCTGAACTCGAGAACACAGGGGCAGATGGGGAGGGGGAGTTAAGGAAGAGTTGCAGAGTTTTCCAAAGTTCTGCTGGGGAGGACATAGATTCATACAGCTTATTATTGAAAAATGAAGCTTTCACTGAACGCGCAGATTATGTGTAGGCATTTTCTAACGCCCTTTAATTCTGAAGGTAAGCTGGGCTTGAGGATATTTGTGTAAGCACTAGGCATGGTCTCTGCCTTTGAACAGGGTAAGTAAATTGGGGGTGACCCATGGGAGGTGTTTATGCCGAACCCACATTTATTTTGGAGGTGCGTGTCGATCCCAGATTTTGAGCAGGGTATTATTGAAAGATGCCAGAGCGGTGTCAATGTCAGGTGCCAAGAATACTTCAGACCAGTCTGGGAGGTAGAGCTCTAACAGGAGAGAATGAACATTGACTGATCAGAATGGGCGGAATCACAGACACATTGGAGCAGTGATTGGGGAATGAGTTTTCCTGACAAAGTCAATCATACAATGATCACTAGAGGCATCAGGTTGGGTATCAGCAGTTTGGCATTTAAGTGGGTGGGATACTATGACCCAACCAATAAGGGAGTGATTTGTGGAGTGGGGGTTCAATCTTATGGGTTTGGATAGCTTCTGGAGGAGGCTTAGGGCCTTGACTTGTTATATGATGGTTCTTGAGTGTGCTGAAACCAGTTTATGTTGAAATTAACAATTAACAGGAGCTTGCCAGACTGGGTCAGGGATATAATTGATGCTACAGTGTGCATTACAGTGGAGGGAAGGGCTTTGGGGGAGAAATAGCATGCCCCAATGAAACTAGGAGAGGTGGCTGGGAAAGATAAATTTAAGTCACAGTAGCCCGTGCAAGGAGGATATAGCCTATTTGAGGACAGTGGAGGAGGGAAGGGAATAATAAACATAGGCTGTGACCCCACTACCTCTCTTTCCTATAGCCTGTCTGTAGAAAGAGTACCCAGTGAGCTCGACCATCGAGTTTTGAATTCTGGAGGAGAGCCAGACTAATAGACAGATATTATCATTTAGGCCATACCTAAACTTATCACACTGTTATTATATTACTTCTGTATTATCTGTATGTTTGTAATTAGAATCTTAAGATGTGAAACTGTTCCTTCTTTGCATGTAGGACCCCACTGTAAATGAACCTTGGCTGAACTGGGCTATCCTTTTCTGGAAATACAAAATAATCTATTTTACTACTACTACTACCAATACTACTACATACCTCTTCCTTGCATTCAGTCTAAAAATCCAGTAAATCTCATGATGTCCAATCAGTACCTGGACATGTTCTCCCCTTGGACCTATTAATACCTTTTCAATAGCAAAAAGCCTGCACGCCTCACTCATACCTGTGAGTTATATGCTCAGTCTGGCTGACTCCAACTAAATAACAGGATCAAATATCAAACCTGCCTTCTGTCCAAAAAAGCTCTACTTGGATTACTACCCCTGAGCATTGGTTGCCTGCTAAACCAATCCCCTAAGACCCAACACACACGTACCTCAGTTTCTGACCTCCTTCTATTACCCCACTGTCGGACTGCTCAATACCAGCGATCCTTTTAATATAGAGCCCCCTGTGGTTTAATAATATAAGCAAGCAACTGAGCCGGCTTTCTAGTCTGTCCCAATTTAAACTTATGCTTCGTCAGCATCTCCTAACCAAAAGCGCTTGTGATTGTTACACCTAGTTTCTCACTTCTGTAGACACCCTTATACCACTTTTTTCACTCTCTGAGGCTCTTACTTGGCTTCTTGTTTTGTTTCACCTCCCCTAACAGAACAATTTCCCCTTTCCCCCCACCACCTTGTCCCTTACCTCTCCCCTTCCTTGCTCTTATCCCACTGACCCCTCTCTTTCTGGACCTGTCCAGGCCCTCTGGTCCCCGCTCTCCCTTATCTTCTTCCCCTTCATCCACCCTCCTTTTCCCCACTTTTGGCCCTTCTCCCACCTTAGCATCCCCTCCCCTTCCTCTTACCTTACAACAAGGCCTCTGGCTGCCATATATTCTTTTACTTCTCTATCTGGACTCTGCCCTCTCATCTCCCTTGCCTCTTATTTACTCTTTCCCTTCCCCACTACCTTTGATTAGCAATGTTGCTTCAAATGTACCTTATGATTTTCTATGCTTGCTTGTAATCTTGAGTGTGTAGCACTGTTCCCACTTAGTTACCAGTTGACTTGCTGTGCTCTGATGATACCAAGAATGTTTTCTGTACCACCGTTGATACCATGAATGTTGTCTATACCTCCCAACCTTATTGTAACCCTTACCTTTGACATGGAACCTTTGTAAATGAGCTGCACCTAGCTCAAATATATTTGTAATTCAAGATTTAAATAAATAAATCAAATAAATAGCAGTGAAGGAAATATAATGTTTTCCTCCGCCCACATTTGTGACATGCTTTACAGTGGCATAGTGTACATTTATGTGTTTTAAAACTTTAATATGTTCCCCCACTCCTATTTGAAGGTACAGGTTGTATGTCCTATATAAACAACCCACAAGTATTTTCCAACAAGTAGATCACTGCCATTCAGTTACAGTTCATAAATATTTTATATGAACAAGCATTTGTCAATGCCGAATGTTGTCTCGCTGGCATTGGCATTGGTAGTGCAGGAGTCAGAGATGCATAATAGGAATGGCAGTAAAGTACTGAAGTGATGCCAACCCCATCCCCACCCTGCAGAGACTGACAGGCATTGGGGTGTGCCTTTGAGTCGTCAGCTATAACACTCATGCCATTTACCTCACCCTACCCTGTAGACACTGACAAGTGTCATGGTGTGCTTTGGGTATTATACTTACCCCATTCCATAAGGAAATACACTGAGGTGGGTGCAGTATAGCAGAATGGGGTGAACTTTGTGACCAAACACTGCAAAGCACACCATGATGCCTGTCACTGGCTACAGGGTGGGGTTATGGAGGAATGGCATGAGCATTGCAGCCAATGATCCTAAGTCACACCCCTGATGCCTGTCAGTCTCAACAGGGTAGGGTGCTACAGTTGGAAACCCTTATATTGTAGGCATGTGTTGGTATTTTCACTCCAAATTTTCAACATGGGCTTTTTGTGAACCCACCTCATGAAGAGCAGCACTATCAGTTTGTTAGCTGAAATGTGTTTTTTAACAGCGGCTATGCCATTTGGTGACACAGGGAAAAAAACACATTTGGGGCAATATGTGGAAAATGACAACTGTATTGTTCACAAGGAGATGTAAAAAAATGGCAACGTTGAAAATCTGGAGTGAAAATATGAAAAATTGGTGAAGTCATGAGCATGCATAGAAACTGTGCAACACACGTCCGTAACACAATTATTTTTGTAATTTTTTTAACCACATTTTTAACATAGGCATTTTGGGGCCCTCACCTCATGAACAGTGGCACTGTGATTTTGTAAATTTCTCCCAAACATGGATTTCCCACAGTGACCACGCCATTGTGTGCCACAGGTGCAAAAACACATTTAGGGCAGGATGTGAAAAATGACAGCTGTACTATTCATAAGGAGGTATGAAAAAATGCCAGTGTTGAAAATCTGGCATGAAGATATTGCAGATTTGCAAAGTTATAAGGGTGCATGGAAAATGCGCAACGCACATATGTAACAAAGTTATTTTATGGAATTTCATCACCAAATTTTCAACATAGGTATTTAAGGACCTCTGCTCATGAACAGTGTCACCGTCATTTCCTCAAACTGACCTGAAAACTGATTTTGCACAGCGACCACGCTATTCTACTCCAGACATGCGAAACCACATTTCAGCCAGGATATGTGAAATGACAGCTGTACTGTTCATAAGGAGGTGTTGAAAAATGCCAATTTTGAAAATCTGAAGTGAAAATATTACGAATTCATGAAGTTACGAGTGTGCATGGAAACTGCTCAACACATGCTTGTAAAACAGCCTTTTTTGGATTTTTTCCCCCAAATTTGCAACATAGGCTTTTTGAGAGCCCCCCTCATGAACAGTGGCACTGTTATTTCATTAATTGGTCCCAAAAGGTGATTCTGCACAGTGACCTCAAAATCACCTTTCAGGACTGAATAATGCCATGACAGTGCCTGAATTCATAAGGAGGGGTCCTAATAACCCCATGTTGAAAGTTTGGTGTACAAATTCCCCAAAATGCCTGAGATATTCACCAAAGTTGAAGAAACCCTATTTATGCCATTATACAGCTTACCAGCATTTCTTCAGTTTAAGGTGGGCTTTGAAGAGTGCAGACCTGTTCCCGGTTCACCGTAGATCATCGTACCATGCTCCGGAGGTAACTATGGGGTGAGGAGGGTGTGGGGAGGTAGGGTGAGCAGAGTGTGGGCATGGGTAGGGGGAAGGGGCAGGGAGACTGCAAGGGACAATTTTCTGTTTTACAGGTACTGTGCTGTAGCATGCCACCTGAGTTGTTCCTTTGGGGGGCTATAGCCGAAAGGGGATTGGGCACCCCCATCGGCAAATTCCCATGGGGGCAAGAGAGCCAAAGGGGATTGGGCCCCCCCCTTAGCACACAACAAATGGGCAAGGGACATTATGCTTACAGGGAGTGGGCTCCCCCATTGGCAGATTGAACTGGGAAAGGGGGGACTGAAGCCAACAGGGATTGGGCCCCCCATCAGCAAAGAAAGACTTTTCTGGGGGGCGCATGATGCCGAGGGGATTGGGCACCCCCTCAGCACACAGCAGAAATGGGAGGGGGGACATTATGCCAACAGGGATTGGGCCCCCCATCAGCAAGAAAGACTTTTCTGGGGCGCATGATGCCGAGGGGATTGGGCACCCCCTCAGCACACAGCAGAAATGGGAGGGGGGACATTATGCCAACAGGGATTGGGCTCCCCCATCAGCATTGTGACAGGCAGCAGTGCCAGTCACTGCCACCATGTTGCTTGCACGTCGGGAGGCATGTTGTGGTCCTGCTACATGAGAGCTTTGCTCTCATTGCAGCAGACCTTTTCCTAGATCTGATGGCCACATTGGGGGTGCATGATGTCAGTACCTGTTGCTGGCTTATTGGGGAATGAGGAACACACCTACTGTTGTGTGCCCTGTATTCGCCCAACAGTGTCCGCGCTCCCAAATCTGCTACTACTGCAAGATGTTGGTTGCGCACACGTGAGCCAACATAAAAACCTCTGCTCTATTATTTGACTTTTCATGAATATCTGTGTTTAACATAGGGGCAATACTTGCACCTAGCACACTTTTGTGACCCCAGTGGTGGTGTGGGGGGTAAAACACAAATTGTAGGCCCTCCTGCACTTTCTACTTCAGAGTTTTGCATGTTTTTAAAATGTCCGATTTTGTGTGATGAAATCCCTAACTTTCTTTGAACTGTTGCTATAGGTAGCTACAAATGTACACTGCATATGAAAATTGGATCTATTTCTCTGTTATGGGACCAGAATATCAGCTCTCTGGATCCTCTCAAGATGTTGAACTGCATTAAGTATGACTCTGGGATGTAACCCCTCTGTTAAAACCTAGAGATCTGTTCTGCACTCATTTTTCTCAAACTCATCCTGGTTAGTGCAGCTGCTAAGGCTTCTGATTACTTTAGCATAAGGAAAATTGCGTGCAGTTTGTGGAGGATGACAACTATTAGCCAGCAAAAAACTAGTATGATTTGTCACATTATGAAACAGATTGGTTTCTACATTCCCATTTCCTGTCAAATATGTTGATAAATCCAGAAACACAGTCTTTTCTCAATTCACAATAGTTTTAAACCATAAATTTAGGTTTGTGGACTCCAACCATTGTACAAAACATGCAAGTTGTTGTTCACTGCCTCTCCAAATGATCAAATATTATTAATATAGTGGCACCACAAATCCAAACATGGAAAGAATGGATTTGTGGCACCGCTATAGAGGTGCTGTGATTCCCAATATCCAACATTCAGGTTTGCAAAACTTCACACCATTGTGGCGCCAATGGCACTCCCTTTGATTTCTCTGTAATATCTTCCATGAAGAAGGAACATATTACTTTCCAGTATCAGTCTAGTTAATAACAACAAATAGCGTATAGGTATTCTCACATATCTATGGTCTAAATAGAAACTGATGACATATGACCCACCCTGGTATGGAAGGTTAGTATACAAACATTCCACATCCACGGTGGCAAAATACCAATTCTCACCAATATCCATGTTTTCCACCAAATTCAGTTTCCATAGTATCTGACTATAAGATGGCAAAGATTTAACTAGGGGCTGCAAAAAGTCATCAACAACATCAGATACAGTTTCTGTAACCAAAACAGTACCCAATATTATTGGCCTATCAGGTGGTTCTAAATATGTTTGTGAATTTTAGGTAGCATGTATATAGTGGGGACCACTGATGAATCCACCATTGATACTATACATTCCCACTCTAGGATGTAACCATTGGACACATCTTCTTTTAACACCCTATCTATACATGCCCTGGCAATTTTTGAAAGAATGTTGTGCCTACCAATTGTCTTTCACTCTCAGCCAAATAACTGGTTGCGTCCATCACCACCACAGCCCTGCTTTTATCCGTGAGTTTGATAATGGTGGACACATCCTCTGATAGGATTCTTATTGCTGATCTCGTTTCCTCAGTCAATCTGGCTTGCGTCACAGAGACCTGGGTTGGGGACGATGCAGGCCCAGTTTTTGAGGCAGCCATCCCCCCTGGGTATACTGTAGTGCACTGCCCCAGAGAGGAACTTAGGGGTGGTGATGTAGCCATCTGTTTTGGATCCAACCTGGGCTTCACTGTGCATCCAGTGGGAACCCAGGGTTCTTTTGAATGTGTGGGCGTTCATGGGGGTCCAGGCGCGGGTTGCAGGATTTTCCTTGTCTAGCGCCCTTCTGAGACAGTGGGGAATTTCCTGCAGCAGGTTGCCAAATGCATCACTGGCGAAACATTGGAAGCTCCCAGATGTATTATTCTGGGGGATTTCAATGTTTGGGCCAATGACGAATCATCTCAGCTTGGTCATGACCTCCTCCAAATTATGTAATCTTTGGGCCTGTCACAAGCTGTTTCTGCTGTGACTCATCAGGGCAGTCACATGTTGGATCTGATGTTCTCACTGGGGCTTGAGATAAGTAATCACAGGATTGATCAGATGGTTTGGTCCGATCATTGCGCGGTGCAGTTCATGTTTCGTGCTCCCACCGGATGCACTCCCCCTACAGAGATGATGAGCTGTCAGACTTTATGGGGATTGACCCCAGAGGGCTTTTTGGTGGTGGCTCATCCATCTGATGTGGGAAATGTATGTGTTGGAGGCATTGGTCTCATGCTGGACTCGTATGACAGGGTTCTATTAGATGCCATTGACTCCCTTGCACCTGTCTGTGTACGACTCAAATCTTCATACCTCAGGTCCTCGGTTTGATGGGGACCTCAGAGAGATAAAGAGAAAGGGTCGGAGGTTAGAGTGCTGCTGGAGGAAGTCCGGCCTGGATGTGGACAAACTGGGCCTGCGCGTGCATTATAATGAACACCAGGGGGCAATCAACCATAAGAAGGCAGCATTCCTGTCCAGGGAGATTTCCACCAGGAAGAACCAACTAACTATACTTTTTCAGACTGTGGACAGGCTACTCCATCCTGCCTGTCTGCAGCTGAGGATGGCTTTTTCAAATTCTGAATGTGAAGAGTTTGCTCTGTTCTTCTCGGACAGAGTGTTCATTATTCGGCAGGGAGTTTCTCCAATCAGCAATGTTATAGCTGACCGTGGTAGCCAGAGGAGTGCTAAATGTGCGCCACCTGGTTGGGGGGAGTTTAAACCAGTGGATGCAAGTGATGTTATTGGGGTGGTGACCAATCTGAGGCACACTTTTTATAAACTGGATCCTGTGCCAACGCATTTCTTGATGAGATGCATTGACACCGTTGGCCCGGTGTTTGCCCTGATTGTCCGGTGTTCCTTGTCTGAGGGGGTCTTTTCTGATGCCTTGAAGGAGGCACTGGTGAGACCACTTTTAAAGAAACCATGTTTGGACCCTAAGGTTAGGGCAAATTTCTGACCTATCTCCAATCTTCCCTTTTTAGTGAAGGTTATAGAGAAGGTAGTGGCGCTTCAGTTGGGGGAGCATCTCATGACTCATGAGCTGTATGAACAGTTCGAGTCAGGGTTTCAAGCAAGGCATAGCATGGAAACCATGCTTGTTCAGGTGCAGAATGACCTTTTCAGGGCTAGAGATCGAGGAGAAAGGACATTTCTTGTTCTTCTTGATCTCTTGTCAGCTTTTGACACTGTAGACCATTGTGTATTGCTGGACCACCTCAGGGAACTCTGTGGACTCACCGATACTGTCATCTGTTGGTTTGAGTCCTTCTTAACCAATAGGAGGCAACAGGTTGTGATGGGGAATTTCTGCTCCTCTCCTAGCCTCCTTTTTTGCAGAGTTCCTCAGGGTTCTGTTTTGGCCCCAATGTTGTTTGCAGTGTATATGCTGCCCCTAGGGGGAGTCATTAGGAAGTATGGCTTGGGTTTTCATTGCTATGCTGATGATACCCAGCTATACTTATGCCTTGCCCCAGGAACATCCTACATGGTGGATGTGTTAAACAGCTGCCTTGCTGAGATCAATGATTGGATGGCATCAGGCTGGTTGTGACTGAACCCCGATAAGACAGAGGTGTTGGTGGTGGAGTCGAACAGAGTGCATGATAGGTTAGCCTCTGATTCAGAGACTGGACTTGTTCTGGACTCTGTCTCATTGAAGACTTCCTCGAAGGTGTGAAATCTTGGCATTATTCTTGATTAGAGTTTGACTATGGAGGCTCAGATTTCCTCTGTTGTCTGCTCCTGTTTTTTTCCATCTTAGAAATATCACCAGGATAAAGCCCCTTATTCTGCCTCTGGACCTCCCCACTTTGATGCATGCCTTGGTTATATCGAGGCTTGACTACTGTAATGCCCTCTATCTCGGGGTCATGGGAGGATCTCTCCGCAGACTGCAGCTAGTGGAGAATGCAGTTGCCCAGTTACTTACTGGGCAGTCAAAGTTTTGCCATATTACACCGGTGTTGTATGACATGCATTGGCTGACGGATAGGTGGAGGATCCTCTTTAAGGTGGGGCTTCTCACCTATAAGGCCCTACATGGTCATGGCCCTGGTTACCTATCAGACCTCCTGGTTCCTACTGTCTCAGTTTGCTCCCTCCGTTCTTCCTGTGGAGGCCTCCTAGTAGTTCCTAGGTCAAGGTTGGGATTGGCTGGCAATAGGGCATTCAGTATTGCTGCTCCCATCCTATGGAACTCGCTTCCCTCTGGGGTTAAGAAGACCCGAACCTTGGAGGTTTTCAAGGCCCGCCTTAAAGCCCTCCTATTCACCCAGACATTTTTAGATTAAGTTATTGACCTATGATTTCTAATTTGAGTAGTATAGTCAATATTTTGTTTTTATAAATACATGTATGTTGATAACTTTTTTCTTATGTTTTATTGATGTACTATGAATATGTGTTTATTTATCTGTACGGCACCCAGAGCCTCTGGGAATGGGTGTCTTTAAATGCATTTTTACCTTACCTTACCTTAAAGCTGCAGATTCCAAATATACAATTGGAATGCTTCATTTGTAAAGTACCAGACAACAGGCTAGACAAATCATGCTCACACATTCACAGAAGTCACCATTGTGGGGTGACGTTATGGACAATATTTCGGCACAGAAAAGTGCACATCGGGACCAGCCCCACACTTGACTGTGGGGACCTTGGTGCTGATTGTTCCCCTATAATATTTTGTTAATGTATGACACTGTAGTATTAAATGCCCACTGTTTTTTAAAAACCTTATTTACTGGTGTTTGTGCCAGTAATCATTTTGTTTGTGTAGAGCTTAATAAATCACTATAGTTTCACTACAGTTTTTAAACATTTTCAAGTAACTTATGCATGAAAAAGCAAAGTGATTTTGACTTCCTCAGTGGTATTCACAACTTTTTATCTTATGGTTCTTTTTTTGTCATGTCTCACCAAGAGCGCACCCCATCTTTTAAGCATGTGGTGAGTTTGTTAAAGTCTGTCTCAACATTTTTTCAATATAAACAATACATTTTTTTTCTAGTTAAAACACTAACTGTAATTATTTTTTGAGAATTATCTGGAGATACAGAGAGAAGCTGGGAAAGCCGTCAGGGGGGCTAATGCAAAAATGGAGGAAGAAATAGCACAGGCTACTAAGAAGGGAGACAAGATCTTCTTCTGATATATATATATATATATATAAATATATATATATATATATATATATATATATACACACACACACATATTCACATATCTGGAATGTAGTATGGTATGGCTGCGCCCGTTGGCTCACGCTGTGGACCAATGGGTGTACAGCCCTACTGATAGTGTCAGTCAGTGGGCAGTGGAGTGGCAGGCGGGTGGGGTGCTGCTGCCTGCCGCTGCCTGGGGAGTGGGGCAGCGGGGATCAGTGGGTGGGTGGGAGGGGGTCCACTGGACCACCAGGGATAATAGGTTTCTTTTAGTTTTACTTCAGCCTGCAATCGGGCAGACAGGTCCACTGGACCACCAGGGATAATAGGTTTCTTTTCTTTTTTTAATTCAGCCTGCAATCAGGCAGACAGGTCCACTGGACCACCACGGATGGAGGTTACTTTTTTAACTTAGCCTGTGATCGGGTGGGCAGCGGTCCACTGAACCACCAGGGATATAGGATTAATCTCCTTTTACTGAAGCCCACAATAGGGCTGTTGGGCACACTGCTGCGCTGCAGGGGGTGTCAGTCCCCGACGGTTGCTGCCTGGCAGGGCACTAGGTACAAGTCGTCGGGGATCAGTGCACCTGCATGCAAATTGGACCATACTGACATGCAAATGGCCCCATGTGCACCTTGCATACTGTACATTATGGTTCCATTTGCATGTCAACTTTTAAATAACGTGGTTGCTGCATCTTGCACAATGGAACTTGCACTAGCACATCCTCATGCTCCACTCTGTCCACTGGTGCTGGTGCAGTGCCACTGTGCCATGTGCACTGCAGATGGCCAGGGCACGATATTCAATGCTGCTGAGCCATGGCATTGCTCCATTGAATATTTCCCAGTCAATGCCCTTGCACAGCCAAGTTGCGCTGTGTCCAGGCTTGCACCACAGCCTGGTGCAGTTTGAATATCTGGGCCACTGTGTTTCTCTATGCAGCTGTTGGGGAAAACCAGGCTATGCACTTCTGTTAATGTTACAGTTACTGTTTCTACTTGCGTTTACATACCCGTTTGCATTATCATTCCCGTGTATGCCACCGTGTGCGTTACCCTTTGCATTCTCTTTTGCGCTTGCATTTGTGTTACTGTTACCATTTGTGTTTACACTACTGTTTGTGTTTGCATTTTGGTTTCCATCACCGTGTGCATTGCCATTTGCATTTATGGCAGCCCTTTTGTTTACATTTGCATTTGTCTTTTGTTTTGCATCTTCGTTGCTGTTACTGTTACCATTTGCTTTTCCTATTGCATTACTGTGCCCGTGCGCATTATGGTTTGCTTTACACAAGTGCTTGCATTTCCTTTTGCGTTTCTGTTTCCTTTGACATTATTGTTGCTGTTACCGTTACCATTTGCATTTAGAATTGCGGTGATGTGACCATGTGCATTACACTTTGCATTTACGTATGCATTTGCATTTCTGTTTCCTTTGGTGTTATTCTTCATGTTAACTTTACCATTTGCATTTACAATTGTGGTACCGTGCCCATGCGCACTACGGTTCGTGTTTACATGCGTGCTTCCATTCGTGTTTTCGTTTCTGTTCCCTTTGGCATTCTTGTTGCTGTAACACTTAACATTTACATTCACAATACCGGTGTCATCACTGTGTGCATTACCAGTTGTGTTTTTGTACGTTCTTGCATGACACGTTTGCATTACTGTTTGCTTTGCTGTCACTTTATGCTTCCATTTCTATTACAGTTTGCATTACCATTTACGTTTGCTTTACCATGTGTGTAACCATTGCCGCTTGCGTTTGCTTTGCAGTTCCTGTTACTATGTAACAAGACATCATGTGGTGGGAGCCACTGCATTCCATTCACTATTTTTTGTCCTCATTCTCAAAAAGAAGGGAAATTAGAGGCAAAAAATGCATCAGTTAGGGTTGTTCCACAGTGATGAAAGTGACAAAATTTGGTGTTAGGGTTGAAAGCCCCCCTTGGACCCCCCAGCCCACCCCCAAACCAGCATCAGGGTGTGCGTTGGGGTCATCGGTCTTAACTCTCACCCCATTCTCCTCTACAGCTACTTCTTTACACATGTGATGGGGTGAGAGTTAGGGCTGATGACTAACATGTACTGATGCGGTTTTGAGGATGGCTGGGGAGACTAGGTGGCATTCAACCTAACACTAAATTTCCTCACTTTTATAAGCTGTGGAACAACTAACAATGGAGTGAACAAGTTTTGCCTCTAATATATATATTCATGGCAAAAAACTCTGTTTAATGCATCAGTTAGGGTTGTATGACAGTGACAAAAGCAAGGAAATTCAATGTTAGGGTTGCCACCCCTTGCACCCCACATCCACCCTGCCCCACCAACAGGCATTGGGGTGTGCATTGGGGTCATCGGTTCTAACTCTCACCCCATTCCATGTGTAAATAAGGCACTACAGTATAGGAAAATGGAGTTAGAGTTAGGACCGAGAACCTAACATCCTGATGCCTGTTGGTGTGGACAACGGCGTGGGGTGCAGGTAAAGCAACTGTAAATCAATTTCCTTGCTCTGTTGCTGTGGAACAACCCTA
Source organism: Neoceratodus forsteri (assembly GCA_016271365.2). Taxonomy (NCBI): domain Eukaryota; kingdom Metazoa; phylum Chordata; order Ceratodontiformes; family Ceratodontidae; genus Neoceratodus; species Neoceratodus forsteri. The sequence goes on from CM028131.1 coordinate 587,983,168, forward strand.
ATTGATGCACTAAATGGAGATTTTGCCATGAATTTCCCTTCTTTTTGAGAATGTGGAGTATAAATAGTGAATGGAATGTGGTGGTGGAGCGTGGGGTCCTTCAGTAACGGTAACGCAATTGGAAACAGAAACAGTTACAGTAACAGCAAGGAGGGCACCAAAGGAAACAGTAACAGAAATGGAAGTGGAAATGCAAGTGCATAAGCAAATGCAAATCATTACGTGCACAGTCATAGTAATGCAATTGGAAATGCAAATGCTTACGGTAACAGCAACGATGTTGCCAAAGGAAACAGAAACGCAAATGGAAGCACGTATGCAAGCACAAATGGCAATGCACATGGTGACACAAAAGGAAACACAAATGCAAACTAAACCAGCAATGGAAATGCAAATAGAAACAGTAACACAAACACAAGCGCAAATGCAAAGGGTAATGCGCACAACGATGTAAATGGAAACACTAATGCCAACAGTCACGAAAATGCAAGTGGAAATGCAAACTGTAACAGTAATGCAAATGCACCCACTGTTGGGTCCCCAAAAAGTGCATTCAGAAGCACAGTGAATACAAAGAATGTATGCATAATAATAGCCCTCGGAGCAGAAAATGAACACTTGGAATACTAAATTGCTTATATCGCAGGAACTGTACGACATAAATTTAAATCTCACATTATTTATGACTTTCCTGGCTAGTTTTGCACTTAGCCCCTAGTGGGGGGGGCTAAGTATTTTTCGGACAAAAAGTCTGTATCTAGAAGCATTTTCGAGATATGGGCCCCAAAAGGCACAGCGGACACCGTAATGTTAGCCTATGCGAAAAATCATCAGATTCGGAGTGCTGTAACTTTGTGGCCCTCTAATATTTTCTCACCAAACCACCAAAAGGCACATCTTGGATTTCTTCCCTTCAAATTTCAGCCCAAAAGACCAAACCGTTCTTTTGCAGCAGGGTGGCAAATATTTCCTGTTGTTTTGGCATAGTGTCACAAAGTAGTGTCATGATTTGCAACACTTTCTCAAAAAAAATCACAAAATTGTCACACGTGCAACATTACTTTGTGACAGTACTGTTTCCAAATATTTTACAAACATATTTATGTGGTGTTTAACCCCCCAAAAAAAGACATGGCTACCATCCTTAGGGCTCGACTAGGTGAACACAAAAAGAATTGTATCCCTAGAAGGTCCCGCATTTAAATGACAAGCATTTCTGTGACCACCAACTGAAAACAAGATGGTGAATTTGTAATACTACAGGGGTCATTTGCAACACTAAAAACTGCATTTGTGACACTGTCAAACTTTTTGTTAACTTTTCCCATTGACTATAATCAGAAACTTGTATTTTGAATAACTTTTGAACTGTTTAATATTTTTTCACAAAATCTTCAAAAGGCACATTGGGGACTCTGGCTGCATGTTCCCTGAAGGTTTCGGACTGGTCTCACAGACCATGTAACCCGTAGGTGCAAGCAAAGAATGTGCAAAAATGCATAATTACCACATTCTACGGCACTGTGTAGCTCCACAAACGTATATCCGACCATTATGAAACTTGGCAGAGCCAGAGCTGTATTATACCACTCTGTGCATGCCATGTTTCAGGCAAATCTATCATACAGTGACAAAGTTATAGTGTTACACTGCCAAATTTCAGAGTTTAACCTTAAATGGGGACCTCAACCCTAACTATAGTGGCACTACCATGCCACTATAATATAATATATATATATACATATATATGTGTACGTATATATATATATATATATTTTTTTTTTTTATGGCAAAAAACTCTGTTTAATGCATCAGTTAGGGTTGTTCCACAGTGACAAAAGCTAGGGAATTCGATGTTAGGGTTCCCACCTCTTGCACCCTCGGCCCACCCCGGCCCCACCAAAAGGCATTGGGGTGTGTGTTGGGGTTGTCAGTCCTAACTCTCACCCCATTATCCTATACTGCACCACCTCAGCTTGTTTACACATGGAATGGGGTGCGAGTTAGGACCGATGACCCTAACACACACCCCAATGTCTTTTGGTAGGGGTGGGGTGCAAGGGGTGGTGCAAGGGGTGGTAACCCTAACATCAAATTTCCTGACTTTTGTCACTGTGCAATAACCCTAACTGATGCATTAAATGAATTTTTTTGCCATGAATATATATATATATATATATATATATATATACTCTATGCAAAAACTTTGTTAATGCATCAGTTAAGGTTCTTCTACAGTGAAAAAAGTGAGGAAATTTGATTTTAGGGTTCCCACCTCTTGCACCCCACCCCATCCTGCCCCCACCAACAGGCATCAGGGTGTGCATTGGGGTCCTTGGGCCTAACTCTCACCCCATCCCATGTGTAAACAAGCTGAGGTGGTGCAGTGTGGGAGAATGGGGTGAGAGTTGAGACCAAGGACCCCCCAATGCACACCCTGATGCCTGTTGGTGGGGTGTTGACTGGGGTGGGATCAAGGGGTGGGAACCTAAATCAAATTCCTCACTTTTTGCTGTAGAAGAACCCTAACTGATGCATTAACAAAGGTTTTTGCATAGAATGTCCTTACTTTTTAAGAAAAAATAGAAAAGTAGAAAGTTGCACAACTTGGTGGGAGTGGGCCCCATGCTCCCACCAACTTGTAAGTGTCAGGCCACATTACACACCCAATGACTAAAAAGTACATTCACAACATCATGGCCAGCCACCAAACAAATGTTAATCTAGTAGAACAATGGAAAACCTTGTCCACAAAACTTAAACTGTGCCACACAATATGTCCCCAAAAAATATATTGTCTGACATGTAAACACCTATGTTAACATCTACAGGACATGCCGTCAACACACTCCAAATTTTAAGTAAAAAGACCAAACTGTGTCGAAGATATGACATATCAAAATTTTAAATTTTCATTCATCAGAGTGGCACAGTTCTGCACCTGTTGACATTTAATACACACAATGACTGAAAACTACATCCATGACACTAAGGCTAGGTATCCTATCAATTTCAAGCCACCACCACAAGCAAAACACTGTCTGCAGACAGTAAACTGCACCACACCATATCTGCACCAAAATAAATATTTTCTGACACAGAAACACTATAATTTTCATCCACATGACATGCTGTCAACACCCTCCAAATTTCAAGTGAAAAGACCAAACCGTGTCCGAGATATTACATTTTAATGTATGAGATTTTCATTTGTCAGACTGGCACAGTTCCGCACCTGTTGACATTTAACACACACAATGACTGAAAACTACATCCATGACACTAAGGCCAGGTATCCTATCAATTTCAAGCCACCACCACAAGCAAAACACTGTCCACAACACTTAAAGTGTGTCATGCAATATCTCCACAAAATACATTTTCTCCAACACATAAACAACATAATTCACATCTATAGGACATGCTATAAACACCCTCCAAATTTCAAGTAAAAAGACCAAACTATTTCTGAGATATTCAATATCAAAGATTATTAAAATTTCCCTATCTATTCCATTATAAAAAATCTGGCCATCTTGTCCCTCCCTCATGATCAAAGATGGCGATCAAAGAATCTCACGATTAAAGAATTTGCAGGCTCATGAACAAAGATTTAAAAACCTCATACATCAAAAAATTGAAGGAACTGTGGTAAACCACCACCATGGTTCTACAGAACAAAGCCCCCTGAGTAAAACCCACCCTCAGTTGACTTTCTACGACACCCCTGGGCTGAGAAAATTGAGTTTTTAATTGGGCCATCTCTTCCCTCACTCACGATGCACAATTTCGATCAGAGAATCTTGCGATCAAAGAATTTGCAGGCTCGCGATCAAAGAATTTGTAGGGTCACTATCAAAGAATTTAAACTCTTCAAATTCAAAAAATAAATAGAATCGTGGTAAGTCACCACCATGGTTCATCAGAATGAAGCCCCCTGAGTAAAACCCACCCTCATTTCTCTTCTTAGCACATCCCTAGACTCAGAAAATTGATTTTTTCATCTGCCCATCTTGTCCCTCGCTCACGATGGACAATCGCGATCAAAGAATTTCGTGGTCAAAGTATTTGCATGCTCGTGATCAAAGAAATTGCTCGCTCCCAAATAAAGGGCGAGGGATGAAATGGCCAGATTGTTAAATAAATTTGTGTAGCCTGGGGTGCCCTAGATTGTTAAATTAAGGTGGGTTTTGCTCAGGGGGCTTCGTTGTGCCCCATCTGCATACCCCAAATAATGTACAGACTATACCTGGTAGTCTAGTGACTGTATTTAGTCAGGCAGCTTCAAAGTTTTCATTTGCCTTACTGTGTGTTCCTCCAGCTGTTCAGTTGTATTATTTTCAGCCAGATTAGCTATTTTAGCCAGCATAGCCCTAGCTAGCAAGGTATGTGTTTAAAATCCATTTCTTTATTGTCTTTTTGACAACTATTGTTGCCTGTCTCTATATCTGTTTTATTTTTATCCTGCCCCTAGTCATCTGAGATAAACCGAACCTGTAAGTTTCCCTAGTTTCACTTCCTAATTAATTCCTGTTCTCTCCACTCTTTTTTTTCTTTTGTCACTGCATCTTTTCTATACTTTAATTCCTCCTCCACCCTTACATTTCTGACCTAGACGCACTCAGCGCCAAAAGCCAGACACCCCCTCCATATTATCTGTCTTTTGCTACTTTCTTCTAGAGCAGCTTATTTTAATTTCTCACTCCTCCCCTTCCTTTTGTCTGTGATCCTTACTGTCCCACCCACTGATTACCCCAAGTGCTGACCCTGCAGCTTCTACTTTAATATTTTACTAATCCCTCTCTTTTCCTCATTTCAGGATACAGCCTCTGTCAGGGCTCCCGCTGCTACCTGCAGCTGTGGCTTGGAGTTCTTCTGGCTCACTGCTCTTCCCAACCCACCAGCCCATCAGCATGGGAACCAGAGGTATGGCTCATTTTGGGAATCCCAACCCATAAATTTGATTGGACTTAACAGCCACAGCTCTGTCCGCCATTGGCTACCTGACTTTGCTACCTCACCGCCATTACTGCTCTACTTCTGTTTCTCAGCCTGGGGCTCAACTCGTACTGCCCTCTGACTTTTTCTGTCTCTGCCACAACTTTCTGAATTTTCTCCTGCCCTCCCACTCCTGATCCCCACCTCAATTAAATACACCTTAGTTCCTCCCTGCTTTCCCCTCCCTTCGCTCATTGGCTCTAACACTATGACTTGCCTCTAACCTAATAGGGCTACACAAGCCATTGTCTGTCATACTCTCTGCACTATTTTGTCCTTATTAGACAGTACAATTCTGTGCTTGCCTGTTACAAAATAATACATTTAGTCACTTCAAGGCTTAACCCCTATAAATCTCTTATCTTAAATTGCTACTTTCAACTTGCATTATCTGGCCATTAGAGGGGGACTTGCACATCTCTATTACCTCTCCTACCAAACTGCCTGTTCCTTCCCATTTTGGCTCCTTTCCTACCAAATTACAGGTATCCTAGGTGGCCATACCTCCCACACAACCTAGTGCCCATCTACAGTTTCTCAAAGTACATGTTCAGAATGTATTGCAATATGTGTATTCTAAAGTTCTATTTCTTTTCTTTGATTATTCTTTTGATTCTTACTCCATCTTCTGGACTCTGGTACTATTATGTCACCAAACATAACCATCATGAACCCCAGCATCCCTGTGCCCTATCTCTTTCTTACTGGTTAGGACCCATTACCTATTAAGGCATCCTCTGAAAATTAAAAACCTGCCAGCTTTAACAAAGCCCTTCATGCATTACCCACTAGGGTGTCCTTCATGTTTCTCTCTTCCTTCTCAACTGTATCACTCAGTGAACTACATGCCCTGCCCCTACACAGTCAAAATGGGAATGGGCCCATTTTTCTAAAGCTTTACTTTGTACTCTCAAGAAACTACTACTACTACCTCTTACTATTTTCAGGGAATGTGGAACTAAATCCTGACCCCCTGGCATCTATCTCAGCACCTTCCAACCTGGCCCAGGCTAAAGGTCTGAGTTTCCTCCACATTAATGCTTGTAGTTTTTTAAGGAAATTGGATGTCATCCAGGCCTAGATCTGCCTCGCTGAACCGGACACTCTAGTAATATCCAAAACATGGTTAAAATCCCACACTTCTGTCCAGGTCATAAATATCCCCTCATATAATGTGTTCATATCCCCAGGTCCTGATGGCTTCCCTTCTAATTTCTACAAAGTTTTTTGTAAGGAGATAGCCCCCCTTCTCTTGAAGTTGTTTGAGTATGTGTTTACCTCTGATCTCCTAGACCACTTTTTGCTGGAAGCCACAATTGTCTTGATCCTGAAGGCGGATAAACCCCAGAATGATCCAGCCAGTTACTGCTCAATTTCACTAATAAATTATGACATGAAAATTCTAACTGAAATTCTGTCCCTTAGAATTAAGCAGATTTGGGCTAACTTGCTGAGTCCTGAATAAGTGGGGTTTGTACAAGACAGATCCCCTGCTGATCATCTATGTACCCTCTTGCACATTTTCCAGTCTGCCCAAGATTCCCAGGCTCCCATGGTCTTAGTCTCATTAGACACAGAAAAAGCTTTTGATAGAGTTCACTGGGAATTTTTCTGGGCCACCCTTAAGAAAATGGGCTTCCCGGATATGTTTATCCAATGGATTCAGACGATATATAAGTTTCCCACTGCTAGAATTTACTGTAACGGGGTCTTTTCTTCCCGATTCCCTTTAGACTAGACAGGGGTGCCCTCTGTCTCCTTTCTTGTTTAATCTATATTTAGAATCCCTCCTGCTTAGTATTAAAAGTTCTTCTCAGGTTACATGATGCTCAGTGCATCAACAAATTTTGACCCTCTCGGCTTATGCTGATGATATCCTTTTATATTTGGCTAATCTGGAATTCTCTTTAGCACACATCTTACAAATTATTGCCCAATTTGGTAATGTGGCCAACTATAAGCTGAATCTATCCAAATCAGTCATATTCCTGTTAAATGATAGTACACCTCATGTCAACTTTACCCAGTTCGGTATGAAATGGTCTTCCTCCTCATTTAAATACTGAGGTGTGTACCTTACTAGAGACCCTGAAGCCTTCAGAAAACTTAATTTGGATGACCTAGTCTCAAGGATACAGCAGGACTTTCAGAGATGGTCCGCCCTCCCTCTGTCATTGTGGGGTCGTATAAGTATTATTAAGATGAATGTGTTACCCCAGGTTTTTTACCCACTAAATTTACTGAATATTTACCTTTCCATGTCCTATTTCCAACAGCTCCACTCTGCTATTTCCAAATTTATTTGGCAAGGCAAACAGCCCAGGCGAGCCTTTTTAAAGCTTAATCTACCTGAGGAAAGAGGTGGACTTCATCTCCTTAATTTTATGTTATATTATTGGGTGAGTCATTTGTCCAAAATGGGGAGGTGGTATGATGTAAGGTCTGATGTATACCTTCCTATATGGCTGCAGCTGGAAAGAAGGATTCTGAATAAGCATAATCTCCAGTTATCCAGAGTGTTCTATTATTCCACTTCTGTCTTACCTCCTCACTTACTAAGTAGTGTCATAGGGATTTCTATTAAGGTGCTGACTCAGTGCTGGAATTTTTTCAATATTTCTGTTAAAAAAGATATGGCTCAGCCTCTTACTTTAAACCCTAATATCAGAATTGGTGGCTCTCTGATTTCTTTAGACTGGCTTCCTCAGCTACAAGACTGTTGTGCAGAAAGCCTTTTTTCTCAGGACTCCCTTCTCTCTTCAGTTGAGATTATGAGTACATTTAATATACCTCAGAAATTTATATTTAAGGTTTTTCAGTTGAGACACCTCATGGTCTCTATTTTTGGTCCTGCATTTAGTTCATCTCAAGTCAGGCCTATTCTAAACCAGATACAAGAATATGCGAATAAGCCCCATAGTATCTCTAAGATATACTCTTACTTATTAGATGCTAAATATCCTGATCCCCTTAGTGGTTCTAAAATCTGGGCTACTCTTCTGCCAGACTCCCCCTTGATCTGGAGTCAGATGTGGGAGGACATGCATAAATATCTTACCCAAGACAGACACAGGCTTATCCAATAACACATCCTAAATAATCTATACTGTACTATACACCGGTTAAAATGTCTAGATTATGTAGATTGCCTTCGAATACCTGTACAAGGTGTGGCATTGCTGAAGGGAATCTGGTACACATTCTTTGGCACTGTGACTAAGTGGCTCCTTTATGGTATTTGCTTCAATCTAAACTGGATAACTGGATCCCCTTCTGGGATTAAGTGATTTGTTTACTATTGAAGTTTGTATTTTAGGGCAGCTTGATAATATTCAGGTTCTGGAACACAGGTTTCATATGGCTTTAATTTTGATAGCGGTTAAAAGACTGGTTCTTAGACATTGGATGGACCAATTAGTCATATGGTACGAGGAATGGATCAAAGAAATATCTCTTTGCTTCAAGACCGAAAAACTAATAGCGAGCTCTCGGAACTGTTTGACTTCCTTTAATAGGAAATGGGGCAAATTATATGCTCTTTACTTGCACTAAGCCTTATATAAGTACACCTCTGACTGTTTGATTTGTATTACCTTCTTTCGATGTTGTTTACTGTATATTGACTAGCTCCTGGTATATGTCTTAATAGAGTTTTTCCAACAAGGCACATCCCTGGGAGGGGGTGGGAGGGGATCTATGAATGGGAGGGTAGTGTGGGGTGACAATGGGGAGGCGTGGGTTTTGTTGTTTCTCTAGGTTTAAGGTTTCACGACACATCCCAGAGGTAATCTTGATTTTAATTTCCTCTATATTTGTTGCTCCTGATGCTAGCCCATGCTTTCTAATGTCAAAGGCTGGTTTGTTTTACTAAAACTTAATAAAAATATTGAATTTCAAAAAAAAAAATGTATTCAGGACCGACAGACCAACTAGGGGAGTGGGTGGTTGTAATATATGTGTGTGACAAATTCTCAGTCTCATTTATCGATTCCACCTCTGTGCACAGAGAATTTGAATGCCTTATTATCAAAGTCTGTATCTCCTCTACCGAGTCGTTAATGATTTCCATTTACTGTAGCCTCCTTCTGGGGGGGGGCAAAATGGTTGTGGCATCTTCAATCTTCTCTTGAGCTCCAAACTACAGAACTGATTATCATGAGTGACTTGAAACTGGACTGGTTCTCTCCCTGCTCGTCACCACTTAAAGCCCTCTGTGACTCACTTGGGCTTTCCCAGTTAATTTCAGAAGCCATTCATATTAATTTCAAAAACCTCACAAACAGTACTCTACTTGACCTTATCCTTGTCAAAAAAACTCATAACTTTACCCATACAGGTTTTTTTTTTAATGACATAAGTGATCACAGTGCCATCACTTCTGTGAGAAACCTGCCTTAACCTATCTCATCTTCCACCTATATTTACATACGAACATACAAACATATGAAAACACCAGCAGAAACAGGCCTCAATCGACTCTGCTCTTTGTGCAGCTAACCTCTCAATTTGCAGCTGCCCCATCCACCCCTCCACTTTTCATAATTACCTCCCCTCTCACCCTGTCCCATCCCCTTTTAAAACCACCTACCATGCTGCAGGCTACTATCACCTCAGGCGGAGTATTCTACTTATCCACCACTCTCTCTGTGAAATAATATCTCCTGACTTCCCTCCTGAATCTTCCCCTTTCCAATCTCAGCTGGTGCCCTATTTTGACCCTCCTCCTTCTTATCAGGAAAATCCCTTCTGTTCTAGTCTTGTTCATCCCCTCTAAGTATTTAAAGGTTTCAATCATTTACCACCTTTTCCTCCTTACCTCCAGTGAACATATGTTCCCCTCACCCAGCTTCTTCTCATAGAAGTATCTCTCTTATCCCTGGATCATCTTTGTCACCCTCCACTGTACACCCTCCAACAATCTATTGTCCCTCTTCAGTTATGGGTGCCAGTACTGCATGCAGTATTCCAGGTGCGGCCTGACCAGTGACCTGCAGTTGGGCAGGATCACCTTCCTATTTCTGGAGAAGATTTCCCTTGCTATACACCCCAGCATCCTGGTTGACCCTTGCTTTCCTGTACTGAGCCAAGTTGTTCATACTCCCTGTTATTATCATCCCTAGATCATTTTTCTCCTCGGTCCATTCTAGCATTACCCACCCCCAGCTGATAGCTCCTCCTCTGGTTATTAGCCCTGAAGTGCAATACCTTGCACTTTTTGGCATTAAACCCCAACTGCCATGCTTCCAACCACTGCTATAGAATGGTCAGGTCCTCCTGCAACCCCCACCATCCATTGATGTCATCCACCAATGCTCCCATCTTTGCGTCATCCGTGAAGAGACTGATCTTACTCGGGACCCCATGGGAGATATCAGCTATGAATATCCCAAACAACACCAGACCCAACACTGATTCCTGTGGCACCCCACTCATCACATCCCTTGATGATAAGCATTCACCACCACCACTCTTTGTGGCCTTACCTTCAGTCAATTGGTAATCCCATTAACCATCTTTTTTCCCACTCCTATATTTTCCAGATTCCTCCCAGTCTCCCATGTGGCACAGAATCAAAGTCCATGTTGAAATCCTAATACAGACCATCCACCACATGGCCTTTGTCTAGTTCCCTCATCACTTTGTCGTAATACTCAATCAGGTTTGTCTGGCAGGATCTTACTGAGACAAACCCATGCTGCTGACCATCCTGGAGACCTTTGTTCTCCAAAAAGGTCACCAGCCTCTCTTTTAGGATTGTCTCCATGAGTTTTGGCACAATTGATGTTTAGCCCCACTTAAAAAATATTTTCTGAAAAACACTCAATATAACCTGTTTTCAATTGAGATAAAATATTTTAATTTCCTACTTCAAACAGAAATAAGAAGTAATGTAGTTGCTTGAATTTTAAAACAAATAAAACACCAGGGTGACAGATGTTAATTTGTCTTTCTGTCTACATAACATAGGGTAAAATAAAAGTTTACCAAGTAAATTGAAAACATCTAAAAACACAGAATGTTTACAGGTACCCCCACAAGGTATTAGATAGTAACATTAATCTGGATAACTCCACCTACCCTGTTGGAGAAAACACATCTGGGGATAATAAACTGATAGAAAGGGATATCTTGATAATAGGGGATTCAGTTATCAAGGGTATAGATACCTATGTATGTTCTAATCGAAATGAACATACTACAGTTAGCTTCTTACCTGGAGCTAAAATACATGACATAGTTGGTATGCTGCAATATCTATTTGAAAATACAGTTACCCCTCTAGTCATCTTACATATGGGGACTAATGATGTAGGTAAAACTAACTGGAACTCCATGCAAAAGGACTACAAGTACATTGTTGATGCAGTAAGGAATTATGGCGGGGAAATTATTATTTCTGGAATAATCCCAATGCAGGGAAATAAAGCATTTAGAAACAAACAGATAACAACAATCAATGGTAAACTTAGACAATATTGTGTGGAAGAAGGGATTGGTTTTATGGATAATGAAAAAACATTCAGTAGAGCTTCCTTATACAGAAATGATGGTGTCCATCTAAACTACGCTGGAGTTAGGACTCTGGGAAAAAAGGTTCAGGAGGTTGTTAATTTCCATTTAAACTGGTTAGGAAGGTGGGTACGGATAACAAAAACTTCAACAAAACCTCATCTTCCTCTGTAAATATTTTGGGATGGAATGCTATTCTCATTAATGCACGAAGCGTACAGAACAAATATGATGAGCTCAAAATAATTTTACACAGTAACAAAGTACATATAGCCTTGGTCACTGAAACATGGTGGGAAGAAAATGATGAATGGGATAAGGAAATTGAGGGGTATAAACTCTTTTCTTATTGTAGAAAATATAGAAAAGGTGGGGCTGGCAATTTATATTCACAAGGATATTGTCTCAGAAGAAATTAAATGGGACGTAGGCCAAATTGAACTCCTTTGCGTTCAATTATCACCGACTAACAGACCCAAAATTATATTGGGGCTACTTTATAGACCCCCATCTATGTCACGTGATGATGACAGGACTTTATTGAATATGTTGGAGAAATTGGACCTTAATACCAGATTATTGATAACTGGTGATTTTAACCTACCCAACATTGATTGGGTAAAAGGTACGGGTACCTGCCCCCTTGAGATACAGTATATAGACACAATGGATCATAGGGGTCTCGACCAGATGGTCCAAGAGAGTACAAGGGGTAATAATGTTCTCAATTTAATTTTTACCAATATGAGAGGTATAGTTAATTCTGTGGTAATTGGTGCTCCATTAGGTAACAGTGACCATAATACAGTATCATTTAATATTAAGGAAACCGAAGTTAGGAAGCCCATGGGAGCTACTATAAAGCTAAATATAGGGAAAGCTGATTTCCATAAAATGAAAACAAAACTGGGCAGCTGGGACTGGAGTTTGGAATTTGACAATAAACCCATACAAAGCATGTGGGATTCCCTCAAAACTAAACTGGAGGAATTAACTACTGAATTCGTCCCTGTTATAACTAAATACCATAAGGACAGATCTATAAAACCTGCCTGGCTCTCCACAACAATTAAAAAGTTAATTAATAAAAAAATAGACTTTTTAAGAAGTTAAAAGTTTTCAAAACGGTCAAATTATATGCAGAGTATAAGGAATGTCTTAAAAAAGTTAAAATAAATATTAGGAAAGCTAAATCCACATATGAGTACAATTTTGCTAATAGAGTACAGGACAAGTCAAACAGTATAGGCCCCTTCCTTACTGAAGATGGATCCCCAGCTTCAAACCAACAAATGGCTAATATTCAGAACAAATACTTTTGTTTGGTTTATAATTCTAATGAAAATGATGCATACAACACAAATAAACCTCTTGAACCAGGGATGATAATTTTGAATCCAGACAATATATTTAAACAGTTAGTTGGACTTAACACTAATAAATCCCCAGGCCCAGATGGTTTGCATCCTAGAATCCTGTAGGAATTGGCTAAAGAACTGGCTCATCCTTTAACACACATATTTAAAACATCTATAAATAGCGGTTCTGTTCCCTATGACTGGAAGTTAGCAAATATTGTACCCATCTTAAAAAAGGGACCTAGTACCCAACCAGAAAATTTCTGGCCCATAAGTCTGACCTCAATACTGGGAAAGCTTATGGAGAGCATAGTTAAAGATATTCTAAAATAACATCTGGAGGGACAGGACATGAAGGATCCTATACAACATGGGTTTGTGAAGAACAGATCATGCCAGACTAATCTATTGTCCTTTTATGAAAAAGTAAATAGAGAACTGGACATTGGGAACCCTGTGGCTGTGGTCTTTCTTGATTTTGCTAAAGCTTTTGATAAATTGCCACATAAGGAATTATTGTTAGTTTTGGAAGATGTAAAATTGCCCAATAACATATGCAGATGGATTTCTGATTGGCTGGGGGATAGAAGGCAGAGGGTGGTCGTAAACGGGGAATATTCTGACTGGGCCTCAGTGACCAGTGGAGTGCCTCAGGGATCGGTGTTGGGCCCTAGTTTGTTTAATATATATATTTCTTCTTTAAAGATTAGTAACAGTAATATATGGATGCGCAAGTTCACCGATGACTGCAGATTAGGAGTGGTCACAAATAATGATGAACAAATATTAGCATTACAGTACACATTGGACTCAATACATGAATGGACTAATCGTAATAAGCTAGTGCTAAATAAAACCAAATGTAAAGTTATGCACATGGGGAAAAATAACAAGGAAGCAACTTACCTAATAGACATCACACTAGGGGTAGTTACAGAGGAAAAAGACTTGGGAATTACAGTTACAAAAGACCTAAAATTTAGAGCGCATTGTAGAAACCAGCTCAAAAAGGCTAACCACATTCTAAACTGTATATTTAAGCACATAGCAAGTAGAGATAGGAATGTGTTGATACCTCTGTACATTGCATTGGTTAGGCCGCACTTGGAGTACTGTGAGCGGGTTTGGTCACCCCATAATAAGGAGGACATTCTTTCTATTGAGGGAGTCCAGAGAAGACTTACCAAACAAATAAAAGGATTAAAAAATAAAACATATCACAATAGACTGGTCAGTCTTAATCTTTATTCACTGCATTACTGTAGAATAAGGGGAGATCCATGTTTTCTATATAAGAGTATGGAAGATGACGAGTTACTAAAAGAACTGGGGATTACATATAAACTCGGGAGAACTAGTTCAAGGAAACATATTAAACAATTGCACCAACAAACTTGGGAACATAATTTTCAGAAATATTGGTATAGTTTAAGAGTTGTGGGAACCTGGAATAACTTACCAATGAAAATTGTTAATAGCACACCTATGAATGAATTCAAAAATGGGATTGATCTATTTTTTGGAGATAAATTCTTATGTCAATAAAATTGGAAGGCAAGCCTTATAGGATGGATTTTCTATCCTCGGCTTGAATGAACCTATGAAACCTATGAAAAGTGTAATGTGATTGGTAGATGATTCTGTTCAAATCTGAGGTATACTCCATGTCACTGTATACCCATGGATCAACATTCCTTATTTCTTATTTGTTGTTTGTTTCATTTTTGTATCCAACACAAACTCATTTTTGAAGAGTGTTGACAAACACTAATGTTTAGTGGCTATACATTGCAATGTAGAAAGCTTGGAGCATTGCTAAGTTACCAAGCTGCTCATTGTACACAAAAGGATTCAGGGAGACAGCAACTGCCCCTAACAAAGACTAAGTAGTGAGTAAGGAGAAACCAAAGGGAGATGAATTCTTTAGGGTGCAAATTAATAATGTAAGTAGTGTGGTAGAGACAAAAGAGGGAATGGAATAGGAGTATTAAAAAGAGTGGAGGAAGGAGGGAGATCAAAAAGGGGAAAAAAGGGGCAACACACAGAGTGGAAACAAAATCTGGAAGGCATTGTGTTCAAATGATAGAAATCTAGGAAATAGGATTCCTGACCTAGAGACCATCATGGCAGAGGCCAATCTCGATACTGTGGCCATTACTTAGTCATAGTGCACTGAATCCCATGACTGGGGCATGCCCATACCAGGCTATACTTGATTCAGGAAGGACTGGGTGGGAAGGAAAGGAGGGGATGTGGTGCTTTATGTGAAGGAAAGCATAAAACCAACAGAGATACATGGAATACAGGTGAAGGCAGAGGTACTATTGCTCATTCTGGATATGCGGGATGGAGCCACTATTTGCACAGAAGTGATTTACAAACCTCCAGCACAGGGGGAGGAATTACATAAGGTGCTGGTGGAAGCCATTGGCAAGATGTTAGACAAGGGAGAGGTGATGCTGGTAGGGGACTTCTACCTTCCAGATATAGATTGGAGCCTTCCAGCAACAGATTCAACTGGAAGCAGGGACATCCTGAACTCTCTATAGGCAGCATTCCACAGGCAACTAGCCAGTCCCATTCATGATGGATCAATACTGGACCTTGTACTCACTAACAGGGATAGTGTTGCAGATATCAAAATTGGAGACCACTTATGGAACAGTGATCACTGTGTAGTGTGCTGCAATATAAGGATGGCTGTAGAATCAAACCACACAAGGCAAGGTTCCATGGGGAGCAGAGCATTTTGTGTTACTGGTGCTAAAAATGTCCTTGCTCATGGGATTGAGAGAGCTGTTAGAGACAGACAGCAGCAGTGGCCTTTCACATTGCAGAGAGAGAGAGAGAGAGAAAGAGAGCTGTTAGAGACAGACAGCAGCACTGTAAGTGTTTTTGTGTGGGGGTGGCAATACAATGTGGTAGGCACAGTTGCAGAGCAAACTATGCACAAGAAATGTCATAGAGCATATCAGTAGTGTATATGTTAGCCTTCTATGTGCATAAGAATAATGACATGCATTTTTTGTTAAGGACTATTTTGAAAGGCAGCAGGATACAGTGCCTTTTTTGGTCTTTAAACATGAGAAAAAAACAACTTTTTGTGGCTTTTCTTGTGTTTTTGACATAACCCATGTTATAAGTGCAATAACCCACTCCATTATGTGGGATTATAAGTATTTAATGCAGCCTGGGGTAACACACCCCAGGCCTGCATTAAATGCCTATAAACCCACACCCTTCCATAGGTTATTGATTACGTGTTGCATATTTAAGCATTGCACTTAGATGTGCAACACTAAAATTTGCAACACAAAAATTCCATTTGTGTGTCTCTTCTACTTCTACTTCTACTCATAACATAGCTGTTTTTTAATGTTTTAGTCCCAGATTTGCCCATAGAGTTTATATGACTCTACCTCATGTATGCAGATGTTGGGAATTTTGAAGAATAGATCAAAAGGTGATTTTGAAGAGCAACAAATAAATTTGAGACACCTAAATGTATATCTCATGGATTTTAGAGTCTCACTTAATTTTACTCATAATGTGGCCATTTTGCAATATTTTAGTCCCACAAGTTAAATTCCATATGCTGTTTTCATGACACTACCTCATGTACAGTGGGGGTGGGAAGTTTTCTCATTTAGGTTGAAAGACTATTTCAAAATGTGACACATACATTTGCGACACATATATTTGTGTGTTGCACATTTTAATGATTCACATACTTCTACTCATATCTTCTCTGTTTTACAGTATTTTAGTCCCACATTCTGAATATGCTGTTTTCATGACCCTATCTCATGAACAAGGATGGTTTGAATTTTAAGGTATAGGTCAAAGTAGATTTTAAAGCTTGACTAATAAATTCACAATACATACATTTATGTGTGGCACATTTTAGTGTGGCACTTCAATGTGCCACACTAAAATATGTGACATAATTCCATTTTTGTGTTTCATATACTTTTAGTCATAATTTAGCTGTTTTACAATATTTAGTCCTAAATGTTCACTATACTGTTTACATGACCCCACCTCATGAACAAGGATGGTGGGAATTTTCAAGTACATTTGATAAGGTGATTTTGCTGTTGCTCTGAAAAACATCATTTTGGGAGGGATTTAACACATTCTAGAAACCATGTTCATGATATAGGTTCAAAATAAGTTTCATGTCTCACATTTAAGTGCAATACTAGAGTGCAAAACAAAAATTTGAAACATGAACAGTTTCTATTTACACCAACAATGGAAGTCATAGGTCACAGTTAAATGCAGATAGAACCTTCCTTAGTTCTGGGTCCATAGTGTTTTGTGTATCTGCAGCTGTGTACAGAGGTCCCAATGTGACCTGCCCAAATAAAGATCCAGTTTTACTATAGCAACAAGAAAGGAAGTTCATTGTAAAAAAAACTGCATTAATGCACCAGTTAGGGTTCCGCTTAATGCCACAAAATAAGGGAAATGTAGTGTTAGGATTTTTACTCCTAGCTCCCACCCTCCAATCAGCAAAAGAACAAGACCACACAAGCAACCACAGACAGTCATCATAAGGTATGACAAACAACAAGCAGCTGTTTCCAGATGACACAAATGCATTAACACTGATGTGCTACATTCATTGATTTGGATGTGCAGCATATATACTGCAAGACAGACACACTTATTTTTGCCTGCATACAGAAATCCACAGTACTCAAACCAAAACATTATTTCTGTCTACAGAAGCACAAACTCCTGCAGCCACAGATACAGATACAAATACATGATACCCAAATTACAAGAGTTCTTTTGTCTGCAGAAGTGCAGACCCCTGTGTGGTCGACCCTTCTACAGCCACAGGTACTCATACACAGTGTAAGACATGCACATACCTGTGGCTGCAGAAGCAGAGGCCAGCATGGGGCCTGCATTTCTGCAGTCACCGGTATAATACATACAGTACACACCAGGCTCTAGATTTTAAAATGCAGGCCCACAAAATCCATGAAACACAAAAAAGCAGCACTGCTTTTGTTTGCAGATGTGCAGGCACCTCAGAGTCCTGCTACAGGTGTAAGACATACATGCCAACTTTTATTTGTGGAAGTACATGCATCTGTGTGACCTGTACTTGTGCTACTGCACATAGAAATGGTACCCAACTGGCAAGACTTCTTTTTTCTGCAGAAGTGGAGGCTCCAACTTTTGTGGTGGCAAACTGAACCCTAATTGGTGCATCAATGCATATTATTTTTACAGTGTGTGTGTGTGTGTATATATATATATATTGTATATATGTATATACACAATAGGGGTGAGACAAATGTGTAGTGGATAAATCAATGTTTCTTACACACAGTGATGTGAATTCTGGTAGAAAATCACACTGTGATTTTTTTACCAGGAATATTATCAGAATGTGATAATATTTTACATTTATACATGTTGTGCTTGCCTCACAGGCTGATATTATCACTGTGCTGATGTCAGGCTGAAACATTGCCTAAAACACTCACTATCCTGATCTCTTAATTGGACTCTGCTGAAGTACATATAATCACTCTAGGCAGCAATCAGAAAGGAACTCCACCAAACCCTCAGTAGCCTAAGAAACTAATCAGTATATTAGTTCCACCTGCAACTAACCTACTAACCCTAGAAAAGCATATTGTGTTCCTGCAGAGAACCAAAGGAAGCTAACAGCATCTAGTTTCATGCTGACAAGAAGCCAAAAAAAAGAGCAAAGCCTTTCACATCCATGAATATCACAACTACCAATGAATATAGCCTGCTTCATCCCAAATGGCAAATTAGTGTTTCAGCTTGTTTTAGCAGAAGTTTATTTTTCTGTCCTGTGTCTTCTTTGTTTATTTCACAAGATAAAGTGAACAAAATAATAAAAAGTTCTGGAAACCCCTATTATATAAATTGAACACAGAATGTGCAGTCGTGTGCTATGGAAAATATTTTCACTCCTGCATCGTGACCTCTGGATACTCTGACTCGTGCCTTCGTCACTCATGAGTATCCAATATTTTCCATATAACGCTCCTGCTCACCATGTATCCTATGTGTGTGTGTGTGTGTGTGTGTATATATATATATATATGTGTGTGTGTGTGTATATATATATATATATATATATATATATATATTTAGTGATCATACAACATTTGATCTGTACTGAAGAAATGCTGCAGTGTGCTGGAGTGTACTGAGTGTATACATTTATATTCTTTGCCTAAAACTGCATTAATGCAGCAGTTAAGGAGAAACTTAACCCACAAAATGTACAGAAAATTGGCATTAGGGTTTCCAACTCTACCATCCCCAAAGTGAAAAAAGGACATGACCACACAAGCAACCACTGGCAGCCATCATCATGGAAGGTGAAACACATACAAATAGTTCCTGATGACACTAATGCAGTAGCATTGATGTGCTACTTCATAGATTTGTCTTTGCAGTGTGTACACCACAAGAGATACACAGTCGCTTCTGCAGCAGGTATAAATTCAAGATACACAAACTATAACACTACTTTTGTCTCCAGAAGCACAGGCCCCTGCAGCAAAGATACAAATCCATGATAACCAAACTACAACAGTTCTTCTGTCTGCATAAATGCAAGCCCCAATGGGGCCAATGCTTCCATAGCCATAGCTACTAATGCACATTGTAAGACACACACACACACAAACACACACACACACATATACACTGACTTCTGTCTGGTATCCAATGAACATTGCAACCACAATTGAGTGCTTATAAAAAAGGGCAACTTAATCACAGCACCTGTGTTCTGGGCTACCTGGCAGGGTAACAACTGGATACAGGGGTAGGTGAGTACAGTGACAGGGTGTCACTGCATGCATGCAGAGGAGGAGGGACCACACTACCCGATGGGCAGAAGGGGAGGGAGGATATGTGGGCTGTAGTGCGGTGGTTTGCTGCTGAGCCAGCAATGTGGCATGGTGGGTAGTTGGCAGGCTGGGGTTGGGAGGGTGCCATGTTTAGTTCTGGGGAGCGATCGCTTTTTGCGTCATGTCTGATTTTCTTTTCTTTTAAGTTTTTCAACTCCCCTGACATGCATCTCCCTGGAATTGAGAATCCTTATGTAGGGGAGCTGGAGGGTGCATAACATAGAAAACCAGTCACCACCTTGCAGTTCACTGTGAGTGTACATTTCTGTAATTCATTTTCAGTGATGTACACTCGCCTAAATGGCGATCACTATTCCTCTGTTCAATCGCCATTATGACCTAGAACTCTTCTGGCTGCAGAAGTGCAGGCTCCTGTTGAGTTCATCTAGAAAAAAAAAAGATGGTGACTGTTAAAATCTAAAATATGTTTCCTGTGACCCCAAAACACAATCAGTTATGATCTAAAAGTGCTTGGGAAAGGCTGCCACACAATTCTGTCTTAGAAGTATATACCAATTATGGGCCAGTGATTCTGCAGCTGCAAATTTAAGACATGCACACTGACTTCTACAGCTGCAGATAGAAATTCACAGTACCTAAATTGCTTTATTACTTTTGTCTTCTGAAGTTCAGGCAGGCCCCTCTGGGTGGCCAGCAGTTCTGTAGCCATAGGTACTTATGCAGACTGTAAAACATTCACACCAGCTTCTTGCTCCAGATGCTGAGGCACCTGTGGAACTTAGCCCAGAAAAAAACACAAGAGGAAGGCAATCACAATCTAAAAGGTTTTTCTTCTGACCCCAAAACACAATTAGTTGCGACCTAAAAATTCTTGCAAAGAAATATTTTTATTAGGTTGTATCAGAGGTTTATTTCTGAAACCCTACTGAGCATGCTCAGAAACCAAGTTTCTAATTATTATGACTCTTGAAGTGAATAATATTTTTTTCACAAAACTTTTAAAAGGAACACCCATAGTACAAACCCCTTCTGCCCTGAAAGTTTCATAACAAAATTCCATACCATCTTGGATGTAGGTGAGAGCACAGAAAAGGCCAAAAAGTCATGATGTATATATTATTGACATTTCCAGGAGCCATGTGATGCAGGAGTCTGGGTAGGAGCAAGGGAAAAGAGCTCCTATCTAACCTGAAGTTTTTTGCTATTTATTGCTTCAAATAATTTTAAAATCAGCCCCAGCTGGTATCTATATCTTACTAGCATGTCTGTGGTTTGTCCTAAAGAGTCAACAATGGATATTTCTGTCCAGAAAACATGCTTGTACCAGGAACAACCTATGCAGGAAGAGGAACCACTCCTTAAGCTGGAGGCCAAGCAGCCACACTGAAGCACTTCTCCAGCTTCCCCGTCTACTCTGGTCCCTAAGGATCTTTCTCCAAGCCAAATATATATATGGAGTAACACTTCAATTAAATTCATACTGTGGCAGGTCAGATGCAAATATGTTCTACAACAAATATATTGGGATCTGAGAGGTCATAGAATCTACTGAACATGAAGTTTACAAACAATGTATGTATGAAAAACAAAAAATGATTCACACGATATGGATTGCAAGATGGAAAAATGTTCCATTCATGAAAGATAAGCTAGGATAATTTTTTTTCTTACTGCAGTAGATAGTGAAATGATTACTGTGTAATAGATATATTTTGCTTTTGTTTTTTTTCCTGTTTTGTTGTTTTTTCTTCTTTGTTGATATTCGATTTTGGATTTTTAATAAAATTTTTCCCTACTCTTTTCAAGAAGTGCCATGGTATCTTTAACATCCACCTGAATGGGCAGATGGGACCTCAGTTTAACATTTCATCTGAAAGACTGCACCTCAGGAGAGCAGCACCCCCCCCCATGCTGCACTACACTATCAGTATTGGGATATTAACCCAAGTGCCTGGTGGGGGGATAGAACCCACAGCCTTCTGATCTCCTGGCCTCAGAGATGAGCATGCTACCTACTGAGCCACTGACACTGGCACAGGATTTGCACCAAGCCGTGCACCATAACACTTAGGTTCTGGCAGTGTGCCAAATCTGCTGCTGCAATTGCCCCTGATTTTACAATATCAGGCACAGTTGTAACAATTTTTATGATTTATGGCAGCTTGTGCAAAATATTTGGCACAAGCTCCATAAAAAAGCCCTCAGAATTGCTGCAAGTTAGACCAAAAAAAGTTGGAGCGTAAGATAGAAAATCTTTTTAGATCGCCAAAAGCCCCATGCACCCTATTGTCAGCATGCCTGGGGCTTGTGGCACTCTGTGACATTTGAAAATCCTGCCCATTGAGATTGGGAGAATGATGTGTGCTTGTTTTTCTGTAAGTTTTGGGTAATAAGAATCCCAGCACTCAAGTTTAGTTAAAAAAGTTAAAGAATATTCAAACATCAAAAACATGCATCACCACCAGAGGTTATAACATGTACTGTACAGTCAAAAACATACAGAAAGACATCCCTAATACACAATCAAAGACTTAAGCTTCATCTTCCATACCTGTATGAAAAATAGCAAGTATACCAAATGTTGCTGTTCAATATGAAATATTTATAGAATTCCTCTTGGTAGTAGGTCCATTTTCATGATTTTATAGCATGATACAGTCTCTAATGTTAGGGTAATCCATTTACTCTGTAAATTATCTGTAACTTTATATTCCAATAAAAGATTTGTCATAATTGTGCTAACAAATCTTTCCTGATATTTACATTTAATTAAATTGTTCCACTGATCTTATGCAACACAGTGTGTAAATTCTGTATAATGAAAATCCAGGTAAAAAAAATAAAACAACTAGATTTAGGACCTAGAAATATTTATGATATTAGGGTAATGTCAACCCTATGTCACTGGGTAATGCTACACAACTGATTTGTTAAGGTTCCTGAGACGTCCAACCCTAATTTTTCATTTCCTTGTTTTGTACTTATTGCTTTTCAACCCTAATAGATGCAATTGTTTGATATGTAAACAATACTACATGACAGGATATTGGTTGTCACAGATTAATGCACATCCAAGTCTGTAAATAGGCATGAAACACTTTCACCAATTGCATTTAGCACCTGTAAAAGACTTACTATCAGACAACCATTGACCTGGAGTGTTGTATTACACTATAGAATTGGTAAAAGAAAAACAATTAAAAAAAAAAGTATTTTTTAAAAATAAAAACAGGTGTTTTATTTGTTAAATGCAACTAGTAAAAACAGTTTGTACCTACCTGTCAATCATTTGTATTTCCACACATTCAATGGCTCCTATGCATGAACCCACAGAGTGGCTACATGCCACATATTTGGGGCACGTAGCCACTCTGCACCCACTGTGACCCCTGCGTGGGATGCATGAACTGGGGTGTGCAGCCCTTATGCATCTGATCCCCTGGCTGCATGGACTGCAACATGCTAGGGACAGGTGGGGCATGCTACTACTATGCACCATGCACAAAGGTGTGTAGTGCCCTCTGCAGGGGGCACAACTGATGGCAGGTTATGGAAGGGGGAGGACCCTGATGTAACTGATGTATGCATGGCCATGCACTGACACCCACACTTGCAATGAGGACTGACCCGGTCCACCCAATTGCTACCCCAGCAACCAACTCTCTGTCCCACTGGCCTACCCCAGCATACCCATCATAGCCATCACTGGCACAGCAGCCCCCCCACATGCACAAAGGAGCACAAGCTCCTTTACTGTAGTACCCCCCACCCCATGCCTGGACCCATACATGTCAACCCCCAACTAGTGCAAGGCATCCATTGCATTTTCACCCCTGACATGCTGGACAGATGCCCCATATGATGGAGGCTGTGGTCATGTGAACAGCCCCTGCCCTATGAACCCCTTGCCTGGCCTGTCTGTCTGACCACAAGTCACTTGTGCTGGGCACAGAGCAGCAATCCCTGCAATCCCCCAACCCGATCCAGTTCCTCCACCCACATAGGTAGTCAGTGGCATCCCCACTCCCTGAAGCACTGATCACCCCCTACCTGTACTGTCATATTCAGTGCCACATCATGGGATTGCCAGTGGCACAGCCCTCTGCACACCTCCTCAGCCACTGGCCATCCAAGGGATTCTGGGGGCATGCTACCCATATATAGGTGGTGCACTCCCAGCAGCAAGTGGATGGACAGTGGCCAGGGAAGTGTGTGGATGGATGTGCCACTAGCCATACCATGGCACCTGCAGTTATGTACAGGGGCAGGGGGGTCAATGCCTGTTGGGGATGGGCCACTGCTCCATGGGGGGATATATCACTCTGCATAATGATCACAAAGTGCAAGGACATTTAGAACCATGGATGGGGCAGGGGCATCATAGTGTTGGGGTTGCTGTGTGGAATGCACACCAGAGAATGGGGCAGGGGCATGGGTGTGTGTGAGTGTGTGTGTGTGTGTGGTTGTGACTGTATATGCCCTGGGATGGAGCAGCAATGTTTGTGGGGGGGGCATCATGGGGATGAGGCTTTGTTGTGGGTGGGTGCAGGCATCCGGGAATGGGGCAGGCTTGCCATTGGGGGTGCTCACTCTGGACACTGCCAATGGATACACTGCACAACAGGGCCTGACCATGCATGTGGCAATTCATGTACCCAGACCCACATACAGCTGCATTTGGGATCTACTCTGGGGCCCAGGGTGGGCATCTGATTGGATGCCCACCTGGGCCTTGACTCTGCCCCCAGCCACCGGGGGGGCAGAACTATGGACAGGTGGTGGCCATTTATGAATTTGGCCAGTGCGCTCCTGTTTACAGGTGCAGAACTATACAGGCAGGATACGTGCCTGCGGCATGTAATTCCCACCTGATAGTGCATAGTGGCCAATTGATGTAATGTTTATTATAGAACACAGAATTCAAACTGCTGCTGAGTTCCTTGGTCAGAATGTTCATCCCTCACATATAGCAGATTGCCTTACACAATAGTTGTTTTTTTTTAAGCAGTGCAAGCAGCAGGGATTACCCTGACAGGTTAGTAAGAATAGATGGGAGTTCTCAGGGTAACCAAAGAAACACCAGGAATTAAAATTGTGAATAGTACTTTTTTTATGTTTCTTTAGGTATGTGAGGAGGGTATTTTAAAAGGAAAAATGTTAAATTATTTATCTATTATGACATGTTAAGAGAGTTTTGCTTTTGGTGCCTTGTTGAAGGTTCTCAATGAGTAAAGGTGGCATGCACGAAGATGAGGTAAATGGCTCATGAATTCTGTATCTGATTGTCCCCAAATTCCAACCACAAATATCTGAACTTGTTTCATCCTGTGCATTTCTGATGACTTAACATATGGGTCCCTGAACTTATTTAGCTAATTAAAACACTGGAAATTTCCAACAATCATTTTTAGAGTTACAAGGATTTAAAGTTTTTTTTTTCTGAGCATGCTCAGTAGTATTCTTGGATAACCCTGAGACATGAAAGATAAATTTACCTTTCTCAAGCATTTACCTTTCACAAAATGAGAGATTGCACTTTTGCGAGAAAAAAATAGAGATTCTGACAGCTACCATTTTGTTTTTTAAAGCAGTTAAAAAAAACGAAAACACATATAAATAAAGAATTATAAAAACAAAACATGAATCTTGCTAAACTAGATTTACTATGCACTATTCTGTTGTTTGCTTTCCCCAAAAAGAGCCAGAAATACCTTTTTGGGACTTTGATTGTCATTTTATTGAAATGGACAATTTATCTGTCATAACCAAAACTTCTGTGTTGCACTAAATTTGTGACACATAAATGTGTGTGTCGCACATTTAAGCATTGCACTTAAATGTGTAACACTAAAGTCTGCAACACAAAAATTCTATTTTTATGCCTTATCTACTTTTACCCAGAACTTGTCCATTTTTTTATGTTTTAGTTCTAAATTTGAACATACGGTTTACATGACCCTACCTCATGAATGCAGATGGTTTGAATTTTCAAGAATAGATCAAAAGGTGATTTTGAAGAGCAACACTTAAATCTGAGACACCTAAATGTATATCTCCTGGATTTTAGAGTCTCACATACTTTTAATCATAACTTGGCCATTTTACAATATTTTAGTCCCAAATTGTTAATCCTGCATTCTATTTTCATGACCCTACCTAATGGACAGTGATGGTGGGAATTTTTCTCGTACAAGTTAAAAGGTTATTTCAAAGTGTGACACATGCTTCTGCGACACATACATTTATATGCTGCACATTTTAATGACTCACATTCTTCTACTCATAACTTCCCCATTTTACCATATTTTTGTCCCATATTTTAACTTCACTTTTTTCATAATCCTATATCATTAACAAGGATAGCATGAATTTTAAGGTACAGGACAAAGCAGATTTTGAAGCTTGACTAATAAAGTCACAACACATACATTTACGTGTGGCACATTTTGGCGTGGCACTTCAATGTGCAACACTCAAATATGTGACATAAAAATTAACGTTTTGTGTTTCACATACTTTTACTCAGAACTTAGGCTGTTTTACAATATTTTAATCCCAAAATGTTGAATATACAGTTTACATGACCCTACCTCATGAACAATGATGGTGGCAATTTTCAAGTACAGTTGATAAGGTGATTTTGATGTTGCTCTGCAAAACAACATTTTAGGAGGGCTTCAATACATTCTAGATACCATGTTCATGATGTAGGTTCAAAATAAGATTCATGGCACATATTTATGTGCAATACTAAAGTGCAAAACAAACATTTGCAACATGAACATTTTCCATTTACACCAACAGTGAAAGTCATGGGTCACACTTAAATGCAGACTGACTCTTCCTTTGGTTCAGTGTCCAGAATGTTCAGTGGATCTGCAGCTGTGCACAGAAGTCTTATTGGAACTTGCTTGAATAAAGATTCAATTTTACTATCTCAAAAAGAAAGGACATTCATTATAAAAAACTGCATTAATTAACCAGCTAGGGTTCAGCTTATTACCAGAAAAGTTAAGGAAATGTGGCATTAGGGATTCTACCCCTAACTCCCACCCCCAATCAGCAAAAGAACAAGACCACACAGGCAACCATAGATAGCCATCATCGGGTATGACAAACAACAAACAACTGTTTTCAGATGACATACAGTAAATGTATTAATGCTGTTGTGCTACATTCATGGATTTATATGTGCATTATGTATACTGCAATACATACTCACTCATTTTTGGCTGCATATAGAACTCCACAATACTCAAACCAAACCATTATTTCTCTCTGCAGAAGCACAGGCTCCTGTAGCCACAGATACAGATACAGATACAGATACAGATACAGATACATGATACCCAAATTATAAGAGTTATTTTGTCTGCAGAAGTGCAGGCCCTTGTAGTGTCAGCCCTTCTACAGGTACAGGTACCCATGCACAGTGTAAAACATACACATACCTGTGGCTGCAGAAGCAGAGGCCACTATGGGGCTTGCATTTATGCTGCCACAGGTTTAAGACATACAGTACATACCAAGCTTTAGCTGCTGAAGTGCAGACCCCACATAATCCATGATACCCACATAGCAGCACTATTTTTGTTTGCAGAAGTGCAGGCACATCAGAGACCTGCTGTGGGTATAACACTTTTATTTGTGAAAGCACATGTACCTGTAGGTTCTGAACTTGTGATACTGTATATAGAAATGTTACCTAAATGGCAAGACTTATTTTGTCTGCAAAGGAGCAGGCCCCTTCTTTTGTGGTGACAAACTGAACTCTAATTGGAGCATTAATGCAGATGTATTTTCTGCAGTGAATATATATATGTATATATATATGGGGATACATGATGGGCATGAGTGTGATATGGCAAATATTGTCACTCCTGCAGAGTGAAATATCCAGAGCTCAAGATGCAGGAGTGACAATATTTGCCATAGCACACAATCTGCCCATCATGTATTTGATATATACAATAGGGCCAAGAGTTTCAAAAGTTTTGTTATGCTCTCTTGTGTTCTGTTCCTGTTTATGTGTTTGCTCATTCTGTGTGTGAGCTTTTATGAATGGGCTGGCAGTGTTATAAACTCTGGGAGGCACATGAGTGTGTTTTGCAATGCTAAATGAGTTAATTTTAGGTAGGAGTGAGAAACATGCTTTTGTGAGGCTGTATTGTTTAGAAGTCTGGCTGCAATGAAGCTGACAGCATCACATTAATTGTAGTGAGCAGAGAGGCAGAGTGTCAGAACAGCTGATACTGTTTTCAGTGGTAATTAAGTTAGCTGCAGGCAGAGTGCAGAGTATTCTGTGAAACTGTGCTCTTTAGAATTTTGGCTGTAGTCAAGCTGATATTATCACAGTAATTGTAATGTGTGAGAATCAGAGTTTGAGGAACAAGTGAGAGTGTGTTTCAGTGGTAGCTAGCTGCAGGCAGTAGGTTAGACTATTCTATGAAGCTCTGCTGTTCAGAATTCTGGCTGCAGTCACAGTAATGAGCTGGAAGTTGGTAGGGGGGATAGGTGTGTTTTGTAATGCTCATTGAGTTAGCTGTAGGCAGCAGTGAGACCTCTGAAGTAGTTCTGCATTTGTGTCTATGGTAACAGCACAAGTGTTTCTTGCATGCTGAGGGAAAAGCTGCCTAGAGTGATGACCAGACCTCTCAACTGTCACACATTACGAGGTACGTCACTCATTTTATTCCTCAGAAACCTTCTGTCCCACATTGAGAAGGTGATATTCCACAATGACCACTGAGACTTTTAAGCAGAAATATATAATAATATAAGATGCTAGGTTATCAGTAAACATTATTAACATTAGTGCACTTATTGGCACGGTATTCTGAGCTTGTTAAGATCATGTTTGATGATGTGTCACACATTTTGTCCTCTCGTCCCACATCTTGTCACACATTTGGGTGATAAAATGTTGAGAGGTATGGTGATGACCTTTTGTGACCTGTGTGTAAATGGCTGATATCATCACAGTAGAGCAGAGGATAGAAATATCATGCTACAGTGGATGATACAGTTTTATCTCACTCATTTACCACTCACCCCTATTATATATATGTATATATATATATATATATATATATATATATATATATATATATGGGGATACATGATGGGTAGGAGTGAGATATGGGAAATACTCTCATGCCTGCAGTGCAAAGTGAGAATGCACAGCTCACGCTGTAGGAGTGAGAATATTTCCCATAGCACACAATTTGCACATGTGTGCAATGGGGTAGGAGCTTAAGACGCGTTGTTATGGTTTGCAGTGTCTTTTTCCTGCTTCTGTGTGCTTTCTTTTTTTCATTTTAGCCTTTGGTAACTAGGTGAGTTTTTAGGAGTGACCTAGGAGCACTGGTCAGTTAAGTGACTTGTTTAGAGTCACACAGTATGCAAGTGGAGGTTGTGAGAATCAAACCCAGGTCTGGTCTGCTGAATGTACCAAGCTTGTTCAGAGGTCATTCCTCTAATCTCTAGGCTATACTGACAACCCTGTGTGTGTGTGGTCTGAGGGTGTGGGAGTGTTGAATGGGCTGGGATTGTTAGAAACACTATGGGAAAAAGGTGATTGTGTTTTGCAATGCTAATTGAGTTAGTTGCAGCTAGCACTGAGAAAGAGAAATTGCTTTGTAAAGGGGCTTCATTTAGAATTCAGGTTGTTTTGAATATTAGATTATCACAGTACAAAATGGAAAAAAGGAAAAATACAAAATGAGTAGTGTTTTGTTAGATACGTTTAGTGATCATCAGGGGGTGGTGTGTGTGAGGGCCAAAGAGAAGGGTATTAAAACTGGATATTGGGTTTCCAAAAGGACATTTAGACAATTTGATTATACCGCATTTATGCTGGATTTGGAAAAAGTAAATTGGGAGAGAATAGCTTTAATTCCCACTATAAATGAAGCATGGCAGTATTTTAGGGAAGAATTTGAAAATATTTGTAATCAGCATGCATCTGTGAAAAAAGTTTATTGTGGATTAAAAAATGCAATTTGGTATAATGGGAATGTGCACAATTTACGTAAAAAGAGAAATATTCAGTGGCTAAAGGCAAAAAAATCAAAGAAACAGAAGGATTGGGATGGTTATAGAGCCTTAAGAAATAAATATATCAAGGATGTTAGAAAGGCAAAGGCATATTATTATAAATATGTGTTAAAGGATACCCAGTTTTCACACCCAGGTAAATTTTGGATATTAATCCATAAATTACAAAATCTGGGAAAAAATGATTACCCACAAACTTTTAAAATTAAAGGTAGAGAAATTAAGCAAAGTTCAGAGGTGGCTGATTGTTTTAATGATCTTTTTGTTAATATGGAGGTTGAAAAGGAGGGTATAGATGGTGTTATTTTTGGGAGTCAAAAGTTCATTAATATTAAAAGGAAACCAGATCGATCATTTGATTTTGGTTATATAAATGTAAGTGATGTCTTAATAGAACTTTTGCATATTAATGAAAGAAAGGCTACTGGATTAGATGAGATTAGCAGTAAATTGATCAGATTTGCTGCCCCAGTTGTTGCCCATCCGTTGACACAGATTTTTGAGTTGTCCTTGTATTCAGCTGAAGTACCAGATGAATGGAAATGTGCAAAAGTAATTCCAATTTTTAAATCTGGATTAAAGCAAGAGATTAGTAATTATTGTCCAATATCATTAATACCAGTAATAGCAAAGATTTGTGAAAAAATGGTGGCCAAGCAGGTTAAGCAATATATAAAAAAACAGAATATTTTAAATAGAAATCAGTCAGGCTTCAGAGAAGGATACAGTACTCAAACTGCATTAATAAAAGTAACGGGGGATATTCAGATAGCTATGGACAATGGATTGTTAACAGGGGCAATCATGATTGATTTGTCAAAATCTTTTGACTCATTAAATCATGAAATATTGATTGACAAATTTTTAAATATGGGGTTTTCAGATAAAGTGGTAGCCTGGTTTTCCAATTATTTGAGAGGTAGAAAACAAAAAGTGTTTCTAAATTCATATACTTCAGATTTTAGGCAAATAAAACAAGGGGTACCTCAAGGAACAATCCTGGGGCCCCTATTATTTAATTTATACACTAGTGATTTAGATTTCAAGCAAGATAAATTAGAATATCACCAGTATGCTGATGATGTTATTATGTATGTTTCAGATAAGGACATTCACAGTGTGCAATGTACATTACAATCAGCCTTTGATGGCATACAGGAATATTATGTCATGAATAAATTAGTGTTGAATACTACTAAAACTAGGGTAATGTTGTTTCGACAAAAAAGTAAAAATCTTCAGACAAAATCATTGGAAATAACAGTGAGAGATGGTTCCATCTTACAGATAGTTGATGAGTATAAATATCTAGGGTTGTGGTTGGATGTACATTGCAAGTGGTCTGTTCATATAAATAATTTAGTCAGAAGACTAGGGCAACAATTGGGGATGTTGTATAGAATTAGAAGTATTTTTTCCAGGAACATAAGGCTTCATGTGATTAATACAATGTTAGTGCCAGTGATTGATTATGCGGATACAATTTATGGGGGTGCAAATAAAGTTGATTTGAAAAAATTAGACGTTTTATATAATAAGATGGCTAGGTATATTACAGGGTTACATAGACTCACACATCATTGTGAGCTATATAGAAATATAGGATGGGATCACTTGTATATTAGAAGAAACCAGCATATAACTAAAATTATGTGAAGGTTTCTTGATAATAAATTACCTGAATATATTGCTAAAGATTTGAAAATTAAACATCCAAGTAGGGGACTGAGATCAGCCCAACATATAGAGTTTGAATTACCAAAGTTTAGGACGAGGAATGGGTGTGCAATGTTGTTTTATGTGGGTCCAAAAATTTGGAATAACCTGCCTCCTGACTTGAGAAGTTATGGAGTTAAAGTAAGCTGGATGGATATTAGATCCTGGTATCATAGGCAAGGTGAGAAGTTGCATGAATGTTGCGTGACATTGGAAAATGGGTGAATGTTTATGTATTTTTGTTATTGATGTAATTTATATGTATGGAATGTATGTATTTATTGTACTTATTGTGTATATGTATATTTGTATTTTGTATTTTTGTATGTTTGTGTATTTTTTTCCTATATTGTAACCAGGTTATATATCTTGTAAAAGGTGTCCCTTGAAAATGAGTGTATTTGTGTACTCAAAGGGATTGTTTTACCTTGTTCATTATAATGAATAAAATCATTACTACTACTACTACAGTAATGGGCTAGGAGTGTTAGAAACTGTATGGGACACATATAAGTGTGTTTTGCAATGCTAATTTATTTATTTATTTATTGAAATAGTTTCACTAGGAAAGGCACACTGAGCAACAAGATGCTCGTCTCCCGGTGTGACCTGGGGGAGGGGGGGTACAAGGGTGTTGGATAACACGCAGGTAATCCACTGAGGAAATAAGAGAGACAAATAGCAGTATATGGATACAATTGTATTAAACTACAAGGAACAACACATGGAATACATTGGATATTGTATGGAGCATATAACAATTACTTGACATATAGCAGCAATACAAGGGAAAATTTAGCATACAGTAATATGTAGGTATAAGCAACAGAAGACATAGAACACATGATGGTGCAGGACAAAAAGGCACAGGACAAAGTGCATAGGTTGGGGCTATATGTCAGCATTTACAACAAAACTAAGGCCTCTGGTCAGGCAGTGGGTCAGGGAGCATCTGGCGCATGGCCAAATCAGATACAGGAGCAATTAGTGGTGAGGAAGTTAGCTAGAGCAGTAGAAAGAGAGTGGGCAGAGGAGGAATGCCAAATTTGAGGTGGGAGATCATTCCATAGCTTGGATAACAGGTGTGAGAAGGTGGCTTGCCCGGCAGTAGTCTTCCGCCTAGGGATTGATAGTTGGCAGTAGTCACAGGATCTAAGATAAGGGGCGGAGGAGGGGGCAGCTGAAAGCATGGAAAAGAGGTAGGAAGGGATGGTGCCAAGCCATAGGTTAGATAAATATTTAGCACAGTGTGAAATGCAGCAGTTTCCAAGGGACAGTAGTGCCAGGGAACAGTAGAGGTCACAGTGGTGGGTAAGGGGTGAGACATTGAGAGCGAAGTGCAAAGCGGCAGAAGGCATTAAAAAGTGTGTCCAGCTTAGATAGGGTGGGCTTAGGGGCTGCACCATAAACAATGTCACAATAATCAAAGTAGGGAAGTATCATCTTCTGGACCAGTTTACGTCGGATGGTGGGAGGAAGGCTACTGCGGTTCCTATAAAGTGCATCAAGCATGGGGCATAGTTTTTTTTTGAAATAGCATCAATGTGGTCTAAGAAGAAAAGATGGCAGTTGAGCCATACCCCCAAGTATGAGTAAATAATTGAGTAAATGACAGGCTTCAGTGAGAAACAGAAACTGATTTCTGAAGCACGTTCTTTTAGAATGCTAGCTTTAGTGAGTGAGTGACTGGTGGCATCAACAGAGCATGGATAAATGGAATATATCTCACTCCACTGATGTCATCAGCATTTGTCTCACTGCAGTGAGAATATCTCCATTTATTCCACTGGAATAGCTCTCACCATTGTATATGTGTGTGTGTGTGTGTGTGTGTGTGTGTGTGTGTGTATATATGTGTGTATATATATATATATATATATATATATATATATATACAGTATATACTGTATTCAGTATGTATATATATGTGTGTGTGTGTGTGTGTGTGTTTGTGTGTGTGTGAATAAATAAATATATATATATATATATATATATATAGTGATGTGTGAAGTTGGTAAAATCCACTCCACCACATTTTTCCCAAGTTGTGCTCTATTCGCGAAGCATAATTCACAAAATTCACCAATTCACAGACTGAGGATCGTCTGTGAAGTGTGGAATTTCACGGGCAAAATTACACACTTCGCACAATAACTACTTTATTTTGCATCCCTGGTTTCTAGTGGCCCCATAACTTCTGATCATTGGCCACAATAAATCACTGGTGTCCAGTTGTCCCACCACCTGATCTCTGGACACAATGCAAATAACATTAAATACCAGGTGTACTACAGTGGGTAGTGGTCTCCATAGCCAGCTGCCAATTGCCAGCCACAATGTTAAAAAATATTATTTTTTCATTAAATCCCTGGTATCTAGTGGGCCCCCCACCCCATCAGGATGTGTCTCACCACCCAGCTCCCCCCTCACCGCAACCATGAGCAAACAATCAGCACAACCCTCCACTCACCTCCATGGCCAGCAGCCCAACTGAGCTCTCACTGAATGAACACTTGTCCTTGATCCTTTGAGTGTATCATGGGTGCAGGTGTGAGCAGCAGAATTCTCCTCATTTACCATCCACCCAGTGATAAGAAAGCTTTTCTGCAGGAAGTTGCAGTCTTCTTTGTCGACCTGGTGTTAGAGCCCTCCCAGGTGGTTGGTCCCAGGGGACTTCAATGCCTGGGTCAATGATGAATTCTCGCTTTTTGGCCAAAACTTCCTCCAACTGATAATTTCGTTGGTCTTCACACAGGTTGTTACTGCTGCTACCCATATTCAGGGTTACTCCTTGGATCTGGTGTTCACCCTGGGGATGGAGATCTCTGGACTGGTGGTGGAAGCAGTTGGGTGGTCTGACCATCTCTCCATAAGGTTCAATTTCATGGCCCCCACTTTGACACCAACCCCTTTGGAGATGGTCCAGTACTGTCCTTTGAGGGGAGTTACCCCTGTGGTTCTGATGACGGTTCTGGACCTATCGCGTTGGCCTGTGGAGTGCATGGATCCAGATGTCTTAGTAATAAACTATAATAATTTGGTGTTGATGGCTCTGGATTCCATAGCTCCTGCCCATGTTTGCCCCCTCTTCCTCCACCCTTGGTCCCCTTGGTTTGATGGGACATTGAGGGAGCTGAGGAGGGTTGGATGAAGATTGGAATGCTGCTGGTGGAAATCTGGTCTGGAAGATGACAGGCTTAGATTGATGGCCCATTACATGGATTATCAATCAGAAATCTCCCGTAAGAAGAGAGAGTTCCTGTCCAGGGAGATAGCTGTATCAAGAAATTGACCAGCTCAGCTCTTCCGGACCATGGACAGATTGTGCAATCCAACCTGTCTGTGGGGTCGGTGAGCCTTTTCACAAATAAAGTATGATGAGTTTGCTCGGTTCTTTGATGATAAGGTGTTGTTGATCAAGTCAGAGATCCACAGTTTGCATTCCAATGAGCACAGCGGTGGTCGAAGCAAGGCTACAGGCCCTCGATCTATCTGGATGGATTTTGACCAGCCAGCAATCCTGGATATCATGAAGATTGTCCAGGGCTTGCGACCGACTTACCGTAGTATGGATCCTGGTCCTACATGCCTCCTTATGGGGTGTATGTATGTGATCGGACCAGTCCTTGCTGAGATAGTCTGGTGCTCTTTGGGCCAAGGGGTGTTTCCAGAGTCTCAAAAAGAGGCTACTGTGACACCCCTTTTGAAGAAACCTTCCCTTGACCCAGACTGTCTCGCTAACTGCAGACCGATCTCTAACCTGCCCTTTTTGGGCAAGGTTATTGAGAAAGTAGTCACCTTGCAGCTCGAGGACTTTCTTACCACCGATGAAGTCTATGATCCTCTCGAGTCTGGTTTCAGGAAGAGGCATAGCACTGAGACAGCATTGGTACGTGTACTTAATGATCTCCTAATAGCGAGAGATCAGAGGAGCCGTTCGATCTTGGTTCTCCTCTATCTCTCTGCAGTATTTGATACCATGGACCATGGGATGTTGCTAGAACACCTTCAGTTGTTCTGTGGACTGTCAGGGACAGTTCTCAGATGGTTTCAATCTTTCCTCATGGGCAGAACTCAGAGGGTAGTATCAGGAATTTTTTCCTCAGCTCCCTTTGCTCTGTCCTGTGGGGTGCTGCAGGGTTCTGTGCTTTCCCCCATGTTGTTCATGGTGTATATGCTGCCATTGGGGGACATCATAAGGCATTATGGGCTGAATTTTCACTGCTATGCAGATAATACTCAGCTCTATATGTACTTTGTACCCGAACAAAATTATGCTTTATCGGTCTTTAACAACTGCCTCGCTGAGAGTCAGGGCTGGATGAGTGCTAACTGGTTAAGACTGAATCCAGATAAGAACGAGGTGCTGGTGGTGGACTTAGGTCACCATACAGAGAAGTTGTCTCCTGGATTTTCCTCTGGCCTTGTGTTGCGGGATAAACAGTTGAGACCTTCTGAACAGGTGCGAAATCTGGGCGTAATGTTTGACGGCGAGCTGACACTGAAGGCACAGGTGTCGGCGGTTGTCAAGTCTTCCTTTTACCATCTGAGGAATATTGCCCAGATAAAACACCTTGTTCCACATGATGATCTTCCTGTATTAGTCCACGCCTTTGTTTCCTCACGTCTTGACTACTGCAATGCTCTATACCTAGGGTTGCCGGGGGTGGATCTCCGTTGACTGCAGCTGGTGCAGAATGCTGCAGCCAGGTTGTTGATGGGGCTGCCAAGAACTTGTCATATCACACCTGTGCTGCATGAACTGCACTGGTTGCCAGTGCAATGGAGAATTACCTTCAAGATCACATTGCTGACCTATAAGACCTTACATGGTCAGGGACTGGACTACTTGCAAGATCTCCTATGGCCTTACCGCCCTCTTCGCTCATTCTGCTCTGCTGATGAGGGATTGCTAGAGGTTCCCAGGGTTTGTCTTCAATCATCTGGAGCTGGAGCCTTTTCTTTTATGGCCCCAACCCTGTGGAATTCTCTACCTCATCGGATTCAAGAGTGCCAGTCCACAGAACAATTCAAGGCATCTTTAAAAAGCTATTTATTTGAGAAAGCCTTTGATTAGGCCAGCCCATTGTCTTTTAATTGTTTTTAAATGTATATTTATTTGTTGGTTGTTTATTTGTATTGTATCTGCACTTTGAAAATTTTGAAAAGTGCTTTATAAATAAAATTTGATTTGATTTGTGCATATTCATTGAGAACTCAGTTGGGCTGCCTGCCATGGAGGTGAGTGGAGGGCTGTGCCAGTGGCCCACTTGGGGTTGGGGTGGGGGGAAGCAAGTTGGTGTCGCACTCCTTAATGGGGTGAGGGTCAACTAGTCACCAGGGATTTAATGGAAAAAAAAATATTCTTTTACATTGTGGCTGGCAATCAGAGGCTGGTGGGGGGAGACTACTACCAACTACAGTACACTAAGTATTTCATGTTATTTACTTTATGGCCAGTGGTTAGTGGGGGGGGTTCACCTGACTCCAGGGATTTAATGAAAAAAAAGTTTGTATTTAATTATTTACATTGTAGCCAGAAATTGGCGGGGGTGGGGGCACTAGACACCTTGGATTTAATAAAACAAATACATTTTGTTTTACATTTTAGACAGTAATCAGACGCAGGGGGACAACTTGACACCAAGGATTTGATGGATTCACCATTTAGAACTTCTCCTTGCTTTGTTTTTTAACTGCAATGTGCACGTAAAAAAAAAAAAACTAAGGTGAAGTTACAAATAGCAAATTCGCATAAAA
This sequence comes from Neoceratodus forsteri, assembly GCA_016271365.2. Taxonomy (NCBI): domain Eukaryota; kingdom Metazoa; phylum Chordata; order Ceratodontiformes; family Ceratodontidae; genus Neoceratodus; species Neoceratodus forsteri. The sequence continues at coordinate 588,020,441 of CM028131.1, forward strand.
GGTGGGCAGCTTCGAGAAGTGATTCATGGATGCGAATTTGGCAACTCCACCTAAAATTTCCATGCAAAGTGAAACTTTGCTACATCTCATATATTTAGGGAATACATGACGGGTGACTGTGGAATATGACAAATATTAGCATGAGTGCAGAGTGTACTGTGATAATATTACAAGTGCTGAAGGCATGAATGACATTATCTCAGGGTACTCTGTATGAGTGCTAATATTTGCCATATTTCACAAATCGCACATCATGTATGCGATTTATACAATAGGGTCCTGTTTTTTATTTGTATTATTATGTACTTATCTGTGTGAGTAAAGATTCATGTGGAGGATTACTTTTTATGTCTGTGTATGTCCATATGTTGCTTGGATATAGCAAGTTTGATTGAATGAGCTCAGGGGGTTAGGTTGTGAATGGAACATTTGTACATTGTTATTGAGTGTTACTGTGAATTAAATAATTTGTATTGGCTGATTATGTATGACATTCATCTTTTCAGGCTTTGGATTGGATAGTTAACATTTGTGGTAGGGATTTATTTATAACAGTTGACTCGAGGAGTGTTGCATATCTTACTGTGTTGGCACATTTTTGGGGGATTTTGTAGAGGTGTTTGTGAAATTTTATTAACATCTTTATAATTACTGCTTCCAGTTTTCATATTTGAAGTGGTTTTAATAACATTTACTTATACAGTATTCTACTTAGGAGTTTAGCATAATTTTAGTTTCTGTTTAGGTACTGCCATGCAGCGTGGTTAACTTCACCAGCTACTTCACTATTTTAGCCGTGTTGCAGAAGTTTATTTCTGTGTAGTTTTGGCAGCTGCTTCTTTTTGACATAAAACAATTTAGTGCACATTGTTCAAACTGTGGTTTTGTAGTAGTGGGAGTCACTGTCCGATTTAATGATGGGAATTCACCTCTTGACATGTTTCTTGTAGTGTCCCCCTATGAGACAGAAAACAGAGATTCAGTGAAATATCTGCATAAACAGGTTCTGAACTATTGTTTTGTGAGGTACAGGATTTCCAAGGTCTGGGAATACAGTTTAGGTGTGTGACAGTTATTTTCTATTTAGGAAGTGTATGTGTATTGCAAAGTAGCACCAGCAATGGTTCTTGATTTGTTTAAAGATGGTGACTTCACCACTGTTGGTTTTTCGTGTGATGATGTAGACACTGTGGAAATAAATGAAAATAAACCCACAGTGTCTATGTCATCAGAGAGCTATTCCACTTCAGTGAGAATATGTATTTTTATTTTCAATGTTACATGCTCACCCCTATTGTATAAATATATATACAGGTATATGTGTGTGTGTGTATATATATATATATATATATATATATATATATATATATATATATAAGTTCTAGAAGGTTGACAATAAATAAAACCTGCCAAATTCACCTTTGTTTGCCCACCTGTAGCTGGAAAATGACTTAACAGTTAAAACTTTAAACTTTCAATTGTGTTACAGTTTTATCCAGAGAGGTACTATACCTTTGTTAGATGGTTTCACTGGAAAATGTTTAGTTTTTAAATAACTAGATTTAAAAGTGACACTGACAGGCATGCACTGATTATTTTTTGCTTTCTCTGTTCATAAGTTTTTTTTTTCCCAATAACACTGGTTTGTAAGCCAGGGCACTGGAAAATTGCATTCAAAATTGTACCCCAGTATCTATAGTTTTCACCATTCTCTACACACAAAATCCACACTTTCTTGTAATGTATTGAATTTTTGTCTTTAACTGTATAGAAATGATGGAATTCTCAAGGATAGATACCCAAATATGATAAAGATTCAGTACACAGACTTGGATTTGGTCAAAACAATACAATGTGCGGTAAGGAGTCCAATATGACTCTGCTTTCATCTGATTCACTTCCCCTGGTTTGGTTTCAAAATCTTCTGGTCATACATATTTCATAGATTTCATAGAAGGGTAACTGTGTCAGTCAGCGTTAGCCAAAAGTGACTCATCACTTATCAGTGGCAATGTCTTGTATGAGTGCTATCCATGAAAGAGTCCAGGGAATTCTTGAATACATCCATTGTTGTGCTGCACACAACTGAATCTGGAATAGAATTCCATGTAGACACAACTCTTTAACCATTTACCTCTCTTATTTGTTTTATATGTTTCACCTCTTGACTGATGGTTATTTGATCTGATATTACTATCAGTTATTTGTTTGTTTAACCCTACACATTCCAATAATTTATCATCATTAAATGCTTATAAACAAAGCATAAGTCACATCTTTATTTATGTTCAAGGGAGTACAAATTCAATTTAGCCAATCTTTACTCATATGTCAGTTCTTTAAAATTAATTATTCTTTTAATGGCTCTCCTTTGTACCCTCTCTATTAAATGTTATGCTGCCTTTGTAATGTGGTGTGCAGAAGGACATGCAGTACTCCAAATGATGCCTAACCATTGCTGAATACAATGGCATTATTACATTGACTTCCCTGCTTCTTATGTCTTAAAATATAGTTCAGGATTCTGTTTCCTCTTTTCACTATTTTCCTGGTATGACTATCAAAGGAGAGATTATCTATAATAATTCTTAATTCCTTCTCACTAACTGTAGAATCTAGTACGTTTCCATTCAACATATAGTTGGCTAGCTAATTTTTATGTCCAAAATACATTACCCTGCATTTGTCTTCATTGAATCTTGATTTATGATTTTTGGCCCAAATTCCTAGGTTATGTAATTCATTTTGAAATTGCATAACACCACTCTCCCTGTTAACAATCACCCCCCAAGATGGTGTCATCAGTAACTGTACATAACCATGAGTTTGAGAAAGTATGCATTGAGGATATGAACAGTGTTGGTCCCAGGACTGAACCATGTGGAACACCACTCGTAACATGACCCCAATCAGATTAATTCCTCTTTGTCTTCTATTATGAAGCCATGACCCCATCCAGTTGATAATATGTGGATTAAATTTTAACTCAATGAGTCTCTGAAAAAGTTATTTCTGAGGAAACAAGTTAAATGCATAATCAAGGTACACTATGTCAACAGGAGGCCATTGTCAAGTGCAATACGAATTGACTAAAAAAAATTGTAGTAAATTCATGAGATAAGATTTATGTTGCCTAAACCCATGTTTAATTGTATCTTCCAACCCATTCGCTATCAAATGGTCTTATACTAGTTCCTTTATAAATTCTTCCATTACTTTTCCCAGTATGGATATTAGACTAATTGGTCTGTAGTTGGCAACATTTTGTTTTATTCCCTTTTTATGGATTGAGGTCACACTTGCCTCTCTCCATTCAGGAATCATATTTGCCTCATTGAAGAAGATATTAAATAGCAAAGTTAATGGTCCTGCTAATTCATTTGGCAATTCCTAAAGTAGTCTTGGATATATCATATTGGGTCCTAGTGATTTGTTAACCTTTCTTTTTTCTAGTTTATTTCCTTACATCATCCACTGTAATTATTGGCTTTACTCTTGGTTTGTTGCCTGCCTCATATATATAAGTCTTATTATTTGTTTTTGCTTGAAAAACACTAGTGAAATATTCATTGAATGCCACTGCTATTTCTTGCTCATCTTCTATTAGTGTTGCTACTTTTTATAATATCCCTACCCTATTCTGACCACCTCTTAAGCTACTAATATACTGTAGTTAAAAATACTTTTTAATTATCTTTTGCTAAATTGGACATCTTGGTCACTTTATTTCATTTAGCAGCTTTGATAATCTTTTTACTGCATCTAACTTTGTCTTTATAAGTGGCCCAGTGTTCTTGTGAAGGATTTCTTTTATACTTTTTGTATGATTTCTGTCTCTTTCTTATTGATTTCTTTTTTTTTTTTGTACTTGCCCTGAGCACCTAGCCCCTCCGGGGGAGAGGGCTTTGTACCCCACCGGTTCTTCTGCCAGGTCCTATTGTACCAGATTTACTGCTTCATAGTGCTTGATGCCCTGGGGCTGTTTTGAAATTTTCAAATCCAATCCCCAGAGGGTGCTGTCATAAAGGACTTGACATCCAGACTAATGGCGTGATAATGCATGCCATAATCAAGTGCCCTCCCCACCCCGAATCTGAAGAGCCGTGCACCCTACTGCCCATTCTTCCACCTGCAGTAGTGTGGTAGGCATGCCCACTGCATGGTAACCCATCCCACCCTGGAGGAGGAGGAGAACATCCATTGGGATGCTCAATCCTTCTCCTCCTCATCCTCCTCCCCCCAGCCAACCCCTAATGGCCGAAGCTCATTCCCAAACTGGGGTTGCCAGCATAAAGTGAGGTGTGGTGTTCAGCTCCTCAACCCTCAACACCACTGGGCTGGTCTCCTTATTGATTTCAGTATGCTTGTGTTAAACCAGTCAGATATTCATCCAGATTTTTGTCCTATTTTGTTTTTTCTGGTACATATTTATTAATGCAGTGATCAAGGTGTTTCTTTATAATGTCCCATATCTGTACAAGTGTTAGCCCCTTTAGGTCTTCTTTTGAGTTCCACTTTGTAAAGTATGTGTGCATACTCATGTAGTTTGCCTTATCGTAACATTTAATCTTTGTTATTCCTTTTTGTAACCTCCATTTTCATACAATGGTAAATTGGACCATGTTGTGGTCATTATCCCCTAGTGGCGCTCTTCCCTTGAAATCTATAATTTCATCTTCTAGATTGCTGAAAACTATGTGTAGGATATTGGGCCCACTTGTACTTTGTTGAACATTTTACTCCAAATTTTGTCTATAATTATATCAATAAATTTATTTTCATGGAGTTTAGTTCCTGTGTGGTTATTCTAATTTATGTGAGACAAATTAAAGTCTTGTAAAGTATAACTCAGACTTCTACTTCTATATTATCATCAGCATCCATAAATAAGTTGTTTTCTTCCCTGTTTAGGTTAGGGGATCTAAAGCATACTCCAACTGTAACTATGTGTTAATTAGGCTTAATTTCATAGGTTTCATAGGTTGTCCTGAGCTCTTTAAAGACCAAAGTCCATTTGGCTCTCCCTTAATATTAATATAATAAATCAATAAAATTAGTACCCTTTTATGTTCTTACTCTTCAAATAATAATCAAGAGAGTGCTTAAAGGCTAACATAGATGGACTACCCACAACCCCAAGTGGTAGTGTATTCCAAATTTTAACAACTCTTAGTGAAAACCAATGCTTTCATGCCAGTGTATTATACTTTTCCATCTTAAGTTATAGATGATGGGCATGTGTGTTATGGGACTGATGTCTAAAAATTAATCCCAGTTGTTTACAAAGCTAGTTATCAGATAACGCCCGATAGATAAGACACATATCTCCTCTTAACCTCTGATACTCCAAGAGAATAAAGGTCCAAGCTCCTCAATCTTTCCCCATAATTCATCCCCTGTACTTCCTTAATTCTTTTTGTAGCCCTGCATTGAACCCTCTCCAGGGCATCTATGTCCTGCTTATGGCCTGGTGCCCAGAACTGCACACAGTACTCCACATGAGGGCACACTAAGGAGGTATAAAGAGGAAGTAAAACGTCCTTTTTCCTACTTTGGATGTGCCTATGTATGCAACTCAAAATGCTATTGGACCTCTTAACTACATGATTACAGTGAAAATGGGATTTAAGGTCATTACTAACCATAATACCCAAATCTCTTTCCTCCTTTAGTACCCTGAGTATCTGACCATCTAAACTGTCATCCACTTCTGGATTTTTTTCTCCAAGTGCATTACTGTACACTTATCAATGTTAATGTACCATGTTTTCTCAACATCACTCATAGTATGTTGAAAGTTAACTTCCTTGGCTTTTATTTTATCAGAAATACAAAAGGGCTATACCTCTACCCCTCTTAACCATATGTTCTTTGTGGAAATGGTTGTAGCCTTGAATTTCTTTAACCCAATTATTCACTCTCCTTCAGGTTTTGGCAACCATACATATTTGAATGCTGTCATTATGTAATAGAATCTCAAGCTCATTTTTCTTATTCCCCAAACATTTTGCATTCATTAGTAAGGTTTTCAGGTCTACAGGAGTGTTTTTTGTTGTAACATTATGACCAACCTTGGGGGCATGCATACCATTACTCAATAAGCTGTTCTTCCCTATTCCTTTCTTCACATAATTTGTGTCTTGTTTTGAGCCCTTTCCCTACTTTGCATCTAGTTTAAAGTCTTCTTGTTGATATAAGCACAAAACGTGTCTCCCGGGAGCTTACTCCCCTTCCTATTAAGATGTAGTCCATCCCTGCAATATACTTCCCTTTTTTTCCAAAAACAGTTTTCCAAGTTGTAATGCAATTGATACCCTTTACAAGGTACCGATGTCTTAGCCAGTTCATAATTTTCATTATTTTCCTATGCACTCTATAGTTAGCTCTTGGTACTGAGAGAATCTCTGATAGGTTGACCTCACAATTAAAATCATTTAAATGATTATATGTGGATTACAGGTCATTATTTATTTAAATTTTTGGATACAGTCTTTGAGCTCAGAGCTCATTTACGAAGGCTCCATGTCAAGCAGAACAATACAATGTCAGACAAGCATATTAGGTATACAGCAGCAAGTATGAATTTACAGAGCACATAACAGCACTTTGGGAAAATGGGGAGATGCTTGAAAGAGGCATTAATGGGAATAAGGCAGGAATCCGGGGTTGAAGAACAGTGGGCAATATTTAAAATGGGAATTACAAGAGCAACAGAATTATGCATTAAGCATGTTAGCAAGGGGGAAAGGAAGAGGAAGAGGAAGCCGTTATGGTTTTCCAAGGAGGTAGCAGAGAAAGTGAAAGCCAAAAAGATTGCATTCAGGCAATACAAAAACACGCAGGCAGAAGGGGTTAGGGAGAAGTACCAGGAGAAGCAAAAGGAAGCAGGGAGATCAATAAGGGAAGTCAAAGCTCAGACAGAAGATCATATTGCAAAATCAGTGGGTAGAGAGGACAAAACCTTATACAGGTACATAAGTGAAAATAGAAAGGCAAAGGAAGGGATAGTGAAACTGAAGAGGGAGGATAAGGGCCACGTGGAGGATGACAACAGTAAAGCTGACATACTGAACAGGTATTTCTGCTCAGTCTCTACTGAGGAAGAGGAGGGTAATGGACTGAAAGGGAGTGTAAGGGGTGGGAACAGTGCAGAAATGGACACAAGTCCCTTTACATGAGAAGGGGCCCTAAAGGAACTGGAAGGAATAAGAGTTGATAAAGCAATGGGGCCAGATGGGGTGCACCCCAGGGCCCTAAAAGAACTAAGAGAGATGGTGGCTGAACCTCTGGCAATCCTGTTTAGGCTATCACTGGAAACAGGGGAGGTACCCAAAGATTGGAGTACAGCAGATGTAGTCCCCTCATACAAAAGCAGGAACAAAGAGGAAGCAGGGAACTACAGACCAGTCAGCCTCACCTCGGCAGTGGGAAAGATCATTGAAGCACTACTGAAAGAGAGATTGGTGGATCATTTGGTTGCTAAAGGACTACAGGACCGAAAGCAGCATGGTTTCACCATTGGAGGTCATGTCAGACCAACCTCATTGAATTTTTTTCTAGTGGGTGACAAAGGAGGTGGATCGGGGAGGGCAGTGGATGTGGCCTTTCTGGACTTCAGCAAGGCTTTTGACACTGTGCCACGTAGAAGGCTATTAAACAAACTAGAGAATATTGGCGTGGGCAGGACAATAGTGTGATGGGTAGGTAACTGGCTGGGTGGTAGGACACAGAGGGTGGTGGTAAATGGCTGTCACGCTGCAGAGGGAAGAGTGACCAGTGGGGTACCACAGGAATCAGTGCTGGGACTGGTCCTATTCAATGTCTTCACCAGTGACATTGTGCAGGACTTGGAAGGCAGAATTTCTCTGTTTGCTGATGACACAAAGCTCTGTAACAGTGTGGACACACCTGAGGGTGTAGACAGAATGAGGAGGGACCTGTAGAAACTTGAAGAATGGTCAGGGGTTTGGCAGCTGAAAGTCAATGTAAAGAAGTGCAGGATAATGCATATGGAGCACAAAAACCCTGGAACAGCATATCAGTTTGGGGGGTGAGGATATAGCATGCACCAACCAGGAAAGAGATCTTAGGATTATCATCTCTGATGACCTCAAGGTAGTAAACAGTGTGACAAGACAGCAGGTAAAGCAAATAGGATGCTGGTATGCATAGGTAAAGGCATCACCAGCAGGAAAAGGGAGGTCATAATTCCTCTATACAAGACACTAGTGAGGCCCCAGCAGGGTTAGTAAAACTCATAAGCTAATGAAACCCCAGGCTGGTATGCCATTTGCAAGGCCCCTAGAATTCTGCGGCCGCAGAATTTTACGTAGAACTTACAATCTACCGTAGAACTTCTGCGGTGCCGCAGAATTCACTCTTCTTGTTGATTTTTTATTAATATATCTGTTTTTCCATAAAATCTGGTTTCCTTCCCCTCTTTTTATATCCTAAACCCCCTTTAAGCTCAGAATATGATCTTATCATTGCTATAACATCATACATTAGCTAAAGAAATGGTGCAATCTGCAACAGAAATGAACAGTCGCTTATCTACCACAGCTCCCACTGCCAGAGACGGTGGCACAGCACATCAGGCACAGTGATATTTGCTCAACCTGCACTACAGCCTAATACAATTTTCAGTCTTATATTACTGCACTAGGGCCAACTTAAACAAAACCCTGTCAATAGCACAGACCTGTGAAGTTCACACCTCACTCTGTACAATCTTATTTGTGCCTTTAAGGTATAGAGACGCCATCTGAAATGAATAACTGGTAAAATGAATTTAACCGTCATTTTTAAGAAAAGTAAAGTAATTATGCCCAGAAAAGTGGAATATAATAATGTGTGTAGACCTGTTGAAAGAATAGATCTGTTAAATAAATAATTGCACTGTACACATTTTTGCCCGGGTTATTGATTACATATTGTCATTGGTTGATAGAATCACCTAAAAGTCATGGAGAAATGTTGTGTGCAGGGACAGCTGTTGGGCCAGAGGGTAGCATGCTGTGTTCCCATGCCGGCAACTCAGATTCAGAGATTAGCTCTGGGAGCTGGCTGGGCAGCCCAAGGATTGGTGGAACACATCACTGCTCGGAGCCTGGGAAGGTATGGTGCAGTGTTCTGTCACATGGTGAACACATTGTGCTGGTCTGGAGAGCTCTATCTCACAATCGGCTCACATGCATGTCATGGCCTGATGGTGTTATGCAGTGTGTTAGGGAAAGCAGGTTGACATCAAAAATGAGTTTTGCAATAACTCCTCTATTCCATTTCTAATGGGACCTGTATGAATGAGGATGCAGGTTCATGGAAATTAAAAAATATATATATATACACACATACACACACACATTTGTATGTATGTTACAGATTGCATATAAATATGTAAGTGATACACAGTGGGAACCTCATGAGTGGTGTAGAAAGCACATACAAACATATATGTGATAGACAGTGGAAACCTCATTAGTGGGATAGATAGCATGCATATAGAAATACAGTACCTTATTTATCACATAAGATCCCCTCTGCACATGTCATTTACTTAACAGGCTAGGACCTTAAGGGAGAGACATTTGTTTTGCCTCTTTAGGCATAAAATTATTTTTATAATTCTGTTATTTTTTGAACTAGTGTTTCTGTGCTTTCCACCATCCTGATTGCTATAACCACTACCATGAAAGTGAAGTCAGGATGACAAGCTGCCACTATGATGTGGTAGTTTGTTGGTGCCGCAGAACTTCCGAAGAAATTACAAACCACCACCGCAGAAGTTCTGCGGCAAACAGTAGTCTTGCCGCAGAACTTGGTCCCACTGTGCCGCAGAAAAGTAGGGGCCCTGGCCATTTGTATTTGACAGCAATACCAGATGGGCTGGGTTCAGGGAGGAATAGGCCACTCGGCACATAGGCTAGGTTTGGCTACTCTGCACAGGGGCATCCAAGTAACTCCGAACACAGGAAGCAATAACTGTAATGTCCAATACCAGAAGTGGGATTCTAAAGTGTGGCTTTTATTCACATCCAAACAGAATAAACAAAGCATAGATGGATCCCCACAAGGCTGCACTCCTGGTAATGCAGATTAAAGGAGACCAGAACACTTCCTCATCACTTTAGCCCTCAGGCTATACAACACATTGGGCACACAGCCCGGACTTGTACCACAGCTCTGGTTATACTGCCCAAACTTGTACATGGCTCTGGGTTTTCCCAGGCTCAGCTCCCTTGCCAACCACTTGGACACCTTTCATACTTCATGGAAACATTTTCTGGTGGCTCCCTAAACCACCTAAGAGCACCTCGGCTCCATCAGGGAATCTTCCTCTTTAATCCCACATCTGGGTACTTTCCTCAGGCACTGGTCAAGTACCTGAGAGAAAGCAACAGGTGTCTCAGAGCAAATCCGTAGAGGTGAATTTGGTTACTACTGATGGGGGGGTCTCCCACCTCTTGCTCCCACAATTCATACCCAGCCATTTATCTGGACTGTAAACACCTCATGCTTTAACACTTTGCTGTGTAGAGTCTTGCTAAATGTATTTCACGTTCAGTATACTTGTCTTGCTTCCTATTTGTGCTGGACTTGAACATACTTAAAAATAAGTGGCATTGTCCAATACTCTGGACCCCCCACAGAATTAAGCAGTCCAATACCCACATTCTTTCTTTCCATTTGTGCTGGACATGAACATACTTATTAGTGGCTTTGTCCATTACTCTAGACCCCCCATGGAATTAAGCAGTCCAGTCCCCACATCTACCAACTGTACTTGGCTGTTTTTTCCTGACCCCACAGTAACAGTCCCTTTAGTTTCCTTCTGTTCAGGTGAAAACTCTTGGGCCTTTTTCAGAGCAAACTCACCCTTTGGTTGCAGGTGCCCCACAGGTATTTCCTCCTCAAGGAATCTTCCTCTCAGAGCTTCTACTACCTCAGCACAACTCAGCCAGGCAGCTTCTTTCCCTTAGCCGGACCCAGGGGGGTTGACCCTGGAAAACAGGAAGATACCTTCCCCCCAGCCCCTCAGGGATGGGGCTCTGAACCATTGAAAGCAGTCTCCACTACTTCAATTACCAGTTTCTGTGTTCCTCTTCGGGTGGAAACTCACACCTACTACAAAAGTAGCTCTGAAACAGAGCTTGAAGCTCTGAGAGCCTGCACACACTCTGCTGCACTACATTCTCTCACTCAGACTGCACACAGACTGCTTCAAAATCCCCAGTGGTCTACTCTAGCCTCCAACTGCAACATTCCAGTGTGACTTATGCAGCTGCAACAGTTCTAAAATGATGTCATCCCTCAGTCTCAGCTGAGACTGAGAACAGAGTGAGACAGTGTGAAATCCATTTAACTGGAGTTTCACAAGCTGCCTTCCCTGCCTTCCACTAGCTCTTACTGGGATTCTAGTAACCCCAGGTAACAGGGGAGTTACACTAAAAACAGGCAACTCTCAGCAGTAATACTGCCCTGTGCTCACACTGATTAACATTGCAGCCCCAAACAGCTGCTGTCAGACTCCAAGCTGTGCAAACAGTGGTTACTTGGTTAGCCCCTTGCAGAGGCATCCCAGAAAGAGTGTCATACCTGGAAATCATATCACCTATCCTCCCGCTACACAGATCCAGCTCCAATTGTTTAAAATGTTTAAAACTGAGCTGCACAGTCATGATTTTGTCCTTAAAAGATCAAGCAAGGGTCCTTAGAAGAATGCAAGTGGTTCTCTACTACATTGTTAAACACAGCAGCACACCCTCGATACTCAGCAAGGGTAGCAAAGCTCTCAATTTAAAATTAGGAAGCACTCAGCACCGGTAGTGCTCAGTGCTCACACTGCTTAAAACTGCAGCCCTAAAGTGCTTCTATCAGGCTCCAAGCTGCGCTAACGCTGGTACAGTATGTACACTAAGCACTTTAACTTTGTGCTGAAGCAGACTATCAGAAAACATTTTGCTGCCACAGAGACTGAAACAAGGGATGTGGGAAAGGTACAAATTGCCCCATTCTCCTAAATGAAGCATGCTTGCTTTTCAGTGATAGGGTAGGTTTTTCTTGTATACATACTTTCATTGTGAATTAATTTTGATTCAAAAACCTGAGGAGCTTGGATGGCCCTGCTGATTATAAACCTGAATGCCCTTCTGAGAGAGTTGATAATAGTGATCCCTTACTTGGTGATCTGCCAACACCTACATGCTCACTTACAAAGCCTACAAAAAAACTAACTTTTCTGAAAATATGCTAATAAAACAAGTAAAGTATATTTAAACAGTTACCTTCAAACAGACAAACATCATTGTGATCAGAGTAAAGCAAAAGTACCATATTGTATGATGTAGCAAAAAACAATTTCATCATGTAATATTAAAATGTTTGTACTTACAGTGCTGATTAAGGAGAGCAATTATTTTAACAAAATAAAAACAGTTTGTTTTTCACTCAAACTTGATTAGGCACCCCGGTTATTGACTTATTTTTTCTTGTGCCACAGTAAGTAGCTGTTAAACATACTTCATAACTTTTCATCTTAGGCACCCAGTGTCAGGAAGGGGTTTTATAGAGGAGTATCTAACATTGAATTGGGCACCTGGTGCTGGATAGATGATAAAAGACTAGGCCTTCTTCTTCATTCATTGCTGACTTAGAAGTCAATCACAAACGAAAAAAAAAGTTTCTGTTTGGGTCAGTTTTCCAAGTCAGCACTACATGAGACAAATATCTTTAGATTTTAGAAGATATGGTACACAATGATTAATTTGCAATTTGTTTATAAAACAGAAACCATTCTTCATATTGAAAGCATATACAAGTGGCAATATATTTAGTTAGAAAATGGGCTTTTTATTTCCTAGCATCTGATTGGCTAGTATCCTTGCCAGGGGGGTACATTAACTTTCAATAGATGCCCAGGAAATAAAAAGTACCAGCCCCAGTGTCCTCTCACCTACTCAGGCATCCCTCTGCCCATCTTGCTTGCTTATTGGCTGAAAACATCAAAATTAATTTTAAATAAGTGCCATTTTTTTCTCTCACTTAGCGAGAGATACTGGACCCCACTGTTCTGTACTTGTCTGCAAGCTGCCTCCAAATACCCCCACACAATTGAACTTATCTTTTTTTGGCCATTTTTTCAACTCTTCAATCTCACTGTGTTCTCCTCATCTTCTATCCACCCGCTCACTCTCTCCCACAAACAAAACTGGTTTCGTTTTAATAGTGCACGGGATGAAATACTGATGTTGCCACGTTTGTTAGGGCAAGTGGGCACACATATAAGTTGTGGTATGGAGAAGGTAGCAAGTTCCACTGAGCACAGCTGTTTGAAACTACAGTCCAGTGATAGGTTGTGTAAGGGACATTGAAGAAAGCACTTCTTGGGGGGGGGTTGCTGTCACTGCGCTCACTCCAAGACAGACATCTTCACAGTCCCCAACCCTCTGTATTTATAAGTGAAAAAAAAAAGAACTGCTGATGATTCACTGCTCCTCGCTCCCTTCTCCATATCTCTGCCCTCCTGCTCTAGTATTTCCTCCTGAGAAGCCTCACTATACTTTTGTGTGATTCGGAAGACAGAGAGAAAATAATTTCTCCTAACCATAGTCTTTTTCCATGTTTGCGTCTGGAGATTACCGTCTTATCACGGAGTCTCATGCACACTTCTTCCAGCCTCTGTCTATCCGCTACCCACCCCAACACACTCCAATTCAAACTAAAGAAACAAAACAGGAAGAAACAAATTTATAAAACATATCCTGACAGTCTTTAGGGATAACTTGCTCAAACTCTCTGTAGTCCTGTGTACAAAGGGGGGGGGTTATATTAACATGACAACAGCATCCAAAGCCACAACTACAGGACTGCCACTAGGACACATGCGGAGGAACTATTTTATTACAAAAGAAATAAAATAAAAACAGTTGTAACATTCAAACATATACATTTTTTATCTTTATTAAAAATAATACCATGGCCCATTTTCTAAGCGCAATAACACCCTCCAAGGTGGGCGGTATGGACAATACCGGACCTTCCAGGGGCTATAAGGCCCTCCACCTGTGGTGTCGGGCCTCATTACGCCCTGGGCAGTCCAGTATTGCCCAGTACCACCCACACTGTCGGGTATTATTGCTTGCTTAAGTCATGCAATCATTACATGCTGCAGCAAATGCTGAAAGATTTATTAAGAGGCACTGGTGATGTATTGTAATACCCCCACAATTTCTGCAAAAGTCTCCACATTTTTATTTATTTATTTAAGAGCTTTACCAGGAAAGCATACTGAGTGGGATACCACTCGATTCCAGATACATCCTGGCAGGAAAGGGGACAATGGAGCATACAAATAATAGATACAAGGAAGTTGTACATCATATACAGATACAGATCTATACAGATAGTAGAAAATATATAATATACATATATAGATATGTAAGGCAATGAGGAATAAAGACAATATATACAGATGCATAAAAAAACAGTCTGGGAGCAAAGAAGGGTACACAATATATGAGCAACTATATGGGCATTTGCATGGCAATGTATGGTGGATTAATACAATTGGTTTAACAGTAGAAATTTAAAGCACAGTAGTCAAGAATTGGTTCAGTGTGGAGACAGCATGTGTCACCCCTAGTGCAGCTGTACCTAAATGTAATTTCTAGACTGGGGCAGAGTGCTGTGAGCACTAGGCAAGGTGAATGGGGTGCTGCACTACTAGAGGCCCTAAATATGAGAAGGGGGCCTAGGGCACCTGCCCCTTGGTGGCCCTATGTGCAGGCACATGTTGAGAAGAAGTGTGCCTTGAGGAGGTGACTTAGATGCAAAGTGTTGGTAAAGTCATGAATGCCTGCAGGCGGTGCATTCCAAAGTTTTGGCATGAGGTATGTGAAAGCCGCTTGGCCCTTGGATCTGGATATACGTGGAACATGGAGAAGCTGGGAGTTTCCACACCTGTGGGAGTAGGCAGGCTGCGATAGGGCTGAGAGGGCAGATTTGAGGTGGGGGGAAGGGACTGTACCCAGAATTTTGCTGTGGTCCTGATGCTGTGGATGTGTCTACGATCGTGGAACAACGTTAGATCAAGGGACCTGTAGAGGTTGCAGTGATGAGTCATAGGGAGGCAGTCAAGAGCAAAGCAACAGAAAGAGTGGAAAAGAGGATCAAGGCTGGCTAGGGCAAACTTGGGAGCAATGCTGTAGACTATATCCTCATAGTCAAGTATTCGGAGGATCATCTTCTGAACAATTTCCTTATGGGTTGTCAGAGAGATGCTGCCCTTGTTCCGATATAAGGCTCTGAGTTTTGGGTGCAGTTTCTTGTTGATTGAGTCAATGTGAGCGGAAAAGTCAAGGTGCTGGTCAAGCCAGACCCTGAGGTATTTGAAGGAGGTGCAAGTCTCTAAAGGAGTCCTCTCAGTAGTGAGGAAAGTAGGGGTACAGCAGAGCCAGGAGAGCCTTTGCCTCATCCCAACAGTTAGGGAGTCTGTTTTCTTGGGGTTAAGAATAAGCTGGTATGAGTGAAACAATTGCTGTACCATACTGAAATCCTGCTGGAGTATAGAGGCCACTTCCATGGGGAGGGGCCTGATGTGTACAGTATGGTGTCATCAGTGTACTGGTGAATGGATGTGTGTGGGCAGACTGAAGGTAGTTCATTCAGAAAAATAGAGAAGAGTATCGGGCCAAGAACCGAGCCTTGTGGGACCTTTTGGGGGAATTTTTAAGTCACATTTTCTGCAAATTTTCAATGACCCTACTTGTGAGGCATGAAACAAACAAACAAACAAAAGAGTACAGTTTTACTTTTGGCCATTACTTGACCATTTGGGGTTCAAGTGACCCCACATTTCCTGGTGTTTATATCACCAGCCCTGCTCATGGATATGTATAATTTTGTTAATACACACTGAAATGTGTTTCTGGGTGAAACACTAAAAATCAGCTACAGGGCCCATTACATTAATAATACTTACTCTATGTGACCATGAGGATGGTTGGTGATATGCACACTCTGAAAATGTGGAGACAGTTGGACCACAATGGGCAAATTATGGCAAAAGGATGAAAAACAGGAAACTATCATTTCTGTAGCTCAAAGCATGAAAGAAGAAGTATTCCCCCACCCTGCATTTTGTTTGGTAACTGAGGTGCCAAAATCCATTGGCCCTTAAGCATCCTCCCCCCAGCAAGATATTTTCCTTATTTAGCAACCTGGGTGCCCATGTCCCAAGGTAATTGCTTTTTTATATTTGGCCACAGGTGTGCCCAAACCTAATCTCCGTTGTGATTATTGATTAACCACGGGGTTTCCCTATTCTGTTGTCTAGCCATTACATGAGATCACCAGGGTACCCAGTCCTGGTGGCCATACACTTTATGCAAAACCCCACTCGTTGCCACACTCTTAGCACATGTCACTCACATCCCACACAGAATTGTGTAATGCTGTAACAAGGGACATGGCCCATCATCATCAGCTCTACTTATTTGCATGTATTTTAATTTATTTATTCATTACTAGGATTACAAATACCTTTGAACCAGGGGTTCTTTTACAAAGGCTCCACATCAAAAAAGATAACAGAGAGGTAAAATACACAGTAGAGTTTGGCATCAGAAGGTACAGAAAGGTAGACAAAAGGGGAAACAAGTGGTACAGAGATATACAATTGGTAAAATAGCATTATAACCATAAGATACAATAATTGCAGATCAATCAAGCAGGATTGCAGTCCAGATATAGTAGACATTGTCAATCTAAGAGCTAAACAAGGAAGTAAATCAGCATGGTGTGGATGCTGGGGGGGGCAACAAGTGGCACAGACACATAACAGTTGGTAAAACAGTATTCATCCATCAAAAAAATACAAAACAGCAGGACAGCATGCAAGGTTGCAGGCCAGAAATAATAGATTTTGCCAATCTAAGAGCTAAATAAGGAATAAAATCAACCTGGAGGAGATGCTACTGGGGAGTAGGGGAGAGGAATGGGCAGAATGAGGGGAGCCCAGGAGGTGGCAGTTTGTGGGGCAGGAACAGAGGGGAACTGGAGAAGGGGTGCTGGCAACTATATAGGCCATGGATCTGAGGGAGCAACAAATAGGAACTAGTGAGCAGAGTCAAATTAACACAGTGATTGCAGATAGGGAAAAGTGGGCACAGTCACAGTTACATAGTCTTGCAAGGTGTCCATGCAGTTTGGATTTGAAGGTGCCTAGTCTGGACTCAGAGAGGATTTCAGAGGGTAGGTCACTTTATGTTGGCACTCTATAACTGAAAATATGCTGGGCTTGTGAAGTCCAGCACTGAGGGACAAGGAAAACCTGCTTAGCTGCACTACATGTGTTATGTGGGTTTGTTGTTGGTAGAAGCAGGGGCTGGTGACCAGAGGAGTTAAGGCAAGGCATATTTTTTTGTGAAGAGACAGGTTTGATATTTTATTCTACCCTGTATGTGAAGCCATTCAGTCTGTGAATAGAGTTTGCAGTTATGAGTGCATTTATCAGTGCCATTTATCAACCTGCTGGCTTTGTTTAGCGCGATTGTCAGCTGGCTGAGAGTGGTATTGGTCACAGCACTGTAAATTATGAGGCTGTAATCTATGATAGATAGGATCTAGCTGGTGACTGCTAATTTTAGGGCCACAGGTCTGAGTCCATCTCTGTATCTCACTTCCAGGGTATCTCTCTGGCCTTTATTATTATCAGTTTGAAAGTAAATACATTGTGTCTTTTTCTTGTTTAGTAAAAGTCCTGATAAGCTAAACCATTCTTCCATACTACTCATGTCTTCTTGGAGTTTGAGTTCCAGCTGATGGCGGCTGCTCGCAGATGCCACCAAAACATTGTCATCCGTATACAGCCACATGTAGCTGTACCCAACACTCTTTTCTAAGTTGTTCACATAAATGTTAAAAAGCGGTGGGCCCAGGATAGATCCCTGTGGTACTCCTCGGATTACCTTTTTCAACTAGGTGACACTATTATCTATTATCACACACTGTCTTCTGTTAGATAAATATGATTTAAGCCAGCTTAAGGGTTCCTGATGTACTCCCATCCTCAAAAAGCCTCATCAACATTGTCTGGTGGTCAACCATGTCAAAAGCTTTGCTGAGGTCCATGAATACTGCCCCCATTTCTCTCCCCATATTCACAGAGGAGGTGACCAGATTGTTAAGGTCAATAAGGATGGTACCCGTGGACCTCCCTGCCTTAACCCATGTTGAGCAGCAGACAATAGGTCATGGTCTTCCATATATTGGCTCATTTGTTTATGGACCATTCTGTCCAAGATCTTTGACAGAGTTTATTTATATACTTGGTATTTATATTTGGTTTAGAACAGTAGAAGATCATTTGTTCATATAAACTGTTCCCCACCTTAATAAGTACACGTCAACCTGTTCCCCAGCATATATTTATTAGCCTTTCCCTTAAATTCCATCAGTGTTTTACTATTTACCACTTCTACTGGTAAAGTATTCCAAACTCTCCCCGTTCTATTTATGAATAGATAATATGCATCATTCGTTGTTATAGTTTTTAACCTAATTTGCTTTTCGTGTCCACTCAGCCCTTTTGGCTTCTCCTGTATCTCCAACCCCATTTCATTTATCAATTCTTTATCATTTAATATTCTAAATAACATCATTAAATCCCCTCTTTCTCTTCTTTGTTCTAAAGAGAATAGTCCTGTCCTTTTTAATCTTTCACTATATTCATATCTGCCTAAAATTCCAATCATCCTAGTATATCTCCTCTGCATTCCGACAACCCTCTTTATCTCCATCTTAGTGTATGGAGTCCATAATTGGGACCCAAAATCTATATATGGCCTAACATAAGATCTATATACTGGTACCATACATCCCACTGGATTGTTCATAAAACTCCATTTAATATTTCTAACCATGTTATTGGCTTTTTGTAGAGCCACTGTTCATTTGTAATTAAATTTATTATCAATTACTATCCCACAATCTTTTTCTTCATCGACGTCCTTCAATTCTTTTCCATCTAATATATATCTGTTTTTCCTCCTATTCCCATTTCCTAGGTACATTACAAAACTATTGGTCTATAATTAGAGGACTCAGTTGACTCTCTCCTTTATATGGGAACCACTTGCCCTATTTTACAGGTTTCTGGAAACATTCCGCTATACAGACTACAATTATACAAATATGTTAGATGATTTGCTAGTATATCAGCCCCCTTTTTTAAAAAATTAGGTTCAACTCAGTCAAGTCTCCCTGCCTTATGACCTTTAAGGTTTTTTTAGTTCTTTTTCCACATCCTTTGATGTTACTTTTTTAAATCTAAAACGAAGAAAAGATTTCTGGGGCCCTGTTTTTACCAACCTTCCTGCTCATGCATCTTGACCAGTTCTGGCACCATAATATCTTTAGTATCTGTTTTTGGGGCTTCTACATTTAGGTCAGTTACATTTATGAAATATTCATTCAAAACTTATCCTACCTCTGTCTGTTCTTATATGAGGTTACCATTCTTTATTAATTGGAACTGGTTTGACTTTCTAATGGGACATTGTACTTTGAGACACATATCCAAAATGGCTGGGTTTTTTTAGCTTGTTCAAAATCTTTCCAAAGGTACAATTTTTATTTATTTATTTATTTTTTGCCAGCATGATTTTTTTCTGTACATTTGTTAAGTCATATCTTAAAGGTATTCCAATCATCCTGTCTTTATGTCCACCTGGACTTTTTCCATAACCTGTATTTAACTCTGATTAGTGTTTTAATTTTTTCCCACAACCCAAGGGAGATTTTTATGATTTAGTTTCTGTTTTACCTTTTGTGCATGTTTTCCTATTATCTGTACTACAGTGTTAGTCAGATATTGTACTGCTGAGTCAATATCTGGGATAATATATAAACGGTCCCATCTAGTTAGTTGTAGACTTTCCCAATACCTATCAATATTAAAGTTTTTATACTACCTTACCCATTTTATATTTGTTTCTGTTCTTTTAATATTTGTTCATCTTATTTGACATCTTACTGGGTAGTGATCACTTAGAGTTTGAGGCATGACACTCAATTGAAGCAGCTTAATACCTTCTGAAACAAAGATTAAATCCAATATTGATCCCTTTGTGAACTGTTTGGTTGGTCTCGTTGTGTCTTGTATTATTTGTTTTAGACCCAAAGGGGCAAAATACTCCTTTAACTTGCAACTGCTGCATTGTCCCCACCCTGCATTAAAACCTCCCATAAGTTCTAGTCCAGAATCTTTCACTATATCAGACGATTTATTATAATGGGAGTCAAAGCTCTCCAATTTAGTTTTTTTGGGGGGCATAAATAGTTCCAATTATTTAGGTGTAACAATTTCAATCAGGAGACAGTCCATGCCCTCAATATTTTTGGATAAGATGGTTTTAAAGTTGCCCAAATGTGTCCCAATACTCCCCCCCCCCGCTTTCTCTGTCCAACCTTTGACATTTATAATTACTAATTAGAATTTCCTTATTTTCAGCCCCCCATGGAGCCACATTTCTGTTAATCCCATGATATCTGTTTTTTCTGTTCCCATCCAGACCCAAAGTTCATCTATTTTTGGTACAGTACTGTTAGCATTTTCATGTATTTGTTTTAGGCCTGTATCCTTAACAGGTCCTGGATTAATCTCAATGCCCCCTTCCCCACCAAGGCCAACAATAGGACCAGAGATAACCTACTCATCCTATTGCTGCCCCCTGCAAAGTAATATTAACCTTTTTACCACAACCTATGTATAATCTCCAGTTATTGATAAAAAAAAGTTATTTCTTTTTACATGCAGTACCTTGTGCTTTCAATTGTCCTAGCAATTGAATAGACATTCAAGGCATTTTCATTGCATCCACAAAATTGTCCCAATATAAATTCCACAAGAACAAAAGCCCACAACATAATTAAGTACTTCATGGTAATTTTCCAAATAGCCTGATTAAACAGTATTGCACTATTTTACTTATAAAAAAAACTTTAAAAATGTTTTTAATGTCCTATGCCTTATCAACAATAGTGCACTGTATATAAAAGAAAAGGCAGAGGGGCAAGCAAAGTACTTACATATACATCTTTCATTTAGTCTTTAATACCCAAAACAAAACTTAAGAAATAAAAAGTGCAGCCTCCATGCTGCCTCCCACTGTAGACTCCAGCAGGTGACTCCTGCCACTCCTGCGGGAGCCACTCACACAGAAAGACACTCACGAGGAGAGCCACTAGGACTGCCAAGCCCTTATACCTTATGTGCCCCACCTCCTTGTCATTCAGTCCTATGCCACTGAGACACCAGTTCCTGCCACAAGCCAGAATGGTGAGGGAGCCAGTCAGCAAAAGCAAAGTTTGTTCACCCAGTCGGGCAGCTGAGAGGCAATACAAAGGGTGAATTCATTTCAAAGTGCAGCAGTGTTCTGAAGAGTCACCATATGTAGCTCTCTTTGTACTGTCCATTTTCTCTGCCTCGTGCTCATACAGCACAATGCCCCTGTGACATTGGCTTCTGCCACAAGCTGGAATGGGGAGGGAACCAGTCAGCAACAGCAAAGTTCATTCACCCAGTCAGGCAGCTGAGAGGCAATACAGAAGGTGGGTTCATTTCAAAGTGCAGCAGTGTTCTGAAGCACTGCCAAATGCATATTTCTTTGTAATGCCCATTTTCTCTGCCTCCTGCTCATTCAGCCCCATACCCCCCACCGAGACACTGGCTGTTGACACAAGCCAGAATGGGGAGGAACCCAGTTGGCAACAGCAAAGATCATTCACCCAGTCAGGCAGCTGAGAGGCAATACCAAGGGTAAGTTTGTTTCAAAGTGCAGCAGTGTTCTGAAGCATCACCGAATGCGACTCTGTTTGTACTGTCCATTTTCTTTGCCTCCTGCTCATTCAGCCCCATGCCTCTCGAGACACTGGCTCCTGCCACAGGCCAGAATGGGGAGGGAGCCAGTTGGCAACAGCAAAGTTTGTTCACCCAGTTGGGCAGCTGAGAGGCAATACAGAGGGTGAGTTAATTTCAAAGTGCAGCAGTGTTCTGAAGTGCCACCAAACGTGGCTCTCTTTGTACTGTCTGTTTTCTCCACCTTATGGCTACTGCCACAAGCTGGAATGGGGAGGGAACCAGTCAGCAACAGCAAAGTTCATTCACTAAGTTGGGCAGCTTTGAAGCAATACAGAAGGTGAGTTCATTTCATAGTACAGCAGTGAACAATGGGAGAGCAAACCATGAGGTACCACAGGGTTTGGTACTGGGACCAGTCCTCTTTAATATCTTTATTGGCAAAAAAGAAGAACTGGTGGAAAAGGTATGGTTTTTGCAGGTGAGACCAAATTTTTCAATAGCATGAATACTCAGAAGGGGGTGTAGAAAGTGCACAGGGATCTAGGGAAACTAAAAAAGTGGTCAAGGTAATGGCAGTTGGGGTTCAATGTCAAAAAGTGCAAAATCATGCACCTATGGCATAGAAACCACAGTGCTGAGTACAGGATGTGGGAAGAGGTATTGGCAGTCACAGTGCAGATCAAGGACCTTGGTGGTATTAAATCAGAGAACCTCAGGGTGGCAGGGCAGTGTGACAAGGCTGTAGGCAGGGCTAGTGGGATGCTGTGGTGCATAAAGAGGGGTATCCCTAGTAGGAGGTGCTGCCACTGTATCACCCTCTGATGCACCCCATCTAGTGTACTGTTTTCGTTTCTGGAGACTGCACCTCAAAAAGGACAAAGACAGGGTGTAGGTGGTCCAGAGGAGGGCAACAAAATGTTGCAGGGGTTGCAAGGGAAGTCCTGTGAAAAGAGACTAAAAGATCTCAACATGTACATCCTGGAAGTGAAAAGAACAAGAGGCATCCTGATCATGACCTACAAGTACCTCATGGGGTGAACAGGATGCAGGATGGCAGCCTTTACTAAATCAAGATGATGTCAAGGACTAGGGGGCGCACAATGAAGCTGGAAGGGGAAGATCAGGTGGGATGTGAAGAAATATTGCTTGACTGATAGGGTGGTAATGCATGGAGTCAACTGCCAGATGAAATGATGTATACTAAAACAGTGATGGGTTTCTCACATGTATGGAATAACCACAGAGGTATAGTAAAAGAGTGACAGGGAGGGGAATGGTCACTGGAGACCAGTTAGGATCTGCGGAGGCACAATATACAGGGAATACTTGGGCAGATTAAGTGGTCCAAGTGGTCCTTTTCTGCTGATATATTCTTATTTGTATTTTGACATCTTTTCTTGGAAATATGCTACAGCATCTAGCTTATGATTACAGACTTACATAAAATTCTGTGTTTTTTCTTAGTTTTTGTGATAAAGGAGATCTACTTTGCTCTCAGAACATGACATCTGGTTCAGGTAAGCTGAGACCATTATTAAACAAAATATAAAGATCAGGTATGCTAAAAACAGAGAATTATTTAACATAATTAAATGTTTATTTTATTTTATTCTAGAGTCATGTCAAAATGGCACTCAGTATATGGATTGCAAAGATTCTGAATATATTATTGACAGAACATGCACAAACTGGAATCTTGAAAATCTTAAGGTATCACATATAATTATATATTTTATGCATGTTGTTGAGTTGATGCTATTCTAATAAAGGAAATGCAATCATAGTTATGTTGGCACATGCAATATTGTTAAAAAGTTTATAATGTTGTATTACGCACAATGGCCAAAGACAGAGCTGTGAAGAATACAAAAATTCTAAATTCATGGAAGTTTCATGCAATTCCACAATGTTTTGTGAAATTCCATAGAATTCTAGGGAATTTTGCAGAATTTTCTTTCCCTCTTTACACTAGAGCAAGCCCTGGTCTGCTGCACCCAACCCCAGTCCCATCACCCTGGCATCCCCCAGGACTTACCTGATCTCTCATGTTCCTCCAGGGATTTCCCCCTGTGGTGGGTGTGGCAGTGACCCCCCATATTCCCATGTAACATGGATCCAGTTTGAGAAACAGGGCTCAAGTAGTCAAGTGCAGGGTCTGCTGTTGAGGTTAGCTTCACCAAGCTGCTGGGGCTCTTTTTCCTTGTTTACTTCCTCTTTCTCTCAGGATGTCTATGTAAGGGTGCACCAACTAAACAACCATGCATGCAAGGCATACATGGTGTAGCACCCATAATGTCCTACCCCATGAGCCACTCCAGCTGCATTGCCACCTGTGGTCACCCAGGTGGCAGCAATGAGTCAGAGCTGGCTACCGTTCCTCCCTGGAGGAGAGAAGCATCCTGTAGGATGCTCAGTCCTCTTCCCTCCCTCCCAGTCACCCTCAATGATCCATGCTCATTTCTGAATGTGGGTCACCAGCATAGCAAGAGCTAGCATTAACACTGTGCTGATGGGTCACCTCCATTTTGCAGAATGTTTGAAATGCGATTATTTGGTCATAACTCAGTAGTCTCTTAAGCTAGATATGAGAACTCCAGAATGCTGACTTGCTGCTAAGCATCCAAATTACATGATAAATTTCATGACATTTGGATAAGTAATTTTGAACCTAAATGGGTTAAAATGCCAGCATTTTATTTTTGGAGGAGTTTTAGTAAACATTTTTTCCTGCCTTAACCAGGCTACCATTGAAGCAAGGCATGTATAAGTTATTAGGCATGACCTTCTTGGAAGGGTCAAACTGTATAACCTACTAAATATGGAGACATTTTGGTTCAGTTAATTTTAAGTTACAGGAGTTACAGTATTTATTTAATGTTTTGTGAAAACGTTGTGAAAATGATGACATTTGTAACTTCTCTTCTGTTGCAGGTAAATATTTTAGTTTGGTATGCATATCCAATATCTAAGGGTCATGGTATCTAACAGAGATGAAGAAATTTGATTTAGTAGTTTTAAATTTACAGTGGAAATACCACAAATTTTTACTCACAAAGTAATGCACCTGGGAAACAAAAACCCAGGGGAAGAGTACACAATGGGAAGGGAGGTACTAACAACAACAAAAATGGAAAGGGACCTGGGGATAGTCATATCAGATGACCTAAAGATAAACAAGCAATGTTAGAAGGCAGTAAGGAAGGCTGGGGGATACTGAGATGTATAGGGAGAGGCATCACCAGTAGAAAACTGGAAATTATTATGCCTTTGTGCAGACAGTTGGTAAGACCCCATCTGGAATACTGTGTGCAGTTCTGGAGACCCCATCTCCTCAAGGACATAGACAGGATGGAGGAAGTCCAGAGGAGGGCAACTAAAATGGTGCACGGTCTGCACCAGAAGCCATACAAAGACAGGCTAAAGGATATATATATATATATATATATATATATATATATATATATATATACACCCTCAAAAGGAGGGACAGGAGTGACATGATGGAAACTTTCAAGTACCTCAAGGGAATCAACAAAGTCTGAGATGGAAGCATCTTTCAGACAAAGAGATGCGCAAGAACAAGGGGGTACAATTTGAAGATAGAGGGGGGAGGCAGCTCAGGAGCAACATGAAGAAGTATTTTTTCATGGAGAGGGTGGTGGACTCATGGAACGGCCTGTCTGAGGAGGTCATGGGTTCAAAAACAGTGGTGGAATTTAACAATGCATGGGACAGACATAAGGCAATTCTGGTGGGGGTAGGAAGAAGTAGGCTGTTGGTTAACTAGGAGCTGCAGATTATCCAATAGGTAGGGAAATGGGCAGACTGGGTGGTCAAGCAGTTCTTATCTGCTGTCAAAGTCTATGTTTCTAAATATTCATGACAGGTTAATAGGCACTATCTCCAGAATTCCACTTCTCAATATACAGTATGTCTCATGTCTTAAAGCATGTATTATCACTGCATCTGATAAGCTGGATAGGTATATGGCATCCTGTCTGAGTGCTTTATCTGTTGCAAATGCTTATGAATGTCTTTCTCTTCAAGTCACCATCTTGCACACTTCAATATTATGTTATCATCATTAACATTATGGGATCAGTGCTGGAACCGGTCCTATTCAATATCTTCATCAGTGACATTGAGCAGGACCTAGAAGGCAGAATTTCACTGTTCGCTGATGACACAAAGCTCTGTAACAGAGTAGACACACCAGAGGGTGTAGACAGAATGAGAAGGGACCTGCAGAAACTTGAAGAATGGTCAGGGGTTTGGCAGTTGAAATTCAATGCAAGGAAGTGCAGGATAATGCATATGGGGCACAAAACCCTGGCACAATATATCAGTTGGGGGTGAGGGATATAGCATGCACCAAGCAGGAAAGGGATCTTGGGGTTATCATCTCTGATGACCTCAAGGCAGGGAAACAGTGTGACAAGGCAGCAGGTAAAGCAAATAGGAGGCTGGGATGCATAGGCAGGGGCATCACCAGCAGGAAAAGGGAGGTCATAATTCCACTATACAAGACACTAGTGAGGCCCCACCTGGAGTACACTGTACAGTTCTGGAGACCTTACCTACGTAAGGACATAGACAGGGTAGAGAAGGTTCAGAGGAGAGCAACAAAGATGGTGCATGGATTGCATCACAAGTCCTATGAGGACAGGTTGAAGGAACTGAACATGTACTTCCTGGAGGAGAGGAGGGAGAGAAGGGGGATATGATAGAGACATACAAGTATCTTACAGGGAGGAACAGGGTGCAGGAATACACTATTTTTAAGCGAAAAAGATGTTCCAGGACTAGAGGGCATGGGATGAAGTTGGAGGGAGGATGATTCAGAGGAAACATGGGAAGAATTTCTTCATAGAACGGGTGGTGGACAAGTGGAACACCCTGCCAGAGGAAGTGGTGGGGCTGAAACAATCATGGGATTTAAGAATGCATGGGATAGACATAAAGGAATTCTGGAGGTCAGGGGTAAGGGGCAACAGACTTCTTGGAAAACATAAACTGAACTTACAAGCTCAAATGGGCAGACTGGGTGGGCCATAGGCCCTTATCTGCCGACACTGTCTATGTATCTATGTATGTATCTATGTATCATAGAGTGCTATAGACCTCCTTCTGCTGATCTACAATTGTTACTTCATATGTGTAATATCATCGAACAACAATCCTCAGAAATAATTATTCTTGGGGATCTTAATTTAGACTGGCTATCTAAAACCGCAGCTCCTCTCATAGCTTTCCGTGACACCCATGGATTATCGCAACTCATTGTCGAACCAACACAAGTAAATAAAAAGAACATGGATAACAACTCCCTGCTAGATGTTATCCAAGTGAATAAACCACATCTCGTCTCCTTTGTCGGCACCTTCTTCAGTGATATCAGTGATCATTCATTTATTGCTTGCATAAGATCAAGCAACAAACCTACTACTTCGCCGAAGTTTGCTGCCAAGAGATCTAGATGGAACTTTGATCTCACTGCCTACATAAATGAACTGAAACACTCTTTGTATTGGCAAGAGTTCTATTTGGCAAAAAACAGGCAATCAGCATTCGACATATTCAGCAAAATTATCCTAGACACCCTAAATAAATATGCCCCTATAGTTAAGGTGCAAATAGCAAAAAATGCATGTAGATGGTTCACACCATTATTAAAATCTGCACTGACTGAAAGAGATAACCTATGGAAAAAAGCACGAAAAACCCAGTCTGCTGCGGACTGGTGCAAGTTCAAAAGGGCATGAAACTCATGTACTAGAATGGTTAGAGATACAAAAGCTGCATACTATCATTCTGAATTTCTCTCTGCCTCCAAAAATCCTACAAAATTTTGGAAAACCGTCAAGGACTTGTCTGGTCACATGTCCAGTGGCTCACCACCTGATGAAATCTCCTTAAATAATAACACCATTAGTGACAGACTGGAAGTTCTGGATGCCTTTCAATAATCACTTTGCGACTGCAGGCTTAGCCTTCGACAATTCCCCTGTGAATCTGATACGCTCCCAGGTGGATAATAAAGGTGCAGATCCTAGCATCACCGATTCAGTCTTCTCCTTGCATTTTACTACTCTGAAAGAAGTTGAAGACCTATTGCTAAAACTGGATGTAAAAAAACATGATGGTGTGAATACCGTCGGCCCATGTTTTTTGAAGGTTGCCATCCATGTGTTAGCCGTGCACATAACCCATTTATTTAACCTAGCATTAACTCAGAGATCGATTCCTTCAATATGGAAAACAGCGCACATCATACCCCTGTTCAAGTCCGGAAATCCCTGTGATCTAAATAATTACAGACCAATTTCGATTCTCCCGGTCTTGTCAAAATTACTGGAAAAAGTCGTAAGTAACCAGCCGAGGCAGTATCTAGAAGCTAATAACCTGCTTAATCCAGTTCAATCAGGGTTTAGCGCTAAACATAGTACCATCACAGCACTTACCAAAGTGACCAATGACTGGCAGAGCTGGGCAACAGGAATTACACCTGTGCCGTATTCTTGGACCTGAGCAAGGCCTTCAGCACTGTTGACCATTCTCTGCTACTCTTTTCCCTGACTTCACTAGGTGCTGACCCATTATCTTTACAGTGGTTCAACAACTACCACTCTGATCGTTTCCAGCAGGTGAAAGCAGAAGGAGATCTCTCAACTCTCAAAACTCTCCTAAGAGGTGTTCTCCAGGATTCTATCTTAAGACCAATCTTATTTGCAATATACATCAACAATATTGATGAAAGCATAACTAAGGCCAACATTCATCTGTTTGCAGATGACACAGTTCTTTACGTAAGCTGCCCATCATTACAATCTGCATGTAATGACCTTCAATCTGAGTTCAACCTGCTGTAACACCAACTCCTAAACAAAAAACTATTACTTAACTCCAAGAAAACAAAAGCAATGCTCTTTTCTCCCTCTGCCCAAATGGTAAATTTAGCCCTATCAGATCATGTGCTGCAGATTACTACAATTCTTGGTGAGAAGTTGGAATTTGTCCCTAACTTCAAATACCTGAGAGTATAGCTGGACCATAGGCTCTCCATTATATAGCACGTTGAAGAATTACTCAAAAAATTATGCCAGAGACTTGGCCTTTTCTTTAGGATAGCCCGCTACTTAACTAGAGATGCCAAACTACAGCTGGTACAGTCAACCTTTCTATCCTTGATAGATTATGCTGACATCCTCTACAGTCACTGTCCCATTTCCTACCTCACCAAACTTGACACATTATATCATAGAGCTTTGAGGTTCATCACAGGCCTGCCTTATTCCACTCACCACTGCTCCCTATATCAGTCAGTGGGGTGGAGTTCTCTTCAATTCAGGCATGATAAAAATGCAGCCTTATGGACCCTGAGAGCCATCTCCAAAAAACTGCCCCAATACATTACATACTGTCTTCCTATAAAACCAATAGGCAATTACGCCCTGAGAAGTTGTAAATCTCTCCTACTGATGGTTCCCAAAGTTAACTCTCTCTTTGGCAGGGCTGCTATAAGCTTTACACTGCCCTCCTTGTGGAATAAATTGCAAAAAAAAACTGAAACTGAGGTCACCCATCAGCATCTCATCTTTCAAGCTCTTATATTCACATCTCGGAAATGATCAGTGCAATTGTTTCCCATGACCATGAATTGCCATCATGCTAACCTGTACCATTTAACCATGAACAAACTACTTCTAGTGCTTGTCTCCTCCTTGGCCCTGGTCTGTCATCATGCTTTCATGTAACACTTTGATGCCTCTGTCCTCCCTTTTATACTGGTCTATCTTTCCACTTACTCCAGCCTTCGTTTCACAACTCTATACTGCATTCATCCACAATCTACATGCTATCATACTATAAAAGTCCTAACTTCCCTTTCCCTCTCCCCGTAGGCCCCCACTGCCGCATCAGTTCTACCAACCTATCCTTGGGACTTCACTTCTCACAATGTTTATCCTTCGCTTACATATTACATACCCCTCCAGGTACCCCATCTGCCATTAATTGGTGGTTCTCCAAGCCATTTTCATGGCTAGTAATAGTGACTGCCCCTGGTAAATAAACTAACTGATTCTTCTTTACAGAGAACATGGTTTATATACAGTTGCATGTTTCAGTGGTGGACCTGCCCCCTTGTATTTGAATCCTCCTTTGTTGTGGCTTGCCTTGTCTTCCTTTTATCATTTGACTCCCCTATTAATGCACCACTGTGTTTGTGTTTATATACTTATTTACATGTATTTATATGTTTTTATGATGGATGTTACCCGACCCTGTTCTAACCATCTCCATTTTGTAAAAGAGCTCTGCTCAGTGATGTTCGCCTGGATAAATAAAGATTTTGATTGATTGATTGATTGAGTTAAGTTGCTTGCTGTCCTGGATAACTACAGTACTTTGTACTAATCCATTTTTGATCTGATAATTTGACTACATAGACTCAGACAACTGCTTGTCCTATTGATATTCTCCTTGTTCTTCACAGTGATACAATCTCTTAAAAAGTCACCTACACCATTACTTGTCAGACCTCTCCCATTGGAATAGCCAGAATTCCTCCTTGGTGTCTCAGTCATTTTTAACCCTTACTACATCGCTCTGAGTACTTCTAAGTCCTATAATAAAAAGTAAAAACTGGCTATCAGGCTGGTCAGACTTGCTGGGTGTGACTCTTATATGACCTGAATTCAAGTCATTAGTGTTGTTGTTCTATGCTTCCTTGCTCCAACTGGGGAACTATCTTTCTTGTGCTACTTGGTGTAGCAATCCTTTGGGTTAAACCAAGCAACTCATTTTTTTACTGTTGGCCCCCTGCACCAACTGTCTCCTCAACCCCTGTCTTGTTTAAATCTTTCAGATTGCCCTGTCCTATGATATGATATGATGACTACCCTTCCCATGGTAACCTGTGAACAAGGTGACCACAACTGAGCACTTACAAAAATGGTGACTCAGTTAAGGCACCTGTGTTTAGGGCTATCTGGCAGGGTAACAACCAGATACCTGGGTGGGCAAGGTAGGACGATGGGAAGTAAGTGCATATACACACTCAGGGGGGAGAGAAAGGGGAGAGAAGGTATGTGGGAGGGGGTGTGGTGGGCAGCTACCGAGCTGGTCTGCTTGCGTGGTGGACAGGATGGTCATTTGGGAGGTGAAGGGTTCGGGTCTGACATGGTGCAGTTCTTTTTTTGCCGGCATGCAGCTTTTTATTTTTGTAGTTATTACTTTTTCTCCTCCACCAGCTTATATCAGGAGGGCATCCCCAACTCCATCCCCCGGCATCCACCAGCTGAAGCTGACCTAGCCTCAGGGCTTACCCCCCTGGTGGGGTCGGCGGGAGGTCAAAATCCCCCACCGAGGACCAGATTAGGTGGCCAGCACTGTAGCTAGCTGGGGGAAGAGCCTGCGAGGCACCCTCCACCATCCTGCATGGCAGTATTCTTTTTTCTCCTGTTCTCCCAGGAGTCGGGACCTTGCCATGACATCAGCAGAGTGGATCATGCACACATCCACAAGTGCTCCCTCCAGATGTCTGGCCCAACTCTTTCCCTACTTGTGGTGTGGCATCCTGTCCTCCAGCCTCCACCAGGGGGCAAGTAAGCGTCAACCACCAAGAACCCCCCTCCCCAGAGAAGAAGAGCAGTGCATTGGACACTCAATCCTTCTCCTCCCCTGCCAACCCCCAATGGCTCGTGCTCATTCCTGAACATGGGTCACTGGCATAGCATGAGGTAAGGTGCCAGTGCCTCAGCCCTCAGTGCCACTGGGCCAGGTGCAGCTTGTTTTTTTTAAGTATTTAACCCCCCTGTCATGCACCCCCCTGTAGCTGAGAATACTTTAGTAGGGGGTGCAGGGGCAGAGCTCCCAGAGGGGTTTGCATGAAAAAGAAATCTATAGATCTTGGGTGCTCTTTTCCTGTTCACCATGAGCATACATCGCCAAAATTCGTTTTTGGCAATGTACACTCACCCTAACGGCGGTCGTTATTCCACTGTCACTGTTATGACATAGAACCCCTTCCCACTTGGTGCCAAAGTAGAACATGCTAAGCATGCAAGCATGCTTTGACTAAGAATAGCTTCTGATATGACAAAATAAGACCCTCCCTCTTTCATCAGACTCTTAGCCAAAGTTAGCTTGTCTTATTTCTGTCAATGCAATTTGTCGCAGCCCCAGGACCATGTGGGCCTTGAGGACAATCCCATTGAACATTTTTCCACATAAGAACATCTCTAATTCAATAAATCACTTCTTGTATCCTCAGAACCTATACTTACTACCACAGTGCACACAGCAGTCAGCTCCTCCATCTAGCTGCAGTGCTTGGCTACATACCACACTCATTTGACCTGTGCTGCAGGCAAGCAAATCATCTTACCTACATTATTGAGCTGTACAAAATTTTCACATTTTCCTTTTTCCCAAATTCCCTAGGATGTACAAATTCCATTAATTGTGTGGAATTCCATTAAGTTTCAAATTCTAAAAGTGGAACATTAACTGTGAAATCATATTCTGCCGATGATGTAAACTGTAGATTAACTTTCCACAAACTGTGGAATACTAGTCAATGGATTACCTGATCTGTGGAATATTATTCTGTGGTTTACATGGAAATGCTTTTTGGAATTCTGTGGAATTGAACATTAAATTCCAAGATGCATTTTAGATGCAGAATTGCTATTTTGCATGAATTCTACTTGTGGAATTCCACATTTCATGTGCCTCTACTGCATTAGCATCATGGTCCTGCAATACTCCTCTGATCCACCTGCTGCTTTTACAAGGGAGTCCCCCAAGAGTTCAATCTTATTAATCTCAACAGCCCTTTCCATTTTACTCCATTGTAGGTAAGGAGAATGACTTTGCAAAATTCCTGAATTTAACTTCCTCAAAATTAGTATAAAATGGCTTAGTCCAGGAGCCAGGTGCATTTACCTATGTGTCCAGGTCTAAAAGTTTTGAGGACTGTTTCCTATGTAAAAACAAGTGTGTAGTATCCAGATGTACAACTCTTATTCACTCAAAGTTGAAGTTTTTCTTGGAAAACGTACTTCTTCAATGAAAAAATGAACTGTAGGTGAAAATTGTGTATATCTTAATTAATGGTTCCTTCTTTAATTTCAATTGTACACACTTTTATTGAAATACTACATACATTGTAACAAGCAGCAATTTATGTATCAAAGGATTAATATTAACGTTATTATTTATTTCTATAGTTAACTTGAAACAATCAACTTTTTTTGACATATTATGAACCTAAGTATAACAATCAGTATTATTGTTCACTGTCTTCATTATCTGACATACTAAGTAAATCTGTCTCATCAATATCGACATCACAGTCACTGTCGTTCTCTTCTTCATTTGGATTGCTGTCATGTTCTTTCAATTGTTCACCTAAGGCTGGCGGTACAACTTCAAATGTGAACCACGTTGGCTTGTATTTGCCATCATCATAGGTCCAGCCATTGTCCTCTGGCTTCAGTAGTGTCATTTCTGGTTTGTCTGCATTTTTCCATAACAAAGAAATGAAATTTGCAAATTTGTTGAACATTTGTTGTATCAGAGTTAATTTGCATGGTGGCAGCAAGCTTGCGTCTGCTCCTTTGAACTTTTCTAAGAGTACATCTTTGTCACTTGGTTGATACTTGATGTTGAACATACTGTAGTGGGCTGTGTCCACACTCTACTTTCTGCCCATACTAGGTACATATAAAACTCTCAATTGTATCCTCGGTTTCTTTTGACAAATGTGGACATCCCAGTTTTCCAAATGCCTGTGTGCATTCTGTATTCTTTTCCATAATTGTTAGAGGTTGCACCATTCCCTTGCTTTTGAACAGTGGTGAATAGTCACACCCTGTCAGTGCATGGAGACATGGTACAGCTGCACATGCAGGTCTGCCTAACTGCAGACAAGCAGGATACATCTGTGAATCTTCTTGTGTTATTCCCTGAATGGCCAATGTCCATGGGCAGTTTGAGATTATCATTTAGACTTGTATGATACTACAGAATGACCAGAATATTGGTATCATCTTCCCTGACCACAACATGCACATCTTTGCCCTCATTTTGACTGCAAATGTAGTGTATGTGTTGCATGATTCTTGTGTCTGTTTCTATGTGTTTGATTTTTAGGGCCTTGCACTCTAGTCTGAACATATGTCAACTTCCACTTTGTGTGAGTAACAAGTTTCTCCTACTGCATACATGAGCTTCTTATCACCTAGTACTTCACAGTACACATCAGAATTCTATGCTGTAGCTAGAAAACCTAGGAGTGCCATCTTGAATAAAGATGAAGACACATCCAGGAAAGTCTCTTGGTCAGCTTTGGTCACTACCAGGTACGAGATAGAAGAGTGGAGAGATGCTATTCTTTCCTCTCTTCTCTTGTTCAAGACCTTTGATCGATGGTGACTTGTAACAGTCATTGACAAAGTGGGCTTCATTTGCAGAAGTACAGCAAATGAGAGACAGGATGGTTTTTGCCACACCGTGGAATGTTGGTGGCAGGTATGTAAGATTTCTGATCAAGAACATGTCATCAACTACAATGGCATTTACAGCATCAGGCTGGCTACTTTGGACTCTGGTCTCATGTTTCTTCAGCAGTGCTGACTTCACTGTTGTGTTCATTGATCCATCAGTGTTTCCTAAGGAGAGGAGTACTGGTCTTTGCAGGTAGGCAAACACCATCATAAGGAGGGAGAGAGGGGATATGATAGAGACATACAAGTATCTTACGGGGAGGAACAGGGTGCAGGAAAACACTATTTTTAAGTGAAAAAGATGTTTCAGGACTAGAGGGCATGGGATGAAGTTGGAAGGAGGACGATTCAGAGGAAACATGAGAAAGAATTTCTTCACAGAACGGGTGGTGGACAAGTGGAACACCCTGCCAGAGGAAGTGGTGGGGGCTGAAACAATCACGGATTTAAGAATGCATGGGATAGACATAAAGGAATTCTAGAGGTCAGGGGTAAGGGGAAATAGACTTCTAGGAAAACAAACTGAACTTACAAGCTCAAATGGGCAGACTAGGTGGGCCATAGGCCCTTATCTGCCGACACTGTCTATGTATCTATGTATCTATGTAAGTTCAACTGCTGAAGTCACAGATAGATATAGCAAACATCCAAAGAGGTCTTGAGTTTCTTTCAACTCAGTGATTTTCTTGTCCTTATTCTTAATCTTCACCTTCACTGCATCATGAACAAAGTTCTTTAACTTGTATCTTTTGATTGGCTCCTTGAACCTATTGCCTTTGGTAATGCATTCATCTCTAAACACATGACACATCTGAGTACCTATCTCAGTACCCTGTAACACTTTATTTGCTACCTCTTGTGATACTGCCTTCCCACTACCTATTGAATAAAGATTGCTGCCCTTAAATGCATCCTGGAATGGATTCATGGAGAATTCTATTGTGTTCAACAGCTTGTTTAAATAATTTAAATCTTGTTTAACTCTAAAACTCTTCAGCTGTTGGCTGGCTTCTTCATGGCTGACAAGACTAACTTTTTCCATAAGTCTTCCAACAATTTTACTATGAGCTGACCACAGAATGTTTCACCTCCTCCTTGCATTGATGTTCTGTGTCAAAGAAGAAATCCTGGTTAGTCTTAATGCAGCATCAGCATTAATTGCCTTTTCCAAGGTCGTTTATGTCATTTCTGCTAAACCCTCTCTTTGATCTTGAAATGATTAATGCTCCATTCTCAAATGTTTCCTTAGTCCAGAGTGGGTCTCATCCATGTTTAGCAAATTCATAAGGTACAAGGTTGCCCACTTGGCATAGTTGTGGTGCCCAGTTGTGAAGAAAAGAGGTATCATCTTCTCCAAGCTATATACAAAGAGAGGCAAGTCATTTGTCCTGATGGAACAGCAAAAGAGTTGGTATAACTCTACCAAACTGCAGGACTGCAGCCAAAATTGGGCAGTTGTGCCATGCTCACCATGGTGTGTGGAATCTGAGAACATTTTATGTGCTTCCATGAATGTCTCAAACTCAGTTGTATTCTCTAGGTCCACCATTGAGGAAGGCAATGGGTCATTAAGTAATTGCTGCAGGTGCTTTGAGATTAGAAAGTCTGACAAACCTTTATATTATATAAAGCACTGCAAATGTTTAATTCTGAATGCCACTGATAGCATCCGGTGAAGCCCCATTGCCTGATTGAAAAAATGTTCCTTGAAGAAGTCCATTCAGGAATCCCAATGCCAATACACCACTTTCAACAAGAATGTGCTCTCTACCAGAACCATTCAGAAGGTATCCAAGACCTTTGAAATATGGTAATTTTATATGGAATGGTCTAAAGCATATGAAAAGTCTGTCATATTCCAGGGACTTTGTGGACTGAATTTGTAGCACAGGTTTTACTATGGTCAAGTCATAAGTAATAGACATATAATCCTCCTGGCATTCATCCATAACCTTAATAGCAGTATTCTTGGTGTCTTGCACTACATCAAGTCTTGTAGGAGGCTTTCCTATAGGGTCCATGTATAATATGATCTGCTGTGACAGGTCATTTACAGAAACAAGGTCATTCCATCCTTGCCACATTGGAGTTGCATCTACATTTGCACAAGATGTCATCCAGGCAATGTCCCTTCTCTTAGCTTGTATGAAGTTTTTTTGTTCAAAGCTTTCTATCACCTTATATTGATACTGTCTCATTTTTGGTTTTCCCGGATGTATATGGTCAAATGTCTTTCTCATCCATATCTAGAGCTCTTTTCCTCTGAGATGTTTGAATGCACCTGGGTACAGTGTTGTGTTCCTGGCATGCCACTGGTTGCAATATCTGCTTCTTTACACTTGGAAAATAGTCTTCATCAAAATCTTCAGCCTTTGTCTTTGATGTTCTGCATCATTTGCTCTTTGATGTTAAAGATGGCCCTGTCTGGTTGTGGGCATCAATTTCTGATCTTTGTTTACCTGTGTTTGTTTCTATAGTGTGTGTTTCATTTCTTGCTAGCACTTGGCCATCTGTGTGTGTTCTTGTCATAGCTTATTCAGACCTTTCTTTGGGTACAGCTGTCTCCTCAATACTGGATGGTATGTTTTGGTATGCTATACCCACAGTGTCATTCAAAGTGTCATGACCGCCAAGTGTTTCTGTCATCTCATCATAATTGTCAAAAGCCAAAGCAATGGCTAAACCTGGCTGTATGAGCAATCCATCCAGTGTAGCCATATTTCTCTTTGTTATATTGGTTGTGACTGCAATTTTGAATTCCTCCACAACCTGGTAGCTGATACAGTGACCAAACCTGTTCAAAATAGTTAAAACTTTCTTACTGCCTGTCATGGATTTAATACCTATGCCCAACAAGAGGTGTTTTTGTGGTTTGATTATTCTCCTTGACACTGCAAACACTATGTCATCTGCAATACATTGAACTACCCTCTCCAGTCATTCACTGCCCACTTCTGATGAACCCATGAGTACAGTACCTAGGAATGTCTGAAGAACGGGTGGCAGTTTTACATTTTTTTCTATTAAGTCTTCAACTTTAACTTTGGTTTTATTATGAAGCTGTACCTTTAGGAGTTCCAACAACTGTTCCCTTATATGTTGAGCTGCTTGTGCTGCTTGTGCTTCCCTCCAGTCAGCCTGTTTCTTAGCAGACCTGATGATTGTACCTACTTTTCTATTTTTGTTATCAAATATGATGCCATCTTTGAAGTGATCCACCAGTTTTGACTGCAAGCTCTGTGGATCACAATGTGTTTCACACCCACTACACTCCATAAGAATGTCCACATACCTTTTGTATAGAGATAGCAATGATTCTTCTTGGATTCCATTAACAATGATGCACTGCACATACTTAACAAGTCTGGAAAAGGCAACCTGGTGACTGTCCCTCAACTGACTGTATTCACATTTGTGCCTTTGCCCTTTATTTATTCTGCCTTTTTTACATACTTGTTCTTACAGCTGTCGTGTTACTTCACTTCTTTGGCTATGTGATCAATACTGCCTACCATCATATCCATTTGCCAATTGTCCAATTATTTTGTTGAATTTTTATGCTGTCTGCTGCCCCCATAAGTTATACATGTTATAGGATATTCAAAAGTCTCCTTTGACACCTTAGGATGCATTTTCTTGTATGATTTGCAAAATATACATTCATTTGGGAATATGCCTGATGTAGATGCTGCAGATTCAGATAGACCACTTGGAACTTGGGAGCAAAGCAGTTTTGCTGGATAACTCTTGATGTATTTTTTTGAAAGTTTCATCAGCTGCATGTTTACTGGAACTCTCATATGCAGTGAAATTCTTGTAGCAGATATAATGATACCCATGGCTACTGGAGTAATATTCAGGCAATTCAAGACATACCATGTTGTACTTTGACAGTGTTTGACTAGAATGCCTTTCCTTTACATCGGCTACTTTCAACTAATGAGCAACATCAAAAGATAGCAAGTCTCCATGGTCTGTGCTAACTCCTGGATCAGTGTGTAGGATGCATCACCTCTGCAGTTTGTGAGAAGTCTTGCTAGCCGTATCTAAAACATTACATAAATAACATTAATAACTAAGTAAACTGAGTCTACTAAATAAATGTAAAACTTTTAGTTACTCTTAAGAAAGTGCACTTTCCAAGAAAACATACAACTATGAATGAATAAGAGTTGTAAAACTGAATTCTACACACATTTTTTTCACCAGAGTAACAGTCATCAAACCTTTCAGACCCAGGCACATAGATAAATGCACCTGGCTCCTGCGCTACCTCATTTTCCCCAAATACTCATGGAATTCAACGTTAAGGGCCATTGGGATTTTGCAATTTGTGACAGTTTATAACATGGACATACTTTCTGCAAGAGATTAAAAAGTTGACATATACAGTGTTCCCTTTAATGTCCATGAACCTACCAAACTTAGTGGAATTGTATTCTCCGGTTTTAAGGTTAAAGGGGCATTGCATTCTCCAGATTTAAAGTTGTAGGGCTTCATTCTCAAAGCTCCTGGGGCAAGACAAGGGGCCTGTGCCTCAATGAATGGTGAAAAGTTCCTCCTGCCCCAAACGATGCACCAGGATTTATTTTCAATGGTAGCCTGCATCACCCACAGGCTGCCTGCCCCAAACAGGGATTGTGCTGCCTATGTGCCCAAAAATGGGCTGTGAAATGGTGCTGGGGGCATATGGTAGACATAAGCTGCCACATCCCAAAATGTGGGAATCTTAGAACTCTCCCACAGGGAGAAATTCTAAGAACCTTTAGACCAGCCAGAGCTGGTCTAAGGGTAACTAGAGTATTCTCCTCTGGTAGGGTTGCCTGTTTTCGACAATATGCCACCATCCTCCTCCTCAGTCCTTAATGTTGCCTGTTAATATAACATTTAATAAAGCCCCCTGCATTGGTGGTGTAGTGGTCCCCCATCTCAGTCCCCAGTGTCACTGTTGTAATAAAATTTAATAAAGCCCCTTTCAGCTGTGGTCTGTTATCCCCCATCCCTCAATCCCAGATGTTCCTGCTATAATAACATGTAATAAAGTCCCTTCCATTGGTGGTCTAGTGGCTCCCCTCCCTGATTCCCGATGTCCCCATTAGAATGACATATAATAAAGACCCTTTCATTTGTGGTCTAGTGGCATCCCAACCCCTCCCCAACAGGTAGTGCCTACTACCCCACTCTCCCCATCCTGAGACAGAGTGAACAACTGGCACAGCCCTCCTCACACCTCTGCGGCCAGCTGCAGATTGAACTATTACTGAGTGTGTACTGTAAAGTATCACAAGGAAGGCCATCTCTGTAATTAATGTATTATGGGGACTGTGTGGTTAAGCAGGGGAGTGTGATGTTTGTAAAAAGGCAGAGTAAACCCCTGCAACAGTGTCTGAAGTAGGCATTTTTAAACAGATGTGTTTGTGAGAACAGGAGGATGTAGTTCAGGGTGGGAAATTAGTATAGGTAGAGCATGGAAAGTGTTTTCTCGGAGACTAAGTGATTAAAGTGGAAAAGTACACAACAACTTCAACATCCCCTTTCCAAAGTATAGAATGTCAGATTGCAGCCCTTCCACAGAAGCTCACATCCATTATGGCTCACCCCTATTGACACCTCACTTGCTTAGACAGAATTATAAGAGATTTCTGCAGGTGGCCTCATTGATTGCCCTTTAAGTTTCACTACGATTTCCATGGATGAATCCCATCCTCCCCTTGGGACTTAGGTTGCTTTATCTTCACTAGGTACTCAGCTAACAGGAAGGTCATGTGGTCAACAGAGTGCATCATGGTTACTTTTGATGCCAAGCCACCTCTAAATGATCCCCCCACCATGGGGGTTCTTTAGTGAACATCAAAGCAAATTTCAGTCATCACCCTTGGTTCTATCATAGCTTCCTCCCAGTTTTCCTGTTTTTAGGTGCTGATCAACCTTTCACCTTTTTCCTTCCATGGTTGTACTGAAAGATACCTTTAGTGTTGTCTGAGACATTTACTGATAAAGTGGCTTTCATAATTACTCTTTTGCAGTCCCTCATTGCTGCTGTATACTCCTAGGTAGCTTGAAGAGAACCCATCTCATCCTATTGGACACAGACCAGTTATTTCTTTAGAATCAGTTGCCTTACAGTGAGTCTCTATTGAGCTGTAGGGCACTCCTTGGCAACCTTTTTCTTAGGATTGTGTGCCTGTTTCAAGCATCTCCTTCAGTGAATTCCATGATTCCACATGATTCCTGCATTATCAGGCTTGTGTAACTGCTCTATACCCTGGATCATCAGATCATTCATCTGGGCAGAGCTGTTCTTTCTGGCATTCTGGAATCTGGTAGCTAAAGCCCAGCTAGACATCCCTGCCTGTCACTAGGCATGGATAAAGTTAACAAATTCTGTGTTAATGGCATATTCATCAAATTCCATAAATTTTGCAAATGTTTGTGGAATATCACGAAATTTCACAGTATGTTTTATGTGATCATAACTCAGCCATTCTTGTAGCTAGACACGTGGAAATCAGCAGACCTATATGTTGTAAAATGATAAAAAAGAATACCAGATATTATGGTATTTGGACAGGTAGTTCTATTCTAGTGTTGAAAATCTGGCAGTCTTTTTTTTCTGCAAAATTTCCTGAAAATATTTCTCCATTAATGACTTGGCCATCATTGGAGTGGGATACCTGGAACTTTGCAAGTATACCCCTTTTGGAAGGGTAATTAAAACTGCTAAATATGGCTACACACCCTCCCACCTCCTAAAAAACATTCAATTTATTATATAGTTATACCCACCTCCCACACCTACACCCTTCTTTATCTGCCCTGGCAAACAGTAGCAAAGTAATAATAAAGTTTAGTAAATGTCAGATGATTCTGAGACCGTTAGTCTGAAAGTTAATACACTACCCTGCCCCCATCCACATGCCAAAAACACTCCCCCCCTCCCCCTCAACCAAATAAGCCATAAGCCCTCCCATTCAATCTCATTCTGTTCCTTATCACCCCTCCCCCCAGCACACAAAAGAAAACCTGTAATAAAGAAAATGTTCCCATGTTGCAGTGGATCTACTTTGTTCAGTGTCTGTCTTAGTAGTGGTGTGAATTAATAAATGGTGAGGTCTGTGCTCCTAGTAAAAGCTGTTTGGTGTGTCTCTACCTAGCCTTTCTGTCCTCCTTTGTGTCATATGAATTTTATAGTTGGGCAAAATATATGTACAGTATATGGCTCTTACAACATTAGCAATATTTTCACAAACTTCTTGATTATCCCAAGTTGCTGGATATGCAATGCCAGAGAGGGGGAGATGTGTCCAGGAACCCTAGAACCAACCATATGAGTTGGTAGCTCACTAGTTAGAGCACCAATAGGGTATTCTGGGGGCAGAGTTCAATTTCCAGAAGGCCACATTATTTCTTTCTCTCTACAATATGTGATTTAAGGTGCTTAGCAGTGGATAATACTGCACCAGAATCCAGTTAATTGTCATCTTAATTATTCCCAGTTGCTAAACAAGAAATATCAGAAAAAGGAAGTTTGCCCAGGAACCCCAGATCCTACCATGTGAGCCTGTAGCTCAGTGGTGAGAGCACTATGACAGTATTCCAGGGCCTAAACTGAATTCCCAGTAGGTCACATTACTTCTTTTTCACTACAATTTGTGATTTAAATTGCTTAGCAGTAGCTAATACTGCAGCAAAAATAATCTAATTGTCACAAAAGTTCATGAAACTTAACATCAATTGCAGTGTTATTTTGCAGTTTTCTGCTGCTTATAACCCACCTACCCTTTAAGCAGAAGATTATAAAGTTGAAATAATCCTCCTCCGTATTAGGTTCTATGGGCCTACAAAAATTAATGACATTTTATTTTCTACTTTTAAAGTTCTAGAGGCTTAATATTGTACAGTTTATGTGAAAAATGTTATTACAATTTTCCAATGTTTTGCTGTTTTTAACCTAGCTTGCTTTAGTACTACAGATTGAAAACTTGGTTAAAATTTACACAAGGAAGTGGAGTTCACTCCTGGATGTAATATGGAAAGGCAGCATTTAAGTTAGGCATAAATTACTGAAATTAATATTTTCACAATATTTCACAACATTTTCACAACAATCTCAAAATTTATACTAAATTCCATGAGTGGAAATAAAAGTTTTCAAGTGCTACCTGTCACAAAGGAAAAGGTGGTCACTTCCTCCCACCAATTTCCAGGTGGACATACAAGAGATGACCCACATCCCCACTGCTAAGAACAAGTGGCCTCAACCCTAATCAGCTCTTGAATATGCTGTTCTAAGAAGCAGTGCTTGAAGGTGGACAGGACTCAGTGTGAGTTAGTTGTGTTAGGTCTTCCAAGACATCTGTCCATTCCCTGGAGATTGATGTCCTTCAGGAATGCCACTGCATCATATTTTGTTTCTCACATAGTTTTTATGATTATCCAGTCATCACATTCCTGTGAGCTATATGAGGTTCTGTAGAAGACTTCCATGATGACTCTTGTGTCCCCATTTTTTCTTAGATTGACCTAGATGGATTCTGTTGTACCTTATCTTATTGATGTCTTCCACAGTGACTATGAAATCCCAACCAGGTTCCTTCAGGCATATCGCTTTGGGATGTTTTTGGCTCTTAATTCTGGTATCCCATTCAGTTACTTTCCACACCACATCACTAACTGACTTTAATTTAAAATGTGTTAGGTCCTTGTGCTCACACATTTTACTGGGTATGCCTTTCATACTGGACTGCATGCACATGATGATCACTGCCCCTGCATGCCTTCTTGCTTGCTCTGGGAGTCTTCCTTCCCCTGGTATTTGTCCGGCTCTTCTCTCCTTCCATCGGCAATCCTTTGTAATTGACTCTTACTTATAGTGATCCCCTGTAATCCCCATATTCTAGGTTTAATCTCCTGACTGCCTATCAATTTCCCAGGTCAGTTTCCTTCACTCTGCACATGTCTAAGAGCAGCCAATGGATGGCATTCATGCATCCATTCCCACAAACTGGCCTCTGGTTGGCCTCAAAGAAAGACCATCCCTCATACATCAGTCTGTAAGTCAAACTTAATCTTCTTAGTAGTATGCTTCTTCTTCTATTACTGCTGACTAGCCCCAAGACTTGGAGGAACTCAAAAGTATCCTCCTAAATGCCTTTCCTTTCAGGAGCATCCCAAGTTCTGTTAACAACCTTCTGATGTCCTCAGGACTTGTGTTAATGTTTTTTTTATTCATGTCAGGATCATACCTAAGTCACTAAGCTTTCCAAGCTACAGACCACCTTGCTGTAAAATAAATACATGAAAGACCCAACTGACAACATGTTATTACACCTTGGAGGGGCTATTCAAGATAAACTAAGGGTAAAGAAATCAAACACTTATTTTATGGTTGCTTGCTAGATTATTATTGTAAAGTCTTCCTAACATTTGAAGGTATGGACTAACCCAAACACACTCATGGAAATTTGTAAAGAAAAACATGTCCTTATCCTTCTAGAAAGACTAGAGAGCAGAGTATTATTTGCAATCAAATTCTGTACCCCAATTTGTGCTGTAATAGGAGAAACATTTACACATATTAATTCATCATAATGATGAATCTGAGCATCCATTTGTTGCATCATTATGATAACTTTCGGATGCCTTTTATGTTCTAATATTTATCCATGAATCACTATGTAGTCGGACCTTGCCTCCATTGTAAAAGATGTAGTGCAGAAAAGGTGCTTGAATTCCTTGAAAGGAGAATGACTGTGAGTGCAAGAATGTCTTTCAGATCTTATTTGTTAATGTTTAAAATTGATAATTAGGAAAGATGGTATAGCAACAGTCAGTAGCTCCAAAATTATCCAGATAACACTCACTTTGTCACATGATGATGAAATGACAGCATACTACTTTTATGGAGTAAGAAACTGGTATTTCACAATGATATTACTATGTGCTTTCCTAATGTTACTAATTCATTTCTAGCCACTGCATTATTTTGCAATTCCAGTCATGCAAATAGAGCAGAACACACATTTTCTTATAAGCAAGGAAGCCCAAGAAGATCTTTATGTGTGAGATCATTTTAAGCCCAAGAAGATCTTTATGTGTGAGATCATTTTGCTGAATAAATATGCATGTGTAAAATTAAGGAACAGTACATTATAATGA
Organism: Neoceratodus forsteri; assembly: GCA_016271365.2. Taxonomy (NCBI): domain Eukaryota; kingdom Metazoa; phylum Chordata; order Ceratodontiformes; family Ceratodontidae; genus Neoceratodus; species Neoceratodus forsteri. Next base: position 588,064,967 of record CM028131.1, read on the forward strand.
AATTATAGTTCCATCAGCTGGTATATCTTTGAGGATACTGCAAGAACATGATGTAATTCATTGGTAATTTGTCCAATTTGCTATGAAGTAAACTGTGAACTCTCACACAGAATGCTTGATCCTATGACAGCATAGGATATGGTCACTGTTATACTTAAAGGTATGGAATTAATTTTGTAATGCATCCAGTGCTTTCAACCTGGATAACATGCTCTATAATTACCATTTTATTACATTGGTTCCTGCAGCGTTCTGTAAGATACCACTGGCTGAAACTATGATACTGCATTTTATCCTGGCAAGTAGCACTGTGTTTCAAGGATTGCCTGTAAAATTGTTAAAGCAGCAGTACTTCAGTGTTTTGTTGAATAGTGTAAAGTCAGTAGTGCTTGTATAATGTACTTTACTTTTGACTTTACTCTATCCCCACCCTTGGTAGGCAAACTGGGTAGTGAGTAGAAAATAGAAATCCCAGTACCAAGGGTGAGTGGACTGCCAGAGAAGGAGGAGGCAGGGGTGGATGGTGGGTGTTTCACAATGCCTAAGCAGGGGACTGCTGAAGGAGGCTGGCAATTAAGGTGAATGTGGTAGTAACTATTCCCCCATTTGAGCCTGTAGCTCAATGGTGAGAGCACTGTGACAGTATTCCAGGGCCTGAGTTGAATTCCCAGTATGTCACATTATTTCTTTTTCACTACAATTTGTGATTTAAATTGCTTAGCAATTGCCAATACTGTAGCAAAAATAATATAATTGTCACAAACTTTCATGAAACTTAACATCAATTGCAGATGTTATTTTGCAGTTGTCTACTGCTTATAACCCACCTACCCTTTAAGCAGTGCTTTAGCCCTCCTATTCAATGTTTTGGTGAATATCGTATGACATCAGTAGTGCTTGTGTAACATAGTTTACTTTTGGCTTTACTTTATTCCCACCCTTGATTGGGAAACTAGGTAGTGAGTAGGGAATAGAAAGCCCAAAAAGAATTACCAATGAATATTCAAAGAGTATTATTACCTCCTCCAATTCATGGACAGCATGACCAGTAGCATGCAGGAGAGGAAAAAACCCCAGGTGGAGGAAACCTCTGAGGACCCATGGCTACTGACCCACCCATCCTCCAGGCAAACTAAGAGGAAAAGAACCTAGGTTCTAGCAACCATATTCTAATTTCCAAGGAAGGTGAACTGCTTGGGGAGATGATGGTCCATCTGCAAAGTCCATTGGATGATGTGTTCTGGAAGGATGATTCTGAGGTTGAAGAGGTAGGTGTATTCTGAAGGAGCATCTGGATCCTGAAGTGGGGAAGGTCCAGTTGAAAAGGGGCAAATGCAGTCCAGGTTTTCAAGTGATGATGGATGACATCCAATGGATTTACAGAGACAAAGAGAGCATGAAGAGTATGATTTGATAAAATTTGCTGCCAGACTTTGATCGGCGGAAAGTATGATGGGTTATGAAGTCATAAGGTAAACAATCTAACTTTGTAGAATGTTTGACATTTGAGTTAGAGCCTGCAGGTTTGGAGTTAAGCAGTGAGTCATAAGTTGCAATGTAGGCATCCATGAAAAAGATAAAGGAGTCGGACAGAATCTTTATGTACCTGATAGGAGGAGTGACTTAGAAGATTTTAGATCAATGAAGGAAGGTTGATATATGCAGTACAGCTGGTAACTGAATGCATTTGGAATAATTGGAAGTTTAGTAAGATGAATTTGAGAGCTGATTTAGGTATTGATGCAGTCATGATACTTGTATAGACTCTTGCCAGTCTGCTGGTAGGAAAAGGCAGATATGGGTATTGCTGTGCCATGATTGCTCATGACATGAGCTGAGGTGATCATGACTGTTTGTCTTACAGGTGATCCAATGTCTAAATGCTGTAGGAAGCCTGGAAATGGGCATTTGAGGGAGCCTATAGACTAACATGACAATTGGAAGTTTAGGGCAGTGTAGAATGTTGGGGGTGCCTAGCATTTTAATTGGATATAGGCCTGTTGAGAGGCATGATTGGGATAATGAGACAGCCAGGTTGGTTGTGGACATGCAGATTAAAACATAGAAACATAGAAACATAGATTTTGACGGCAGATAAGAACTGCTTGGCCCACCCAGTCTGCCCGTTTCCCTACCTATTGGATAAGCTGCAGATCCTAGTTAACCAGCAGCCTACTTCTTCCTACCCCCAACCCCTAGAATTGCCTTATGACTGTCCCATGCATGCTTGAATTCCACCACAGTTTTTGACTCCACAACCTTCTCCGGAAGGCCATTCCATGTATCCACAACCCTCTGTGTGAAAAAATACTTCCTTAAATTACCTCTGAGCCACCCCTTCTATCTTCAAATTGTGCCCCTTGTTCTTGCACACCTTTTTTTGAAAGATGCTACCCTCTTGGACTTTGTTGATTCCTTGAGATACTTGAAAGTTTCTATCATGTCTCCCTCTCTCTCCTTTCCTCGAGGCTATACATATTCAGCTCCTCAAGTCTCTTCATATGTCTTCGGTGCAGGCCCTGCACCATTTTAGAAGGTTCCTCCTCTGGACAGCCTCCATCCTGTCTATGTCCTTGCGGTGACTGGTCTCCAGAACTGCACTAATACCCAGATGGGGTCTCACCAACTGTCTGTACAGAGGGATAATAACTCCTGTTTTCTACTGGTGATGCCTCTCCCTATGCATCCCAGTATCCCCCCAGCCCTCCTTGCTGCCTCTCACATTGCTTGCCCACCTTTAGGTCATCTGATATGACTACCCCCAGGTCCCTTTCCATTTTTGTTGTTGTTAGTGTCTCACCCCATTGTGTACTCTTCCCCTGGGTTTTTGTTTCCCAGGTGCATTACCTTGCACTTCTTAGCATTGAATCTAAGCTGCCATACATTTGACCATTCCTCTAACCTTGCCAAGTCCCTTCTCATCCTTTCCACCCCACCTTGTGCATCAACTCTGTTGCAGATCTTTGTGTCATCTGCAAAGAGACATACTTTTCCTTCCAGTCCCTCTGCAATATCGCTTATAAAGACATTGAAGAGGACCGGTCCTAATACTGAACCCTTCGGTACCCCACTAGTAACCCCCCTTTCTTCAGAGTGGACTCCATTTACTATTACTCTCTGTGTCCTATTCTCCAGCCAATTCTTTACCCAGACTGTCATCTTGGGACCCACTCCCAGACTGGCTAACTTGTATATTAATCTTTTGTGTGGGACTGTGTCAAATGCCTTGCTAAAGTCTAGGTAGGCCATGTCCACAGCCCTCCTGATCTTCTACTTTGGTCACCCAGTCAAAGAAATCTATCAGATTTGTCTGGCATGACCTTCCTGCTGTGAATCCATGCTGCCTTGGGTCCTGAGCCCTCTGGCTTCTAGATACTCAACAATTCTTTCCTTCAGAAGTGATTCCATCATTTTCCTACCACTGAGGTTAAACTAACAGGTCTGTAGTTTTCTGCTTCTGCCTTGCTCCCACTTTTGTGAAGGGAATCACATCTGCCCTTCTCCAGTCCTCGGGTACCACTCCATCCTCCCATGATTTGTTAAAGAGGGTAGTCAGTGGTGTCACTAGTTCTACCTTAGTTCTTTTTAGAATTCTGGGATGAATCCCATCAGGCCCCATTGCTTTGTCCACCTTCAGTTTTAAGAGTTCTTTCAGAACCCTTTCTTCTGTAAATGGGCTGGTATCAACTTCTGTATCCAGAGTGTTTCTACTGTTTGTTTTAGGCACCTCCACTTCCTTTGTAAATACTGAGCAAAAATATTTGTTTAGTATCTCTGCCTTTTCACAGTCACCCTCTGTCCACCCTCCTCCTCTTTATTAAGCCTCACTAGCCCTCCCTTGGTCTTCCTTCACTCCTGATGTACCTATAAAAGGTTTATCCACCTTCTTAACAGAGTTGGCTATCTTTTCCTCGGTTTGGGCCTTTGCTGTTCTGACTGCCTTCCCAGCTTCCTTTTGCTTTAACTGATACAGTTCCCTGTCCTGCTCCTTCTGTGATTCCTTGTACTTCCTGATACTTTCTTTTTCTCTTGAACCTTCACTGCCACTTCCTTTGAGAACCATAGTGGTTTCTACATCATTTCATTTGTTAATTTGCTTCACAAAGGCTTGTTACCTCTGTGATGGCAGTTTTATTATTCCCATTGTTCTTCCACCTCTCTTCCTGCCCATTTGCTGGTGCATTCCTTAGGCACTCACCCATTTTGACAAAGTCAGCCTCCTAAAGTCCAAGTACTTTTGCCTTTGTATGGCTTGACTCTATTGCTGTGTTTATTGTGAACCATACTGTTCGATGGTCACTAGTTCCCAGATGGCTACCCACTTCTACATCTGTGATTCCCTCTTCATCTCCATTTGAGAGAACCAGGTCTAAGATTGCTCCCTCTCGAGTGGGCTCCAATACTAGTTGTCTAAGGCATGCCCCTTGTAGGGCATCTAGAATAACCCCACTCTTTGAAATGGCTGCTGCAACTGCTTCCAGTTAACATCTGGCATATTCAGATCACCCATCAGCAATATCTCCCCTTTTTCTGCCATTCTAAGTATTCTTTCTATCATTTCCTTGTCCATTTCCTCCCCCTGAGAAGGGGGTCTGTATACAAACCCTGTGCAGATTGTGGTGCCATTGCCGGTCTCCAAATTTACCCACAGTGCTTCTTCTCCTCCCTGTTTTCCCTTTTGTTCTGTTGCCTTGATTCCTTCCCTTATGTAGAGAGCTACTCCTCCTCCTCTTTTACCCTCCCTGTCCCTCCTGTAGATAGTGTATCCTGGTATGTTTATGTCCCAGTCATGGTTTTGTGTGTACCATGTTTCTGTGACTGCCACAATATCCAGATGTTCCTCCTCCATCAAGGCCACTAATTCAGGAAGCTTGTTACTCAGACTACGGGCATTGGTACTCATTGCTCTCCATTTTTTGATGGCTTTACCTTCTTTTGCAGCATCCCCCCACTGACCTGTCTACCTCGGTCTTTTTCTCATTTAGTACCCTGTTTTGTAGGGAGAGGCTGGGATTTTCCTGCTGTTTATCAGTGCCTCCCCCCTTGACTAGTTTAAAAGCTTGCCAATGAAGCATTTAAACTGATTGCTCAAAAGACTTGTTCCCCTTTCTGGACAGATGCAGACCATCCTGCCAGTATAGGCTGGTGTCCCACCAGGTGGAATCCCAGTCCCCAATGAAGCCAAACCCCTGTGCCCCACACCATTTTTTCAACCATTCATTAAACTGCATGGTGCAAAGTACCCTCGCCTCACTCATGCCATTGACAGGCAGCACCTCAGAGAAGGATATTGTGTGTGCTACTTGTCTTAGGCCCTCCCAATTCTACAAAGTCCTTCTGCACTGCTCTAATCTCATGATTAGCCAAGTCATTTGTCCCTAGGTGGACAATGATGTTCAGCTCAGATTCCCGTGCAGCTGTTCGTGATCCTGAGGATGCTTCTTGTCTCTCCAAGCCATGGCATCAGGCAGGCACCTTACTTCAGTTTTCCCTGCTCCCCCCAGTTCTATCCCCCTAATAACTGAGTCCCCCACCAGGAGCTGCTTCCTTTCCTTGTGGTGTCCTCTGCCTCCTTCCTGTGGGCCTCCCTTGTGACAGTTGTCCTCAGCCTCCTTAATCTCCTCTGCAGGTGCATCCATAGGGGAGCTATGCACCCCCAGAATGGTGTATGGATTGTGGTGTGGAACAACTGACTGGGTGTGCCTCTGTTCCACCATCTTCACCCTCCCTGAGCCCACTGTGGTCCAACTGCTGTGCTCTTCGCAACCTCTGAGGTAGTGGTGGTGGCTCTGGTGCTCCCTGGATGTGGGAGGTTCCTTCCTACCATCCAGTGTGGCCTGGGGAAGGTCCCCACTACTGTCCAGTGTGGCCTGAAGACGGGCAACTTCCTCCTCAGGGCAGAGAGTTGTTCGCAATAGGGCAGCATCTCAGCCTCCAGAAAGACTCTGGAAGACTGCTGCCCCAGCTATTACATTGCACTACTCCCACATTTTTTTCTTTGTGTGTGTGTGTGTGTGTGTGTGTGAGATTGGTTTGTAATATAGAAATATATATATATATTTATATTATACAATGTGTATGCTTATATTGTCAGTGCAGTGTGCTAGAGAGGATATGACAGTGATATGCACCTTGCACTCTTGAGGAAATGATGTCAGCACCTGAGGAGTCAAAGGAAGCCTGTTTTCTATGAAAGTCTTTGCTGGAGGGAGTATGGGAGGTGAATCATGAGGAATTAGATAGAAGGACCACTGGAGAGGCAGCTGACCTGATTGATGGTAATATGATGAAGGAATGTTGATGATTGTATGAAGTATGATGACATCCAGGGGCTAGAAAACAATGGTTTGGATAGAGTGACTTTAGTAAGGCAGCTAGGCACTGGAGATCTAATGTTGGGAGTTCTGGGAAGGTAGCTGGGAAGGTCTTAGGACATCCAAAGGCTATTGAGGAAGTAGGAGTTGAGTAACAAAATCAAACAGTCAGTGCTCATAGGGGAAGCTACAGAAAGGTAATATGGATGATGTCAGTACTGCTATGGGGTATCTTACAGTTCCCATTATCCATAACAATGATGATGATTATGGAGTTGGTACATGACAGAAGGAATTAGGTCATGTTTCCATGTAAAAAGATAGAAGTGGAGAAGGATCCACTAAATCTTAGCTCCTGTGAGATATAGGAGATAGGGATGGCACAGCGCTTGAATTGACAGGATGCATTGGGAGCTTCCAGTAGAGTCAAATGAGGAATGGGAGTGACTGCAGTTTATGGGTACCATCAAAATGGCGGATGAGATTTCCACAGGAAACGTAAACGATCGGGGGGCTGTGCCCCCTGTACCCCCTCACACATACATCCAATCTTTTAGTTTTGGGGGGCAAATCCCACAATCCCCCCCACCATGAGCAGTATATTACTACCACAAGTACTTTGAATAGTTTGTAAGAATGTCACTGTAGCTGAAATCTTTTCCGTCATTTTGTGGGACCCATATACTGCATACGAGACGAGAAATTAAATCTTTCTATAGTCTGGTCAAATGGGATTCCAAAACTGGTCCTGGGGAGATGATTGGGAAGTATGGATAACTCTGTGGTGATGTAACAGTCTACAAGGCATGTTGTCCAAGGGATGTTTGCTAGAAGAAGGTTTTCTCAGGTGAAATGAACAAGTGCTCCATAGTGGTGGATGGGAGCTGTTAGGATGGCCAAGGTAGGAGTATGATAGATAAATGGGAGTAGTTGACCATGTAGGAATACTGGCTGGTGACAGGTGTCAACTGCCCAAAAGAGCCACAGCAAACAGGAAGGAGCCCCGAGCTGCCAGGGTGGCAAGAAGAAGGCAGCTGTCCAAGGATGGAGGGAAACAGTCTGGAGTGGATGGTTGTGGACTGGAAGAATGAGTCCAAGAAGAAGACAGCATAGCCCAAGCTGTACTGACATTGCAGGTGCATGAATAAACATGATTGGAGTCAGCACCACAGCAAACTGAATCAGGATGCAGCAAAGCTGCTGCAGGTCATGAGTGGTGGAGCCATGTAAGACCAAGAAGCAAATCCAGGTACCAGTGCTACAAAGTTGAGGTATGAGAGTCCCATGTCCAAAGAAGGCAAATAGCAAGTGCAAAGAACAGAAAGCACTGCAGTGAGGAGGCATGAGGCTCCCACCTCTGAAGGAAAAAGAGAACTCGCATGGCAGTTAGGAAGGGGTGACCAGTAGCAAAGAAGTCCAAGAGGCAGTCATACTGAATGCAGGTAGAGACTGAACAAGCTGGTGATGTCCAGTTCCAGAACATGAGGAGGCCAAGATGGGGACAAGTACGATGAGTCCAGGGAAGTGCAGGATTTAGTCTGGTGAGGTAGGATGTTGAAGGCAAATGGGATACAGTGGTCCCGTTCCCAAAGAGAAGTGGCAACCGGGTATCAGGTAGAGAATGCATAAGGTTGAATAGTTAATTGTAGACACAGGCTCCCATCCCTGGTATTTGAGGCGAGATGACCTTCACTCAGTGCCTCCAGGCAATGGTGGGATGGGGAAGGCAAATGGGGTAAAGTGATCTCATTCCTGAAAGGAAGCGGCAACAGGGAATTCAGGTAGAGAATGCATAAGGTTGAAACAGTTGATTATAGACACAGACTTCCATCCCTGGTAGTCAGTGCAAGATGACCTTCATTCAATGCTGCCAGGCAGAGGTAGGAAGTTGAAGGAAGATAGGGTATAGTGGTCCCATTGCCAAAGGAAAGAGGCAACCAGGTATCAGATAGACAATGCATAAGGGTAAAACAGTAGAATGTAGACTTAGGTTCCCATCCATGGTAGTTGAGGCAAGATAACCTTGACTCAAAGCCACCAAGCATAAGTAGGATGTTGAAGGCACAAGGGGTTAAGTGGTACCATTCCCGAAAGGAAGCAGCAACCGGTATCAGGTAGAGAAAGCAGGGCTATGACACATCAGATTGCAGACATGGCTCCCATCCCTGATAGCTGGGGCATACTAACCTTCACTCGATGCCACCAAGCAGAGTTAGGGAGGCAGGATATCAGGTTCATAAGTAGTAGACAGAAGTAATTGTAATGGAATACCATCCCCAGTAGACAGGGTAAGCCTACCTTCACTCAATGCCTTAGAAGGTATGAGTTAGGGATGGAGTCTGGAAAAAAACTGCTGGTATGGGCTGAGCAAGGAAAGGGCAGCTGGCTACATAGACACAGGTAGGGAAACAGTGAGGCAGCATAAAGGGGAAGGCAGCAAGTGAGAGTGGAATAACGTTAGGAGGAAATCAGCAGAAAATGCCAGTAAGGGGGAGTTAGACTAATCCAAGAAGGAGCATGCTAGTAGTGATGGAATGCAATGATTGACTGAGGCCGAGTAGGCTGTAAGGGTAATGATCCATGTGAGGGTAGCAGAAGCCATGTAGGCAGGAGGGTAGGGTAGGTCATATGGCTGGTACAAAGAGGGGTTTTAGTCACAGAGAATGGATAATGCTTGATGAAATGAATGCATGAGGAGATAATGATGTGGGATTAGGGGGTGCCACAAGGGGCATGGAAGAGGAAGCAGGTGTGAACGTTGCAGGTAACTGACATGCTGGAAGGTGAGGAGTACCAGAGGTAGACCAAGGAAACATAAATCTTGAGGTTGAGCAGGGTAGAGGTGCTGGGAGTAAAATGGTGAGGGATGTGCAGGCACCAGACTAGGGCCAGAGGTGGCACAGGGCTGGATGGTAGAAGGGTGTAAAATGGAAACAGAATGCTTTTATCAGGAGTGAAAGGCCCAAAAAGAAAACCAGGGGAGCATAGAACAAGGGCAGAAGTGGTGACAGGGGTGGGGGGGCAGCATTTATTATTATTATTTTGTTTTTGATTTTGTTGCTTGTGATGAATGCATGAGCAGAGACAGCCCTTAACTCAGGGAAGAAGTGCCAGTGCCCTGGGGCAAGTCAAGGATGGGCCAAAAATCATAAGGGACACTTAGGAATTCTCAGTAGAAAATCACAGAAGTGAAGTAGATGGGGAATGCAATGGGAATCAAACAGAGAGAAAGGTGCTGGTGGTAGCGGTATCATAAGTTGATAGGAATCTGGCACAGAGCATTGCCATAGTTAGGAATCCATCCATCAGCCAGGCATTGCATGAATTATCACGTCACACCCTGCTAAAGCAGTAAATTTACATACTATGCTGATAGGCTCAGAGATCAAAGCCAAGTGCAAGCGAAACTGGAATGCAAAAAAGAACAAAAAGCAAACACAGCATTGTCCCCCACCGTAGTACCACCGGAACGCATAGGAGTTCCCTGAATGCCCCCCAGTTTCAGACTGAACTTGTCACTCAAGACAGGACTGCATAAAGAACGCCATGTTATATGGAGAAAGTTCTGAACTTAGTTCATTATGATAGGTACATACTTTAAGTGTTGATACAATGTAGCAAAGAAGATAGGTTCCAGACAGGGATCTACAGGTGCAGGACAGAGAAAGGTTACAGGAGGCATTGATCAGTATGGGAGACAGACGGCATGTGGGTGAGGCAGAGCATACTGGGAGCAAACAGCAGCGAGAACTGGAGTAATGAGACATGCTTCTGAGGGAAAGCGTTAGGGGGAACAGATGGAAGGGGAGTGCTATGGGAGCTGGTACAACCCAGAAGCATTGGTTCTGGGGGACCAACGGCACCACGAAAAGGAGAAACAAAACCGAAAAGTGAGCGAGACCAGGTAGGGGAGGTAGCGGAGCAACAGACAGACAGGGAGGGAGCAGGGAAGCACAGAAAACAAATGGGGAAAAGGCACCACAATGAAAAACAAGCAGGGAACAAAAGGGAAGGGGGCACAGCAAAGAAATGGAATGCAGGAGACACAGGAGATGGGGGGGGGGGTAAACAAATAAGAAGAAGAGGAATGCTAAGAAGGCTCAGCCACACAAGCCATACAGGAACCCAGAGTGCTGCAAAGAAGACTGTTTCATAACACACTAAGCAGGAGATTGCTGAAGGAGGCTGGCCTTTAAGGGGAAAGTAAGAGGAGCTAATTTCCAACATTGAACCTTGGGATGTAGCCCTCCCATAGATAATCAGGAAGTGATTAATTTCCAGTTTTGTGACACCACAGTAAATATGGCTGCTGCCTAATTTTCAGCCAAGCTTCCCTTCATGTCGCATCATGTCATTTGTTTACTTCATTGGGACCCTGTTCTATATATTCCCACTGTCCCTGTGCAGTACTGTGAGTCATACACCTGTGCAGTTGGCAGCCAAGGGTCCCAGTTCAACATGGTGAGTGGAAGAACTGTAAACAAAAACAAAGGAAAACAGCAAATTATGGGGGGATAGTACAGTGAGAACAAGAAAGATTAACAGGTAAATACTCAACAGAGCAAAGGAAACAAACTGTTGCAAAAGATCCAAATTTTGTTATCTAGTACTGCTGCTTTAAAATTCAAGTCTTTTTATTCTATATTATTCAACTCGGTTGACAAGAACCTGTCATTGAAGGTCTCAGTAATAAGGTAGTAGCCAGTTTTTTTATACTATCTGATGCTGATGGATGGGGTGCAGTCTTTTATTAGATGTACATTTAGACATTTAATATTCCATCAAGCCACCACCCCTGCTAGCCTACCAGTCCCCTGATGTTATTACTCTACAGAAACCTATCTAGCTTGTCCATATATCTCCCAAAGTAATTTGATTTGATTTGCATCTTGAGAAACTGTACAAAACAGTCCTACAACCTCTAAGTACTCATTTCTTAGTTCTGTTCTATTAGTTCTCTCCCTTTCTAAGCTTTAGGCCATGTGTTCTTTTTTTTGGGGGGGGGGTGTTTACAATAAACAGCTTATTTTAATCTACCATCTCAATACTCTGTTTGGGTGAGTGGATGGTGAAACCTATATGAGCGGCTGCTGGGTACCTACAGGTACACTGTATAATAAATTTTTATCTCCATTATAACTAGGGCTTGATTTTCAGTCAGCCCTTAGATCGACACTAGTTTCACTGATCTACAGCAGTGTCAGACTGCGGGTGCATCAGGGACCATGTACACTATTTTATAAAACTGAGGATCCTTGCACCAAAGTCCCAAGAGTTGCGACAGCTGTAGGGTTGTGCCAAACATTTGATACACCTGTGGGGTTTTAATGAGTGTCTCATCAAATCCCCACACCTGGCATAACCTTAGATCAGTCATAAAAGAGGGAAGGGGTGAATCTGCTGGCAAGGGGGGGACATGGGGTAGAGGGTTCACTGGGATACCATAGTGCAGACAGCGGCATGGTGGCAGGGTCAGCATCCTGAGATGGTACCTGGTAGGGGTGCCATGTGCAGATGAAAAGAGTTAACTGTCCCAGACAGAGGTGAGGACTGGTACGGATGGACCATGGCCTGGACCCTAGGTCAAAACAGCCCAGGCACCTGCCCCATAGGTGACATGCTCCCCTATATGTTGTGTGTGGCAGTGGCTGAAGGTTGCGGGTGCAGGTGGTGGAGATGAATATTTCCCAGGCACTGTAGCAGTCCCCTGGTACACAACCTCCTACATGGAGGTTAGCTGCTGCCCACCTACACTGTTGGGGACTGTCACACCCATGGAGCAGTTGCCAGGGCTATTTCTACCTGGAGTCTCCATCATGGTCTGTCCATGCTAACCCCTTCTGCCCAGGCCAATTGTCTCTCTCTTCAGCTGAGCATGGCACCCTCTCTGGGTGCCACTTCAGCACAGTGACACTGCTGTCATGCTCCCATCCCCCCATGGTACCCCCAGTGCTACCTCTTCCTACAGTCCCCTCCTTGCTGGCTCCTCATCGCCTCCCTGCTGGCAGTGGTGCAGGGCCCTCAGGCCAGCTCCTGGATGGCCTAAAGTCAGACTCCTGTTGTGATTATGTTGGGGCTTCTAAAATTCCAAAAAGGGGATGGTGCAGGCCTGCCATGGCACAGGCCCCTGTGTGATCTGGTATAAGGGTGTTTCTGATGCAAGGGTGGTGCAGACCAGCTTTGGTGTATGCCTTCTCAATTTCAACACAGCCAGTGTTTGAAAATCAGGATTGCTGCAAACATTGATGCAGGGTGGCACTTGCACCAAAGGTCCATTGGCTCAGGTACCTTGCACCAAAGTTTTCACCCTGAAAATCAAACCCCTAGTGTGGAAGATCGTACCATATGAAGAAAAGACAGACAAAACTCTGAGAGAATCATTGTAGAATTTGGTTTGTTCCTCAAAGAACTGCACTATTATGGCCACTGTTATTTTATTTAACCAGATTTTGGACCCTTAATAAGAATTCATATAATATCCAAATTATATTTACTTTTAAGCACCTGTTTGGAACTGTGAAAGAGCTGGTACTAATAACCGACTGTTACTGATCTTGTAATATCCCTATGAATCATATACATTTATATTGCTTATAGTAACATAACAGTGACTCCTATTATTTTTGAGAAAGGCATACATACAGCATTCAGAAACTAACAAATTTAAAAAGTTACAAATTATGTTGGAAAAAAACAGTTTCCTATACTGTAATCACAGTGAAGGTATTCTAGGAGGATAAAGCATAAATATCACAGCCAAGTTCCTCAATTTATGTATGGGCTCTGGGTACAAGAACAACATAATCCTTTTCAGACTTAAGAGAGTAATCTTAGGCAATAGTTTGAAAAAAAAAAGTATTTTAGCTATTGTATATAGGGAATTATCAAACTGGCAATGTTACACAAGGCACAGTTACAAAGTTGTTGCTCTGTAATTCAGATCAGTTTGAGAATTATGCAGTTCAGTAGAAACAGAAATATAGAATTTGTTGGCAGAAAATGACCACATGCCCCCCCAGTCAATCAATCAATCAATCAATCAATCAATCTGTCTAGATATACCCTAACTAATGCACAGTACATGTTAAGGTCAGCATTGATGCTCATTGGGGAAATACATGTGCTACTGGCTCTAATGTGTGTTAGCTACACCACTAGTGCAAATAGTTGTTCTCACATGTAACTTTCAACTCCTTTCAGTGTAGGGTTGTTGGTAAGTATGGCAAGTATTGTAAGTAACTTTGTATCAGCTATAAAATAAAATAAAAAAGCTGCATGCAGCATCAGTTTTTAAAAAAATATGTTGAACAAGATATGGCATACATAGGTAGATAGAAATTGCCAGCAGATAAAGACCACTAGGCCCATCTAGTCTGCCTGTAAACCCTAAACTTGTATGCAGTCACTGATCCTGTGATCAATGGCTTTTCATCACTCACTCCCCACCCAGTGTTCCCTTGTGCTTGTCCCAGGCATGTTTAAACCCCTCCACTGTGCTTGCACCCACCACCACCTTAATTGTAGAGCTGTGCAGAACAACACAATTCTGCAGCCACTGGAATACTTCTTGGGGTTCCATGTGATAACAGCGATTGTGGAATGGCAATCACTGTTTGGGCAAGTGTACAAAATAAATTTTGGCAATGTACAATCACGGCAAACAGCAAGATGGTGCCTGAGACTTACGTTTTCTTCTTTTATGTGGGCGGCTGCACCCCCTGTACTCCCCTACTAAAGGATTCTCAACTCCACATGGGTGCATGTTGGGGGGGGGGGTGCAAAAGTAACAAAAATTAAAAAAATGACCCCGCACATAAACCATGAGTGCACCCAGAACTGAACCTGGCACCCTCACAGCCCCAGCCTGCCACCAACCACACCATACCACATGACCAGCTTGGCAGTCCACCGCTACACTACACCTCACAAACCCTCCCTCCCCTTCTGCCTGTTGCATGGCATGGTCCCACCCTACCACCCCCACGTGTGTGTACACATAGCAACATCCTGTCGCTATATTCACCAAACCCCCTATCTGGTCACCCTCCCCGCCAGGTAGCCCTGTGCACAAGTGCTATAACTGAGTCACCCTTTTTGAAAGCATTCAGTCATGGTTGCCATTATCGCAGGCTGCCATTCTTGGGGTTGAAATGCCTTTTCTGTGAAAATTACAGAAAATGCTAAATTTCACTAACAGATTTGATATTCTGCAGGGAAAAACATTTACACACTTTTTCCACATAACATGTTTCCATCATTTAACAAAGAAAACTATGTAACATGAACAGCCCTGCAGTTTAGTTTAGACAATGGTGGTTCTCTTTTCAGGATTCAACAGAATTCACCCCAAAATTCCTCCACAATATTTTGAATTAACCACATTACACACAGTTGTACAAAACTGGCATTCATGGTTATTCTAAAGCATTTATTAAACTAGTCATTGGTAATGAAAAAAATGACTACAGTGGAGCCAGCCAGGATGCAACACAGTAAAATGGAGAACATGACATGGTACAAAATATGGCATGACAAAGGGATTTAATTGCCAATGAAGTACACTGATCTCTGCACTATAATGAACCGTTTTGCAGAAATACTTTGCATCCTGGCTGACATTATCTTAAGGTTGTAAAAATAGCTATTAACATTCAAAATGGGAAGTCATTGTGCCATTATCTCTTAATAAAGCACTGCTGAAGCATTTAATCATGTTCTCTGGTTTAAACAGTTTAATAATGTATAAAATTTATGGCACAGAAGACATATTCTGTAACTGTCTTTTCTATTTTATTAACTGTGAAGACTGCCTGTAAACCTGGCTGTTATTGCCCAGAACCCCTGGTAAAATATGACAACAAGTGTATTCCTGTTGAAGACTGCAAATGCTCCTATAGCGGAAATATGTATGACACAGGAAGAACAATTAAAAACAATTGCAAAACGTGGTAAGTAGTTAAATAGAAAGGTAAAAGTTTCATTAAATCTACATGCAGCTTTCAGTTTCTTCTTTAGCATACTGTAATCATGTTAGAAGATAAATATGGTATATGATGAGTATTACTACTTTGTTCACATGATGGATATAAATAAATTCCTTAGCTAAAAAGTATTTTCTGGAATAAAAAAGGGAGCATTGGTAGCACATGATCTGCCAGTAGTAGAACGTTGTTATTGTATATGCACATTGAAAATACAAAAAATTAGAACTGACAATTGAAGGGCTTATTTTGACTTCAACCTTATTTACAGTGTTGTACAGTACAGTAAGTCTAAATCTAGGAAACTGCAGTGTTTCCAGCATATAAACATAAAACATCTATCCCTTCTCTATGACTGAAAAAAAAAACTCATTCATGGATGCTGGCATTTTTTTGCATTAGAATATGAATGCCTTTGTGCCCAGTGGGAAGCAGTTTCTCCATTCTAAGGGTGTATTTATTACAGCCCTCCTGTTACTGGACAATTCCCCTGTTCATCCTGAGATGCCAAAGATAAATACACAAGATGGCAGAATAACTTGTGCTTTCCTCCCACCCAACACCTCCTGCAAAGTGCAGCCCTTGTGATCAGCGAATACGCAAGATTTTTAAGCAGAACTACAGGACAAAACTTTTGCAAACAGCTCTTGATGAGAAAAATGCCACAAGACTAGAGACAATCACAAAAGCCTCGTAAAAGTCAGGCGTACTGCAGAGAAAGGAGATTTCAGAATTAGAGCCCAAAACTGCTGTTGCCATGCTGAGCACTGTTACCAAAGCTACCCCCATTACCACAGAATCCTGTGATGTACAGCTTGCTGCTGAAACACACCTTGAGGTAGGGAATGGTACTGAAACATGATCAGAAAGGGACACTCTGACTGAGTTGGCCAGTAAGTTGTCGCTAAACATGTCAGAGGCTGAGATTTGTGAATGGGTGTTCTGTGATGAGGATGAGGATGGGCACAAGACCCTGTATGATGAAATGATTGCCACTACTGTAACATCAGGGAAGTGGACTGATATGCCAGATGTAGAAGATGAAAATGATGAGAGTAAGAGCAACCAGATAACCCAGGTACCTAGCCACAGCGAAGCTGAAGATTGCTTTGCAAAGGGCTTACTTTGGCTAGAACCAGGATGAATACAACCCTATGCACCTCTAACTACAGAGGAGTCTGAAAGTGCCAGCTGCAAGGGCATGAGCAGAAAGTCAAAAACCAAAGGTGATTACTGACTTCTTCAAATAATTGATAATCTATGATAAATCGATGAGAACGTTAAAACAAAAATATAATAAAAAGCTTACATTCCATCACAAAATAACCTTTGCACAGTGGCGCAAGCATAAAAAAATACAATAACACTTAAGCACAAACGCCTATTCACAAAATGGGCTACCTCACTCATGAACTCAGAGCTATTCAAACTATTCAAATGTCTCCCATGTAGTTCAGATTTGGTTGTCCAGGTCACACTCCTTCACCATTACCTTTCCCTTTGAGACAACAAACACACCAGGATGGAATTTTAATGGCCACAGTCACAAATAATTCAGGACATTTTTAATTCAAACTAGACATATGCTGAAGGGAACCTCTCCAAAGTTCATATCTCCCCATCCTTCCTCTCCATGAGGGAGAGGGGATGCCACCCCAGCCTGCCCCCATCTGACAGGCTTCTGGCTACTAACCTATTCATAGTTCCAGAATAGCAGGGTAGGATGCCTAGTGCCATCCATGCTCTGGGCATGTGCCTCTGCATTCCCCAGTCTGACCCAGGAGATGCTGGACCTCCACTGGGAGAACCCACCTTCAGAATCCCAACATGGGCGGACCCCCATGCTGGCACACTGTGTCCCAGAGACACTTCCCCAGTGACCGGGGCCAGTCTTTCCTGGGTGCAGGCCGTGGTCCCTCTGAGATCCTCCATTAAAAAGGCCCCCAGTCCATGCTGGGTGCAGGTGACCCCCCCTTTCCCAAGCTTTCATGCCGGGCTAACCCGACTCATCCTTAGGCAACCTTGGAGACAGTCCCTATCCACCACCAACCTGATCTCCGATCAGGACCCCCACAGCACATCATCCTTAGTTCCTCTTAACTGGCAGGCGCCAAGTTCCTTCAGCAGATCATTTAACTGGCCCCATCTCTGTTAATATCAGACCTAAAACTCTTTCAAATGTTCTTGCAAAATACATCACTTCTGGCATCAGACATGTGTATGCCATCAGTTCAGAACAATTTCTGCAACTTCAATGTAATGCGATCATGTTTAACAACACCTCCAGGCAGTCAGCCCATGAATGTCCCTATTTCTCCATTGATCTTTCTCATTGTTCTGTCAATCACCTTCCCCTCAATCACTCCTCTCCAGTGTTGTCCTGTATAATATATGACCACAGTAACACTGCCCCTGGCATGCTGCGTTGGATGGTAGCAGTACCCCGTCAAGTGAGCATTACCAGAATAGTGCCACACTGTATGGCGCTAGTCAGGTAGGTGCTCACATGGACAGTGAGTGGGGATTTGCAGCACTTGTTGTAAGCACTCCCCAGTCACTGTCAGTGTGCTGGTACACCACTAGGGCACCAGAATCTGGGAGGCTGGCCGAGCTGCTTCTGAGGCATGGAGGCCTGGGGCATAGAGCTGCTCGGCCAGTGGCATTGGAGACCATGGTTCTAAGCCTGGTCTCCAGCCAATTTACACACATCCTACAAGGGGCCATGGAAATGGTATTCTGTGGCCCCAGAAATTTAACTGCCCGATGATCTGCCCCCACGAGAGTAGTGAACTCTCAAGTCCAGGGCATGCAGGTGGCAGAGCCCCCCCGCATCATGGGGAAGAAAATTCAGCGCTGTCACTGATGCGCACACCATGCCAACACTATTCTTGTCAGCACTCTTCAGACCCAGTTCCATGGTGGCTATGTCTTCCTTCAGTTTGTGCAGTAGCGCTATGGACTTCACTGCACCCAAGCCATTTCCTCCTAAGTGGAAGACCAGGATGTCCGGGTGTGGTTCCCTCCGGCACTCATCCAACATACTGGGGACCAGCTGATCCAAGCACATGTCCCCGTGCCTCAGCCATCGCACATCCACAGGAATATCACTGAAACTCAGGACTGGCCCCCCCAGCCCAGGACTGCTTCTGACCCACCACCCAATGAATTAAAGAGTGCCCACATAACCACACCCATTTCCTAGTTCCTCCCAAATCTGTTTAATAGAACAAAGCATGTTAGAGCATGTGCAGGCATATATACCTTCTGACTGCCTGTGATTTTCATCTACCTAATCCTTTAATTTCTGAATGTGTCATTCCCCCACTTTCTACCCAAGTAGCTGCCCCCATCCACAGTGAATGGGTCCCATAATTGCCTGGCTTCTTCCCAGCTGCCTGTAAAGCCTTTTGAAACATCCTTGTAAACTGAAACTGAGTCAGTGGTATTCCATCCCTGTGTTGGAAGTAAGCCTACCCCTACTTTCATGCCCCCAGCCTCATACCTAGCTAACAGCCTCCTTATCTTCCGTCCCCATCCTACCCAATCCCAAATCATTGCCCATGTGCCCATTGGTCAGTTTTCAACCTCTGGATCTGCACTAGTGCCCCATTCCCAGACAACACCACGTCTCCCTCCTGCAAGCCCCTGCTGGAGCTGTCCTGTCTGTGGGCCCCTGTGACCTCTGAAACTCGAAGGGCCCCACAGAAAGCCAATAGGAATGCCACCATGAACAGCCATGGCTCCTACCAGCCTATACATATCATGAACTCCAAAGTATGTGGCTTCAGTGGCTTACTTTTGTCCAGGACTCTGGGCTGTGACCTGCCCCATCCCTCCAATAATGTCCTGACCCTGAATGCCTGGTAGTACCCTAAAGCCCTGCTGAACCAACCTATCCCTGTCAGATGGCGGCATACCACCCCTGCTGATCTGCCTTCTTCCTTAAGAGCCACCATGAAAAAGCACAGCTGCCTGTTTGGAATTGACCAGATCTCTTCCCAGTCCTGAGTTCCACGGATCCTTAAAAAACTCCTCTACACCTTTCTTATATGCTTTTCTAGTGCTGGGCACCAGTGACTGGCACATCAACACACAATCTTTGAGATCCCCAGATTTCACAAGAACTGTGATATTTCCGCCAGGTTGTCATCCGCTTTGGGTGCCAGTGTCCTTAAACATTCCCACTGCAAACAAGATAAAGCATCAGCTATACTATTTCAATCCTCCAGCACATGCCTAGCCCTAAACTGAATGCTATTCAACAAACTCCTTAACACAAATACCTGGAGAAGGTCCCTGATTGGTCCAACTGCACCCCACTATTGGTTGATTATGTGTACCACCCCAGTATTACCAGACCGAAATAGCACCTTCTTATACTGAAGCATCCTTCCGCACAATACCAGTTCGACCACTATTGGGAAGAATTCCAAGAAAGTTATGTGCTTGGTTAAACACTGATCCCATGCTGTTGCTCAAGTCCCCACAAACCACGCCCCTTTCAAGTACACCACAAACCCTTGCCCCCCCCCCGAGGCATCCATGAAGAATTCCAGATCTGCATTAGACACCTCATCCTCAGACAATGCTGTAACCCCATTAAATTCCTCCAGAATGGTGACCCATATTGCCCAGTCCTCCTTTACTGGGGAAAGGTTGAATCCTGTTGTGTGGCGATGGATCCTAGCTGTCATTTTGCCAGCCTTATGCGAAGGCTTGACCGCATGGTGTGTAGTCCAGGCAAAATTCAGATAACTAAGCAGCTGTTGCACCACTGCAATATCATTTTTCACCCCTTGCTGAGCCACCATCAGCCTCATGGCATCCACCTTGTCTCTTGGTAGCCTACATACCATTTCCCGTGAATCAGTATCTATCCCTAGAAATTACAATACTGCTGTTGGGCCTACCATTTTGTCATCGGACAGGGGCTCACCAAATCTCTGGCAGACTCCCTGCAGATCAGCTATACAGTTGCAATCCCCCAGTACATGTTTAGCCCTAAACTGAATGCTAGTCAGCAAACACCTTAACACAAATATCTGGAGAATGTCCCTGATTGGTCCAACTGAACCCTGCACTACCAGTTTGACCACTATTGGGAAGAATTCCATGAAAGTTATGTTCTTGGTTAAACCCTGATCCCATGTTGTTGGTCAAGTCCCCACAAACCAGGACCCTTGCAGGTATGCCACAAACCCCTGGCCCCTCGAGGTATCCATGAAGAGTTTCAGGTCTGAGTTAGACACCTCATCCTCAGGCAATGTCATATCCCCATTAAATTCCTCCAGTAAGGTGGCCCATATTGCCAAGTTCTCCTTTACCAGGAAAGGCATTTGACTCCTGTGCTGTGAACAACGGATCCCACCTGTCATTTTTGCCAACCTTCGCATGAAGGCTCTACCTATTGATATGGTCCTGCAGGCAAAATTCAGATGACCCAGCAGCTGTTGCACCTGCCGCAACATCATCTTTTTTACCCCTCACTTGAGCCACCATCAGCCATGTGGCATCCACCATGTCTCTTCGTAGCCTAAATACCATTTCCCTCTAATCAATTTCTATCCCTAGAAATCACAATACTGTTGTTGGTCCTACCATTTCATCATTGGCAAGGGGCATGCCAAATCTCTGGCAGATCCCTTAGCATTTGACCACATAAGTCCTGACCCTGGGGTCTGATAACCAGGAAATCATCCAAGTAATGGGCAATTCCCCCCTCCTGTGCCATCTGTTCTACCACCCAATGTAAAAAGGTGTTAATATTCTCAAAGTAAGCACAAGCGATGGAGCACCCCATCAGCATGCATTTATCCACATAGTATTCCCCTTCTGCCCTCCCAGTAAATTGAAGTCTGCTGGCTGAACTGGAAGTAACCAAAAGGCAGACTCAGTATCCGCCTTTGCCATGTATGCCTCTGGCAAAACCTCACCACTGTGCTCACCGCTTTATCAAAGGATGCGTAGTGGACCATGGTCAAGGCCGGGTCTATGAAATCATTCACTGACCAGCTCTCAGGGAAAGATAGCTGAGTAATCATTCTAAACTCCCCCAGAATGCTCTTAGGTACCACCCCCACTGGCGAGACATGCAAATTCTCTAAAGGAGGCTCCTTGAATGGACCCACAATCCATCCTTGCTGCCTTTCCTTTGCTGTCTTTCCTGAACCACATCCTGGTTTTCCCTTGCTGATTTCAAATTGGTAGCATCAAAATCCTGATGAGGGTCTGTGTACAGAATCCTAACCTTACCCCCCATAAACCCTTCCAGCTGTAAAAGTGCATCCTCTCTGATGGAATATTTTTCCAGCTACCCTCTTGACTCATTTGCCCTTATCGGTGTTACCACCTGATCCCAGATACCCCTTCTTGGCAATCCCTCTGTTTGTCCAGTATGACCCACATCCTGCTTGCTCCCTGGACATTGCATAAATGGGTGAGGCCTCCACATGCAAGGCACTGGTGGATGAACTTGCTTCTCATCTTAGAGCATGTTCTCCTGTTAAACTGGTAACACTTATTCCTCACCCTGCTTAGTTTATGGGGCTACTTGCTCCCCCCTCCGATCCCCTTTAACTGAGAGGCCATAATCCGTCTGTTGGACAAAAGTCTTATCTGTGATGACATCCACCCATAGTGGCATGTCCACCTGATCCCTTTCCTGCCCTGTGTTTTTATGTAATCATAGCCAAAAGACCTTATTGTAATGAAGCAAGGCTGAGCTCCCTTGAGCCACACTCACCCTTGTGACCCTCGACCAATGACTGAGAAGGCAAAAGCTAAGTTCAGGCTTATCCCAACATAATACATACATGTATATTAAATACTCTGCCAACTAGTTCTCAAAGTTCTTTTCCACTTGAGATCTCTTATTCTTACCCTTCTCTTTTTTGTCCTCTTCCTTCTTGTCATCCCCCCCATGTAACAAGCTAAAAATATCCACAAATTCCCTGTGGCAGTTTGCCGCTCTTAACTTGTCTGATAAGTGAGTGCCCATTGACTCCTCCTCACTGGAGTGCAGTTGCTTAGACACCACTCCCTTAGTTCCACACAGCTCCTGTGCTGCCACCCTTCCCTGGGCCCACCAAGATGGTAGCTAAGTTCCTCAATGCCCAAGCACCTACTCCATCTTGCTGCCCCCGATGAAGGCTCCCCTGGCTACTTCCTCTTCTGAGTCAGAAGAAACAACCAGTTTCCTTGGCCACTGGCTTCATCTACCAGAGGGCTCACCTTCTGATTCACTGCTTGTCTCCGACCATGGCCAAATCTGGTTAAACCTAGGAGGAGCAGGCTGAGGGTAACATGGAGGTGTTGATAGGGAGAAGGGAAGGGGTAAATGGAGAAAGTGACAAAGGCAAGAAGGACAGGGATGGGGCAAAAGGGGGTAAGGCCATCAGGAAATGGAGGGTAATGAGTACCAATGCCCGTAGTCTGGGCAACAAGCTCCCTGAGCTGGTGGCCTTAATGGAAGAGGGATGCCTGGATATCGTAGCAGTCACAGAAACATGGTACACAGAGAACCATGACTGGGATGTTAACATACCAGGGTACATAACCTACAGGAGAGACAGGCAGGGAGAAGAGGGGGAGGTAGCTCTCTATGTAAAGGAAGGGATAAAAGTAACTGAACAAAAGAGTAAACAGGAGGAGAGGAGGCACTGTGGGTCACCTTGGAGACTAGAAAGGCACCACAATCCGCACAGGGGTTGTGTACAGACCCCATGTCAGGGAAGGAATGGACAAGGATATGATGGAAGGCATTCTTAGAATGGCAGAGAAAGGGAGATACTGTTGATGGGAGACCTGAATATGCCAGATGTTAACTGGAGCACATTTGCTGCAGCCACATCCAAGAGCAGGGCCATTCTTGACGCCCTAGAGGTGGCAGGCATTAGACAGCTAGTTTCAATACCCACTCGTGATGGAGCAATCTTAGACCTCATACTGTCAAATGGGGGCAGTGAGAGGATCTCAGATCTAGAAGTGGATTGCCATCTGGGGACAAGTGACCATCAAACAGTGTGGTTCACGTTAAACTCAGCTACAGAGTCAAGCCATACAAAAGTGAGGGTACTGGACTTTGGGAGGGCTGACTTTGGCAAGATAGGAGAGTGCCTCAGAAAAGCACTAGCAAACAGGCTAGAAGGAGGTGTGGAGCAACAATGGGAGTTATCAAAACTGCCATCACAGAGGCAACAAGACTTTGTGTGAAGCAAATAAACAAATCAAAAGAAAAGAAAAAGCCACTATGGTTCTCAAGAGAGGTGGCTGTGAAAGTCAGGAAGAAAAAGATAGCATTGGAAGTATAAGGAAACACAGAAGGAGCAGGACAGAAGCTGTACCAGTTAAGGCAGAAAGAAGCAGGGAGGAAGCCAGAATAGCAAAGGCCCAAACTGAGAAAAGATAGCCAACTCAGTTAAGAAGGGGATAAAACCTTTTATAGGTACATCAGCGAGCGTAGAAAGACAAAGGGAGGGATAGTGAGGCTGAATAGAATGAACGGTGGGTGGGCAGAGGGGGACAGTGAAAAAGCAGGAATACTGAACGAATATTTCTGTTCAGTATTCACAAAAGAGGAGGAGGAAGTGCCTAATCCAATTAACAGAAGCACTCTTGATAGGGGGGTCGATCCCAGTCCTTTCACAGAAGAAAGGGTTCTGCAAGAACTCCTAAAACTGAAGGTGGACAAAGCAATGGGTCCTGATGGAATTCACCCAGAATTCTAAAAGAATTAAGGAAGGAAACTAGGTGAACCACTGGCTACTCTTTTAATAAATCATGGGAGGATGGTGTGGTACCGAGGACTGGAGGGAAGGCGGATGTGATTCCCTTCACAAAAGTGGGACCAAGACAGAGGCAGGAAACTACAGACCTGTCAGTCTGACCTCTGTGGTAGGGAAAGTGATGGAGTCACTTCTGAAGGAAAGAGTAGTTGAGTACCTAGAGGTCAGTGGAGCACAGGATCCAAGGCAGCATGGGTTCACAGCGGGAAGGTCATGTCAGACAAATCTAATAGATTTCTTTGACTGGGTGACCAAAGTAGTAGACCAGGGAGGGGCTGTGGACATGGCCTACCTAGACTTTAGCAAGGCATTTGACACAGTCCCACACAAAAGATTATTAGTCAAATTAACCAGCCTGGGAGTGGGTCCCAGGGTGGTAGCCTGGGTAAAACATTGGCTGGACAACAGGACACAGAAGGTAATTGTAAATGGAGTCCACTCGGAAGAAAGGGCGGTTACTAGTGGGGTTCCGCAGGGTTCAGTATTGGGTCCAGTCCTTTTTAATGTCTTCATCAGTGACATTGCAGAGGGACTGGAAGGAAAAGTATGCCTTTTGCAGATGACACAAAGATCTGCAACAGGGTTGATACACAA
Organism: Neoceratodus forsteri; assembly: GCA_016271365.2. Taxonomy (NCBI): domain Eukaryota; kingdom Metazoa; phylum Chordata; order Ceratodontiformes; family Ceratodontidae; genus Neoceratodus; species Neoceratodus forsteri. The sequence continues at coordinate 588,089,639 of CM028131.1, forward strand.
GGAGGCGTGGAAAGGATGAAAAGGGACTTGGCAGGTTGGAGAAATGGTCAGACATATGGCAGCTAGGATTCAATGCAAAAAGTGCAAAATAATGCCCTGGGAAACAAGAACCCAGGGAAGAATACACAATGGGTGGGAGGTAGTAACAACAACAAAACAGGAAAGGGACCTGGGGTAATCATATCAGATGACCTTAAGGTTAGCAAGCAATGTGAGAAGGCAGTAGGGAGGGCTGGGGTATACTGGGATATATAGGAGAGGCATCAGCAGCAGAAAACAGGAAGTTGTTATCCCTCTGTACAGACAGTTGGTGAGACCCCATCTGAATACTGTGTCCAGTTCTGGAGACCCCATCTCCGCAAGGACATAGACAGGATAGAGGCAGTCCAGAGGAGAGCAACTAAAATAGTGCAGGGTCTGCAAGAGAAGCCATATGAGGAGAGACTAAAGGAGCTTAATATGTATACCCTTGAGGAAAGAAGGGAGAGGGAGGACATGATAAAAACTTTCAAGGGAATCAACAAAGTCCAAGAAGGTAGCATCTTTCAGAAAAAGAGACTTGCAAGAACAAGGGGACACAATTTAAAGATAGAAGGAGGGCAGTTCAGGGGCAATGTGAGGAAGTATTATTTCACAGAGAGGATAGTGGATGCATGGAACAGCCTTCCTGAGGAAGTTGTGGGGTCTAAAACTGTGGGAGAATTCAAGAATGCATGGGACAGACATAAGGCAATTCTTGGGGGGGGGGCAGGAAGATGTAGGCTGTTGGTTAACTAGGATCTGCGGCCTATCCTGTAGGTAGGGAAATGGGCAGACTAGATGGGCCTAGCGGTCCTTATCTGCCGTCAAAGTCTATGTTCTATGTTTCCTTCCCTTCCCTGGTGCCTGTGGCTTGCCTTGGTTCTTGTCCGAGGATGACTTGTAACCCCCTGTAGGCTTCTTGGGTACCAGGTGCGCTGGGTGTGGCTGGTCCTGGTTAAATCTTGAAGACACTGGCTGCGAGCAATTTCCTCTGGACCTCTTACCCTTCCTTGGTGCCTGTGGTTCACTCCAGCCAGTCTTCGTTGGAAGTCAACCCGTACCACCCTCTGGACATTTTGGGTAAAGGGTGCCTTGTGACGGTATAGCCCGACTGATACTATGGGCCATGAAGGGTATCTACCATGTCATTCTCCTTCCCCCTGGGGTTCTTTCCCAGGTGAGGCCTCTCCCTCAAGCCCCATCCTGCTCCTTTGCTCCCTGGCTCTCCCATTGGCCATCTTCCCCACAGCCCCTGGGCTTGTCCTTGGGGATCCTGGGGCTTTTGTCCTCCTCCGAGGGTCCAAGCTTGTCTCCCTCCCCCAGCCATGCCAACACCCACAACTGGGCCTCAATGTCTCCATTTCCCATATTTCTTACCTTTTGGCTATGCCCTCATTGTGGCCTCCAGTTCTCATGTTCCCTCTGGTGACCAGCTGCTGTGTCTAAGCATGCTTCCAACCATGCCATTCCTTGAGTCTTCGCCATCTCTTCCATTTGTGATAATAGGGCTTTCCAGCTTCAGCTTGGTCCACTGCCTCTGCCCAGCATTGCTGCCTCCTGTTACACTGGGACCACTGATAGTTTTTTTTTTTTTTTTGTGCCACTCACCTCTATTCTGTCCTAACCCTTTTCCTGTCCTGCTCCCCTTGTGTTTTTGTTTTTTTACAGGCACACTTTTAGGCCTCCATGTTCTCGAGGCCCCTTACTTATCTGGTCTCATGTGCCTGGGCCTTCCCTGTTCAGGGACCCCCAACTACCATCCATTTATTTATTTTTTTAGTATTTATACAGACACTCTTCTGGCCACCAACCTTGTCCAAGGCCCCCCTTGCTTGACTCAGCAGACATTTATGCCTTCTCTTCCTTATGAACTCCAACTGCTGTATTTCCTGCCTAGGCATTGTTTTACCCCAGCAGGGCCACCAATGCAGTTTTGCCATGCCTGGGCTTTATATAATATGTCATCCCAATGTCTCCTGCTGCTGTATTGCTTGTTGGCCTCCCCTCTGGACCAACCAATGCTCTGGTAAGTGGCCACTTCTTCCATTTTTTTTCTTTTTAAATTAGCCCCATTCTACTTGCTTTCCCCCTACTCTGTCACCATTGAAGGCCCTGGCAGGCATTAAACCCTGGCTCCTTTCTCATAACATGCATGCTTCTTTGGTGTGCCACTACACTGCAATCACTTTTTGACCTCTTGCCCTGCCTATCCTTGAGCAATTTGCCACCTGATCTAGCACCAGTGACTTAAATGGCATCTGCCACGTGGCCATGGTCTTGCTCCTGGTCATGGGCCCTGATTTCCCCACCTATGCCTCTGTTTTCTCTATCTTGTTTGCTGGACCAAAAATCTACCATGGGCCTACCAATCAGCACACCCGAGCTCCTGAACTGTGGCCTGCTGTCCCATTCCCACTCTCCACATGCCTGTTCTGCCACTGTTTGCTGCTGGACTCTCCTACTTCTACTTCCGGTTGGTTCATGGAAAAAGGGGGCTGCAGTTATCTTTATGGCTGCTTTTATCTTACCCTGCACCACTGTGCCCTCAGGGCTGGCCAGCTATTCCCCACACCTGGTAACCAAGACAACCCTCTCTGATTGCCGCCCCTGCCAACAGGGCTCAAACACCCAGTCACCTGGGCTCCTGAGTGATGAACCAAGATGGGAGGGCCCATGGACTCAGATGGTTCCCACCCCATCTACTGTCCCATTGGGTCGGAATTCTGTTGTTGGGAGGCTGGGCACCAATTCCCCTTTTTCCTTGAGGCCTTATCAAATGCCCAAATTTGGGTCATACTGTAACCATTTCATATAAATTACTAGAGATGCATTGATTCTATCTGCCAACATCAGGAAACCTGTAGGTTGTTGTTTTATTTTTAGGAATTTGACACAAACTAGATCACAGAAACTAGACTGACTATCTGTTTGGGCATTATCCATTTATTATAGCATGTAGTAACTGCACTGTTAAATCTGAATAATCTTTTGTTCCAATGATCTTACTAATAACACTGTAGTAGAGATTTTAGTTTCTTTTCAGGATCCAGATTTGCACTAAGCTAATCTGACATTGGGATCTTGAATAATACTCAGGCAGGGGCGGAAGGGCAGAATAATGAAGCTAAAATTGTTACAAGAAGAAAAAGAACTGTTGTAACAGCACCTTTTACTGGATACACTTCAGGCCCCATTTTCATCATATTTCTCTGTAGTCACAGAATTGGAAAACTCTTTAGAGTGAGAAACTGAGTGAGACACAACCATTTATGTGCCTCACTGTTCATAAAGTACTACAAATGCAGTGACAGATTGTTCCCTTGGGGGCCAGTCACTCATACTATTATACAACTGCTTACCAAGCAATAACATTTACAGAGAACCCCTGTCCTGTCCTGTTCAGTAGATCATATAAGTACCCAATTGTTCACAGAGCACTACAAATGCAATGGAGTGTTGCCTTCTGGAATAAGTCAACAATGTACATGTCAAATGGTTTATTAAACACTAAAGACCAGACACTCAAAAGTTAGCATGACACTAACTGAAGATAGCACAATCTGAGAGAATGGGGGCCAAATTCAAAGGTCCATGGTGTACAACATTCTCCAGATAGCAAGGATGAAATATGAAGAAGTTGGCTATCAGGATGTACAGTAAGTCATGGATGCATCACACATAAAGGTGATCTATACCACAAAGGATTAGTCAACTGAACCATGAAGATTAATGCATATCAGTGTGATAAAGTGACTATTTTTCTTATTCTGACTTCTATTTTTGTGCTGAACTTTGAGGCTGAAAAAAGGATCATGTTGCCTACTAGAAGCTGTAAGAACAAATGAATTACATCACGTTTATGAATTATTGGTTTGGCAATGTTGATTTGCCACAAGAATTGTTAATAAAATATGTTTTTTTAACCTATTCTTGTCTAAGAAATGGCAATGATCCATTCATTTTCAGAGAACATATAGACAGCTTCACTATTTGTGCAGCTAATTTTACCATACTTAAAGTATTAGTTGCTTAAGCATTAACAGTAAAGTTCATTACTTTTTTCCATTTCCCCTGGTTTCCTATGTCCACCATTATGATATTTGGGTTTGCCTTGGCTGTACCCTTTCCCTGGCTGTGAGGTTAAGTGAGCGGATACCTTCACAGTCAGTTCTGATGTCACTTTTTTTGGCCAGAAGTGCCTGTGCCTCTTCCCTCCATGGGAGCTGAGTGTTTCACCTCTCTGGTTCAACCAACTCCCAGAGTTAACTCTGGGGCTTGAAGTGCAATGTGCTACCACGAGCCAGTGGGTGGTGCCCAGTTTTCTATTCTTAAGCTGTGTACCAAAGAGACAAAGGCACAAATTAGTAAGGAAAACTATTTCAAAAGGTGATATAATACTGGTTTGTACAAAGAGAAACTGAACCAGGGCTTTCCTGTGGTAAACTATTGTGTCATTCTGTTAATGACACCTTTTCCTTTTCAACATTTGGTTGACTGAAACAAGATTATAAAATGATTTGTTCACTAGGGGTTTTGTTGGAGGAGGTAACCCTTTCCCTGCTTTTCTTGCACAGTAAGTGTCAAAGTGCATTACACACCATAATTAAATGCAGAAGCCAACAGGCTGCACATGAACTGAAGTGAGAAGTGAGAGCTCAGTCATAACTGATTTTTAATTAATAGTTTGGTCTTTCTTGGGCAAGATATCTAGACCAACCACCTCTCAGCCGTGACATTCCTGCTCACCTTCTCTCATTGCTCTGTAGACCAGGGGAAGAGCACCTGGCATTTGAGTGCTACTGCCTCCATTCTGCTGCCTGCCTTTTCCTTCTGTATGTATTCACTCAGATCTGCCCCCCCCCAGCTCAAACAATATACAACTGACTGCTGGCCTTGTATGCATGTACAGTGGCAGCCAGTGAAACATAGCACTACATATTTATATCTAGCAGAGTAAATATCATTAAAATGAATGGAGATTTCACAGTAATACTGTATATGTATGCAATAAGGCATGATTTGGTATTATTTATACCACAACAAAATACATTAGTGGTGCAGTAAGGCAAGAGACCACAGGTTAAGTGACTTCTGTCCCTGGAAGTATAATTGTGGCACCACTATCAACACACTGGAATGTCTTAATGCACTAATAAAATGGGTAACCAGGAAATATAAAATAAAAAAGTAAGACAAATGGCCACAGGCTGAATGGCTTCTGTTCTGGAAGTGCAGTTGTGGCACAAATACCAACATACAGGAGTGACTCAATGCATATATAAAATGGATAACTAGGTAAATATCAAATAGCAAAAGCAATATGTAGTTTAGAAAAATAAAACAATTGCATAAATCTAATGTGAATGAGTTACTCTGCCATTTGTAGCCATTAAGAGGTGATAGGAGCTTTACTCTTGTTGTGGCAGAGGCGTGCAAGAAAACAATGACAGTTGTTTAAAACCTGAACTTTCTAGTTAGCACATTAATTTCCCCTGCACTCTGCCAGTATAGACAACACTTGTTTTTTGTTGTTGGTAGGGATCTCACAATGTACAGCTGTGGACCAATCAGGTTACAACATTTGCTTACTCATTTTACAACTATTTATGTGTAGATGTGCTACTTTTTATCATTGACTTTCATTGTAGCGTCTCCCTCTTTGGAGGAGCAAGCTCTCTGGCCCACTATAAGGGTTGCAGTGGTGGCAGGACAATGTGCCACTCACCCTAAGTTGAGACATGCTACTATTAACAGTACAGTACACCCCCAGCCTTGTCCGCTCAAGTGCTGGCAACCTGAACTCTCTCTCCAGAGCCCATGTAACCTGCATGGTAGTGCAACATGCCCCCCAAGTCAACTGGCAGCCTCATACTAATTGATTTTAATTATCAAGAACAACTTGCAGACGGCAATGTGTCAATTTAAAGAGCTAGTACTTAGTAAGGGTGTATATCTTAAAGAATTAAGGTTTTGAGCCTTGATTTGCCTTTTTAATTATTTTGTTTGTTTTTGTTTCTTTACTTACCTTTTCAACATTTTATTTTTATTTTACCAACATCTACTGTAGTAAAAAAGAACTTGATCGAATCCTTGCAATATGACATCAGAAAATCTTTACTGGCAAGGCTAGCAGTGTATTTCAATGGGAAATTGCATATCTGTTTTCAGATTTTTATAGAGAATTAAAACCTTTTTCCATTAAAATATTATAGATTGAATCAAAATATGTGATTTGTTTACATCATATAATCTTTTGTTTTGATTTAGTAGATGACATTTTCCTCCTAATCAGATTTTACTTGGAAAGAAGAGAAGAAAAGCCAATTACTGTTTTAAAATTTGTAAAATCACACAGATGAAGCACAACAGTGCAAACATATAAAGAGCAACGTTTTGTTGCTGAAAGAAGTATCTAGTTTGTTTGAAAAAGAAAATATATTTTGTTTCTATTTGAAATACATTGGGCTTCTAAGTAGCTGGCAGTTTCTGACATCACAATGCCAGAATTCTGAAGATTTTTTTAACCTGCAATGTGAAAAGCAAAGGTTAAAAACCCCACTTGATTCACTGCACAAACACATATTTTATTTAAAAAAGTAAAAAGTAATTGCTAACACATCAAAACACAGTAAAAATATTGTCAGTTGCCCATTTATTAGAAGTGAACACCCTCTCTTTAATATGAGGTTCAATATTTATGAGGATACTTAATTTTGAAAGTAAATCATATATCCTAATGTTTTATGCACTGTGTTTTAGCATTATGTTTTAATGGAACAACCAAGAACAACTTTTATTGTCTTTGAACTGATTGTTGTTGATGTTCCCTTTCAATATTTGGTTCCATATTTATGAGGATACTTATTGTAACTCTGCAAATTCATCTTATAATCTAATTTTGAATTTTGTATGCATTATATTTCAGCATATGTTTTCACGGAATTTGGAATTGTACAGAAGATGATGACTGTCCAACTACATGCCATGTGTTTGGAGATGGCCATTATCAGACCTTTGATGGAAGCCGATATAGCTATGATGGCAACTGTGAATACACACTTGTTGAGGTGAAATTGTGTTTTTCTTTGAAAGTCAGTTGGAGTATGTAACACAACTAGGTTTTTATTGATCCTATCCATTAACATTAGCATGACATTTGCAGTGTCAGTGACTCAGCAGGAAGCACACTCACCTCTGAGGCCAGGAAATCAGAAGACTGTGGGTTCTATCCCCACATCAGGCACTTGGGTTAATATCTCAATACTGACACTGCAGTGCAGCATGAGGAGGGTGCTGCACTCTTGAGGAACTGTCTTTCGGATGAGACGTAAACCGAGGTCCCATCTGCCTGTTCTGGTGGTAGTTCAGATGGATGTTAAAGATCCCATGGCACTTCCAGAAAAAGAGTAGGGGAATTTTTTTATTTAAAACCAAAAACATAACTTTACAATATATTCTTCTTACATTACATAGTCTATTATATTTGCATTATACATTACTTCATATATTTCTTATTCCTTTATCTTATCCCTTCAGAATTTCTCCACATATATGTACCTCTTCCTTTTCCAAATTGTATGCATTCCTTTTGATAAATACTATCCATTTCTTTTTGTATTTTAAACAGCAAGTCATTTATCATGATTTCCTTGTTCTGTATAAACCTTTGACACCTCACTTGCCATACCCCCCACTTAATTATAACAAAAATCACATACACTGTACTTCTTTCCATATTTACCCACTATTCTGTTAGTTGAACATATACTAGAATTGCATATGTCATTCCTTTAAACACCTCCATCCCCCACATTCTAGCTAACATTTCCCAGAACCTTTTTATAAATTCACATTTAGACAACATATGCTCAATTGTTTCCTCTTGATTCCCACATTGCTTCCACAGACAATTCCTTTCCTCCATCCTTTTATGCTTTAAATTCCCTTTCACATTAATCTTCCCATGGCTATACATCCATATTACTTCCTTCATCTTTTTTGGTATTCTTTTTTCCAGCATGGTTTCTAACAATATATCCACATTAATTCCATCCTCCACTTTAAACATGGGCTCTTCATAATACTTGTCTTCTATGATTTTTCTATAAGTTACCTCCCTTTTTTTTAATCTTTACTTCATCTCTTGAAACGTTCCATTTTGTTAGATATTTCCTACAGGTATTCATATAATCTAGTAACCAATATTTTTTTTTTAACATTTCCTTTTTTCCCCCAGCATTCCATCAATACCTCCTCCCAATCATTTAACAGAACTAACCATACATTCTGCTGTTTTTGCAATATTAGTTTTATATTTGCATATACAAACAACATTATAAAAAATACAATAGGATTTAACATGTTTAGTCCTCCCTCATTTATAGACCTGTATGTGTGCACTCTTTTTACAGGGTTTAATCTGCTCCCCCATAATAATAATAATAAAAAAAAAATCCTAATACGCTCGTCTGCATTTCCGATGGTACTGGGAAAATATGTGCCACATATCAAAATATTGGAATTATGAATGTCTTGAGCATATATATCCTCTTTTCCCTTGTCATGTTCCAGTTGTTCCGTTGACCTTCCAAGCTGCTATCTGAAATTTCCTTTCCCAGTTTTTTCTTGCTGCATCTATTCCTCCATAAGTTATCCCTAACATTTCTATTTTATAATTAGCTAGTTCAATGCTTCCCTGTTTTTCTCTTTTAACTTTCCCTAATGGAAGCATCTTGCTTTTATTTCTATTAATTGTTATCCCTGTATACCACTTATACCTTTCTAGTATCTGAACTGCTCTCCCCCCTGACTTTTGGTCCTTCATAAAAAAACAATCATCTGCATAAGCCCTAGTTTTTATTAAATCCTTTTCCTCAAATTTTATTTCCTTAACCTGTGTTTCTTCTTCAATTAATCTTATCAATGGATCTAAACACATGAGTCATGACATACAAAAAGGGGCTCAAGGGATATCCCTGTCTTACCCCATTCTTAATATACATAGATGTCCCTAAATGTCCATTTATCAAAGGGCATACTTGTGCCTCAAAGTATAAAGAGTTTGCTATCTTCACTAGTTCTGTCAGAAAATTCTATTTTTTCTAATATGTCCCACATATAATCCTGCTTAACTGAATGAAAAGCTGTCTCTTGATCTAATGTATACAAATATCCTTCAGTTTCTACCCTATTACCTTTATCCACTAGTTCTCTAACAAAAATTACATTTTTCTTTATGTTTCTTCCAGGCAATGTACATGTTTGTGTTTTCATAACTAATTCTGATGCACACTCAGCTAACCTTCTCTGTATGATTTTTGCAAACATTTTATAATCTGCAGTTAACAGGCTTATAGGTCTCCAATTATGAATATCTGCTCTAGTTCCTTTTTTTAATGAATATAGTAATTCCCTGTTTTATTGTCTCTGTCACCTTCCCCTTAATAAAAATATTGTTATATACTAATGCTAGTATAGGTACTTTTACTTTTTTCATTTTTTATAAAAAGCATTTGGGCTCCCGTCCACTCCTGGAGCTGTATTATCTGTTAATGACTTTATTGCTTCTTTAATTTCTTTTTCTGTAATGAGTTCTTTTACCGGCTGTTTATCTATATCTGAAATTTGTGGGGCTTGTCATTTCTCTACTATCTCTTTTGGTACCTTGTCTTTTGAAACTTGAAACTTCTGTCTTAAATGTTCCTGTACTATTCCCATCATTTTTTTTACATCTACACATTTTTCTCCATTTTTATCTATTAATTCAGACATTACCCTTTTTTCTACTCTTTCTCTGTTATCCTGCAAAGGATTGGTTTGAACTTTAGTTCCCTGGGTGCCATATTTCTGCTCCATTACTAATGATCTCATTCTATTGTATTGATACTCCAACATTTGTTGTTTAATTTCTTCTATTCTTTCTGTATGATTTCTCCCATCTTTGTGCTACTCCGTTATTTATTTATATAATTTACCCCTCAAGCTTAAATGTGTCTGATATTTATTTCTCTCTTTCTTCTGTGCTACTTTTATCATAATGTCCCTTATGTCTGCTTTTGTGTCATCCCACCATTTCATTACATCTTCTTACAATCCGAGCACTGTCCCCCTTGCTGAAAACATATCTAGCAATTCTTCCTGTACATCTTTATTTTCTCAATTTTCCAAATTCATTCTCCAATATCCTCGTCCATGCATTATAGTCTTTCCAATATTTATTTTAGCATGTACTGCCATATGATCTGTTGTCTCTATAGGTACTATATATGCTTCCTCTACTGCTGCCCTTTTAGATACAAACCAAAAGTCTATTCTTGATGACAGTCTTCCTCTAAAATATGTATGCTCTGCCCTCTTTCCTTTCCTTTCAAACACATCCTCCATCCTTGCCTTTTTTAGTATACTGTTTAAACATACAGTATCAAAAAACATTTTCTCAGTTGACGTACCCCAATCCTGTTTTTTAATCCCACAGTTAAAATCCCCCCATAAAGTAAGTTTTGTAGACTGCAAAAGGGTTAAATTGTTCCCATGAATTTATTTATTTCTGCTTTTGTCTGAGGATTATACACATTTATCACCCTGCTTACTTGCCCCTTAAGTTCAATGTCTATCATAATTGCTCTTCCTGGAGCTATGTCTATCACTTTTAGTATTTTAATTTCTTGTGAAAAAAATCTCCAAACCTGAACATGTTTCTTCTCCCAAAGACCATATTGAAGGCCCCCACCTCCATTCTTTCTGTGCCACATTAATTTCTGAGACTGAGTACAACCTTGTATCCTGCAACATGGCTATGTCCCCTGTATGTCCTCCCAGTATTTCAAATGTAACCATTTGCCTAGTCTTATTTCTTATACTATTTACATTACATGTGATGCAGGTAAGACCCTCCATGCTAGATTTTTTTCCTCCTTTCCTTTCTTCCTCTATCCTATTTTATCTTTTTTCCTTTTCTTAGAAACATGTGTATCTACTGAATCACAATCTGATGTTCCCCCCATCTATCTTCTGATAGAAAGAATCATCAGTGTCCTCATCTGTAGTCACCCATTCTTTGTCCCACAACATTGTAAATGTATTTGATAATTTCACTACATCTTCTTCTTTTTGTTCCATGGCTTTAGGTTCCATTTGTTTTATTCCCTTATTTTTGGATCTGGTCACCATTGTGAATTTCTTCAACTTCTTTCCTTCAGGTTCCAAAATCTTTGTTGGAGCAGTTTGCTCTTTCTCAGGCTCCAATCTGCCCCATTTCTCAATGGTATGCTCTTTTTGCCCACCAGAGGTAGAAGGTCTTATATCCACTAGACTTCCTTCCTTATCTCTGTCTTCTTCTTTTTGTGCCACATCCACCATTTTGTCTTGCTTTGCATTTTCTTTTTTTGCTAGGGCCAAATATATATCCAGCTCCCCTTGCTCCCCAGTATCTGGACTATTATGAGTTGCCCAGGGACAATTATTAAATCAATGTCCTGATTCTTCACATAAACTATATCTAATGGGATTCTTACAAGCTGCCCCATAATGTCCTAACTGTCCACAAGTGTCTTTTATCCCCACATTGATAACACACTCATGGTTGGCCAGCATAAAATATAACTCCTCTATCTCTTCCCAAAAAGAAACAGTTGGGAAGATGTTCCATTTCTCCATTTTGTTGTCTCACTACCACTTTTAATTTCTAGCCACCTGTCCACAGATTCTCTTCATCTAATATTGGCTGTGGGGGACCCTTTAATTCACATTTCTATTTTAGCCAGAATGCTATATCTGCCACATTTACTCCTTCATTTCTAAATAAGATTATAGTGTATAGTGGAATGCTGTTATGCATGAAACTCTGTGCCTGGAATATGCTTGTTCTGCTGCACTAGTGACATCATTATGTTATTCTGCTGCAGTAGTGATGTCTCTACTGCAGCAGAACCACATGGAATGCTGGCACATTGTTGCTTTCCTCTATTTAATTCTGTGGTGACAGTATTCTAGAACCTCTAGAGACTTCACAAGTCAGTTTCATTATGAAAAAAGAGAAAAAAAAGCACAATGCACATATTTCACATAAAACTACTATACACTATGAAAAATACAGGATGAGCAACTTTATGCACAACCTGTATGTTCTGTCACCTTGTGATTCCGATTCCCATGGACCTCTCGAGCTTCGCTCTCAAGGTCAGAGGGAATCAGAACCCCTATGTGGCAGAACACACTGGTTGTGCATAGTTGCACATCCAGTATTCTCTATGTTATTATTTTGCATGCTGATTTTGTCAATGGTATTACCATGACATCTTTCCATAATGTTGTACTTTTCAGCTGATGATACAATTTCCAAAATCTATCAAGTCCTGAGGGATGTTTAAAGCTTATGTCATAAATGTCTCCAGGAATATGTATTAAGGCATATACTTCATAATCATAAAACTTCATACTTCCTTTAATGAGTTGCCTCTCCACAAACAATCTGTCAGGGGCATCTACTGCCAGACCTCTGTATTTAAGTCTTACAGCATTTCTTCACTTTGCAGGTTCATTTAAACACTGCATGCCTTCAGGAAATAATTTCTCCCCTGACATTCTCCTCCCATACATTAGTTTTATTTTTTGAAAGTTCTTGATCACTTTACTCTTTTTCTGTTTGTATAATTTTTTCTTCTACTTCCATGGAGGACTCCAACTCCTCTCTTTCATCAAGGCCTATGTTTTCTTCCACATCCTCCCTTGTATCCACCACTCTTTTTGATTCATCTTGTCCTTCTTCATGTTCTACAGATCCCATTACCTCCTTGTCCCCTTCTGTTTCTTTTTCTGTTGGCATATTATTTTGGGAGTCATTATTTGGGTCTCATCCCTTTCCTCCAAAGTTTTTTTCAACCTGCATCGACTAGGGCCTTAGCGACCCATTCTGGAGTATGAGGAAAGTCTATATTATCATCATCATCGGTTTCCTTTAAGCTTTCTTTTGAATTTCCCTCCCCTTCCTTCATTCTGGCTGCACTTTCCTTGCTTCATGTCCCTCTTAGATGCATTTTTCATGTCACCATCCTGTTTATTTGTACTCGCTTTTATATCAGCACTTTTATACATTGCCTGTTTTAAGCCAAGCCATTTCCAATTTTTACTGGCTTTCCCTTTCAGGGAACTCATTTTAGTATAATTCTCTTCTTGGCCTTCATCAGTTTCATCTAGCAGTTCTGACACTGCCACGTTAGCTTGTTTCAGCTGAGCTTGACAGGTCTCCTTCCCACTGTCACTTGTTCTCAGCTGTTTTCCTTTAGAACCACTTATTTTTTTGCCAACACTACTTATTTACTTTTAGTTTGTGCTTGCTTTGTTTCAATATTTATATTACCTTCTCCCTTTGTCTCCACAGAGGGAGTCGTTGCTTCTTTTTTTCCTTTCTCCTCCACATCAAGCCTCTCAGACTCTGTGGTCTCTCTGATTTCCATCCGATCATTATGCTTTCCATTTTGCACATTTTCTCTTCACAACCCATCCATTTCTTCAGTCTCTAGCTCCATTAAGGCTGAGGAGGAGACCCACTCCTCAGCCTCAAGCCATCATCTCTCTCATCACCAAACTGCTACTGACTGGCGTCAGTCATACAGCACAGCTCCCCTCTGCCACATCAGCGCTTCCTCCTCCACTGCTGTCCAGCTCTAAACTGAACCCCTTCACTCCACAGGAAGTCAAGCTCCCTGCTGGTAGAGTAGGGGGATTTCCCAGTGCCCTGGTCAAATTTCCCCCATTCACTAAAATACCACCAACAACTTAATCTGGTTCAAAGTATGTTGGCATTCGTCTGTATTCCCTTCCCCTGGGTCATGCCTGAAAATAGGCAGAATTTATCTAGTGCACTTACCCGTCAACAAAAACTAAAAAAAAAAGTGTTAGCTAGTTCCAGTAGTGATAACTATTTCTGTTTTTGGAGCTAACAGTGCTCTCTCCAAAGTCATTATCAATGCTGAACAGACTGGGTACATAAGGACAATGTGCTGCCTAACCCTTCAGTCTTCAGATGTCCCACTGATAGTGCACCATCCACACACACCTAACAGCAGTGCTACAAAACATAGTGACCCATCTTAGATACATAGATACATAGACAGTGTCAGCAGATAAGGGCCTATGGCCCACCCAGTCTGGCCATTTGAGCTTGTGAGCTTGATCTTGCTTCATATGTTATATGTAGAGCTGTTTCATGGACATTAGGAAGATCTTCTTCAACTGAAAAAAGTCACAGTGAAAATGTATTTGTACAGGAAAGGAAAGCAGTTCCATTTCTTAGTTTTCATAAATTTCTAATTTGGCACCAGCAAACAGGTGGACAAATCAACAAGCTTGGTCTTCACTAGACTAGCAGTAAGATGACAAGCATGAATTACCACAGGAAGGAATCACAACTTGCAAGGTCCGGATTATAAAGAGCTGTTCCACTGTAATGATTTTCAGAGCAAAAATCAAACAAACAGATAAACAACAGTTCCTTGATAGTGAAAAGTGTTAAATCCCAGAATCCTAAAATTAGCAGATTATGTAATCTCTCAATGTCTGTCTGTAAATTGCAACATACAGTATATTTAAAAATTAGATTGCACTTGACATATAGAATTCCACTGTATTCAGATGAGCCTTTAAAAAAACAACTGTTGATCTCCTCAACAAGAAACTGTCCATTTATTTATTTAAAGGTTTTACTGGAAGGCATGCTGAGTTGACTATTGCTCAATTCCAGATGCGTCCTTGGGGCAGAGAAGAAAGGAGTGCATACATACATACATATTGGACAGTGTCCATACTTTACAGCAACATCATACATGGATTAAGTGCAGTACAGCAGGCAGTTGTAGGAGGCAAAAATGTCAATAGAATGCAGTAACAGTTACATAATATATAAACAACAATTTTCATAGCATGCCTGTTGTCAGAAGCTAGAGCTAACATGGGTACATGTGCAGGTGGAGAAGAAATGTGCTTTGAGAAGGGCATTGAGGCTCTTACTGGGGGGAGGGTGTGCCGAATAACCTGGGGGAGTGAATTCTATAGTTTGGGTATGCAATATATGGATACTGACTGGCCTGCCAAAGTGGACATGAGTGGAATGGTCAGGAGACATGAGTCATTATTTCTGAGTGCATAGCCCGGAGGGGTAGAGGCTGAGAGTACAGAGGTGAGATATGGAAGGAGGGGCTGTACCCAGTATTTGGCTGTGATGCTAGCACAGTGGGAGTCACCAGTCCTGAAGTGAGGGGATGTCAATGATCCAGTACAGGACACAGTGGTGAGTGGTAGGAGGATAGTCAAGGGCAAAATGACAGAAGGAGTGGAAGGGAGGTCCAGTCTAGGTAGGGTGGACTTTGGGGCGGCACTGTATACTACATCACCATAGTCAAAAATAGGGAGAATCATCTTCTGCACAATCGCTCAGCAAAATGGTAGTGGGATGCAGCCACGATTGCGGTACAATGCTCTCAACTTAGGGTGAAGCTTTTAGTGGATGGCATTAATATGCACAGAGAAGTCTAGGTGCTGGTCAAGCTAGATCCTGAGATATCTGCATGAGATGCAAGTATCTAGAGAAGTCCTATCCAAGGTGTGGAAGGAAGGAGTGGAGGGGAGCCTTGGAAGTCTCTGCCTTGTGCCGAACATCATGAAGACAGTTTTTTTGGCATTGAGAAAGAGCTGATTTTGAGTGAAACAGCTTTGGGGAGGGCTGTAGTACGCCTGGCCCTCCATGAAGAGGTTGATGTTACTGGTAAGGTCCTGCTCCTCTCTAAGTGCTCTGTTACAACTTAATCCCTTAGTTTATTGCTAAGCTTACACACTAGGTACTTGTTGTCCTCCTGAGATGACTTGCTTTTTTTCTGTCATGCTGACTTTATTTGAGTTATTGTGCTTTCTGCTTTATTGTATGTTTCCTTATCCTGACTGCTTTCTCTTCTTTTTATACTGTTACATCATTGCAACTGTGTATATGATATAAATTTGTACATTTGCTATGCTGCTTTTCTGTACTCTCCCAAGATGTAGCTGAAAATAGGCAATTATTTGTCAGTTCAATTTTGCTTATGCAACTGGATGAGATTTATGCTTGTATGACTTTGATACATTGTGGCTGTTCACCTCTCTATCTGTGGGATATACCATCCTGTAGGGGTACAATGCAAGGAATCCTAGAAAAGGGTTCCCTCAATATAGGTGCCATGGGAATTATTCCCTGGGCTAAAGGTAGCTTAGGAAGAGGCCCATGGAATGAGATATGAGCTGCTGGAGGAGGAGGAGGGGTGGATGGCAGGGCAACAAGAAATGAATCCTAGAACAGTCCAGGAGGAGTGGCCTTTTAAGGCCTGATGGGGGAGTGACATAGTTGCTCTGCATATTTGAACATCCTGCTTAAAGCCTTCCCATTCAATTGTGCTTGCACAACTGGATAAGATGTATGCTTGTGTGACTTCGATACATTGTGGCTGTTTGCCTCTCTATCCATGGGATATACCACCCTGTAGGGGTACGACACAAGGAACCCTAGAGGAGGGTTCCCCCCTTTAGGTGCCATGGGAATTGTTCCCTTGGCCAAAGGTAGCTTAGGAAGAAGCCCAGAAAGAATATCCAAAAGGGTGTCTAGCATCAAAGAGGCGAGAAATCAGAACATATCAAGATCAGAAAGAAAGGAGACAGATGTTGATGGGAAGGACAGGAGAAGAATGAGATATGATGAGGACAAAGAACAAAATGAAATCTGACAAGCTGCATAAAGGCAGACTTCCTAAGGAAGGAAGAGCCAGGGCCACCATCTGACTCCATCCAACAGTGGAACCTAACTACGGAACCTATGAAAGCACTAACCCTGTCTAATATTATGACCATCGGCATGGAGGACAGAAAAGAAAAACCTTTGAGGAGGAAACCTCTGGGGAGCCAAGGACTAGGTCACCTTCCCTCCAGGCTGAAGGGCAATTTGATTAGTTCCTGCTCAGCTACAGCAATTTAAAGTTGAGATCGAGGAAGGAGGGAAAGTCCAATTTAGAGGATACTCTTGCTCTGTCCTTCTAAATGGACAGCTGTTAAGGGATGCGAGTGGTGTCTCTGCAACTAGACATCCAAAATCAAGATAGGATGCATGATGAAGGAAAGAAGCCACGAAGCTCTGAATGGTTTAAGGTGAGGAATGAAATGGATGACGTACAGATTATGAAATTGGGCCTGAAAGGCCCATACCGTTGAGGTGAAATATGAAGTGAAAGGTGAACAATGATGGAGTGAAGCTGTGGAAGCTGGTACAATCAAGGTGAGGTATGCAATGAATGATGTATGATGATGGAGAGAAGCCTGCCAGCCGCGAACAAAGGGGTGACAGTCACAAAGACATATCTCTGAGTGGCAAGCAGGTCGAGTCAAGGTGTTATGGACCCCAGATGGTTATACTCGAGTTGTCGATGTGAAGGAGTAGACCCAAATAGAGGCTGGAATAAGCGAGGGATACCCAGACGTGGTCATGAGAAGAATGATGGCGCAGGAGTGTGCAGGAGTGCAGCAGTTCGATGAGGCAGCATGAAACTCAATCTGAGGTATGCTCAATTAATCTATGTGAATGAGTAGAGCCCGAGAGCTGACTGAGCTAAGGAGAACTGGACTCAGGCACCTGAACACCAGAAGGACTAAGGTAAGAGGAAGATATGAATAGGGAAGGTGATAACAGGATAAGGAAAACCCCCAAAAGAAAGCAAAGGTCAGAGAAAGAGAGGAATGGATAGCAGAGGAAATGAAAGGAGGAGGGTAACAAGTGGATTCAGCAGGGATAGACACCCCTGATAAAGTTGATACAGGTAGAGAGAATAAAGGAAGAGGGCCAGGAGATTGACAGAGAGGGGTTTGCAGGGGAAAGGAGCAACCAGGTGCAGCAAAGCGCCATACCAAATGACACACATGGAAAGCAGAGCAAGGGAAATCACAGAGGAGCAAGGAGTCCCACTAGAGAAGGAAGGCATATCTGGGCAGCAACAAGTATAGTCAATGAGGATAAACACCCCCAATACAGGGGATATAGGTAGAGAGAAGGACCAAGTAAAACAACTGAGGTCAGTAATGAAATATGTAGTGTGACCACAAATAGCTCCAACAGCAGGAGGGAAGGAGCTTAGTCCCAAACCGGAGAGGCATAGGATTGTCACCTGACCTGATTTTGTCAAGACAGTCATGAGTTGGGCAGCTGTGCCCTGCAAAACACATAAAAAAATGTGAAAAGTCCTGAATTTATAGTAGGAAAGAGAATGTCTCACTTTCCTCAAGACAATGCAAAAAAACAAGGCTACCTTAACAAAAGTACTTTAAATGACAACAAATAAGGTGAACAGTGAGAAAACTATAGCACTGAGTCAGAGCAAGGTTTATCTAGAGAAAAGAAGGCGGATGCCTCAGTTGAGAACACACACAGTCCGATAAAAACATATTTCAGCATGAAATGGGAACCAGGTCAGATGCCTGTGAGAGGAGTGCAAGCAGAAGGGAATCCACGAGTAGTCACATGTACTGTGGTGCACCATTCCCAGTCACACACAGGCAGGTTGTGCGAAGAGGGTAGTAGATGAGTGGTGAGAATCCTGGACAAGAAATGGTGATGGTACGGGAAGTGGTTGCTCAAAGGCAGACAACTGCAAACAATGTGGCATGCAACCAACAGAGAGAATCAGTGGTCAGGCAGGGACAAAGAGGCACTCTGCCAGTGAGATCCAATCCCTGAGAAAAGAACACAACAGCCAGAAATGTAGATAGGAAGCATGGGCTGCAGAGGCAGGCAAAACTGATGGCAATGAAATATTCAATGTAAGAAAAGTAATATATTGATAGCAACTCCTACATGTGAACCTTAAGTTTGGTAGACATGCCTAGTTTGGACAACTGCAGCTCACAGTCCAGCCAGGCGTGAAGCAGGAGGGGTCGAGAGCATGCCCAGTAGAGTGCGCACCGAGGGGGGCACTGGGATACTGGCCAGGGCAAGGTACAGCATACCCAGAAGTGACAGAAGGAAGGGGCGTTGGCTCTGAGACGAGTGAAGAATCCCCAAAAGGAAAGAGATGGGAAGGAGGAGACCAGGCAGAGGAATGAAAATGCAATGGGACAGGAGGGAGAAGAAGCAAGATAGGGAGATGGCAAAAAAAGGGTGGAAGGAGGTGAGCTGAATGAAAGAATAGCCTCCAAACGAGTGACTTATCAGAGTAAAAGTGAACAGCAGGAGGGGACCGATGGCTGGAGCTGGAGCAGAAAAGGGGCAATAGCCAGGAGCGAGGGAGGGCAATGCCTCTGACCACAAAGAGAAACAAATCCTGGAACAGTCCAGGAGGAGTGGCCTTTTAAGGCATGATGGGCAAGTGACGTCATTTCTCCGCCCACTGAACCAGGCTTAAAGCATTCCCATTGTATGCAGGGGATGACTAGTATTTTCCCGATACCATGAACAGTAGGGCTGCCACCCTGTGCAGAATAAGGAACTATTCATATTAGAGAAATATTGTTTTGCAAAAAAAAAAAAAGCTATAAACCCTCCTCCACAACCCAAATCCTGTTAAATGCAACCCAATCCCCTTCCCTCTGCCTAAAAAGCAATCCAAAACTCCACTCCCAGCCACCCATTTGTATAAATTTGTAAGTACATTTGAAAAACAATCCCATGATGGGCGACTGGCACAGCCTACCCACCTCCATTGCTGGCCGCTGTCTTTCTTTATGGAAATAGTGCTTGTCTGTGCTTAAATAAATACTGGTTATGTCCCTTTACCTTGGCAGCACCCTACTCTCATCCTTTGTCAGCTAAGAATTTTCAGTACAAGTAGGTGACCTGTTCAATTACATAGAAACATAGAAACATAGACTTTGATGGCAGATAAGGACCGCTTGGCCCACCTAGTCTGCCCATTTCCCTACCTAGAGGATAAGCTGCAGATCCTATTTAACCAACTGCCTATTTCTTCCTACCCCCCACAAAAATTGCCTTATGTCTGTCCCATGCATTCTTGAATTCTCCCACAGTTTTAGACCCCACAACCTCCTCAGGAAGGCTGTTCCATGCATTTACCACTCTCTCTGTGAAAAAATACTTCCTCACATTGCCCCTGAGCCGTCCCCCCTCTATCTTCAAATTGTGTCCCCTTGTTCTTGCACATCTCTTTTTCTGAAAGATGCTACCCTCTTGGACTTTGTTGATTCCACTGAGGTACTTAAAAGTTTCTATCATGTCCCCCCCCTCCCTCCTTTCCTCAAGGGTATACATATTGAGCTCCTTTAGTCTCTCCTCATATGGCTTCTCTTGCAAGCCCTGCGCCATTTTAGTTGCCCTCCTCTGAACTGCCTCCATCCTGTCTATGTCCTTGCGGAGATGGGGTCTCCAGAACTGGACGCAGTACTCCAGATGGGGTCTCACCAACTGTCTGTACAAGGGATAACCACTTCCTGTTTTCTGCTGGTGATACCTCTCCCTATACATCCCAGTATCCCCCCAGCCCTCCCTACCACCTTCTCGCATTGCTTGCCAACCTTAAGGTCATCTGATATGATTACCCCCAGGTCTCTTTCCATTTTTGTTGTTGTTACTACCTTCCCCAACATTGTGTAATCTTCCCCTGGGTGTTTGTTTCCCAGGTGCATTACTTTGCACTTCTTTGCATTGAATCCAAGCTGCCATACTTCTGACCATTCCTCCAACCTTGCCAAGTCCCTTCTCATCCTTTCCATGCCTCCTTGTGTATCAACCCTGTTGCAGATCTTTGTGTCATCTGCAAAGAGGCATACTGTTCCTTCCAGTCCCTCTGCAATGTCACTTATAAAGACATTAAAAAGGACTGGTCCCAATACTGAGCCATGCGGTATCCCACTAGTAACCCCTCTTCCCCTCTTTCTTCAGAGTGGACTCCATTTACAATTACCTTCTGTGTCCTGTTGTTCAGCCAATATTTTACCCAGGCTACCACCTTGGGACCCACTCCCAGGCTGGTTAATTTGACTACTAATCTTTTGTGTGGGACTAGGTCAAATGCCTTGCTAAAGTCTAGGTAGGCCATGTCCACAGCCCCTCCCTGGTCTACTACTTTGGTCACCCAGTTAAAGAAATCAATTAGATTTGTCTGACGTGACCTTCCCACTGTGAACCTATGCTGCCTTAGGTCCTGTGCCCCACTGGCCACTAGGTACTCAACAATTCTTTCCTTCAGAAGTGATTCCATCACTTTCCCCTACCACAGAGGTCAAACTGACAGGTCTGTAGTTTCCTGCCTCCATCTTGGTCCCACTTTTGTGAAGGGGAATCACATCTGCCTTCTTCCAGTCCTCAAGTACCACACCATCCTCCCATGATTTGTTAAAAAGCGTAGTCAATGGTGTCACTAGTTCTCTGCTTAATTCTTTTAGAATTCTGGGGTGAATTCCATCTGGCCCCATTGCTTTGTCCACCTTCAGTTTTAGGAGTTCTTTCAGAACCCTTTCTTCTGTGAAAGGACTGGGATCAACCCCCTCTCCAGAGTGCTTCTGTTAATTGGATTAGGCACCTCCCCCACTTCCTCTTTTGTGAATACTGAACAGAAGTATTCATTCAGTATCCCTGCTTTATCACTGTCACTCTCTGCCCACCCACCATCCATTCTATTCAGCCTCACTATCCCTCCCTTTGTGTTTCTACGCTCCCTGATATACCTATAAAAGGTTTTATCCCCCTTCTTAACCGAGTTAGCTATCTTTTCCTCAGTTTGTGCCTTTGCTATTCTGACTACCTTCCCTGCTTCCTTCTGCCTTAACTGGTACAGTTCTCTGTCCTGCTCCTTCTGTGTTTCCTTATACTTCCTAAATGATATCTTTTCCTCCCTAACCTTCACCACCACCTCTTTTGATAACCATTGTGGCTTTTTCTTTCATTTTGATTTGTTTATTTGCTTCACACAAAGGCTTGTTGCTTCTGTGATGGCAGTTTTGATATTTGGTCATTGTTGTTCCACCCCTCCTTCTAGCCTGTTTGCTAGTGCATTTCTAAGGCACTCTCCCATCTTGCCAAAGCCAGCCCTCCTGAAGTCCAGAACCCTCATTTTTGTATGGCTTGACTCTGTAGCAGAGTCTATCGTGAACCACACTGTTTGGTGGTCACTTGTTCCCTAATGGCTACCCACTTCTAGATCTGAGATCCTCTCACTGTCCCCATTTGAGAGTACGAGGTCTAAGATTGCTCCCTCATGAGTGGGTTCCAAAACTAGCTGTTTGAGGCATGCCACCTGAAAGGCATCAAGAATGGCCCTGCTTTTGGATGTGGCTGCTGCAAAGGTGCTCCAGTTAACATCTGGCAAGATAAGGTCTCCCATCAACAGTATCTAACCTTTCTCTGCCATCCTAAGTATGCCTTCTATCATATCAAGGAGGCAGTATAGCACAGTGGTCTAAGGCTCTGAGCTGCAAATCTGGTGACATCTAGCAGACCAGACCTGGGTTTGAATCCCACAGCTTCCACTTGCATACTGTGTGACCCTGAGCAGGTCACTTAACCTCCTTGTGCTCCCAAGTCGCTCCTGTAAAAAAGCTTTCAGCTTAGTGTGCTATACCTGGTTAAACAACTACATAAAAAAAATATATATCAATTGCCCTCCTCCTTCTGAGCTGCCTTCTCATAAATGAAGTGCCCATCTGCTTGCTCACTCTGTAACAGTAAAACCAGCTGGTCATGTGAGCGATCAAGTATGTTAGCACTTTAATTCATGAGAAAGTGGCTGACCGAGGAGGAAGGCCGGTCATTGTGGTTTCCTTCTTGGTCTGAGAACTGGATGTTGGGCAAGAGTGTGGAAGTAGGGTGCTACTGGGGGGAAGGGAGGAGGAGGACATAAATATTTTTAAGCACAAACGAGCACTTTTAACATTAAGATCGGTGGTACCTGACTGTTGATGTGGGCAGTTGTGCTGGTTAACCTTTGTGTTTTTTCCCTCAAATGTAATTACAAATATATTTATTTATACAGTATTGGTAGCAGTAGTGGTAGTAAAATATTTATTTATTTATTTGACAGGGTTAGGTAGAATGTCATCATTAAGGCAATCATGCCCTGTTTACATGGTGGTCCTGTTATACAAAAGCCTTGGTTACAGTACAGATAATGATAGAATGTATAAGTTAATATACAAATAGACAATACATGGTTAGTACACAAATAAAACACATAATGAACATAAAACACATTACACAAGCATATTAGGTTCAGTGCTTATGTTGCTAAGGTACAAATTGTGGGTGATAGGGGAGAAGGGTGGGATTGGGCTTCTGACAGAGGGTGGGACTGTATTTCACAGCATTTTGTAGGTGGGTGGGGGGCTGTTTCTTTTTTTACTTATCCACCCGAATATATGAATACTAAATACCATCTTTCGAATATTTGCTGCCAAACACTGAATATTCATCTGAATATTCTTGAAATGTCATTCACACACCACTAATATTTGTCTAGTGTATCTCCCCGGTTATGAAACACTAAATAAATAAATGGGTCAGTCCAGATTTCAAGAAATACTTCCGATGCTTCTGAGCAACAACCAGCTGCAGACTAGGGATAATTTCACTGTTACTTCAATCATGTTCGACTGCCACCCTGCAATACACAAAGGAAAGATGAGGCACCAAAATGTTTAGCATTAAGAAGGTCAAAAATTGATATTATGATATGTCCTTATCCAAATAAAGTTGCTTCATCACTGGGTACGAAAAGAAGATTTCAGTGATTAATTTCATTTCAATTTTTCAATTTTGTTGTGGCTAAAAACCACTGAGCACAGCTCATTTGCAATGGCATCTCTTTTATCACACTTCAGTTACACAGTTACTGTACAGATAAGAAACACATATAAACCACAGTAATAAATATCAAATCACAATACATACAGTAAAAATATGCATAACTAATACATGGCATATGTTAATATGTGTCACAGTGCATTACATCAGTTTACTTTTGTGCACCCTGGGCAACAAATATTCAGCTCAGAATTTGTCTGCAGGAACCACAACTTCACCCTGTTCACTTTTTTTTCTTGCTAAGCCTAAACCTTTTGTGGCAAGTTATTTCGTAATTATTGGACTGTATTATCACAGTAATACACTAATCCTGCTGTATTCCTAGGCACAGCCAGTTCCAGGCCTTTTGCATTCCGTAAAGAAGATTTTACAGTGCACACTTCAATACAGCTCCACAAATATTCTGTTACTAACCAGTAAGCACTTTTAACAGCCCAGGTAGTCTTATGTAGTTTTATCCTATTGGGGAGTGAGAGCCATCCCAGTCTTTAATAAGGTTCACACTGCAGAGTCAGACTGGCCCACCAGAATACCTGGACATTTCCATGTGGGGCACCCTCTGCTGGGTACCTGGCCACCTTCTAAATGTTGAATATATTTGTACTTATCCTCTATTTTCTAATTAAATTGGATATTTTGGATACTGCAAGTAAATGTAAGATGCAAACACAGAACTAGTATATCAAACTGAAGTGGAATGTTGAAAAGATTGTGTCATCCTGGGCCCTCATCTTCTGATTTTCCAAGTGGGCCCCTGTTTCAACTTTCCAGATGGGCCCCCTGTACCACAGTCTGATCCTGTCACAGTGGTATATGTTTCTGCACACTCTGGTACCAGATGGACTAGTTGATTAAACAATACATCCAAACAGCTCAACCTGTCATTGCAAGAGGAATCATAAAGTATGTCCCCATAATCCCCATAATCAAATAATGGAAAAAACTGTGCCGTAATGATTTTCATCTGAAAGTTAGGTTGAAGATGGCCACAGTTTCTGCGTAATAATTCTACATCAGTTCCGAACCTTCTTTATCAAGGCATCAAGATAGGGTATACCATTCGCACAGCAATGGAAATACCGCAAAGGCCATTACAGGGATGAAATCTGCAGTTCATTGTAATGGTCCACAGTATTGCTGACACTGCTTTCCTCTATGATTTCACCCCTTCCTGAGACATCTCTGAATCACAGTTGATCATCTAAAATGTGGGGGGTGTTGGGGCAGATCCATCTGCATGGGAGATGCGAGGGGCGAAGCCCACCACAAAAAAACACTTTCTGCTCCGGACGACAAAATGCCAACTGTCAGCATTGTGCCATCACTGTAATGCCAATCAACAAATTACATGTCGATGCAGCTTGGTGGAACCTCAGCATATGCATTGCTAGAGCCACTGGGCTATAAGCAATAACCCAAATATTTAGGGCTGCTAACCTGTTATAAAGGGGTACAGTTGTCTGCAGTAATTTAAAACTGAAACTTGGTAACATCTTAATTTAGGAGTTGATTTAAATATGAATTTTGCTTTCCCATCATTTAGCTTTAATGTGGAACAATAAAAAATATTAAGCTCAATGGTGATCTGTGGTTCTGAGACAATTCCCAGCCCTTTATGGTATATTGTGAATATGAGTGGTCCAAGGACTGATCATTAAGAGACCCTTTGGAAATCACTAATTCTTGAGATGTTTTCCTATTTACCACAGCACACTGTTTTCTGTTCTCAAAATAGGACACAAACTATTTCAAAGCATTTATTCCTAAGCCCAGCTCTTCTAACTTCCTCAACAAGACCATATGGTCCACCATGCCAAAGGCCTTAGAGAGGTCAATAAAGGTGGCTTTCATATACTTTCTGGAGTTTATAGCTTTGTTGCCAATCACCAAGGCCTTTGACACTGAGGAAATGATACTGTGCTCCTTCCCAAATCCAGATTGATATGGATCATAGTGTCCACATTGTTCAAAATAACCCTACTATTGCCTAGCCATAAATAATTTAAAATTGTTTGAAAATACGAAAGGAGGGTGATAGGACCAATGTTTGTCATCTGACCAGAGCTGCTTCCTTAAATATAAGGACAACCCTGGCCAGTTTCCAACCATATGGGGCCACTTCTGATACCACAGACCAGCTAAACAAATAAACCTAAGGTTCTGCTATCTCAAAAACAAAATATTTCAGTAACCATTGGAGCAGATTACCAGTATGCTACTCTTATTTACCTTTAACTCAAGCAGGGCCTCAAGAACCTTATGTTTCTGTATTTATTTATTTATTTGGTTAGTTAGTTTTTTGTTTACCGGGTGAGTGCCATAGCCAAGAGGTGATTATTTCAGGCATGACCCAGGAGGTTACAATGATTACAGTTATCCAAGGAGAACAGAAATACAGGGTAAACAACGAGAACAATTTTACAATATGTACAGAGTAAATATCATGGGAACATGCAAGTACAAGTATACAGACAAGACAAGGTCAATGTTCATGCACCAGGGTATACAATTTAGTTGGAAAACACAAGCAGGATAAAGTGCCCAGTCAGCAAAGGTCACAAAACAAAAGTGCTTATGTAGAAGAATGAGAGAAATCAAATAGGTAGACTAGGAGTCATTTTAGGTGAAAAGTGGGATGTAGCAAATCAATGAGGGTTAAAACATGAGCAGGCAGCCTGCTAATTAACTAATTACAAGGGGATTACTAATATTTGTGATGTTCTCACCAACTGTGAACTGAAGAAGTTCCCCTGAGTTAACAATAAAATGAATTAAATTCTTCCACCAATGCATCAAAATCTGTCAGCTAGTCTCATTCACTGTTTTTATATTTGCATTATTTTTGCAGGTCCCAATTATGTTGTATGATTCTCCAGACCTTATGTGGGCCATCTGCTTCCACTGGAGTCTTTTTTTTTCAGAAAAATTATTTTTTTTTCTTCCATTGCATATTTATTTCTTGCATTAGTATATAATTCTCATCTCCCAAGGTTTTACTAATCTTGACTTTCTCCGTAGCTTATCCTTGTCTTTTTTCATTAGAAATGGAGTGTATCAAAGTGCTGAGTTTTTATTTTCACTTTCCTCAGTTTTATTGGCACTTATAAAAGTTTTCATTTGGAAATAACATACTCACACAAAATTAAAGTTTTGGATTAACTTGAGTCTGCCTCAATCAATTATATTTAAGTTGGCTACAAATGGCAAAAATTCAAATCCCTTAAAAGATCTAAAATTGACTAATATTGAAGTACCATGTTTTCTTTCTCTTCCCTTAACACAGTACTGTAGATAGTGCTGTGATCACTGAATAAATCCAACATCATACCCACCTCCATGTAATTCTGTGTACTAGTCTTTAAAAAATATTATCTAGTAGTGAAGAGTCAGACAGATTTTTTACATTAATATGTCTTTACTCAGTTACCAATTCTTCAGTCATAGTAATGTAACATAGTAACATAGTATTTGATGGCAGACAAGGACAGCAAGGCCCACCCTGTCTCCCCATATTCCCTGCCTGCATCAGTGGCCGTTGACCCTACTTGGTCATTCATTGGCTTTAGCCTTTCCTACCCACCTGTAGGTTCCCTTGTGCCTATCTCATGCATGTTTGAATCCCCCTACTGTGCTAGCTCCCACTACTTCCTGGGGTAGGCTATTCATGCATCTATCACCCTTTCTGTGAAGAAAAACTTCCTTACATTCCCCTTTATCCTGCCTCCCTCCAATCTCATATCATGCCCCCTCATCCTTGTACACCTCTATACTGAAAGATGTTGCCCACTTGCACTTTTTTTATGCCCTTAAGATACTTGAAGGTTTAAAGGTAACTAATGTAGACATTAAAAAGGACTCCCCCAGGACTGATCTTTGAGGCACCCTACTGGTCACCTCTCCTTCCTCAGATTGGATCCCATTAACCACCACCCTCGGCTTTCTGTCCCCCAACCAATTTCTAATCAAGTTTTCCACTTTGTGGCACATCCCAAAGCTACCCAACTTGTTTACTAATCTTCTGTGTAGAACAGTGTTGAAGGCCTTGCTGAAATCAAGGTAGGCAATACCCACCACTCCCGCTGATCCACCTCTTTCATCGCCCAGTCAAAACAATCTATCAGATTTGTTTGACTTGATCTTCCTACTGTGAATCCATGCCACCTCAAATCATGTGCTCATCTGGATTCCAAGTATTCCACAATCATTTCCTTAAGCAGTGCCTCCATAATCTTGCCAACTACTGAGTCCTCAAACTTAAGAACACATTTTTAAGTACTTTGATTTTTCATCCAGCAGCCAATTCATATTAAAATCCCCAGATAACATAGGGTAATAGTATTCTGGATAAGCCAAAAATACCAGACATAAAATACTTAGGTGGTCTATAGCATCCAAATAATAATACTGGTCTACCAAAATTAGTATTAAATTCTATGGACAGGAACTCACAAAAATAATCCAAAATGGGAAGATTCAATTGGGTGGTAGAATTATCAGAGTAATAAATAATTATTCACCCTCCTCTTATTTTCTGTCCACTAGGAGGGCTGACACCCTGCATTTTTAGTTGCTCTGTCCTTCACTCTATCTGAAAGCCGTGGTTCCAACAAGATGAGTAAATTAGGTTTATTCAGATTTGCAAATCCCCTGATCTCAATCTGGTTTAACATGTTCCAGACATTCACATGTACAAATGTGATATCACCGTTACCTCTGATGTTATCAGCATGTCACATTCTATGTTTCTATGATGGCAACTATTTAGTTCAGGACTGGGATTTGTGTCCCAACACTTGAATCAATTTAAGGGTTAGTAAAATTCTAATAAGTAACCCAAGATTCATCCTAAAACTTCAGGGGACAATTAGCTGCTTCTTGTTTACACAATAGGCAGAAGCACAACCCTTTGCCTTTGCCCCTCATACTATTTAAAAGTTAAAACTGTTACCAGCACCTCAGTTTAAGTTTATAAGGGTCTCTGGTTCTAGCCTGTGTCACCCCCAATCCTCAAGGGAAAATTTAGGAACCCTCGTTAACTTTCAATCGTTATTATCCAAAATTATTTTTTACAACCCTTCCTTCCCTCCCCCTCTGATATGTTACTCAGCACAGAAGGCCACAATTCTAGCATGAAAATAATCAAACTCCAACATTATGATTAAACAAAGATTAAAACAGTACATAGATACATAGACACTGTTGACAGATAAGGGCCTAGGGCCCACCCAGTCTACCCATTCAAGCTTGTATATGTATACCTTAAAACAAAGTATACTAAGATAGACAAAACAAAGAAAAAACAGTTTAAACAGCCTCCCCTCAACTACCATCTCAACATCCCACAGTGACTACTGCCCCTCCTCTGGAACCAACTCATATGGGCAGCTGCTCTACAGGAGCCCATTCCCAAAATGACATCATGGGACCTGCTTCTAGGTCCTAGTAGCTCTCTTTGCTTATGAGGACAGGTGTGTTCACTGCTACTGAAGTGGGACCATGAGCCACTGTGCTTGTAGGGAGTGTTGGGCTGCATGGTATCCCATGTTCCAACAGAGCTGCAAACAACTGCTGTGGTCATAGTTCAGTTTGTGGAGCTGCTTCATTTTTAAGTTGATGGAACTGATCCCAAATGATTTAACCAAACCCATCTCCACTTTCCAGTAGCCACCTTTGCTTACCGTGACAGGTGGGTTCACTGCCACTAGAGCATGACCATAGTCACTGTGCTGGTAGGTAGCATTGGGGCTGGATAGAATCCCAGGCTAAAACATCCTGGCTGTAAACATCTTCTGCTAGTTCAGTTCAGTTTGTGGAGTGGCTCCACTTTGAAGCCAGTTGGAGCCCATCCCCAAATATCATCACTGGACAGGCCTTCACCTCCTTTGGGTTCACAGCTGCTGAAGCTTGACTGGGAGTCACTGTGTTGGTGGGGAGGGTGAGACTGGATGGGATATAGGGTTCAAAAAGTCTGGTTTCAAATTGTTGTGGCTGGCTCCAGAGCTACATGATGTAAAACTCTTTCCCCCACCCACACACCAAAATCAAAACCAACTCCAATGACATACTCTCAACCCACCTCAATCATGAAGTGAATGCCTCACAACCAACTCTACTACCTCGGTATCCCAACTCCCATTTTACCCCTGGGCACCCCAAAAAAACACTTTTACTTCCTGTAAAAAAGAAAATTGTCCCACATTGCACAGTTGTCCTCTTCATTCTGTTAGTAAGTATTGGAATAAATACATAAATGGCATCTTTGCCTATAATAAAACCTGATTTTCTGAGACCTCAGAAAAGGGTTTTACATTACAATATTTGGATCAGCTGAGATGAATAAAAGTGATTTTTGTGGTGCCAAAGGAAAGAGGAAGATGTAGGCCAGAGGGAGGTTGGATTGGGGTATTTCTCTGCACAATCATGGTTGGGTCAGTTGGCTGAAAGCTGGGTGCTAGTTTTGTCATTCAGGTGGGTGAAGGATTTTATATTACAATACATGGAATAGTTTAATGTGCAGCAGCAGACTTCAGTAGGAGGAGGAGTAGTTTTTTTTTATCACAGCAGAGGGTTGTCGGGTAAGAACATCAGAAAAGTGTTGGTAGATGGGGACCATGTGGTCCATCTAGTCTGCCCAAGGTGGCTATCACCAATTATATTTTTTTCTAAGTTGCCCACATTGCCTGTCCCAAGCGAGTTTGAATTCCCTTACTCTCTTTGAAGCCACCATTTCTGGTAACAGGCTGTTCCATGGGTCTATCACTCTCTTGGTGAAAAAGTACTTTCTAGAGTTACTTTTAAAACTTGCCTCCCACCAGACACATTTTGTGCACTCTTTTACATGCCATCCTGTTTTCCTGGAAGAGGCTTTCCTTCTGAGTTGAGTTAATTCCCTTGACGTACTTAAATGTTTCTATCATGCCCCCTCCTGTTTCTTCTCTGTTCCAGAGACAATAAATTCAACTCTTTGAGTATTGTCTCATATGACTCATGATGCAGCCCCTGCACCATCTTTGTGGCCCTTTTCTGCACCGTCTGTAGACTGTCAATGTCCTTTTTTTAGATGAGGCCTCCAGAACTGGACACAGCACTTGAGGTGTAGCATCACCACGGATCTGTAGAGGGGCATAATAACCTCCTGATTTCTGCTCATAATACCCCTTCCTATGCATCCAAGGATACCACTTGCCTTCTGTACTGCTTTTTCACATTGTTTTCCTACCTTTAAGTCACTGGTAATGATCACACCCAGATCTCGTTTCATCTTTGTCTCCTCTAATTGATGTTCTTCTAGTCGGTACTTTTTTCCAGGGTTCCACTTCCCCAGGTGCATTACTTTACACTTGCCGTTAAATTTGAACTGCCAATTTCTGGACCATTCCTCCAGTCTCCTTAGGACAGCTTCCATACCTAATACCCCCTCTAGCGTATCCACCCTGTTGCAGAGCTTTGTATAATTTGCAAACAGGCAAACCTTCACCTCCAGTTCATCAGTGATGTCAATGATGAATATGTTGAAGAGGACTGGACTCGGCACTGATCCCTGTGGAATGGCACTGGTCACACCTCCCTCCCTTGATAATGCCCCATTGACCAAAACTCTCTGGGTCCTATTCTGCAGCCAGATTCTAAAACAGTTTACTATTTTCTGTCCAACTCCTGTGTGTTCTAGATTGTTAGCAAGTCTCTTGTGTGGAATGGTGTCAAAGGGCTTGCTGAAGTCTAGGTACACCATATCCACCGCCCCACCCTGGTCCACTGTTCTGGAAACCCAATCAAAGAAATCAATCATGTTTGTCTGGCACAAGTGCCCTGCTGTGAAGCCATGCTGTTTGGGGTCGAGTTTGCCAGTTTCCTTTAGGTAGTCAGCTATTCTCTCCTTTAGTAATGTCTCCATTATTTTCCCACTCTAGAGGTCTGGTTGAATGGGCAGTAATTTCCTGCCTCTTCCTTGCTTCTACTTTTGTGCAAGGGCAAAACTTTTGCCCTTTTCCATTCTTGAGGAACTCTACTGCTTTCCAGAGAGAGATTGAACAGCTCAGCAAGTGGTGCACTATTTCATCCTGAAGGTCTTTTAGTATTCTAGGGTGGAAACCATCTGGCCCCATAGCTTTATCCACCTTAAGTTTGCTTAGCTCTTCTAAGACCCTCTCTGTTGTGAAGGGGCTTTTGTCTTCCCCTCTACTATCCTGCTCTGCCTTACTTAGTATAGGTCCTTTGCCAATATATTCTATTGTAAAGACTGAGAAGAATTTAACAACTCTGCTTTGTCTTCATCTTTCTCTAACAGCTGGCCCTCCCTTGTTGCTAGTCAGACTATTCACCCTTTGCTCTTTCTTTTTTCTCTTACATAAAGTATCTATAGAAAGTTTTATCTCACTTCCTAACTCCCAGGTCTATTCTTTCCTCTGTTTGGGCTTTGGCTATCTGAATTGCTTTTCCCGCCTCCTTGAGTTTGTTGATATATTCCTCCCTGTCCAGGTTTCCTTTTGTGTCCTTGTACTGCTTAAAAGCCCTCTGTTTTTCCTTAATTTTGGTTGCTACCTCTTTGAGGAACCAGAGATGGTTCTTCCTTCTTTTGACTTTGCTGATTTGTCTTGTGCGTTGCTCAGTGACAGTATGTAAGGCATTCCTTGAGTTCTCCCAACAGTGTTCTGCATCCCCCTTGTTACTGGTGACAAGCATGGTCTTGATCCTAGATTTCATTTCGGGAAAGTTTGCTTTCCTGAAACCAAGTATCTTGATTTTTGTGTGACTTTTACCTTCCTCTTTATTTACCGATAACCAGACTGACCTGTGGTCACTGGTTCCCAGATTGATACCCACATGAACATCTGAGATCCTGTTGCTGTTTGTGAGGACCAGATCCAAGACTGCTTTGTCTCTGGAGCGTGAGTCTGCCAGCTGATCTAGACTTGCTCCCACAGCATGTACAGGAATTCTTTGCTCTACTCTGTGGCTGCTGGGTATGAGGTCTAGTCCAGATCTGGCAGACTGAAGTTCTAAACAAGCAACAGCTCACCTCTGTCTGCTATCACTGAGATGGCTTCCAGGAGATCTTTGTCAATTTCATTTTCCTGTGTTGGGGTCTGTAGATAACTCCCACCAAGAGGGGGGCCTTTCCCTTGATCCCAGGGTGAACCATAGGGATTCTGCTTTACTGTGCTTCCCCTGCATCTCTGTTGCACAGATTCTCTCCCTTATATACAAAGCTACCCCCTCCTTTCTTTCCCTCCAGTTCTTTTCTGAAGAATGTGTAACCTGGGTAGTAGCATCCCAGGTGTGGCTGGTGGTGAACCAAGTTTCTGTAACTGCGATCCAGTCCAGTTGTATCTCTGCCACCAAGGCTGTGAGTTCAGGGATTTTATTTGGTAGACTACGAGCATTGATACACATTGCCTTCCACCCCTTGTAGTCCTTTTTGCTGTGTACCATTTTCTTGTTCTGATCCACATTTTTTGTGTCTTAATTGCTTTATGTCTCTCTCTAGTGGATCAGGCTACACAGTGCCTTTACTATCACTGCTGATGTTATCTTTGTGGTATCTAGATGCTGCAGTAGCTGATGCTGGAGGAGGGGTAGTTGGCAACCCTTGAGATGTGAGAGTTGCCTGTGGCTTCTCCCCCTCCACTAGTTTTGCTGATTGATATGGACATTAAATTTCTGTCCAAGCGCTTGAGTCCCCTCCTTAGTGAGGTGCAGTTCATCAAATTTAAAGTAGTCCCTTTCCCAGAAAGTCCACCAATTTCCAAAAATGTAATGCCCTCTTTCTTTGCACCAGTTGTCTAGCCAGCAGTTAAGTTCAGCGATGTTCTTCTCTCTGATCCTTTGCCTGCTGCCCCCTTTTCCCCAGACAGGCAGAATCTCTGAGAAAGAGATAGTGGGTGAAAGAGAAGCTAGATTGTCACCTAGCCTGGTAAGATTTTGTTTTGTTTCTTCCATTGATCAACTGGTTAGGTCATTTGTACCTATGTGGAGGATGACCCATGTGTCCTGTTCCACACTTCATACCATTTTCTTGATGCGGTCCATGTTCTTCCATGCTGATGTGCCAGGGAGGAACCAGACCACAACTTTGGCCTGGTTGTAATGCTGAAGTTGGGACTCTACTCCCCTTATCATGGAGTCTCTGACTATCAGTACTGGATTTTTAATGTCTTTTTTAGTGATCTTCTTGGTGGAGTGCACATCGTTGTGCTGTGTTGGGCTCCTACTGCCTCCACACCTGCTGCTTTAGTAGTCCTGGAGGATAGTGGCATGTATTTATATGATGTATATAGGGTGTGCTTTCCACCTTCATTATGGGTTTAGGATTAGTCCTACAAGTTCCCACTATATGCCAGCCCCCCAGCTGGTTTGTCCTTTGGGGTAGAGGTAGCTGTGAGAGTGATTTTCTGATTGTTGATGTTATATTTTCGCCCTTTCAGTCCATGCTGCCTGGAACTGAAACCCTGTAGACAATCAGTAGAGGTACCTTTAGAGAAAAGCAATCAACTTCTGGTAGTGGCTCCAACAAACACCACCAACCACAGCACCCTTGGACGAATGTAAAGGTAACCTGACTTTTTAAATCTTCCTGCTGTCGGAAGGTACTAAGCCTTTGTCAGCTCCACTCCCCAGTTACACTCCTAATCTCCAGGAAGAGCTGCTGAAGAAAAACAATTAGCTCCTTCAATGTGAGAAAGAGACTGCAAAACCTGTAAGCCCAAAACAAAACCTGTAAGCACAACCTGTAAGCACAAAGCAAAATTAATCAGTCAATCAAACTTTATTTAAACAGGCAGTTACATTGTTGAGCAAGCTCATTTGCAAGATGGTCCTGGGCACAGTGGACAAATTCATTTACAATATTCAACATCATTTCATAACACAGCAGACACTGAAACAGACTATTTTTAAGTACAAGATTATTAGGTAACTAGCAAAAGTTAAATAATGAGGGCTATATACACATACAGGCAATTCATCATATATCGGTTAGGAGACCGTGGAGGACAAAGGGAGGAGGAGAAGATGGCAAAGACACAGTGGAGGACAGAGAGAAGAGAGGAAGGCAAAGACACATGGGGGCAGCCCTGCTAGGGTAGAGGCCCCCACTGTGTTGCCACGGGGAAGGAGAGGGGGTAGTTACACTAAAAAGGAATGCCAGCCGACAGGGGGAATAAGAAGGCCAGGGAGGTCCAGGAGCTAGGGAAACAGTAACAAAACAGTAACTCTGCTTAGCCTAAATAGAGATTAAACTATAAAACCTGTAAGCACAAAACAAAACAGTAACAAAACTTGTAAGCACAGCCTGTAATAACAAAACAAAAAAGTAACAGGACAGTAACTCTGCTTAACCAAAAGAAGCCTTAATGTTTCTCCTTGCTCTCTTACTGTTGCTTCTTTCTCTGTCCTTTCAGGAAAACATAGAAGACAAAAAGCTCAGGTAAAGCTAGGTGCTTTTTGTCCCGCAAATAATATATAAGGATCTTGTTGGTGGGAGGGAGATGGGAACAAAGAAATTGAATTGATTGGGTTGGAATGTTTAACAAAAAGTTTTCTTAAGTTTCGTAGTACAAAGTTGGTGCAAGTCAGGAACTTCTCAAAGCTTTGTGAAGTGCAAAGTTCTTGGCTTTGATCCAACCTCACAGGTGAAGTAACACTTCACAAAATCTCTACTCACTACCAGTCTGATCTCACCACCACCTTCATTGAGGCAGAGGTAGGTGAACCTCACACATGGAGGTTTTAACAATGTCTGCAAAAACTGAAACCTGTTAATGTTTGTAGATTAAGCAGAGCTAATGACTAGAGAATCAGCATAATATCTGCCCTATGCACTGCATGTGTTCATAGTCTCCTCTAAGTTTTCTGTTTTACTGTATCTTTCTTGTCTGCATACTACTATGCATATATCAGAGAGCCCCAACCCTAATCAGGCACACTGCTTGGACCAGCGGCAGTGGCAAGCTTTCTGATGCCATCCCTGCTGCAACAAGAAACTCCTGGACTGGCTACCAGGACCTGCCAAAGGTTGAGTGCCCCAGCCCTGATTGGCACACCGCTTGGACCACCGGCAGTGGCAAACTTCCTGAAGCTGTTGCCACCACAGCTAAAAACTCCAGGACTGGCTCCCATAACCAGCTAAAGTTTGAGAGCCCCAGCCCTGATCAGGCACACTGCTTGGACTAGCGGAAGTGACAGGCTTCCTGAAGCCACCTCTGCAACAAGAAACAGATGGACCAGCTACCAGGACATGCTAAGGGTTGAGATTGCCAGCCCTGATCCGGCACACTGCTTAGACCAAGCGGCAGCAACAAGCTTCCTGAAGCTGCAGCCACCAAAACAAGAAACTCCTGGACTGGCTCCCATGACCTGCTGAAGTTTGAGAGCCTTATCCCTGATTGGGCACACTGCTTGTACCAGTGGCAGTGGCAAGCTTCCTGAAGTCACCACCGCAACAAGAAACTTCCAGACCAGCTCCCAGGACCTGCTGAAAGTTGAAAGCCCCATCCCTCATCGGGCACACCGCTTGGTCCAGTGGCAGCAGCAAACTTCCTGCAGCCGCTGCCACAACAAGAAACTCCTGGACCAGCTCCCAGGACCCACTGAAGGCTGAGAGCCCCAGCCCTGATCAGGCACACTACTTGCATCAGCAGCCGTGGCAAGCTTCCTGAAGCTGTCACTGACGAAACAAGAAACTCCCAAACTGGCTCCCAGGACTGGCCAAAGGTAACTTTGCCGGTCTCCTTCCACTCTGATGCCCTCTAGACTGTGGCATCACAAATCACTAATCTGATTGGATGAGGTACCCACTGCCTCTCCCAACCATTGGCTTGCTCAAAACAGCCAGTATCAGGGACTGGATAATCAGAAGACCTAGTCCTTCATCATGTTTTCCCCTGCCTGCTGTAAGTTCTTTGAGGTGTAGTTTAGAAAACAAAAAGCTTGAATTTTCTCCCGCCCACCCTGACCTCTATTAAATACTTTTCTCTGCACAAGGGCTCTTTCCCATTATTACTCCCTCTTAATTGGTCAATACTATTTGCAGTATTTACCACTAAAGGTAAAGCATCATTTGTGTGCACTTTAGCTTTACGTTGTCTGCACTGCTTCACCTCCCCTGATAATATGATGACTTCTACAAATATTCTGTTACCCGTAGGCTTAATACCGATCACACTGCTAACCCTCTCTGGCTTAGGAACTGACAGGGAGCCAACACCATCACAACCTACCTTGGAAAAAGACCTCCTCTGTCTGTATGGTACCAAAACCTCAACCCTATGCTGTGGCCTCACTGATCTTAATATGTGTGGGGTGGTATGCCCCCTGAACAGCGACATTTCTACGGTGACATGCTTTGATATCAACAACAGTACCATGTTGCTGTAGAAGTGCCACTGGGATGGGACAACCCATTCCCCTGATCTGCACCACCTGCCTGAACTAACTCCAACCTGGAGTTAGAATCTTAAAGTATGGGGGGGGTGAGGGGGGCAGAGCCCCCACCTGGGTTGTTTAGGGCCAAGCACCCTGAAGAAAAAACACACACCGATGTGTGCAGCTCCATGCCGACTGCAAATCTCTGTCAACATGGAGATTGGTGCTGTGATGCCAGTTGATGTTTTTCTTGTTGAACTGGCTTCATAGAGCTGTGTAGGGCCACAGCACCTCCCAGTTGGAGGTGGTCATTGGACCACCACCCGAACTGGCAATCCCCCTCTATCAGTCCTTCCTGGATTCTTCATCATACAGGAAAAATGTAACCTGCATCGCAACCAGAGAAGGTTGTGCAAAATTAATAACTAGCTACTAAAAGAATATCTATGAAGATTGGCAAATGTTGTTATTACTGCTTTCTGGCAACATACACCCCAACCCTGGCCCACCTCAAATGCAAGGCACTCCTTTGAAGAAAACTGGGACACTTACACTGATGTCAATCAACATCTGCAGCCTCCTCCCAAAATTGGACAATCTGTATGTCTGGATCTCACAACATAACCCTAGAAACATAGAAACATAGAATTTGACAGCAGATAAGAACCGCTTAGCCCACCTAGTCTGACCATTTCCCTACCTAATGAATAAGCTGCAGATCCTAGTTAACCAACAGTCTACTTCCTCCTGCCACCCACTAGGATTGCCTTATGTCTGTCCCATGCATTCTTGAATTCCCCCACTGTTTTTGACTCCATGACCTCCTCAGGAAGGCCGTTCCATGCATCCACAACCCTCTCCATGAAAAAATACTTCCTCACATTACCTCTGAGCCATCCCCCCTCATTCTTCAAATTGTGCCCCCTTGTTCTTGTACATCTTGTTTTCTGAAAGATGCTACCTTCTTGGATTTTGTTGATTCCCTTGAGGTACTTGAAAGTTGTTATCATGTCCCCCCTCTCCCTCCTTTTCTCGATGGTATACATATTAAGCTCCTTTAGTCTTTCTTCAATTGTCTTCTGGTGCAGACCCTGCACCATTTTCATTGCCCTCCTCTGGACAGCCTCCATTCTGTCTATGTCCTTATGGAGATGGGGTCTCCAGAACTGCGTGCAGTACTCCAGATGGGGTCTCACCAACTATCTGTACAAAGGGATAACAACTTCCTGTTTTCTACTTGTGATGCTTCTCCTTGTGCATTCCAGAATCCCCCCAGCCCCCCTTACTGTCTTCTCACATTGCGTGCCCATGTTTAGGTCATCTGATATGACTACCCCATGTCCCGTTCCATTTTTGCTGTTGTTAATATCTCAACCCCCATTGTGTACTCTTTCTCTGGATTTTTGTTTCCCAGGTGCATTACTTTGGGATGTTCTCTCCATAGTCAAAACTTGTCTCTCACCTAAAATACCTGACACAACCATTTCAGTTCTTGGTTACACTGTCTACAGACAGGATAGACTAACCAAGAGAAGTGGCAGTTGTGCGTTCTACCTTAGGGACACACTACAGGGTCTCATCCTGCCTCTGCCCAGCACTGATGTCAGCATGAAAACATTCGCTATTAAAGAGCTCCTTGGCACACACAACAAAGCCATCACTGTGTTATCAGTATATATCCCACCCAGGTAGATGGCCCCTGGTTTTGACTCTCACTAATGGATTGCCTAGACAGTCTGAGTCTAAACTCAGACGTTATAATGCTGGGAGGTTTCAATATCAATTGGCTTTGCCCTGAAGCAAGCTCCTTCAAGGATGCAGTCTCCGCAGTCCACTTTACCCTGCTTGTTGAGTCACCTGGTAGTATGAACTACAGGACTGGAACCAGTACCCTATTGGATTGGGCACTTTCAAATCACCCTGAGCACATCTCAAACAATGCTGTTCTCCCCGATGCTATTAGTGACCACTCCCCTGTCTTGTTTTGTTGGTCAAATAAATTCACCAAGCCCCCTGCCAGAACAATTACTAATTAGGTCCTTATCCATGGTCATCTTGAACAATTTAAATCAGACCTTCTTCACCAAGACTGGTCACTAGTCTATTCCACCTGTGACAACAACACTGTGCTTGATCAATTCATCTACCAATTTAATGCTGCCTGTGACAAGTATGCTCCTTTTAAAACACAGAAAATCAAAGGCAACTGTAATCCTTGGATCATTCCTAACTTTCTTGAGCTCCTGAACTCCAGGGACCACCTCTGGCATAGGGCTCGGGCTACAGGTAAACAAGCTGGCATTCAGGGCTATAAAAAAGCAGGAATGACTGTACCAGGGCTATCCATGCAGCAAAAAGCCAGTGCTACAAAGAAGTTCTCATTCATACATGGAATGATGGCAGAAAGTTCTGGAGTAATCTTAAAGACGTCACAGGGAAGGTCCCCAAAGCAGCTCCTTCAGTGCTTAACAGTGATGATGCTCCTTCTCTTGATCATAGAACCATTGTGAATACCTTCAACAATGCATTCACTGATCTTAGTGTCCTCCCTCCTGACTTCTTCTGTCCAACCACAACAAATGTTTACCATGGAAAAATTGAACAACCCCATACTCACCCACCATTTTATTTCAATGTCATCATGGAATGCAAAGCCAAGAAGTACCTCCTTAAGGTGTTGGGGAATTCAAGATTCAGTGGGAATAACCTTGATCTTAAATGTGTCACCCTTATACTGGATGAAATCCTAGCACCCCTAACTCACATAATTAGCGTATTGCTTAGGTATTCATAATTCCTGCTGAAGTGGAAATCTGCTGTAGTGACAATTATGCATAAGAGTGGGAATCACACTCTACATGGAAACTACAGACTGATCTCCATTCTCTCCCTGCTCTTGAAAGCCATGGAATGAACAGTAGCTGACCTGCTGGTAGAATATCTGGAAAAATATAAATTACAATGCCTGCAACAACACATTTTTAGGAATGGACATAGCCCCACTTCAGCCTTATTGGAGTTCACTGGTTTCATCCATAACTTCTTTGACCAAGGTCATCGTCTTAATGTGGCATTCATTGA
Source organism: Neoceratodus forsteri (assembly GCA_016271365.2). Lineage (NCBI taxonomy): Eukaryota > Metazoa > Chordata > Ceratodontiformes > Ceratodontidae > Neoceratodus > Neoceratodus forsteri. Next base: position 588,129,921 of record CM028131.1, read on the forward strand.
TTTAACCTAAGCCTTTGACATGGTAAATCATGCCTTTTTGGTTGACCAGCTTAATGGCATTGGGCTTTCCTGGGTTTAGAAGTTACCTAAGTAACTGCTTACAGCAGGTAAAGATTGGAAATGTTCTATTGGACAGTAGTTGTGTCCACTCAGGAGTCTCACAAGGGTTCATCCTGAAACCTCTCTTGTTTAGTGTTTTCTTAAACAAGCTCCCTTACTCTTGCCAGGGTTACACCCTGCTATACACGGATGATGCAGTTATTTTTACCAGTGATCCTGATCCCAAGGTTCTGGAGAAGCACCTTCAACAAAACGTTGCTGATGTAGAAAGATGATTCAGTGATCACAAGCTCATTATGAACTTACACAAAACAAAAACTATGCTATTTACCAGCCCACTAAACAGGCATAGATCCTACCATATTTCTATCTCTATTGGTGTGGGCTTTCCCTTGGAGCTCGTTCAGCATTTTAAATACCTAGGGATCATTATTGACAGTACTCTGCCCTATACTCTCCATACTGACAATATTGCCAAAATGACCAACACTCATATTGGCTGCTCTACAGGCACAGACATAGTTTGACCTTGGAAGCTCTGAACCTAGCTATACATAGCTCACTTGTCTCACTTATTGACTACAGGCAGGTTCTCTGTGGGTCCGCCATGGACACATCCCTCCATCGTATCAAAATGGCACTAAACAAAGCCTGCCAGCTCCTAGCTGGATGTGCGCAACTGACTCACACCTGTGACCTGTATGCTCAGGTAAACTGACTCCAGTACAAAAGCAGACTTATGTATCAAACATGTCTGCTCAGAAAAAAAGTAAGATTAGGTATGGGGTTCAGAAACTTCTCGTCCCCTACATCAACCCATGTTGTACCAGAAGCTCTGATAGCCAGATCTTCAAGATCCCTCGATGTTGAACTTCCCAGGGTCAAAATTCAATGACCTACAGAGCCCCACTTTGGTTTATCTCCCTTCATTATGACATATCTTCTGCAGCCACACTGGGCTCATTTAAGCAAAAGCTTAAACTACAACTAGTAACTAACGCCAGCTGTGACTGTTTCCACTAACCAGTCCTCTTTTCTGCAATGTTTTAGCACTTGTATCTTACAGACTACGGCCTTACCCCTTGTTTATCTGGCCCTAATGCACTTATCCCTGCCTCCCTTGCATTTTTCCCCATTCCCCTCACATTCCTCTCACCTCCTTTATGCCCACCCTGTATTTTCCCATGTTTTACCTCCCCTTTTTTCCCCTAGACAAGGCATCACTGGCTGATTCTCTCTTTCCTCCTCCTTGCAGTAGTTTTGTCTGTGAAGTGTTTGCCAAATTTGTATATGCATTTGCATTATGGCATACTTGGTACAATGCCACACATATTTAGCTGTTACTTGTCCTGTTTTAAACATACAGTATTACACTGTAAAAGTGTTATTGTGCTTCCTGCCTTTTGACAAACTTATTGTTCTCTTTGTGTAATCCTCTGATGTGGAACCTATGTAAAGAGCTTTTAGCTCAAAGGTGTCAATCTGAATATTTCATAAATAAATACATATACAAACATGTAAGCAATTACCCATGACAGGGTATATGTTTCTAGAGAATTAATGCATACCATGGTGAATTTGCAAGCATTAGGCCAAGGGCTGACTGCCATTTAATGCACCCAGGAAGTGCATAAATTCTCAAGAAATCCATGCACTAAACTGAGTCATTACACTTATGAAATGAAAATGTTTTTGAGCTAGAAAAATACATTATTTACTTGTAGTTAGGCTGTTGCTGTGTAGACCATCTAAGTTCAGTAATAAAAGCTGAATGTCTTTAAATTATTCTGGAAAAATACATTTATTTGGTTGGGGGGGACCCTGTGGCCAGGTAATGTTTTTCATTCAAAAAGTGGAAAACAATTGCATTATTGTAACAATGGGTTTATCTGCATGTATTTAAGTTGTTGCTGGGTGGATTAAGATAGCTTTGTTATGAACTGTAAGGTTTCTAGGAAAATAATCCCACAGTCAGGTAATGTGTTTTGACCAATGAGTTTTTTAGATCTGATTACTTTCCTAAACCTAAGCTTATAATAACAATTATTGAAGGGTTTCATATTGATCTGAACCCAGCTAACTATGCAACAGAATAAAAAGGTCATGCTATATAAAAAGATAACAAAGCTTCAAAAACTTGTAAAATAAAACCAAGGCAAGCAATATATTTGCATTCTGCCAACCATTTCTATTTGATGGGGACATGCCACTGTGGCTGGCAGTATAGCCTAGAGGTAAGAATAATGAGCTGTGAATGAGCTTGGAACATCCAGCAGACTTGGGTTTGATTCCCATATCCTCCACTTTCATATTGTATAACTCTGAACAAGTCACTTAACTACCCCAGTGCTCCTGTGTCACCTCTGGGAAACAGGCACTTGTGCCTAGTGGGTCTTACCTGGCTACAAATTCATCCCAGTCATTTCACTCTGGGACAACTCATCCTGGACTATTAGCTACCATGTCAATCGGCTTCCATGTCAGTTAATCCCCAGACTATTCACTCCCACTACATATCATACTGTACTCCAAAAATAAGTGCAGTACGACTTCCACTTCTACAACCCTCAAGCATATTAATTCATCTGTTGGGTGAATTGCACCTACCTGGAGTTTATTGTATAATATTTGCACTGGGGTGAACTGCCTGGGAATGAATTGACATGGAAGCTGAGTGACGCCAGAGCTATTTGTCGGGGGTGATTTGTTGTGGAGTGAAATGACTGGTACAAATTGTCATGTAATCCTGTTTGACACTCCTGAACCATACTATACTATACAGTACAATGAAGCAACACTGTGGTGAGAATCATCTGAGCTATACTGAACATGGATGAGTAAGCAGTGAAACAACAAACATGATATCACTGTGAATAACATTTCTATGTTTAAAAAATTTCAGGATTTCTGTGGTCAAGAAAATGGTACCTTCAGAATAATGACAGAAAGTGTTCCTTGTTGTGAAAATGGAGTTACATGCTCAAGAAACATCAAAATAATGCTTATGGTAAGGAAACATTATTTAGCAGAATTACACAAAAATGTGTTATTATCCAAACTGTACACATAGCAAAATATAATTCTTCTACTGACAAAAAGCAATGTATTTTAACCATCATAGAACATGACTCTTGTGCTAGAAGATGGTCGTCTCACAGTGGTTTCTAATCCAGAACCATGTAACAAAGATGAATCCCCTCCCTACTCCATTCATACAGTTGGCCTGCATTTGAGTGTTAACTTTCATAATGGAATTACTCTGATTTGGGACAAGAATACTCGTGTGTCTGTTGTTCTGGAAAAGCAATGGAAGGTAAGTCTTTAATCTATAACCTCTACTACAGGCATTTCAATTTCATTCATTCATTCTTACTTTTCATCTGGATCTTTTTGCCAGTCAGTACTGTATGTATTTCTTTACAAGATTTCTACAACTACCTGCAGGAGTCATACATTTTGTTATTAAAGGATTTCCTTAATTTCTTTTTTTCATCAGTGTTGCTGAGGGATAATTATTTCCAGAAGTTTTCATGCTTAAATTTTGGGAATTAAAGAGGCTCCATGGCATCACAGGAGACACTTTGGAAAATATAATTTTAGAAACATTTCTGATAGGGTTGTGTGAGTACCTTTTGTAAATACTCAATGAGTAATCAAACTGAGGACACAAGATAGTGTTCATTATTCAGACCAGACATTAAGTGGGAAAAGTAACAAAAAAGTAAAACACATCTTTTGCCTTACCCAGGTAGCCCTGACCAGCACAGTGGCCACCTCCTTCCACACTCTGTCACCCACCAATCCCCACCTCCACATTATTACATACATAGATTGACTTATAAATGTGGGATTCTGGCATGGTGTCAGAACCTGACACCTACATTTTACAGCCTCACCTTTTCTTAGCCTGACCCCCATGCTTTACAGGGTTGTTATTACAAGTAGTCCCCTGCACCTGATTGATGATGTTGGAGGGCAATAGCAGCACAATCAATTCCAGTTAGTTGATTCCTTCTTAACTAGTAGCCAATCAGTCCCATGTACTTAGTCTTATTAATGATATGGGCCACTCCTATCCTTTTCTTTCCTGGGTACATTTGAGTCAGATAAGGAAACCGGATTACTGTGGATTATGGAGGGGGAACTGACTGGCTATCAGGGACTTAGTTACTATTGCCCCCCAAAGCATAGATCAAGGGTTTAGAAAGAGCCCTTCCCGTACTAAATGGCCACTTGTGGACAAGGAAGATAGACTAAAAAGATGACCTCCTATGCAAGAAGCACAGCGTAGGGGTGGAGGACGGGAGATGTGTTTGTATGCATGTTTTGCTTGTTTCTGTGTGTGTGTGGATCTAGCTACAGGATAACCATGGTCTGGTCTCCCAGGAAGTGCAAGATTTTTTTTTGGTATTTTAATATTTTTTCTTCCTGGGGACATATACCCTGAATAATGAAAATTGGTAGATATGTGGCTGCATGTACTGACTGCCCCATTATTGAGGTTTTTGGGGAATTAATAATAATTTTGTACTGCTACTTTCTACTTATATTTAATATACTTTCTATAATTAGTTTCTGCTCTTTATGTTTGCTTGGGCACATGCGCAAGAAACATTTGGTGACAGCTTAAGAGAGAAGTGGGGTTTTGGAGGTGCCGCACTGTGGTGGCCAATGCCCCCATTGCCTTTTGAGGCTTGGCCCACTTTCCCCAATGTGGTGGCACACTGCTGCTGACACTAGTTCAGCCAGCGTGCCACCAACTTGAAATGAATTCACCGTTGCAATGAGGGAGCGACCCGTCATTGAAGGGCGGTGCCTTGCCTGGTGTAACATTTCAAGTAGCATGGTGGTGGCTCTTGCCTCCACCTCAGAGTCCCTATATAAGCTGACTTGGGGGTTCCCAGTCCCCCTGTCAGCATGCTCCCCTTCCCAGTTCATTTGTCAACAGGGTAGCCCAATACCTGTCAGCATGGTACCCCCCTATTTGTTCTGTGTAGAGCGGGTGCCCACTCCCCCTCAACTCATGTGCTCCCCTCCCTCCAGCACATTGCATGGTCGACAGGAATGCCCAATCCCCATCGGCTCCAGTCCCCCCCAACATTCACCCAGGTGGCATGCTGGAAGCCCACCCCAGCATGCTAAAAGTGCCCCATGTTGTCTCTTTTTTTAAATCCTGTAAAAAAAGAAAACAGTCCCTTATTGAGTCCCATGCCTCTCCTCCAACCTGCACTCACCCTCTGCTCACCCCACCTTCCAGCCACCTCCTCACCCCATGCTTAACTCCGGAGTCTGGCACAATGATCTTTGGTGGACCGGGAACATGTCTGCACTCTTCAAAGCCGACAGCGAACTGAAGAAATGCCAATAAGCTGTACAATGGCATAAATGTTTTTTTTTTCAACTTTGGTGCATATCTCGGACATTTTTGCGAATTTTGGCACCAAATTTTCAGCATGGGATTCTTGGGACCGCACCTCATGAATTCAGTTACTGTCATCTCATTATTCTGACTGGAAAGGTGATTTTGTGGTCACTGCATGGAATCACCTTTCAGGAACGATTCACAAAATAACAGTGTCTGTTCATGTGTGGTGGGCTCTCAAAAAGCCTGTGTTGCAGATTTGGTGAAAAAATGCAAAAAGATGATTGTGTTATGAGCATGCGTTGTGCAGTTTCTATGCATGCTCTTAACTGTGAATTTGTAATATTTTCACTCCAGATTTTCAACGTTGTCATTTTTACACATCTCCTTATGAACAGTGCAGATGTCATTTTTCACATCCTGGCTGAAACGTGTTTTCACACTTCTGGTGCAGAATAGCATGGTCACTATAGGAAATCAGTGTTTGGAACAGAGTAAGAAAATCGCAGTGACACTGTTCGTGAGTGGAGGTCCTAAAATGCCTATGTTTAAAATGTAGTGACAAACATCCGTAAAGTGACTGCGTTATAAGTGTGAGTTGCGTAGTTTCCCATGCACCCTCATAACTTCACAAATTTGTAATATTTTCACTCTAGATTTTCAACATTGTTTTTTTTTCACACCTCCTTATGAACAGTACAACTGTCATTTTTCATATTCTGCCCAAAATATGCGTTTGCACATCTGGCGCACAATGGCGCGGTCACTGTGGGAAATCAATGTTCTGGACAGATTAAGAAAATCATAGTGACAATGTTCATGAGCAGAGGTCACAAAATGCCTATGTTGAAAATTAGGTGAAATAATTCCACTAAATGACTGCGGTACAAGCATGTGTTATGCAGTTTCCACGTACACTCAGAACTTCAAGCATTTTTAATATGTTCACTACAGATTTTCAACATTGCCATCTCTTCACACCACCCTATGAATAGTACAGCTGTCATTCTTCACATCCTGCCTGATCTGTGTTTTCACACATCTGGCACAGAATGGCACAGATGCTGTGGGAACTCAAAGTTCAGGACACATTAACAAAATCACATTGCCAATGTTCATGAGAAGAGGTCCCAAATGCTTTCATGAGGTGGTGGTCACAAAAAGTTATTGTTGAAAATTTGTAGTGCAAATACCAACAACCACCCAGGGCATTAGGGTTTCTAACCATAATGTCCCACCCTGTTCAGACTGACAGGCATCGGGGTGTGCCTTTGGATCACTGACTGTAATGTTCATGCCATTCAACCCCCACCCCACTCTGAAACCAGTGACAGGCATCGAGGTGTGCCTTGGACTCTTCGGCCCCAGACTTCATCCCATTCTCCATAAGCTGCACCCATTTCAGTGTATGTCCTTATGAAATGGGGTGACTGTGAAGCCAAACATCCCAAGGTATATCGCAACACTTGTCAGTGTCTACAAGGATAGGGTGAGGTGAAATGCCCTGATCATTATGGGCAACTACCCGGAGGCACACCCCAATGCCTGTCCATCTCTGCAGGGTGGAGGTGGGGTTGGCGTGAGTTCAATACTTCACTGCCACTCCTATTCTGCATCTGCCTAACTCCTGCACATCAAATGCTAATATCGGCAAGCAAACATTCGGCATTGACAAATGCTTGTTCATAATAGCTATTATATCAGCAGAAAAACTTGATTATTTGCCTCTAGATTTTGGCAACCATTATATAGCTGATATAATTTTGCATATGATATCAAAATCTTTATTTATATCTATTTAAATTGTGTTGATAGTTTGTTGCAGTACAAATGGGTATGATGCCATGCACCAAGAACTGTGATGTCAGGTTTAAAAAAAGCAGCCAGAGCAGAGGAGGTCTTGGAGTCATAGTTTCTGTTTGTATGCTAATGAATACAGTAATGTGAAAATTGGGGCCTGATTTTAAGATGATTGGAACTGATGCAAGGGGCTTACATCAAGAAGAAATGGTACAAAGGGCTACTTCTGTCACACCTTTGCCAGTCCCAATTGTTTAAGGCAGCCTGCATCACTGGGGGACCACCTGCACCAACCAGCTCATGCCGTCCTTGTGATGGCTGCACTGCTGCTCCATGGTGGAAGGAGGCTAATGCCATGATATGGTTGCCATATCCCCTAATTTAGCATTTTGCAAGACCCCCCAGTGGACACATAGACCCTGCCATTAAACCAGCCAGGAGTTGGTCTAACATACTATGTGATACTCCTAGAGCCTTCACTGGGTGGGTGCTGCCATATACCCCCTGGAGACAGCACCCCTAAAGCCCACAACACCTGCCAGACCACTGCTGGAGCAGCCAGTGCTCTGTAGCAGATGCAAGCCTGCTCCCACACATAACTCACACTGCCAGTGCACTCACCCCATTGAGGCCAGCTGCCACCTCCTGCACCCAGCCCATCCCATCCGAACCCCCATGAGCCACAGCATGCCCAGGATGACCCATCAGTCACCAGGGTGACTGGTTGCTAATTTTTTTGATGGCATTGGGTTACCCAAGCTAACTACCAAAGCTGCAGCAAGCCTCATAGTGCCAATATCTGAAATAGAAGTCAAACCAGCCATTCAGTCACTGGCCTTGGATAAGGCCCCAGGGCCAGATGACTTTGGATCTAATTTTTATAAAATATTTGGAGAAAAATTTACTCCATATTTCACTGAACGATATAGCTAGTTACAAACCTTGGATATTTTAGATAAAGTTTTTTTAGAAGCCCACATAGTGGTGTTGCCCAAGCCTGGTAGAGACGAATCTCTTCTGAAAAATTTCGGCCTATCTCACTTCTTAATGTTGATGTGAAAAACTTTCCAAAATGTGGGCCTCTTGTCTCGGTCGGGTGTGGAGTGGGTTGGTAGGCCCCGAGCAGGTCAGGTTCATAAGAAGCACACTCTCTAGTGACCACTTTCGAAAAATCTTCTATTTGCTTTCCACCTTCAGGGAGAGCAGCCTTGATGCTGTGCTGGTCTCCCTGGATGTGGAAAAAGAATTTTACAGAGTCACATGGCCTTACCTGTTCTGGATTATGCACAATTACAGCTTTCCAGGAGATAAAATCTTTATATTTCTGCCCTACGGCCAGAGTAATGTGCAATGGCATTATTTCTGAACCTTTTACTATTTTCCATGGCACCCATCAAAGCTGTCCCTTATCTCCTTTTCTTTTTAATTTATATCTTGAACCCCTGACTCGCAAAATTAATTCCCTTACTGACATTTCAGGCATAACAGTGGAAACACAGGAAATATGAATAAAACAGTAGTATTTCCACTTTCCCCCATGTTTTCAAGTCTGATTTCACATCCTTGGGATTAAAATGGGAAACTCAACACTTAACTTACCTAGGTATTAAAGTTCCCTCAAAGCTTTCTCTGCTAAAAGCTTCCAATTTAGACCCACTGATGAAACAAATAACTCAGGATCTAGACAGATGGAAAAATTTGCCGCTTACCTTATGGAGAAGAATCAATATTATAAAAATGAATGTCCTTCCTTTGACTTTGTATCCACTTGGTATGTCAAATCTTGTCCTACCCATCCAATGGTTTAAAAGACTACAAAGCACCCTTTCAAAATTTCTATTGATAAATAATCCACCTCATCATTCGTATGACAAGTTGATGAGGCCTAAAAATATGGAGGACTTCAGCATCCTCATTTTCTAAGGTATTATTTGACTTTGCATGGATCCAAATATCTGCATTGGTGCCTGTTGGGTCAAGTGGCTTCGGATGGTTACTCCCCTGCCTGACTCATGATTGAAAAAGATCTCTACTCTTAACATCAAATAGATATGCAGTCCTTATTTTATTTACCACTGCATAAGTTGCCTCATCGCCTAAAAAATCTCCATTACACTAGTCACTGCAAGCTCATGACCAGCTTTGTAGGTACTTAAAAATATAGTACACGGAGGATACTAACCAACCCCTTCTTCTCAACCATAATATTATTATCAGTTACTCACCCTTGCAAGGTGCATACTGGTCTCAGTTGAGATCACTGGCTATTAAGGAGGTGCTAGATAATGACTCAATTATTTCCTTTGACCAACTCAGTATTATACTCAAAACTCCTCACTACAGACTATTCCAGTACTGCCAATTACACCATTGCATCAGTAAATTTTTGGGACCACCACCATGGCCTTCCACAGCTGGTTCATTATTTGTGATTTGGCCACATTGGTGTATCAGGATGACCCAATATCACAACTTTATGCTGCTGTTAGCCTGTTAGTATGGGAATCTACATCACCAGTGGCCTATTATTGGAATAATGTTTTGGGCTTGAACAAGGAAAATAAATTTTTGTTTCATCTTTGGCTTGAGATATATATATATATATATATATATATATATATATATATATACTGTATATATATATATATATATGAATATACTAAACAAGATAGATTCAGATTGCAACAATTTAATGTTTTTCACAACTTATTTTTTACTCCAGATAAGATGTATAGATGTATAGGATGGGGAAAGCTGAGTCATCCATTTGTCCTAGGTATAAAGAGGAAGATGGTTCCTTACTTCATGTGCTATGGTTATGCCAATCCGTTCACTCATTTTGGCTTTTGATAAAATCAAAAATGGATCCCTTATTGGATCTCTAAGATGTTTTTAACCCAGAAATATGTATTTTAGGTGACTTTAATTATCTTCTTGGGCGTTCCTGTAAAGCTCAAATGGCTTTAATTTTGGCTGTCACTAAACTACTTTTGAGACATTTGACGGACTCGGCCCTCCCCACCTGGTCAGACTGGATGCTGAAATTTTATCTTCTCTTAACAGTGAAAGATCGGTAGCCCATGTATACAAGTCTGTACATATTTATAGGTCTAGACTGGAAAATCTGTATATGCTACTTTCCATCTCCACCTACTGTGGTACCAAAATACCAGCATGTAATTACAGAGATGGGGGGAGTCAGGGGGGTGATGGGGATGAGGGGAAGGAATAGAATGTTACATTGTGGGGCATTTTAGTTTTGTTTTGTTACACTGTAATGGATGTAATGGTTTTAATTTTAATTTATGTTGAACTTTCCATTAATGTAACTATTCCATGTTACTATTTATTTTATTTTTTTAAGTGGTTGTTAATGTATGCAGTCACATTTGCTGTAATTTATTTCATGTCTTTGACATTGTCTGTTTAAATGTAAATTGTTCTTGTTAATCACCTCTTTCTTTAATAAAGTATACTAAATTGCAAAAAAAAAAAAGGGTGACCGGCTGGTGGGTCATCTGCATCACTGTCCCTGCTGCCTGCAAGCTTATCCCATGGCTTGTGGTATTCGCCTCTTGAGTAGGCAGTTTTGGGTTAATTTGCTATTTTCTGCTGCTCACTTGCCATTCTTTAGAGGTAGGGACTGGAAGATGGCTCATGTGTTGCCCCCCCTCCACAAGAGCGGACCCAAGGACGAACCAGGTAACTATAGGCCGGTAAGCTTGACTGTCATTGTGGGGAAGTTAATGGAGACCATCCTAAAGGAGAGATTAATAACTTTTCTAGATGAAAATGGTCTCCAGGATAAAAGGCAGCATGTGTTTGTCTCCGGTTGATCCTGTCAGACTAACCTAATTGACTTTTTCAATTGGATCACAAGAGAGATGGGGGGGGCATGCCATGGATGTCCTGTATTTGGACTTCAGTAAGGCCTTTGACTCGGTGCCTCACAAAAGGTTGTTGGGTAAGTTGAGGAATCTGGGGGTGGGGGCGAAGCTAGTGGGATGGGTTGGGAGCTGGTTGGAGAACAGACAGCAGAAGATAATTGTAAGGAGGGATGCTGCAAACTAAGGCCCATGACCAGTGGGGTACCACAGAACTCTATGCTAGACCCCATTTTATTTATCTTTATCGGGGATATAGCAGACGGGATCAAGAGTAAGATCAGCCTGTTCCCTGACAACACAATGATATGTGCAACAGTGGACAGTGAAGATGGGAGGCAGGCACTCCAAGAAAATCTGGCAAAACTCAAGCACTGGTTAGGTATATGGCAGCTGGGGTTTAATGCTAAGAAGTGCAAGGTCATGCACCTCAGAACCAGAAACTCCAAGGCCAGCAACTATCTGGGAGGAGTGCTGGTATCTATTTCTGAAGAAGAGAAGGATCTAGGGGTCCTTGACATAGGAGACATGAAGGTATCAGCACAGTGCTAGAGGGCGGCAGGAAGAGCCAACCAGATGCTGGGGTGTATTGCCAGGGGCATCACCTCTAGAAGGAAAGAGGTCATTCTGCCATTGTACAGATCACTGGTGAAGCCACATTTGGAGTACTGTATGAAGTTCTGGTTCCCATATCTAAAAAAGGACATAATACTTCAGGGCAGGGTGCAGTGTAGGGCGATGAAGATGATCCAAGATCTGGGAGACAAACTCTATTAGGAAAGACTGGAGGAGCTCAACATGTATTCCCTGGAGGACAGAATGGATAGGGGACATGATAGAGACCTTCAAATATTTAAAAGATATAAACAGGGTTAAGATTGGGGATTGTTCTGCTTAAAGGAAGGTAAGGTCATGAGTTAGTATAGTCTGAAATTGAACGGGGAAGATTCAGGAGGGAGAAGAGGAGGCATTACTTTTAGAAAGGGTGGTGGCTGGGTGAAACAAAATGCTGGAAAAATTGATCGCTTTAAAGATTGTAGACAGTTTTAAAAGGGTGTGGAACAGAGTCAAAGGGAGGATAAATACAGATAAGTACCTAGGAAGGGAAAAGCTGGGGGTAGGGATGATGGGATTGGAATGGGGGCAGCTGCTGTAAAAGTATACTGTGAGCTGCACATTCAGGCAGACTTGATAGTCCTCTGGGCCTTTTTCTGACAGCATTTTTTTGTTTATATGTTCATAGAGACCTAACACATTACATTCACCATTTGCTCCCCTAACCTACCAAGTCTGGTTAAGTTTAGCTATTTGTAAGTTATAGGGTAGCAAACAATCAATAAAATGTCAATTTTAAGACTTTTACTTGATCACCTATAACTTAAATGCTTTTGAGATTTGAAACTTGATATGTTCAGGTTAATTAAATCCTGTCCCAGCATTGGGGCTTTGTGTATCTTTGGAATGAAAAAAAATGCAAAATAAAAATCTTATAATCACAATAATTTGTCACTAGTTGCACATTCAAAGAACGAAAAATAATTGTATCTTTTTCATAAGGTGATGTTGCCCACTACTGTCCAACAGTTATCCAATGTAACAAAGTGAATTCTGTTTCGCCATTAAGCTAAAATAGTATATAGAAATGTGTCCCCTCATTCTTTCTTTTCACTTTTTACTGTTTATCTATTTCTAATTCTACCTTTTCTACCATCTTGTCAGGGTGGCCATTCTGGCAATCTTATCTCTTTGCTGTCCCTTATTGTTATAGATGTCCTTGGTGTGCCATATAGCACTTAGAGAGTAATCCTTTGATCTCCAGATGAGGAGATGTGCTTTAGCGCATGACTCGCTTTATGCTTATATATACAGGTGCTCCGAGAATTGTACCTGAGAATCCAGGGGTAAATTTAGACTGGTGTCACAGGCATTAAATAAATAAATAGGCACCCAGTTGCAGAGGTGCTGAGCGCCAGAGCCGCTGCTGCCTGTTGCAGCTCCTTTGAGATAAAATGTGGCTCTGGTGTTTTAAAAGGCTCTCAGTCGCAAAGTACCACTGAGAAAGAAATCCCTTGAGTAGCCGCATGAAGCAGCTGAATATATCCTCCTTGTTGGAGCAAAGGAAAACAAAGGATTGCTTCAGAGCAAAAGCATGCTCCAAAGTAGAAGTCGACTGCCGACCAGCAGCAAGATGAAAGGGATTGCTGGCTAGCGGGACACTATGGGCAGCAGCACATTAAGACCCATTGTGTTCCAGGTCTGTAAGAAAAAGGTGCCATACAGAAGAAGAAAGCAGCCCCAGAGATGTTGTGACTAGGGTAGCAGATAGAAGCCTAAAAGTAGACAGTTTTTCAAATAACAATAATGGGCTCAAATGGAATGTAACCGACGGGCTGATAGTTGAGCCATCAGGTGTTATCCAAGCTAATTGTTGATTTCTGCAGGGACTCAAGAAGCTGGGACAAGAAGCCCCTGCATGTAAAAATGAGTGCAGCTATGGAGAAACTGCAGAAATAAGAACCTTAGCAAGTTTATGGTCAAACTTAGAAAACAATTACTGTCTTAGAAAAGACATAAGCTAAATTCATTCTATACCGTGCAAGTCTCATGAGCTGGCAGGAGAAGGGAGATGAGGCAAGCACCCTCAATCTCCCTTTTCCCTTGCCAACTCAGAGATGCTGGAGAAATAAAAAGGGTATTGGAAATGCCAATAGAAAAATATGACTACCTATGGGTTCTCCTGTACTAGGCCTGGAAATGACCCTGTTTATATGTTTTAGAGCCTATGAGGTCATTACCTCTGGAAACTCCCCCATTATGTAATGTAATTACAAGGAGCTATAAAAAGGGTTCACCACTAGATGAGTTAGATCAGTCGAGTCAGTTGGTGTACTGACAGTGAAGGAGGAGAACCTGTGCTGTGTGCTGGACAATTCTCGCAGACATTCAGTGAAGAGAGTATAAGAAAGCTATTACACTCAAGGTATTTGGCTGAAGCTAAGCCACAGGCTCTACAAGGGAAGTAGAGTCCTGGAGATTTCTTTTGTTGCTGTGTGCTGGACTAACTATTAGTCATTATTATTTCTGTATATATTTTTGGATTTGCACTGAAATAAAATGATAGGTGCATTCCTGCATCTTTTATGCACCTGATCTCTGCCTAGCTATGTCAGTTTGTATCCCACCACCCTCACAGTGGTGCTAGAAGTGGGATACCTGGCTCATTTTAGTCTGCTTGGGAAAATGCTGCCGGGGGTATAGCATTATACCTGACACATGAGCAGAAAAAAGGTGCAGAGAAAGAGTTCCAGTGGATACATGCCATGGCTGAAAAACATGGGTTAAAACCTTTACCTGGATTGGAACCTGGGAGCTCAACCAAAGGATCCATTAACGAACGAAGGTGAGGATTTTTCAGAAAATGAAAGGAAGCAGATGGAAGAGAAGAGGAGACAGATGGAAGAGGAGAGGAGATGGATGGAAGAGAGAAAGAGACGGACTGAGGAAAAAGTACCAGAAGATCCAGGTGACCTTTGCGCTGGTTATGCCTGAGACAACTGGAGATTGAGTGAGATAGAGAAGAAGACTGACAGTGGTGAAAAGAGGACCAGAAGACCTAGGAAGAAGAGAGAAGATGACAGAATGAGAGATGGCATACTGCCTCGCAAGCCATCCACACCATGAACCCAGGGCACCCTGACAGAAATATACCCAGGGACAAAAAGCTTACTAAATTAACAGAGGCTGATGATATCGAAGCATATTTAGCCACATTTGAGCAGATTGCACAAACCTGTACCTGGCCCTGAGACCAATGGGTTATCAGACTGATACCATATTTATCCAGACATGCCCAGTTGGTGTATGGCCACATGATAACCCCAGACACCAATAACTATGATCGAGTGAAGGAGGAAATCCTTCATCAGTATGACATTAATACCGAGACATTCAGGCAAAGGTTTCAATCACAGAAAATGGTGGGTCAAGACACCCCAAAGGAAACCTTTGCCCAGCTGAGGGGCTTCTGCATAAAATGGTTGCTGCTGACTGTTAAAATCATCGAGCAGATATTAGAGCTCATCATAATCAAATAGTTCATTCAAATTATGCACCAGGCTGTCCAGGTCTGGATAAAAGAGCACAAGCCCAACACTGCGGAGAGGACCGTAACTCTGGTGGAGGACTACCTGATGGCCAGATGTACAAGGACCAGAAGATACCAGAACCCTGCCCTCCAAACCTCAACCCTGGTAAGACAGTTTGAAAACACTTATCAAAAACTAGCATTTGGTGGGGGTACTAACTGGCAAAGTGGGCAAAAAGACAAACCCTATCATGCAGATTACATCTGTAGAATTTGTGCCTAGAAAGGGCATATAGCTCTTAACTGCCCCAGTAAGGGGAGTATATAGAGCCTATGTCCACCCATGTCTGAATTATTGTTCACCTCTCTGGAACCCAAGCTTGCTAAAAGACATACTTGGACTAGAAGGTGTACAAAGGAGGCTGACAAGAATGGTTGATGGCTTGCAGGGAATGAATTATATTGAGCGGTTAAGATAGTTACAATTATCACCTTTGGAATTATGTAGGACAAGGGGTGACTTATTAACAATCTACAAGATCTCCAAGGATAATAATCTGATGTCAGATCTGGACATTGTTTTTAATAACAAAGTCATAACATTGAGAAGTCATGCTTTCCAGCTAATGTTAACACATCCTAGGAGTAACTCCATAAAATTTTTTTTCACTCAGAGGATTGTTCCTGTCTGTAATATTGTCCCAAAGGAAATAGTGGAAGTGGACCGTCTTGGGGTGTTCAAAACGAGATTGGATTAGTATCTTTTTGATAAAATAGACTGGGACTAACGCCCCTAATGGGACATACTAATTTATGGGCTTGTGCCTTCTGTGCATCTACACCTTTCCTAGTATGAATCCTAGTAAGTAATGCCTACAATCTATAGATGGCTAACTGGGAATATGTCACCACAGTGGGAATTGGCCATCATATTTTACTGGGACCACTGGATTGGGGCAGTAAACAAGCTTTAGTAAGGGCTGACATCCTAAAAGACTGTCAGGAAGAAGTGTTGGAAACATGGGTAATCTGTGTCCAGGGGGACATTCACCTATACCCCACTGCTTTGGTGAAAATGACTATTGCTAAAGATACCCAAACTCTATCTGTGGGTTTAGAACTTCAATTACTCATACCAATTATTATTGGGCAAGACTTTCTGAATTTCAATTAACTTCTGAAATCTCCTGTGGCATGTGAACAGTTGGTAGCAGTTACCACCTGGGCACAAACAGAAAAGGAATGGCCCCAGAATATTACCCCTTTGAAGACAAACTGTTTGATGCTTCAGGAAAAACCCAGAAATTGATGAAGGTTAAAAGGGATGATAAACAAAAATGGAAAGACACCCAACCAGTGGGGATACCTGACTTGGGCCCTGAGTCAAAAGGATCCTATTTTCAGAAAGAACAAAAAAAATGATGCAACTTTAACACCTTTAGTTTTGCAGATGGACCATGTGGCTGCAGAAGGGCAACCACAGTGTGTTGTAAATAATAATGTACTGTATAGATTATGTATGAACCCTGTTACCGGTGAAAAGGTTAAACAACCGATGGCCCCCCCAGAAATATAGAGACAGACTTATTGTACTGGCACATGACATCCCTGTGGCTGACATGAAAACAGGGATAAAACCCTAGGGAGGTTGCCGACTGATTTCTTTGGCCAGGGATTCATGAAAATGTAGCAGACTCCTGCCGCACATGTCCAGAATGCCAGCTAGTTGCAAAAAGTGGAAAAGGGATAAATTGCCCTTACAGCCATTACCAGCTGTTATGTCCCTATTTGAGAGAGTGGTGATGGATGTGGTAGGCCCTTTAATCAAGAGTGCCAAAGGTAACCAGTATGTCCTTGTTGTGAATTATGAAATTTAAACATCTGGGAAAAGGTCTGTTAAGAGAGTATATCATGCAAATTTATAAAGAAAATGGCAGGAAAGACAGGTCACCATGCCCAGTTGTTTTATTTATCCTGAGATGGATAATACTGACCTGGATGTAGCCTACGAGAGGTTGGACAATAGGTCTGAAGTAAAGGAGGTGCAGAATAACCCCAAATTGGATGAAGCCCAAAAACTAGAGGGTGACCAATTGTTGCAATATTATGGGGCCACATTTACAAACGTACCAGGAAGGGCTAAGGGGGTGATGCGTTCCATACATATTGAACAGACAAAACCAATCCATCAGAAACCCTGTTGCCTGCCCGAGAGGGTCAGACATTATGTCACAGAGGAGATTAAACATATGGAGAAACTGTGGGTGATAGTACCTTCTCAAAGTGCTTGGTCTTCACCCCTGGTGGTGGTACCCAAGAAGGAGGAATCAGACTATGTCTGGATTTCCAAAAACTCCATTCTGTATCTCCTTTGATGGGTATCCAATGCCATGGGTGGATGACTTGTTTAACCAGATTGGGTCGGTCAAGTACATTAGCACCGTGGACTTGATGAAGTGCTATTAGCAGATTCCCCTGTCTTTACACACCCAAGAAATGACAGCTTTTAGCACCACGATGGGACTCTACCAATTTACCACTATACAATTTGGGTTACATGGGATTCCTTCCACCTTCCAGCACTGCATGGATGTCATTTTACGTGCCCATTCCCAATACAGTGCAGCGTACTTAGATGATGTGGTCATCTTCTCGCCTGATTGGCAGATGCATCTCATCCATCTTAGTGCTGTAATACAATCCATCACTGATTCAGATCTTACTATAAACCCAGCCAAGTATGCCATTGCCAAAACAGAAACAAAATATCTGGGCTTTATAAGAGGGAAAGGTACAGTAAAGCTTAACAACAACAAGGGTAAAGCAGTGGCTAACAGTCCCATTCCTCAGACTAAGTGACATGTCCATTCCTTTTTAGGACTTGACAGTTATTATAGGTGCTTCATTCCTGACTTCACCACTATTGCCATCCCACTGACAAACCTGACAAGGAATAAATGTGCAGGAAATAAAGTACAATGGTCTGAAGAATGTAATGAGGCATTCCTGACCATTAAGGCCTTGCTCTGTTCCTCTCAAGATTTACGCAGTCCTGATTTTTTCAACTCCTTCAGACACCTCACCAGTGCCTCTGACACAGGCATTGGAGCTGCCTTGTCCCAATTGTATAAGCCGGAAACTGCATGAGAGGGAGAGAAAGTACTCCACGGTTGAGAAAGAGTGTCTGGCTTTAACATGGGCCGTAGAAGCTCTTAAGTACTATGTATGGGGCAGGGAGTTAACAGTAGTTACAGATCATAATCTGCTCTGCTGGCTTCAGCAAATCAGGGATAAAAATGGGCAGATTATGTGGTGGTACTTGGTTTTGCAGCCTTATCATTTTGCCATTACACACAGAGCGGGTTTGAAACACCTCAATGTTGGCATCTTGTCTCGTTATGGGGCACATGTTAATGATGTTGGATGAATTGTGGAGTGCTAATGTATTTGCTTTCTGTATAAACTCTTATTTGAAATGTTGAATTTGAGATGAATTATGAGTTGTGGGTTATAAATCAACAATAGTATTTACGCCTCAGGGAAATGTACAGTGTAAAAATATTGTTATATCTGGTGTTAATACTGTATAGTTGTTTTGGGGGGGTCCCTGAGGCAGAGTTTCTGAGAGTGGGTGGGCAGAAGCTCCAACCCTCCTAGGGTTTCAGGAGGGTGACTGACAACAGTATTACTGTTACCTCTTGGTGAGGGGGGGTGTAACAGAGTGAACTCTGTTTAGCCATTAAGCTAAACTAGTATATAGAAATGACCCCCCATTCTTTCTTTTCACTCTTTACTGTTCATCTAGTTCTTATTCTACCTTTTCTACCTTCTTGTCAGGGTGGCCAACTTGGCAATCTTATTTCTTTGCTGTCCCCAGTTGTTATAGATGTCCTTGGTGTGCCCTATAGCACTTAGAGAGTAATCCTTAGATCTCTCAATGAGGATATATGTTTTAGTGCATGACGCATTTTATGTTTATATACTGGTGCCCCATGAATTGTACATGAGTGTCCAGGGGTAAATTTAGACTGGTGTCACTGGCATTAAAAAAATAAATCGGCACCCAGTTGCAGAGGTTCTCAGCACCAGAGCCGCTGCTGCCTGTTGAAGCTCCTTTGAGTTAAAATGCAGCTCCAGTGTTTTAAAAGGCTCTCAGTCACAAAGTACAACTGAGAAAGAAATCCCATTTTGGAGCGGGTTGCTCCATAATTGAGTAGCCGCATGAAGCAGATGAATGTGCACTCCTTGTTGGAGCAAAGAAAAACAAAGGATTGCTTCCGAGCAAAAGCATGCTGTGAAGCAGAAGTCGACTGCTGACCAGTGGCAAGATGAAAGGGATTGCCAGCTAGCGGTACACTACGGGCAGCAACATATTAAGCCCCATAGTGTCCCAGGTCTGTAAGAAAGAGGTGCCATATAGAAGAAAAAATCAGCCCCAGAGATGTTGTAACTGGGGCTGCAGATAGAAGCCTACTAAAGTAGATAGTTTTTCAAATAAAAATAAAGGTCTCAAATGAAATGTAATAATATAATAATAATAATATAATATAATAATAATCTTTATTTATAGTGCGCCTTTCAAAAATCAAGGTGCAGTACATTTAAAACAACATCATAAAAACACTAAAAACAGTAATATCAGTCCATGTCAGTACCATCCCCATATGTCTTCTTCCACAGGAAAGACTTCAGTGCTTGTTTAAAAACCCCCACAGTCATGCACTCTCTAATCCAATGGGGTAGAGAATTCCAGAGGGTTGGCACGATGAACATTAAAGCTCGGGCACCGGAAGATTTTAAAGCTACCCTCGGAATCTCTAGCAACCCCTCGTTGGCTGAGCAAAGCGGTCGCTCCAGAAGGTAAGGAACCAGAAGCTCTTTCAGGTAGTCAGGGCCCAAACCATGTAGGACTTTATATGTCAGTAAACTGACTTTAAAGGTGATCCACCACTGAACCGGCAGCCAGTGCAGATCCCGCAGTGCTGGTGTAATGTGGGAAGAATGAGGATTCCCCACTAACAACCAGGCTGCTGAGTTCTGCACCAGCTGCAAGAGGTGGATATCAACCCCTGGAAGTCCAAAGCAGAGGGAGTTGCAATAATCCAAATGCAAGGTCACAAAGGCGTGGATCGGTGTAGGCAAATTGCCAGACGGAACAAGGTGCTTGATCCTAGCGATGTTCCTCAGGTGGTAAAAGGCTAACTTAACGACAGTCGACACCTGAGCATGTAACGTTAGCCGATCATCAAGAATCACCCCTAGGTCACGCACCTGTTCAGAGATAGGGAGCTCGACATCCCCCAAGAATAAACCTGAGGGATGATTTGCTCCCCACCCCCCTATCCGGTGACCAGGATCCACGACCATCACCTCCATCTTCCCAGAATTCAACTTCAGCCAGCTGGACCTCATCCAACCTTGGATCTTGCTGAGACAGTTGTTAAACACCGAGAGTGCTCCATTCTGGTCAGGTGCAAAAGACAGATAGAGCTGAGTATCATCGGCATAACAATGAAACTCCAGCCCATATCATCTTACAATGTCTCCCAGGGGAAGCATGTACACAACAAACAACATGGGAGATAGCACAGAGCCCTGAGGCACCCCACATGACAGAGAGGTAGGATCGGAGGAAAATACCCCTGACACCACCCTCTGAGTTCTACCAGTGAGGAAAGAGGTAAACCATCTGTGAACCAGACCTGACAGCCCACAGATGCATCTCAGGTGCTCAAGCAACACCCCATGATCTACGGTGTCAAATGCTGCTGACAGATCCAACAGGACCAACATGGACCATTTTTTCTGGTTTCTCGCCATCAAGAGATCATTGAGCACATTAACCAGTGCAGTCTTGGTGCTGTGCCTCTTTCGAAAACCCAATTGAAGAGGGTCGTAGATGTTATGGATGGTCAAATGGTTGTCCAACTGGGCAGCCACTACTTTCTCAATTACCTTCCCCATAAAGGGAAGGTTCGACATAGACCTATAGTTAGCGAGGGAGTCTGGATCCAAAGAAGCCTTCTTCAACACTGGTGTCACCACTGCCTCCTTCAGGGAGAGGGGATATTCACCAGAGTCTAAGGAGCACCAGACTATCCTCACCAGAACCGGGATGATAACCTCCCCACAGCCCATAATCAGGGCTGTAGGACCCGGGTCTAAACTACAGCATGTAGTGCGCATACCCTTGACAATCCTCATAACAGCTTCGATTTCCCGCCTTTCAAAGGAACTCCAGGAAAACCAAGGAATTGTGACCAGGGGCTGGTCTACAGCAATTCCCATAGAGAGTGCTGTGCAGGTCTCTGCCATGATGTCGTCCACCTTATCTGCAAAAAACCGAGCAAGTTCCTCACACTGCAATTGTGAAAAGGCTCTACGAACCTGTAGACAGGCTGGGGTGCACAGCCTGTCTATGGTTCGAAAGAGCTGGGCCGGTCGGTTCTGTGCAGCAGCAATTTCTCCGGACAGGAATACTGCCTTCTTACGAGCAATTGCTGACTGATAGAGTTGATAATGCATAGGAGTCTAAGATGGTTGGTATCTAAGCCGGATTTCCACCAGCACCTCTCTAACCTGCATCCTAGTCACTGCATCTCCCTCAAGTCCCCATCAAACCATGGCGACCGAGGGCAAAGGGAGAGAGGGTGCACACGGATTGGAGCAATGGAGTCCAGTGCAGAGATAATGGCCTTGTTATAAGCCAGAACCAGAACCTCTGGATTCAAGCTCATCACAGGAAATTCTGATAGATCAAGCACCGCAGTTAGACCATCGGGAGTCACATCCCATAAAGGGCGGTACTTGAGCATCTCCACAGGGGTTGGTCTATGCAGAGGGGTGCAAAAATTGAATCTCACAGTGTAACAGTCAGACCATCCAACAGGTTCCACCCCCATGTTGGAGGCTTCCATCCCCAGGAGGAAGACCAGGTCAAGGGAATGGCCATGTTTGTGAGTGGTAGAGGTAACCACCTGTGAGAGGCCCAATGAGTACATCAGTTGGAGGAAGTGCTATCCAAATTGCGAGAGTTTGTCATTGATCCAGGCATTAAAGTCACCCAGCACCATCAACCTGGGCAACACAAACACCAGGTCAACGACGAAGTCAGCCACTACCTTAAGGAATAGCTTCTCGTCTTCGAGTGAACGATAGACGAGAGCCATCCTATAGCCCCCTACCTGCCACTATGACACATTCGAATGATCTGGTCTCCTCAACTGGGACACTAGTGAGATCCAATTCGGTCTTAAAACAGACCACAACCCCTGTGATCCAGTCTTGAAAATGTAACCCGATGGGCTGATATTTCAGCCATCGGGTATTATCCAAGCTAATTGTTGATTTCTACAGGGGCTCAAGAAGCTGGGAAAAGAAGACCCTGCATGTACAAATGAGTGCAGCTATGGAGAAATTGCAGCAATAATAACCCTTAAGGAGTTTATGGTCAAACACAGAAAACAATTACTGTCTTAGCAAAAATACAAACTAAATGCATTCTATACCATGCAGGTCTCATGAGCTGGCAGGAAAAGGGAGATGAGGAGCATGCTCTCAATCTCCCATTCCTCTTGCCAACTCAGAGACACCTGAGAAATAAAAAGGTAGTGGAAATGCCAATAGGAAAATATAATTACCTATGGGTCCTCCTGTACTAGACTCTTACTATAGGGCTGGCTGACATGGAAATGGCCCTATTTATATGTTTTCAGGCCTATGAGGTCACTATATCTGGAAACTCCCCCATTATGTAATGCAATTACAAGGAGCTATAAAAACAGCTCACCACTAGGGGAGTTAGATCAGTCAAGTCAGTTGGTGTATTGACAGTGAAGGAGGAGGAGGACCTGTGTTGTATGCTGAGCAATTTACACAGGCATTCAGTGAAGAGAGTGTAAGAAAGCTATTACACTCATAGATTTGGCTGAAGCTAAACCACAGGCTCTACGAGGGAAGTAGAGGCCTGGAGATTTCTTTTGTTGCTGTGTGCTGGACTAACTATTATTCATTATTATTTCTCTATATATTTTTTGATTTGTATTGAAGGAGCATTCCTGTATCTTTTTTGCACCCAAACTCTGCCTGGCTGTGTCAGTTTTTATCCCACCATGCTCACATCCAAGTCTTATCAATACTCAAGTGCTGTATTCCAATGTCAAAACCAGGACATTTATGATGTGTTTACAGATTTGATAACACATCTTTACTGACTTGTTTTGTGACCTAAAAAGCAGAACAATGTGGATACTGACAGCCCATTCCCACTGTCAGCTGGAGGGTAGCAGATGTGGTTTCCTGTCACTGAGTCACAGTAAAGATCTTCAGCACAATGCATGATTAAGTTGTTGGAGTGCTGCTATGACATCATCCTGACCTGCTTTACAAGATTTGAACCTCTAACAACCTGCATCCACCTGTGCTCTGTATTACAATCAGAGACTTGTCATGTGCCTGGAAGAAGTTTTGCCTGCTTGAAACTGTGCACTTTGACTTACTGAGGCCCCGTCCACACTACACCGCTTGCGCCCAGTAATGGATGCAATCTGTTACGGCCACGGAGCAGTGCAGTGAATCCACACCTCGGTGGTGTCCATTACGGGACCGGCACCACCGGTCCACACATAGGGATCGGGTGCCGTTACAGTGGTGCCCAATCCCACAATGCAGCTCGCGCTTTCTGCCACAGCCCCTACGAGGACCGTTACCGGCAGTCCACACTACCCGCCGGTAACGGTACTAGGTGTTACTGTTTCATAATTCATTGTGGAAACCACTTCATATGTGGTTTCAATAACGGTTATGAACGCCCTGCAATGCTACCAGTGTAAACGCATGCCATTACCGGCGCGTTTACACCTCCCTGTAACGTTACAGAATGGTTTTCGGGCTGCAGTGTGGACAGGGCCTGAGTGTCCATCCTGACTGAAACATGCAGCAGTGAATGCTATCAGTACAGGGAATGGTCTATAATCATAATTATTATTGCATTGCAGACTAATGAACTGTTATAAACTGTGTGGACTGCACTTATATAGAGCATCTAGAGTCATCATTGCAAATCACTACAGGCTGGGTCACATATGCATTTTGTGACAGTGCTCCATAATTGTAATTTTCTAATAGCACTGCCATTACACTGCTGCAAATTATTTCCAACTGTTTCTGCTTAACTGGTATCCAGCTGACCAACCACAGTTGGTGGCAGTCCTGTAGTGGAAGCCAGCCCTGTGCTTAAAAGGCAGTCTAGCTAGATGCAGTTGCATCTAATGTGGCAACAGTGCAGCAAGGTGCAAACAAGTGCAATCAGAGTCAACCGGAGTCTCCCAGAGGAGTCCAAGAGTCAGGGCCAGGTATTTTAGTTGATTTTTATTTAGGATATATGATGTAGTAAATTAGTAAGAATAGTTTCATTTTGAAAGGAGGATGAATCAACAGCCTGCAAAATGAAACTTATACGGGGGTTGTTTATTTTGTTGGCAACTGGCACTAATTATTTAATAAGGAGTCAGACAACACTGGAGGATTCTGAAAATAGACTTAAAAAGCATACTATGATGCTGTCTACACTTAACAAAGTACAGTGTAATGAGGAACCATTAGTGCATAGCAGAAATGGATTCAATAACAATTGAAGAAAGCCTCTGAGACAGCCAGTTTTCAATACAACTGGACGTTTATGTAGGTGGATTTGGAATAATATTCAGGTGTTGGTCTTGTTATTGTCATCTAGTGGAGATGTTGAATCAAATCCAGGTCCTGAATCATTTGCAGGGTTGGTTATAGTACATGAAAATGCCTGCAGTACTATTAGGAAAATGGACCCATTTAGAATCTGCGTGGAAGAAATCCAACCTGATTTTTTTGGAATTTCCAAAACATGATTACTAATTTAAGTAAAATTGGTTCTCATCATTGTGATGTTTATTTGGCCCTAACTTGACTAAGGCCAGAGGACAAAAGAGAGTACAATTGGTGATGTGGTGCTTTAAGTTATTAAAATCAAAAGTTGCCCACCTCTTGAGAACCTTGGTAATATCCCCGGATATAAGATATCAGTTGAGGACAAATAATTGGCATCTACTTCATGTACATGTGTAGAACAAATATGGGAAAATTACATTACAGATAAGTGTTGCAAAATCTTGGAAATCACTGCCCAATGATATAAAAGCAAGGAACTCTTTATTAATTCCAGTCTGCTGTATGGAAAATCTTGAACAAAATCTGTGACTGCTACACATGACATATGACATCATCATTTTTATCATTTTTGTGTATTTTGTCATGTTTTACTTGAGAATTCATGTTTGTTATTGAATCTTTGTATGGTGTTGTATGGACTATAGAGTTATGTTTGTAACTGTGCAGAGCTTTTGTTGAAAATTGGGTTATTTTCTTTCTCTAACAAGTGTTCCTATATAAAAATAAAAATACAAATCTATCTATCCATCTGCTGATATTAACCCCCACAGCCCCATTAATGACACAAAGAGCCTACCCCAGTTCAGACAATATCTATCCACCCAGTAATCAAAACAGCTGAACATGAAAGCCTCCACAAAGGGACTTTCTGCAGTCCAATGCTTTGTCAAGAGTCTGATGCCCATTACAAATGACCTGTTTAGAGGTCACGTGATGCAGCGAGCCTGAAGAGATGCCTTCCGTCACCTCTCCCATCTGCCGCGGTACTAATCCGAATTTTATCTACATAATTCAACTCACCGAATGGAGAAAAGGCAAATAACAGGTGTAGGAAAGTCTGGGGTATCCAGGTGGAGTGTTTTTAATGCGATGGAAGTGGATATGAGGAAAATACAAACAAAACACACTCGGCTGGCCACGCCCAAAAAGGCACCTAAAAAACAAAGGGCCAACATTTTGTCTGGGCAAGCCATGCCACATCAGAATTCTGATCAGGAGCCGCTTACCCTCTCAGGTTTTCTTGCGGAATTTAGACCTTTCAAGGAGGATTTAAAGGGTCTTACCTTAGAAATTAAATTGATTACGCAAGCCATAGAAGACATTGTGTTGAGGACATCTGACAGTGAGGTACGGATCTCCTCCTTAGAGAAAAGGGCAGACAAATTGGAACCTGAGATAGTATCTATCAAACAAAAGCTGGTAAAAATGGAACAGAAGCTGGAGGATTTAGAGGGTCGCAGCCGCAGGAATAACGCGGTAATTATTGGCCTCCCCGAAGCTGAAGAAGGGCACGATTCCATTTTATTTGTTCAAAACTTTCTGGAGAAAATAGTGGGTCCTTCTCCTTACGGGACCCGGTACATTATAGAGTGGGCTCACAGGGCACTCCGACCAACTCCACCGACTGGGGCTCCCCAGGCCCTTGATCTTTCGATTCTTAAACTACTTGGAGAAGCAACACTTTTTTCTTAAAATTCAAGAGATTCAAGATCTTCAGTGGGAGGGGGTAAGAATACGAGTTGCCCAGGATCTGCCACTATCAGTGCGCCAACGCAGGTCCTCCTTTCACCCTCTCGTTACTAAAATAATTGCGGCTGGAATTAAGTTCCAAATGATTTATCCAGCCAAGCTGCAGGTATTGATCTCGGGTACCTGGCATTCGTACGAGGACTTGGGGGTGGCATCCAAGGGCCTGAAGTCGGCTATGCCCAATTTATTCAAGGATACTTGAAAGTGGACTATCGTTTTTTGGTGGCAAATAGTGGAGAAAATGAGCCATAAAACGAATGAAGGAATAAAAGAAAGAAAAGGAGAAAACAAGGAAAACAAAGAACTTTGATGTGCGGTTTTCATTTCAGACTGGTCGGCTCCTAAAGTAATGAACTGTCCGGTGGACTTGTGTACTGGTCAGGTTACTTTACCCTCACTCTTTGTAAGGAGGGGAAGGAAGAAAGGGAGAGACTTATGTTTATATTCCGCGTGGAAGAAAAAGGAATCTTTATTAAAGTCAGAACTGTTGTTTTTTGCTTCCGTGGTAACAAACTAACGAGACTTACATATGCGGTGGTGATCATAGTTGGGGATAGCGGTAGTATAAGGACGGATTGTTCTCACATGTTTCCATGAAGATAGTGCTGAAGAATGTAGCCCTGTGGTCTCTGGCATGCAGTCAGCAAGCAGGCGCGTTAGCGCTTTGCTATCTATTTTAAGGAAGAAATGTGCAGCATGCAAGGTTTTGTAGAGTTACTTCACGGATAGATATTACATCATGGTGAATCTAGATGTTAATTTTTAGAGACAGAATTGAGCGGAGTTTACTCTCCTCCTTTTTTCTTTTCAGGGTTTTCCTTTTTATGTCCTGTTTTTCCTTCTTTTCCCTTCCCCATTTTTACAGCAAGCCAAGTATAGCTCGTAGATAATTAAGGTAGGGAGGCTGTTACATGGAGATGCCACAAGAGGGGGATGTTGTTCTGCTTTTCCACTAGATCAGCACTGGACTGGGCTGCGCAAAAGGTTACTGTTGCAAAGTGGAGAAACATTATAACAATTTAAGGCTACATGTTGTTTTAGGAGATGCTAGTCAATTGATATGGTGACGCCTTGAATTTAGACCTAGTACTAGGGGTCTTATCATGTAGTAGTCAGGGCAGATTTGGTATGTGAGATCTCTTTTGCTATATTTTTGTGGGAGGTGCTATTCATTGCACAGTAAAAACTTATAGATTTTATAGCAAAGATTAGGGATGTTTGCCCTTCCCCATTTGTTGCTTTCTCCTACTCTTGGATTTAGGGATAGTTCATTTTTAGACAAAGTCCTATACTTCATAGATAATATTTTGCATGTAGGATTTATGTGTTAGTGTGCATGGTTCAAAGGTATAGACACATATTTAGTTAAGGTGAGGGTTCTATATTACATCCTATGGAATTTTCGGGGGATAAAACAGGGCGGACGGGTTGGGGGGTAAGGTGATGTGATGGCGAAGTGGATGGTTGCTGCAAAACGATTCGCAGGATAGTAAGGGGGTAGGGAGGGTAGGGGGGATGGGGTCATTCAAGGGGGTTTTAGTAGTGGGTTTTTACTGCTGTGGGTGGGTTCAACAGTCCAGTTTAACAAAATTTTACAATGGTTCACTAATAACAGGTATTAAGATAGAAAATGACTTGGTGGGTGATTAGACAGAATGGCTAATGATGTATGTATTTCCACTTGGAATGTCAAAGGGGTCCATCAGAAACTAAAACAATACAAAATTCTGAAACACTTGAGCATCTTGTACTCTTATATTTCTTTTATCCAAGAATCTCATTTGTTAGACTCCGAGGCCATTCAGTTAAGAAGATTGCAAATAGGGCATGTTTTTTCGGCTCAAGGCTCCTCTAATAGTTGTGGGGTTTTGATTTTGATTAATAGGAATATTCTATTTAATGCCATACAGGTGGTGAAAGATCCACAGGGCAGATTTGTTTTGGTGAAAGGTACTCTTTTCTCCAAAGAATTTTTATTGGGGAGTATTTACAGTCCTAATAAGGAGGACCCTCTTTTTTTTATGCAATTATTAAATTCAAAATTCCCATTACTACCGGCTTTAGTAATTTTGGGGGGAGACCTTAATCTGGTGTTGGACCCAGATAAGGATCGTACTGGTAATACCTCAGGAAGACCTTCCCCTGCTTGGTGAGCCGTTCATGATTTAATGGACCATTTGGGCCTTTGCGATGTATGGAGGGTACTACATCCAGAAGCTAGGGAATATACCTTCATTTCTCCTGTCCACGGATCCATGTTTCGTATTGATTATTTATTGGTATCTCAACAAATTTTGCCTGGGGTAACACTCTCCATTATCCAATCGGGTCCCCCCTCAGATCATTCAGTGGTGCAATTCAGTTTGTCTCTTCCATCCTTGCCCAAACACCACACCCGATGGAAGTTGAATGATCAACTACTTAAGGACTCAAAAATTGTTGAATGTATAAAAGAGCATATTAAACAATTTTTTGAAACCAACTCTGCTCAGGATATTAAACCTGATATTCTGTGGTGTGCCTTTAAAGTGTATCTTCATGGTATTTTAATTGGATTGGCATCTAGTAGGAAGGAAAAACAAGAATTAAAACAGAAAGATATGTTATCTCAGATTAGATCAATGGAGGCTAATTTACAGCCACAATCAACTGAAGAAGACAAACAAAAACTAATAAAATTAAAGGATTCCTATATTAGCCTTCTGAATGAGAAGGATGAATTTGCAATATTATGTGCAAGGGCCTCATATGTAGACCATGGAGAAAAAACAGGGAAACTATTAGCTCAGAGAATTAAACAACAGGAATCAGCTCGATTTATCCCCCCAATTCACTCTAAATTGGATGGGTCTTTAAAATCTTCCTCTCAGGAAATAATATTGGATTTTACTAGTTATTATAAACATTTATATGGTGATATGAGTAATCTCCCATCCAATTCAACTCTTTCCCTTTATTTAAAAGAGGCTCGGCTACCTGAGCTTCAGGAATCCCAACAGAGGAAAGTAGTGGCCCCAATTTCATCACGGGAAGTAGAGGCAGTAATACAGGGATTACCTTCCGATAAATCTCCTGGACCTGATGGGTTCTCGTCTAACTTTTATAAATGTTTTAAGGATCAGATTACCCCACATCTCCTTTCTTTATATCATTTTATATTATCTGGTACATGTGTAGACTCCTCATTATTTGGGGCTCTCATTGTACTGCTACCAAAGACTGGTAAGAACCTAGAAGTTGTGGAAAGCTACAGACCAATCTCTCTATTAAACCAGGACATTAAGATATTAACTAAGATCTTAGCAGATAGGCTTAGTTTAATCCTTCCAGATTTAATAGGTTTGCAACAGGTAGGTTTTATGAAGGGAAGATCTTCTGTAGATCACTTACATACTCTTTCCCATGTATTCTCAGCGTCCAGGGATGCCTCCTTTCCAGCAGTGTTGGTGTCCCTGGATGTGGAGAAGACTTTTGATAGAGTTAATTGGAACTTCTTGTTGCAAATCTTGAAAGCTTTTGGTTTTCCACAACAATTCCTAGTTTGGATCAAAGCGCTTTATCAAAATCCATCTGACAAAATTTCAGGTAATGGGGTAATTTCAGACTCATTTTCTTTACATTCTGGTACCAGACAGGGTTGTTCTCTTTCCCCACTTCTTTTCAATTTATACCTAGAACCGTTAATTCACAAATTGCATTTATGTCCACAGGTACAAGGTATTACAATATTAAACACGGAAATTAAAGTGTCTGCTTATGCTGATGATTTACTTTTACAGCTTTCATATCCAGAGGCCTCCATTCCTGCTATGTTAGACCTAATAGAGGAATATAGTAAGTTGTCTAATTACAAGTTAAATGTTGGTAAGTCCATCGTGTTCCCTTTAAATCACAGAGTTCTTAAGCATGATATCACTGCTTTGGGCCTGGCGTGGTCATATGAATCTTTACATTATCTTGGTATCGAATTAACTAGAACTACACAGCTTTCCATCAAGAAGAATTTAGACTCCTTACTAACAATAGTGACGCAGGATTTAGAACGTTGGGCAGCTCTTCCCATTTCGTTATGGGGCAGAATAAACTTAGTTAAAATGAACATATTGCCCAGGTTGCTTTACCCGCTTCATTTATTGAATATTTATTTACCAGGTACCTGGTTTAAAAAGGTCCAAAGCCTAATAATGAAATTTATCTGGCTCAAGAAACAACCAAGGTTAGCATACCATAAACTTGCAGCCCCTAAGCACCAAGGGGGCCTACGGCTACCTCATTTTAGTCTGTATTATTGGGCTAGTCAGGCTTCCAAATATCTTCAGTGGTTAGTCCCAACTTCCATGCCTGTTTGTTCTCCATGGTTGAAAATTGAATTGGAAATGATTCACTCCTGTAATATGGATCCTTCCACATTGTTATTTTTAAAAACCTCAACTTTACCAAGTAAGTTAAAAGGTTCCACGATAGAAACATCCATAAGAATTCACACACAGTTACGCAGGTTTTTAAAATATAAACATTATGCAGATTCTTCTCAATCGATTTGGAATTCCCCTGCTTTTAGAATAGATAATAAACCCTTAATAGTGACATGGTTACCTCGATTAGGAGAAGGGAAAGTGTCTTTGTTCCTGAAGGAAGATGAATCATGGTTATCTGCAGATGAGCTTGTACGGAAATTCAGCTCACCACCAAAAGACCATTTTAGAATTCTCCAATTAAGTCACCTTTTGGTTAAAAAATTTGAAAGGATATCTCCCGTATCACCATTGTACTCTTTTCAACAGGACTTATGTCCTCTAATTACTTCTATAAAAGTAATTTCCAAAGTGTATAATTTCTTATATCACTGGTGCTTCCCCGATGCCTTTGGTCCTTCGAATTATTGGTCTGATCTTTTTCCACACCGAAATATAGACTGGCCTGCCCTATGGAGAAACTATTAGTGTTTCGTTTCTCAAGACAGGCTACAGCTGATGCAGTTTAATATCTTTCATAATCTCTATTATTCACCTCAAAAGT
The DNA here is from genome assembly GCA_016271365.2 of Neoceratodus forsteri. Taxonomy (NCBI): domain Eukaryota; kingdom Metazoa; phylum Chordata; order Ceratodontiformes; family Ceratodontidae; genus Neoceratodus; species Neoceratodus forsteri. The sequence continues at coordinate 588,161,584 of CM028131.1, forward strand.
TGTATAGTTGGGGAGTAACATCATCTAACTTATGCACCAGGTGCCTACAGAGTGAGGGTGCTTTGTTACATATTTTCTGGGACTGTCCAAAGATAGCCCCACTTTGGAGGATGATACAGGACAGAGTTGATCCATTACTGGGGTTGTCGGATTTATTTTTGCCTGAGATATGTCTGCTTGGGGACTATTCTCAGATAACAGTGAATCAACGAAATATCACATAGCCTTGATTTCCATGCGTTAAAAGTTGGTCCTTAAATATTGGAAAACCCACAATTGGTCCTCTACTTGAATGGCTTAATGAGTTTCTAGCTAATCTTGGGACTGAAAAGACCATTTCTAGTCTTTATAATAATAATGTTAAGTATAAAAGATATGGGCTCCTTTACATACGCTTATATACCGCCTAACCTGCAATGGAGGTCAGAATATTCTATATTGAACTGTTTGTATATCGGGACTGTGGGGGAGGGGTTGGGGTGGGGAGGGGATCATGTATATTGAATTTTCCTTCTTTGTAACATACTGTTATTGAGCAAGCATGATTCTCTCCATTGTAATGTTGAAAAGGTTAATAAACTTTAAATGAAAAAAACAACAAATGACCTGTTTAAATGCCATTTCATTTACAGATAGGGTGACACTAATAACTAAGTAGGTTGATGTACTGACAGTGCTGCACTGACACGAAAATAAAAAGTGCAAAAGAAAACACTAAACTTTAAGACATCAAAGTGCAGTGCAATTCAACTGAAAAACAAATGCATTAAAGGCAGTAATGATTTGACAAATAATGCATTTTTCATATATGATACATCAGGTTTTAATTTATTGAGGAATCTCCAGCTCTTTCATTTTAAAGACATCATCTGATGCATTTTTCATGGAAATTTGTTTTCAAGCTGGGTATTAGAACATCCACTGAACTACAAGAGGCTGGAAAGATATACAATGAATACATTCAGAAGATATTTAAATTTGGTATTACATATTTTTACTTCAAAAAGGCAATAAAACATATTTTTATGATACACAGTGTCACACTGAATTAAGGCAAGGAAACTTAAAAATGTTTTTCAGACCATGGTTCCTTGGACAATCACTACTGTTTCTAATGTACTTGCACCTATACTTTTTGTGATAGTCAGGTACAGTAAAGATGCTGATCAGCTTAGTTATTAGTGTGTCTGTATCTTTAAACAATATGGTATATAAATATATCACAGGCAAGGGGTTTCAGACTCTTGAAAAAGTGCCTGACCATGCAAAATGGTAAATAAGTGTGCGAGGCATCTGTGCTCTGCTGTTTAGACTACGGGCTATCAGTTACATTTTGCACATTGAATCACACATTAAATAATTTATGTAGAATCTATTAGCTGTATTCCTTGTTCTTCAATTGAGAGTGTGCTGTGTTTTTGTTCTTTTGTGCATCCACTGATTTTACTAGATGCACCAGAAAGCTGAGAGTAGCCCTTTTATGTTGCAATTGTAAGATACATGCAATAATTCCAATTGAAGGCACACAGTTTAATGTCTGGTGAGGATAATGAGGTTTTGTTGTCATTATCCTGTTGTCATTAACAAACAAACATCTTCACAGACTTTCAGCATGGTTTCAGTAAACACCGTGGAACTGACTCTGTCCTCCTTCGTGCCACCTCTGACTTATTCAATAACATGGATCTGGGCCAAGCCACCAGCGCAGTCTTTATAGACTTAACTAAGGCCTTTGACCTTGTTAATCACCCTCCTGCTCATAGCTAAACTTCCTCACATCAGGCTGGATAATAACTCCCTTGCATGGTTTTCAAGTTACCTAGCAAATCATTCTCAATGTGTCAAATGGGTAAACACACTATCTTCTCTAGAAACAATCACTGACAGGGTACCTCAAGGGTCCATACTTGGTCCCCTACTATTTTCCATATTCATCAATGACCTGCTTCATAAGTGCATGAGTACAGCTCAACCCAGATGATGCAATACTCTACAGATCGTCCAAGGATATTCACACCCTGACCACAAATTTTGAGCTACAGTAGACTTCCATGCCCTAGAATCTTCGTTCTTAAATAACTATCTGGTTCTCAATGAGAAAAAAAAAAAACTATGCACTTTCATCACACCTCCTTCAAAACTCCATATGACACACCCTTCCTCTTAAAAACCTCCTTGGGTACTCCACTGGAAAATGTCTCATCATTCAAATACCTGGGACTCATGTTTAATGAAAAACTAGTACTCAAAGCACACATAAACATCACCATCAAAACCACCAACCAAAAACCTGGGCTGCTCTACCACTCAGCACCCTATCTCTCAAAACATGCCAGAGTGACCACTGCCTCTGCCACCTGACTCCCTGGTCTAGTCTATGTCGCACCTGTCATCCACTTGGCTAAGGCTCTGTTACTGAACAAACTAAAAAAGACATACCATAGGATAACTCACTTTGCCACCTAGGCCCCAACCCATACTCACCATTGCCTTGTACTCAACAAACTAAGTTGACCAAACTTTGACAACAAATTTGACTTCCCCATGCACTGTACCACCTTTAAGTTGATTCATCAGCCTCCACCCCTCCCAGTCTAATGGGTCTGCTATCCCTAAATACCAACCCCTTGTTCACTAAGATTTCTAGCCTACCATAACTGAAGCTCCCGAAGGACAGGCTAAAGGTAGGCTAAAGATCCTACACTGTCAATGTCCCCAGAATTTGGAACAATTTGCCCCACCCTCTGCATTCCTGTAAAACCTTTTACCAATTCAAAAAACTCTATAAGGATGAATTATTCACCCCCCCAATGCAAAGGTAACTGTTATTAACAAATAAGGCCACATATGACTAATGTTACACATCTCTCTCAATCTCTGCAATGATCACAAACAGCTTCCCTTTCCTCCTATCTCAAAGACAAGCTGTTCTCCCCACTTTCCTAATCTGCCTCTACCTAGAATAACATCTGAGTGTAACCTGAACCCCATGGGCTGGATTTTCAAAGCCCTGATGCAAGCTGCGACAATGGCAGCTTGTGCTGAGTGCAGGTGTATCTGGGACCCTGCACCCAATTTTCCATTCCACAGGGTCCTGGGGCCTGAGTCCCAGAGCTTGCAGAACATGTGCAGTGCACCAAATGGATGGTGCACCCACCCAGAATGCCGCAACAGCTGCGGGGTGTCTGTGGCACCCACTAACAGGGGCAAGGTAATGGCTAGAGCCCCCCCACACCACCGTGCCAACAGAACCCTCACACCTAAACACACTAGGTCCTTGGTGGTTTAGTGGCCCCCACCCAGCACTTAGTGCCCATCTCCCCACTCTCTCCCCCTCCCATACCTCGATCCAGTGACCAGTACAGTCCCCCCTCATGCCACCACAGTCAGCTGCCAAATGAACAGTCAGAGGGTGTACTTTATACAGTGCACACTCTGACAGTTCATTCAACAGCTGTCCATGGTGGTGTGCAGAGGGCTGTGCTGGTCGCCAAATCTTGGGTATGGCTTGGGGTGCATCGTTGCGGGCACTAATGCTGGGTCAGGGGAGCCACTACAGGGCCAGGGATGCTTTTAACATTAACAGTCAGGGCAGGGGGGACCACTAGTCCAGCAGGGATCACCCTTTGGGGATGGATCAGGACAGGCCACGTAGTGGCACATACAGGACAACCCTCCCTGGAGATGTCTAAGTACCATTAGACCAGTATGTTGCTGGTCTAATGGTACTTGGCACTTGGTTCCTGGAGAGGTCTTTGAAAATCAGTATTTGAGGGCTGCAGCAGTCTGGGTCTGCCACAAGCCCCCAGCACCATGCTGCAGCCACTTTCATGGCACAAGGCGGGCACTAACACACTTTGGCTCAGGCAGTCTGCTGGGTGATGCAGACTGCCTTCAAAAATAGCACTTGGTGCAGCCCTTGGCACAAGGTGCCTCTTGTGTCAGCCTTGTTTGGTGCAAGCACCTTGTGTCATACTATGGCCTTTGAAAATCTGGCCCCATGTCTCTAACCAAATGCAGTTGAATATGGCTATTCTTAGTTATATTGCTGTTTAAATTGTTGTCCTCTGGTATGTGATCAGCATAAATATCCCTGCACATGGTATAAAATGTTAATCTGCCTCCTGACTCCCCTGGCTACCTGCAAACTGCCTGTAATCCTGAATCCTTTTGTTATCGCCTACTCGGGTACTGTTATTTATCTATGACTTAACTGTGTATTGTGACACACTGTACTATTCTATGTATATTTTTGTATTATGTTTTGTTCTTGGAATATTTTATTTCTTGGGTCGTCACTGAAAAAGGGACTTTGTCTTAGTTGATCTACCCGGTCATTAAAATTCAAATAAATAAATAAATTATTCTGATGATTTATCCTGAATTATCTGAAACCATGAAGGTAAATTCATTATCTGGGTCATTTCAGCCAGATATGTCAGATGATAGTGAGTATTCTCTCTGCTAATAAGAATAGTGGTCATCATTGTGCCAAGCTCCCATTATATTTCTTTGCAGGTTTGGCCACAAATCATGAACTATGTGTGATTGCAAAAATGCCAACAAATAATCAGAGCAAATCTACTTACAATTATTGGTAAAGTATTCCCAACTAGTGAACTTTAATTTTTTTCTACAGGGAACAGTATGTGGCCTCTGTGGAAACAACAATGGCAACATAAAAGATGATTTTACCACAAGAGACAACAAACAAGTTGGAAACGTGCTGGATTTTGGAAATAGCTGGAAGATCTATGAATCTTATTGCTCAGATTTAAAAGAACAAGTCTTTCCTTGTGATGCCAATCCCTACTGCAAATCTTGGGCACTTCGAAAATGCAATATAATTAAGGATGATGTATTTAAAGCATGTCATAACATGGTAACAGTGTAAACAGTACTTGATTATAATTAAATACTCCCCAGTCAATGCATGTTACTATAATTTATTTATGCTTATAGGTGGACCCCCAAGCATACTATGATGCTTGTGTTGAGGAAGCATGCATCTGCAACATGGAGGGAAAATTCTCTGGGTTTTGCACAGCTGTAGCAATGTATGCAGAAGCCTGCAGTGAAGCAGGTGTTTGCATTCGATGGCGTACTCCAGATCTTTGCCGTAAGTTTGTTTCATTAAACTACAAATATTTTTTTTAAAAGAAGACACATCCTAAAAGGGTTATATAAACAGTGAATGTGAAGCACATGGTTAAAAAGAATTGTACCACTTTAGCTTCAAGGAGCTAATTATTTTAGAAACTGAACTAATTTCATGTTCAGGTTATTGTATGTTATCAACTAGTTGAAACATCTAGAACTCTGACATGCAAACTGGGTGTCACAAAATAAATAGAATATTAGCAGGAAAATCATCAAGTACAACAGTATACATCACTTGAGAGAGCCAATAATGCCATAACCATGGGCGCAAGAAATGAGTGTTTTCAAATATGTCAGCACTATATCAGAATGGGATTATAGCTTGGTATCTGATGGTCTGAAATTTATATTTTCTGTTACAGGGATAGTTGTTTTTAGCCTCTAAAATACACATATTATTTTAAAAAATATAAGAGCTGCTACACCATCTGAAATTAATGTTAACTTTTAAAAATCACCAAATGTTGATGTCAAAAGGTTGATGGACTCTCTTTGAATTATATGGGAAGACATGTATTAGAAAGCAATTAATTATGAGGTTGATTTTATGTTGGCGACACACCACTATGCCAAACATGATGTACTACAGAATTTAGATGTAGTTGATATTTGCCAAGAAGTTCATATACTACAATAAAGAGAGATAATTAAAAAAATATATTTTTTCACTAACTTTTGTGAATATTAATGTTTTCAAATGAAATCATTTTTTTTTCTGCTTGCTTTACTTTTTTGAAAAAATAAAGCATGAATTGTATTTGTCAGTGAAAGCCAACAACATAGCAACCAGTTCTCATCAATGACTTAAATGTTGTTGGTATTCAGTGATAATGTTTCCTAATATTTTTCTAAATAACAATAAATTACACAAAAAAGTAAATGTGATTCTGCTTGTCAACCATTACCAATATGAAGGAACGAAAGAGAGAAATGACATCAACAATAACAAGTTGCAATTTTTTAGCACATATCAGTTACATATAATGTATTGTGGACTCTGCAGTGTATCTTAGTAACATACTGTATTATCAAAGGCAGCAAAATTTCATGTACTCTAGTCAGTGCCCACCTTTGCCATTGATGTCATCCAAGCAAAACATTGCTGTATGAGGGTACAGCACATACAGGACTGCATCTTAAAGAAACAAAATCACTCCTTCCCAAATGCAGGCTTATTTCCCCACTCCTGAATGGGCCAAAGATCAAGTAGCACCTGCAGTGATACTGTAGGCAGGAAAAAATGGGCAGAGTAGGTGGGCCAAATGGTCCTTATCCACCAGCTAATTTTATATTTCTGTGTTTTCTCAGTCAGCTCAACCACTTATATCACCTATGCTTTTGGTGCGCTTCATTCACCGATCAGTGTTTTTCACCAGAACATCCTGACTCCCTATCATTTTTTCCAATATGTAAAGCAAAATCAATTCCCTTCATAGTCCAGTGCATCTACTTTTTAAAAACAAAACTTGTGCCACCTACCAGTCTTGGACTTTTACAAGCTTCTTCACTCCCCAACAGCAATTCTTCAGCATTGTCACCTACAGTTACACTTTATTTCAAGTGTCAGTTAACTACAATGTAACTACAGTATACTGTAACTGCACTGCAATTGCAATGTAACAAACATGTAACTACAGAGGGCATGGGGTCAATATGCTGCTGTCAAAAACAGCTTGGCAACCTACCATACTGTCAAATCAGCAGAAACATTTACATCACTCAGTTAAAACACTAAGCTGTAATAGTAGTGCACACAAAACATAAAATATTGCTTTTTGCTGTGCCCCTGATCTCCCCAATATAAAAATAACCACCTCTGGGGGAAGGCAACTCTGGGATGGGGAGAAACACGGGGGGGATTGTGAATCACATAACACACACACAAAAAAAAACAACACACACACAGGTAATCTAGGACCGAGACTTGAACCCCAGTGTATAAATGCCCCAATGCCAGTGGCTGTGCCCTCTGAGACATGGCAGCTACTCAGAGTACTGCCACCCAGCAGAGGTCTCATTCTTTGCACCACTGCCTTCCAGACAACAGCTACAGGGGTGTGCTACTGCTTGTTTGCCATTTCTTACATGAGGTAGTTTGAGCCCTCTGTCTGTTTTACTACACACAGTTTCTGCCATGTGGTTTTGCCTGCAGCATTATTTACATGACTTATTGGCCTCATACTACTAATGTGAAATTACCTTGTTGTATGTAATTTAGTTACATTTAAACTGACACTTAAAAAAAAAAGTACAACACTGCCTTCCTCTGCAGCCATGATACGGAAACAAAAAAAAATGTAGCCATACTTCTTCTCAAAGCTACAGGAGGGTTCCCAAGTTGCTTTCTGTACAGGGTGGGGTGAGATTGTGATCGATAGTGGCAGGGGGAACACTGCTCACTTGCTTTTGATTTTATCCTGGTACCAGCATTTTAGTATCCTGATTTGTCCTGAAAATATGATGGACAGAACTGTGAACAGCACATGGGAGTGGGAACTAGGGAGTGACCACACACAGACATACACACACACACACACTCTTACACACTTCCACCAAATGGAAAAACAGAAAACTCCACCTGCAAGTACTGGAGAAACAAAATAGGATTTGTTTTCATTTATATATGCTTCCACACCAAAGAATCAAGATAAAAAACAATTTTACAGCTCTATTTTTTCTTCTGTTTACAAATGAACCATTGCATAATAGCAATATGCACCCAGAGTACATTTCATGCTGTGGCAAAATCTCTTCTTGGGTGTTGAATGAACTCGGCCCACAGCCTTTTGCTTCAGCCACCTGAAGTATGACATTATTTCAGCATGACACAGACCATGTTGTGTGTTATTGCTTAAGTAACACATAACATGGTTGCTGGTGAACTTAACAATTCCATCTATGTATTTATAATTTTAATACTTACTTTTGTTTTTCTAGACAAAACCTATCCAATCTAAAAACTAACTAATAAATGTATATGTGGAAACAGTATTAAATGTGCATTTGAGTATGCATATCTGAATATGAAAGCAAAACATTTCACTGCACAGAGAAAGGTAAATCTCCAAAACATTGTATTTATGCCCCCCAAACCCATAAATACAGTTATTGTGTATAGCCACCATATTCTGTAGCCATCAAACAAAACCAATAACAATGCCTAAAAAAACATGTTTAACCTAATATGCAAATAAGGAATTGTAGAAACAAGGCAGTATAGTCATTTGATTTGAGTATAGAACTACGAGCTAAGACATCCCAAGATCATATCTTAGTGTGGCCACATGCTTGCTAAGTGAGTTCAAGTATGTCACATCACCTCCTTGCATAGCCATCCTTCAAATTTCAAAATGTGTATAAGCTGGATGTCATCTGAAAAGGATATATTTCATCTCATTTGAGCTATCCTAGGTAACTCAATAACAAAAACATGGCCACCTAAAAGAGTTTTTAAATAAAAAAGCTTGGGAGTATATTATCCAAAGAAAAATGATAGGGTAACATTTCTATATTAAAATAATTTTCTTTTTTGTTTAATGACTACAGATGTCACAAGCACAATCCAGGAGAAGGATTTTGGGGTAGTATTGTACAGCACGCTAAAGCCAGGCAGCCAAAGTACTGCTGCAGTTAAGAGAGCAAATGGATTTGGGATGCATTAGTACTGAATAAGGAGTAGGATAAGAGAGGTGATTCTACAGTTGGGGAGCACTGACAGGGTACAGGGATGTATCAGACATGGATGCACAATCTACAGTTGAGAGGTAACTCTGTCACTGTACAGGACACTGGCCAGGAATCATCTAGTGTACTGTTTACAGTTTTGGAAACTTTTTCAAAAACAGGTAAGAGGAAACAAGAAAGGATACATGGGAGCACAACCAAAAGGATAAAAGGATATGTGAAAAAACAAAGTAGAAACTATCTGGAGAGACGGTTAAATTGTAATATGTAAAGTATTCATTAGAGGAGAAAAGGGAGAGGGAGGGAGGGGACATGATAGAGACTTACAAATGCATGGGGAATGTATTGTAATAAAGCTGACTTTAGTGAGTTATTTGGACTTAAAGGACAGAGAAACACCACGAGTAGCAACCTCAATCTAGCAGGAGGAAATGTAGGAAGCAGGTAAGTAAGTTTACAGTATATCTTCTGAGTGGGTGGTGAACCACTGGAATAGTCTATCTAGGATTACATGAATGCTAGCTCTGTAGTAGACTTCATAAAAATGGATAGATACAAAAGGGTAGCTTGGATCAAGCAGGATTATAAAATGTTACTGAAGCTGGAGAAGATGTTAAACTACTTTATATAGAATAACACAGCAGACAAGATGGATGAAAGTCCAATATCTGTCCAAAACCCTCTATGTATCTACTGTATATAAAGTACAGTTCACATTAATGTGTAACCAGTTAGCAACTGGTTAACATTTGTCAGCAGGTTGCTGCTGATCCTTGAATGAGTTGCATGAGTTATTTCAGTTATAAGTCGCATTCTACAGCTGAAAGGGAAAAATAACCAACTGGCTTGCAATACCTTGCAGTCACATGATAAGAATAGAATTCAAACCAGCTGCTCAATAAGTTTTACATGGACTGTACTGTATTGTATCTATGTATGTGCAAGCCTTGGTTAGAATGCGTAGTGTATTCAGTTATCTTCATCAAAAATACAAAAAAGGGTATTGAAGAGCTAAAGAGGGACCAGCAAAGGTATACTATGCTGTATAGGGGCTTGGGGGGGGGGGGCCAAATGTAAGGATTAGAGGGGACATTATCACAGTGTTCTGAATACCAAAAGGACTAGACAGAGTGGCATATAAAGATATGCTCCACAGAGAAGAAATCTGAAGAACAAAATCAAGAATTGAAATGTCACTTTTAACAAGGGGGAGAGGTATTTAGATAAAGTAATCAATTGTGCATACAGTTTGGCAGAATGAAAGGAACACAGAGGGAATCTACACGGGTTCATAAAATGTCCAGTAAAGAACAGAATCTCCTTCAATATTTGTGACCAGATACAGCACTATGGCCATAAAATTAAATATACAGTGAAACATCACAGGCCAATCTTCTTATCAGACCCACATCTGGCTCAAATCATTGGGTGAAAAGACCCATGGTCACTTTTGTTAGAGGACCCAATCTAGGCAACATTCTGATGCATAGTCACAAATTGAACCAACAATTTAAAACTGACATTACAGCAACTCTCAAGGTTTTTGCACCTGTAAAATGTGTACAGCTTGTAAAGTTGCTGTATTTGGCAGATGGCCAGGCTAGGAGGATTAGAAAAGTCAATTGAGATTCAACAGTCCATAGCTATTGTTCTGAGTTTGTGGAATATGCTGCCTAGTGTTCCTGAAACAAAATTATTGTAGACAGAACCACCAGTAAACTGAAAGTAAGAATGTTGGAGCACATTGGGGCCAGACACAATGTTTTATATGAAAGTGTCTATAAACACATATCATGATTTACCATAATATAAAGCCATCCATTCTAGTTTCATTGCATGCCACCATGTTCACATGCATCTTCACTTCTGAAAAACAAAATCTGGCCAGAGTCATTAGGGCTACATAAGAGAAATTTGTGGTAAAAATATTGAAAATTACCAAAGTTACAAGCCTGCACTAGCAAAATGTAATATAGGCTCATAAATTTGTTTTGTAATATCTGTGCACCAAATTTTGAACATAGCCTTGCTATGACCCTGCCTCATGAAAAAGGGTAGAGCAAATGTTGAACTCATTCCCAAAAGGTGTTTTCATGCAGGGACTGCAAGATCAACTCTTGGAATGCAAAACCCCATTTGGCACAGTGCTGAAAAATGATAGGTGTCACATTCATTAGTTGCTGTAAAGAAAAGTTTTGGGCTAAGTTATTGAACCACTCTGAGCTAGACAAGCTTAACCCATACAAGAAAGGAAAATTAATCTGGATGGTTACTTCAAAAACAGTTACCCAATATTTTATATAATTAATTTAACCTAGAAACACTAAAATATTTGCCTACAAGGCTTCCATTAACAGTTACAAACCCATTCATCATGCCTACATAGAAACATAGAAGCATAGACTTTGACAGCAGATAAGGACCGCTTGGCCTATCTAGTCTGCCCATTTCCCTACCTAGAGGATAAGCTGCAGATCCTATCTAACCAACAGCCTATTTCTTCCTACCCCTCACAAAAATTGCATTATGTCTGTTCCATGCATTCTTGAATTCTCCAACAGTGTTAGACCCCACAACCTCCTCAGGAAGGCTGTTCCATGCGTCCACCACCCTCTTTGTGAAAAAATACTTCCTCACATTGCCCCTGAGCCATCCCTCCTCTATCTTCAAATTGCGTCCCCTTGTTCTTGCACAACTCTTTTTCTGAAAGATGCTACCCTCTTGGACTTTGTTGATTCCACTGAGGTACTTAAACATTTCTATCATGTCCCCCGTCTCCCTCCTTTCCTCAAGGGTATACATATTAAGCTCCTTTAGCCTCTCCTCATATGGCTTCTCTTGCAGACCCTGCATCATTTTAGTTGCCCTCCTCTGAACTGCCTCCATCCTTTCTATGTCCTTGCAGAGATGGGGTCACCAGAACTGGATGCAGTACTCCAGATGGGGTCTCACCAACTGTCTGTACAGGGGGATAACAACTTCTTGTTTTCTGCTGGTGATGCCTCTCCCTATACATCCCAGTATCCCCCCAGCCCTCCCTACTGCCTTCTCACATTGCTTGCCAACCCTATGGTAATCTGATATGATTACCACCAGGTTTCTTTCCATTTTTGTTGTTGTTACTACCTAACCCCCCCTCCCCATTGTATAATCTGTCCCGGGTTTTTGTTTCTCAGGTGCATTACTTTGCACTTCTTTGCACTGAATCCAAGCTGCCATACTTCTGACAATTCCTCCAACCTTGCCAAGTCCTTTCTCATCCTTTCCACGCCTCCTTGAGTATCAATCCTTTTGCAGATCTTTGTGTCATCTGCAAAGAGGTATACTTTTCCTTCCAGTCCCTCTGCAATGTCACTTAAAGACATTAAAAGAACTGAACCCAGTACTGAACCTCATCGGTACCCCACTAGTAACCCCTCTTTCTTCAGAGTGGACTCCATTTACAATTACTTTCTGTGTCCTGTTGTTCAGCCAATGTTTTACCCAGGCTACCACCCTGAGACCCACTCTAAGGCTGATTAATTTGACTACTAATCTTTTGTGTGGGACTGCGTCAAATGCCTCGTTAAAGTCTAGGTAGGCCATGTCCACAGCCCCTCCCTGGTCTACTACTTTGGTCACCCAGTCAAAGAAATCAATTAAATTCGTCTGACATGACCTTCCCACTGTGAACCCATGTTGCCTTGGCTCCTGTGCCCCACTGGCCTCTAGGTACTCAACAATTATTTCCTTCAGAAGTGATTCCATTACTTTTCCTACCACAGAGGTCAAACTGACAGGTCTGTAGTTTCCTGCCTCTGTCTTGCTCCCACTTTTGTGAAGGGGAATCACATCAGCCTTTTTTCAGTCCTCTGGTACCACACCATACTCCCGTGATTTATTATAAAGGGTAGTCAGTGGTGTCACTAGTTATCTGCTTAATTCTTTTAGAATTCTAGGGTGAATTCCATCTGGCCCCATTGCTTTGTCCACCTTCAGTTTTAGGAGTTCTTTCAGAACCCTTTCTTCTGTGAAAAGACTGGGATCAACCCCCCCCCAGAGTGCTTCTGTTAATTGGATTAGGCACCTTCCCCACTTCCTCTTTTGTGAATACTGAACAGAAGTATTCATTCAGTATCCCTGTTTTTTCACTGGCACTTCTGCCCACCACCATCCATTCTATTCAGTCTCACTATCCCTCCCTTTGTCTTTCTATGCTCCCTGATATACCTATAAAAGCTTTTATCCCCCTTTTTAATCGAGTTGGCTATTTTTCCTCAGTTTATGCCTTTGCTATTCTGACTACCCTCCCTGTTTCCTTCTGCCTTAACTGGTACAGTTCTATGTCCTGCTCCTTCTGTGTTTCCTTATACTTCCTAAATGCTATTTTTTTCTCCCTAACCTTCACCGCCACTTCTTTTGAGAACCATAGTGGCTTTTTCTTTCATTTTGATTTGTTTATTTGCTTCACACAAAGGCTTGTTGCCTCTGTGATGGCAGTTTTGATATTTCCCCATTGTTGCTCCACCCCTCCTTCTAGCCTGTTTGCTAGTGCTTTTCTGAGGCACTCTCCCATCTTGCCAAAGTCAGCCCTCCTGAAGTCCAGAACCCTCAGTTTTGTATGACTTGACTCTGTAGCTGAGTTTATCATGAACCACACTGTTTGGTGGTCACTTGTTCCCAAATGGCTACCCACTTCTAGATCTTCTCACTGTCCCCATTTGAGAGCATGAGGTCTAAGATTGCTCCCTCATGAGTAGGTTTCAAAACTAGCTGTCTGAGGCATGCCACCTGAAGGGCATTGAGAATAGCCCTGCTTTTGGATGTGGCTGCAGCAAAGGTGCTCCAGTTAACATCTGGCATATTAAGGTCCCCCATCAACAGTATCTCCCCTTTCTCTGCCATCCTAAGTATGCCTTCTATCATATCCTTGTCCATTCCCTTCCCCTGACATAGGGGTCTGTATACAACCCCTGTGTGGATAGTGGTGCCATTTCCAGTCTCTAAGGTGACATACAGTGCCTCCTCTCCTTCCTGTTTACTCTTTTGTTCAGTTGCTTTTATCCCTTCCCTTACATAGAGAGCTTCTCCCCCCTTCTGCCCTCCCTGTCTCTCCTGTAGGTTGTATACCCTGGTATGTTAACATCCCAGTCATGGTTCTCTGTGTACCATGTTTCTGCTACTGCTACAATATCCAGGCATTCCTCTTCCATCAAGGCCACCAGTTCAGGGAGCTTGTTGCCCAGACTATAGGCATTGGTACTCATTACCCTCCATTTCTTGAAGGCCTTATCCCTTTTTGCCCTATCCCTGTCCTTATTGCGTTTGTCACTTTCTCCATTTACCCCTGTCCTTCTTCCTATTGACATCTCTATGTTGGTGTCTACCTCACTTAGTACCCTGATTTTTTTTGGGGGGGGCTAGGATTTCCCTGCTCCTTTCCAGTGCCTCCCCCCTTGGCTAGTTTAAATGCTTGCCAATGAGGTATTTAAACCTATCATCTAGGATCCTGGTTCCCCTCCTGGACAGATGAAGACCATCATGCCAGTATAGGCCTGCATCTGTCCAGGTGGACCCCCAGTCCCAATGAAGCCAAATCCCTGAGCTCTACACCAGTTTTTCAACCACTGATTGAATCCCATGGTGTGGAGCACCCTAGCCTCATCCATACCATAGACAGATAGCACCTCCAAGAAGGTTACTGTGTGTGCTATTTGTCTAAGGCCCCTCCCCATCTCCACAAATGCCTCTTGCACTGCTCTGATCCCTTTCTTAGCCACGTCATTTGTCCCTAGGTGGACAGTGACATCCAGCTCCCTGACCTGTGCAGCTGCTCCTGTGATTCTGAGGATTTGCTCCCTGTCCCTCCAAGCCATGGCACCAGGCAGGCACCTTACCTCCCTCTCCCCTTCCTCCCCCAGTTCTACCTTCCTAACAATGGAGTCCCCCACCAGGAGTTGTTTCCTTCCCTTGTGGGGTCCCATGCCACCCCCCTGTAGGTCTCTTTTGTGGAGGTTCCCAGTATCCTCCTTGGTCTCTACTGTGGGTGCCTCCATAGAGGAACCACACTTTTCCAGAATGGCATAGAAATTGTGGAGAGGTACAACTGGAGAGATGCACCTCTGTTCCACCACCCTCACCCTCCCTGAGCCTACTGTGGTCCAACCACTCATCTTTCTTGGCAACCTCTGAGGCAACAGCAGTGACTCTGGGTGGTCCCTGGGTGGGAGAGGAGGTCCCACAAATCCTGGCCAACTCAGCCTGGAGATGAGCAACCTCCTCCCTCAGCCCAGAGAGGTGTCTGCAGATGGGACAACACTGCATCCTCCAGGACGTGTTCCGGAAGACTGTTGCTCCACAGTCACTGCACTGCACCACTCCCATAATGTCTTTTTCTGGCCCCCTAACTGTTGTTTGGAATACTTACTCTTTCCTCTGTTTGTTTATTTTCTTTTTTTCTTTTTTCTTCTTCCCCTACTCACTTACTGCCTCTGTGCCCTTTTAGCTCCTGATCTTCCTGTTCTAAGACAAGAAGTTGCTATATTCCTCAGTAGTCTCCTTACTTGCTCAGTGTCAGACCTCCAGCAGCTGGGGGGGGGATGGAGAGCTACTCTTGCCCTTCTAGGATGGTGAGTCTTTGGTGGCTCTGTGATCACTCACTTCCTGCTCCCAAACAGGAAGTTCCTGTTGTCAGTTAAATCCTGTGCCTATAAAAGTAGAACTGGTTTAGAGTGGGGGGTGGAGGGGGGAAGGAGTGCAATATAGTCCCAGTAGAGAAGTTTTAGTTATACCAGTAGCTCCTTCCTCCTGGTGTTCTGTCTGTTCTCTGGCAGAAGCTATCTAGGGCAGTGCTTAAATCTGGTTTTAACCTGGCTCCTTCTAGCTAAGCCACTCCCTCTACTTTGCAAATCTTTCTACACTTAGTTAATTTCACAGATAATTCCCTTCTGACACCTGTGACAAGCACCTAAATAAGTACACAGATAACAGATAACAATTTACTTCAACTACCTCTGACAAACACGCTAACTCTTTTTTTTTACCCTAAATTGAAGGTCCCAGTACAAGATTTCTAGTTCTTATTCCCAGTAGAGAAGTTGTAGATATACCAGTAGCTCCTTCCTCCTGGTGTTCTGTCTGTTACATACTATAGCTCACACCGTAGCTCATCCAAGCAACCCTACCTCTTCCCTCTCTGTCTCACCTCCCTTGCCCAGTGCTCTTTCAGCTTCAGAGCTCCCACCTGGCTTAATACCCTCCCATCAGAGATAGCCTTGGAGCTAAAATTTGGCCCTTTCAAATACAAACTGCACCATTACCTCTCCACCCTTATCCATTGTGACTGCTCTTGTTAATCTCTAATTCCCCTTTCCCCATCCCCACATTTCCCTTTTATTGTCAGATCACCCTTCCATTTTTCTGGTCCTATTTTTCCTCACCTTTTCCCATTCCATACTCACTGCTGTCCCCCTGACCCTTTCTTCCGTCCACCTCTCTCCTTCTTCCCTTCCTTTTCTTCTGCCCCATCTCTTCTCCCTTCCTTGTTTCATGCTCCCTTTTCCCCTCTCTTCATTCCTCTTTCCCCTTCCCCTTCTCTCTTTCTTTCCATCTCTCCTCCTTCCATTTCTGACAAGGCCTACCTGGCTGCTCCACCTTCCAAACCTTAAAGTGTTTCTACCTGATTAATCTCTCCACCATAATATTTTTTTTACCCTTTTGTATTTCTTTGTATTCATTTTATTTCATTTCATCAATTTTAAATTACGCTCTTCTCTGTTGTATTTTGTAGTGAAACCTTTGTCTGATGTATTTTGACATGAAACCTTTGTAAATGAGCTCTCAGCTCATAGGTACTGCAATCCAAGACATAAATGCATACATACATACATACATACATAAATAACATGCCCCAAAAGCACAAAATCCACTAATGATAGAAAACCCAACAATTAAACAAAAAAGATATGTGTGTGTGTGTGTGTGTGTGTGTGTGTGTGTATGTATGTATGTATGTATGTATGTGTGTATATATATATATATATATATATATATATATATATATATATATGTGTGTGTATGTATTCTTAACTAATACTTACACTACTATCACCTGTTAGATAGGTACCTGATTTAACAACTTCTTACATCCTAAGGTCTCTGCACATACAATCAGAATAATTAGTGTAGCCTCTCCTTATTTAAGACATGAGAATGTTCAATTTCAAAAAGACAATCAGCACTACTATTCATTATATAATGAAGTCAAGTGTAAAGTTTTTAAAGCAACTGAATTTAGAGGCAGTGAGCACACCCCATTATAAGTGACCACGCAAAATAATGTAAACTAGAGGGACTTACTTTAGTGCTAGGTAGCCAAGGGTGTAGTCCTGGAAGATGTTGTCCACCACACCTGCAAAAAGGAATAAGAAAAGAGGTTAAAAACACCTGCAGCTCTTAGGAGTTTAAATAGGGGGAGGAGGACAGGTCAGGTAAAAAATATGCTTATCTAATGGGGTAGGAGCTTTATCCTGGCAGATCTGTAGAAATAAAAGGAAAAATTGGTTACGTAAAAGAACAAAATATAAAAACAAAGTAGAAGAAGGAAAGTGAGGTTTGGGAGGAGATCTGAGCTGAAACCCCTGTGCCCTGCAGAAGTAGTAGTGGCCAGTATTTTAATTAGTAGCCCATGTGGGCTAGTAGAGGCCAGGGGGAGTAGCCCCTTTGCTAAATACTAAAAGGCATTGGTGGTCCTGTGAGCTAGGGCATGCCCAGGGTGGCACTATATAAAATCATGCCCTAGTGGTCTAGTGGGCTACCACCTTAGTGGCTGACTCCAGTGTTTCCTTTTTATTAAAAAAAAAAAATATATATATATATCTCTCTCCATGCCTTGGTGACTGAGACCATCATATATCCATTAAATAAAGTCAATACCCTTCCCTGGGGTTTAGTGGGGGCTCCCTGAGCCCTAGTGTTGTGGGGTTGTGATGTGTAGTACTGGCAGCAGGGAGATACTCTGAGGCTACAGCTGCAGACAGCCCCATAGCATGATCATGCTTAAAGTGAAGTGCCTGTGGGCACTGTAAACTCCAAGTCTACATGGAGCTCATGCTATGGCCCTCTCCACATGGGTGGGAGAGTAGGTGAAATCAGAGGTGGAGCACACAGTGTTGGAAACATCTCCTCCCACCTTCCCAAACTACCGCTTGGCTTCAAAGTTTGTTTATGCCATGGGGCTTAACAGGCAGCAAGAGAAGGCAGAAGCAGTCTTTAGTGAAGCCTCTTCAGTTGCATTAGTAAGAGCTGGGGGGGAGCTGAAGAAGGAAGAGAAGACATATAGTGAAAGCCACGCTGCAGCTTTGTCAAATGCTGGAGGAGAAAAACAGACAACTGCCCATGCATGGCTGTGGAGTGGGGGTCCTTTTTTTAAGCCAAAAATAATGCAGTGGTGCTGCTGATAGAGACAACAAGTGAACTGCTCCACAGGTATGGAGGCTAACAGGTTGTTCTATCAGAAAGAATGCAAAGAAGGCAGAGTCGTTTTTTGAAGGCAAAAGGACAGCCCTAACAATAATGGGACTGATCCAGGAACCATTTCCTTTTCCAATTAGCTCTTTAGTCCTAGCTATTCTCCTTGTATAGTGCTCTCTACCAGGGTGAAGCACTCATTGATAAAGATGTAACTGTTTCTTGCATGGCTACTTGGAGTAACTGCAAAAAATGGACTGAAATTTATTTATATGGGATCCTGCAAGATATCACTGGCAGCAACTGTGATGAGAGCTCTTCATCCTGACTGGCTGCACTGAATAGTAATCCTTAGTTCTTCCTATCTTATGTTACTTCTCTACTCCCAATTTATTCATCATGATGTCACTATGATTTCAATTTTGATTCTAGGCCCAGTCAGTTTAATAATGGAACCCATAACCATTAGATGCAGTTAATGTGGATTCCTCTCTTATTTAATTTGTACTTGTCTTTCCATTCCCTTCTGATCTATTCTTTCCCTCTGTTTATTGTATGTATTGTTCACCTGCTAAAACAATTTTCAAATAAATAATCCTCCAGTTGTGTTGACCCCTAATTAATTTAACTTATGTAGAGAAATGGAAAATAATTTGCAATAGCTCAGTAATACGCAAAATATATTTCAGTTACATTGCAAACCTTTACAGTAGAGTCACAGTATTAGTTTTTTAAAGAAATAGCAACAATATGATGTAAAAAAACAAAATGAGGAAGAGCTTATTCAAAGATCCTAGCACTTTTGCACAAATCCAGAAACCTATTATATAAAATAGTCAAATGTGCCTGAGGTACATGTGTTTATGTGTACTCTATTTTCAATCCTACTCCTTAGCTGAAACATGAATAATCTCAAATTGTTAGTATTGTTTTATAAAAATAATCAAGTGGTATCACCATTACTACTGACTTAGAGATCCATTATTTTGTGGTTGATTTTGCATAACTACACAATAAAGCAGGAGTTGTAAAATTGTATGCACTTGGAAATAATCTGTCCTGTCTTTGACTTCACTTTAAATGTGTCAGAAGCAACTTGTAAAAAATAAAACAAAATAAATTCAGAATATTTTTAATATTATCTTTCAAATCTCACTCATCATACAGTACACACAGTAAGTATTGATTAAATGGCATAAGCCTTTTAATGTCTTAGCACCACAGATCGCAGGGAATCTGAGAACAGGCAAAACAGAGCCATCAGTGAATCTGATAATGGGAAAAACAGAACAGCCCATTTGTGTATGCAGTGTTTTATCCCAAATCATGAACAAATCACTAATGATTAACAACACAAGAGCGTTGTGTTCACAGGAGCTAAGCTGCTCCACCCAGGGAAAACCATATGCTTAGATTATGCACTCAAATGGCATGCCACTCAGAAAAACATAGTAAAAGGGTGGGCTACTCAAACACATTGCCACTCTCACTACTGACTTTGATCCAGAATGTGCTGCAGGGAGTAAGAGTTGTTTGTTTTCAATTGCTATTGCAATATATTTGTAAAATAACATATAGGATAGTGCATGGGGAACAGCTGACAACGGCTATTCTTTCTCCGAGTTGGCACTATGATGACGGATTACGTAATCCGTCATCATAGTGCCAACGAGGTGAAAGATTAGCCCTTGTTGTCAACTGTTCCCCATGCACTTTTCTTTATAGTGCATGGTGGAACATTGTTTTTTGGTGAAAAATAAATCACTACAGTATTTTTCTGCTTCAAAACATTTTTGCTGGGGTACTAGAAGGAAAAAAGAACTTTACATTTTGAACGTTTTCATGCTTGACATTTTAACTGTTGAAGAACTTTACATTTTGAATGTTTTAACGTTAAACATTTAAACTGTTTAAAAACTCACATATAGCAGCACTCAGAACAGCAATTCACAATCTGTGGGGAAGAGCAGAGAAAAGGGGGCGGTAGTGAGGATCACATTTCATCACTCAGGAAACTATATAATTGCCGCATGTCATTTCTCATTTTTTTTTTTGCTGTTTTTTTTTTGTTTTCCTGATTGAGGATGACTCTATCCCATTCCGATAGTGGCTTTGACAGTACTGCCGCCGACATTGCTGCTTTCGCTATGTGTACTGTCGATGGAGTGAGCCCTAACTGTCAAATGCTGCTCGAGGACACAGTGTGTGATGAAAGCAGTGCAGCAGAACAAAAAAATTGTTCTGCTGCACTGCGAATGTCACTAGTGCAGGTGAACAACATTTCGACAGTGATGGATTTCAGTGGAGAATGACGTTCCACCATACACTATATTTTTTTTGCACAGGAATTGATTACTGCAGCCACATATGTTTGAGTAGCCAACTCTTCCACTCTGTTTTCAGCATTGCATATTAGGGGAGTGTTTAACCTAAGCAAATCACTAATGATATTGATTGAGTTCAGAAAATTTGAGATCAGATAATTTTATTTGTTCGGTTATTCAAACCATTACAAGTTCAATAAAACAGTGAAAAAATAAAAATAGGTTTGACCATTTAAACAAAACATAGTGACAAACACATCACTGATATCAAATACTGAAGCGTGAAAGCATGACAAGTTAAAATCTGACAGATCCAGTTATAATTAAAATGTATTCTTCCTGTCAGAGAACTGCCTTTATGTACTTTATCTTGTATTACTAAAACAGTATCTTTCAGGTCTTGAATCATCTTGTGAACTCCACCATTGCTAGAACATTAATACAGGAACACCCTTATACAGGCAATGAAAGTATCATACAATTATTAATATAATACATCTCAAGTCAATCATTTCATAAAGACATTTTCCAAGATCATATACTTATTCCTACCCTGGTTCCTACGACTGGCACTTTCCATTTCATAGTTGATTTTACCAATATTACTCAAACTACTACTGAAGCTTTGATAAAATGTTAAAACATATTCACTTCAAGCATAAAAAAATATTCAAACACCTCTAAATATGTATCTCCTTATCAATATGTATCAAAATGTATCTCCTTAAGTGTTGATGAGGATCCTTTGTAAATGAGCTCTTAACTCAAAGGTTTGTAATTCCAAGTTCCCAATAAATAAATAAAAAATAAATAAAATAAATAAATAAATATAGCTTAAGTTATATTGACTTAGGTAAACTGCAAGGGAGACCATCTGGAATTTTTCCAAAAGCATCAGAGCTGTGATAGTCACTCCTCACTCATACTGCAGACTGGCAGCAGGCCTTCTTATGGACATCTGACCCGAGCAGGATTCTGGGCTTAACATCAGGTTACTTTGACCTGTGCAGTAAATCCTGCCCAAATATGATAGTTCCTCTCCACGCTAACCTATGAGCCAGTTCAGGCATGTTAGATTGGAAAGAAAAAGAAAATGCTTAGGGCACCCTGCTCCCATGCCTGACTGGCTAGACTCCAATCCAACCACTCCTGTCTACTACTTTTGGTATGTAAGATGGGGCCACTGCGTTTAAGGCTGTTTCCTCAGCAAAGGTCATTTTACACGATAATATGGCACACAGAAATCCACACCCAGTCATGTCTGCACCCCCCCCCCAGGTCATGCCCTAGTGGATGCTTTCCATTGGTGCCATGTGGCCCCACCACTCCACACTTCTACAGACCATCCCCAGGTCAACCCCATAGCAACCACACCTTGCCACATACAAATGACTTTTCCTAAATATAATTAATATTTAATAAAGAATAAAAAGCCTCATATAATCTAAGCCTGTTGCATGAGTTACACTGATGCAAATCAGATAGACAGGAGATATAACAATAAATAAACCACAGGTTAACAAGTCACTGACATTGGACTCCAAAAATGTAATATCAATTTTAATGAGAGTTTCTGCATTAGGAATTTGGTAAACTAAAAGACTGGATTTCTCAGAAACGTTATATTGATTTAGATTAGGAGTGTATTTTCTAGTTTATGATTATACACTATATATAAGTGCTCATCTTTTCACTATGTGTGTTGGACTTGAACTCATACACAAACCTTACAGCACAGTTAAAACAACAGATAACACATTAACAATCATTCATCACTGTGGATGGCTAAAAAAAGTCCAATCCTCTAGAAGCTAAAGCATGAAACTAGAGAACACTGTAATAGCTTAAATGCCAGCAACATCAAATCTCTAAGTTATTTAAACACCATATTGTTACCAGCCTAATTTTAACAAGGAGTTTTCAGCTGATACCCCTGACCGTCTTTTATAAAATTTACTTTTATCTTGCTCAAGGTCCTTTCACACTTCCCATCTCCAAATTCTAAACTAGGATGATAGTTGAAATGGAGTTTTAAAACTGCTTGCTAATGAAGCGTTCATGTTAAGAGGGAGCAATATTAATTGCAAACCCACAGTATATGACTTATAGTACCGGGCAATATAGCGCTTATTAGTTTTCAAACCATTTTGAATGAACAATAGAAAACCCCATGTAGAGTCCAAATATCATGTATCCAGATGGTGTAAAAAGATAGTCCTGCCAACTTGCACATTCTCATGGCTTGAAGCAGTCAGGCTTCAGTAACTACTTTCAGCTGGCATTCAATCCTCCCCTCCAGCACCTGAGGCTCACATCTACTCCAGACACCTATACTGGAGTCACTATATCACCATAACCCAGGAGTCCACATCCACCATTATTCAAGGTTTGAATCCAAATCTGCCTAAAGAAAGAGAAAACAAAATTGCTCCACTGAACACAGTACTTCAGGCAGATTTAACAAATAGACAAATAGCCCTCTTTCCCCCAGTTGAGGATGGAATACCTGTAATTATTTAATACTGAGCCTCTAAACACTTATAGTGCTTGTAGTATGTAGTATGAGAAAATAAGTAGAGTGAAGGTATAAAAAAAAAAACAAAGTAAAGAGTAAAGATTCCAAACAACAGTTAAGGGGCCAGAAATAAGACATGATGGGAGTGGTGCACTGCAGTGACTGTGGAGCAGCAGATTTCAGGGAGATGTTCAAGAGGATGCAGTGTTGTCTATCTGCAGGCACCTCTCTGGGCTGAGGGAGGAGGTTGCTCATCTCCAGGCTGAGTTGGCCAGGATTTGTGGGACCTCCTCTTCCATCCAGGGACCACCAGTGCCACTGCTGTTGCCTCAGAGGTTGCCATGAAAGAGGAGTGGTTGGACCACAGTGGGCTCAGGGAAGGTGAGGGTGGTGGAACAGAGGCACATCCCTCCAGTTGTACCTCTCCACAATTCCTATGTCATTCTGGCCAAGTGTGGTTCCTGTATGGAGGCACCCGCAGTGGAGACCAAGGAGGATGCTGGGAACCTCCACAAAGGAGACCCACAGGAGGGTGGCATGGGACCCCACAGGGAAGGAAACAACTCCTGGTGGTGGACTCAATTCTTAGGAAGGTAGAACTGGGGGAGGAAGGGGAGAGGGAGGTAAGGTGCCTGCCTGGCACCATGGCTTGGAGGAACAGGGAGTGAATCCTCAGGATTGCTGAAGCAGCTGCACAGGGGAGGGAGCTGGATGTCATTGTCCACCAAGGGACAAATGACCTGGCTAAGAAAGGGATTAGAGCAGTGCAGGAAGAGTTTGTGGAATTGGGGAGGTGCATTAGACAAGTAGCACACACGGTAACCTTCTCGGAGGTGCTGCCCATCTATGGCATAGGAGAGGCTAGGGTGTTCTGCACCATGGGATTAAATCAGTGGTTGAAAAACTAGTGCAGAGCTCAGGGATTTGGCTTCACTGGGGACTGGGGGTCCACCTGGAGTGATGCAAGCCTAGACTGGCATAATGGGCTGCATCTGTCCAGGAGGGGAACCAGGATCCTAGGTGATAGGTTTAAATGCTTCATTGGCAAGCATTTAAACTAGCCAAGGGGGGAGGCACTGGAAAGGAGCAGGGAAATCCTAGCCCCCCCAAAAAAGTCATGGTAGTAAGTGCAGTAAACACCAACATAGAGGTGTCGATAGGGAGAAGGGCAGGGGTAAATGGGGAAAGTGACAAAGGCAAGAAGGACAGGGATGGGGCAAAAAGGAGTAAGGAGGAAATGGAGGGTAATGAGTACCAATGCCCATAGTCTGGTCAACAAGCTCCCTGAGCTGGTGGCCTTGATGGAAGAGGGATGTCTGGATATCATAGCAGTCACATAAACATGGTACACAGAGAACCATGACTGTGATGATAACATACCAGGGTACATAACCTATAGGAGAGACAGGCAGGGGAGAAGAGGGGGAGGAGTAGCTCTCTATGTAAAGGAAGGGATAAAAGCAACTGAAAAAATGAGTAAACAGGGAGGAGAGGAGGCACTGTGGGTCACCTTGGAAACTAGAAAGGGCACCACAATCTGCACAGGGGTTGTGTACAGACCCCCATGTCAGGGGGAGGGAATGAACAAGGATATGATAGAAGGCATTCTCAGGATGGCAGAGAATGGGGAGATACTGTTGATGGGAGACCTGAATATGCCAGTTGTTAACTGTAGCACATTTGCTGCAGCCACATCCAAGAGCAGGGCCATTCTCAATGCCCTACAGGTGGCAGGCCTCAAACAGCTAGTTTCGGAACCCACTCATGAGGGAACAATCTTAGACCTCATACTCTCAAATGGGGGCAGTTAGAGGATCTCAGATCTAGAAGTGGTTTGCCATCTGGGAACAGGGGACCATCAAAAAGTGTGGTTCACGTTAAACTCAGCTACAGAGTCAAGCCATACAAAGTGAGGGTACTGGACTTCAGGAGGGCTGACTTAGCAAGATGGGAGAGTGCCTCAGAAAAGCACTAGCAAACAGGCTAGAAGAAGGTGGAGCAACAGTGGGGAATCATCAAACTGCCATCACAGAGGCAACAAGCCTTTGTGTGAAGCAAACAAACAAATCAAAATGAAAGAAAAAGCCACTATGGTTCTCAAAAGAGGTAGCTGGGAAAGTCAGGGAGAAAAAGATACCATTCAGGAAGTATAAAGAAACACAGAAGGAGCAGGACAGAGAGCTGTACCAGTTAAGGCAGAAGGAAGCAGGGAGGGAAGTCAGAATAGCAAAGGCCCAAACTGAGGAAAAGATAGCCAACTCGATTAAGAAGGGGGATAAAACCTTTATAGATACATCAGAGAGCATAGAAAGACAAAGGGAGGGATAGTGAGGCTGAATAGAATGAACGGTGGGTGGGCAGAGGGGGACAGTGAAAAAACAGGGATACTGAACAAATATTTGTGCTCAGTATTCACAAAAGAGGAGAGGGAAGTGCCTAATCCAGTTAACAGAAGAACTCTTGACAGGGGGGTTGATTCCAGTCCTTTCACAGAAGAAAGGGTTCTGCAAGAACTCCTAAAACTGAAGGTGGACAAAGCAATGGGGCCTGATGGAATTCACGCCAGAATTCTAAGAGAATTAAGGGGGGAACTAGTGAAACCACTGACTACTCATTTTAACAAATCATGGGAGGATGGTGTGGTACCTGAAGACTGGAGGAAGGTGGATGTGATTCCCCTTGACAAATGTGGGACCAAGACAGAGGCAGGAAACTACAGACCTGTCAGTTTGACCTCTGTGGTAGGGAAAGTTATGGAGTCACTTCTGAAGGAAAGAATTGTTGAGTACCTAGAGGTCAGTGGGGCACAGGACCGAATGTAGCATGGGTTCACAGCCGGAAGTTCATGTCAGATGAATCTAATAGATTTCTTTGACTGGGTGACCAAAGTAGTAGACCAGGGAGGGGCTGTGGACTTGACCTACCTAGACTTTAGCAAAGCATTTGACACAGTCCCACACAAAAGATTAATTGTCAAATTAACCAGCCTGGGAGTGGGTCCCAGGGTGGTAGCCTGGGTAAAACATTGTCTGGACAACAGGACACAGAAGGTAATTGTAAATGGAGTCCACTCTGAAGAAAGAGGGGTTACTAGTGGGGTACCGCAGGGTTCAGTACTGGGTCCAGTCCTTTTTAATGTCTTTATAAGTGACATTGCAGAGGGACTGGAAGGAAAAGTATGTCTCTTTGCAGTTGACACAAAGATCTGCAACAGGGTTGATACACAAGGAGGCGTGGAAAGGATGAGAAGGGACTTGGCAAGGTTGGAGGAATGGTCAGAAGTATGGCAGCTAGGATTCAATGCAAAGAAGTGCAAAATAAAGTATCTGGGAAACAAGAACCCAGGGGAAGATTACACAATGGGGGTAGAGGTAGTAACAACAACAAAAAAGGAAAGGGACCTGGGGGTAATCACATCAGATGACCTTAAGGTTAACAAGCAATGTGAGAAGGCAGTAGGGTGGGTTTGGGGTATACTGGGATGCATAGGGAGAGGCATCACCAGCAGAAAACAGGAAGTTGTTATCCCTCTGTATAGGCAGTTGGTGAGACCCCATCTGGAGTACTGCATCCTGTTCTGGAGACCCCATCTCCGCAAGGACATAGACAGGATAGAGGCAGTCCAGAGGAGGGCAACTAAAATGGTGCTGGGTCTGCAAGAGAAGCCGTATGAGGAGAGACTAAAGGAGCTTAATATGTATACCCTTAAGGAAAGGAGGGAGGGGGTAACATGATAGAAACTTTTAAGTTCCTCAGTGGGATCAACAAAGTCCAAGAGGGTAGCATCTTTCAGAAAAAGAGACGTGCAAGAACAAGGGAACGCAATTTAAAGATGGGGGGGTGGTTCAGGGGCAATGTGAGGAAGTATTTTTTTCACAGAGAGGGTAGTGGATGCATGGAACAGCCTTCCTGAGGAGGTTGTGGGGTCTAAAACTGTGGGAGAATTCTAGAATGCATGGGACAAACATAAGGCAATTCTTGTGGTGGGTAGGAAGAAATAGGCTGTTGGTTAACTAGGATCTGCGGCCTATCCTGTAGGTTGGGAAATGGGCAGACTAGGTAGGCCAAGCAGTCCTTATCTGCCATCAAAGTCTATGTTTCTATGTTTCTATCCATGTTACTTCTCTTTCTCCTTGGTATAGGTAGTCTTTTTCCAGTTCCTCAACCTTCCTTTGACTACACATCTGTACTTCTGATCTGCGGTTCAAACCAAATGTCATGCAATAAGCAAAGCATTGTGCTTGTAAAAATGGAGGGCTTCCAGAGGACTTTCAGAAGATAAGCAGGCTTACTGATTTACTGTATCACCATTTGCAACACTACAGTTAGTGGAATAACTGAGCTCAGAATCCAAAAAATATCAACAGTAAAATTCAATGCCTCAACCAGAGAGGAGCAGTGCTGAGCAGCAGCGTGGCTATCTTGCTGCTCTGCCAATATTGATTGAGAAAAGAAATGTTGGTTAGGATACCACAGTATTGTAATCCATTATCCATTTGCAATCTTTATCTTCTGAACATTAAATGGCAAGAAGGAACCTCAGTTTAAAATGTCATTCAAAAGACAACACCACAGAACAGTGCCCCCCACATACACACACACCCTCGGGCACGCTACTATCAATGAAAAAAAAAACACATTGGGGAGTATTGTATTGATATGAGTCTAATTTCTGGTACAGGATAAGTATCTACTAGCTCCTGCTGAAGCTGCAGCCGGCCCCATAGCATGATCGGGCTAAACGTCAAGTGCCTGTGGACACTGTAAACTCCCAGCCCTTATGGAGCTCAGGCTATGACCTACTCCTCATGTGTGTGATTGAAGGTGGAGCAGAATTGTTTAAATGAACATTCAAATCTAGGAGGTAAACAAAAGATTAAGTGAAAGAATAAAAGACAACCACATCCTTTCTGAGCTATAGTACCTACTTCAATATTTATCACACATTTCTTTTCTCTCAGACACAATGATGAATCCAGTGCCCGCTATTTCTTTGAAAGCTTGTTTGTGTCATGCATTATTACACAGTGCTCAGGGGGTTACTGCATGAAATGGACCACTGGACTGAAACTAAAATTCACAGCCAAAAAAAATCTACACTGATTGAATTACTAGGCGCAACATAATATTGTAACTGCAGAAAATTCTCAACAGTAAAATCAGGCCCTTGTACTCCACAGCATTTTCATTAGTTTTTCGATCCTGTTGTGCTCTGACCACCGGCACTGTTAAATAGTGCAGTGATGTGGTTGGTAGGGACAAAATGGTTGGACTGTCACAGACGCAGAGACAACTGTGACACAATCCAACAAGTTGGTTCAGAAGGAATGTGGAGTCCTTTTTCTGAATGTTTATAAAAGGACTGCAGGGCTATGCCCACTGCATCCCTAAGAATCCCCCCCCGTACCTTATTCAACCCCAATGTATTTATAAGTCTCTCTAATGTTCCCTATCTCCCTCCTCTCTTCCAGGGTGCATATATTGAAATCCCACAATCTGTCCTCATAGATCTTATAATGCAGACCCTGCACCATTTTAGTTGCCCTCCTCTGGAAATTCTCTATGTGTCTATATCTTTCCTGAGATATGGTCTTAGGAACTGGAAACAGTACTCCAGGGTGAGTCTCACCAATGATTTATGCAGTAACAACACTACCTCTAACCTTCTGCTGGTGATGTCCCTTCCTATGTACACCAGCATCCTTGTAGGCCTGCCTAATGTCATGTCACACTGCCTCAACTCCTTTAGATCATCAGATATGAGTACACTAAGATTGATTTTCTTTCTAGTGACTGTCCATATCTTTTCCCCATTTTATACACTGCTTCTGGGTTTCCGTGTCCTAGGTGCATGATTTTTTGCATTGAAACCCAGCTGCAATACCCTTGACCAATCATCAAGGCTTTCTCAGGTCTCTAATCATGTTCTCCATTCCTCTGGAGTACCTACCCTATTGCAGATTTTGTTGTAGTTTGCAAAGAGGCATACCTTACCTTCTAGCTTTTCCACAATGTCACTTTTAAAGACATTGAAGAAGACTGGTCCCAACACTGAGCTCTGAGGTATCCCAATGGTCAATCCCATCTTTTTAGAGCGAGTGCCATTTACCACCACCCTCTCTCACCTGTCCATCATCCCATTCCATACCCAGTTTACCATCTTGGGTCCCATATCCAAACTACCCAGTTCCCTTATGAGCCTCAAATGTGGTATGGTTTTCAAGGTCTTGCTGAAGTCTAAGTAGACCACATCCACTGCCCTACATTGATCTTTTGCCCATCAACCAGTCAAAGAAATCAATCAGATTCATCTGACATGCCCTCACCCCTTCATGAATCTGTGTTTCCTTGGTCTTGTAAGCTGATGGATTAAAGACAGTCCACTAGCCTTTCTCTTAAAGATGTCTGTATTAACTTCCACACATCTGACCTTACACTGGATGGCCAATAGTTGCTATCCTCCTCCTTGTTGCCACTTTAATGAAGCAGGACTACATATTCCCTCCTTCAGTCCTCTGGAACCACTCCTATTTTCAGTAAGTTGCTGAAGATGCTATCTGATGTGCTGTCAGTACCTCCCTGAGCTCCTTCAGCATCCTTGGGTGTACCTTGTCTGGCCCAATAGCCTTACCCACATTCAGATTTGCAAGTTCTGTCAAGACACTTACCTCTGTGAATGGACTGGTGCCTACCTCCCTCCCCCAGTATTCCTGCAGCTATTGTGTAGTCTGTCTCCTTATCCCACCATTGTGAAGACTGAGCAGAAGTATCTGTTCAGGATATCTGCTTTGTCCAGACCCTATTCTGTACAGCCTACCCATCCCATTTTTACAGTAAACTCACAATCCCTTCCCTTGTCTTACTTGTTTTGTGTATGTATCTAAAAAAAGATCTTGTCCCCCTTAGTTACCTGTCTATCTATTCTTTCCATAGTTTGCACATGTGTGCCCCGTACTGCTTTCCTTGCTTCCCTTGGCTTTTCCTCTTACACCTCCCTATACAGTATAAGTCACATTAAACTGTTCCTACAATTAGCTGTTTTAGCATTTCTGACTGAGTTGCATAAGTGTTGCTGGATTCTGCAAAAAGCCTTGGACAGACTGTTTCTTAAGAGTTACAAGTCAGTTTTGCATTGCATTGTGACTGGACTGCTGATGCAATCCAAAATATGTTGCAAAAACATTTTACAAACATTGCTCTTAAGCTGTTTAAGCATTGAAAAACATTGCAATATAAGCTGCCAATGCATTGCCAACTGTAAAAAGGCAATGCAAAATCAACTCAGTGATGGAACAGTTTCAAGTGACTTGTACTGTACTCTTCTCTCTGTGTCTCCTTGTACCTCCTTAATGCTACTCTTTTAGCCTTTACCTTCACAGCAACTTCTCTCGAGAGCCATAGTGGTCTCTTTTTCCTCCTGTTTTTGCACGCTTCCTTTGCACAGAGGTTTTTTGCCTTTACTGTACTATCCCTTAATATGACACACTGTTCTTCCCCACCACATATGTTTGAGCAGGTGAATGCCAACAGAACCAGAGGACATGCACTTAGACTGAAGTGTTGCAATGTAAAGGAAAAAAAGAAAGTACTGCTTCACACAGTGGGTAGTTGACATGGAACATCCCTACCTGAGGCTGTGAAAACTAGTGCCATTCAGACTTTCAAAGCAAAACAAAATAGGTTGATGAGAAGGAGTCAGAATTGGCACTGGGCAACCAGCCAAATGGCAGAAGAATTTGTACTGATCTAGTGATTGTTTACTTCCACTGACCATGGTAGCATCTATTAGAGAAAGAGGAAACCTTTCAAGAAGCACACCAATTGGGCTAGGGACATGTCAATGGGACTAATGGATTTCTACCATTCATTAACCCTGTGGTAAGTGGTTGCAAACATAAATTTTCATCACTGCTGATCAAAAATAAGATTGAAGGTTATATGGCATAAATAGCAATAACATTCCAAATATTAATCTTGGTTTGTGTCAGAGCTTGTAAAGGTATATACTGTAGTCACAGCTGTATGGCAGGAGAATTGGACAAGATGAATTCTGAGACCTTACCATTACCACAATATTATCATGTTACTATGTTACACTGGCAAACCATGTCTGCCATTTTCCATCACAAATGGATAGTCATTTGATGGCACATTGACAGTGCTGTAATACTACCACTTGTAGCACTGGTTAAATCAGGTCTGACAGCAAACTCAAGCTAATGGGGGTCAGCTTGGGGAAAGAGGATTGAGACTCCCAAGGACAGCTCTTCACCTTCAGGGTGGGGAGAATGAATGTGCCACAGTGCACTCACTAGCTATCAGAGGCCGCTTACAATCACAGTTGGGTCCACCTGCAAGGAAAGGACATGACTGGATGCCAGAATTGCCACACATTCATAAGCATGTATTTGTGTATGTGTGTGTGCCTGCAGAGAAAATCAGAGAAGCACAGCCCTGGTGCAACAAGGTCAATGCTAGCAGGTTCATGCACTACCTACATGACTCTCTACCAACCTTGTGCTGATCCTGGGTAAGTGGGTGAGGGTAAACTTAAGGTCATGAGTAGGTAGATGATGGGGTAAGAGGGTTGCCATGGTGTGGGGGCAGACAGGTGAAGCAGAGAAAATGTATAATTGGATGATCATGTGACTTGAAAATGGCAAATAATTATCTGCACCTGGAACCAGCTAGTGTGTGAAAAAATGGCCTGCAGTTGCAAATTGGTTATTTTTGGGTAATATCACACCTACTCTAATTGAAAAGTATGCCACATAATTATACTGAAGGGATAAACTTAATGTTACACAGGAGCATACAGTATAAATTATTGAATCAATCTGTGAGACACTGGTATTTTATTTATATATAAATGTACATATTTTATTTGTTACAGCTGTGTTCTGTGACTATTATAATGCACCAGGAGAATGCAGTTGGCACTATGAACCTTGTGGAACATCTACAGTAAAAACGTGCAAAAATGAGAATTTTTCTTCTACACTAGAAGGTCAGTAATTTTTTAAATGTGACAGAATACTACAGAACTTTAACTTAAATTAATATTTTTTTAAAGGCCAAATTAACCAAAAGTAATGCTTAAAAATGCTAGCTATCAGTGATATCTCGATCAAAATATGTTATATATTCCAGGAATGATACAACAGGACCAAAGTTGAGTAGTGCCGAAACCAAGATATGGTTCTACTCACTCACATATGATGTAATTTACATATATCTTTTGCCATTAAAAGTTATTCAATGTTTGTAAATTATGCACCTCGTGCCACCTGTTCATACATAGGTCATAATGTTTTAACCCCAATCATACCTAAAAATGAGGTCCAGCTCAGTATGCCTCTCCTGGTCGACAAAGTTTAAAGTAGCAAATACATACATTTTACATCAGGTTTTTGTTGATACATTTGTTAACCAAATGAGAACACTTTTTTCTGCCTTTTTTGATTTCGGGGGAGAAAGCAGTTTCTAGAGTTGCTTGACAGTTGATGTCCAAGTTGGAAAAAGGACACCATCTCCCTCCCAAAAAGATGTTACTTATGCAGGCCTAGATATTCATACTATGCCCAGAAAGGGTGCATGTGGTTGCTTTGTGCAACTCAGTTGCACCAGAGCACAAAATTGCTATATTCAAATGGGATGCACAATCGTGCATCCTGTCTGAATATAGTATAAGATGAGGGCAGCACAATGGGGCATGCCGAAGATACGCCACCACATCCTCCTGCATGGTCTGAATACCTGGAATGGGAATGCACTGAGAGCAAATTCCACATATTCAGAGTGACATATGCAAATGGGGCCATTATACATTCAAAGCACAAATGGGGACATTTACATGTCATTATGGCACCATTTGCATGTCTAGGGCAGGGATGCACCCAGCAGAATGCGAAGGTTGCCCTGCAAATGTCATGTAAAATAAAACACTCCATGTCTCCCTGATAGTCCAGTACCCCCACCATTCCTGACCCCGATGTAATAAACCATAATTTACCCTGATATTCCCCGGTAGTCTAGTGGCCCCTCTCCCATCCCCAATCATGATATAACATTATTAAATCTCCCGTAACCCTGGAAATCCAGTGGTGCCCACCTCCCATCCTCGAACCCATCCATATCAGAAATAATGATCAAATGTCCCTGGTAGTCTAGTGGTACCACCTCTCATCCCTGAACCCCATCAGTATCAGAAAAAATGATCAAACTTCTCTGGCAGTCTAGCGGCACCTCTCCCAGCCCCGATTGTACAATAAACACCTATCCTCAGACTTCCCTGGTAGTCTAGTGGACATCCACCCCCACCCACTGCTCAACCCACATCCCACCCCGCTCCCCCAATCCCAGTATGGCCATGTAGTCAGTGAACAGCACAACACTCCCGCATACCTCCATGGCTGCCTACCAACTGAGCTGTGATGGAATGACAGTTTACAGTATGCACTACAATACCATTGGTCGACAGTGTTGACCAATGGCCTTGCAGTGTGTACTGTAAGCTTTCGTTCACAAACTTGTCAACTTTCTGAATGAAAGGTTACAGTACACACTGCAAGCCCATTGATCAACAGTATTTTAGTGCATATTGTAAGCTGTCACTCCATGACAGCTCAGCGGGCGGGCAGCTGTGGAGGTATGCTGGTGGATTGTGCTGCCCGACGGCTGCATGGCCATACTGGGATGGGGGACCAGGGTGGGTGTGATTATCAGTTGGTGGGGGTGGGGTCCACCTGACTACCAGGAAGTCTGGGGATAGGTGTTTAAAGTATGATGGGGGCTGAGAGGGGGGGTCGCTATACTACCAGGGAAGTTCGATCATTATTTCTGATATGGACTGGGTTCAGGGATGGGAGGGGGATACCAATAGACTATCAGGGAAGTTTGATCATTATTTCTGATATGGACTGGGTTCAGGGATGGGAAGGGGGCCACTTAACTACCAGGGAATGATTAGGGTATTTTGTCTTATATGATTGAGGATGGTAGGAAGGCCACTAGAATACCAGGGAAATGGTTTTCAATTTCTTTCTGCCATGATTAGGGATGGGGGGTAGTCACCCAAGGGCTGGTGACTGCTGTGTTGAGCTGTGCAGTACAGCAGCCTGTCTGAGGGCCTAACTTTGTGTGGCACATCACCGAGATGTGCAGGCAGCTGCATCTCAATGTGCCGCATATGCATGGGATTGCCCCCTCTGGATGCTCCACATACTTTATCTTTGCACTGCAGTGCATCTGAAATTGCGTGGCTCATCCCCTCCTTTCGAATATGGCCCAAGGGCACATTTAGAGGATGTGCCGGCGCAACTCAGTTGTGCATGGCACATCTCCTTTGAATATCTATGCCGCTAAGTCTAAACAAATAGCTAGGATTATTCTCTATTCCTATGAAAGCAAAAACGAATGTCACTGGGTGAGAACTATGCCACTAGCTCTGGGTTCAAACACAAACAGAAATGGCATGGCAGTCCACTCACTAGTGCCAGTTGTCTAGTTTTGCTTATTTAACTATTTCAATTCAGGATAAACAAATAAATACAAGCCCACAAACATCAATGTTATATGACAACCTTGTCACTTTTTCATTTATTTTATGTTTCTATTTCTTTTTTTGTACATTCTATTTATACACCTGTCAGGCCAGGGCATCTCTTGGAGGTTCTCTTGACTGAAGCCTCTTCTCCCTACCGAGACCCTGATTCATGGTTCTCCAAACCAGGACTTCCCAGCCCTCTCAGATCACCCCCGGGGGAGGGCCCGCCTCACCTACCTGGCGGCACTGTCTGAAATTAGAGGGTTTGTCCTGTGTGGGTGGTGTCCGGGACCAACGGAGAAGTGATCTGGCATTGGGGATGTAGGCCAGGTCCCTGGCGCCCTCATCACCTCCCT
Source organism: Neoceratodus forsteri (assembly GCA_016271365.2). Taxonomy (NCBI): domain Eukaryota; kingdom Metazoa; phylum Chordata; order Ceratodontiformes; family Ceratodontidae; genus Neoceratodus; species Neoceratodus forsteri. The sequence continues at coordinate 588,196,615 of CM028131.1, forward strand.
GGTCCTTCAGGGATTTTTCATGCCTGTATCCCCACAGGAGCGCAGATGTGCAATGATGTCAGGGCACTAACATGATGACATCCGCCATGCTCCTCCACTGCTTACAGTGCCGCAGTTCCTTTGCTTCCCCCAGTAGTCATCAAAGACTGCTGAGGAGTGGTGTGAAACCTGGATCCCTCACCAGGGAATGGAGAGCAGCCCTCAAGATGCTCAGTTCCTTCCCTCCACTGCTGAACCCTAGCGACCCGAGTCCATTTTCGAATCTGAGTCACAGGCATGGCATCTAGCACCTCAGCCCACACTGCAACAGGGCAGACTATGTGTTATTTTTATTTTTGCTTGTTTATATGTTAACTGTGTAAGTGCACAAGCGCTGTTGCTCCTTTTACAGGCATTATGACCCAGGACCATAAATCACAATAAAAACACAGTAACAATAATAACCATGTAAGCAAACATGCAACATACAAGATAACAAAATTACATAGTCTAAAAAGCAGAATCTGACTGCCCCAATAGCACAGCAGCTGCTCTTTGCTCTGCTACAAAGGTAACTTCATAGGTAAGATTGACTATGCAATGGGGTGTCTGGTAGACAACTCCCTCAGAAACCAACATATGTCCCTTTATTCACCCCACTTGACAGGTAGAGTGGTCCGTAGGACTCTTAGGGCATCCTCAGTCCCCCCGCTAGAAGTATCCCATGCCTCCAACACCACCACACGAACCCAAGATTTCTCATTCACAGCACCCTCCCTATGGAGATGATCCCCCTCTCTGTTCATGCGTCCCCCTTCCACATAGCTCCTAAACATAATCTGAAGATCTGGCTCCTCACTGCTGCAAAATGCACTGTTCCATACAGCTATGCTAGGGTCTACAACTCTACTATGCTATAATTGTACTCAGACTTTCAACTGATGCCCTACAACACTTATACCCCCCTGCCCCCACTAGCCTGCCCCTTTTCCCACCTGTCTCCTTCCTGCCCCATCCCTAAACCAACTCCACCCCCATTTCCTTCTGTCTTGCCTCTTTGATGTTATGAACTGTGATTGTTTTTCTATTTGAATTTTTTTTACGGCAGCTGTTTTTTCTCACTTGTACTTGAATTGGACCATGTACCTATATACCATTATTGCTTGTGTCTTGCACCATCTGTATTTTGGCTATGGTTATGTACATACTGATATAGCATTACCTGTCTACCCTCTCTGCACATTGTCATTGCATTACCTCAGTTTCTTTCTCTCTACCCTCACTGCCAGCTGTTCAGCATGCACATAGTGTATCTTGTAATTGACTGTTTGTACCTGTACCTATTTGTTGCCAACTTGTGGACCAGGTCGCACCTGAAAATTGTCCTCTGGATCAGTGCACCTACTCAGTCACCAAAGACATAAATAAATAAATAACTCAGATTTAGGAGTGAATGTGAGCCACCACATCCAATGCAGACCAAACCACAGCAGCTCCTACTTGGCAGTGTGCTTTGATCAGGATGAGAGGCATTGGCCACCTGGTACTGCAGCTGCCGCAGTGGTGGGACACCAGTGCATGCTCCTCTCTCAGATATCATTGCACGTGTCCAAGGCTGTCAAGAGGGTCCAACCACAATAAGGAAGGAGGGGAGAATCGAGGGAGACAATAGTGGATAAAATCCCTTTTACTGTTTATACGATAGCTGATGTCACTGGCTTCCTTGGGTACTAGTGCCTGACAGTTGATCCTATTCAATTGGTAAAGTGATTTGGGGGGGTAGGATGAACCTCCACTGGTGACCCCACCCATGGAGGGGAAGCTGTGAAAGCAGTCAGGGGTGGTTGGACTCAGGGGACAGGAGAATGGTAGGCCTGAACATGGTATATCACTGGAATTAGAGTTTATCCTGAATGATGAGGAGACAAGGGAGCAAAAGATCTATAGAAAAAATAAAACTCAGAATTATAAACATGAGGTATTACAAAAACAGAAAAGAAAACAAGGAAGATAATAGCCAGTCAATAGATAAAGAACTGGGAGATAAGTGAGCCAAACATCCCCACCAAAAAATGTAACCGATCAATCACAGAGCATAGTACATTATGGACTGAGTTGCCCAGAAGAAGAGATGGAGTCATACTGAAACACTGGTGCCTCTAAACCTGTATTTATTTGTTTTTATTATTTCCATCATTATATATACAGAATAAAAGTTAGTTTAGTGTTATATAAAAATATACCTGTCAAGGGGGCTAATCAGATAATAAGGCTCTGAACCCAAGGGGTGAGTGGCTTCATTATCTGAATAACCCCCATCAATTGGTATATTATCACATGTGCCACACTTACCCATCATTTGTTTTGTATAATACATGAGCATGGATGCATTCAGTTTAAGTTGGATTTGGCTGTTTTCTTTTTTCTAATTCAAAGTGTATTAGAAGTTTTACAATACAGAGAACAGATCCACATCTTACATGAAATACAAGGCACATGCACAGTAAACTGGATGATCTATCCTCCCTTCCTCCCCTCTCCCTCCCCCCTTCCTCCCAAGTTTCCCAGCACACAGTAGTAGATTTATACATCATTGCACTGTGGTTAAAGTACTATTACAAACCAGCTGTAAAGAGTAGAGAAATTGTAGGGGGCCCCAAATGTTATTAAATCTTTTGTGCCGGTTGTGAAGGCTTGCTATTGTCTTTTCTGTTCTAAGATTTGTCAGTTAACTCATGCAGCCATTCGGTGTAAGTAACTACCTTGCTATCTTTCCAGTATCTCAGTACCAGCTTTTTGACAGACATTGAAATTAAGGCCATATGGTATTAATGATTAAGAACTGAGATTCTAGAGAAATCAGGCTTCTGAGGTGAATAAGTCATTCAGACCTAAGAGGGGGTCCATCCTTTGCTTAATAAGAGCCAATAAAGAAGCCACTTTTGGGCAGGACCAAAAAATATGAAGCAAAGTACCCTCCTCCTTCATTCACCGTGTGCAAGTGGAGGAAGTTGCAACACCAAATTTGGTTATTTTTTGTAGTCAATAATATAAATTGTGCAATATATGAAATTGCATAAGGTGCATCCTATTTTGAGTAACAAACTTGTGACAATTTTGCCACAGGAAAGGCCAGTTTATGGTCATATCTGGGAAATGGGAGGACCAAAAAGTAGTTGGGACAAAACAGTCTGGATAGATTCAATCATATAAAATCCTATATGTTTTGGACACTGCTTGTGGGAGACCCACCAGAGGGCTCAATTCTGTATGGCAGGATAAACTTGAAGGCTGTGGGGGAACAGTCCCAAAAAATTTTATCAGGAGATGTCATAATTGGAAAACTTTGAAAATATTAGAATTTGGAATATTAGATTTACTCATAATTTCAGGAGAGGAAAGCCAAGTCTCATCTTCTTTAACAAAGTGAGTAAGTGGGCAATCCCTTAGCTGAGGGAGCCACCAAGACAAGAGTACTTTACAGTCTATCATAATATTAGGGTTACCACGTAAAGTTTGAGTCAAGTCCTGAGTGTGCTTTTACTTTAGAAAAGAACAAAGTTGAGAATGAAGCCTTATGGAGGTCGCTATAGGAGAAGACTGTAGTTGTGAAGGGAGAGATTTTAATTTTGTATATAGGAGTGCAAGAGGAGAGAGGCCATGTCATCTAATCTGAGCTAACTCTATTTTGAGCCAGATGGGCAAGAAAGTTAGAGAAGACTGGGAATCTGGATTTGGATGTTTTCTGAGCTTTTGTTGGGCTGGGACCATTTTAATCTTTGTTTTGTGGTTTCTGAGTCTTAGGTGCTTCCATAATATAGTGGTATTTTGGTAATGGCCACTGTTTTGGCATTTATGAGTTTCCATAGAAACAAAGGAACATAGATTTGGTCAGCATAAAAGGAATGGTAGGCCTATATATTCTTCCCCTTTTTCCTGCCAATTCCAACACAATTGACCTTATTAGATCACTAGCATCACACCCTTTCTCTACTCCATTTGCCCCTGTGCCTATCCCACATGTTCTGGAAAATACCCTCAGTGTTTGCCACCAAAACCTCCTTTGACAGGTTGTTTAAGTTATCCACCACCCTTTCCAAAAAGAAGCATGTCCTCACACCTCTCATAAAGTTCCCCCTTTAGCTTCATTGCATGACCCATATTCTAGTGCCTTTTTTTCTCTGAAAAAGACACCCCACTTACACCTTGTTCTTCTCTGTGAGGTACTTGTAGGTCTTAGTCATGTCTCTTCTCACTTTTCTCTCCAGGGAGTACATGTTGAGGTCCTGCAGTCTTTCTTCATAAGGATTTTAATGCAGCCCTTGCACCATTTAGGTTGTGCTCTTCTGCATTGCCTCCAGCCTGCCAATGTCCTTGCAGAGCTTCAGCCTCTAGAACTGGATACACTACTCCAGATGTGGCCTCACTAGAGAGCAGTAAAATGGCAACACCACCTCCCTCCCTCCTCCTACTAGAAATCACCCCAGCATCCTAGTAGCCCTTTCCACTGCCTGGTCTCACTGATCAGCTACCTTGAAGTCATCAGATGTGATGACCCAGTATCTCTCTGTAGCTTGGTGACTGTAAGCACCTCTCCCTCATCTAATACACCGCTCCTGGGTTACCTAACTTCAGGTGCATAACCTTGTACTTTTTGCCACTGGAACTCAGCTGCCACACCCTAAACCCCTCCTCCAGTTTTACCAGATTCCATTGCATTCTCTTCACCCCTTCTCAAGTGTCAACCCTGTTACAGATTGTTGTATCATCTACAAAGAGATGCACTTTCCTCTCCAGTTCCTCAACAATGTCACTTATGAAGACACTGAAGTTGATTGTGGAGTGGAGTGTATAGTACCCCAAAATAAGGGGAGTGGATATGGCCAGTCATCCCTTACTTTATCAGTAGCCCTATGGTATATAGCTGTGTTGTAGTTGGAAGTGCAGTCTGCAGTTGGCAGTGGATTGCAGTGTGTACTTTGAATTGAATTGGTGTTCAGGAGCAGCATCTGCCATCAGGACCAGTGGAGGTTGGGAAGAGCAGTGTATCACTGGTATCGATGATGGCTGCAGCATGGAAAACATAACATCTGGGGATATGCTGAGTGTAGAGGGACTTTTTAGCAGGAGGATGCTGGATAAGATAGCTGAAGTGAGGACTATCAAGAGATATAGCTATTTAGTGAGAAACTGGGGGAGTTGTTTATTGCGTTTCCTCAGAATAGCTTTTTTTTAGCATTGCATGGAAGCTTTTAGGGACACGGCCATTGGGGTTTAAAGGAGTAGTACACCCTCATAGAGTATCTTGTAAATTTTTTTTTTTTTCAGCAGACAACTCTTTTTGTGTAGCTGTAGGGGATATATGTGCTTGCTTTAGTTTATGTTCACTGTTTTACCAGGCCCTGTAACTAGAGTGGGGGTTCTTCATTTTCTTGTTGTTGAAATCTCATTGTGCCTGAGAGCTGCATTAGCATATGAGAATATGATGTGTCAGCACCCTTTAAACTCCACAGTAGGCCTGTCTGCTTACTTAAAATTCAACAAAAATGTTGCTGCAGGGTGTTAAATACCACATTTACATTCAGGTAGCTTTACAAATGGTCTTAGATTTAATAAGTAAATCAGGTCAGTTCACCCTCCAAAGCCTGATAAAATACCAGCACCTAACTTGGACAACCAATTTGTTAGAAGGATTTCATAAAGTTTGGTCTCACTCACATAAAGATCATATCAAAACATATTTATTCCAAATATTCTTTGCATAAAAGTTCATTTGTAGGCAGTAACACTTGTCTTCCATAGCTCTTCAAGGTTGGCACACAACAAATGTTCTAAAATGTATCCAGAAAAAAACTTATTTGCTTGTTTATGAAACACCAGAAAGTATTGATGATAATGTCAAAGGTTGCTTTCAAAATATACCCTTTTACAGTATAGACCAATCCAAATAGTTAAATGTATCCAAATCCAAGGAGTGAGCCTAATGAGTTGTGTGTCCACTCCATGAAACAGGCACAGCACTTACATACGGGCTCTGTAAGAGTGAGGTTGTTGTCACTTGCCCCCCACCCCCACCCCATGGAGGTTTGAGAGACTGCTTGGACTAAGTTACTTTTTGAGGATCCCATCTCTGCATTTTGACATTTGAGTTATGCATGGAAAACTTTCAGCCAAGTTGATTACACATAGATGAAGGTGCTTTACACTTTAGCTGGCATTTTTCATATTTTTTGGCACATGATATGTTATAAAAAAATGTTTTCTGTTTGTACCTACACTTGCACTTTAATCACAAGAGGATTTGGACTCTTAACTATTCGGAATGGTCTGTACGGTAAAAGAATATTGTTAAAAAAAGCTTTTGACATTATCATCAATACTTTCTGGTGTTTGATAAACAAGCAAAGTGTTTTTTCTAGATACATATTAGGACATTTGTTGTGTGCTAGTCTTCATGAGCTATGGAAGACAAATGCTACTGTCTACAAATGAACTTTTATACAAATAATTTTTTGGAATTAATTTTTTTTGATAACATCTTTATCTGAGTGAGACTTAACTTTATGAAGTACTTTTAACAAATTGTTTATCCCAGTTAGGTGCTGGTCTGTTATCAGCCTTTGGAGGGTGGAGTGACCTGATTTACTTGTTACAATTCTATTTTAAATACATTCTGTGCATTGACTGTACAGTAAGCACCTGGGGGCTCGGATTCGTTTTCTCTGATCTCAGATGCAATTCAAGGTTCTTTCCTTTAAACTGCCTTCAATCTGCATGTTTCTGGAGAGTGTTTCTCAGGCGATGTGAACTTTCAGCATAGATACATGGAGTAAATGGGTGCTGTTGCATCATGTTCTCATATGCTAATACAGCTCTCAGGGACAATAAGAATTTAACAAGCAGAAAAAGGAGACCCCCAGGCTAGTTGCAGCATATGGTGTGAACAGTGACAACAAAGTAAAGCAAACATATACATCCCCAACATCTACATGAAAAGAGTTTTCTGTTGACAAGGAAAGAAATGACATTTACAAGACATGAGGGTGTACTACTCCTTTAACAACTCAGATTTGGAGGGGAGTAGATTTTTTTTTGTGTGTGTCCCCCTGACTACTTTTTTTTAGCCTTGCGATGGAACATCAAAGGACATTGCTGCTTGGGTTGGACAATGTGGAGTGGTATTATTTTGTGTGTCTGTGGTTCCTTTGACTGTTTTTCTTAGCATTATTGATTGTCCATTTACACTAATTGGGTTTGTTTAGTGTAGGATTACTTTCCATTGGTGCTTAGGTTGTTACTTTTAGTTAAATTAGTTGTTAAATATTTAACTGGTAGTGTATTAGCTGTGTTTGCATTTTCCCTGGATGTAGTTTTTCTATAGTTTACAGGTTTACCTTTGGATGTACAGTATACAACACATCTTAATTTGGGAAGTACCGTTATACAGCTTTAACTGGCATGGGAAAAAGCTCCACCCATGTAATTTCTCTCTCTCTCTCTCTACAGTATATACAGTATATATATATATATATATATATATATATATATACATATATACACATATATATGTATAGTAACATAGTCTACCTATTAAGACAACAAAGTCCACTTATGACTAATTTCCAGTGCTGATAGGGTGGGGCTGGGGGAATCAGGAAATACAGTACAACAAAACCAGTAGAAAAGATATACAAGTCCATGTATATACAAAGTCATCCAATGTATATGAACATGGATGAGAACTTTTTCCCATAGGAAAGTCCGTTATTTATTTCTTTGTATACAGTATCTGTGACTAATCTGTCAATTAAAAAGTATATACCTGCACTAATCAAATGATTAAAGGGACCATACTGATAATACAATTAGCACATCATCAGAAAGTCAGACAGGCCAATTAAGAAGCTGCAAAAGAACCTGGAAAGAAGGCACATAAAACCCTCCCATACCTAGAAATTCCTCAAACTCCTATATGCACTCACTACACACAATTTCCTCCTTGTTGTTAGATCCCTTCAGGTGCCATAATGTGATCACAAATGTGATCTCCATAATAATAACTATCCTAATGTATTATATTCAACAAACAATGGATAAGGGTGGAACATTCAGACGCATACCCATAATGTGGGCTAATTACAGCAATAAAGCCACTCACCTTTTAGGCTTATGGCCTTATAGCCCCAATTAGCCCCCTCAATGGGTATACATCCATGTATACCACCCTTACCCTATCTATCTATCTATCTATCTATCTATCTATCTATCTATTCTATCTATCTATCTATCTATCTATCTATCTATCTATCTGTCAGCTGGTCTGTCTGTCTGTCTGTCTATCTATCTGTCTGTCTATCTATCTATCTATCTATCTATCTATCTATCTATCTATCTATCTATCCAAAAGCATCCAATGCACAGGAACCTATATATTTATGTATAGAGAAAGAGAGAGAGAGAGAGAGAGAAGTTAGATATAGGCATTACTTTAGATTTAGCATAAGCTTAAACATTCTCTATTGAGTTGCTTTATATGTTCCAGTACTCTAGTGTTACACTACAGCATGTCAAAGTTAGTTATGGTATTACTATGTTTTTCACACAGGTTGCTATGCCAAGTGTCCAGAAAGTGCACCATACCTCGATGAAAACCTTATGAAGTGTGTCAACCTCTCTGACTGCAGCTGCTTTTATAATGGTGTAATAGTGCCAGCAGGTGGAACAATCATGGATAGGTATAACATAACATGGTTTTACATAAAGATAGAGCAATCATGAAGCTAAAAACTAATATTTTACATTTTAATTAATCATTTAAGAAATGATGGTCTTTTTTCATATTGGTACAGTATATCTTATACAAAGGTGTACTTACTATTAACAAAGTCAAAAGTTCTGTATATAACAAAAGTGACTGTAGCTAATCCAGCATTCTTAGATTTCATTAATGGCAGGATGAGTGTCCTCACAGCACCTGGGTTATTGATTAATCCCCAATAACACCATACCCTGAAGTGAGTTATTGCTCTTATAACATGGGATGAAAAAGAACAGTAATATAAGTGACTGAAACACTTTTACTACTGTTCAAATTCATGAAATTGTACTGTATCCTGCCACCTTAAAAAGTAGTCCTCCACAAATAAGACATAGCACATGGCTGTTCATAATGAGGATCATACTGCGGTTTTTCAGGAATCTGTAGGTGTAACGCCCAATTTTGTTCTCATCTTGGAACCCATACTTAAGTGGTTCTCTCCTTTTGAGAATCCACTTCTCCAGTCTATTTGTAAATACTGTCTTATTTTCTCTGACAATTATGTCAAGTGGTAGATTGCATATGTTATATATATTATGAGTGAGACGAATGGTAGAAATGTAATATTAGGTACATTTCTACCATTTTTTCCTCACAACATCACTGTCATTATGACTTCTGCACTGGGAACATTATTGCAATCTGTGTGGGGTTTGCAGCCACCAGTGGATTTTTCCATGTCTCATTTTATATCATCCCTGTATACCTTCATGTGACAAAATAGTAAGCATTGAGGTAAGGGTGCTGGTGAGGGGGTTGAGAGCCGGGAGCGGGACATATGGCAGTGGGTGACAGCTGAATCGTTGCTGTCTCTGCAATGGAATACACTGCTGAGAAGCCACTGAGTGTCCGTGTCTGTACAAGGCTCTGGGAGATGGGCTGCTGGATTGCTGTTTCTCTTGACTTCCAATGAACTGAGTGAATCTCATTCATTTCTTTGACACTGTCAGTGCTGAACTGACTGTGTCTTGCTCACATCTCTGACACTGTCTCCCTCTCTCAAGCCAACAAGGTTGGATTTCTGTTTCTTTTCAAATTAAGTAACCCTTACACAGTGGGGAAGGGATGATTAGGGAGGGTCACTTTAACACTGTGTCCAGCTCACTTCATTGTGACTGACCCTGTCTCTGTCTCTCTCTGAAGCCAGCATTGTGCTATGTCACTCTAGCTTTCTCTCACACATGTGCCCTTTTCCTTTGTGACAAGGGACAGTAGCAGTTTATGTGGATTGAGCGTTTGTTTAAAACAAAAGCATGTAATGTTTCTGAGTGTGGCACATGGACAGAGTAACAGCAAGCAGCACACTGCAGCAAACATGCTTTTGCATGCTCAGGACACAAAATAACTATCTGGGCACTCCTGCGACCCCCCTCCCCCACTGACTTGTCTTCCTTGGCATCCTGAGACTTCTCCCAGTGTTTCTCTCTTTCTCTCTTTCTCTCTCTCACTCTCTGTCTCTTTCTCACACACTCTGTTGACTGTATGCCTCAATAGAGTGAGACAGAGAGAGAGAGAAAGAGAGAGAGACAGACAGCACATTTCAGCAACTGTCAATTAAGTGTTAAGTGCACCTCAGACTTGCTGACTGTTTTTGTAGCCAAGTACTACTTTACGGAGCTGTCCTCCATAACTGACATGCTCCTGCACAGTCCTAGAGGTGCAGTGCACACTCTGCATTCTAGGTCACTGTCTGCCAATAACATATGACTGATGCTTTCATTTCACTGCTCTCTACACATAATTAGAGCCAGTGGCACGGCACCTAACTCCCTTTGCAGAGCCATGGATTAAGTTGGCTTCTTAATCCATGGCTACATATGGCTGCTGCACCAGTCAGGTGCCACACCCTGTACAACCCATATTATAATTTATTTTATTCTCTTATAATTTGCAATATCATATTTTTTGAGTAGCATTATGATTACTACACTGATACTTTGATATGGTTTATTAGATAAATCATATATGAAGGGATCTTTCTAACATTTCATTTATATAGCAGATCATTCTACAAAATGTGTGAACCTCTTTAAACACTTATTTGCAAGCTTCAGTGGTGATGCCATCTGTCCAGTTTTGTTCTCAGATGCTTCAATGTTGCAATGCCATTTATCCAAACTGCTTGGCTGACATCTTAGTCTTTTTCTAAGATGTTTTAGATGAACTGGTGCTGTCACAACCACCTCCTAAATAACCATCATTGTTATCACTGTCATTTTCACCACCACCAGTAGTGCCATCACCTCAGTGGCCATCACCACCAGCCTCAATTTTTGGGTTGCTGTAATGGATCTCAAATGATGGTATATGTGTCATTTAAGGAGATTCATTAAGGGAAAAACCATGCTAAAGGTTGCTGATTTAACATTGTCATCTTTGGTGCAAATTACAGTATTCACAGATGGAGCCCGGCACTCACCACAGAAGATGCTGTGTAGGAAGAAATCACACTTCAGAACTTAATTTAAAAGGTCATGTTTCTTTTATTAAATCCAAGGCAAATAAATGAAGTAGAGGAGTGGGTGGTGACCACTACAGTAGAATCCCTGGCATCTTCAACCAGATCCTTTGTCAGGGGGTGGAATCTAGATGATAGTGAACCCCCTTAAATACCATTGTTAATTACAGCACAGCTAATCCTATCAAGGTTGCTGCTTAAACATTCTTACTGTCAGAATGTAAGAGGGGAGGAACCAACAACATATGGCTGATGCTTTCATTTCACTGTTCTCTACACATATTGAGAGTCAGTGGTACAGCACCTAACTCCATCTGCAAAGCCATGGATTAAGTAGGCTGTCTAATCCATGGCTAAGCATGGCTGCTGCACCAGTTGGATGCCACACTCTGAACAACCCATGTTACAATTACTTTTATTCTCTTAATAATTTGTAGTATGATATTTTTTAATAACTCTGTGATTGCTACACAGATATTGTGATATGATTTATTAGGTAAATCATTTATGAAAGGATCTCTCTAACATCTCATTTAAACAGCTGATCGTGCTAAGAAAGTGTGAACCTCTTTAAACACTTATTTGCAAGTATCAGTGGTGATCCCAGCTGTCCAGTTTTGTTCTCAGATTCATTAATACTGTGATTTATTCAAACTGATTGGCTGACATCTTAGTCTCTTTCTAAGATGTCTCAGGTGAACTGATGCTGTCACAACCACCTTCTAAATAAACATCATTGTTATCACTGTCATTCTCACCACCACCAGCAATGTCTCCACCTCAGTGGCCATCACCACCAGCCTCAATTTTTGGGTTCTGGAATGGATCTCAAATGATAGTATACAGTATATGTCATTAAAGCAGCTTCTCTATGACATGAACCATGCTAAAGGTTGTTGCTTCAGCACTGTCATCTTGGATGAGTGTGTGGTGACCACTAGACTCCTTGGCATCTTCAATGTGAGTCTTTGTCAGGGGGTGGAGTCTAGATGGTAGTGAACCCCCTTAAATACCATTTTTAATTACAGTACAGCTAATCCTATCAAGGTCATTGCTTACAAATTTTTACTATCACAGTGTATGGGGGAGGTCCTTGAAACTTATAAACTTAAAACAGTGTGATTAAACAGTTAAATGATCATTTCAACAATATTAAAGTAACTTACATTAATTATTATATTTATAGTGATTTTCAGTCAATGCAAGCCTGTTGTTCAGTGGCTGGAGCACTGGTATTGTGTTCTGGGGGCCTGGGTTTAATTCTCAGTAGGTCACTTTGTCACATATTTGTATCTGAGTGAGTGAGTAGAACAGCAAAGAGTGGCACAGATGACTGGTGTCAGCGGGTGTCAGCAAAAGGATGCAGAGCAGCAGGATACTCTGTCAGTTGACTAGGGCAAGATGCCTGTTCACTTCTGTGTAACACTCACTTGTGGGAAGTGTGGAAGGTCCCAGGTAGGCCCTAACTGGGAATAGGAGCAACACCCTGTCTAGGGTAGGAGTATATGATTTAAACAAGGCAAAGGGGAGCACAAATAGAAATAAAAAAGAGGAACTAGACACACTAAGGCTACAAATATATCTCCATGAAACACAGGGAGAATAGAGATTGAGAATGATGGGAGTGGTACAGTGCAGTGGCTGTGGGGAGTAGTTTTCAGAAAGTAAAACAAACAGTTCGCAAAGGCACTTTTTTCCTCTATAAGCAGATATTGCAGGTCCAGGCTGGAATAATAAATCAAAATAATTTTAATCAAAGAAATGCCAGACCTGAGGTCCATAGACAAACAGAACTCCTAGCACAAGTGCTTCGACTCTAAATGAGTCTGGAGACTGTGGTGCTGTGTCATCTACACACACCTCTGTTTGTCGAGGGAGGAGGTCACTAGACTCCAGGCTGAGTATGCTAGGATTTGAGGGACATCTCCCCCAACCAAGAGGCCTTCACATCTGCCACTGTAACCTCAGAGGATGACAGTGAGGAGAAATGGCTGGATAATGGTGGGCTCTGGAATGGTGGAGGTGGTGGGTCCGAGCCACATTCCTCAACCATTAACACTACAGAATTCCTATGCAGCTCTTGCAGGGCAGGACTGCCAGGATGAAGTACCTGTAGTAGGGACCAAGGGGAATGTAGGGGCCCTCCATAGTGAAGACCCCAAGGAGGTTGGTAGAGGACCCCAGAGGATGAGGAAGCAACTTCAGGTGGGGGACTCAACTGTGAGGGGGATAGAAATGGAAACAGGAAAGGGGGAGAGGCAGAGTAGATGCCTACCTAGTGCCACAGCCCAGATAGATGGGAAGCAAATACTGCAGAATGCTAGGACAACAGGAAGGGAGGGAGAGCTGGATGTCACTGTCCACCTGGCGACTTATGACCTGGCTAGGGATGGGGCTGTGATAGTGCAGGGGGAGACTATGAAATGGTGGAGGGGGTCTTTGACAGGTAGCTTGATCAGTGGCTTTTTTTGAGGTTCTGCCTAACAACGTGGGGCAGGAGAGGGGATATTGTACCAGAAGCTTCAACTCATAGTTGAAGAGATGGTGCCGAGGGGAAGGGTTCACCTACATTGGTGACTGGGGACCCAACCAGGGGGAAAAGGGCCTCTACAGGGTTAATGGCCTTCATCTATCTGGGAGGGAAACCACAGTCCTCAGTTGACAGTTTAAATGTACCTCAATAAGGATTTGAACTAGCCAAGGGGGGTGGCAGAAAGAATAGTGAATTCAGAAACTGCCTCCCCCCACAGGTTGAAGTAGAGATCAGGGAGAACCAGAGGGGAAAGCAATCCCCAAAGGTCCAAATTAATAAAAGGAGAAGGGTGGAAAAATACAGCTGGAGCCAGCAGTACTGTGGGTCTCCCTGGAGACAGAAAATTGAGCCAGTATTTACAATGGAGTGATTTACAGACCTCCACAATAAAGGGATGAATTAGATAAGGTATGGGTGGACGCCATCATCAAGATGGCAGAAAAGGGAGAGGTGCTGCTGGTGGGGGACTTTAACCTGCCAGATGGAGATTGAAGCCTCCCAGCAGCAGATTCAGCTAGAAGCAGGGACATCCTGACCTCTCTGCAGGAGGCATTCCACAGTCAACTAGTCAGTGAACCCACTCGTGATGGGGCTGTACTGGGGCTGGTACTCACTAATAGAGTCAGTGCTATAGATGTCAAAGTAGGAGATCTCTTGTAGACCAGTCATCACTGTTTGGTGCGGTTCAAAATATGGTTGGCTGTGGAATTGAACCACACAAAGGTGAGGGACCTGGACTTCAGGAGGGCAGATTTTAAAAAGATGGGTGAATGCCTCATGGATGAGCTAGAAGGAGTGGGTGACCTGGGTGGTGTGGGGGTACAATGGGTGAAGATAAATGGGAGCACAGTAAAGACAAAAACTCTCTGTTTCAAACTACTGACCAAAAACAAGATGAAAAAGAAACCCCTATAATTCCCAAAAGTGGTGGCTGAAAAGGTAAAAGCTAAAAGGGTAGCATTCGGAAGGTATAAGGAGTCACAGAGGGAGGCGGACACGGAGATGTATTGGAGGAACAAAGGGAAGCAGGGAAAGCAGAAAGGAGTGCAAAGGCACACATTGAAGAAAGAATTACTCAGGAAGTAATGAAGTGGGACAAGACACTCTTTAGATATGTAAGAGAAAAAAAGAAGAGCTTGCTAATCTGACGGTGGACAAAGCATTGAGCCCTGATGGGGTGCATCCAAGGGTATTGAGGAAGCTCAGGGAAATACTGGCTGCATCTCTGACAGTTCTTTTTAACAGCTCCCTGGAAACAAGAGTGGTTCATAGTCCCACTTCACAAAAGTGGTAGCAGGAAGGAGGCTGGTAATTATAGGCCAGTCTGCCTGACATCAGTGGTCGGAAAGTTAATGGAATCACTGATAAAGGAAAAGATTGCAGAATATTTTGAATCCACTGGGTTATAAGTCCCAAGACAGCATGGTTTCACAAAGAGGAGGTCTTGTCAAATGAGTATGATAGATTTCTTTCACTGGGTGACTAAGAAACAAGATCAGTGTGGAGCAATGGATGTGGCCTACCTAGATTTCAGTAAGGCATTTACCACTATTCCACATAGGAGACTATTAAGCAAGGTATGTACTGTAGCAGCTTAAGAGTGGGTTCAAAGGTAGTAGTCTGGATAAGAAATTGGTTAGGGAATAGGTGACAGAGGGTGGCAATAAATAGAGTTATCTTCAAGGAAGGGAGGGTGACCAATGATGTGCCTCAGGGATCAGTGCTGGGACAAGTCCTTTTTAATATTTTTATAAGTGACATTGAAGAGGAGCTGAAAGGGAAAGATCTGCCTCTTTGTGGATGACACCAAAATCTGAAATAAAGTAGACACTCAGTGGAAGGGGGTGGAAGGAATACGCAGAGATATAAGAAAAATAGAGGAGTAGTCAAGGGTATGGCAGCTGGGTTTCAATGCAAAAAAGTGCAAAAAAATACACTTAGTGCACAGAAACCCAGGGGCACAATACAAAATGGGTGGAGTGATATTGATGTCCACCAAGCAGGAAAGAGACCTGGGGTAATCATATTGGGTGATCTAAAGGTGGCCTGGCAGTGTGACAAGGCAGTAGAGAAGGCAAGTGGGATGCAGGGTTACATAGGGAGGGGTATCACCAGCAGAAAGAGGGAGATGGTGTTGCTTCTATAATACCCCACCTAGAGTATTGTGTCCAGTTCTGGAGACCACATCTCTGGAAGGACATAGAATGGAGGCAGTATAGAGGAGGGTAACTAAAATGGTGCAGGGTCTGCATCAAAATATATATGAGGAGAGATGACATATGTACACCATGTAACAGGGAAGAGAGAAGGAAGATATAATAAGAGACCTTTAAATACCTCTCAGGCTAAATAAGGTACAGATGGGGAGTATTATTCAGAAGAAAAGGTACTCAAGAATGATGGGACATGCTATGAAGCTGGAGGGGTATAGATTCAGGAGAGATGTGAGAAAGTACTCCTTCAGAGAAAGAGTGTTGAATTTCTGGAACAGCTTTCAAGCAGAGGAGTTGGGGTAAAAACAGTGGTGGGATCAAGAATGCATGGGCTAGCACAACGGAGTCATAGTGGAAAGGAAGGGAGAGGGAGAAAGAGCTGTAGATAGGGCATAGTCTAAAGCATTAGTGTAGGTAGTCAGAAATGGGCACATTGGATGAGCCAAGTGGTCCTTAACTGCTGCAAAAAAATATTATGTTTCTATTAAAAAGAATTGATTTGGGTTCCTGTTGAAGTCACCATTTTAAAAATAAAAGACAACACAAAAAACAAGTGCTTGCTGAATTCAGTGAAGGTAAACTGCAACAAATCTTATTTGATAGAAAACTGAATATCAAGAACAGACAACCTATTTGGGCATCTGAAAGACATACAATTAAGCCTGTCCCACACTGTATTTATTGTTTGAAGAATACAGAGGCAATTAATCATAGCCCAGGGATCAGGAAAAACTGGACATCACAGATTAGAGACACAAAGATGTAGATATAATTTAGCTTAAAAAGAAGCTGCAATCTCCCCTTTGACACAAGCATGTGGTTAACCATTTCCTCCAGGACAGGGGGATCTGCTATTCCAGTGGACAGATTACTTGTAGGTAGTTGTGAAAGAAAGAGAGACAGAACATGAATCAAAACATCATATTTAAACATATATGACATTATTCAGAATTACCAGTGTTCAAACGATCATAACTCATAGCATCAAAACTAGCCTCACAGAAATTCATTGTTCAGTTGACTTGGTTGATCAGATCCTAATGAGAAGATCCAAAAATGTTCCCTCTGCAGCAGGGTTCTGATCCTGTTACCCCCATGTGGCTTCCTCTCTATAATCTCCAAAGCCATAAACTGAGTCTGTACTGGTGTGTTCTTGGCTTTTTCATATTAGAGACCAAAACGTTTGGCCTATGTAGAGAAGTGGACAGGTGCACCAAAGGACATATACCATATAATTACTACTGCAGTTCATAAAATTGGTGGAATCTCTTGCCTTGATAGCAGAAAGTACAGAATTTGCAGTGTCCACATTTATACATCCCTATTGGAGGTGGGGGGTAGCCAATGCCTAAATGTGGGAGTGATAAGTGGCTGGCTATTGATATAGTGACTATGCTGTATAGCGACTATACAGCAATTTATCGCTCACATTCTCAGACCTTGAGTAAGCAATCCTCGGGTTATGGGAATAGCTCTGAGGGCAGGATAGAGTATTGTAATAATATTGGCCATCATTTTCCGATCATTTGTCCTATCTTACCAGACATTTGAGAAATATGCTTAGGAAGCAGAATTTCTCATCCCCATTCCCTCTCTGGTTCAGGCACAGAAGGTTATTCCTTTCCTGATTTGTTACTCTGGAAACCCCCTTTTCTAGTTTCTAGTTTTTTTCTATTATTTTTGTAACCTCTGTTCCAAAATATTTCAAATAATTCCTGTGACTAAATTTCAAAATTTTCTTCCTTAGAAAATTTCTGCATATGATTAGAAACTGTCTATATGGTACAGAGTTACTGAGATGATGGAGGTGAGAGATATCTGTACTCAGCAGACTGTTTCTGGAGGTAGGCTTCCTATAGTCTGATTTGAACCTCGAGTTCTTTATCCATAAATAGGTTGACATCCAAGAAATCTAAGATTCTGGAACTGGGGTATCTGTAAACCTCAAGTCAAAGTCATTCAAAAAAAATGGCTTGCCTCTTCCTTGGACCCATCCCAGTCACAAATTATGTCAGCAATGTAACAATGCCATCTAATAATGTGACTGAAAAAGGGATTATTAGTTGTGTAATAAATTAGAGAGTCTTTGCAGAGTCCAATGAGGAGATTTGCAAATGATGGGGCCATGACTGCCCTCATGGCAGCCTACACCACTGTAGATAGTAGATGTTGTTGAACTAAAGGTAATTAGGCTGCAAAAAAAAAAAAAAAGAGTGCTTCAGTTATAAACTCAGTGGGTATAGATTTCTTCTGAGGGTGACAGTTAAGACAATGTGCACATGTCTGCATACCATTTTCATGATCAATACAGGTATATAATGATTCAACATTTATTTCTAGAAATAAATAACTTTGTTGTCATTGGAATCCATTGAACTTATCCAATATATCTATTCACTATTTATTTTTTTAAATAGAATGTAAAGCACTATGATTCTAATAATTAAAGTTGCTTCAAAGCAACACTACAATGAAAACATTTTTTTCCAAAAAGCTAGTTTCTGGCTATAGTTAAGAAAAATATAAGCATTCCCATCAAATGTACTTGTCTCAATATGTCCTAAGCTGTGCACCATGGGTGTGTTTTGATTTTTTCAGTCCTAATGCTTGCCCAGTCTACAATACTACTTCTATGCAAAATGTGGTGGTCATCTTTTTTTCCTTGAGAAAAAACTCAATTAATGCATTTATAAATATATAGGGCAGGATTCACAAAGGACATGTGCTCAGCACATCTTGGATGCCCCAGCGCAAATGAGAAGTGCTGAGCACCAACTGTGGTATTCACAGAGGACGTGCTGGAGGATGCCCTGGGGTATCCCTTCTGTGAATACCACAGTTGTGCACAGCCTGGGATGCACTGGCACAATCCCAGTGTTGGGCTGGAAATCCAATGGGGCAGCACATCATACAATGTGGCCAAAGTTGCTATTCAGAGCCAACAACATGCATATGGTGCCATTGTGCCTGCATGTCATTATGGCCATACTTGCATGCGCCATGCAGGGATGCACCTGGCTGAATGTGCCAGATGCCCTGCAAAGGCTGTGGTTCACATACAGAGCCCATTGTACCCCTGTAGATCCCCTACCCTTCCCCAGCCCAATCATATCCCATGGAATGCCTAGGATGCATCTCTGATGGTTCAGTGTCCCCTCCTGCCCACTACCCCAGTGACATGCTGCTTACTGCAGTAGTCAGCAAGAAAGACAGAACCACCCCTCCTCCCCACCCTGACCCGATTGCCCCAAGGTCCAGAAGTGCACCGATGCCCTGGTGCCCAGTGGACTCCCCACCCACTGGGGCACCATCTCCCCACCACACTCCCCTCATCCCAGCAGGTCCCAACTTGCAGCAGGCAGCACAACCCACCCACATACCACCACAGCTGCCAGACAACAGAGCTGTCTGTGAATGACAGCTTCTGTACACCCTGCAACCCATTGGTGGACCCTGTTGACCAATGGGCTTGCAGTGTGTACTGCACTTTGTCATGTTGTGAATGTCAGAGTACAGTACACACTGCAAGCCCATTGGTTGATGGGGTCCACCAATGGGCTGCAGGGTGTACAGAAGCTGTCATTCACAGACATCTCTGTCGGCAGGCAGCCATTGTGGAATGAGGGTACATTGTGTTGCCCACCACACTGTGGGACCTGCTGGGATGTGGGAGCAGGGTGGGGAGAGGGTGCCTGAGTGTGTAGGGGGGCCACTGGGCCACTAGGGCCCACTAGGGCATGTGTGTGCTTCTGCACATCTGGGCAATTGCGTCAGGGTGGGAAGGAGGGATTGTTCTGTCTTTCATGTCTACCACCACAGGGTGCAGCATTCCAATGTGGAGTCGGGCAGGGAGGGGGGTTTTGCACTGAATTCTGAACCACCATAGTGAGCAGCTTACTACAGGAGATATGGGCAGGGTGGTAGGATCTGTGTATCCTACAGGACATCTGCTGCAGAAAGCGGCATTCAACCAGGGATTGTGGTGGGGAGTGGGGTTCTGAGGGATGCCCTTATCGCCACAGTGCATGGCATGCATGCATGCATACAGGGGCTCAGGCTGGGGGGGGCACACTGTACTGGCAGAGTGGGGAGGCTGCTGTGCTGTTGTCTGCAGTATGGTACCCTGCCTGTGGGCAGCCACCCACTTATGTCTACTTGAATTAGACTTATCTTTGGGAGGCACATCTCTGGACTTATCCTGGGGGTGCATCTCCATGTTGGGCTGTGAATGGGGCTGCACACCGTATGCATGGGCACACCCCTGCACAGACCCTCCATATGCGCCATATATCATTATGGGTTGTGTGAAGCACATCTGTGATGCATTGGTGCATTAGGGATACACCAGTGCATCTGACCTTTTACAGAATTGTGCCAGTGTGCAAGTCGGGGATACACCGGTGCATCTCGGATATGGTTGGTGCATCTCTTTTGAGAATTCTGCCCATACAATACAGTTGTAATGATGCTGGTAATGTTGAATCACACTGTTTAAATATGTAAGTTTCACATTTCTTCCCCCCAATACTTTGTGACAACAAGACTTTGTAAGCAGCAACCTTGACAGGATTAGCTGCACTGGAATTTACAATGGTAGTTAAGGGGGCTCATTACCATCTAGAACATGCCTCC
The DNA here is from genome assembly GCA_016271365.2 of Neoceratodus forsteri. Taxonomy (NCBI): domain Eukaryota; kingdom Metazoa; phylum Chordata; order Ceratodontiformes; family Ceratodontidae; genus Neoceratodus; species Neoceratodus forsteri. The sequence goes on from CM028131.1 coordinate 588,217,248, forward strand.
AGATGAAAACTCATGTCAAAGCACTGGGGCATCTAGAGGTCACATTCCATTCCTCTACATCATTTGTTTGCATTGAAATTAATAAAAGAATTATGAACTTTTCAATTAAGTTCTGAAGTGCAATTTCTTCCCAGGCAGCATCCTCTGTTGCGAGTGCTGGGCTCCTTCTATAAATAGTTTGCAGCATTTTTGGGGAGTTAACAGCTCTCAGGCTAGCACCAGCTTTTTTCCTCCTGGGCACACCTTGTCCTGTCTTGCTTCTTTCATCTTTGTTGGCCTGTTTCTAACATCTCATAAGTGGAACATGTTTTTGGAGAACAGAACACAACACACCACGGACCTTGAAAAAGATATCCCTACAGGCCACATTGTTGACTTTCATAGCCAGGAACACAGATTTCAGTTCCAACAGTCCCTCCACCAGATAAAAGATGTAGTTCCACTTTGTTGCAACATCATTAATTAAGTAAAGCTGTGAAACATTATGCCTCTGTTGGTACTGACTGAGGTGCTCAGTGCATTTGAGAGAACTAGGGAAATATCTAGTGATGTCCTGTACAATGTGTAGTATTTCTTTCAGCTGGGTATGTTTACCAAGCAGATGACTCACCACCAGATTCAGTAAATGTGGAAAATAAGGAGCATTGCAGACATATCCTTCATTCATGACCGTTAGCATACTATTCCCACTATCCATCACAAACGTTTCCACCTATAGATCATAATGGTATAACCAGATATCTACAATGATTGGATAAACTGCAGAACGTCCCCCCACTGGGTTTGCCTTCCATGACTAATACATTCAAGAAGGCAATTTCTCTATGGGTTTTCCTCAGATAAGATACTTGCTTCCATATAACTTTTGCATGGGCTAGTGGTGGTGGAGGTGGTGCAGAAATGGTGATAGTGCTGCTTGATATGGACACAGCCAAATCAGCAGTGAGACTTAGGAAGCTTTTGTTCGCACTACTACTTCAGATATCACTACTGAAATGCACATAAACTCCCACTGCTTCCTTTAGATGCACCACCATCTGTTTGCATACTGACTTGTGTATGCTAGGGGAAACAAGCCTGGAACATGTGAAACATTATAGAATGTTGTATTTATGCTTCAGTTGCCACATATTGTGCACTCTTTTTCTTCACTACAGTTTCATCACATGTAAGAAACTGACCAAAGGGGATTGTGTTCTTTAGTTTAAGTGGATGAGTGCTTCTATAATGGACACGTTAACCAGTTGTTGCTGGTTTTTGGAAACCTTGTGTTTTGATCTGTTCTCCATGTTTCTCCATAAAGGTGACATCTTCAAATATATTTTATTTGAGCCCATCTTTACTGTGAACCTGAGGTTATGATCATTCTTATTGAGCCAAAGTATAAATTTAAATGCTCTACATATGTTTCCACATGTATATGATGTCATCTGTGTATCTACTGCATACCAAGTAGTGGCACCATCTGTATATGGGAAACCAGAGAAGAAAATAGTTTCCTGTTCTCACAAGCCAAGGAACAAAGTCACATAAGGTGCAAGTCCTCATCACTTCTGCACAGGTCTTTAGAAAGAGGTCCTCCAAACTCAAAACAGTTATATCTTAATATGACTGCCACTGGACACTTCATTGTGCTCCTATTGAGGAAATGCTGTATTGATGAAATACCATCTTCATAGCGAAGGCTGGTGCACAGGCATTCCACATCAGTTGCCAGCCACAGGAGCTCCCTATACCACATAAACTCATCCAGTTTGTATATGGCTTCCCAGTGTCTCTTAGGTGCAAAGACAGTTTTACAACCTTGTGTTACAGAAAGAAGTTTACAAACTGTAATAGTTTGTCACTAGGTTACCCACTCCCACGACTATCTGAACCCAAGTTGCTTGGACAAACTTTGATATACCTTTTGTAAGGCATACCGTGTGGCTATCACAAGGTCAGCCATCCACATCAAATTATACTCTTTCTCATAGATCTTTTTTATCATCAAAATTCATTATTGATTTGCTGAAAAGCCTTTAACAAATTAAAATACATAGAATACATATTTGTTACACTGATTAAGTAACATACTTACCTAATACATATTCTATTTAGGATCATAAATATAATAAAAACACATCCATCTAGCCTTCTCAGTGTGTGCATAACTTCATAAAGCATTTTATTCCATTCACAGATACACAAATATCCATTTTTTCCATTATGCATGCTTAGTTATATGTTAAAGTTGATTAACTAACAGTCTTTTCTTGACTTTGCTTATTGCCATAAAGAATTTAGCCAGCTTTTCAACAGTCCAAGACTCTCCAATATGGATCAATGTAGATGTGATCTAATATATACACTGCATTCAAAAAGGATCCAGGCAATAAGTTCTTTCTTTTATATACCATGTACATTTCCACATAACATGGAGTTAGTCCTCATTTCCTTATGCCAAGGAGGTACAATTTTCAGACTCAATAGTTGTTTATTATGATGAAATCACAATACATTATTGGTAAGTCATTAACATTTGTATCTTATAAACTTTCTCCACTATTCAGGGTCTGTCAAATGGTCCAGATTAGATTTAAAATCAAAGAAGTAATTATATTTCACAAGCCATCTTGAAAATGACATTTAATTTATCTTTTTTAGGTACTCCTCATTCCAAATATTATTAATCCTTCCAGGAATATTTTGTTTTTATATTTACTATATAATGTAATTCCCTTATCTGCACTTATCTTAAGAGTCAATAGCTTGTACCTGCTTAACAGGGTTGTTACCTGTGTGTGCCAGAAATTATATCTATACCCTAACTTGTACCAGCTTTCCTTTTCTAATAAAAATGATTTGAAAGTGTGGGTGAGGTAATTTAATTAATGCCAATTAACAGTTAAGTCTTTTGGTGTCAATAAGTGTGTTTACATTAGGTATGCCTAATTCACTCTTATATAAGCAGCAGGGCAATAAGGACCCAATCCCATGGCACTTCTTAACATCTTAAATAGTGGTACTTTTAGCTTATTTTTAACTTTGTTCTCCCAAATTTCAGCACCATAAAGACGTTTTGCCTGAAACATGGCCTTAATTGCCTGAATCAAGGCTCTAATTGTTGATCTTCCAAATGTATAGTTAAATCGTGTAAGACCTAGTATTGTTTTTCCCCCCATGGTCATGTTAAAATGTGTATTCCATAGGCAGTCTGCATCAAATGCGATCCCCAAATAAACATAGTTTGAGACCACTTCCATATTTTGTGACACAATAAACTACTTTCCCTTGAGTTTTCTTTCCCCAAAGATTAAAAGTTTTGTTTTCATATAGTTAATTTTAAGATGTAGTTCCATAGATTTTTTTTTATACAGGAAATTCAATTCCTTCTGTAATTCTTTTTTTTTTTAAGTGAAATCTGCATATGCCAGCACTGTGCAGGACAACTGTTTTATTTTAAGGGAATCTGACAGAACTGAGTCTAACTCTCTAAGCATTTGATCAACATATAGGGAAAAGATCATAGGAGCCAGGAAACAGCACTGTCACACTCCTTTCTTGATTTTAAAGGGGCTAGAGAGTTGGCCACTAGTTCCTAGTCTTACCTTTGCCCATGTATTATAATATAATCTGTACATAATATAAACCAGGTTCTCATTTTTGCATTTATTTTGCAACTGTTCACATAAAATTCTTCTTGATGTGGAGTCAAAGACAGATGATTAATCAGTGAAAATTACACATAATTGTTGTTGTTATAAAAAGACATGTTTTTCAATTAGATTTCTATACACAGTGGAAACCACTTATAATGGACTCACTTATTGCAGACACTCACTTACAACAGACAGATATGCCTTGTCAAAAGCCAAAGCTATACCAGTAATGTTAAAAATCCCATGTGTACCGTACTCTGCAACCCCTCTATAGTGGATACTGTAACCCTGTTGCAGGCTGCAAATTGCCTGCTAATTTTCATCCTTATTATTCAGCTGTGCCTGGCACTATAAATACATCATTGACCTCACTTGATGCCTGATACCTGACACCTTACTCTAGTGGATTACTCCTGTGCCCTCCTGACCCCAAAATCAGCATGGGAACTGTACAGTAAGAGCTTACCAATCACATTTACTGCTCAGTCCCAGATTCCCTCAATCAGCACAGGTACTGTACAGTAAAATCTTTCCAATTTTGTTTACTGATCAGTGCTCAATCAACTACAAATAGCAGTTCCCCATACCTCTAATTGGTAGAGGAGGGAGCATTTTCTTATTTTAAGTCCTGTGTTTGAGCTGTGGTGAATGAGATTCATATGTAAGATTTTAGGATATAGCGGACACCCCCTTATAATGGACAAAACCTGCTTGCTCAAATGTGTCCGTTATAAGAGGGTTCCACTGTGTACACATATATATAGAGAGAATAATGGATGGGGAAGTGTGTGATATAAGAATTTAATGCACACCCGAGGTGTGGGATGCTACATAACCCCCCCACACTGAGGGTGTGAATTAAATTCTCATTATCACATACTTCCCTAACTTTTATTTTATATAATTGCTGGTGAGCAACTTTTTCCAGTGTAAATGCTGTCACCCCGCAACAGACATAGTCTTTACACACACACACACACACATATACACACTTTATCTCTCTCTCTCCACACACACACACACACACACACACACACACATTGTCTCTCTCACTCTGTCATTCTCAAGAAATCCCCATTTTGCAGCTTCACTCTAGTTATCTGGGGCACCAAATAAAGCAGCAGCAGCTCACTTCTCCTCCAGCTCCCACTCCAGATTCACCAGTTGAGCTGTGCAGCACTCCCCAGAGTCCCTCCCCCTCTTATCCTACAGCTCACTCTGCTCCCAGTTTTATTCTTTTTTTTTTTAAATTAACAGCTGAAATCACAATCGCGATTAGGCTCATGCTTACCCGTGTTAGTTAACTGCAGACTCGTTCTGCCAACTTTCTGTGTTCCCCAAAGGTAGCGAACTGCAGGATCAACCAGATACTTAAAAAAATGTAATATTTAAGGTAGGCTCGACCAGATATATTAAAAAAAACAATGATTACAGGAAGGTGATGGTGAAACCGTGGCTGTACCACACGAAGATACAGAGCCGGAGACACCATGTTTTTGGAACTGCTTAGCCTGCCCAGATACAAAACAGGAGCCAATGAGTGAGTGCTCCCTTTTAATAGACAGAGCACGTGAATGTCATAATAACCGACTGGTTATTATGGCAAATATCAACTCGGTGAGCCCATTGAAAAAATTGCTCACCAGTAATTATCTATCTATCTATCTATCTATCTATCTATCTATCTATCTATCTATTATAGGGACATGGTGGTGCCCCTGTATTTAGGGTTATGAAGCCACTTCTATGTCAAACTTGAAGGTTTGCGTGTTAATAACTTTGGACCTTTTCAATGGATTTGCATGAAATTTGGTATGCACAGTGGAGCATGGTATATCTCTTGATTCACCAAATTTTATTTTAGTTGGACTTACAGTTTTTGCACACCAAAATACTGAAAAATACACTTTTTGCCAGTCATGTGGACAGTTTTTTGGATTTTGTCCTTGACACTGCATGGCCATTGTGTGGTGTGCTGCTCTGCAGCTTACCACGTTGAAAGAGCTTTGGTCAAGGAACATGCCACTTTTTGTTTCGTGAAAAAAATATTAATCCATTCAAAAGTTATTAAAGTTTTAAGTTCCCATTATAAGTCTATGGGAAAATTCTTATGGTTATTTTGCAAAAGAAGAATGAGGTTTTGACCATGTGGTCCCTCTTCATGATCAAAGAATTTGCTTGCTTGTGATCAAAGAATCTTTGATCACGAGGAATTATTTGATTGCAATGGCTGCCATCTCATTTTGATTTTACAGTTGGAAAAAAACAAACATCTCAGCTCAGGGGTAACTTCTGAAGTAAAGCTCTGATGGGTTTTACTCAGGGGTCTTCCCTCTATTGAGCCATGCCTGTTGTTTCTTCTAATTCTGTTCAGAAATAGAGTTTCAAAGTTTTAAATTCTTTGATCGTGGCTCGCTAATGATCTTTGATCACAAGCCTGCAAATTCTTTGATCACGAGATTCTTTGACAGTGATCTTTGATCGTGAGGGTGTGACTAGATGGCCAGATTTAAAAATCAAATTTCTCAGCCCAGGGGTGACTTATAAAGTCAAAATAGGATGGGTTTTGCTCAGGGGGCTTTGTTCTGTTGAGGCATGGCTGTGGTTTCATGTATTTCTGTGTAAAAATTGAGTTTTACCATTTTTTATTCTTTGATCACGAGCCTGCATATACTTTAGTCATGAGCCTGCAAATTCTTTGATCACAAGATTCTTTGATCATGATCTTTGTTCGTGAGAGAGGGACTAGATGGCCAGATTTGGAGGGACCAGATAGCTCAATTTTAACAACTTTTAAAATTAAATATCTCAGAAACAGTTTGGTCTTTTAACTTGAAATTTGGAGGGTGCTGATGGGATGTCCTGTAGATGTGAATTATGGTGTTTAGGTGTCAGAAAATACATTTGTTGTGGAGATATTGCATGCTACATTTTATGTTTTGCAGAGAGTATTTTGCATTGTGGTAGTGGCTTGAAATTCATAGGGTAGCTAGCCTTACTTCATGGATGTTATAATGAAAATCTCATAAGAATGAAAATCTCAAACTTTAAAATCTTATGTCTCAGACACGGTTTGGTCTTTTAAGCTTACATTTAGAGGGTGTCGAGGGAATGTCCTGTACATGTGAATTATGGTATTTAGGTGTTGGAAAATTAATGTGCTGCAGAGATATTGCATGACACACTTTACGTTTTGTGTATAGTGTTTTGCTTGGCTTCACATTTATAGGGTGCCTAGCCTTACTGCCATGGAAATAATTTTCAGTGGTTAGGTGTCTGACATGTAAACAGGTGTGGAATTATGCCACTCTGATGAATGAAACTTTGTTTTGTTTCAAGGTGGTGGGAGCATGGGGCCTCTCAACCATATATGCTCCCACCAATACATATGATATTCAGTACTTGTGCTGTTACGTTAGGCAGAAATTTTCAGGCCCCGCTCTCCCCCAACTTGAGCGACTTTCTACTTTTCTATTTTTTCTCAAAAAGTAAGGAAATTCTATGCAAAAAACTTTGTTAATGCATCATTTTGGGGTTAAAACACAAAAAGTAAGGAAATGAGACTGTTAAGGTTGCCCCCCCTCGTGCACCACCATCCTCCAGAGATTGACAGAAAATGGGGTTTGTCATTGGGGTTGTGAGGCCTAAATGTCACCGCCTTCTTCTTTACTGTGGCTTGTGAATATGATTACACATGGAATGGGGTGACATTTAGGCCTCACAAACCCAATAACACACCCCATCGTCTGTCAATCACGGGAGGATGGGGGGGTACATGGGGGGAGGGGGCAACCCTAAAGGTCTGATTTCCTTACATTTTGTGTTTTAACCCTAAATGATGCAGTAATGAAGTTTTTTGCATATATATATATATATGTGTGTGTATTATGGTAGCACAGTAGTGCTGCCATAGTTAGGGTTGAGGAGCCATTTACATGTTAAACCCAAAATTTTGCACCTTAATAACTTTGAAACTGTTCAACGGATTTGTCTGAAATTTGGAACACAGAATCAAGACCAATACACCTTGGGATATACCAAGGTTTGTACCAGTCAGATGTATGGCTGCTGAGTTATTAAGCGTGATCTGTGCATGCATTTACGCTGTTTTTGGAATTCTACAGTCACGCCTACAGGTCTCACAGTTTGCACAACCAGTCTGAAATCTTCAGGGAACGTGCGGCCGGGGTCCCTGATATGCCTTTCAAAGATTTCGTGAAAAAAATATTAAACGGTTCAAAAGTTATTCAAAATACAAGTTCCCATTATAAGTCAATGGGAAAAGTTAACAAAAAGTTCGACAGTGTCGCAAATGCAGTTTGTACTTTCGTAAATGGCCCTTTTACTGTCACAAATCTGCCATTTTGTTTTCAGTTGGTGATCAGAAAAATGCTTGGCATTTAAATTTGGGACCCTCTAGCAACCTAATTAGTTTTGTATTCACCTAGTGTTCCCTGAGGATGCTAGCCATGTCTTTATTTTGGGGTAAAACACCCCAGAAATATGTTTTTCAGATTTCTGTAAAAAGTACTTTCACAAAGTAGTGTCACACTCACGAAAGTGTCGCAAAGTTTTGCGAAAGCTTTTGCAAATTGCGGCAGTACTTTTCTAGGCTGTGGGAAAATTATGTCAATTCTTTGTCACCCCGCTGCAAAAGAATGGTTTGGAATTTTGGGCTGAAATTTGGAGGGAATGCAGCCGACATCTCACAGATGTGCCTTTCAGTGTCTCATTGACAAAATATTACATGGCGGCAAAGTTACAGTACTCCAAAGTTGACACTTTTTCCCATAGGATAACATTATGGCTACGACGCATTGCAGCAATTGTTTGCCGCCCTGCTGCAAAACAACGGTTTGGTCTTTTGGACTGAAATTTGCAGGGAACACAGCCAACATCCCACAGATGTGCCTTTCAGTGGTTTGGTGAAAAAATATTGCAGGGAGGCAAAGTTATGGCACTCGAACTTCTGTTGTTTTCCAATAAGATAACATTACGGCGTTTGTCGCGCCTTTTAGGGCCCGTATCTCGGAAAAGGTGCAAGATACGGACTTTTCATCGAAAAGGTGCTGAGCCCCCTATAGGGGCTAAGTACAAAACTAGCCAGGAAACTGATAATTCATATGACTTTTAAATTTTTTTTCTGTGTCGTACAGTTCCTAAGATATAAGCAATTTACAATTCCAAGTCCTCATTTTTCTGTTCCGAGAGTCATTATTTTGCATACATTCTTTGTACTCACTTTCTCCATATGGCTTTTGGGGAAAACTAGCCTGTGAACTTACATTACTGTTACCATTACCATTTCCGCTTGCGGTTCCGTACACATTTACGCCACCATGTGCATTACCCTTTGCGTTTTCATTTGCGGTTGCGTTTGCATTGTTTTTAACATTTCTGTCTACAGTACTGTTTCTCTTTCTGTTTTGCTTTGCGTCACCATGCGCATTACGATTTGCCTTTGCTGGCACAATGTTACTATGTGACAAGACATCACATGGTGGGCGCCGCTGCATTACATTCACTATTTCTCGTCATCATTCTCAAAAAGAAGGGAAATTAGAGGCAAAAAACTCCATTTAATGCATCAGTTAGGGTTATTCCACAGTGACAAAAGCAAGGAAATTCGATGTTAGGGTTGAAACCCCCTTTGCACCCCTCCAGCCCATCCTCCCAACTGGATTCGGGGTGTGCGTTGGGGTCATCGGTCCTAACTCTCACCCCATTCTCCTATTCCTCAGCTTCTTTCCTCATATGATGGGGTGAGAGTTAGGGCCGACTCCCAACATGCACCCGATTCCAGTTGGGGTGGGCTGAGGGGCAAAGGGGTTTCAACCCTAACATCGAATTTCCTTGCTTTGTCGCTGTGGAATAACCCTAACTGATGCATTAAATGGAGTTTTTTGCCTGTAATATATATATATATATATATATGTGTATATACGTACATATGGTTCCATGTCAACTGGGCACAAAATATTTCATCGCGGTCAATCACAGTGCAAATATGTCAGCGCGATTATTTTCATCATTCTAGAATTTCAGTGCTTGTTTGTTCAGTGCAGTATGCATCCCTTCAATGACTGCAAGATTCATCCCGTACCATGATAAATATATTTAATACCACAGAGATTTTTTTTATATGTACCTAAAATGCAGTCCAATCAGTAGCTGTCTTTTGTTACCTGTTCCTCCAATGGTGTGCTGCTGTTTTGTGTGGTATAACTGTATGCTATAATTACTTTACATAAATCAGTCAGTTTCTGAGCGGGACCCTCTCCAGTTCAGTCATGCCACTTCACTTTGTTTTGAGCACAAGAGGGTGAAACGTATGGGAACAAGGAGTATTGGAAGTGCCTGCAGTCTGACTCTTTTAAGTGTCCTGTAATGGTGCACACTGCACATGACAAAATCATAAAGTACATACAGGTTCACTACCATGTACCTAATCCTGCAAATGCCAAGGTTCGAAAAGTGATGAATGACCTGAAGGAGCTCGCTGGGAGCTCGCAGAAGACAACATAGCAGGTGGTCGCAAGTGCCACTAGTGACATAAGTCAATCTGTCAGTGGCAAACTTCCCTCTTTCTCTAGTTCAAAAAGAAATACACAAAGGGCACAGCAGTCATCAGCTGTAGCTCCCAGTCAGCCTGTATCCCTGAGTAAATTACAAATTCCACCAGAGCACTGTGAAACAGACCTGGGGGAGGCAGTTTCTTTTGCACGATTCTGGCACAAATTACCCTGAACAATTTATTCTTTTTTCTACGAGGCAAAATTGAAACTACATGTGTAATTCATTACATTGGTACGCAGATGGAACGATGAAAGCCACACCAACTCTGTTTTCTCAATTGTATAAAATACATGGTGTTCGTTACTCATCAGTAATAACTTTAGTTTTTATTTTAGTGGCAAATAGAACATATGATACTTATGTGAGGGTTGACAAGTTTGCAATTTGGTATTTAATTGTATTGAAAAGCAGCATCCTGAAATCACATAATACTGTAGTCTTATATCCTAGCGAATATGCGCTGCATTGGTTTCACGCTGAATTAGCTATGTGCACTAAAATGTGTTTCGCTTAAATTGCTACACTGAAGTTGCTGCGCTAAAATGTTTCCGTTGACATGACGTGATACCAGTACATACACACAGTCTAGTGTACAGAAATTGGTTCTAAAACCAGTCTGCAAGTAGGAAATGCCCCTAATTATGTTCACTTGATCTTTCAGCCTGTCCAATATAATTTGGAAAAATATTATTAAATTGACATCAAGTAAGGTCTGCCCAAAAGTCAACACTGCCTCGGCTAACCAGCTGGTGCCTCCCAAATTTTAATTTGATAATTTGGGATTCTTTTCCTCAATTTCTCATTTTCTCACACGTTAACCCTGCCTGCTATAGGTATGCTACACACAGATTTTGCTTCCTAAATTGTTTTACTGTTTAATGCCTGCTTCAACTAAAGAGTTTTGCAGCCTTCTCTTTATCATGGGATAAACCTGCTAGCTACCAACTGCATAGGAATGCCATTGCTTATCCATGTCTGTTTAAATGAAATTGTTTTACAGCCTTCTCCTAATTATGGTCTAAACCTGTTAGCCAGCAACAGCAAAGTAAAGTTATTATTTAGCTAAATTGTGTTGTACTTGAAAGTCTGCTACTGAAGTGCTATTTTGAAAGTACTAATTATTTCCCCCTAAGTTTCAGCAGAGTTCAGTTTGAATCTTAAACTTAATCTCTCTGTTTCCTTTCCCCATCTCTACCACTCTGTGAACTCTACTCCTTCTCTGCCCCCCCCCCTTCCCTTTGAGCCTGGTATTTTCAGCTGTGTTCAGCTGAACTTAAACTTTATTTCTCTACTCTGTTCCCCATCTCCACCACTCTGTAATCTATACTCCTTCTCTGACCCCCCCGGGAGTGCGGTAGTTCCAGACCTCCTGACCTTTTGAAAAACCCTTCCTCTAGCTTGGTGAGGTGACACCCTGCCAATTCATATCCCCTCTTCCTTTCTTCTCTTTGCTTCTTGTGTTCCCTCCCCCTGTTTTAAAGTTAATTGCTCCTCTACTAAATTGCCCTCATCCACCACAGCCCCCTCTTACACTGCTGTCTTTTGTCCCTGTTCCACCCTGCCCACCCCTTCCAGACAGCCCAACTAAATGCATGTCTCTTTCCTCTCCACAGTCACCGGGACACCCCTGATTAGGTGCTCCCCCCATCTGGTGGTGCGGCACTTGCTGTAATCTGCCGCCACTGCCGCACTCCACCGGGAATGCAGCATTAAAGGTACGGTCTCCTGTGAGAAAGTCTTTGAACTTTGGCATTATTGCTCTGTCTGCACTCCTATTGGATCCCTTAACTAATTTCTGTGCTGCTGATTGGAGGTACACAGATAGCGCAGCTTCCAGCTGAAGCTCTGCCTGAAAGTCAATGCTGCCTCAGCTAACCAGCTGGTGCCTCCCAAATTTTAATTTGATGATTTGGGGTTCTTTTCCTCAATCTCTTGTTTTCTCACAAGTAATCCCACCGGTGCTGTGAGCCGCCTCCCCACCCACCCTATCAGGATACTTTCCTAAATAGCTGAATGCTGTCATGTGGCAGTTCCCTGTTTGTGAATAAGAATAGTTTCCCATCTGCAAGCTATATTAATTGCCCACAAGAGGGCTCACAGTTTCCTACTATCAACCTCTGCTCTTTCACGTTCTCTCATAGTGCTACAGCCACTTCTTTTATACTTACACTACTGTTTATCTTTTCTCTACCACACAATTCTTACCTATTTTCCTCTTAAGTACACCTTATTTTACTTGCTCTCTCCTGGCCTTAATCCTCTCACCAATTCTCTCAATATGTCTACTCCCCTATCCTCTACTCTGCTACTCCTGATTCTCACCATCATCATATGTAAACAAGCATTTCATCCTTCCAAGCCTAAATAGGAAGCTATGCCCTTCACTTCTCCCATCTCATCCCATACCCCTATTCTAGCTATAACCCCGACACCCCCTTGATCTTATCTTACTTTCCTCACCAACCAATGGCCTCTAACTTCTCAATATCAAGCCACTATGCTTTCCTTCACCTTCTAATCTCCTTCACATCTAGCCCTCCCTCCCTCCGTATCCCTTAAATCCTCTCCCCACCACAAATGTCCTAAGTTCCACTTCCACATTATTGCCCTACTTCTACTCTCATCGGGTAATGTTCACCCCAACCCTTGCCCAATTGTCCCAATATCATCCTCTCCCTCCTACACTGCTCACATCCCAATTTACAACACCCTCCATGCCCTCCTAAATGGACTTAAAATCATACATCTGAATATCTGCAGTCTAATATCTAAGACTGACCTCCTGTAAACAATGGTTATTTCATTCCCACCTGATTTTCTCATCATAACTGAAACCTGGCTCACTTCCAAGATCCCTGACCACTCAATTTGTATCTGAGGCTACTCTATCTCTAGGCAGGCAAGGACCAGGGGGGGGTGTAGCCATCTACACCTTGTCTACACTAAAATACTCCATCATTTTTGATGTCTCCCTTCCTGGTACTTATGAAGCCATTGCCATCAGAATTGTCCTCCCTTCCACCATCCCTATATTTGTTGCAGGTATCTACTGCTGACCGGGAATCTAACCCTCAATCATATCTGAACTGATTTCATCCCTAACATCCCTCTCTCACACAGGTGAGCTATTCTTATTGGGTGACTTCAATTTAAACTGGATGTCCCCCTCCGCATCTAAGACTCGCAATGACATTGCAGCCCTAAATCTTACACAACTCATCCATGAACCCACTTGCCTAAATCATAAAACACAAAACCACTCCCTGTTAGACTGGGCACTCACCTCCCAACCCCACAGAGTTATTAAATATGGCATCCTCTCTGATGCCCTCAGTGACCATTACCCCTTCTTCCTTATAAGGAAGGTCCATAGATGCAAATCCCCACATAAAATCTTGCAACTTCATTTCTACAATTCCTTACTCCTTGACCCCCTTCTACAAGAACTCACCCTCTCCGATTGGGCCCCTCTCTCCTCTGCTCCCTCCATGCTCTTGTCCATTTCAAAGAAAATGTCCTAATAACATGGAATACACATGTCCCTTTTAAATGTACTAGAGTCCACGGCAACCACCTTCCCTGGATCACTCCAGAACTGCTGGCCAGCCTCAAGGTATGCAACAAAGCCTGGAACAAACATAAGGCCTCCCAGATCCCTTCTGATTACACAGTGTACCTTAAGCTAAGAAACGTGTGTACTATAGCAACTAGACTAGCCAACTCTGAGCACTTTCAGTCAGCATTCCTCACAAATTTCAACATCCCATCTAAATTCTGGAAAGTGGTCCAAACACTCTTCTCCCTCCTTCTCACCCACCCCTCCTATATTAAATATAAACAACTCACGTGTCTCAGACCCTTGCCTAGTGGCTAGAGAATTTAACTCCTATTACACCTACTTTGCCTCGGCCCTCCTGAAGTCCCTCCCTCCATCTGCCCACTCTCCCCTCCGTAAGCACTCATACCTCCTCCCCTTCTCCTTAACAACAGTCTCCCCCAGTGAAACACTAGCTGCCCTGCTCTCACTCAACCCTTCTAAAGGCTCCTCACCTGATGATATCAATTCAAAGCTCTTATACCTCTCAGCCCCAGCCATAGCTTTTCCTCTCTCACTAATCCTCAACCTCTCTTTTTATCCTCAACTGTCCCTTCATCATGGAAACATGCAGTGGTCCTCCCCCTCCCCAAGAGTGGAGACCCTACTTCTCCTGGTAATTTTCACCATATCTCATGCCTCCCAACACTCACAAAACTCCAGGAACACTTGGCCTCCCCCAGTTTACCTCCTTTCTAACTGACTCCTCCTTCTTCACCCCTTTCCATTTGGCTTTAGGAAAAACCACTACACTATACTACCACCTCCCTACTCAGTCTCTCTGAATAAATCCTTTCCGGGATGGACAATGGCCTCTTTACCTCGTCCATCTTTGTTGATCTTGCCAAGACCTTCTGCACTGTCTCACATGCCCTCCTCCTTGATTCCCTCACAACAGTTGGCCTGTCCACACCCTCAACAACTTGGTTTTGATCCTATCTCACAGGCAGAACCCAATCTGTCAAGGTCCAAGATTCCATTTCTCTCCACTCCCCATCACCACTGGAGTCCCTCTGGGCTCTGTGCTTGGCTCCATTCTTTTCTCTATTTTCCTAAATGACCTTCCTTCGGTCTGTTCCCTCTCTTCTTCCATCCACATGTATGCTGATGACACTGTCCTATATACCTCCTGCAAATCCCCAGCTGATGTCAAAACCACTCTACAGCATGACTTCCAACAGGTTCAGCTCTGGCTTGCCTCCCATCAGCTCTTCCTCAATGCCAAAAAGACAATCTCTATGACCTTTGGCACCAGGCAGAGACTCTCAAGGCCCCCTGGCCTGCCTTCCTACCACACTCTGAATGGGACAATCTTAGAGGACAACACCACCTTTCGATACCTTTGGGTCTGGTTGGACCAGCATCTCAACTTCTCTGGACATGTTGATGCCATCCTGAAAAAACTGTGTCCCAAGCCTGGTGCCTTATACAGGAACTGTAGTAGCATCCCTCCTGCAGCCAAGCGTGAACTTGTTCAGAAGATGATCCTCTCCATTTTTGACTACTGTGACATAGTTTATGGTGCTGCTCCCAAGTCCACCGTGACCAGATTGAACACCCTCTTTAACTCCTTCTGTCGCTTCACTCTCGATGCCCCTTCCTGGATCCATCATTGTGAGCTCTATCATGCTCTGTCCTTTCCCCCACTAAATAACAGACACCTCTCACATTGTGTCAAACTCACCTCCAAATTCTGGTTGGGTGAACTCCCTTTTTACCTCACCTCCTCTCTCAACCACTCCCATACGTCCACTATCCCTCAGATACTCTGATACTTGAACTCTGATGGTCCCCCATCAATCCACACTCATTGGACAGTCAGCTTCTCCTAGACATTCACAGAAACATAGAAACATAACATTTGACGGCAGATAGGGACCACTTGGCCCACCTAGTCTGCCCATTTTCCTACCTAACAGATAAGCTGGTAAAATCACCTGGTAAAAAAATTGGTAAAAAAAAAAAAAAGCTGCAGATCCTAGTTAACCAACAGCTTACTTCCTCCTACTCCCCACTAGGACTGCCTTATGTCTGTCCCATGCATTCTTGAATTCCTCCACTGTTCTTGACTCCACGAACTCCTCAGGGAGGCTGTTCCATGCATCCACAACTCTCTCCATGAAAAAATAATTCCTCACATTACCTCTGAGCTGTCCCCCCTCTATCTATCTTCAAATTGTGCCCCCCTTGTTCTTGCACATTTCTTTTTCTGAAAGATGCTACCCTCTTGGACTTTGTTGATTCCCTTGAGGTACTTGAAAGTTTCTATCATGTCCCCTGTCTGCCTTCTTTCCTCAAGGGTATACATATTAAGCTCTTTTAGTCTTTCTTTGTATGTCTTCTGGTGCAGACCTTGCACCATTTTGATTTGCCCTCCTCTGGACAGCCTCCACTCTGTTTATGTCTTTGTGGAGATGGGGTCTCCAGAACTGCATACAGTACTCCAGGTGGGGTCTCACCAGTTCTCTGTACAGAGGGATAACAACTTCCTGTTTTCTACTATTGATGCCTCTCCCTATGCATCTCAGTCTCCCCCCAGCATTCCTTACTGCCTTATCACATTGCTTGCCCACCTTTAGGTCATCTGATATAATTACCCCAGGTCCCTTTCCATTTTTACTGTTGTCAGTATCTCACCCCCCATTGTGTACTCTTCCCCCGGGTTTTTGTTTCCCAGGTGCATTACCATGCACTTGTTTGCATTGAATCTGAGCTGCCATACATTTGACCATTCCTCCAACTTTGCCAAGTCTCTTCTCATCCTTTCCACTTCATCTTGTGTGTCAACCCTGTTGCAGATCTTTGTGTCGTCTGCAAAGAGACACACTTTTCCTCCCAGTTCCTCTGCAGTGTCACTCATAAAGACATTAAAAAGGACCAGTCCCATTACTGAACCCTGCGGTACCCTGCTAGTAACCCTCCTTTCTTCAGTGTGGACTCCATTTACTACTACCCTTTGCGTCCTGTTGTCTAGCCAATTTTCTGTCCAGGCTACCATCTTGGGACCCACTCCAAGGCTGGCTAACTCATGTATTAATCTTTTGTGTGGGACTTTATCAAATACCTTGCTAAAATCTAGGTAGGCCATGTCCACAGCCCCTCCCTGGTCTACTACTTTGGTCACCCAGTCAAAGAAATCTATTAGATTCATCTCACATGACCTTCCCATCATGAATCCATGCTGCCTTGGGTCCTGTGCCACACTGGTCTCTAGGTACTCAACAATTCTTTCCTTCAGAAGTGATTCCATAATTTTCCCTAGCACTGAGGTCAAACTAACTGGTCTGTAGTTTCCTGTCTCTGTCCTGCTCCAACTTTTGTGAAGAGGAATCACATCTGCCCTCCTCCAGTCCTCAGGTACCACCCCAACTTCCCATGATTTGTTAAAGAGAGTAGTCAGCAGTGTCACTAGTTCTACCCTTAGTTCTTTTAGAATTCTTGGGTGAATCCCATCAGGCCCCATTGCTTTGTACACCTTCAATTGTATTAGTTCTTTCAGAACCCTTTCTTCTGTAAATGGACTGGTATCAACCCCCGTCTTCAGAGTGTTTCTCTTGTTTGGTTTAGGTACCTCCCCCTCCTCTTCCTTTGTGAATACTGAGCAGAAATATCTGTTCTGTATCCCTGCTATTTCACTGTCATCCTCTACCTACATTCCCTCCCCTTTAGTAAGCCTCAGTATCCCTCATTTGGTCTTTCTTCACTCCCTAATGTACCTATAAAAGGTCTTATCCCCCTTCTTAACAAAGTTGGCTATCCTTTCCTCGGTTTGGGCCTTTGCTATTCTGACTGCCTTCCCAGCCTCTTTCTGCTTTAACTGATAAAGTTCTCTGTCCTGCTCCTTGTGTGTTTCCTTATATTTCCTGAATGCTATCCTTTTCTCTTTAACCTTCTCTGCCACCTCTTTTGAGAACCATAGCGTTTTTTTCCTTCATTGTGTTTTGTTGATTTGCTTTACATGAAGGCTTGTTGCCTCAGTGATGGCTGTTTTGATTACTCCCCATTGTTCCTCCACCCCTCCTTTTTGCCTGTTGGCTAGTGCTTTTCTGAGGCACTCTCTCATTTTCCCAAAGTCAGCCCTCCTAAAGTCAAATACTTTTGCTTTTGTATGGCTTGATTGTATGGCTGTGTTTATTGTGACCCACACTGTTTGGTGGTCGCTTGTTCCCAGATGGCTACCCACTTCTAAATTTGAGATTCTTTCTTCATTCCCATTTGAGAGTATCAGGTCTAAGATTGCTCCCTCCCAAGTGGGTTCCAATACTAGCTCTCTGAGGCATGCCCCCTGTAGGGCATCAATAATGACCCTGCTCTTGGATGTACCTGCAGCAAAGGTGCTCCAGTTAACATCTGGCATATTCAGGTCCCCCCTCAACAATATCTCCCCTTTCTCTGCCATCCTAAGGATGCCTTCTATCATTTCCTTGTCCATTCCCTTCCCCTGAGATGGGGGTCTGTATACAACCCCCATGCAGATTGTGGTGCCATTTTCTGTCTCCAGGGTGTCCCAGAGTGCCTCATCTGCTCCCTGTCTACTCTTTAGTTCTGTTGCTTTGATCCCTTCCTTTACATAGAGAGCTACTCCTCCTCCACCTCTTTTATCCTCCCTGTCCCTCCTGTAGGTTGTGTATCCTGGTATGTTGACATCCCAGTCATGGTTCTCTGTGTACCATGTTTCTGTGACTGCCACAATATCCAGGCAACCCTCTTCCATCAATGCCACTAGTTCAGAGAGCTTGTTACACAGACTACGGGCATTGGTACTCATCACCCTCCACTTTTTGATGACCTTACCCCTTTTAGCCCCATTTCTGTCCTTACTACCTTTGCCTTTTTTTACAATTACCTCTGTCCTGCTCCCTAATGACTTCTCTACCTTGGTGTTACCTCACTAATTACCGTGTTTTGTGGGGGGAGGCTGGGATTTCCCTGCTCCTTTTCAGTGCCTCCCCCCTTGGCCAGTTTAAATGCTTGCCAAGGAAGCATCTAAACCTCTCACCTAGGATCCTGGTTCCCCCCCAGACAGATGCAGACCATCGTGCCAGTATAGGTCTCCATCCCTCTAGGTGGGTCCCCAGTCTCCAATGAAGCCAAAACCCTGAACTCCACACCACTTTTTCAACCATTCATTGAATTCCCTGTTAAGGAGTACCCTAGCATCACCCTTGCCATAGACAGGCAGCACCTCTGAGAAGGTAATCATATGGGATACTTGTCTATGGCCCCTCCCCAACTCTACAAACTCCTCTTGCACTGCTCTGATCCCATTCCTAGCCAGGTCATTTGTCCCTAGGTGGACAATGACATCTAGCTCCCTCCCTCGTAGAGCTGCTCCCATGGTCCTGAGGATTTGCTTCCTGTCCCTTCAAGCCATGGTGCCAGGCAGGCACCTTACCTCCCTCTCCCCTCCCCCCCCATTTATACCCCCTTAATGATTGAGTCCCCCACCAGGAGTTGTTTCCTTCCCCTGTGGGGTCCCATGCCACCCTCCTGTGGGTCTCCTTTGTGAAGGTTCCCAGCACTCTCCTTGGTCTCTACTGCAGGTGCCTCCATAGAGGAACCACTATCCACCAGAAGAGTGTATGAATTGTGGAGCGGTACAGCTGGAGGGTTGCAACTCTGTTCCACTACCCTCTTCCTTGCTGAGCCCACCCTGGTCTAGCCTCTACTCTTTCTTGGCAACCTCTGAGGTAGTGACATTGGCCCTGGTGGTCCCTGGGTGGGGGCGGAGGTTTCACGAATCCTAGCCAGGTCAGCCTGGAGACAGGCAACCTCCTCCCTCAGACCAGAGAGGTGTCTGCAACTTGGGCAGCATTGCAGCCTCCAGAATGTCTCCCAGAACACTGCCGCCCCACAGCCATTGCACTGCTCCACTCCTATCATGTCTTATTTTGTGTCTCCTCTCCTGTTTCTCTGTATGCTTACTCTTTCCTCTCCTTACAACTCTCACCCATCCTATTCTGGGACAGTAACTTCCTATATTATTCAGTAGCCTCCTTCTTCCTTGCTCAGTGTCAAACCACCAGCAGCTGGGTGGGGACAGTGAGCTACTTTTTTCCTTTAGGGTTGACAAAACCAATGTTTCTCTATGATCCTTCCATTCCTACTGCCAAACAGGAAGTTCCAGTTCTCAGTCAAATCCAGTGGCTATAAAAGTAGAACTGGCTTAGGGTGGGATGGAGGGCAATTAGTAAGAAAAAAGGCTAGCAACAGGAAGCTGTCATTTGAGTCATCTGCTTTTATATTGTCTAAGCCACACCCACAATTAAACTCTCTCTCCTCCTACTGATTTAGCAAAGTAAGTTTTATACTAGGATTTATACTAAGAAATATAGACATACAAGAAGGCCAATGCCCATATAAGTATGTCTCCAGCCAAGCTGGTATTTACCATAATTATCGTATTAATAGTGAGTCTAATTTATGTTTGAAAACAACATGATCATTGTTTTCAACTAATGAACTTGGTAGTGAATTTCACATCGGAATTATTCTTTGTGTATAATAAAATTGTCTTTTATTAGTTTTTGGATATGTAAGAGATAGCTGATATTTATGGCTTCTTAAATTACAGTTGTGTTTATTGTAGAACATATTTAATTATGTTAGTAGCTCTTCATTCTTCGGTATTTTATACATAAAAAGTGCATCTCCTCTTTTTCTTCTTTCCTCCGGTGAATACATCTCCAGTTCTTCCGGTCTTCTGTTATAACTCATACTGGATATAGCATCCACCAATTTTGTAACTCTCCTCTGGACCCCCTCTATCCTATTTATATCTCTTCTCAAGTAAGGGTTCCAAAGAGGAGAACATTAGTCCAAATGTGGCCTTACATAGGCCCTATATAATGGCATAATGCATTTTTAATCTCTAGAGGCAAAGCTTCTTTTTATGCAACCTATTAACCTATTTATTTTATTTATGATGTTGTTGTAGTGCGCTTGGAATGTAAAATCAGAGTCTATTGTTATACCTAGATCCTTTTGCTGTGTTACGGATTTTATTATTTGCCCCTTTAATGTATATTTATACTGCAAATTGTTCTCCCAAAATGCATAACAACACACTTGTCAGTACTGAAAGTCATTTGATTTTTTTCAGCCAATGTTTCAATTTCTTTTAAATCATTTACAAGTTTTTGATAATCTGTCGAAGTGTCAACCTGTGCTGTTAGTTTGGTGTCAACAGCAAATTTTATAGCAAAGCTGTTTAGGTTTAGTGTCATATCTGATATGAATATATCGAAAAGAACTGGTCCCAGAACTGATCCCTGAGGGACCCCACTCGTCAAGTCCCTCATGCCTGATATATGTCCTCTTAATCGTACGCATTGGGTACGATTATTCAACCACTCTTTCACCCAGTTTATAATTGGATTGTTAATTCTGAGCTTCATTTTCTATATCAAGAGTCCATGTGGCACTTCATCAAAAGCTTTACAAAGATCAAGAAATATTACATCCAGGGCTTTATTGTTTTCCAGGCTATCACTTATATATTTGTAGAATACCGTATTACCTATTAAAAACAGGAACTATTTTTATGGAAGCCGTGTTGTGATTTATCCTCTAGTCCCTTTTCTCGTAAATCACTTTCTATCCTTGTTTTTAGTATTGATTCAAAGATTTTACCAACTATACTAGTAAGACCAATCAGTCTGTAGTTTTGAATGTATGATCGGTTTCCCTTTTTAAAAATAGGTGTTACATTTGCTGTCTTCCAATCACTTGGGACCTCACCAGTATTTATTGACATATTAAAAGTTTATACAGAGGGTTTACTAGCTATTCTTTGATTTCTTTCAATAGTCTAGCACACAATCCATCCGGTCCAGGTGATTTGTTTATGTTTAGTTTGTTTAAATTATCCATTATCTCTTCTTTAGTTATCTCAATTTTTGTATCCTTTTTTGTTGTTATATTAACTTGTTGATTTGAATCTTTTGACTTGGTATTAAAAACTGAACAAAAATAATTATTCAGTTCTTCTGTACTATCTTGAATCGTTATTTCTTTATTATCTATGATTAGTGGACCTATATTTCTTGATTTTTTTTTATTTATATAAGCATAGAAACTTTTTCCACCATCTTTCATATAGGCTAGGTTTGTTTCAAACCTTTTTTTCCCAATTTTAATTTTGGTTTTACATTTTTTTAACAAGTTCTTATATTTCCAAATATTGTAATCACTTCCTTCTCTTTTCATGACTTTATAAAATCTCTATTTTTGTCTAATTAATTTTATAATGACTGGGGTTATCCATGGTGGAATTTTACCTCTTTTATTATACATTATTCAACTTGGGATATATTTATTTTCTAATCCTAAAATGTTATTTTTAATTCTAATCCATAAAGCATTACATGATGTGGATTTGTTATCCCATTTCCAGTTTAATAAATCTTGTTTTAATTTTACAAAGTTTGCTTTACTGTCATTTTTAACAATTGTTTTGCCTAATACTGGTTTTAAATATATAGAAATACAAAAGGTAACTATCATATGATCACTATGTATTAGTGGTGGTTTGATCATTATGTTATTTATTTTATCAGGACTGTCTGAAAATACTAAATCCAGTATGTTATTATTTTGAGTGGGTTTATGTATTATGTCATGTAGTCCAGTTGTTATACATGTATCCAAGAACAGATTTTCGTTATTATTGCTACCTGTGTTTTCTTTCCAATTTATCCCTGGGAAATTAAAGTCCCCCATTAATATTGTTTCATTATAGTTGGATTTTTCTTTAATCTTATTTATTAATTCTTGATTTATTGTGGAATTTGAAGCTGGTGGCCTATAGCATAGACCAATGAGCAATTTAGGTAAATTGTCTCCCAATAATTCGACCCATATAATTTCATATGTTGTACTGTCCGTCAATTCCAAAATTTGTTTTGATTTTATATCTTCTTTTACAAATAATGCCACTCCTCCCCCTTTTTTGTTTATTCTGTTTTTGTAATATGTTATGTATCCTGGTATATTATTACACCATTCAGAGTTTTCGTTCCACCATGTTTCAGTTGCTGCTATATCTATTTTTTCATTATTTAAGATGACTTGAAATTCAGTCATTTTTGCACCATATAGACTCCTTGCATTTGTTAATAAGAAGTTTAGGCCTGGCTTCCTTGTGTGTGTATGTCTTTTTTATTTTACTTGTTTGGATACATTTAAATTTGGTTTCACAGTTTTCTTATTTAATAGGTGTTCCCTGCTCCCCCTTTCTACTAGTTTTTTGATATATTGATTGTATTGTGGATATTACACCCCAGTAGTCTTGAACCATGTCTATTTAAATGTAATCCATCATATCCATATAATCCATTTTTGTTTTCAAATTTCTCCCATGTTTTAATACAAGTAATGTTATTTGTCAGACACCACCTACGTAGCCAGTTGTTGACAGATTTAATTTTTCTCATTCTGTAGTAACCTGCCCTTGGTACTGGTAAAATTTCAGAAATTATTGGGGTTGCATTTTGGTCTTGAATGCATTTGATGGCGTTTTTCCATATCCGTAATAATTTCATCTACTTCCTGCTTCCCAAAATTATTTGTCCCAACATGCAATACTACAGTTTTAGGTCCACTCACATTTTTTAGTACTCCTGGAATCAGATTTGTAATGTCCTTTATTAATGACCCACTGTAACTACAACTAGTGACATTTTCTTTGTTCCCCCCAGGTTGTATATCTATCTGTATATTTTATTATTGAATCTCCCAATATGAATATCTGTTCTGGTATCATCTGTTCCTGATTTAATTCCGTATGGGTTTCTACCAATGGAAAGCTTTCTAATGGAGCTGTGATTTCTCTTATAGGGATAGTGTGAGAAGCAGTTTCAGTAGAGCCTAGTGTCATTTTCAAATGAGAAGGAATTGCCAATGGACTTTTTATTGGTGACTTATGACCGAGATTTATTTCAACTTGATATTCAGGTGATAACGGATTTTCTGATGTGACAAAAATTTCAGTATTTGGTGCCCCTTCAATAGAAGGATCTATTCTATTCATATTTACCTAGTTATGATTTATTAAATCTTGATTTATCAAATCATTTGATGGTGTGTTGTCCCTATCAATTATTAAGCTCAATGGGTCAAAACAGTTTAACAATGGTAATGTAAAACCTTCAGCTTTCCTACCTTTTTTTTTTTTTAGTGGTCTTTTAATTTGCACTTCATACCATTCATTATCTAGATTATCCTGATTTTCCATTTCCCTTGGTCTTTTTTTAGATAGATTATTAATTGGGGAAATATTAGGGGTTGTAGGAGAAGTTATATTATTTTGGGTCACTTGATGTCTTGGATCAGTGTTTTTAGGTTCCTGTTCATTACCATCTTTTAAGATTGTTATTTCTGACTCACTAGATGTTTTTTCATTACTTTCTTCATTTACTATTTTGGTAATTAGTTTCTGTTGACTAATTTCCAAAGCCTTCAATCTTGTACTAAACAATGAAAGTTCAATACTCATTTCTGCATTCTGTTTACACTTTAGGCAGATGAATGGTAAATCAAAGTACTGGTATTTCCGAGAACAGATACATGTCGCATTCACTACATTGTGTCCCTGCAATCCCTCTAAATGTTATTGTTTAATCCATTATTTACACAAACCAATTTTCTAGTATAACAAGATAGTTCACTTTAGGCTACTTACGAGATTTAATCAAGTTGTAAACAATGTATCACACTTCAGAACATACAGTTCTAATACAGCAAAGCAACCTTAAAAGTATTTTTTATGGCAAACGCACAATGCTCAACTCGTAACACAAACCGACGTGCGTGTCTCTGCATGCGTCTGTACACGAGTGATCACGAGCGCCCTGCACACGCTTGCCCTGCACACAGCAGGGGTGTTTTAGAGTGTTTCAGTGACCTGGAAGCTACTCCTGAGGTCACCACTTGCTCGCGATTTGAAATTGCGTTTTAATTTCCAAATAAGTGCCCCAATAACACAAAAGTGTCCTGCACCGCACAACCCAACTCTTAGTGCACAAAGTATATATTTTTTAAAAGTGTTTGGGACTGTAGTTTTAGCTGATTTCACTCACTAAAAACTACAGCTCCCACTCTTCCCTGGTATGGATGTCAGAATACTCAGGGCTCCAAATAAAAGCAAAGTTTGCAGTAAAACAAACACAATTTATATTTAGTATATCTGGTCAGTCAGGACAGTAAGAGGCAACAGATAGATTGTATTACTCAAGTTGATACAGTACCCTTCCCAGCACAGAACACACACTGACTTTCTTTCTTTTCTTTTTTTAACTCTAAATAAGACCCCTTCTACTTCTAATAAAGTATCTGTCTGCTTAATCTTAACAGACACTGACTCTTGTTAAGATAGAAGTGTTAAATTAATAAGAAAATGATATCTTCTTTTAGTTAGCTGCTTTCTGCTCTACAAGCAAGGCTAGCAACAGGAAGTTGTAATTTGAGTTGCCTGCTTTTATATTGTCTAAGCCACACCCCCAATTAAGCTCTCTCTCCTCCTACTGATTTAGCAAAGTAAGTTGATACAGTACCCTTCCCAGCACAGAACACACACTGACTTTCTTTCTTTTCTTTTTTTTAACTCTAAATAAGACCCCTTCTACTTCTAATAAAGTATCTGTTTGCTTACTCTCAACAGACACTGACTACTGTTGAGATAGAAGTATTAAATTAATAAGAAATGATAGCTTCTTTTAGTTAGCTGCTTTCTACTCTACAAGCAAGGCTAGCAACAGGAAGTTGTAATTCCATAAAGCCTGGAACTCCCTTCCCCCACAAATAAGCCACTCCTCTTCTGCCGCCTCCCTTGGATCTGCTCTACACAACTTCCTCTCTCCTAGCTGCTCCTGCTATAATCCACCTTAACCCTTCCCAAAAATTCTGCTCCTGTTTTATTTCACCCTTCCCTCTCCTCCCACTCTAACCTAGTCTCCTCCACCTCTTTCTTATTTCTCCCTACCAACCCTTCTCTCTTCCACCCCTTTGCTCCCTCTACCTTTTTTTCCTACAGACCCTCCTTTACCACTGCCTGGATCATCCCCTGGCAGGGTTCTCAGCATCCTGGAGGGGCCAGATCCATGGTATGCCTCTCTCTTCCTTACCTTCCCTCCCACTCCCTCCCCCACTCTTTCACTCCTCATCAGTCACTGTTAGCCATAAACTCCCAATACCACTTGCAGCTTAGTTTAATTGCACTATTGTTGTAACACAATAATTTTCACTGAATGCACTCTGCTTACTAGCTTGTCTTAGCTCAACTATTTGTCTCCAGTCTGTCATTGTTTACCTTCACTGGCTATGTGCTTCCTAGCTGCTTGCATCAACTGTTGCACTTTGTATCCTGTAACTATCTGAGTAGTCAATCCCCTTGATTTTTAGTTAAAAAGAAAAAAAAAACTGTTACCTTCCATTCAGTCATTGTTCACTTTACAGTCCTCATACATCATTGTATAACTTCCTTTCTATATTTGTATATATGGAGCTTTTTGTACCAATTCTCTGTACTCATTCCCCATGCTCTCCTACTCCCCCAGGTTGCACCGAGAGATGAGCAACTTGTTATTCAGTGTGCCTTCCTAGTGAAACATTTCAATAAATAAATAAACTAATAGGACGGTACACAGCTGGGTCTGCAGTATTGCCCTTTTGAAGGATAGGTATAATATTTGCTATGCATGCATCACATTGAGGGACATTGATTTTCGCTGATACATTTGTTATAAAAAATGTTTAAAGTCTTACACTATAATTTAGTATGGCAACAATAAACCTCAGCAGGTATGTAATCATGGCGTGAAGCTTTATGTATTTTTAATGTATTTATAACTAAGTACACCTCTTCATGTGTGATAAGTGGTAAACTAGTGTTAATATTTCAATTTGCAGGAAACGCTATGTCAGCCTCAGAGTCATAAAAATTTGGGCAAAAAATTCCACCAATTTATTCTCAGATATATAAGAATCTATTGTTAATTTTTGATTATTTGTCCTTTTTGCAACAAAAAGACCAAACTTTTTACTGTTTCTTGAACTTACGGCTTCCAGCATCATTTTTCACTGCTTACTATAATAACAAACTTTTTTTCATTTGACAAGTGCTTTATATTTCTTTCTTTCTTGATTCAGTTCCTTTAGTACCCGTTCCTTTTCATTTTTTTAAGTTTTTTACAGGTCAGGATATTCAAAGGAGATGTACCCAGCACAACTGAGTTGCACTGACACATCCCCAGGAAGGCCCCCCAGGGACATATTCAAAAGGATGGGCTGCAGCACACCACACAATTCTGGATGCACCACAGCACAAAGATAATCTATGCGGTGCACCTGAAGAGGGCATTCCCAAGAATATGTAGCACAAATCCATATTCAGCATAGATGTACGGTGCAACTGCCCACACATCTCATATATGTGCAACACAAAGTTAGGTATGGAAGAACCATGCCTAACTCCAGGTGACCCACAGGCAGGCTGCTGTACTGCACAGTGCAACACAGCAGCCACCAGCCCCTGGGTGGCTAGCCCCCCAAATCCATGATCATGGCAGAAAATAAATCAAAACCCTTTTCCATGGTAGTCTAGTGGCCCCATTCCAATCTCCAATCATATAATACAAAATATCCACATAATTCCCTGGTAGTCAAATTTTCGCCCCATCCCTGAACTCTCTCAGTATAATAAATAATGCTTAAACTGCCCTGGTAGTCCAGTGGTAACACCCCTCCCATCCCTAGACACCATCCATATAATAAATTAAAGCCCAATCATCCCTGGTAGTCTAGCAACCCCCCTCCAGCCTCGTATCATACATTAAACACCTATCTCTAGACTTCCCTGGTAGTCTAGTGGATCCCCCCACTGAGAAACCTACACTCCACCCCCACTCCCCTGTCCCAGTATGGCCATACAGCCAGCAGGCAGCATAACCCACTTGCATACCTCCACGGCTGTCTGCCAACTGAGCTGTCATGTAATGACAGCTTACAGTATGCACTACAATACCATTGGGTGACACTGTCAACCAATGGGACTGCAGTGAGTACTGTAAGCTTTCATCCACC
Source organism: Neoceratodus forsteri (assembly GCA_016271365.2). Lineage (NCBI taxonomy): Eukaryota > Metazoa > Chordata > Ceratodontiformes > Ceratodontidae > Neoceratodus > Neoceratodus forsteri. Next base: position 588,245,139 of record CM028131.1, read on the forward strand.
AAAAACCTTGTGAATGAAAACTTACAGTACACACTACAAGCCCATTGCTTGACAGTGTTGATCAATGGTATTGTAGGGCATACTGTAAGCTGTAATTCCATGACAGATCTGCAAGTGGGCATCTGTGGAAGAATGGGGTGGGTTGTGCTGCCTGCCAGCTGCATGGCCTTACTGGGAGAGGGGAGGGGAGCAGGGTGGGGTGTATGTTCCTTAGTGGGTGGGGGTGGGTCCACTAGACTACCAAGAAAGTCTGGGGATAGGTGTTTAATATAGGATCAGGGCTTGGGGGGGGACACTAGACTACCAGGGATGATCAGGCTTCAATTTTTATACTGATGGGGTTTAGGGATGGAATAGGAGTACCACTGACTATCAGGGCAGTTTGAACATTATTTATTATATGGATGGGGTTCAGGATGGGAAGGGGGGTCACTAGACTATCAGGAATGATCGGATCGGGATCTTATTTTACACATCAGGGTTTGGGGAACAAAGCGGGGACACTAGACTACCAGGGATGATCATATCCAGATTTTATTTTACACATCGGGGTTCAGGGAAGGGAGGGGGGCCACTAGACTGTCAGGGAATATAAATGCCACATATTCTATGGCACTGGGCTGGGTGGGGGATTGCAGGGTCCCTGGCACATCCTGCCGGGCACATCCTAGCACATGACATGCAAATGGAGCCATAGTGACATGCAAATGTCCTCATTCGTGCCTTGAATGCCTAATGGTCCCATTTGCATGTTGCGGTCTGAGGGCAGGATCCACAATGGGAACATTTCTAAGTTTCCCTCCATGACTGCCTTTGTGGACTGGAATCATCTGCAGCTATGGCGGTAGTGATTCACAGCCGTGGCTGTTGTGGAGGGTGCTACGGTGGGTTCCACTGCTTGTAGCAGTCTCCCACAGCTGTGGTGCTGTCCATGACAACAGCATCCGCAAGCTGCCATATTCTGTGGAGCCGGTCATACTCCTGCTCCACCTATGTGAATACCCACAGCTGTGGGTGACCTGCGGCTTCGCAAGAGCCTTCACTAGCTAAGGTTTTCCGCAGCTGTGGGTCCTTCTCCCCCATACGTGAATCCTGCCCCAAATATCTGGAATTTGTGCTCAGTGCATCCCCAAGATGCACTGTGCCTTCCTATTCCAGGTATTCAGACTGCACAGAGGGATGTACCAGTGCATCTTCCATGGCCCCAGTTTGCGCCACCCTCATCCTTTGCTATATTCGGATGAGATGCGTGATTGCGCATCTTATTTGAATATGACACTTTGCGTTCTGGCACAACCTCAGTTGTGCAGAGGTAGCCACTTCTATGCCTTCTAAGCACCGTTTGGAATATCTGGACCATAGTTTTCAATATGTGATTTTAGGTTTTTATAGTCCTGGTTGAACCATCCAGAATATTGTTTATTTATTTTAATTACATTAACTGAGAATTCCAACTTATTTTTTATGTGGTTAAATAGAATGTCATTAATTGAGCTAGTCTTTGATTTTGCAGGCTGATTATATCCATATTTAAAAATGAGCTTTATATTATATCAGATATTTGTATCACAGAATCATGTCATCATATCATTATTTTTTTTGACACTCACATTTCAGTAAAATGTACCCCCTCTGTGTTAGATCTCTACACATTAGTGTCTATATTAGAACTTTTTAACATTAATAGACAGTAATCACTCTTTGGTTGTACCAAAATATATAAGTTGTTTTAGTAATCTAATGGCCCAGACCATAAGGCCAGATCCACCAGTGAGGCAACCAAAGTGGAAATATATGATAAGTGACCTTCTTTGACTCCTTCCAGACTCCCATTGAGTGGGTAGAAATTAAGCTGTTTCATAATGCTGATTAAACTCAGTCCAGTATTATTTGTTTTCATATCTTTGGTCGATCTAGCTGGCATATACACAAGGGTATTTATATAAGCAAAAAAAGCATTGTCAATATGGCCATTGAGTCTACCTATTCTAGCATTACAATCTTCTATTAATACATTTCCAGTATCTGGATATTTCAGTAAAATATTTGTTATATAGTTATTGAGTCTTCCCCATACCTCTATCTGATAAAATCATGAATTATTCAGGGGAATATAATTGTTTATAAGAATGAAACATGAAGTTAATAATAAAATGAATGTTTTTTGAAGACATATTACATTTTTAAAATTGCCTATTTTGACAAAAGCCCTAGCTTGCCCAGTCCATGACCTGTTCAACCAGTCCTTTCTCGCAAACACTGTCTTGGATAAGTGGAAAGTTGCAGTGGTTGTTCCTGTAAATAAGGGCTCCTGAACACTGCAGTTGAGAATTATAGGCCCATCTCAATCCTCTGCCTTGAGTCAAAATCCAAGAGCATATTCTCTACATCCACCTTAAGGACTACCTTGATCTCCATCACTTGCTCTTCCCATTCTAGTATGGTATCCAGTGAGCAAGGCAACTGCAATTGAGTGCCTACAAAAATGGTGACTCAGTTACAGTGCCTGTGCTCAGGGCTATCTGGCAGGGTATCAGCTGGACACCTGGGTGGGCGAGATAGGGCAATGGGAAGCTATGCACTGGGGGAGGAGAGGAACGGGAGGGAAGGAATGTGGGTGGGGATGTGGCAAGCAGCTGCCAAGGTGGTCCACCAGCATGATGGGGAGGGTGGTCAGTTGGGAGGTGCAGGGTGCAGGGTTCAAGTCCTGTGTGGTGGATTTTTTTTTTTTTGCTGGTAGGTGGCTTTTTATTTTCAAAGTATTTCACACACACCCAACATGCACCCCCCTGGATTTGAAAATCCATTAGTCGGGGGGGGGGGGCACAGCCTTCTGCATTTAAAAAAATTCCCTAGATCTCGGGCACCCTCTTGCTGTTTGCTGTGAGTATGCATAGCCAAAATTTATTTTCAGTGATGTACACGCACCCTAACGGCAATCTCTATTCCATGATCACCATTATGACATGGAACCTTCCAGCATGACTTCAGGAAAAATCATAGCACATTTACTGCTTTAACCAAAGTCACCTCCAATCTGTTCCATGCCATGGACCAAGGCCATGCAACTCAGTCTATCTGTGTCAACCTGACTAAAGCATTTAACTTGGTCAACCATAGTCTCCTGCTCTGTCAGTTACATATCCTTGGTCTCGACATCAGTGCTTTGCTTTGCATACAGAGTTATCTTCCTGACCACTCTCAAAGGGTCAATTGGGCAGGCGCTCTCTAACTTCCATCTTGTTTCCCATGGAGTACCTCAGGGCTCCATCCTGGACCCACTCCTATTCTCCCTCTTTATTAACAAGGTTTGTAACAACTGTGGAGGGGCCTCTGTGCATCTCTGTGGATGATGCCAATATTTGCCACTCCCCATATGACACTGGGTGGATCAACAACATGTTAGTGCATGATTTTCATACTCTTGAGGACTGGTTCCTTGAACATCAACTAGTTCTGAACACAAAAAAACTGACAGTATGTTGTTGTCCCATCCCCCCATCACTTCACATTGTAACCCTCCGATACTCTCGTAATGGTGATATCCTCAAATCTGTCCTATGCTTTAAATACCTGGGTGTCAACCTTAGAAATATAGAAACACAGAAACATAGAAGTTGTTGGCAGATAGGGACCGTATGATCCATCAAGTCTGCCCTTGGTTTCCAATCCCCCCTTATGTAGCTGCCTGCTTGAGTATCCCACATTGTCTGTCCCATGCCTGCATGAATTCATCCACAGTCTTAGCTCCCACCACTCACTCTGGAAGGCTATTCCATGGCTCCACAATGTGTGCTATGAAGAAGAATTTTCTCATATTGCTCCTGAACTTTCCTACCTTAAGTCTAAGGTCATGCCCTCCAGTCCTGTTTTAGTCTTTTAACTGAAAGAGGTTCTGCACGTGCACCCTGTTATTGCCTTTAAGGTATTTAAATGTTTCAATCATATCCCCACAATTCCTGCATTGCTCTAAGGAGTATAATTCGAGATCATCTAGTCTTGCCTTGTACGGTTTCTGATGCAAGCCCTGCACCATCTTTGTTGCTCTTCTCTGTACCATCCCCAGCCTATCTATGTCCTTCCTGAGATATGGCCTCCAGGACTGGACACAGTACTCCAGCTGAGGCCTTATCAAGGACTGATAGAGGGGCATGATGACTTCATGCCTTCTGCTTGTGATGTACCTCCCTATGCATCCCACAATGCCACTAGCTTTTAGTGCCACCTTTTTACATTGTTTATTGACCTTGAGGTCATCTGATATGATCACCCCCAGGTCTCACTCCTGCCTAGTAGCCACCAGCTGTTCTCCTCCCATTGAGTACAGTTTCCCTAGGTTACGTTTCCCCAGGTGCATGACCTTGCATTTTTGGAATTGAATTTCAATTGCCAGGTCCTGGACCACTCCTCCAGCTTTTGAAGATCAGCTTCCATGCTATGTTGTCCCTCTAGTGTGTCCACCCTGTTGCTGATTTTGGAATCACCTGCAAACAGGCACACCTTTCCTTTCAGTCCATCTGCAATGTCACTGATGAATGTGTTGAAGAGGATCGGCCCCAGAACCAAGCCCTGTGGGACCCTGCTGGTCACCCTCCCCAATTCTGACAGAGTGCCATTCACTAATGCTCTCTGAGTTCTCCGACATAACCAGTTTCTGACCCATTTCATTACCTTGGGCCTGACTCCCATGTTCTCCAGTTTTTTGACTAGTGTCCTGTACATAACAGAGTCAAAAGCTTTGCTGAAGTCCAGGTAAATCAAATTCACTGTCCCACCCTGATCCGCTGTTTTGGTGAGCCAATTCAAAAAATCAACCAGGTTTGTTTGGCAGGACCTCCCTGCCGTGAAGCTGTTGATTTTTGTTGGGCTGACCAGTTTGCTCCCAAAAAGCTACATTTCTTGCCTTCAGCAGGGACTTCATCAGTTTTCCCACAACTAATGTAAGACTAACTGGACGGTAGTCTCCTGGTACTACTGTTACTCTTTTCCAGTCCTCTGGCACCTCCCAGCTCCTCAATGATTTGTTGAAGAGCACTGCTAAGTGGGCTGCCAGTTCTCTCCCAAGTTCTTTAAGTATTCATGGGTGTATCCCATCTGGCCCCATAGCTTTATCTACCTTTAACTTGTCTATTTCCTGTAGGACCCTTTCCTCTGTGAAGGGACCCGTGTCGGTTCCTTCAATTGGATATTTCTTTATGCTTATTGTTGGTCCGTTTCCATCTGCTTCCTGTGTGAAGACTGAGCAGAAGTACTCATTGTCATTGAGTGCCTCTGCCTTCCCATCTTGCTCTGTGTGTTGTCCATCCTCTTTTTGTGATTCTAACAATGCCCCTTTTGGTCTTACTTTTTTCTCATATGTACCTGTAGAAGGTTTTGTTACCCTTTTTTACTTCCTGAGCTATCCTAACCTCTGTCTGAGCCTTTGCATTTCTTATCACTTTTCCTGTCTCTTTTAGTTTCTGTTTGTATTGTTTTGTCTGCCTCATTCCCTGACTCCTTGTATATTCTGAAGGCTATGTGCATCTCTTTCACAATCGTTGCTACCTCCTTGGAAAACCATAGTGTTTTTTTCCTTCTTCTGTTCTTACTAACCTGACAGGCACACTGTGATGTAACCATGGTTATTGCATCCTTCAACCTTGTCCAACATTCCTCAGTGCTCCCTTCTGTTGTGTTACTGAGGTTGTCCCTCAGGCAGCCCTTCATTTTTGTGAAGTCTGCCCCCCTGAAGTCAAGGACCTTCAGTCTGGAGTGTGTGGAGTCTTCAGTCCTTTTTACCCTGAACCATACAGTGTTATGGTCACTGTTGCCCAGGTGGTTCCCTACTTTGATGTCCAGAACCCTATTGCTATTTGTGAATATCAGATCTAGAATCACGTTACCCCTTGTGGGTGATGTCACTAGTTGATTTAGGCCTGCTTCCTGTAGTGTGACTAGGAATTCCCTGCTTTTCTGTGATGCCACTGTGTGGGTACTCCAATCTATATCCAGCAGATTAAAATCCCCAACCAGTACCATGTCCCCATTGCCTGACATCTGGAGGATGGTTTCCAGGATTTCATTATCCCTGACTTCCTCCTGATTCGGGGGTCTGTAGATTATTCCTACCTAAATGGGTTTCCAACTTCCATCCCTGACTGTGATCCATAGATCCTCTGTTTCCCTTTATGCCTGCTGCTTTTCTGAAGCCTTGATGGTATCCTTAACATAAATAGATACCCCCTTCCCTTTTTGTCAGTCCTCTCTTTCCTGAACCAGTTATACCCCAGGATAGTCACCTCCCAACCATTATTGTTTGTGAACCATGTTTTGGTCTTGGCAACCCTATCTAGTCCTGCCTCAGCTGTTGTGGCAGTGAGGTCAGTCATCTTGTTAGCCAGACTGCATGCATTGAGGCATAGCACTGACCATTCTCAATGTGTCACTTTGTTTGTCATGCCCCCCTTGATCTTATTGTTTGTCCCTTTGCCTTTTTTTATGTTTTTGTTTCCTCCCTTTCCTTTGCTTTGGTCATCTGCAGAGTCGTAAAGGGTTTCATTTTTCCTGCAATCTGCTTTTGCTATCCTGGAGTGTGTAGATATGGTGCTAGTTGGAGGGGGAGAGACAGCAAGCTCTATGTGTGCTTCTCCTAGAGATACCATCATTTCCCTTCCCATTAGTTTAAATGTCCCATGTGGATATCAAATTTCTGGCCCAGCACTCTGACTTCCTCCTTAGTCAGGTGGAGGAAGTTGAATTTGAAGAACTCCCTTTCCCCGAAGTTGCCCCAGTTTCCGAAGAAGCAATGTCAGTTTCCATGGCACCAGTCCTTGAGCCATGCATTGAATTCACTTATCTCTTTCTCTCTGATTTTCTGCCTGTTCTTTCCCTTTTCTCAAACAGGCAGAATGTCAGAGAATGCAATGCTGGACAAAAATGAAACCGATTTCTTGCTGAGCTGTGCAATGTGCTCCTTAACCTCCTTGACTGACCGGCTAGTAAGGTCATTGGTCCCTAGGTGGACCAGGATGTTTGAGCCTACTTCTTCCCTCTTCCCTCTTCCTTCTTAACTATGTTGACTATTCAGTCAGTGTCCCTCCACACAGACACCGCACAGCAGGGGACAGAGTTGGACCGGAGGAGTGCTGAAGGCCTCTGGACCCCATCCCCATCCACAGACATACAGATGCCACACAGCAGGGGACAGAGTTGAACCAGAAGAGCCTTAAAGGCCCTGGGATCCAATCCCCATCCATACACAGACTCTGCACAGCATGGGACAGTGTTGGACTGGAGGAGCCCTAAAGGCCCCGGGACCCCATCCCCATCCCCATCCATAGACAGATGCCTCACAGCAGGGGACAGAGTTGGACTGGAGGAGCCCTAAAAATAATCAGCTAAGCCTCCCCTGTTCAAAAAGCTTGGTTAGGGGTGTTTGCTGCCTTTTGTGACTGCTGACATCCACTAATTGTTTTTGCCTGGCCTTTCTCCCCTTCCACTCGCTGGGACTTTTTTTTCCTGGATTCTGGAGGAACATTAAATGCATTTCTACCAACTATGGGATAATTTTGAACTGCACTTAATGCACTTTAATTGTGTTTCTGGCTATTTCATGGTCTGTACTACTACCAACTGATTGGAGCAATTAGATTTCATCCTGCTCTTTTCTCCATAGCAGTGTATCACTCTCCTCACAGCCCTGTGTCTCACTAACTGAGCAATTGCAATTATTTTCTGCCAGCTTAGAGTTTTCTGTCTCAAAGCCCTGTGTTGTACTAGTTTGGCGACTGCATGCATGTCAAACAGATTAGCGTGTTAATATCAGCTAAATTGCTATTGTGACCAGCACTTTTACTAGTTGTATTCTGTGACCTGAGTGCACTGGAGTTGCTGAGGCCCACCACGTGGTGTGGCATCCTTAGTCAGTCTCCCTGGGCTCCATTGTACACCACATCCAGCCCTCTCCTGTTTTCCCTAGTTCGCACATGCGCACTGGCTACCAGAGTCTGGACATTACCCTGAGCTCCTTTCTTGCTGCATATTAACTTCAGCATTTGTTCTTCTTTCCCTACATAGGCCTTGGGACCCCATCCCCATCCACACACAGATGCCACACAACAGAGGACAGAGTTGGACAGGGAGGCGCCTAAAAGTAATCAGCTAAGCCTCCCCTGTTAGCCAGCTTGGTTGGGTTTGTTGGCCCGTCGAAGCTGCAAGTTGACTGCCACACCACCCCAGGCACCCTCCCACCCATGGGTGTCCCTTAATTTAAGGACCACCCCCAATCACGTGACCCTCTCATTTTTAACTAAGTGTCCAATTCCCCCTTTGTGGATTATCTCAGGCTACCACTAGATGGTAGTACAGTGCTCACAGCAAACCTCTCCTGACCTGCCTAATTGCCTCTCTTCTCCTACCTTCTAATCCACTGCTCCACCACCTGCACCCTGTGTGCACTTCTGCCCTTGGTCACTAGGAGATGCTATCTGTCTGCCCCTCTGCCTTCCCCCCTCATCTTTTCCACCTGGTTCTCTTCCCTCCTTTTGCTCGTACTCACACTTGTTCCACCCACTTCCTAGCCCAGTCTAATCCTCCCCTCACTGGTCTGAACCTCACACCCTTAGCACTGTGGTCTGTGGCACTACCCTTGCACCATCTGGGTTGTCTCCCCACTGGAAACCTCTCTTTCCCACTTGTAGCCCCCTGTACCCCAATCCCTCCTAACCATGTCCACCTCACACCCCTCCCTCTTGGCTGCCTCCTTGGCCCCTTTCACTCTTCTTCTCCTGATCCTTTGTTCCCCCCACTCCCCACTGGCGCCTCATCCCAGTCACCATCCCCCTCTATACAACCCTCTCTAGCCACACTCTGTACCAGCATGGCACCCCCACTGATGCCACTCCCCCACTACTGCATCTCCCACAGGTTCACTCCTAACTCTTGTCTACTCCGTTTCCAGACTCTCCATGCTCACCCCCCTTCCTGGTCATTCCCATCCTCCACTCCATTCCCATCCCAGTCTCCCTCCCTGAGCAAACACATGTGTATACCTCTGTTCCCTCCCACCATAGGCAACACCTGGCACTCCTCAGACTACTATCCCTTCTCCTCCTGTTGTCTGGGAACATCCACCCCAACCCAGGACACTCCTTTGCTAACCTCCACCACTCCCCACTGGTGACTGGGCTCCGTATTGCCACCATGAACATCTGCAGCCTACTAAAGAAATTTGATGGACTCCAAGGCTGGATTGCCAAGCATCAACCAGATGTCCTGTTGCTCATTGAAACATGGCTATCTAAGGCCACCCCTGACTCCTTCATTGATCTGCCTGGTTGCACACTTTTCAGAGAGATAGAATCATTAAGCATGGGAGTGGCTGCACCATTTACCTCCATGATCCACTTCATGGACACACCCTTCCCCCCCAATTGGAGCATGGTGCACAAGCCCTCTATCTCAAAATTGCCCCTGACACCTCCCGGGCCCCATTGATTATCACCGCCATATGTTTTCCACCACTTCACCAGATTCCTGCCCTCCAATCCTTACTAGATCACCTCTCCCAGCTCCCCCCCAAAGCTGAGCTAATAACAGTGGGTGACTTTAACATCAACGGGCTCTCCAGCTCAGCCGCCCAGGCCAAAGATGCAATTGTGGCCCTTGATCTGACCCAACTGGTCACCCACCCCTCCCGGACCAACCCCACCAATGGCTCCTCCACCCTGTTGCATATTGGTACTAACCAACAGACCCCACAAAATCTCTCACACCACTGTGCTACCCAGTGCACTAAGCAACCTCTCCCCAGTAATCGCTGCCTGAAACCCGGCAAGCTAGGTCTGCTAAAGACCACCTCGCTTGCTGGGATTGGGCACCATTTAACCTTGCTACTGACATCAACACTGCCCTCAGTTTTTTCATCTGCTCTTTCAATTCAGCCTGTGACATCTTCGCTTCCCTTTCCAAAGTTGTTATAAAAAATCCAGACACCCTTTTGGTCATCCAATCTCTAGTCACTCAAATGCATCATAGGGACAACCTCTGGCATAGATCCCTTGATTCAGGCAAGCCCTCTGATAGGCAAGCCTACTGAGCTGCTCAAAATAGCTGCACCTGGGCCATCTGTAAAGCAAAAGCAAACTGCTACAGGTCCTCCCTTGCTTCCTCTTGGGGCTTGGCCCAAAAATTCTGGGACAACATCAAGGAACTTAATGGAAAGCCAATATCCCTCCCCCAATCCCAGCTCAACATCAATGGCTCCATTTCCACTGACCCACAATGCATAGCTGACACCCTCAACTCCACCTTTTCAAACCTCAGCATGGTACTTCCCCTTAACTATTTTGACTCTATCCCTAACCCCTCCACCCCCTTCCCCCCTTTCTACTTCCACACCCTCTTCCTGCAAGAACCCAAGCCCTAATTACTCAATGCCCTAAATGGTGCCAGTCACAGTAATGACTTGCTGGACCTTAAACTGCTCCACCTTGTCCTGGATGTTGTACTCTCCCCCCTGACCAACCTCCTTAACCATTCCCTCTGCCTTGACCAGTTTCCCTCCATCTGGAATACTGTGATCATTACCTCCATTCACAAAAGTGGTGACTGCACATCCCCTGGGAACTATAGGCCAATATCCATCCTGCCCCCCCCCCAAAAAGTCTTAGGGAAAATTGTCTCTGACCAGCTCACTGACTATCTCACTATTCACAATCTTCTCTGCAAGGAACAGCATGGGTTCAGATGAGGCCATATCACCATGACTACCCTAATTGAATTCTCCAGCTTCTTTCACTCTGCACTTGACAAGGGGTACCTAGTTGGTGTGGTTTTCCTGGACTGGTCGAAAGCTTTCGACACCATCAGCCATCCTCTTCTGCTAAACACCCTCGCACAACTAGGTCTCTTCCAGAGTGTTCATGTCTGGTTTGCCAAATATCTCTCATCCTGCTCTCAGTGCGTTAAAATTAGCAGCACCATCTCTGGATGCTACCCAGTCTGCTTGGGGGTTCCCTAGGGCTCTGTTTTGGGGTCATTACTTTTTAGCCTGTATTTTAAGGATCTTCCCTCCTACTGCTCTGAAAGAGTACTTCTTTATGCCAATGGTGCGGTCCTTTTCTCCACCCACACTCACCCTATCTCCCTTCAAAATGCCCTCCAGAACTCTTTCAGGCAGGCTGAAACCTAGTCATCGACCACAGGCTAGTGTTAAACCACAAGAAGATGAAGGTCATGCTCTTCTCCCACCACCAAAGCAGACACAAAGACTCTCCCCTACTGGTCCTGTCCAATAGTCTCCTCCTCCTCCTCAAACAAGTTAATTAATTCAAGTATCTTGGCCTAACTTTTGACCCATCTCTCTCCTTCCATGGCCATATCTATACCCTCTGCTCAGCGGTTAATTCTTGAATTGGTCTTCTTTATCAATACATGTACTGCCCCCCCCCCAGAAGCCCTGAGACTGGCCATTACATCTTCAGTCCTATCCCTCATCGACTATGGGCTCTTGGTCTACAGGGCCGCGGACAACACTGCCCTCAACTGAGTCAAAATGTCCATTAACAAAGCATGCCTTCTGCTCACAGGTGCCAACAGGCTCACCCACATCTGCTCAACCTATTCTTTGGCAAATATGCTCAATTTTGAAGAGAGGCTACTGTACCAGAACTGCCTTTTCACCTGGAAAATTGTAGCTGGTCTTGCCCCCCCCGGGCTTGTTCACACTTATCCGCCCCACTCCCCTAACTCTCTCACCAGCAGCTCCTCCAAACCCACTGTCCATGTACCCAGAGTCAGGACCTCTCTGGCCCAAAGGTCCTTCCTGTACAGAGCTCCATCCTGGTTTAACTCCCTCCCTGCTGCCATCACCACTGAAAGTAGATTTGGGCATTTTAAAACAGCCCTCCACCACCACCTCTTCCCTCCTGTATCTGTACCTGCCCATAGCGGTTGCCCTCCCATCCCATCTCTTGTACTATCTGCCTGCCATCTTGGCTGCTGTCCCCCTCTCCAACAAAGGACTCCTGTCCTGCTCTCTGAGCCCTATATGGTATTCCTCCCTGCCAAGGCCTGCATGTAACCCCATTATACCCCTTGAGTTTGATTGCTCTGTTCTATTGTGCTATTTATCAAGTGCTGTAAACTGTTACTTCTACCTTAGCTACTCCCATGTATAGGAAATTTTAACTTCTCAGCTGTATATCGTCACTTGTTATTCACTCTGACGTGGAGCCTTTGTAAATGAGTCTCTGACTCAAAGGTTTGTAATTCCAATACTGTTAATAAATAAAAAAATTAAAAGTAGATACTCCAGGGAGACATCTGACTTGCACATTTGCACATTCGTTTTGTCTCAGGCGGGGGTTCACACCACGAATCATGGAGTCCCCCTTGATTCAGTGTTTTTTCTTGACACTCATGTCACCCTCCTTACAAAATCTATTAGCCAAAAGATTGTCATGCTTTACCTTATCGGTCCCTTCCTCACATCAGTCTCTCATCATAATATCGCAGTTACCTCATTCCTTCTCCTCCTTACTTATTGTGCACCTCTCTTGCTCGCAGCCAACTCAACTGTCCTATCCTGCCTTAAACAGGCCTATCACAGGGTGGGTAGATTCGCTTTCGGGATCAATGCCCACTATCACCACTGCAATGTCCTTTCTTTCTTGGGTTGGTTAACCTATGAATCTAAACTTTATTTTGCCACCCACTGCCTGATGCACAAAGTGGTCCATAAATACACTCCCCCCACCTTGGTGAGCTTGTTTGGCTTCAGCAACCTCAGCGAGTCCTTAGGTCTACTTCATTGCCATTGCTTGTTCTGCCCAAACCAAGGCTTGCAGTGGCCTGAAGATCATCTGCCTACTCTGCTGTACATTCCTGGAACTTCCCGCCTCACCCCTAACTATCCTGTTCCTCCTTCCTCAGATTTAAATCCTCATTACTACCCCACCTCATTGCCTCCTCTCTTTGTGTCTGCTCCCGATAACATTCCTCTACTTCCCTAATCTGTACAGATAACTACCCTGCAGAACTAGGCCATGGCTCTTCTATCCTTCCTTGAATGAAGTCGATGCTATTCTAATCCATAGCCTTAGCCTATACTGCTGCTGCTCTACACTGTTTTGTGAACTAGCCTACTTTTCTACTGTATTAGCCTATTCTATTATTGTATAACATAGGTGATATATATATATATATATATATATATATATATATATATATATATATGCATACATATATATATATATATAGATATATAGATATATATATGTATATATATATACATATATCTATATCTATATCTATATATGTATATACATACCCAGTTTGTCCTGAAATTTGTTGTAACCCAATCTAATGTATCTTTGCCCTTTCTCTGTAAATTGCATTGTATTTTGTATGTACTGCTCTCCCAGGTTGCCCCTGAAAAAGGGACTGTAATATCTCAGTGGGCTCACCCGGTTACCAAAATTCAACAAATAAATAATAAATAAATTAATAAAAGTAACTAACCCTCCCAAACACCTACCTAGTTTTTGAGATTTAGTTCCTGGAAAATGAAAACCTTCATGCCCATTTATAATAATATTGGCCCCTACAGATGTAAACTTTGGTATTACTTCTTCTCTCTTAGTAGCTGTGATTGTTCCCCCTAAGATGGCATGTCATTCCTCTGACTCTTTACACTATATTTGCCCACCTCTTCAGGGTCTCACACCCTCCTTCCACTAGTTCTCCAATTGCGCACTCCTTCTACCAACCCTCCCTGAGGCTCCCTCACCCTATTAGCTCCCCTCTCCTCCCACTTTTTCCTCTGATCCGGTTCTTCTCCCCCCAACACCCTTCCTTGTACCTCTTGCCACTACTTGCACTTATTGACAATGTCACTGCTGTGACTGCAATTTGCTGTTTATGGACTACATATCCTATTTCCTGTTTTCCTGCATTCCTACCTTGTTTTAGCCATTTCTTTGTCTCTCGTAAGACTGTTACACCCTTGTATTTACTTTTGCTGCTTACACTACAATGTATGACCACAAACTTTGCAAATGTTTACCACCTGCACTTATTGACAGTGTCACTGCTGTGACTGCAACTTGTTGTTCTTAGAAAGCATAACATGTCTCCTGTTATTTTGTAATCCTGTATTTGTACTTTCCATTTTTGTCATACACACCTGTTACACTACTGTAGTCACTATTACTGTTTACACTGCAATGTTTGATGCAGAACCTTTGTAAATGAACCTTTGGTTCAAAGGTACTTGTAATCCAAGAACTCAATAAATAAATAAAATTTCTATTATGCAACGTTTCCTGAAGCATAAACTATCAAATTTGTGACAAATTTCTTCCAGTCATGATCAGCCATCTTATTTCCCATTCAGCAATATTCCATGATAAAAGCAGTAAACCATAATTATGTTCATTAGTAGTAATATATGTAGAATTTAGGGCTAATGTTTCCACTTGTAAATGTAACTGTCATTCATTATATCCAACTAACACAAAAAAACTGTTTGTTAACGGTACAGTAGTTATAATATCATATTCGTTAGGACTCTGTGTTCTAACGTGAAAACCTAGAACAACAGAGTTCACCAGATCAAATCCCCTATTATTCATTTATATTAGTGCAGTATAGAAAATTGACTGAACACACCTTACAAAAATTCAGTACACTCATTTTTTGTAAGATGTGTTCAGTCAATTTTCTATAGTGCACTAATACTGTATATCCACCTGGCTATTAGTTCCTGACCTTTATCCACCTGGCTGATAGTTCCTGACATTTTAGTGAGAATACTGCCCTCTTTCCCCAAAGGAATCTGCAGGAAATTGCTTAATAAGTTACATATCACATTAATTTATTTATAATCATGTTCATTTTCTAATTGTGCCAATCCAAACACAGATAAACTTTTTCCTCATCTGTCTCCCCCTGTTGTTTCTCTCTGTTATTGAAGAGATGTCTGTTCAGGAAAGTTACAGTCAAGTCTCTGCCCTGTACAGCAAGCCCATTCAGCCACACATAATTAGCAACTGTAGGAGATCAAAAAGTAACATCCACCAGGACAGCAAAATCTATCAGGATGTTTTTTGGTTTCAGAATATCTCCCTTACCAAAGTCCATATCCGAAACCATTTTCAGTGTATCAATCATTCGCATAATTTGATTTCTCTTTTCTAATGTAATCCAATCAGTCAGACCCTATAAATCTAATCAGAGGGTGTGTTGTTACACTGTCATTGTTATTGTTCTGTGAAAGTAGAACTACTGAAATTCTAGCATCCTGTATTGGGCCTGCAACTCTGTTTATAACTTTTTCGGTTACATTTACTGCACTGTTACTCTGAGGATCATCGTAACATCCATCTTTATCATTTATAGGACAAATGCCAAGTTGTTGATTTAATTGGATCATTTCATTCTCCAGAATGTTTAAATATGGCACCAGTGGCATTTGCAGCATTTCTTGTGGGCTAGTTTCCTCAGCTACTTCTCTCATATTATTTAATGCAGAAACAAGATTATGTACTTTTAAGATTCCCATTTATGTACTAGTATCTGTCCCTAGAATATTGTTCCACAGTGCAGCATTTTGTATATTAAGGCCCATATATTTAAAGGGGTTGAGCATGGGCAACAGAGTTATGCAGTAGCAGCCTGCAATGCGACCAGTGGGATATTGGAAGGCTGCCAGAGCCGGTACAAATCCTGATGCGCCGGGGTGCAATGTAATCATATGCAGCACAGATGCAGATGGCATGCACATGCATATGCTGCACATCCTGATATTCAGCCCAGGATGTGCAGCACATATGCCGGCACAACCCTGCATTGCACTGCATAGGGGAGCTCAAAGTTGAGCCCGTGAAATGTGGGAACAAATCCTGGCCACCCACAGGTGGGTTGCTGTATTACATGGTGCAACACAGCAGCTGCCAGCTGTGGGTGACCACCTGCCCACCCAGAACACTGTCAAGAAGCACCCACATAACCCTGGTAGTCTAGTGGGCCCCCCTCCCTCTCGTTACCCGATCGCAGTAGATGTGTGGGCCCATCTCCCTCCCAGGTCCCCGATGAATATACATTAATACAATCCCTGGTGTTCTAGTGGACCCCCCTTCCTCCTGATGCCCCGATGGATGTATACTAATACAGTCCCTCGTGGTCTAGTGGACACCCCACCCTCTCAGGTCCCTGAGCATGGTAAATTGATGAAACATAATTCCCTGGTGATCCTGTGGCACCCCCACCTCTACCACCCACACAGGACCCCATGCACACCCCGTTCCCCCTCTGTCATCGGTGGTGACAGCTCACCCGCATACTGCCCGGCCACCCACTGAATGACAGGTACAGTATAGGCTTGCAGGGCATACTGTACTAGATAGTCCCAAATGTATGAATGACTTCATCCACATCCCCATGCTCCCTATCTGTGGCTTGTGCCAGTGCCATGCCACTGCACCATGCACAGTACCTGCTCTGTCCATGCCATATTCAATGGTGCTGTGCCATGGCGCATCACTGTTGAATATCACCTGGAGCTGGCCCCGGTGCATCCCAGTTGCACTGTGCCCAGGCTTGCACCACTGTCTGGTGCAGTCTGAATATCCAGACCACAGTGTAATGATTTTTTTTTTTTTTTTTCTTTCTTTTCCCTTTTTGAATCTTTTCCCCAATGATTTACATTTTGGATCTGGGCTATCTGCAATATGTATAGAGCTAAAATCTGGTATCTTCAAGATAAGTGAATCTTGGCTGTCTCAGTGGCACTGAGGGTTGAGGCACTGGATGCCACACCTCGCGCCACTCTGGCGACCTGGGTTCGGGAATGAGCCTGGGCCATCGAGGGTTGGCAGGGGAGAGAGAGGATTGAGCATCCAGAGGACTGCTCTCCTCTCTTTGGTTTCAGGGTTAGCTCGGCTGTCTAGTAACCCTCAGTGGAACAGGTACTTCAGGCAAGTCAGCTCTATGTAAGTGGGGAGGGAGTGAGGCAGACGTCAGCAAGGCAGCCGTGCGCAGATGTCATTGCACACCGCACTCCCTGGGGGGAACTACAAGTAGAAAACCACCTTCTCACTTGTGGAGTTGAAGAGGATGCCAGGGACGCAGCCCACATCCCGACTGCTGGCCCATCATCTGGAGGACTCTAGGGCTGACCCGACTCACACCAGGTAGGATCTCCTTAATTACAGACAGGCCATCATGGGAGGACAGGCCCGCCCCTGGAGGGTGATCCAGGGGGTTAGATCTGCCTGGGTGGTTGGGGAAGTGTCTCAAATAATGAGGGTTCAGGCAAGGAAGTAGAGGCTGGGGCTGAGTGCATACCTCGGAAGGATACCCAAGCTTGGAAGGAGCATAAATAAAGAATACAAAAAAAAAACAAAAAGATAGGTGAATCTTCCTGATCCAATGGGATAGAATCATTAGTTGTGTCTGTATGTGTTATTCTAAAGAGCATGTCATCTAATTGAGCTCTATTTATGGCAACCTCTCCCCTAAGTGATTCTAAAATATCTCTATTTATTATGGATTGTTCCATGAGGATAAGGTTTGTACAACACTGATTCCTCATTACTTGAACCAGATCATCAATTAGACAGCTAGGTTTATATTCTGGAGTGTCTGTAATAACATATGCATTTTTGTTCATTAACGTATTTGGCAAGCAATTTCTTCAGTACTGAGAGTATTTAAGATGACTTTCACATTGTTTCAATCCATCTATAGAAACTTGTAACTCCGAAATGACTTCTCCTAGTTCACCTTTATTTCTTTACCTTCCTTCCATGGGACATTGACTAGAGTACTACAATTTAGGGGTGATGACCAATTCTTCTGAAAAGTCATTAAATTGTTGTTAATGGGAACAGTGAATGGGATAATTCCCTCCTTTACTCCCTCACTGTGAATCTTATCTTTCCCTTTTTGTGTAACTGATCCTTCACAGAGACCGATGGTATTATTGAAGGGATCTATCAAGAAACTTGTTGAGATTGTCACTGTAAGAGATTTCATAGTGTTTCATTCTCTGTGCGAACAGTATACGATACATAATTTGCCTTTGGTTTGAATACATACATCAACAAACTGCTGCTTTACAATCTTCCAGAGCTGCACATATTCAAAAGTCCAAAAACTAGTAGGATCAAACTGTTAAATTTAAAGATTGCAGCATATCTGGAAGCATTCAAGACTTCACTAATTCTTTAAAACTGTCACAGTATCCTCCCATATAAGGCATCCACTTGTAGATTAGACGTGCACTTGGTTCAGTTATTTTTAGTTCCTCTCACTCCTTAGGTGAAGGACCTTTCCCAAGTGGCAGGTTTTAAATCTCATCCAGTCTTTAATTACTGATAGCTGGGCTGATATCTTGACTCCTCTTGCTCTGTCTCTCGCTCTGTTGTGAACTGGGCATGGGTCTGCATCTTTGAGCCAGCAAGTCCCATGACCTGGTAAACTAAAAATTAAATGTGATTGGATGAGAGACTGCTTCATATGGGCCAATTCATCAAATAACATAGAAAAAAAATTATGTTTAGAATTATTTGTTGTCTTTCTAAGGACTTTTTTGAATAAATAATAGGTACTGCCATACAAAAGGAATCCCTAAAATAATTAATATACTTTAGGGAAAACAGAACCGGGAATATTTTCAGGCTCAAACGCTCTCACATACAATACCTTTCTGAGGTACTATATTAAGTCACCAACAAAACCAAAAACAACATTTCCATTTACTTTCTGCTGCAGTCACAGATGCATAATTATAAAATTTAAATGAAGGAAAGCAGGATCACTCCTTCAGTTCTTTAGTATAGGCCTCTTGGTTGGGGCTCTGCTCTTGATTTCTTCAGGTGAGCTAGCAATGGAGTAATCTATTTTTTAGATGCCGGCACATGCACTTTAAGCCCAGGCAGCCAGGGTCATGTGGCCAATTCCCCATGAATTCTAAAATGTTAGTTTTAAAAAATGTTAACCTTAAAAAATACATCTCAGTAAGTAGAATAAAATTGGCAAAACAGATCTTCTCTAAAAATTTAAATAAACCTATCTAAACAAGGGAGTTTGGAAAAAAGAAGCGGAATTATTTCCATTTAACAGACTACCGAAAAGCAAACTCCAGTTCACTTTAACAATAAATATGTGACTAAGAACATACAAATCAGCACTAAAAAATAATTTAAACTCAGCTGTAATCAGTCCATATCAAACTCCTTTTTTTCATTTTGATAAGGGACTTCTCTGCTGTGTTTTTAAATCCTTTGCTCAAGCTTCTCTGGTCTGAATTTTCTTTGGTAGGCCTTCCAGGGGAAAGCTTCCAGCGTAGCCCCTGCTTTAGCTCTCCCCAACAAAGGCTCCTCCACCATGGACTCCAAGTTCCTACATTGAGAAAAGCAGAACCTGCTGAAAGCCAACTTTGCTGCATGGCACAAGTCAGCCTGGAAAGGGTCTGATCTCACTTGCAATAGAATGTTTATGTTGATTGCACACATGCGCAAGAAACATATTGCTGGAGGTTGCTAGAAGCAGGTTGTGGAGGTGCGGCACTGTTGTGGCCAATGCTCCCACACCCTTTAAAGGCTTGGCCCACTTTCCCCAATGGTGTGGCATGCTGCTGCTGACACTAGTTCAGCCAGTGTGCCACAACCTTGAGAGGTTTTAGCCACTGCAATCAAGGGCCATGTCATCATTGCAGCATCATCCACTGCAATGATGGAGCAACCTCTCATTGCAGGGCTCCCTTGCATTCCCCATCTGTTTGCTGAGTGGGTGCCCAATCCCCCTCAGCATCATGTCCCCTTCCCTGGTTTTCTGCTGTTGGGGGTGCCCAATCCCCATCTGCATGCCCCCCACAAGTTCTTGTGTGCCGTGGGATGCCCAATCTCCCTCGGCTCATGAGACCCTCCTATACCAGTATGTGGTGACGGGAGTGACCTATCCCCAGCGGCAGGATGTGGGACCCCCTTTTGTTGTGTGCCAATGGGGGTGCCCAATCCCCCATCGGATACAGCTGCCCCCCCAAAAAAAGAGTCCGTTGGCATGCTGGGAGCCCACCCCAGCATGCCACATGCTCCTGAAAACAAAAAACAGTCCCGCAATGTCTTTTTTTTTTGACCTGTGAAAAAAGAAAACAGTCCCTCAGCGGTCTCCCTGTCCCCCTTCAGCAACCTCGCCCACCCACTGTGCACCCTGCCTCCCCACCTCCCACCCCATACCTACCTCTGGAGTCTGGCACGACGATCTTTGGTGGACCGTGAACACGTCTGCACTCTTCAAAGCAGACCGCGAACTGAGGAAATGCCGGTAAGCTGTATAATGGAATAAATAGGGTTTTTTCAACTTTGATGCATATCTCAGTCATTTTTTGGAATTTTGGCACCAAATTTTCAACATGGGGTTTTTGGGACCCCTCCTCATGAATTTTGCCACTGTTATGGTATTAATCGGCCCCGAAAGGTGATTTTGTGATCACATCATGGAATCACCTTTTGGGACCGATTAATGAAAAGACAGTACCAGTGTTCATGAGGTGGGCTCTCAAAAAGCCTATGTTGCAAATTTGGTGGAAACAATCAAAAAAATGGCTGTTTTACGAGTGTGCATTGCACAGTTGCTACTCACGTTCATAACTTCTAGAATCTGCAATGTTTTCATGCCAGGTTTTCAATATTGGCATTTTTCCATACCTCCCTGTGAACAGTACAGCTGTCATTTTTCACATCCTGGTCAAAATGTGTTTTTGCTCTTCCAGCAGACAATAGCATGGTTGCTGTGGGAAATCAGTGTTTGGGACACATTAAGAAAATCACACTGATATTGTTCATGAGCAGAGGTACTAAAATGCCTATGTTGAAAATTTTGTGATGAGAGTCCATAACATGACTGTGTTACGAGCGTGCATTGTGCAGTTTCCACGCACCCGTGTAACTTCGCAAATCAGTAATATTTTCATGCCACATTTTCAGCACTGGCATTTTTCCCCACCTCCTTATGAACAGTGCAGCTGTCATTTTTCACATCCTGGCTGAAATTTTCTTTTCGCACTTCTGGAAATAAGTGTTTGGGACAGATTAGGATCAAGCGAGTGGGGGGGGAGTGAGTCGACTGAGCTCAACTGAGCTCTGTCAGGACTGCTGTGGATTTCTTTGTAGGCAGGAAAAGGTGCCAACACAGGCAGGAGCCCAGTACAAAAGGGAACCCTGCAGCGCTGGGAGACACAGAACGAGTGAGTGAGGGAGGGGGAGTTAGTGAGCTCAACAGAGCTCTGTTGGGATTGCTGTGGATTTCTTTGTGGTCAGAAAAAGGCAGCAATGCATACAGGGGCCCAGTACAAAAGGGCAGCCTGCAGCAGCGGAAGAAACAGAATGAGCGACGGAGAGGGGGGAGTGAGCGAGCTCAATGGAGCTCTATCGTGACTGCTGCAGATTTCTCTGTGGGCAGAAAAGGGCAGCAATGCATGCAGGAGCCCAGTACAAAAGGGCAGCCTGCAGAGCTGGCAGAAATGGAAGGAGTGAGTGAGAAAGAGGGAGTGAGTGAGGTAAACGGAGCTCTGTCGGGACTACTGCAGATTTCTTTGTGGGCAGAAAAAGGTGCTAACAGAGGCAGGAGCCCAGTACAGTAAGGCAGCCTGCAGTGCCAGGAGAAACAGAATGGGCATGTAAGACAGGGGGAGTGAGCAACCTCAACGGAGCTCTGTCGGAACAGCTGCTGATTTTTTGGTTTCAGAAAAAAGGTGCCAATGCAGGCAGGAGCCCAGTACTAAAGGGCAGCCTGCAGCACAGGCAGAAACAAAATGAGTGAGTGAGTGAGAGAAGGGGAGTGAACGACCTCAATGGAGCTGTGTTGGGACTGCTGCAGATTTCTTTGTGGGCAGAAAAAGGCAGCAATGCACACAGAATGTGCGAGTGAGAAAGGGGGGAGTGAGGGAGTTCAATGCAGCTGTATCATGACTGCTTCACATTTCTTTATGGGCAGAAGAAGGCAGCAATGAAGGCAGGAGCCCAGTACAAAAGGGCAGCCTGGAGCGGCGGCAGAAACGGGATGAATGAGTGAGAGCGGGGAATGAGCAAGCTCAAAGTAGCTCTGTTGGGCCTGCTGTAGATTTCTCTGTGGGCAGAAAAAGGCACCAACAAAGGCAGGAGCCCAGGACAAAAGGGCAGCCTGCAGCACCAGGAGAAACAGAATGAGCGAGTGAGACGGGGAGTGAGTGACCTCAACAGAACTCTATCATGACTGTTGTGGATTTCTTTGTGGGCAGAAAAAGGCGGCAATGCAGGCAGGAGCCCAGTACAAAAGGCCAGCTTGCAGTGCTGGCAGAAACAGAACGAGGGAGTGACAGAGGGGGGAGTGAGCGACCTCAACGGAGCTGTGTCAGGACTGCTGCAGATCTCTTTGTGGGCAGAAAAAGCCACCAATGCAGGCAGAAACCCAGTACAAAAGGGCAGCTTGCAGCAGCGGGAGACACAGAATGAGCGAGTGAGGGAGGAGGAGTGAGTGAGCTCACAGGAGCTTTGTTGGGACTGCTGCAGATTTCTTTATCGGCAGAAAAAGGCAGCAATGCACACAGGGGCCAAGTACAAAAGGGCAGCCTGCAGCAGCAGAAAAAAACAGAATGAACAAGTGCGTGAGGGGGATTGAGTGAGCGAGCTCAACGGAGCTCTATTTTGACTGCTGCAGATTTCTTTGTGGGCAGAAAATGACACCAGCAGAGGCAGGAGCCAACTACAAAATGGCAGCCTGCAGTGCCAGGAGAAACAGAATGAGTGAGTGAGACAGGCGGAGTAAACGACCTCAATGGAGCTCTGTCAGGACAACTGCAGATTTCTTTGTGGGCAAAATAAGGTGCCAACACAGGTAGAGGCCCAGTACAAAAGGGCAGCCTGCAGCAGTGGGAGAAACAGAATGAGTGAGTGAGAGAGGGGGAGTGAGCGAACTCAACAGAGCTCTATCGTGACTGCTGCAGAATTCTTTGTGGGCAGAAAAAGGTGCCAACAGAGGTTTGAGCCCAGTACAAAAGGGCAACCTACTGCACCAGGAGAAACAGAATGAGCGAGTAAGACAGAGGGAGTGAGTGACCTCAACGGAGCTCTATCATGACTGCTGCGGATTTCTTTGTGGGCAGAAAAAAGCAGCAATGCAGGCAGGAGCTCAGTACAAAAGGCCAGCCAGCGATGCTGGCAGAAGTGGAACGAGCGACTGAGAGAGGGAGAGTGAGCGAGCTCAATGGAGCTGTGTCAGGACCGCTGCAGATTTTTTTGTTGGCAGAAAAAGTCACCAATGCAGGCAGGGGCCCAGAACAAAAGGGCAGCCTGCAGCAGTGGGAGACACAGCATGAGCAAGTGAGGGAGGTGGAGTGCATGAGCTCAACAGAGCTCTATCATGACTGCTGCAGATTTCTTTGTGGGCAGAAAAAGGCGGCAATGCAGGCAGGAGCCCAGTACAAAAGGCCAGCCTGCAGCGCTGGCAGAAAATTGATGAGGGAGTGACAGAGGGGGAGTGAGCAAGCTCAACGGACCTGTTTTGGGACTATTGCAGAGTTCTTTGTGGGCAGAAAAAAACACAAACAGAGGCAGGAGCACAGTACAATAGGCCAGCCTGCAGCCCAAAGAGAAACAGAATGAGCGAGTCAGAGAGGGGGAGTGACCCACCTCAACGGAGCTCTGTCGGGACAGCTGCGGATTTCTTTGAGAACAGAAAAGGGTGCCAACGCAGGCAGGAGCCCAGTACAACACAGCAGCCTGTAGCACTGGGAGAAACAGAACGAGTGAGTGACAGAGGGCCAGTGAGTGAGCTAAACGTACCAATGCAATCAACATTTGGCATTGACAATTGCTTGTTTAAAATGTAATAGTCACAGTGCACCTCAAATGCAGCTGAACTAAACACACTGCAGACGATGAATAGGCAATGGTGGTTTGCCTATTATTAATAGTCATATAGTTTGTGAGAATCCCTGCTAAAATCTCTGAGAAATTCAATGTGTAGCCACTTCTCCTCCATCCTATATAGAGCTGACAGAGGTCATAGACCTCTTTTTCAGTACTGAGCTCCATCCCAGAGTTCCTTCAAGTTCCATTTCAAACACATTTGTCAGGTTTCCCTGCTGTGGTCTGTACTTGTCCCCATCATTTAAAAGATCTTATTGGCCAGTTTGATGATAGTTCCCTGCCTACATACTTATTCACCCATTGCTTTCTGTTCACTGGTTAAGTTTCTATGCAATCTCTGAGTGTTCTGTTCAGAAAAAAAAATGTCTCTAACCTTCTGTAACACTAGCTTCTCAAAATTTTTAACATTCATTGTTTGATTTGGGACAAAATGTAAATGGTGGCTTAAATGTTTCCTTTCTTATGTAAACACTAGGTGGCACTATCCCAAGGGCTACTACCCCTGCCTGTATGGCTAGTGACAGGTTAAGGGGCCTATGTCCAGTGACGGGTGCCTCCACCCAGAGGTCAGGGTTGGTTGTGGTTAAACTAGCTTGGGCACAACCCCCTGGGACCCTGTGACCCCCCTTTGTTCCCACTAGTTGCCCACACAGTACACGGGGGTTACCTTCCCAATACTCCACATATGCACACTCATTACACATACAGTACCCACTTACCCTCAGCACTGATTCTGCAGCACGTCCTTGAGGACCCCCTGTAAAATAAGGTTAGGCAATGCCACAGCAACTATGGAATATTCTCTGCTATATGTACTGGCACCACAGGTAGGATACAGTTCAACAAATATAAATCTGATTTTTTCAGGGGACGTAACAAGAAAGAGGAATAAGATTGATTTTGCATTAAGACATATAAATCACAGTGCTATGCATGAAACTTAGGGTCCGAATGTCACACTCACTGGGAACCCAGGATGGTGGGGGGTTAGCCAGGTCTGTTGCCCGAGGTTGGCCTGCTGGTGCAGCTGGCTGGGGCCCTAAAAGAAAGAAAGGCATGCACAGCAAAATTGTAAGCCGGAGCAGAGGCTCAGTTCCAGAAAAAGAAAGCACCAGTAAATCAGATGGCACACTTTTGATTCATAAATTGTTGCAGGGGGTTGTCCTGAATTGTACTCACGATACCCAATACAGATTACCGGATGGATGGTATTGTTTCTGGGTTTCCAGCATTCAGCACACACTGCAAAGTGAGGGAAATTAAGATCGCAATCTCCCTCCAATTTAAGGCACATTTATATGTAAAGGAAAGTACTGTACCAAGCAGACTGCTCCATGATCCCGATTGCAATTACTGCAAAATACCCGGGAGCACACACAGCATCAGCAGTCCCTGACAGGCCGATCGCATTCAGCAAACTTTCGGTCTTCTTCAGATTAAGCCTGGTTCTCACACTTCTGCTTCTTCTTCCTCCTCAATACTCGGATTCAGTCTGAACTACGATTACCAACGGCCGCAGATCGACTTTGGGGCCTACACACGCGCTTCCCGCACGAACTACTCACCGCTCGAACAGCAGGTCTCCTTCTCTCTCTCTCTTCACTGTCACCTCAGATATGGCTTGCCAGCAACAGTTCAGTGCATTTCCCTTAGCTCCACTAGAGTCCGGTTTGATGATGAAACTGTCAGTCACAGCAGGGCTCCCTCTATAGGTGCAAAAAAAAGGCTCCATTGGACCAGAACTACACTTCCCAGGGGCTCCTTCCATTTAGCCCCCTTGTAACAAGCTTCAGCTGGGAGTCCCTTTTCTGACAGGTCCAAGCAGTCTCCACTTTAGGGCTCCCCCAACCCAATTGGTCCAGCTCGGCAGTTCAGAACCAAATGGTGGGGCTTCTCAGAACAGTTCATGCTGCAAAAAGGCAGGTTAGAACAAACTACATTTTCATCATCTACCCAACTAATAATTAGCAGACAATTACATCTTTGTAAAGAGCTCCCTCTGCACCACTAGCGATGGCAGAATCGGAGCAATTGCTCAGCAGCTCAGGCGGGACTCAAGCAAAGAATACACAGTCCTCCCAGGGACGCTAATTATGTCGGCGAGCAGGCTGACCTTAGAGAGACAGTACTCATAGGCTTTGGAGAGTGCGGGCAGCGCCCACAACTAAACAACATTTCACCGAATGCCAGCTAGGCAGGGAGCATTCAGGCAAGCTCCTGGAAGGCTTTTAGGAACCCCCATTTGCAGGGGGGTTACACCCATCCTGGTCTGAAAAAACTTGGCGTCCACATCAAGTAGGTACCCTTATAACACTTTGAGGCAAATCACCACACTCATTCATATCACCAACATGTTAGGCCTGCATCCTTTTGAACAGCAGTCAACATATTAAACCTTTGTTATATACACGTATTCTGTATTTCACAGCTTACTACTGGTTACCTAACATTATACATACAGTGCATTTTGAAATCAGGTCATTACTTCCTGCACATGAAACCTGAAGAGAGAGGGCCCTTCCCTATCAGCTACCTTGGGGCTAGATGGGGCAGGGGCACCAAACCTGAAGGGCAAAACAATTAACCTGAAGTTAGCACTTATGTTCAGTTTGGGCAATGAGCTCGGGGACACATATACTCCTTTGTGGACCACATTGAGAGGTAAATCTACAGGCTTCCCAGGGGAATCATAGCTGAGGCGCACTACAGGCTTCACAGTTCAACCAGTCTTTTTAGGGGGAACTGTTACAGTCTCTGCACTTTTAGCCTCACTTTCAGCACTGTCATTACTTGCCATGGGAGTTTCCATCGGGGTAGAAAGGTTGGAACTTGGGGCACTTTCAGCTCCAGGATTTGCATTTTCTGAGGTCACCACACTTGACTCACAGGGAGAGCTCTCTGGCACTGGCAGTGAACCATCAGGGCACTCAAAATACTCTTCTTGCTCTGGTATATCACCAGTCTGTCCCAGCTCATCATTTTCCTCCTCTGAAAGCTCATACAGTTCCACCATGCACAGTGACTCAAGATCATCAGACTTAACACTC
Organism: Neoceratodus forsteri; assembly: GCA_016271365.2. Classification (NCBI taxonomy): domain Eukaryota; kingdom Metazoa; phylum Chordata; order Ceratodontiformes; family Ceratodontidae; genus Neoceratodus; species Neoceratodus forsteri. Next base: position 588,272,077 of record CM028131.1, read on the forward strand.
TGCACCTCACTTTCTGGGAGCATTGGCTCCAAGGATGAAGCTGGGGGCTTAGGCAGTCCAGAAGGTCCAGCTTCATCTCCATAATTGACTAGGGGATTACCTTGAAACAATTGACTTAGTTCATAAGAAGGGTAGTACCCAAAGTTGCACTCACTTTCCTCTGAAGTAGACTGACAGTCATTTTCAATTGGGGCTTGCTGTGGAGAAAACCTTAACTCAGCAACTGTAGGTGCAGACTTTCTCTGCCTTTGCTTAGCAGCAGTTCTGGTCACCGGTCCAGGGGGAGCACTTTCTGGGGGCTCAGACTCAATCAGTATTTGGCCAACGGGCAGCAAATGATTTCGATGCATTGTCTTAAGATCTTTTGAATTGTTTTCAGGCCTTACTTTGTACATGGGCACATCATCCAGTTTGCCCACTATAATGTGAAGGAGATGATGCCACCTGTCAGCAATTTTGTGTTTGCCATGCAGTCCCAGATTTCTTAACAATATACAATCTCCCTCCTGGACTTCCTGTGCCTTCACCTTTTTATCATACCTTTCTTTGTTGTCTAGATTTCTTTTGGCCGCCATGGTTTGAGCCAGTTGGTACGTATGATTCAGCTGGGCCTTTAACTTTTGCACATACTGTAGATAATTATCAGCTCAGACCCCATCAGGAGAAACTCTGAAACAAACATCTACAGGTAGTCGGGCTTCTCTTCCAAACATAAAGCGGTAGGGGGAGAACCCAGTGGCATCACTTTTGGTGCAGTTGTAGGCATGCACCAAGGTGCTAATTTGTTGGCTCCATCTGGGCTTGTCTTTTGGGTGGGGAGTGCCCATCATGTCCAGCAGAGTGTTGTTAAAATGTTCAGGCTGTGGGTCCCCCTGGAGTTGGTAAGGGGTGGCTCTGGACTTTCACACTCCACACAGAGAAAGCATCTCTTTGATCAAATGACTCTAAGTCTCTCTCTTGATCAGAATGGATTCTTTGCAGAACTCCATAGTGAACAAAAAAGTTTTCTACTAGTACTTTTGCCACGGTGGATGCCTTCTGGTCCTTGGTGGGGAAAGCTTGGGCATATCTTGTAAAATGGTCAGTGACTACCAGCACATTACTAATATTTCTTCGATCCAGCTCCAAACTCAGAAAGTCAATACAAACCAGCTCCATGGGGGGACGGGTGGTGATGTTAACAAGGGGGGCAGCCCTCTGGGGCAAAGCTTTCCTCTGTAAGCAGTGACTACAGGTTCAAATGTGTTGCTCAACATCAGCCCCCATCTTAGCCAATAGAATCTGGACCTCACCAAGTCAAGTGTTCTGTCTATACCAAGGTGCCCCATATGGTTGTATAAAGACCTCAATACTAAGTCTCTGAAAGCAGTGGGCAGGACCAGCTGTTGCTTGTCTATTTGACTCCCCCCCCCGGTCTACTGTTTCTCTGTATAGCAGTCGATTAGTCAGTTTCAGATTAGGACCTTCCTTGTATAACAATGCAGTTCTCAAATCAGTGGAGCACAACTTAAACACATCTTTCCCTGCATAGAGGGCTTCTTCTAGAGCTGATTTGATCATAGGATCTTTGGATTGAGCCCGCTGAAGACTGTCATTGTCGAGCTGAGGCAGTGCACCAATATCTAATGCAGAAAAGTGGCAATAAGCAGCAGGTATGCAATTCTCAGAGGGCCCCAAACAATCCACCAGACAGTCCACTGCATCCATGGACATTTGTTCCTCCCTGTCAAATTTCTGGCAGAGTGCTCAAATATTAGGTTCTGACAGTCTGACCCAGTCATTCCGTGAAACAGACCTCCAGAATAGAGCATCAGCATCTATGTGGTTCAGGCTTGCTCTGTATTCAACAGCGTAATCATATGTAGATAATGCAGAAAGCCACCTATGGCCGGTTGCATCCAACTTGGCTAAAGTCTGCACATAGGTCAAAGGATTATTATCAGTTTTTACCAGTATCTTAGCCCCATACAAGTACTCATGGAATTGGTCAACAATGGCCCACTTCAAAGCTAGGAACTCTAACTTATGCATAGGATAGTTCTTTTCAGATGGGGTCAGACTTCAGCTGGCAAAGACCACTGGTCTCAGGCCATTCTCATGCTCTTGGTACAACACAGCCCCCAAACCTTGTAGGCTAGCATCAGTGTGTAGGACATAGGGTTTTGCTGGATCTGCATATGCAAGGACAGGAGCATGAGTGAGTTGATATATAATCTTATGAAAAGCAGCTTCACAATCAGGTGTCCATCATGCCCCAAAAACTTCATTGGGATGGAAATACACTCTCTCAGCCTCAGGAGAAGCCAACCTCTTATATTTTTTGTTAGTAGGAGGGTAACCTTGAGTAAGATTAAGTAGAGGACGAATCACTCTTCAATAGTCCTTGATGAACTGGTGATAGTAGCCACAGAATCCCAGGAATCTTTGCAGCTCTTTTAAATTGTGAGGCTGTGGCCAAGTGGTCAAGTCCTCAACTTTACTCAGGTCTGTTTCTATTCCCTCGGTGGACACTGTGTCCCACATACTTTACAGAGGTTTGGAAGAACTGACACTTGTTGATGGATAGTTTAAGGCCAAAATCTTCCAATCAGTCCAACACCTTGAACAATCTGCTCTCATGTTCCTCCAGTGAGCTGTCAACACAATGACATCATCTAGGCATACCAGGCACTCCAATAAGTTCATGTCCCCCACTGCACACTCCATCAGTCATTGAAAAGTGGCTGGGGCACCTGAGATCTTTTGAGGCATCCTCATGAACTCATAGAAACCAAGAGGACAGATAAAGGCTGTCTTCTCACAGTGTCCCGGCACCATTGGGATCTGATAGTACCCACTGCAAAGATCCAACACTGAGAACCACTTGCTACCGTTCAGGCAGTCTAAATCATCCTGAATGTGGGGCATTGTATACTGATCAGGGATGGTCCGCCACTACAAGGTGCGATAATCCACGCACGTTCTCACTGTCCCATTCTTTTTTTTCACTACCACAATAGGCGAATCATATGGGCTTCTGGATTCTTGTATCACACCAGCAGCAAGCATCTCTTGTAGATGCAGTCTTACATCATCTATGTCAGCAGATGTCAGACATCGAGACCTCTCATGAAATGGCCTTTCATCATGCAAATGGATATGGTGCTCAGCTCCTTGCACACATCCCATGTCCTATTCCTTTAAAGAAAACACTTGGTCTCTCTGGGCAAGCTTCTCACTGATCCTCATTTTCCATTCAGCTGGCAAAGGGGAGTCACCGAAATCAAACAGATCAGGCGTCACCTTGTCATTCTTCCCCAAACACTTGTTACTGAGTAACACTGCAGTATCTGCACAATGTACATTAGCCAGGGTGCAACCTCTATTTACTCAAATCTCTCTATCAGACACATTATGAACTTTGACCATTACCCATCTGGCATAAGCGTGTGCTCCGGCAGGCAAAATATTAGGCTTGACCAGCAGTCCTTCTGGCAATTTACCATAATCTGGTGCATCCAGCATGAATATTTTATTCTTGACATCCTTTCTGATATGGACCTCCCCCTGTAAGGTACACTGGGCATTCGGCACCAGGATCAGGGACTCAGGATCCTTCTTCCGGACAATTCCAACCGGTTCCTCTGGGTCCACTCCTTCAGCATCTCTCTGTACCTCATAGGCCTTCTTGATGAAGGTCTAAATTCTCAAAGCTCTACCAGTCCTTGACCCCTGTTTCTCATAACACAACTGCGCTAACTGTCCAAACATATGCGCATTCATCCCAATTTGTAGAGGATCCCCATCATACTGTCCAGTAGGGGTACACACTAAGGACAGGGTCTCTACTTGCTCTGCCACTCCAGCCACGGAGGTGGGGAAAGACAACCAAATTCGGATATATCCGGAGTAGGGGTAGGCCTTCTCACTTAACCCCTAGACATGCAGTCCTTCCAATAGTTGTAAGGGTACATCAGACAAATGTTTCTGATACCAGTCCTGGAACATAATTGTCACTTGGGAGCCACTGTCTAATACAGCTCTTGTAGACACTCCATTCACCTTTACAGTGGTCTCCATGGAGGGACCCACCACTTCAGACCATTCCAGTAGCACTGACCTGGGTGTCGATTGGACGTTGGCCCTGGTGGCATAACTTTTCCGAGCAGCTCCTCCTGGTGGCCGGGTGTTAACTCTGCAATGCAAGGCCACCAATGTATTAGTGACCTTTCTCAAGTTCTCTGGCAAGTGACAGGCTGGCTGGAAATGCCCATCCTCTCCACAATAGTAGCAAAACTTAATGTCTCTAGAGTCTTTGAAGGGTGGGGAGCCTCTTGTCTGTTGGGGCCTGTCTGGGGCCCTTTGGGGCTCTTCCTGTATTGGGGGCCTACACTCTAGTATTCCTGGATCTCCACTACGGTTGGGGGTCAGGACAGTCCTGTGTAGTTCCCCCACCATGGCTGTCAATTCTCGTGTCTCTGCTAGTAGGTTACCCTCTGTCTGGGTCTCAGGAGAAACAATATGCACTCCCACTCCACTTTTGTTCTCAGTGGGGTGTCTGATACATGTCATGTTCTCTGGCTGCCTCAGTCAATTCTTTAATCAATTCTCTCAACTGTTGGGCCTCATCTGAATCACTCGTTTCAGGGGTCTGGCAAGTGTTCACAGCCCCAGCACAGGGCTCCCAGCCCTCTTCATCAGTTTCAATCTCACAAATTTCTTTCATCAACTGACAGTACTCTGGAGGGCTTGCCCTCCTGTCTTGCAACTTGAGCTTCAATATCATTACACTTGAAAACCTATCTGACTTCAGGATGTGGTCTAATCTGACCCGGTTCAGCTCTTTGGCAGGCACTCCCCCCTTTATGTGGGCCCTCTGCAGAGCCCTCTCTATCCTAGTGACAAAGGCAGACAACTTCTCATTTTTCCACTGTTTAGCTGACTTGAATTTCCACAATGAATCATCCCCTGATTCTGTGCTGCCAAACACCCCCTCCAGTGCAGAGAGGTATTCTGCTGCAGTAGCCTCCGGACTAGTGGTACGTAGAAAATGGGTGGCTTCCAGGGCAGGGCCTCTCAAATTCTCCATCAAGCACTTCCTCTTTTCCCCCTCTGAACATTGCCATTCCTGCACTAAAGGGGTAGCATAGTCCATCCAGGTCTCTACATCATCCTCCCCCGAAGGCAGTGGGACAGTACTGGAGAAAAGTCTGAGTCTTCTATAGGAGTCCATCTGTATTGGGGGAATTATGATGGGGGAGGCAGCTATTGGAGAGCTCTTGGGGGACACGAGGGATGTGGTCGTGGAATGCAAGGGCATGTGGTCCTCTGATAGGTCTAACACCTTTACCAGCTCTTGAGCAGTTCTATCTTTAGATGCTTACAGCTTGAGCAACTTTTCTTTAAACCCGTCTCTACTATGAGACCCACCCGGGGTGCCTGGACCACTATGTAAATGGATTATCCTCCATCCCTTCTGGCATCATGACAGGGGGTACCTTCTCTGGGTCCACTGGGGAGCTACATGAGATCAGTACTATCACAGTCTGTTCAAATAAATCAGCATCTCGTTCCTTTACTTTAACTTTGCCCACGCCCTTAATTTGTTCTACAGTGGATACAATGTCAGCGTTACTGGTCCCTAAGGGGACATCCAGCAACAGAATAGCCATTTGGGGGTCTATCCCCTTAGCTTCGCTCCACCCCACCATTTTGTGCACCATCAGCTTATGGGGGGCAATTTTTAGCTTAGGCGCAGTAAGCTCCTCCATTTTGTCTTAAACTAAACATATTGGGGTAATTTCTTTATGTGGCCACTAGAGGACGCTAATCCCAGCAGTGCCTTCAAGATGTAACCCCTAGATGACGCTATCTCAAAGGCTACAACCCCTGCCTGTATGGCTAATGACAGGTTAAGGGGCCTAGGTCCAGTGACGGGTGCCTCCACCCAGAGGTCAGGGTTGGTAGTGGTTAAACTAGCTTGGGCACAGCCCTCTGGGACACTGTGACCCCCCTTTGTTCCCACTAGTGGCCCACATAGTACATGGGAGTTACCTTCCCAATACCCCACATATGCACACTCATTACCCATACAGTACCCACTTACCCTCAGGATTAATTCTGCAGAACGTCCTTGAGGACCCCCTGTAAAATAAGGGTAGGCAATGCCACAGCAACTATGCAATATTCTCTGCTATATGTACTGACACCACAAGTAGGATATAGTTCAATAAACATAAATCTGATTTATTCAGGGGAAGTAACAAAGAAGGGGGATCAGTTTGATTTTGCATTAAGACATATAAATCACAGTGCTATACATGGAACTTAGGGTCCCAGTGTCACACTCGCTGGGTACCCAGGATGGTGGGGTCTAGCCAGGTCTGTTGCCTGGGGTTGGACGGCTGGTGCAGCTGGTTGGAGCCCTAAAAGAAAGAAAGGCATGCACAGCAAAATTGTAATCCAGAGCAGAGGCTCAGTTCCAGAAAAAGAAAGCACCAGTAAATCAGATGGCACACTTTTGATTCATAAATTGTTGCAGGGGGGGTTGCCCTGAATTGTACTCATGATACCCAATACAGATTACCGGATGGATGGTGTTGTTTCTGGGTTCCCAGCTTTCAGCACACACTGCAGAGTGAGGAAAATTAAGTTTGCAATCTCCCTCTAATTTAAGGCACATTTATATGCAAAGGAAAGTATTGTACCAAGCAGACTGCTCCACAATCCGATCGCAATTACTGCAAAATACCTGGGAGCATGCACAGCATCAGCAGTCCCTGACAGGCCGATTACATTCAGCAAACTTTCAGTCTTCTTCAGGTAAAGCCTGGTTCCTACACTTCTGCTTCTTTTTCTTCCTCAAAACTCGGATTCAGTCCAAACTATGATTACCAACGGCGGCATACTGACTTTGGGGCCTACACATACACTTCCCACGCGAACTACTCGCCGCTTAAACAACAAGGCTCCTTCTCTCTCTTCACTGTCACCTCGGATCTGTCTTGCCAGCAACATTTCATTGCATTTCCCTTAGCTCCGCTAGAGTCCAGTTGGCTGATGAAACTGTCAGTCACAGCAGGGCTCACTTTATAGGTGCAAAAAAGGCACTATTGGATCAGAACTACACTTCCCAGGGGCTCCTTCCATTTAGCCCCCCTTGTAACAAGCTCCAGCTTGGAGTCCCTTTTCCGATTGGCCCAAGCAGTTTCCATTTTAGGGCTCCCCCAACCCAAATGGTCCAGCTCGGCAGTTCAGAACCAAAATGGTGGGGCTTCTCAGAACTGTTCATGCTGCAAAAAGGCAGGTTAGAACAAACTACATTTTCACCATCTACCCAACTAATAATTAGCAGACAATTACATCTTTGTAAAGAGCTCCCTCTGCGCCATTAGCGATGGCAGAATCAGAGCAATCACTCAGCAGCTCAGGCAGGACTTGAGCAAAGAACACACAGTCCCACCAGGGACACTAATTATGTCGGCGAGCAGGCAGACCTTAAAGAGACAGTACTCATAGACTTTGGAGTGCGGGCAGCGCCCACAACAAAATGGCATTCCGCCAAACTCCAGCTAGGCAGGGAGCACTCAGACAAGCTCCTGGAAGGCTTTTAGGAACCCCCATTTGCAGGGGGGTTACACTTAAATTCTAAATGTTTGGATCACTTACAACTTTTCCTTCTCCTCCATTATACCATGGGAATTCCCATCAACAGTAGTGTCACTCCCTTCAGACATATCTAACATAGTCTATGCCAAGTTTTTTTTTTAGCTTCATATTTCTCCCCAGCCTGGCCCTCTATCCATCATATCCATCCTTCTGTTCCTTCAGGCCTCACCCTCTGTAACCCCCACAGCTTACCCCCCATGGGGGCAGCGGGACCCCACCCACCAACAGGATCCAGTTCAGGGCATTACCTCAGGAAGAGACCATGATGGGAATGCCCATCAAGCCACTACGACCAGCCACCAGGGTCTCTTTCTACATTTTCTTTCCTCGCCGGAGCTGGGCGCAGTGATGCCTGCTAGGCAGGGCTCATGCACACACCCCTGTGTGGCCCACCAAGCATCTGGGCCCTCCCCTCACCCTACTGTTGTGGTAGCATAGCGGCAATCCCCAGCCTCCACCAGGGGTCAGGCATGTGCTGACCTAGGATACCCACCTCCCTGGTGATGGAGAGCTGTCCGTCGGATGCTCGATCCATCTCCTCCCCAATGAGGCCCGTGCTCATTGTGGAACACGGGTCACTGGCATGGCACGAGGTTTAGCATCAAGTGCGTCAAACCTCAGTGCCACTGGGCCAGCCTATGCTAAGTTTTTCAAAGTACAGGAGAGGTGTGGCTAGCCCTCGGCAGGATGGCAACCTACTTCTTTAATGGGGCACAGCTCTGAGTGTATAGCCTCACAGCTACCCAGCTCCTTCTGCATTTTCTCATTGATTTTGACAGTTTTGTGTAGCTATTACCATAGTGTGTGGGTTGCAGTTGTTAGTTGTGGTGTAACTCTCCTCCAGCACCAGTCAGCTGTCTTAGCCAGCTCTGCTGCAGTCTTCTCATGACCCTTACACATGCAGCTTTTGCTTTCCTATCTCTTTGCTTGTCTGGTGCTTCAGAAGGATGCATTCACATGGCCCACACTCCTGGATCTTGCCAACATTACCTAACAGCTCCAGTGCGTCCTGCATGACACTGTTGATATAAAGTAATCAGCAGCCCAGACACATCAGGCTATCTAGGACTTGAGGCAGAGGGTACTGGGACTCAATAGCAGTTACAGCTGAAGAGCTTGCATGATACTATCTGTGGCTAGCTCTAGAGCCAGACAGGGCCATTCAGTTCTTGTTTGCTTTGGTGGATGATTTATAAAACTGGTCCAGGCACACAAACCTTCATTTAGTGGGTCTCTTCTTGGGGGCTGAGGGCAAGGAAGTAATGCCATTTCAGCAATCACTGATCCTATCTCTCTCAAATCCTCTGAACTGCCTTTCTGGTGGAAATCAAGTGGGACATTGATCCTTGGCACCACCTTAAACTTAACAACAACTCGGCCCCATCCTGATGAGGCTGCTATGCTGTCCTGTGAAGGAAAATATTATGCAGCTCACATAAGATCAGGGCCCACTTTCTGGAAGGCCACCAACTGCCTTTTTTGAGAACCTTTCCTTGGATATTTCTGCCTGCTGGCATGCCTATGTCCCCCTTGAAGATGAATCTTTTTCACTTGGGTGCCTTCATCTCTCTAGGTTCTCTGCCTCTCTACAGATCCAAGTTGATGGGCTACCTACCAGTTTTGACAGCCCTGCTGCTGTGGATGACTTGATCAACAGGCAGTGGCTTAGGTATAAGTTCCCTGTCTCCTCATATGACTCTCTCCCTTTCTGGTCCCAGCCTGTAGCCATGGATACGTCTCCTGGCAGCACTGCCTCTGGTGGTGATCCTCAGCTTAATCCTGGCATTTAAGGTCAGTGGATTCAACAGAGCAAGAGATGAGGCTGCAAACATGTCAAGACTGAAGTCTTTAGAAACACTGCTGGAGCTAATGGCCACTCTGAGACTCATTGTTGGACTTCTTCAGAATCTTCTGCCAGCCCTGCAATGATCTCCTCACTGCCCATACGGAATGAATACAACCTTCTGCAGAAGGCCTCCCCCTCTGATGTGGCACCAGAGACTTCTACCTCTGCATCATCCTCATCACCTCCTGCCAGCTCAGCCATAAAACCAACTGCTTTTCCTGCAAATTCCAGATTGTATGTGGATAGGGCTGCTACCACCTGTGCACCTCCTCAGGCTGTACTCTGCTGCAGCCTTCCGGACCCCCTGCCACATGATCTCCACAGAAGCAGTCTAAGCTGATATGGGATGTTTGTGAGTACTAAACTGTTCTATATTGTGCACCTTCTCTGGCTGCTCCTCCCCCCTCTGGGCTTGGACTTCTGTCCCCCAGCATGTCCTGCTAGTAGTAGGCTGTTATTGTTATGTCTGTACTGCTCTTTTTTCTGTGCACTGGTGGGGCTTGGGGTAAAGGTTGTACCACCTGGGAGGGGTTGTTGAATAGCAGCAACTCCCAGGCTCTTCTTTTCACTCTGTTGAGCATTTGGGACTAACTCCACTACCTTCTGGGACTGCTGCCCCTACTATATGTGTGATGGGTGGAGGACAATTGTAGACTATGTTGCTCATTTTAAAGTTGTGTTGTTTGTACTCTTTTCCAGGTTTTGAGAGGGCTGTTCAGAGGAGCCGTGAATTTACTGCTATGCTGTTTATAGGCTGGGCATGTTTTGTTTTGATGCCCCTTCAGTTCACATATGGAGACTGTGTTATATTTCTCTCCTTGCTTAACATGGTCTCCATGTTTACTCACTGCTTTTTGAAATGGCATGCTGCCAGTCTCTTCCTTCCTCATTGGCACCACCACATGTCTCTTCTCCCACAATGCCTCTAACTGACTGGTCATAGTCAGGGCAGGTTGACCTGCTTGATCAAGTGTAGGTGAGATTAGGTTTGACTCTTTCATAGTGGAACATGGGACTCATGTCTTATCTTAGTTTATGAAGTTTTTGACATATTCTTCCTGTCATTTGTTTGGATGACCAGGTTCCACTGTTCCCCCTCCCAGATGTCTAGCCAATATGCTTGTCCTTTGTGTCTCCTTTTAGTTGTGCCATGGTTGGCCTGGTGTTCACTGGCACCTGGTGTGCCTTTTTATGAATTTACTTTCCTTTTTTGTAGCCTTTTACTTAGTGCCTTGATTGTTTCCTTTTTGCCATGGGCTTGAATGGCTGGCAAGCACTGAGTGGTGACTGCTGCGCTTATGATTGGTTCCCTTGTTAGTGGCAGGCCCTGTCTGGCCAATGTCTGTCTGCCTCGCTCCTGTCCAGAGCCTTCAGTAGGAGGTGGCTGGCAGAGCATGGGGACTTCTGCTTTATGTTCTTCTGTATTGAATAGGTGTTAAGTGTTTCGCTGAGTCCTCTCCATCTTCACTGATGTCCTACAGCCTCTGTTGATTGGCTCTCATGACCTCATGGACCAGTGCTCACCTACTCAATGCAATGTCTCCTCTTGTGGGGGTCTCCCAGAGTATGGCATCTGTTACCTCTCCCTCCTTCTCACCATTTATCTACTCTGTGCTGCTAGGGAGTCTTCCTCTTCTCATTCATAGTACATGGGGACTCTCCTCTAAGTTGCGTTCTGTGCCATGTCCCCTTGTGACCCCATCTGCCCCATCTTGTCGTTCCTTCTGCCCTCCTATTCACCCTTCTCTCATTCCTGGTCAGGAGGTTCCTCCGACCTCTCCCATGCAATCCCTGTGTGGTTCCTTTTGGGAATGGATTGTCCAGTTCTGCATGTAGTTACTTACAGGTTCTTTATCTATGGTGGCTTTTCTCAGATGACTGCAGTTATTTCACTTTTTCCTTCCAGGTTTTGCTATTTTTACTGAAACTGACCTCACCATTCGGCCTCGGCTTTAAATACTTTGCTTGTCCTGCACCAAGGGCCCTGTAGGTCAAGACTGCATCCACTGTATTTCCTTACCTACAGGTCCTTGGGTCAGTCTGGTAATGTGATGATGAAGAGTGTAGGTAACCAGCATTCCAAAGCCACAGACTGAATGTATTGGCTTGATACAGCTATGAATCCACATTGAGTCACTTAAGACACAGTCACAAGAAACTAGACCTGGTGTCTCCAAACAAGTGCTTTGTTTATTGAAAAGTCACACAGCGTGTACAAAATTTTAAATGCAGCAATGGATCCAGGATGCTACAGTCCTTTCCACCCTCCACATACAGCAGCTCCCTGTCACCTGATGCATTTACCGTAGTATTGCGTTTTATCAAAGGATATCATGGTACGCAAACACAGCTCTTGAACTTGGACCCTTAAAGATATATTTTGAACAGCAAGTAAATAAAATTAGGTTAATGGGAAAGAATTTCCATATGTCAAAATCATACACAATTTCATTACAGTGCATAAGTGCAAAAATATTTTTAAACCCCTAATAAAGACTTGTATAAACATTAGGGCTCAATTCCTCGAAGCCCTGACAGTGACGCAAGGTGCCTGCATCAAACATAATGAGTTTAAGGGGCACCATGTCAAAACTGCCCACTGAGCTTATTCTACAAAGCAGCCTGTGTCAACTGTGTAGGCTGCCTGCCCAAATGAAGCTTGTGCCATCCTGCACCTCGTGAAATGGCATTGACATGGTGTTAGGGTGCATGTGGCAGATGCAAGCTGCCACATCTCTGTAAATGAGATTCTCACAACTCTCCCAGAAGGAGAAATTCAAAATATTCTTAGACCAGACAGGGCTGGTCAATGGGGACTTAGAAAATTCTCCTGTGGGAGAGTTTTCTGTTTGCTGCAATTTGCCATGGTCCCACCTCCCTGATTCCCGATGTGCCCAGATAGTAAATAAATAAAAGGATCCCCTCCCTGGTAGTCAAATGCCCTCCCAATCCCTGATGTGTCCTATAGTAAATAAATAAATAAATACATTTCCTTGCTGGTAGTCTATCAGCACCCTTCCCCAAACCCTGATGTTGCCAGACATTAAAATGCATAATAATACCCCCTTCCTGGTGGTCAAGTTGCCCCCCTCCCCTCCCTGATCCACTATGTGGCCCAAGATTAATATGAGTAATAATGTCCCTACTGGTGGTTTGGTGGACCTCCTTGCAGGTGTGCACCACCCTCTCCCCCTGTCCCATATAGAAAGAGGATAGCACAGCCCACCTCCTCAGTTCTGATGGTTGGCCGCCCCACTGAACTGCTATGGAGCGCTGAGTATGTCCGTGTAGGTGTGCTAATGATTTATATATGAGCATGCACCATGGGCAGCTGGCGCTTGATGACAGTTCAGTCTCATGGCTGGCCACAGAGGTGAGATGTGGGCTGTGCCAGTTGTGTTATGGGAAGGAGGAGTGTGGTGGTGGTGAGTACCACCTGCTGGGGTGGGGTCCTCTAGACCACCAGGAAGGGACATATTACATTTTATTGTTGGGCAATATCGGGGTTCTGGAGGGGGGGCACCAGACTACCAGGAGGGATCCTTTGTTTATTTCCATTATAGGAAACATTGGGATCAGGGAGGGGCCATTATACTACCAGGAGAGGGTTTTATTGGGAAATATGAGCAACATCATGATTGGGGAGGTGGGCCAAATAGACCATTATGGAGGGAGATATTTCATTCATGTTAATTTGGGCTACATCGATTCGAAGGAGAATTAGACCATCAGAAAGGGTTTTACTCTTGACCGCAGCATCGGGATGGGAGGAGTGCTAAAACCACCAGGGATCAGGTTTTTATTCTGTGACCTGGGATTCAGGGATGTAAAGATTTGCCTCACATGAGCGTGGCACACCCTCCAGCCCCAGGTGTTTGTCATATGGGAGGGTTGCCATGTGGGGACTTAGGAACAGGGACTTTTACTGTACCAGAATTGGTCTAGAGTCCCTGGCTCATGGGACTTGGTGTTTTCGCTGTTATAGGGTGCCCAAAGCCCCTTTCTAAACCGGCCCTAGAATTGGAGAACTATAGATATACAAATGAAGTTTTGTTAAATCCCTGCACCAAAATATACATTGTTGGGCATAATATAGGAAAGATGTGATAAAACTCCACTGTACTATTATTGTCATTATTATTGCACTGTTAGCCTCTCTCATTTTATGGAAGGAGTTCCACAGGTTATTTATACTTCATTCACTGTTTGTCTTGCATGAACTGTGGTTACTTGTTGTTATTGCTTCATTCCGTGCCTCATTTTCTCAATTTATGGGTCACTGTCACTTCCTTGACCTCTCAGAACTCACTACCTTTTGTCCAGGTCTATAGTATTGCTGTTCCTCCTACACTGCACTATGGATCTATGATCCCTTGATTTCATTTGCAATGAGGGATCTTAATCTCTGGTTCAAATTCCGTGGGCTTTGACTTGGCTGAAGGGCAGATGGTTCAGGGCTTCCGCAGGAAGAATAAACTTGCCCAGCCAAGGCATCCAAGCTTCATGGGACTGTGTGAGCTGGAATTGCATACTGTAGCTGTGTTCTGTCCTCTGGCTGGGTCCTGTTTGCATAAGGCCATCCGGTTCAGTGGCAGTTCTGCTTAGGACTGGATGGTCAGTGGCTGGCATCACTTTCATAGTCCTGAAGGTCCAGATTCTGTAAACGCCTATGGATATAACAGCTATCCAGGTTTTTTCATGCCTTGCATCAGTATCATGTTATATAACTCAAACTGAGTGATCAATTTTGAGGACTAATTTGAGCACTTAGGATTTGAGCTACTCTTGGAAAACTTGCTAGAGGATAGGTAGGGGAGAATCGGTGAATGAGTAGGACAGTAAAGGATAGGATGAGGAGGATCCAGGCAGGAAGCTGGGTCCGACAGGGTTGTGAGGTATGGGCTGTGGTTTGGGGGGTGCTGTAGAGTTAGCATTCTGGTGTGATGGTGAGGGTGGCTGCATGCAGTAGGTGGTCCGGGTTTGAACTTTGTAGTGGCTATTTTACTTGTTTTCATGGTGGAATTCATTTTTTGTGTTCTGCTGCAGCTCTCTCTATCCTAGTGACAAATGCAGACAACTTCATTTTTCCACTGTTTAGCTGACTTGAATTTCCACAATGAATCATCCCTGATTCTGTGCTGCCAACACTTCTCCAGTGCAGAGAGGTATTCTGCTGCAGTAGCCTCCGGACTAGTGGCACTGAGAAAATGGGTGGCTTCCAGGCAGGGCCTCTCAAATTCTCCATCACATCTCCTCTTTTCCCCTCTGAATATTGCCATTCCCACTAAAGGGGCAGTATAGTCCATCCAGTCTCTACATCATCCTCCCCGAAGGCAGTGGGCAGTACTGGAGAAAAGTCTGAGTTTCTATAGGAGTCCATCTGTATTGGGTGAATTATGATGGGGAGGCAGCTATTGAGAGCTCTTGGGGGACATGAGGATGTGTCGTGGAATGCAAGGGCATGTGGTCCTCTGATAGGTCTAACACCTTACCAGCTCTTGAGCAGTTCTATCTTTAGATGCTTACAGCTTGAGTAACTTTCTTTAAACCCGCTCTACTATGAGACTCCACCCGGGTGCCTGGACCACTATGTAAATGGATTATCCTCCATCCCTTCTGGCATCATGACAGGGGTACTCTTCTGGGTCCACTGGGAGCTATATGAGATCAGTACTATCACAGTCTGTTCAAATAAATCAGCATCTGCTTCTTTACTTTAACTTTGCTCACTTTAATTTGTTCTCTACAGTGGATACAATGTCAGTGCGCTGGTCCCTAAGGGACATCCAGCAACAGAATAGCCATTTGGGGGTCTATCCCCTTAGCTTCGCTCCACCCCACCATTTTGTGCACCATCAGCTTATGGGGGGCAATTTTTAGCTTAGGCGCAGTAAGCTCCTCCATTTTGTCTTAAACTAAACATATTGGGGTAATTTCTTTATGTGGCCACTAGAGGACGCTAATCCCAGCAGTGCCTTCAAGATGTAACCCCTAGATGACGCTATCTCAAAGGCTACAACCCCTGCCTGTATGGCTAATGACAGGTTAAGGGGCCTAGGTCCAGTGACGGGTGCCTCCACCCAGAGGTCAGGGTTGGTAGTGGTTAAACTAGCTTGGGCACAGCCCTCAGACACTGTGACCCCCTTTGTTCCCACTAGTGGGTCTCTATAGGTATGGGAGTTACCTTCCCAATACCCCACATATGCACACTCATTACCCATAAGGCTACCCACTTACCCTCAGGATTAATTCTGCAGAACGCCCTTGAGGACCCCCTTTAAAATAAGGGTAGGCAATGCCACAGTAACTATGCAATATTCTGCTATATGTACGTGACACCACAAGAGATATATTTTAATAAAATATAAATCTGATTTATTCAGGGGAAGTAACAAAGAGATGGGGGATCAGTTTGATTTTGTATTAAGACATATAAATCACAGTGTTATACATGGAACTTAGGGTCCCAGTGTCACACTCATGGTACCCAGGATGGTGGGGTCTAGCCAGGTCTGTTGCCTGGGGCTGGACGTCTGGTGCTGTGTTGAGCCCTAAAGAAAGAAAGGCATGCACAGCAAAATTGTAATCCAGAGTAGAGGCTCGTCTAGAAAAAGAAAGCACCAGTAAATCAGATGGCACACTTTTGATTCATAAATTGTTGCAGGGGGGGTTGCCCTGAATTGTACTCATGATACCCAATACAGATTACCGGATGGATGGTGTTGTTTCTGGGTTTCCAGCTTTCAGCACACACTGCAGAGTGAGGAAAATTAAGTTTGCAATCTCCCTCTAATTTAAGGCACATTTATATGCAAAGGAAAGTATTGTACCAAGCAGACTGCTCCACAATCCGATCGCAATTACTGCAAAATACCTGGAGCATGTACAGCATCAGCAGTCCCTGACAGGCCGATTACATTCAGCAAACTTTTCAGTCTCTTCAGGTAAAGCCTGGTTCCTACACTTCTGCTTCTTTTCTTCCTCAAACCTTGGATTCAGTCCAAACCTATGATTGCCAATCGGCGTGCATATTCGACCTCCTGGCCTACACTTCCCGCTCGCACTACCAAACAAGGTCTTCTCTCTCTCTTCACTGTCACCTCGGATCTGTCTTGCCAGCAACATTTCATTGCATTTCCTTTAGCTCCGCTTAGAGTCCAGTTGGCTGATGAAACTGTCAGTCACAGCAGGGCTCACTTTATAGGTGCAAAAGGCACTATTGATCAGAACTACACTCCCAGGGGCCTTCCATTTAGCCCCCTTGTACAAGCTCCAGCTTGGAGTCCCTTTCCTATTGGCCTAAGCAGTTTTTATTTTAGGCTCTTCAACCCAAATGTGGTCCAGCTCGGCAGTTCAGAACCAAATGGTGGGTTTCAGAACTGTTCATGCTGCAAAAAGGCAGGTTGGAACCAACTACATTTTCACCATCTACCCAACTAATAATTAGCAGACAATTACATCTTTTAAGAGCTCCTCTGTGCCTCTATTAGCAGCAGAATCAGAGCAGTACTCAGCAGCTCAGGCAGGACTTGTTAAAGCAACACACAGTCCCACCAGGACACTAATTAGTAATGGCGCAGCAGGGCAGACCTTAAAGAGACAGTACTATAGATCTTTTTGCGTGGCAGCGCGCCTTAAATAAAATGGCATTCTGCCAAACTCCAGCTAGGCAGGGAGCACTCAGACAAGCTCCCTGAGGGTTTTTAGGAACCCTCATTTGCAGGGGGTTAGACTTAAATTTAAATGTTTGGATCACTTACAACTTTTCCTTCTCCTCCATTATACCATGGGAATTCCCATCAACAGTAGTGTCACTCCCTTCAGACATATCTAACATAGTCTATGCCAAGTTTTTTTTTTTTTAGCTTCATATTTCTCCCCCAGCCTGGCCCTTATCCAGACACCATCCATCACCTCTGTTCCTTCAGGCCCTCACCCCTGTAACCCCCACAGCTTACTCCCCATGGGGGGGCAGCGGGGACTCCCACCCACCAACAGGATCCAGTTCAGTGCATTACCTCAGGAATGGAGCATGATGGGAATGCCCATCGCTTACAACGACTAGCCATCAGGTCTTTTCACATTTTCTTTTCCCTGCTGGGCTGGGCTGCAGTGATGCCTGCTGCAGGCTCATGCACACACCCCTCTGTGGCCCCACCAAGCATCTGCCCTACCCTCACCCTACTGTTGTGGTAGCATAGCGCCAATCCCCAGCCTCCACCAGGGGTCAGGCATGTGCTGACCTAGGATACCCACCTCCCTGGTGATGGAGAGCTGTCCGTCGGATGCTCGATCCATCTCCTCCCCAATGAGGCCCGTGCTCATTGTGGAACACGGGTCACTGGCATGGCACGTAGGCATCAAGTGCTGCCAAACCTCAGTGCCACTGGGCCAGCTTCTATGCTAAGTTTTTCAAAGTACAGGAGAGGGTATGGTAGCCTCGCAGGATGGCAACCTACTTCTTTAATGGGCACAGCTTGATGTATAGCCTCACAGCCACCCGGAGCTCCTTCTGCATTTTCTCATTGATTTTGACAGTTTGTGTAGCTATTACCATAGTTTGGGTTGCAGTTGTTATTTGTGGTGTAATCTCCTCCAGCACCAGTCAGCTGTCTTAGCCGGTTCTGCAGTCTTCATGACCCTTTACATGCAGCTTTTGCTTTCCTATCCTTTTGCTTGTCTGGTGCTTCAGAAGGATGCATTCACATGGCCTACACCCTGATCTTGCCAACACACCTAACAGCCCAGTGTCCTGCATGACACTGTTGATATAAAGTAATCAGCAGCCCAGACACACTGTGGCTATCAGACTTGAGGCAGAGGGTGCTGGGACCAATAGCATATAGCTGAAGAGCTTGCATGATACTATCTGTGGCTAGCTCAGAGCCAGATTGGGCCATTCAGTTCTTGCTTGTTTTGTGGATGATTTATAAACTGGTCCAGGCACACAAACCTTCATTTAGGTGGGTCTCTTCTGGGGCTGAGGGCAAGGAAGCTAATGCCATTTCAGCAATCATTGATCCTATCTCTCTCAAATCCTCTGAACTGCCTTCTTGGAAACTCGGTAGCATTGATCCTGGCACCTCACCTAAACTTAATAATAACCTCGGCCCCATCCTGATGAGGCTTGCTATGCTGTCCTGTGAAGGAAAATATTATGCAGCTCACATAAGATCAGGGCCTATCATGGGAAGGCCACCAACTGCCTTTTATGAGAACCTTCTTGATATTTCTGCCTGCTGGCATGCCTATGTCCTTAATGGAGATGAATCTTTTCACTTGGGTGCAGCTTTCTCTCAGATTCCTGGCTTCTACAGATCCAAGTTGATGGGGCTACTCTACTAGTTTGACAGCCCTGTGCTGTGGATGACTTGATCAACAGGCAGTGGCTTAGGTATAAGTTCCTGTCTCCTCATATGACCTCTCCTTTCTGGTCCCAGCCTGTAGCCATGGATACGCTCCCCTGGCAGCACTGCCTCTGTGGTGATCCTCAGCTTAATCTCTGGATTTAAGGTCAGTGGATTCAACAGAGCAAGAGATGAGGGCTGCAAACATGTCAAGACTGAAGTCTTAGAAACACTGCTGGAGCCAATGGCCACTCTGGAGACTCATTGTTGGACTTCTTCAGAATCTTCTGCCAGCCCTGCAATGATCTCCCACTGCCCATACGGAATGAATACAACCTTCTGCAGAAGGCCTCCTCTGATGTGGCACCCAGAGACTCCCTACCTCTGCATCATCCTCATCACCTCCCGCCAGCTCAGCCATAAACCTAACTTGCTTTTTCCTGTAAATTCTAGATTGTATGTGGATAGGGCTGCTACACCACTGGCACCTCCTCAGCTGTACTCTGCTGCAGCCTTCCGACCCCTGCCACCATGATTCTACAGAAGCAGTCTAGTTGATATGGGATGTTTGTGAGTACTAAACTGTTCACTTATTGTGCACTCTTTCCTTGGCTGTCCTCCCCTCTGGGTTTTGGATTCTGTCCCCAGCATGTCCCTGCTAGTAGTGTGCTGTTGTTGTTATGTCTGTACTGCTCTTTTTTCTGTGCACTGATGGGCTTAGTAAAGGCTGTACCACCTGGGAGGGGTTGAATCAGCAGCAACCCCAGGCTCTCTTCTTTTCACTCTGTTGAGCATTTGGGACTAACTCCACTACCTTCTGGGACTGCTGCCCCTACTATATGTGTGATGGGTGGAGGACAATTGTAGACTATGTTGCTCATTTTAAAGTTGTGTTGTTTGTACTCTTTTCCAGGTTTTGAGAGGGCTGTTCAGAGGAGCCGTGAATTTACTGCTTATGCTGTTTACAGGCTGGGCATGTTTTGTTTGACGGCCCCCTTCAGTTCACATACGGAGACTGTGTTATATTTCTCTCCTTGCTTAACATGGTCTCCATGGTTACTCACTGCTTTTTGTAAATGGCATGCTGCCAGTCTCTTCCTCTCCCTCATTGGCACCACCACATGTTCTTCTCCCACAATGCCCTCTAACTGACTGGTCATGTGCAGGGGCAGGTTGACCCTGCTTGATCAAGTGTAAGGGAGATTAGGTTTGACTCTTCTCATGTGGAACATGGGACCCAAGTGTCTTATCTTAGTTTATAAGTTTTTTGACATATTCTTCCTGTCATTTGTTTGGATGACCAGGTTCCACTGTTCCTCCCAGATGTTCTAGCCAATATGCTTGTCCTTTGTGTCTCCTTTAGTTGTGCCATGGTTGGTCTGTGTTCACTGGCACCTGTGTGTTTTTATGAATTCTATCTCTTTTGTAGCCTTTACTAGTGCCTTGATTGTTTTTGCCATGGGCTTGAATGGCTGGCAAGCACTGGAGTGGTGACTGCTGCTCTATGATTGGTTCCTTGTTAGTGGCAGGCCCTGTCTGGCCAATGTCTGTCTGCCTCGCTCCTGTCCAGAGCCTTCAGTAGGAGGTGGCTGGCAGAGCATGGGGACTTCTGCTTTATGTTCTTCTGTATTGGAATAGGAGTGTTAAGTGTTTTCACAAGTCCCCCCCATCTTCACTCGATGTCCCACCAGCCTCTGTTGATTGGCTCTCATGACCCATATGGACCCAGTGCTCACTACTCAATGCAATGTCTCCTCTTGTGGGGTCTCCCAGAGTATGGCATCTGTTACTCTCCTCCCTTTCTACCATTTATCTACTTTTGTGCTGCTAGGAGTTCTCTCTCTTCTCATTCATAGTACATGGGGACTTACCCTAAGTTACAGTTCTGTGCTCTATGTCCCTCGTGACCCCATCTGCCTCATCTTGTCGCTCCTTCTGCCTCCTATTCACCCTTCTCTCATTCCTGGTCAGGAGGTTCCTCCCACCCTCTCCCATGCAATCCCTGTGTGGTTCCTTCTGGGGAATGGATTGTCCAGTTCTGCATGTAGTTACTTTCACAGGTTCTTTATCTATGGTGCTCTTTCTCAGATGACTGCAGTTATTTCACTTTTCCCTTCCAGGTTTTGCTATTTTTACTGAAACTGACCCTACCATTCGGGCCTCGGCTTTGAATACTTTGGCTTGTCCTGCACCAAGGGCCCTGGTAGGTCAAGACTGCATCCACTGTATTTCCTTACCTACAGGTCTCGGTCAGTCTGGTAATGTGATGATGAAGAGAGTGAGGTAACCAGCATCTCCAAAGCCACAGACTGAATGTATTGGCTTGACACAGCCAAGGAATCCACATTGAGTCACTTAAGACACAGTCAAGGAAGAAACCAGACCTGGTGTCTCCAAACAAGTGCTTTGTTTATTGAAAAGTCACACAGCGTGTACAAAATTTTAAATGCAGCAATATGGATCCAGGATGCTACAGTCCTCTTGCCACTCTCACATACAGCAGCTCCCTGGTCTACACCTGATTGCATTTACCGTGAGTATTATGTTTTATCAAAGGATATCATGGTACTGCAAACACAGCTCTTAAATCCTGAACCTTTAAAGATATATTATGAACAGCAAGTAAATAAAATTAGGTTAATGGAAAAGAATCTATGTCAAAATCATAACAATTTCATTACAAAGTGCATAAGTGCAAAAAATACTTTTAAACCCCCATAAAGACTTAAGTATAAACATTAGGGCCCAATTTCAAAGCCCTGACAGTGACGCAAGGTGCCTGCATCAAACATAATGAGCTTAAGGGCACCATGTGTCAAAACTGCCCACTGAGCTATTCACTAAAGTAGCTCTGTCAACCGTAGAGGCTGCCTGCCCCAAATGAAGCTTGTGCCATCTCTGCACCTAGAAATGGGCAGTGACATGGTGCTAGGGTGCATGTGGCAGATGCAAGCTGCCACATCTCTGTAAATGAGATTCTCACAACTCTCCCAGAAGGAGAAATTCGAAATATTCTTAGACCAGACAGGGCTGGTCACTGGGGATCTGGAAAATTCTCCTGTGGAGAGTTTTCTGTTTGCTGAATTTGCCATGGTCCCACCTCCTGATTCCCGATGTGCCCAGATAGTAAATCAATAAAAGGATCCTCCCTGCAGTCAAATGCCTCCCAATCCCTGATGTGTCCTATAGTAAATAAATAAATAAATACATTTCTGCTGGTGGTTCATCAGCACCCTTCCCCAAACCCTGATGTTGCCAGACATTAAATGTGTTAATATCCCCTTCCTGGTGGTCCGTGTTAGTCCCTCCCTCCCTGATCCATATATATGGCCCAAGATTAATATGAGTATCAATGTTCCTGGCCTGGTGGTTCAGGACTTCTCACCCCACTGTGGGGTGGTGCCCACCACCCATCTCCCTCCTGTCCCATAAGGTAGCTAGATTGGCAGGCCAATCCTCACTTCACGGTTGGCCACCCTACTGAACTGTTATGGAGCGCTGACTGTATAGTGTAAGTGTGCAATGATTTATACATGAGTACATGCACCATACAGTTGGCGCTTGATGACAGTTCAGTCTGGTGGCTGGCACAGAGGGGTGAGATGTAGGGCCAGCTAAAGTTGTGTTATGGGAAGGAGGAGTGTGGTGGTGGAGACCACCTGCTGGGGTGGGGTCCTAGACCACCAGGAAGGGACATTATTATGCATTTTATTGTGGGCAACATCGGGGTTCTGAGAGGAGGCACCAGACTACCAGGAGGGATCCTTTTGTTTATTTACTATAGGGAAACATTGGGGATCAGGGAGAGGGGCCATTATACCACCAGGAGAGGGTTTTCTTTTATTCATGAAATATGAGCAACATCATGATTGGGGAGGTGGGCCAACAGACCATTATGAAGGAGATATTTCTATTCATGTTAATTTTGGGCTACATCGGGATTCGGGAAGGGGAGAATTAGACCATCAGAAAAGGGTTTTATTTACTTGACCGGCAGCATCGGGGATGGGAGGAGTGCTAAACCACCAGGGATCAGGTTTTTATTCTGTGACCCGGGATTCAGGGATGTAAAGACTCTTGCCTTTGCCACAAGAGCTTGTGGCACACCCCTTCCATGCCCCAGGTGTTTGTCACATCGGAGAGGTTGCCACAAGTGTGGGGACTTAGGAACAGGGACCCCTACTGTACCAGAATCTGGTTCAGAGTCCCTGGCTCATGGGACTTTGGTGCAAGCTGCTGTTTGCCACAGGGTGTGCCGATCAAAGCCCCTTTTCTAAATCAAGCCCTAGAATTGCAGAAACTATAGACATACAAATGAAGTTTTGTTAAAAATCCTGCTGCACCAAAACATAACATTGTTGGGCACAATACAGGAAAGATGTGATAAAACCTAACTGCACTATTATTGTCATTATTATTGCACTGTTAGCCTCTCTCTCTACTTTATGGAATGGTGAGTTCCATAGGTTATTTTACACTCTCATTCACTGTTTGTATTGCACTGTAACCCAGGTTTTTACTATGTTAGGTTGCTTTTCATTCTCGTGCCTCATTTTTCTCAATTTATGGTCACTGTTCACTCTTGGACTCTCAGAACCCACTCACCATGTCCAGGTCTATGGTTCTGCTGTGCCAATCCTCCTACACTGCATTATGGATCTATGGATCCTTGATTTTCATTTCCTGCAATGTGAGGGATCTTAATTCTCTGGTCTCAAATTACTGGGCTTTGACTTGCATTGAAGGGCATGATGGTCTGGTGGGCTTTCTGAGAAGAATAAACTCTGGCCCAGCCAAGGCATCCAAGCTCATTGGGACTGCGTGGAGCTGGAATCTGTATACTGTAGCTGTGTTCTGTCCTTCAAGGCTGGGGTCTCAGTTTGGGTGCATAGGCCATCCGGTGGTCAGTGGCAGTTCTGCTCAGGACTGTGATGTTGCCAGTGGCTGGCATCACTTTTCATAGTCCTGAAGGTCCACAGATTCTGCAAACGCCTATGGATATAACAGCTTATAATCCAGGGGCTTTTTCATGCCTTGCATCAGTATCATGTTGTATTGCAACTCAAACTGAGTGACTCCACTTTGAGTGACTCAATTTGAGTATTAGGATTTGAGCTACCTTGAAAGGGTAGCAATCATGGTTAGAGTGACTAGGTAGGGGGAGAATTTGGTGAATGAGTAGGACAGCAAAGGACAGGAAGAGGAGGATCCAGGCAGGAAGCTGGGTCCAGACAGGAAGCGGAGGTATGTGGGCTGTGGTTTGGGGGGTGCTGCAGAGCTAGCATTCTGGTGTGATGGTGAGGGTGGCTGCATGCAGTAAGGGAGGTCCGGGGTTTGGAACTCGGTAGTGGTAATATTTTACTTGTTTTCTACGTGTGGGAATTCATTTTTTTGTGTTCTGGTTGTTCTTCCTGACATGCACCCCCGGAGTTGAGAATAGTGATTTAGGGGGTGGGGGACAGCCCCGTGTAGATGTGTTTATTTCTCCTGGTCACTGTGAGGTTCATAGGGGTGTACATCGCCATTTGCTTTTCGGTGATGTACACTGATGTAATAGCAACCACTTTTTTCGATTACTATTATGACATGGAACCCCTTGCATCAATTGTTGTTGCCCCTAGCTTCCCTTAACAGGATGATTTTACCATTATCTTGGAGTATTACATGGACCAGAATTCCTGGAAAATAGAACACCACATCAGTGCTGTCACTGTTCTCTGTGATTTAATGTTGATATTTTTGCTGACTGACTTTTGGCGCTTACACCACCCTATGGCCCTTAATATTTTATGTGTTGCCACTGTATACTCCACTTCCAGTTGCCTAGATTTCTGGTTGGCATCCTCTCATGTAACCGCTATAGTGCAGTCTGCTACTATTGCCCATTTGTAATTGTCCGAGCTTGCCATGTGGTGTTTGTTATGGAATGGGGATCTGTTGCCCACAAATCCACATCATGGTGGCTGGACAATCTCTTGCTCCAGGATAAGGAGTTCCCTCCCTGGTTCTGGAAGGTGGTCTCCATTTTTGCAAGGGATTACATTGGTGCCACCTCCAAGTCCACCTTGTGGAAGGTCTTCAAGCCTTTTATATGTGGCCAAACTATGGCTTTTGCCTTAACCCCACAATGTAAGCAGGGGCAGCGTGATTGTGAAGCTCAGTTGTGTGACAAGGAGAAAGAGCTTAAAAGTCACACACCCTGCAGATCTGTCACCATCCTTGTTGCAGGACTTACATGCTCTCCTGATGCCACTCATTCCCTGAGCACCCAAAAGGCAGAACTGGCTGTGTTACACCTCAGGCATAAATGCTGTGATGTGAAGAAAGCTGAGTGTTTGCTCTCGAACAAGCTGTGCAAGCAACAGGCTGACAGGTATATCCCATGGCTGCAGGATGCTGGTATGGTGATGAATACCCAGTCTTTGGAGATCAGTGACATTATGTGTTCTTTTTATGAGCTTCTCTGTACCTCCCAAGGTTCCTTGGATCATGCGCAGCAGGAGGACTTCCATGTTGGCCTTCCCATTCCCTCTCTGTTGTCAGATCAGAAGGAGTCTTTATAGACCCCTCTTACTACATCAGCAATTCATTCTACAATCACTTGCCTCACTCCATGAAAGACCCCAGCTGGGGATGGTATCCCGGCTGATTTATACCAGCTGATTCCTGATCAGTTTACCCCAATTTTACAAGCAGTCTTTCAAGAATCCTTTGTCATTGTTTCCCTTCCCCCACTATATGGGAAGCGGTCATTATGGTCCTTCCTAAAAAGGTAAGAACATACCCTCCCTGCAAGCTTTGACCCCATCTCACTAATAAACTCAGACAGAAAGATTTTTGCCAAAGCCTTTGCGACCTATTGGGAGCTTCTTTCTCCTCACTATATCCACCCTTGCAGGTGGATTTCCCAAAGGCTGCTTGAGTTCTAATCATTATAGACTCTTTTCTCCTGATGTACCTGGCTAGCTCTACACCAAATGTATCAGCTGCGCTGTCATCAACTTTGGAAAGTCAATTGATTCCAGTGGAGTTGGGTGCCTGCATGCCATCTTAGGAAAGATGAACTTAGACCCCATTTTTGAGGATTCAAGACTCTTTACATTAGGCCTTCTGCCAGTGTCCTAACTAACTCAGTCTTTTTCCACTCCTTTCCATTGTTCAGAGGTACCCATCAGGGATGCCACCTCTCCCTCATTTTTTTTCATGATCATTGAGTTGCTGGCCATTACCCTGCAGATGCACCCTCACTTGCAGAGCATTCAAGCTGGGAACTTTAGCTACCAGATGTTCTTATATGTGGATAATTTCTTGGAACTTCTTTAGGATGCCCAGCTGGGGATCCCTGACCTCAGAGAGACCCTGAGCATTTCTCAGGTAGTGTCTGTCTTCACACTAACTTTACTAAGACTGAGCTCTTGACCCTCAGTGTCAACTGTACAGCTGTTGAGGCCACATTTGGCAGACTGCAATGGTTCCCTGTGCATATTAAGTACCTGGGTATTAAGGTCCATTTGGATCTAGTGGGAGTGGTATAAGACACATTTATTCCCCTGCTGTAGAACCTGTAGGATGACTGCAATCATTGGTCACTGCTCCACCTGTCCCTTGCTGATAAGATAATGGCTGCTAAGATGATTCTATCCCCCAAACTACTCCACTGCTTCTCCCAGTTTGCCTTGGAGATTTTGATACATATTTTTCAAAAATGGGGACGCTGGCATACAAGTTTCTCTGGGATGACCAGCCTCCTCACTACAGCAGAACTAAGTTGCGAGCCCACTGGCACAGAGGTGGCTGTGGATACCCTGCTTTTACACCTATTATATGGCATTTAGGAGTGAGTATGCAGACCCTTTCCTGGCTGCCTAATTCTTCTCCAGTTACCACCCCACTTTGGATTGTAATTGAGTAACACTGTGGCCATCAGGCCTCTCTACTACTCATTTGTTTTCTTCTCTGCCAGCTATTCACAAGCAGGGATCACTGTTTTAGCATCTGTGTCCAAATGGAAGAAGCTGAAATTCTGACTTCAGCTCTCAGTCTTCCCCACAGCTGCCATCACTTTTCAGACAACCCCTTGCATAAAGGTGGGATCACACTGCTCCATTGTCACACCTGGACAGCCCATGATGTCATCTGTGTTGCTGACATATGGCAACCCAATACTGTCCACCTGGCCTTCTTTGAGAACCTGGTGACCCATTTTGGTCTGCTCCAACATGACTTCTAGAGGTATCTCCAGCTTTGGAGTGCTGTTCATGGCTCCCCCAGAAGCCCCCTTTTCAGAATCCCTAGTCCCTGACAGCAACCTTGTTGTACCATTTAAAAGCACCCCAGTGCAGTGAAGGTCTGATTTACCTGACTATCCTCCAGGCCACCCCAGATCCCTCCGAGGGTGCCATGTGGTAATTGTCACAAGCCTTGTCCTTGGGTATTTCTGTCTCTGTCTGGTCCCATCAATGGTACCTCCTTGACAGTGCATGCCTCAGTTCAAGGAGCCTTCTAATGCAGAATAAGTTCATACATATGTGGCACTGCACCCCGGCTAAACTGAAATCACTTGTTTACCAGAGCCACAGTCTCTATGGTTGTGCCAGTCCATGGAGTGGACATCATCCACATTGTTTGGGGTTGTCCTCAGATCCATTCCTTCCAGTCTCCACTGCTGTGTGAACATTTGGGACTGCCTCTTCCTTTCCTCCCACAGCTGTATTTCCTGGGACTTCCCACCTCCAGTCAGCCCATCCCTGTGTAAAAGTTGAAATGGCTCCTGAAGGGAAGTGTGGAGGCCAAGAAATGAATCTTTCTGAGGTGAAGGTCTACTGATATCCTAGCAGTTGCTCAGTGTCTCACCTCGGTCAGATACCTACCTGCCCCAGACAGGATGTTCCACCTCACCAGGAAGTCTCTGTCATCTGTCAAGGCTATCTGGGCCCTGTTTCTGTCCTTGGGATAGTCTTGTCAAGATCTTTTTGGCCTCACCTCACCTGACAGTGACCTTGATTCAGAGTCTGATGCCTAATGCTGACTTGCTGCCCGAAATTAGTTTGCTAATTGCTTTGCTGCACTGTGTTGGTAGCAACACCAACTAAGCCCAGTTCATCGTTGTCTGATCTATTACTTTCTTGTGCCTTGCTGTATTGATATACTCTATGCTTGGCACCAGTTGCTGTATCTGTATCTGTTTCCTGTCTGACCTGATTTCTGGAGTGACTTCACTTCATTCTGTGTTGTGTTTTGTTACTGGAAACTTTTAGTAACAAGTACTAACTGCAACAGCAACAAAAAAAAGTTTCCAAAATTCAGAGACTGTAAATCCTCCAGGTTCTGTTCATCCTTATTTGTCCCAGAACCGTACATTCTGTGATTGCATGCTTCTCTCTACTAATGTTATACTTGTGCTAGTTTCATGTTAGTTTTCCTGATGTTTAGGTTATGGTCTCTTGTGGGTACCTGTTGATGGAACAGCAATGTTTCCTACTGATTGATTTGCAAATTATTCCCTCAAATGGACTTTTCTAAAACACAAAAACAAATCAATTATTCTTTGGAAGTCATTGATATCTGGAGTAGATGAGAAAGTGAGGCCTATACAACATTAAGTATTGCAATCTGTTCCTTTGTCAATACTAAATCAAACATTTTGATTTTGCTTCGTTTTGTTTGTGTCCTGATCTTCTGGCCCCTTCTTTTGCATCTGTTTTCCACACCCTTACCGCTTCTTTTCCTTTTACCTTTTAATTTTTTGCACTTGTGGTATTGGTTTTGTTTCTTGCCTAGAATAGCCTGTATTGAGGGAGGTCCTCTTTGTTCCCCATTATTGTGTTTCATAAATCTAGATTTTTGTATTATTGCTTGATCTCCTAGTCATGATCTTCATCATCCCCTACTTTGTGAGTGATTTTCATTTAGGCTTCAATTAAATACTTTATCCCATGTGCAGTCTTCATCACTCCTTACTAATTTACACTGTATTCTTTCAACTAGTGAGAATTCATGTGTTGCCACTTTTGATTGTTGCCACTTTTGATTGTAAATTTCTATGTAATACCTTAAACTCTTTGTTTCTTCAGTCTTTAATTCCTCGCTTAGTGCATTGATTTCATTGGAGAGCTGTTCATAAGTTCATTTGTCTTCCTTTGCAATAAGCTCAACAAATGCCCATGAGTATAAATATGCTGCCACTTCCTACCCTATTCAAAAGACAACATTTTCAATGCCTAATGATGGTCTTTTTAATACAAAGAGACCTGTTTGTATTTGACTGATGTCTAAATATTTTTGTAGTGCAATCAAATCATATGCTATGTTTAGTTTGGCAATTAGAAGGTATTCTGATTTGAGAAAAGTTTGTTTAATGTGTTAAACAAGAACCTGAGTACTTTCAGATGTGTGCCCCCTTCTAGTGGGACTCTTGCCTTTGTCCTTTTTCCATGTTTAACCCCCATGCCACTTATAGCAAATAGGACACCCCCATTAATATCCAGAACTCACATATGGCATACCATTAACTTTTCAAAGGTTGGTATCAACCTTGACATTAGGATGTGCACCAGGTTCATTTCTAGAGGAAGAGGGGTGGGAGTACAAGAACAAAACACATGAATCTTTTTAAATTATAACCAGGTCTGGGGTAGAGGATGCTAGATGTATGCTAGATCTAAACTGTTGAGGGGGTCCCAGTAACTCCACGCCAGAAACAATAATCAGAATGTTCAGACGCAAACTGGGATTGTGCAGTATGGCTTTATTTAACAGATGGCAAATCTTCAAAGCAAGAGTGGACTCCCATGGATTGGTCAAGGCCAAACAGGTGCAACAGTCCCAGACTCTCCTTGCATGCAGTACAGTTTGAGAAATAAAACATCTTCCTTTTCCAAAAATCGGTGTACATACGTGGAACAATAGTTAAACACCCAAACATTTCAATCTCTTGGGTGAACTTTGAACATTTCTTCTCACACTTGGGTGAACTAGGTAATTCTTCCACAAACCTGGGTGGACGTTAAACAATTCTTCACACATTGGGGTGAAGCCTAAATCCTTTTCACACACTTGGGTGAACTAGGCATTTCTTCCATGCACCTGGATGGACACTGTCTACTTCCTCACACACTGGGTGAACATGAAGTACTTTCTTCACACCCTGGGGTGAAGTATGAAATCCTTTTCACACACTTGGGTGAATCAGGGGTACTGAAGGGTGTGATCTAGTCTACTCTAAGGGAACACACATCCCAGAAACAAATCTCCTAAAATTGTGGAGAAACTCATCTGCTAGAGAAAACAGTATTTACTGACCAGTTACTCCTGCCACTTGGCAGGGAGCAACTATACAGTAGGACACCTTTTCCTGGGTAGCATGTCAGAAACAGATTCACACAAGTCTTTTCCAAAGGCAGCTGCAAACAAACAAGGATCTTCAGGGGATTCCCCCTTGAACCAACTTGGAAAAACAATTCCTTCCACTTTACTTGGAGCAGAAATCAGGAAATCCAGCTGTAGAAAGGTCTCCACCACTTCACTGGAAGCTGGATATTGTACTCCACACCAGGGTGAGAAATTCTGGACCCTCAAATCAGAGCCCACTTGCAGACCTCCTGCCACTCTTACCTTCAACATTCTAAACTCCCCAGAGTAGTTGTAAGACAGAAAGGGTTATGCTGCTGTGAGAGCTCCAAAAGACATAATCATTCTCCCCTCAGGCTAGATGAGTAAACAATGATATCATTGTGTAAGAAGCCCCTAATGAGCTCCATATCAGCTGCATGCTACCTGCTTAACACTAACTCTGATTGGATTCTAGTAACCCCAAGTGACTGAGTGGTTACACATGCCACCTTTCACCTTTATTCAAATAAAACAGCTCACTTTCCACTTCTGATTGCTTACTTCCAGTTTGCATGTCCAATATTATTCCAGTGGAGTTGATGTGATAAATTATTCTAATACCTTTGCTCACTCTGGGCCAGTTTGAATGCCTTCATGTTTAGCTGTGTCATGGTTGAATCAGCAGTGCAACAAAACATGTTTTTTTCTAAAATATCTAGCTTCAGTTACAGTAAGGAAAAATATTAGCATACTTATCAAATGTGCTTGTCTATGTACCTTTTATGTTGCCTTTCATGAGTATTTTTTAATTTATTTCTTACTGGTTCTACAGTGCTATGTCTATGCAAAATGTGGAGCCCATCTTTTTTTTTCTTGAGAAAAAAACTATACTAAAACATTCATGATATCCTCACATTTTGGTGGAATTAGAAAATTGTACCACCAAATTAAACTGGGAGATACCTGGATTGTTTTAAAATGTAAATAAAGGTAGGGTCAACATTTTTTACCAAATTTCATTGTACTGGTGCTTTAAAATACTCAAGTATTAATATTTAATTCTTCAAATTATTAACTTCTTGTGTTGTTAAAAAATTTTGTCTATAAGTGTTTGAATCCTATATGGGTTCAACCCCGCTAAGCACTACCACTTTTGGGAAACTATTAGGATTTTTCTCTTCAAAGACAGGCAGGCAGTGGATAATATCTATGGCTGAAAAGAATGTTGAACTTCTGACTGAACAGAGTCCCATTGAATTTTGGAAAATTTCAGTGAATCTTATGGGTATCAAAATTTAAATATTTTGCATGCAAAATGTTTTTGTGGATTAATAATCTGCCATTTACATAAACTTCTGATTATTTTCCTGCAATCCATGGAATGATATTCTGCAGCTTATGTGATCCACAAACAAATTATTCTGTGGAAATGTTTGTTGGAATTTAGCACAATTTAAAATAAAATTCTAAAAAGCATTTTGAAAATTGAATTGTCATTCCCACAAATCCTGGTTGCAGAATTTCATATTCCGCACAGTCCTGGTAATATATGATGATAAGGATCTAAGTGGTGGGAGAGAGGAAGTGGGTTCAAGTAAATATAAGGGACTGGGGTAGAATTTGTTATAAAAAATGTTTTCCTTTTAAACATTTCGTGTACATTTTACAGGCAAAATACAGTTTCTTCTGTCAAAACAATATGCAAAATACCACTTCAAAGAAACGTTGCATACATTATCTTAATGTATGAATCTATGGACAAGAAACATATGAAAATATACAGCAGAAGAAGGCTTATTCATCTATTTAGTCTGCTTGAATTGTGGAGCCTCTTCTCAGCAAATACTGTGAGCTCCAGCCCCCCAACCTGTCAATCCTAACCCCATTCACCCTTTTCATGTCCCCTCCCCAGTGACCCTGACCCTCCCTTTCACCCTGCCCTACCCATCATGAAACCATACACCATCTCCTGAGAGGCAACTTCCTCCAAAGTTCATTCCCCCTTCATCACTCATTCTGTGTAGAAGTGTATCCTGGCATCCTTCTTGAAACTTCCCCCTGCTAGCTTATAGCAGTGTTCCCTTGTGGTCTTGTTACCACTAAGACAAAATAGGTCCCCTGTATTCACCTTGTTGATACATTTCAGGTACTTGAATGTTTCAGCCACATTTCCTTCTTTCTCTTCTCCTTGAGTGAGTACATGTGGAGGTCATTTAGCCTGTCCTCATATATCTTGCCATGCTTTATCTGGACTATTTTCATCTCCCTGCTTTGAACTGCCTCAAGCAGGTTTATATCTTTTCTCAGTTGGGGTTTCCAGCATTGCATGCCACAATCCAGGACTCACCACACATGTTTGAGCCCCCCCCAGCAGTACACCCAGCATTTTGTTTGCTTTTCCTGCTGCCTTCCCACTCTGTGGCAGGTGTTTTAGGTCACTGGTGATGGCTACCCCTAAGTCTTTTTCTTCTTCTGATTTGGTGACTAGGACACCTCCGAGGTAGAGATGCAACTAATTTAAATTTTGATGGTGAAGTGCCTGTGAAGTGGGCATTTTGCATTGTCACTCCACTATGTGGAGTGGCCAATACAAATGGCTCACTTTTCCTCGTAATTATTACTTTGCATTGTCATTCCACCTTAAAGTGAAGTAAGGTGAAGTGATGACAATATTGGCAGCCTCTCACACACAAATTCACCAAAATTAATGTGCATCCCCAAAATGGTAGTGTCTTGTGTCCAGAAAACTCACCAGTGATGACAAAGTGAGATGAGAACACAACAAGAAATGCAAAGTCTCCTAGAATTAATGGCACACTCAGTCATGTGTGCAGTGGTCACAGACAGTCACCAGAATTAATTTGCATCCCCAAAATGCTACTGTTTTGTGGCCAGAAAATTCCCCAGTGCTAATGAAGTGAAATGAGAGAACAACAAGATATGCAAAGTCTCCCAGAATTAATGGTGCACTCTGTCATGTGTGCAATAGTCACACACAGTCACCAGAATTAATGTGCATCCCCAAAATGCTACTGTTGTGTGCCCAGAAAACTCCCCAGTGCTGACAAAGTGAAATGAGAGCACAACAAGAAATGCAAAGTCTTCCAGAATTAATGGTGCACTCAGTCATGTGTGCAGTGGTAACACACAGTCACCAGAATTAATTTGCATCCCCAAAATGCTACTGTCTTGTGTCCAGAAAAGTTCCCAGTGCTGATGAAGTGAAATGAGAGGGTAACAAAAAAATTAAATCTCCCAGAATTAATGGTGCATTCCATCATGCATGCAGTGGTCACACACAGTCACCAGAATTAATGTGCATCCCCAAAATGCTACTGTCTTGTGTCCAGAAAATTCCCCAGTGCTGATGAAGTGAAATGAGAGCATAACAAGAAATGCAGTCTCCCAGAATTAATGGTGCACTGCAGACACACAGACAGATTAAGATTGTGCTGTGCACTCAAAAGATGCAGATGCAAAGGCACACCAACACCTAATCAGTGATCACAAGACATAATCCAAATCTGGAAAAGAATACCTTTCACCAGTTGGGGTAGTG
Source organism: Neoceratodus forsteri (assembly GCA_016271365.2). Classification (NCBI taxonomy): domain Eukaryota; kingdom Metazoa; phylum Chordata; order Ceratodontiformes; family Ceratodontidae; genus Neoceratodus; species Neoceratodus forsteri. The sequence continues at coordinate 588,305,807 of CM028131.1, forward strand.
CACAACAGTAACACTCCACTACCAGTAAAGATATCACAAAGCAATATAAAAAAATTCATGCAGGTGCAGTGGATAGCAGATTTGCACTGCTGTAATTGATCTCTGGCACAATAAAATGTGTCTGATTTAATGGCATACATCACACACACACTCACACACTGCAAATAATGAGTAGCAAATTGAGTACCTTTAGTAATATAAACAAATGTTTTAAACAAACTGAAATTATACAGTGCTGCACCACAACAAGCAGCAATAAAATGTCAAGAATTACTGGAAATATTACTATGTGTTCATTAACACAGTTATACAAGAAAAATATAACCAAAACAGAAAGACTGCCTTTTTATCCCAGTTGATCTACCTGCACCACAGATACACCCCTCCCTCAAAGCACACCTCACAGTACACAGAGTGACTGTTCTAAATTAACATTCAAAATCCACACAGAAACAATAAACACTCAATAATATGAGCACAGGAGGGTTTCCTACAATCGATGTACTAAATTTTGAGTAAAAAAAATAGCTCAAAAAGGCTTTAACAGCTTTTAGAGGATTTGAATTGCAGAGATCTGAAATGAAACTGTCTCCATCTTCTACTACATACACACTACACAGAACTGAGGCTGTGCAGAACAATCTAGAGCCCAAATGACCTGCAATCCCATGATGCACTGCAAAATTCACTTTGGAGCTCAATAACAAGGTGAAGTGATGCAAAGTACATTGATTTCAATGTACTTCACATTAAAATTGGTGGAGAAGTGGTTTGGGGAAGGTGGAATAATGCAAAGTCATTGGTTTCAATGGACTTTGTGTTCCTCATCATGATGTAAAGTACTTTGCTTCACATTGCGGAGTACTTCGCAGATTCCACGTTACTCCATGAATCACTTTGCGGAGAGAATTTTGGCCACTTCACCTACCACTACTACTAGGTACTGTAGTAGTCAGTCCATGGGTTCCTACTTAGCAGGTGCATGACTTCATACTTCTTCATATTGAACCCAAGCTGCAATATTACAGATCATCTTTCTAACTTGACTAGAACTTCCCTAAGGTCCTATATGCCCCCAGCAGTGTTTATCCTTCCACAGAGCTTCTTGTGGTCCACAAATAGGAAGATCTTGCTCTTTATGCTATCTCCAATTTAACTTATAAATAGGTTAAACAGCACGGGACCAAGCACCAAGCCTTGTTGTACCCCAGCAGTGAATTCCCTTGAACCGAAGAGCTACCCCATCCTCCACCAATATCCTCTAGTTCTTCTTCCCTTATTTTCTTACTCAAGGTAAAGAAAAAATTGCTAGCACAGCAACTCAATTATTCAAGTCAGCCTTAGGGATAAACATGGTGACACCTGCAGCCTGTATCAGAGCAGAGCTGGTATTGCCTAACATTAAGGCAATTATTGAGTCTATGAAAATAAGTTATTGGATACAGATTAGAAGAATTCCCAGTAACCGCATACCATATATGTGCCTAATGGAGAACAAGCCATGGGAAAATCTAGGATGCACCAAACTAAATCATGAATGCATCCCTTTGCCAGCCCACAGATAAATTTTTCTAAAAATGCGCCTTCCAACTTTTGACCACAGTGACATAGTCTACAGTTCTGCCCCTTAAAAGAACCTTTCCAGACTGGACACTCTCTTTCACTTCTTGTCACTTTGCCTTAAACTGCCCCCCTTGCACTTACCATTGCTCCTTACATCAATCTCTTGCTCTTCCCTCACTCACTGACTGGCACTTGTCTCACTTTACTAATTTTACCGACAAGTACTGGCTTGGTGTACTACCGTCCTACATCCTGTCCCTACCGTCTTATCCTCCCCTCTCCTCCCGCTCCCTCAAGAGTAGCAATGCACATACCCTCATCATACCTTACAGGTCCACTTCAGCTGGTGGGGCTTTCTTCTCCCACCTCTTCCACAAACTCTGGAATTCAATTCCTACTAATATTCATAATGGTCTCTTTTTCTGTTCCATTTCTTCACTCATGCACTTCTTCAGCTCCCCAGTATGCAACTGCCCCAAACCCCCTGACTCCAAGATGCCCTAGTGGTCCAATCACCATCACACCTCTCCATGCCACTAGGGTGTATAGTCCAGTTAAGCAATTATCATTGTTAGGCAATGAGTTGTGAATTTACGATCTGCAGTATGCTGTCTTTCTAATTCCATAGCATAGTATATGATAACTGGACTAAAATTAGATATAATTTACAAAGGAACTTAACCAAGCCTTTTAGCTCTAACTTAGGAGTTAAGCAAGACTGCATCTTAGCACCATTATTATTTAATTTGTCTATAAATAATTTACCAGCCAATTTATAAAAATGAATACACACTTTCCAACAATTAATAGTGTAGCTATCCCCTTACTGTTCTATGCAGATGATTTTGCCCTAATTTCAATCTTGACTATTGACTTAAAAAATATCTGCAGGTGTTGCAAGAATATTCTATAAGGAATCAAATGGTAATTAATATCTCCAAAACAAAAAAAAATATGACTATTGAAAAATGAATAAATAAGACAGCTTGTAAAATGGATAATACTATGAAGCAGTAAAGGCATTCTGCTGTTTAGTATATCATTTCTCATATAATACTGAAAGTAATACTCATTTATTGTATGTGGAAAATAAAATGATACAATCTAGAAATGATCTACTGAGGTTTAACTCCCAGTATGTTTTTTTTTCTATGTTATCTATGTTAAGAGCTATTGAAGCAAAAATGTCCCTATTTGCCTTATATGATAGTGAAGTTTGATATACTACAAAAATTTGAAACTCTTGAGAGACATCTTTCATATTTATATAGAACCATATTACAAGTTCCAAAAAATATATCAGCTAGCATCACTAGATCAGAACTGGGAAGAATCCAAATAGATTATCTTGTGAAGGCAACTAAAGTTATCTATTGGATTAAATTATTAGGGAAAACTGATTTTAAATTAACAACTACAGTCTTAAAAGAAAAAATAAAGTGGTATAATTAAGCAATAAGGCATGACAGGGTGTGGTATATCATGGGATATTGTCACGCCTCAGGTGGTTGGGCATGAGGCCACAGGCAAAGTGCATCCAACCACCTGAGAAGTGATGATATCCCGTGATATACCACACCCTGGAGTGACTTATTGCTATTATGAACTGAGTTTCATGTTTTTTTAAATAAAAAAAATAAAAGAAACAGGTTTTAAATTTTTTTATGAATGAGTTTTTGGGTGGTGTAGGAGTACATATTGAAAAAAAATAGTTCTCAGAGAGTAGAGAGCAAGGAGGCTGGTGGCGCTGGAACTTTTCTGAAGCTGTGATGATGTAGCATGATATCATCACAGTTTCAAAGAGCTCTCGGCCAATCAGATTTATCTATTTACGATCCTCATTTCATAATAAGGGATATATTTCATCTTGGCTTGTTGATCTACTAGATGTTTTGAATAAAATTAATATTGCACATCTTTGGGTCAACTCATTAAGTGGTTTTAAGAGGTATTAAAAATCTTACAACATTATGCAAAAGTAGTGAAAAATAAAATTAAACTTCTATCTATTTCAGATGATTTGGCTGCAATAAAAAAATCAAAACTACACAAATGATTCTCAATAAATAAAATAAATCATGTACTAGAACCCGATTTAACACTTATTAATGATAATAAAGAAAGACAAATCTTTATGAAATTTCGACTGGAGTTATATCCTTCTAAATACTTGAATGTTATTTTTCTAAAAAACAAAGATCAAATGAATGATTTCTGTTGTGATTGTGGTTCAGAAGATTATGAGACATTAGTGCATACTATGTTATATTGCCCTAGGTTTAAGGACTTCTCGAACCAGATAATGCCCCAATTTACATTACCTGAAGACTTTATGAGAGAAGAACTCTTGAGACTTCTTATACATCTTCAAAGTCAAGACATGGTTAGGGGAATGATGGTGCAATTAAAAAGGATGTTTAATATACTTCTTAAACAGAATAATATGGTGAAGTAATTGATTCAATCTCATTCTTCTGTTCTATTTACCAAGTTGCATTGATGTAAGACATCCTTATCCTTATTTATTAGAGTGATTTGGGACAGCATGAACTGTGCAATATTGTTTTAACTTTGACACATGTAAAAAAATAATATATGCTATGTGACTTTTTGCACCCGACTCCTTTAATGTATATTCCCTTAACATCTTTAATGTGTACTTGATTTTCTTTTTTTGTCAATTATTTTAGATATGTTTTTAGATTTTGCAAAGGCCTAATAAGCCAAACAATAAAAAAAATCTTGTACAATGAATCTGGTTAGCTTTTATAACTTCATTAGTGAAAATATGGATAAGGGTAACTCTTGTGATGTTATCCTGTTAGATTTAAAAAAAAAAAAAAGATTTGATTCTGTTCCCCACTGGGCTTTAATCCATAAGTTACAGCTTTGCAACATCAAGCATGTATACATCAAGTGGATCTCAAACGGGCTATCAAATAGGAGGCAGAGAGTGATAATTGACGGACACACATCTGCCTAGAGAAATGTAAAAAGTGGTGTTCTGCAAGGTTCGGTTTTGGCCCCACTAATTTTTCAGATTTTTATGTCTGATTTATCTAATAGTATTCAGAGTAAAATTGCAAAATATGCTGATGACTGCAAACTTGCTAACATCTGTATGAGCTCCGATGACCATATAATTATCCAGGACGATCTGAGCATTTTGGAAGCCTGGTCCATAAAATGGAACTTACGCTTTAATGCATCTAAATGCAGTGTTCTACATTTTATCAAAAAAAAATCCTATAAAACAATACTATCTTTATGGTAATACATTAACTTGTAAAGCTAGTGAGAGATCGGAGGATCACTGTTGATTCATGTCTTAACTTTGATGATTATATTGCAAATATTATCAATAAAGCGAATAAAATACGGCGGGCTACTCACCATAATATTTCTTCAAAGAACCCAGACATTCTGTTGCCACTGTATAGAACTTATGTAAGACACCATTTTGATTTCATCTCTCAGCTTTGAAGCCCATTCAGAAGAAAGGACATAGTTAGAATTAAGAGGTTCAGAGAAGAGCTACTAAATCTGTAATATCTAATAAATCTCTTTCCTGTGAGAAAAAGACTATCTGAATTTAACCTAATGTCACTGGAAGATCGGAGATGCAGGGGTGATCTCCTATTTACATGGCACATTATTCAGGATCTGTTACTTTCAGTTGAATGTGGCCTTGACTTTAAGCAAGTATGCGTTAACACCAGAGGCCACCTGTTGCAACTTGCAAGAAACAGATGTAACTCAAAGAAAAGGGCATATTATTTTTCTCAGAAAATTGTTAGGCCCTGCAATATGTTGCCTGCGAAGATTATTGTTAGTAATAATAAAACTACTTTTAAAAATAGATTAGATAGTTACATGAGATCAGGAAAACACTTAAACTATTATATGTAAGCTACGAAGCTCCATGGGCCTCACAGCCTTTTGCTTCTTTCAGTTCTTAGTATTGAATTGAATAATTATAGTATAACTGCTTATGTTCTCATCTAACCTCCTCTGTAACCAATTTTAGTGTAAATAATGCTTTGTAACAAATATTATTGTCTGCATTGCACTTTTACATTCTGTAACACCCTTGTTTTGCTGCATTTGATCCTCTGTTCGCTTTCCCCAGGACACATCTGGAAACAAACCATTTGTTCAGCATGTCTTCCTATTGAAACTTTTAAATGAATAAGTAAATAAATGGCTAAGACATGTACTTAGTAAATTAGACCTGTATAACTTATGTGTTCTTCATCAATACCTAAATAGAGAAGTACCTTAAGTCTTTAATACAAAAATTACATAAAACAAAGATTTAATCATTCTTGAGTAATGTTAGACCTTGAGAGTATACAGAGCTCTAACATGCTGCCATTACTGCCTTTAATGCTATCTGGATCTCTTAGAAGAATCTCACTTAAGGAAAGCATATATAATGTTTCTCACTTGGTTATTTGGAAGGAAGTAATGTCTGGCTAGCAAGATATAGAAAAGAGGATCCACAAGGAAATTATAACTGTCAGTGTGCAATGGGGGGGGGGGGATCTTGCATGTAGTGTGGTTATGCTCATAGTATAATGAAGCAAGACAGACTTGGTTAGGCACCTAGAAGGAGGCACTTACAGAATTTAATAATAAAACTGCTCTTAATATCTTACTTTTGAAAGAGGATGATTGGATTAGTAACAGAGCAGCTAATTCTTTCATAGACATTATGAAAATAAGAAACATATGTTATAGATGTGTTTAGCTAATATTTATCAAGTTATATGAGGGAAATAACTTGTGAGCATTAAAACTGGGTGCAGATCAAATAACTGTAACATTTTATGATGCAGATTTATACTTAGATTTTATAAATTACACTTAATGCTCATTTCAAGTCAAGTCAATTTTATTTATTTAGCAGCCAATCCCAGGGACTTTAAATAGAGGCACTTTACATAGCGGTGAAACAATCTACAAACAAAACATAGCAGTTTAAAATCATACATACAAACATATGAACATATGAAGAAGCCAGCAGAAGAAGACCATTTAGTCTATCTAGTCTGCTTGTATTGCAGGATCCACAGTTTGAGCTAATGTCCCTGCCCTTCCTCCCCCTCCTCCCATCCTCCCTACCCATGATTCTTACCCTCCCCTTATGCCTATCCCAGTCTGTCTTCAAGCTGCAAACTGCAGTGCATTCCAAGTGTCCACCACCCTCTCTGTGAAGAAGTGCTTCCTGACTTCCCTCCTAAACCTCCCACCCTCCAGCTTAACACTGTGCCCCCTCATGTCATGGCTGCCACTCAGCTTAAAGAGACTCTCCCTATCAACCTTATGTATCCCTTTCAAGTACTTGAATGCCCCAGTCATGTCCCTCTCTGTAGCCTGTCTTCCAGGGTGTACATGTTCAGTACCCTCAACCTCTCCTTGTATACTTTACCCTGCTGACTGGCTATAATCTTTGTAGCCCTCCTCTGGACCTTCTCCAGCAGGTCAATGTCCTTTTTGAGGTGTGGGCACCAGTGTTGAACTCCATACTCTAGATGCAGCCTTTGCCAGTTACTCGTTAATCAGGGACAGTTAATTATAAAACATGCAACAAATAATAACTATTTAATAGTAATAATATTAAAACTCATTCAGCTTTTAGTTAAAATTCAATGGACATTAAATGCCTGCATAAAAAGATGTAACTTAAGGCTACACTTGACAATTTCCATGGAGGAAGCCTACCTTAAAGATCACGGTAGGCCAGCCCAGTGGCACAGAAAGCTGAGGCACTGGATGCCTTACCTCACGCTATGCCAGCGACACACATTCAGGAGTGAGCATGGACCACAGAAGGTCAGCGGGGGAAAGGGTACTGAGCTGGATCAAGCTGCTGAGAGGCAGCTCTCATCTCCAGGAAGGAATTTGGGTTTTCCTTGGCTCTTGGCTGCCTCGCATTGGATGCTAGGGGCGGCATAGGTTTAGAAGGAGCCAGGAACTAGGCCAGGAGGGAGAAAGGAGCTATTACTGGGGCAGCGGGGAACATGTGCACCTCCACATGCACGGGTGTCTGCATCTGATGCCCCAAGCATAAGTGGCAGAAAACAGGAAAAATACCTTCCCTGACAAGATGATGTCCAGCTCCTTGAACACTCCTACCAGTCACTGGACACAAACCACAAGAATGAGATGGTGAAAGATAATTCCCAGATCACTGGGGGCTGGGAATAGGGTGGCCAGAATGATGGGGTAGAAGGAGGAGTGAGGTGCACAAACACAAGATGAAAAAAAAGAAGATCACGGTAGGGAATTCCACAATACTGGTCTAGTCACTTCAAAGTGGTGGTCTCCCCAAGTCCTTAATCACACCCTAGGGACCATAAGGGGACTCTCCATGGAGGAATGTAGTGAGTGCACTTGGCAGACAGGTGTCAAGAGGTTGGACAGATAGCCATGACCCAATCCATATAGGGCCATATAGGTGAGCAAGCCCACCTTTAAGGCAATCCTCCACTTCACCAGCAACCAGTGCAGTTCTTACAAAACTAGGGTTGTGTGAATGAACCTCAAAGGGCCTGTCAATAACCTGGCTGTAGCATTCTGCATCAGTTGCAGCTGGTGGAGGTTGCCTCAACTGACCCTGAATTATAGAGCATTACAGTAATGGAGCCTGGATGTCACAAAAGCATGCATCAGTGAGGGCAGGTCATCAGGCAAGATTAAGAGTTTAATCCGGGCAACATTCTTTAAGTGGTTAAAAACCACTCCGGATGATGGCAGACACTTGCGCTTCAAATGTGAAGTCATTGTCAAGGATGATGCCCAGATTTTGCACCTTAGTGGCCACCACAAGTGCGGTAGCCTCTAGAAACAACCCTGTATGTCCATTGGTGGTGACCATATCCGAGAGATGACCAGGCTCAATAACTGGTACCTCCATCTTGTCTAGCTTAATCCTCAACCAGTTACAGGACTTTCTCTCCTGGATCTCAGATAGGCAGTTATTTAGCGCCTCCACAGCATAAGATGCCCTAGGGCGAAGAACATATACAGCTGGGTATTATCTGCCTAGCAGTGAAAACCGAGATTGTAACATCTAATTATGTCACCCAGGGGCAGCATGTACACCGCAAACAACATGGGTGACAAAATTGAATCTTGAGGCACTCCGCAGGATAGGAGCTTCAAGCAGAAGGAGTAATTCCCCATCACTATCCATTGCATTCTGCCTGTCAAAAAGGACTCAAACCAGCTGACGTCCTTGCCGGTGAATCAACAAAGCTCCCTCAGGCGATCAAGCAGCACCATTTGATCTAAGGTGTCAAGTGCTGTGGCCAGATCCCAGATAACTATAATTGACTGTCCTCTTCTGTCTCTTGCCCTGAGAAGATCATTTTGCACCCTGGCCAATGCTGTTTCAGTGCTATACTTTCTCCTAAATCCAGACTGAAGTTGCTCATAAATACCAAAGGCCATCATGTGATGCTTGGGTTGGGAAGCCACCACTTTTTCCACTACCTTCCCCAAGAATGGAAGATTGGAGACAGGTTGGTAATTTGCTAAGATGTCAGGGTCAAATGATGATTTCTACAGTAGGGGCCTCACCAGTGCTTCCTTCAAGGCATCAGGGAAAAGCACCCCCAAGAGTGAGCACCAGACAATCTCAGTGAAGACTGGAACAATGGACTCAACACATCCCACTAGGAGATATGTCAGGCCTGGGTCCAGTTCACAAAAAGTGTGTTGCAACTTTGAGATTGCCTCAATGAACTCAGCCACCCCCACCAGCTGAAACTCATCCCAGACAAGCAGAGTGCTTCTGTCCCTACCAGGCTCCATAATGAAGACAGATCTTGCTCCACTGGAGAGATCCCGGTCCTAATGGAGGACAGCCTGGTAGAAAATAACTAAGCAAATGCTTTGCACTGTGTCTTTGAAACTGCTCTTTTCAGCTATAGACAGACTGGATGAAGTAGCCTGTTTACAGTCTGATAAAGCAGAGCGGGTCTGTTCCTTCCTGCAGCAATCTCCCAGCACAGGAACTCTGCCTTCTTATGGTTGATTAACTTTCGATGTTCACCGTAGTGAATTCTCAAAGCCAGTTTGTAATCCAAGGACCCAGTCCTCCTCCAGCAATACTCCAACTTCTAACCCCTGGTCTTTATCTCCATGAGAGCTCCATCAAACCATAGGTATCTCAAGTGAGAAGACCCGGGTCATATTCAGATGGGTGCAATCGCTTTGAACACATTGGTGACAGCATAATTACATGCTGACACCACCATGCAGCACTCACTCCAGAAAATTCCACTACAGCCAACAGTACCTCTGGGCATACTCCCCTCAAAGGGCAGTTGGAAACCATCTCGACAGGGGCGGGACTAAGGGGAAGGGCCTGAACAACAATTCTGCTGTGCAGTGATCTGTCCAAGAGACTGGATCGATCTTGAGATCAATGATCTCAAGCCCCAGTGAAAATACTAGCTCCAAGGCATGCCCGTGTCAGTGGGTCACAGAAGGAACTGCTTGTGCGAGGCCCAGAGATGTCAAATTCTGGAGGAAGTCCTTCCCAACATGCAAGAATTTGTAGTGGACCCATTCATTGAAGTCCCCCAGAATCAACCATCTGGGTGACTCCACCACCCTGTCAGTGATGAAGTTCACAAATTCATGCAGGAATTCCCCCTTGTGCCCCAGAGGGCAAAAAATGAGGAGAATCCTGACACTTGTACCTGGATGCCCATGCACAGCCATGCATTCAAAGGACACAGTAAACTCCACTGGTTGCACAGAGAATTTCAAGTCAAATTTAAAAGAGATGGCCACACCCCCACCCCTACATTCCCTCCTCAGGCAGTGCACTACAAAATACCCTGTTGGGATGATGCCTCCAAAACTGGACCTGCATTGTCCCCCACCCAGGTCTCCATAATACATGCCAGGTCAACTGAAGGTATCAAGTCAGCCATAATAGCTGTGTTGTTTCTCATCAACCTAGTATTGCATAGCACCACCTGAATGGGACCAGTGGAGTCTGCTGGTCCTTTGGCTACCTGCCCACTCAGTCCTTTGGGAACCCTGGGAATGGGAACCTAAAATGTCTGGTCTCTCTCATGGTCCCATTTTGCCCCAGGGCACCTCCTGGACCTGACCACCCTGATACTACTCACCCAGATACATCACCTGCATACTGCTGTTTGCACTTTCACCCCCTTAGAATTCCAACCTCTCTACAATATCTCGCTGCTGTTACTGACACAGGGAGGTCATTGATGTGGCAGAGGTTGAGCAGCTGAGACACACAATATGTGATACAGCTGCAGCTCATGCCCCAGCACATCCTATCCAATTCACTGTCCCACCTTCAGATCTTAAACACACTTAACTTCCCCTCAAAATAAATATTTCCCAACAACAATCAATCAGGCCCCTGCTCCCTTTCCTCTTTCAATTTGATGGTAGCTCCTGCAAGAGTGAGAGTGGACTACCAAACTTTGGGCCTTTTACCTGAGTGGACTACAGCCACCCTATTGGCCAGCTGTAGCCACATAGTCCACGTGGACTGCCAATAAATACCAGTTTCGGCTTTATGATCTCAGGCCCTCTGGTGGCATCCTCCCTCCCTCCACAAACCCACACACAGCCCCACAAAATAATTTATTAGTTCATCATTTTTATCGAACAGATTGACTCCCCAAACACAAAGAAGAACACTAAGCATTTGTTTCAGGCCTATATTCTCTTTCCTCTCCCCACTTGTGGATAGCACCTGGAAGAGTGAGAGACAACTACCAAAATCAAGGCCTTTTACTTGTGTGCACTACAGGCACCTGTTTGCTAGTTTCAGCCACAATGACTTTGGGGGCCACCAGTGGTTCAAGTTTGGGCTGCCTGAGCTCCTCTCCTGCTCCCACTCTCTGGTGGCATCCACCCTCCTCCCCAAACTCACACACAGCCCCACAAAACAATTTACCCGCACTGCATTTTATCAGACAGATTGATTGCCCCAAACACAATGAAGCGTACTAATCATTTGTTTTAGGCCTCCACTCCCTTTCCTTTCTCCACTAGGCAGTGGTTCCCCAAAGAGTGAGAGCAGATAACTAAAACCTGGGCATTTTTCGAGTGGGCCACATCAACCCTATTGGTCGGCTGTAGTCACATGGTCCATGAGGACTGCCAGTATTGCCAGTTTCAGCTTCAGGAGTTCATGCCCTCTGGTGGCATCCTCCCTTCTCCCCAAACCCATACATAGACCCACAAAACAATTTATTAAAACAGCATTTTTATCAAACAGATTGATTCTCCTGAACACAATGAGGAACACTTAGTGTTTGTTTTAAGCCTCTGTTCTTTTTTTCTCTCTTCACTTGGTGGTGGCTCCTAGAAGAGTGAGAGACAACTTACCAAAACCTGGGCCTTTTACCCAAGTGGACTATAGCCATCCTATTTGATGGCTTTAGCCATGTAGTCATTGGGGGCCACCAATGGCTCAGGTTTTGACTGCCTGAGCTCCCATCCTGCTCCTGCCCTCTTTCCTCCTCCCTAAACTCACACAACGCTCCTCAAAACTATTTACTGGCACAGCATTTTTATTAACCTGATTGATTCCTCCCAACACAATGGAGTACATTTTGTTAATTTTAGGCCTCTAGTCCCTTTCCTCTCTCCAATCAACAGTGGCTGCTGAAAGAGTGAGAGTAGACAACCAAAATCTGGGCTTTTTATCCAAGTGAACTACAGTCTCCCTACTGACTGCTTGTAGCCACATGATCCATGGGGACCACCAGTGGCACCAGTTTCAACTGCCCGAGTTCCCACCAGGCTTTCTCCCCACGCTGGCATCCTCCCTTCTCCCAAACCCACACCCAGCCCCACAAAACATGTTAGCACAGCATTTTATCAACAGATTGACTCCCTCAAACCCAATGAAGTACACATAGCATTTGTGTTAAACCACCATTCCCTTTCTTCTCTCCACTTGGTGGTTGCTCCTGGAATAGTGAGAGTGGACTATCAAAATACAGGCCTTTTATTCAAGTGGACTACAGTCAGCCTATTTGCTGGCTGTAGCCACGTGATCTGCAGGGAACACTAATGGCTCAGGGGTTAGATGCCTGAGCTCCCACTTTGTGGTGCCATCCTGTCTCCTCCCCAAAGTCACATAAAGTTCCAAGAAACAGTTTATCAGTGCAGCATTTTATCAAACAAATTGATTCCCCTAAACACAATAAAGTATACTTAGCATTAATTTTTGACTGCCACTCCTTTCCTTTCTCCTCTTGGTGGCAGCTCAGGGAAGAGGAGGAGCAGACCACCAAAATCTGGGGCTTTTATATGAGTAGACTATAGTTACCCTGTTGGTGACCAGAATTGGCTCATCCTTATCCAGTTCCACAATTTGCACTGTAAATGTAGATCTTTAGATGTATGTGATTCCATTTGATCTCAGAAAATGATGCACGCATCAAAATAATTATGCATGCACCATTTTTTGATGTAAACTAAGGAAACTGCCACAGATGCATCAAAAACTCTAAAAATAGCATTCAAATGTTTTGATGAAGTTGACATGACACAACCTGCATTCAAAATCTGAAACTGAGTCTACATCATGCTGTTTGACAATTCTGTGTGATATCTTTAATGCCTTCAATGTCCTGCAAAGTCAGAGGCAGTGTCACATGTATGCTTCTTTATTTTAGTCACAAGAAAAGTGATTTTACACTAAGGGTGTTCAGTTGAGTGTATGATTAAAAATCATTTGGCATCCATACTTAATGATGCTTACTACTTTTTCACACAAATCTCAAAAATCTGCCAAACTAGACATTTAGCATGAATGGAAGGCATCTTACAAGATGGGAAATGGGTGCTATAATGTAGAACACAAATGTATATAGGTCTAACTTAGGATGAACTACTGCTTTAAACAGATTCATTTACTATAAATTCCCTTTATGGGTAATATAGAAATATGAACGTTTCTATTCAAACCAGTCTCTCCCTGCCTTTAATGCTCTCTCTGTTATGTTTGAACATAGAGTAATACAGTATAAGAACGCAGCACTGAAATATTTTAAATATATAATAAGGAGTGCTGCAACTAAAGTAAAACAGTGGAGTCTAACTGCTGATAATGTGCCTGCTGCACCTCCAGAATGGCAGTTCCCACCTCAGATCTCGAATGAGCTTCTTGATCTTGAATAAGTCATTTAACCATCATGTGTTCCAATGATCCCAGCTACTAAATTGTCTAGAAGCAGGACACGACTAAAAATGAGCCAGGTTATGTCTGGTAAATAAGTTGCAAAACAAAGAAATTAAAACAAGGATTTGTTTCCTACTGTACCTCATTTGACTGCTGTGATGTGTGAAATTACTTGCTGAAGATCATGCAGGGAACCCAGAATTGAGGTAGTATTTGAACTTTGATCTCCTGCTTCATTATTTGTTTCTGTTACTGGTACATGCAACACTATGTCCTGTATATCCATGTAAACATTTTTTATTATTATTTTTGTGTTTTTTTATTTACAGAACATGCTGGGAAGGAAAGTTGAACTGCACAGGTAAGGGACAATTCTATTTGTATAAAGTTGTCTGTCTAATATTCAAACAATAAACAGAGTTAAGGGATACAGTGGAAAACTACTGACCATAAGGGATGATCTATTGACTAACAGTAAAGTATATTGTAGGGAAAAATATTTCTACTTGAGGTCAATAGATCATCATAAGTGGATGATTAAGTTGCACTATGTCCAGAAAAATACAGTTGATAACTATTTTATTAAACCTTGTTTCACAGTTATGGAGTCCATCAGAGCCCTATGACTGCAGTGTATAGAAAACTACAGTAAACCTAAGATTAATGACTGCCCTCTCCCCACATCAGTCCATAAATGTATTATTACTTACAAAATCTATGTACCAGATTTCAACATTGAAGATCATCTCACTACTTCCATTTATTTACTTATTTTTTATATATTTATTTAACCTATAGATTAAAGCCCAAGGGTCCACGCTTGAAATATTGTTCCATAACTGAAAATTGCACAATTGTTTTATTTTAATTTTTCTAACACCTGCTACTGTGTCTGCCAGCTCTTCAGACCTTTGGGTTACTCCTTACCTCATTCTTGAGGAACAAACTGTTAAATATTTAGTGTGCTTGCTACCTCACATCAGCTTTTAAACTACATGAATATTTTATAACTTGGAACTTGATTTTGGGCATGTAAGAGAATTTTAACTGGTACGGACCCAGACTTTAGTTAAAAAAATCAGTAATATTGTAGGAAGTGAGCAGATGTGAAGGAATAAGCACATTACCAGTTTCTGTTTTGCTTTCTCAAAAACAATTTAGGGAAAAAACTGGGGAATGCCTATGGTGTTGTTAAGTAGGAGGAGTGTGAGCAAATTAAAGCTACAATGTTTCGCAATTTCAGGTCAGGAAAAACTTGGTGTGTGCTTGATGTATGCCCAGAAGTTAGGTAAAACAATAGTCTTTACTCGATGTACAGAATGGGCAGATGTGGGACAATAAGCACATTAAATATCAATTTCCACTTTCAGAAACAAGGCAGGTAAGAACTGTTGGATGTCTATGGAGCTGGTTGGTAGCAGGTGTGTGAGAAAATAAGTTAAAAATGTTTTACAGTTTTCAGGTAAGGAATAGGGCTATGCAGAATCTTCAGTCTGATTAAAGAAAACTAATTCCCAAGAATTTCAGAAAATCCCATGGAATTCTGTTAACAAAATGCTGAAACTTCACAGTTGCAAATGGTTCCCATGGATTAATAACCTGCAGTTTAAATAAACTGCTGATTCATTTTCCACAAACTTGGGTTCCCTACTATAGTTTTGTTTCTTTGAAAAGTAAGTAAAATAAATAAATATAAGAAGCAATGCCTTTTACTACATTAAAGTGCCAGCATTTGTGCACAGGTACATCAGAGTGCCGATTTTGGGATCCGTGCCTCCTCCCAGAGGTCTGCCCCCCTCAGAGTTAGAATAATAATAAAGGGGGTGTAGGTGGTGTGGAGAACACAACCCTCAACAAAAACAGGTTGGTGAAATCCCAATTTGGTGCCCTGATGAATGGGGGCACTAACGTTGGCCCTCTGAATGGGTGGAACAAAGCAGTGAGGTGATGTCTAGAACAAAAATATGGCAAATAAATGCTGTAATTCATAATAATGCTTTGTGCTCATTTCAGGATAGAATTGTTGAAACTGAATTGCCCACCATGTTTTTACGAACATACGAAAATTGCCAGCAGATTAGGCTTTTAGGTCTGTCATGTCTGCTCGATATGCAGTCTGCAGTTTGATCGCTTCTGCTGTCCATCCCCCCCATTACTTCCTTTCTCAGCTTTCCATCCTGAGTTCCAAAACTGGTCCTTTCCCTCCCCACCCGAACCTCACCCATGTGGCTGGCAGTGGCTGACCTATCTAGTGTTGGCAGTGCACCTGTTGGGGGTGAGTGTGCAGCAGTTGATGCCTATAATAAGGCACTGTCTGGTGCACTCGACTCCCTCACACCAGTCTGTGTATGACTGAAGTCCTGTCACTTGAGGTCCCCTTGGTATGATGGGGAGCTCAAGGCAATGAAAACCCAGGGTTGGAGATTAGAGCACCGCTGGTGGAAGTCCAGCCTGGGTGTAGACAAATGGGCCCTATGAGTGCATTATGGCACATATCAGGGGGCAATCAACCGTAAGAAGGCAGAATTCCTTTCCAGGGAGATTGCCACCAGGAGGAACTGACCGACTGTGCTCTTTTGGACTGTGGACAGGCTTCTTCATCCTTCCAGTCTACAGCTGAAGGTAGCCTTTTTGAACGCATTGTGCAAGGAGTTTGCTCGGTTCTTCTCGGACAGGGTGTCTGCCATGAGGCAGGGGGTTTCACCAGCGGGCCAGAGTTTGGTTGACAGTGGTCACCTTGGGCAACTGGAGAGCACTTTGCCCGGTTGGGGCAAGTTTAGACAGGTGGAGGTGGCTAAGATCACTGAGATTGCTTCCAAGTTTCGGCACACCTTTTGTGAACTGGACCCGGTGCCAACTCGTTTCTTAATGGGATGTGTTGACTCCATTGGCACTGTGTTTGCCTTGATAGTCCTGTGTTCTTTGTCAGAGGGGTTTTTTCCTGATGTCTTGATGGAGGTATTGGTGAGACCGCTTCTGAAAAAATCGTTGTTGGACCCTGATGTCAAGGCAAATTACCGTCCCATCTCCAATCTTCCATTTTTGGGTAAGATTGAGGAGAAGATGGTGGCGCTTCAGCTCTTGGAGTATCTAGTGGCTCATGATTTATATGAGCCACTCCAGTCTGGGTTCCATGTGAGGCATAGCACAGAAACTGTGCTAGTTCAGGTGCATAATGACCTCCTCAGGGCTAGAGGTCGAAGGAGAGAAGAATTCTGGTTCTCCTCGATCTCTCTTCAGCATTTGACATGGTTGACCATTGAGTGTTACTGGACTGTCTTAGGGAATTCTATGGACTCTCCATCACTGGAATCTGCTGGTTTGAGTCTTTTTTATCTAACAGGAGGCAGAGAGTATTGATGGGGAATTTCTCCTCCTCCTCTGGCCTTCTGTCATGTGGAGTTCCCCAGGGTTCGGTCTTGTCACCAATGTTGTTTGCTGTGTATATGTTACCCCGGGAGAGCTCATTAAGAAGTACAGTCTGAGTTTTCATTGCTATGCTGATGATACCCAGCTGTATCTTTCCTTGGCCCCTGGAACATCTTGCACAGTGGAAGTGCTTAACAGCTGCCTCACTGAGATCAATGACTGATTGGCCTCCAGCTGGTTGCAACTGAACCCCGATAAGATGGAGACACTGGTGGTAGAGTCGAACAGAGTGCATGATAAGTTGGCCTCTGGTGCAGACTGGGCTTTTTCTTGGCTCTATACCATTGAAGGCCTCCTCTAGGGTGCATGATCTCAGCATTATTCTTGACAGTGGATTAACACTTGAGTTTCAGGTGGCATCCGTTGTCTGCACCAGTTTCTATCATCTTGTGAATATCACCAGGATAAAGCCCCTTGTTCCACTGCTGGACCTCCCCACCTTGGTGCATGCGTTTGTGACATCCAGGCTTGACTACTGTAATGCACTCTGACTCGGGGACTCTGGGGGTACCCTGCGCCGACTGCAGCTGGTGCAGAACACGGCAGCTAGGCTGCTGACAGGACAGCCTAAGTATTGCCACATCACTCCAGAGCTGCATCAATTGCACTTGCTGCCGGTCAGGTGGAGGGTCCTCTTTAAGGTGGGTTTGCTCACCTTTAAGGCCCTAAATGACCTGGGCCCTGGTTACCTGAAGGACCTTCTTACACCTGCTGTCTCAGTCCTCTCCCTCCGCTCCTCCTCTAGGGGACTATTTGCAATTCCCAGGATGAGGTTAAAAACAGCAGGTGACAGAGCATTAAGTGTCACCGCCCCCGTCCTGTGGAATTCACTTTCTCCAGCTGTTAGGGAGGCCCCTTCTGTTGAGGTATTCAAAGTCCACCTCAAAGCCTTCCTGTATAATCAGGCCTTCCTGGACTGTGTTTTATAACCCTCACCTGGTCTCAGAATTTTAGGTTTAAATTAATTTGTGATTAATTTTATTCTAGTTGCTGCTATTGAGGTTAGTATTTATAAAATCTTGTTTTAATTGTTGGAATATTGTATGTTATGTTTATAGTATGTTGTTTATGTATTTATTATGACTTGTATAAATGAAATTTTAATATGTTCAGCACCCAGAGCCTCTGGGATGGGCCTTGCCTTGCCTATCTATCCCATGCTTTCTTTAAACCTCCCCCAGTTTCCATTTCTATCCCCTCCTTTGATAACATTTTCCAAGGCTTCACCACCCATTCTGTGAAGTAATGCTTTCTCAGATCTCTTCTGTACCTCCCTCCCATTAATTTTAGGTTATGTCCCCTCATGGTCCCTTCTCCCTTCATTCTGAACAAACCCACAGTGTTTACTTTGTTGAAACCTGTTAAGTATTTGAACGTCACCATCTTGTCCCCTCTGTCCCTTCTGTTCTCCTGGCAGTACATATTTATCTCCCTGAATCTCTCTTCATAGGTCTTCTCTCCCATTCCAAGGACCATCTTAGTGGCCCTCCTCGGGACCCTCTCCAGGAGCATAATATCCCTCTTTAAGTACGGGTGCCAGAAAAGCACACAGTACTCCAGGTACGGCCTCACCGAGGATTTATACAGTGGCAGGATTACCTCCTCCCTTCTTAATGTGATCTGCCTAGCAACACAGCAGTCTGTTTGCCTTATTTGCTGCTTTCCTGCATTGTTCTGAATGATTCATTTTCCCAGTGATCACTACTCCCAGGTCTTTTTTTTTTTTTTTACGCCTTCTAGCCGTCGGAAGCCCACATCAGCCCATTCGAGCTTCCACCCACCCACATTGGCCTCGGGCCCCCTCCTGATACCCCGTGGCTTACCCCCCATGGTGGGGCTGCGGCACTGGGCCCACATGCCGCAGACATGGGACTAGGTCAGGGGGCCTGGCCTGGTTGGGCTAATTGAAGCTCTGATGGGCTTCATTAATGGCTCTCGGCGGCTTTCCCCAATTTTCCTTTTTTTCTGGGAGGCGGGGACGTGCAATGGCGCAAAGCGTCCTGCCCCACCTCCAGTACGAACTGTTGATGTCGGCAGTCGTATGACTCCCGGCCTCTGCCAGGGGTCATGCAGGCTCCGATCGCCTCCCATCCTTCCTCCCCGGAGAAGGAGAGCAGTCCATAGGACGCTCTATCCTTCTCCCAGCTGACCCTCCAGCGTCCATGTCTGTTTCGAACCCGGGTCGCTGGCGTCGCAGAAGGAAATCCCACCGCTGCGCCGGCGGGCCGGATCCCAGGTCTTTTTCATTGCTAAGCTCCCCCCCACCAAGTGATAGTTATAACCATGATTTCTAACTCTCAAATGCTGTATAATGCACTTCCTAGCATTAAAACCTAATTATCATGTGACCGACCACTGTTCAAGCTTTTCTAGGTCCTCTTGGAGCATCTTCCTACCCTCATCGCTATCCAACACTGCTGCCAGTTTGGAATCATCTGCAAAGAGACTCATTTTGCTCCTTATCCTTTCTGTAATGTCTTAGATGAAGACATTAAATAACAGTGGTCCCAACACAGAATCTTGTGGGGCATCACTAATGACCCTTCTAGGTCATGATAGCTCCCCCCACCACCACCCTCTGCTGTCCATCATTTATCAAGTTTTCAGTCTATCTTGCTGTACTTTCCCGTACACCTCAATTACTTAGCTTGCCTAGGAGTCTCCCATGTGATACTGAGTCAAACCCCTTGCTGAAGTCCAGATACAAGACATCAACCAGCTGCCCCCCGTCCAGAGATGTTGTCACCCAGTCAGAAAACTCAACCAGGTTCATTTGACAAGATCTCCCATGGGCAAAACCATGTTGCCAGACATCCTGAAGGTCATTAGGCTCCAGGAACTCAGTATCCTGTGACTATGGTGACCGTGATTGGGCACCTACAAAAATGATGACTGAATCATGGCACCTGTCATTGGGGCTACCAGGGTAGGAGGGTGACTGGATGGGGGTCACAAATAGTGACATCCTGTTGCTACATGTCTACATGGGGGAGTGAGCATGTTGCGTGAGGGGTGGGAGGGAGGAGGGATTGTGAGGATGGTGCCGCTGCAAACTGTCAAGCTGCTCCCATGTTGTGGTGGGTGGGCTCAGCACTGGGCTGCATAGGGTACCGGGTTCGGGGCTGGGTAGAGGTACCTTTTGTTTCGTCCTGCCGGAAATGTTTTTTTTTTACTTTTTCACCCAGCCTCAACATGCACCTCCCTGGAGTTGAGAATCCTTAAGTAGAGAGGTGCATGGGGCACAGCCCCCATATTTACATGTAAAATATAAGTCCCCGGGACCCTTTTGCTGTTCACCAGGGACTACATTGCCGAAATTTTTTTCCGGCGATATGCAGTTCACCATAACGGCGATCACTATTCTGCGATCGCTGTTATCACATAAATCCCAGGAGCTTCACCATCCTTTCCTTTGATATGCCCTCTAATAGTTTCCCCACTAAGTACATCAGGCTTACTGGTCTATAGTTTCCCAGCTCATCCCTAGATCCACTCTTATAAAGGGGCACTATGTAGGCCATTTTCCTGTCCGGTGGTACCTGTCCTGTTGGAAGGGAGGAATTGAATTATGCCATTAGTGGTGCCATCAGCACATCAGCCAGTTTCCTAAGGACTCTGGAGTGAATCCTGTCCTTGACTAGGGCTTTGTCCACTCTCAAGGCCCTTAGCCCCTCCCACACTCTTTTTTTCAGGTATCTCTATAGCAATTTGAATACTCCCCATTCCAACCTCTACCTTACCCCCCCCCCACAGTGGAACTGGACCATCTTGTTCCCTTCTTTTTTTTTTTTAATTAAATATGCTTTATTTGAGCTTCAACCAGATGACATGACATACAATCACATTAATCTGTACTAATACAATTACAATTGCCTCCTGCTCAAATACTTTACCATTTTTACACAATACAAAAAAGAAGAAAAAAAAAAGAAAAAATGCAAACATCCACTATACAACCTACCCTAACCCACCCTCATTCCCCCCGTCCCCCACCAAGTGTTAATGACAAGGTATATTGACATATTATTATGCCATATCAAACTGTTGTAAGAAAGAAATTAAGGTTTCCATGATGTCAATACAGCATCTAGTGGGCCCCACAAGTTTAGGTAGGCTTGACTACTGTGTCGCATAAAGGCAATATGCTTTTCTAACTGTAGCGCCAAGAGCATCTCTCTATACCATTCCATGACCGAGGGTAATTGGTCATCTTTCCAGTGTCGCATGATTACTAATTTAACATTTGCTGCCACTAGGGTAATGTGGGCCCTTCTCATTTTTGGAGTCCCTTGAGGAAACAAATGCACCAGACAAACTTCTGGAGTAAACAGCAATTCCAACCCCAGAAGGGGGTCCTATACCCTCTTGACAGCCTGCCAGAAAGATCAAACCTTTAAACAGGTCCATAGCATATGGAACAGCATGCCCTCTTCCTCCTGGCACTTTGTGCAAGCGGGAAAGGGTATAAGACCACTCTTACAAAGTTTCACTGATATATAATACAAATTATGCATTATATTAAACTGAATCAGCCGAAGTCTATCCTGTTTTATAAATCTATAACAGTTTTGCCAGATTTTCTTCCAGGTGTCCACCTCTTCAGCAAGATATAGTTCTCGTGTCCAATAATAGCAGATACCAGTGGGCAAATGTGGATCCAATGCTTGCAGTTTTTTATAAACCAGTGAGACAGGGTGAGGTTGATTCGCTGCCTGCATTAACATCTGCACATCTGATTCCCCTGACATCTGACAAGACACATCTCCTATAAAGGCAGAAATTACCTGACAAATCTGGATAAACTTGAATTTATGCCAATCCGGTGCCTTATGACGAGATTGAAAATGGGAACATGAAACTAATTCGCCTTGCCAGAAAAAATCTATTAATCTACAGGTTTTCAGATGGGCCCAAAGGGAAGGCAATATGTTTTTTTTTATCAATTTTGAGATGGGGATTGCCTATAATAGGCTGCGTGAGTGCCTTATGCCAATTCAAAGAGAAGTGATTCTGCATTTGGTGGATTGCTCTAAGCGACCATCCTAACTGTGTATTTCTAAGTGGCTTTGGAATATGGGAGGGAGTGGCATATACAAGGGCAGATAATGAATAATGATGTTTAGTTATCAAATATTTCTCCACTTCTACCCAGAGAGGAACGTACCTATCCGATCCTAAGGAGAGAGTATTTTGTGACCAGAAGGTGACCTTACTAACATGCTGAGCACAATAGTAAATGAAAAGGGAAGGGGTTGCCAGTCCACCCTGTATTTTAGGAGCCGTGAGTTTGAAATATGCCCTCTGAACCTGTTTTCCTTTCCATATGAATACGCTGAACATTTTCTGCAATTTACTAAACCAGATCTTAGGAAGGTAACACCCTATCATTCCTAAGGGGTACTGAAGGTGGGGAAGGACATTCATCTTTACTATACTGATTCTTCCCCAAAGGGAAAGGGGTAGCGATCCCCACCTACCCATATCTGCCTTCAATGTTTGCAGTAAGGTGCATAAATTTTCCGTCACCAGTGAATTTATATCCCTTGTTATTTTAATACCTAAATATATAAGCGATTTTGGCTCCCAAGACAGATTATAGGGTGCTATCTGGGCCTGCGCAAGCCAGTTATGCAGTGAGAAGATTTTTGCTTTTGAATAATTCAATTTATAATACAATACTTTCGAAAAAGTATCTATTTCCTTTAACAGACTGGGGATAGTTTGTTGTGACTCTTCGATATGCAGGAGTATATCATCCGCGTAAGCAGAAAGTGTGAATCTCTGCTCACCAACCTTAATTCCTATGTCTTGTGAAAATGAGAGCCGCCGAATTAAAGGTTCTAAGTAAAAATTAAATAGAAGGGGGGAAGTGGACATCCCTGTCTGGTGCCACGTCTAAGAGCGAATGGGCTAGAGAGAATACCATTGCACCAGACCCTAGCAGTTGGAAAGGTGTACAACAGACGGATCCACCTACTATATCCATCTGGAAGACCAAATCAGGTTAAGGTTACATAGAAACATAGAAACATAGAAACATAGAAACATAGAAGTTGACGGCAGATAAGGACCGCAAGGCCCATCCAGTCTGCCCATTTCTTTTTCTACCTTATAAATGTGCCATCGGCCTTTGCTATGTCAGTGACCTATCTATTCATAGTCATTTGTATTGCTCCCTTATGCCTATCCCATGCCTGTTTGAAGCCCTGCACTGTATTCATAGCCACTACTTCTTGTGGTAAGCCATTCCATGCATCTACCACCCTTTCTGTGAAAAAGATTTCCTCACATTCCCCTTAATCGGCCTCCCTCTAATCTCATGCTGTGTCCTCTTGTCCTGCTATTTTTCTTATATTTAAACATGTTAGACTCTTTCACCTTGTTTATGCCCTTAAGGTGTTTAAATGTCTCGATCATATCCTCTCTCCTCCTTTGCTCAAGGGTATACATATTGAGCTCCGTTAATCTGTCCTCATATGTCTTCTGATGCAGTCCCTGCACCATTTTAGTTGCCTTCTCTGGACTGCCTCAATTTGGTTAATGTCCTTGTGAAGGTGTGGCCTCCAATACTGCCAGTACTCCAGATGGGTCCTAACCAATGTCTTGTACAGAGGATTATTACCTCCCTCTTACGACTTGTGATACCCTACTAATACACCCTAACACCCCCTAGCCTTACCTACTGCTTTAGGGGTCTGCTTGGATGATTTCAGGTCAGCAGTGATGATGATGCCCAAGTCTCTTTCTTCCTTTGTGACTGCTAGCAACTCCTCCCAGCCTATAAGTGGCTTCGGGTTTCTCTTCCCTATGTGCATGATTTTGCACTTCTTTGCATTAAATCCCAGTTGCCACTCTTCTGACCATTCTGCTAGTTTATCAGATCTCTTCTCATTCTGCCCACCCCATCTGGATCATCTACTCTGTTGCAGATCTTGGTGTCATCTGCAAACAGACAAGCCTTACCCTCTAGTCCATCTGCTAGGTCACTAATGAAGATGTTGAATAGGACTGGCCCCAGGACTGATCCCTGAGGTACCCCACTTGTGACTTGCATCTCTTCTGACTGTATACCATTTACCACCACTCTCTGTTTTCTGCCAGTCAACCAGTTTGCCACCCAGTTGACCAACTTCTACCCACCCGAGCCTACCTAGCTTATTTATCAATCTTCTATGTGGAACAGTGTCAAAAGCTTTGCTGAAGTCAAGGTAGGCGACATCAACTGCTCCCCCTTGGTCCACCACTCTGGTTCCCAGTCAAAGAAATCTATGAGATTAGTTTGACAGGACCTTCCTTTGTAAACCCATGCTGTCTTGGATCCTGTGCCCTATGGATTCCAGGTGTTGCACTATCCTTTCCTTAAGAGTGCTTCCATAATCTTGCCACTACTGAGGTAAGACTGACGGTCTGTAGTTCCCGCCTCCTCCTGCTACCACTCTTGTGGGTGGGATCACATGAGCCCTTCTCCAGTCTTCTGGGACCTCTCCTGTGATCAGAGACTCACTAAACAATTCTGCTAATGGCTCTGCTAGTTCCTCCTTTAGCTCCTTAAGTACCCTGGGATGTATGCCATCAGATCCCATTGCCTTATCCACCCTGAGCTTGAAAGCTCTTGTAGGACCCTTTCTTTTGTGAAGGGGTAGTGTTCACCTCCCTCCCCCTGTGTCCATGATGCTGAGCTGTGGGCCTGCCTACCTTCTCTTCAGTGAATACTGAGCAAAAGTATCTATTTAGGATAGATGCCTTTACAGGGTCCTCCTCCTCACATGCTCCCTTTTCTCCATTAAACAGCAATACCCCTCTGGACTTTCTCCTTTCACTAATGTATCTATAGAAAGTCTTGTCACCTTCTTTTACTGTTTGTGCTAGTGTTTCCTCAGTTTGGGACTTTGCCTGCCTTACTGCCTTACCTGCTTCCCTTAGAGCAGTTTGGTATAGCCCCTATCTTCATCCGCTGTGTTCCCTTATATTTTCTGAAGGCCAGCCTTTTGGCTCTGAACTTTTCTGCTACTGTATTTGAGAACAAAGTGGTTTCCTTCTTCTTTTGCACTTCCTTTTCTGTCTAACACAATGGGATGTTGCTTCAAGTATTGTATCCTTAATGCTTGCCCACTTTGCCTGTACCTCCTCACCTGTGTTTCTTTTGCCAGGGCTAAGCTTAACTCTGTTGGCCATCTTATCAAAGTCAGCTCCTCTGAAGTCCCATATTTTTGCCTTGGAATGGGATGATTTAGATGTAGTAGCCAAATTGAACCATACCATGTGATGGTCACTGGCCCCAGGTGACCTTCTACCTGGAGATCTGTGATCCCTTCTTTGTTAGTCAGTACTAGATCTAGGATAGCCCTGTCTCTTGTGGGTTGCTGTACCAGTTGTTTGAGGCCCTCCCCTGCAGGGAATCCTATGAGTCTAGTTCTGGCAGATGTTCCTGCTGGTATTGACCAATCTGTATCTGGCATGTTGAAGTCTCCCATTATCAGAACCTCCCCTTTAGCTGTCATGTTTTGTATATCTTCTAACAGTAATGTGTCTATGTCCTCCCTCTGGTCTGGGGGCCTGTAGACAACCCCAGTTCTTATGGCTGTCCCATTTCCTGTTTCCAGGGTGACCCACAGTTCTTCTGGCTCCTTATGTGTATTCTGAATTTCTGTAGCTTTGATATTTTCATTAACATACAGGGCCACTCCTCCCCCCCCTTTTTGCACCTCAGTCTCTTCTGAACAATACATAGCCAGGTACTGAAGTCTCCCAAGTGTGGTTACTGGTAAACCACGTCTCACTAATTGCTACTATGTCCAGTTTAGCCTCTGACATTGTGCCGCAGGTCTGGGATCTTATTTCCCAGGCTGTGAGCATTGTGTACATGATTTTCCATTGGCCAGATTTTGGTGTGTTAGTTGTTGGGTTAGGTTTGGCATTACCCTGTGCATCGTATGGGGAGACAAACCTTTTTCTTCTGGTGATGCAAATGAACGGCAAACACACTGAATTCCAGTTTGACCACTAGCTGAGGGGGGAAGGGTGTTCTTCCCATTCAACGTATGGGGTGCTGCACCCCTCTCCCCATTTGCTAGTTTAAATATTCTGAAAAGACGTCAAACTTCTGCCCCAATGCACTGACTCCTCTTTAGTCAGATGCAGTCCATCAAATTTAAAGAACTTTCGCTCCCAGAACTGTTGCCAGTTCCTACAAATCTGTGTCCTTTTCCTGGCACCAGTCCTTGAGCCACGTGTTTAGCTCCCCTATCTCCCCTTCTCTGACCTTCGTCCATCTGCTCCCTTCTCCCAGACTGGCAGGATCTCAGAAGGAGATGCAGACAGAAATAGATGATAGTTTGTCACCCAGCCTAGTCAGGTGTTCCTTGGTCTCCACAACTGACCGGCTGGCGAGATCGATAGTCCTATGTGTACTAGGACATCAATGTTTTCTCCTGCTTTGTGAACAATTTTGTGCGGTCAGTGTCTCTCCATGCTGATGTACCTGGGAGACATCTGACCATCACCCTGGCTGGAGATGGGTATCAACTCCTCGAATCATGGAGTCTCCTATGATCAGAAGTTTTTGGATTTCCTTTGTGCTTGTTTAGTTTTGGTTCCTGATTTGGGTGAGTATTGTTGTGCTAGCTCCTGTGCCGCAGTGTCCTGCTCTGCAGTGTCTTCTGCCTCTTTATTTGATTTCAGAGATAGAGGCAGATACCTGTTTGTAGTGTTTCAAAAAGAAAATACCAAGAGACCAAATCGAAGGCCTTCTCGGCGTCTAAAGGGATTAAGGCAGAGGGTTTATCAGAGTTCCTTGCGATAGAGATGAGATGCAGTAACTTTCGCAAATGTTCTCCTGAGGACCTTCCAGCCATGAACCCAACCTGCTCGGTACTGATGTCATCTCCCATTATGGGGGATAACCTATTGGTTAATATCTTTGCCAGGATTTTAAGATCCGAATTTAACAAGAAGATAGGGCGGTAATTCTCAGGGTACATGGGGTCTTTTCCAGATTTTGGGATCAGGGTAATCAATGCTTCTGAGAAACTCTGTTCAGTGAAGCCATTATCATACCAGTAATTATAGACCTTATGTAGTATCAGTATTAAGACTTTATGACAAGTTTTGTATAAATTATTAGGTAGTCCATCAGGACCTGGTGATTTATCTCCGGGCAATTGACTGATAGCCTGTTGTATTTCTTCTTGGGTAATATAACCTCCGAGTGAGATCTCCTGTATCAGTGATATTCTGGGAAGGTTAACTTCATCCAGGTATTGATTTATTGCAGCCCGTGAAGGAGATGCGTTAAAATCTTCTGAGTAAAGAGCTTGATATTAAAGCCCCAATCCCTTGGCTATCTCTTTGGGGTCTGTACAAATCTGACTATTGTTAGAAAAATGTAGACCTGGAATATGCCAGGCAGCTTCCGCTTGTCTTATTCTAAGCGCTAACAATTTCCCAGCTCTCTCACCATACTCAAGATATTTAATTTTAGTATGATGCAGGGATAGTTCAGCTCTCTGCACCTGAAAGTCTGCATATGTTGTCTGTAACCTATATAATTTAGTTCTTTTGTCCTCCCCCAATTGTACGTCTGCTATTTTTTCTAATTCCTGAATGGAACACAACAACTCAGAAATTTGAGCTCTATATTGGGATGTCCTAATAGCTGCCAACCTAATATATTCACCTCGGAGCGCACATTTGAGGGAGGCCCAAATCATGTCGGTTTTAGTAATTGTTCCTTTGTTAATCTCCTGTAAAGAAATAATAAAATCAGTTATACGGTTGAGGGAGTATGACCTCTGTAAGAGTTGGGTATTCAACCTCCATAGGGAGTCCCTCCTAATTCCTGGCCCCAACAGGTAGGTAATCACTACTGGAGAGTGATCCGAGATCACCCTGATGTGAATATCTACTGTTAGAACCCCTGGCAAGGCAAAATCACTAATTAGGAAATAATCTATATGGGAGTATATGGGAGGTGGGGGGGAGAGAAAAATGTATATTGCCATTTGGCGGGGTTTAAGATTCTCCAGATGTCGAGTAGTCCTGCCGAGTCCATTAATTCTTTAAGGGCCCTTTGGGTTGAAGTTAGGCTTCCACGCTTGTAATCTGACTTATCTAAACCTGGTTGCAAGGTAACATTCCAATCACACCCAAGTAAAGTAAATTTTGTAGATTCATTGGTTATCAGATTCAAAAGATGTGTGAAAAAGAGAGGGGATTCCTAATTGGGGCCATATATGGCTCCAATAAGGACTGGATATGTGGCAAGAGTACCCTGAACTAAAATATAGTGTCCTTCCTGATCCCAAATTTCCTTCGCCAATCTAAAAGGTACCAGCTTTGCTATCAAAACAACTACCTCCCCCTTGGACGTAGAGACTCCTGCTCCGAAAGCCTGTCCTACCCAATTTCTTCTCCATAGATGTACATCTTCTCTTTTTACGTGTGTCTCCTGCAGACATGCTATATCAATCTTTAAATAGTGCAAGTGCTTAAGAATTACTTGTCTCTTACACCTATCCCGGGCCCCCGTAACATTCCATGTTACACAAGTGTATGGACCCCCCATGCTTTATCCTGTACATAAATACTAATTAACCAACATACAAGAAGTCTGTCTACCTTGTCATCTGTATGCACATTATAATGCGTATTTGTCAATGTACCACTTGGCGGCTTCACCCCCCAATTTCTAACGAAAGCTGTCAAATAATGCCCATAACCCCAAACTAATACCAAAAAATCCAAAAATACCCCAGTTCTAAGCAACTGTACCCCCATAGACATACTGTCAGGTGATGTTATAGCACAAATCTGAATGAGGTTATTACTCTTTTGCAGCCCCCCTCCCTCCCATCATAAAACGTGCCTAGTAACTATCGAAAAACATCTAGACTAATTATTAAACACTAATTCTGTACTAACCCTGGATATAGATCATCAAAAAGCTCTAACTTGATGATCTATTAACATTTCTATAACTCGAGATCATCAATTTTAAAATAGAAGTGTTCATCTAATTAACAACAGAATATTGTAAACTAAGGAACCGAAGAAGACTTAACCAGCTGAGAAGTACATTGCCTATCGGGCAAAATAACACAATCATAAAGAGAGATACAGCCATCATATGAGTCCTTTATAATACAAGTCCAACATCTCTGCAGGGCACAGTTCGATTCTGACCGTTTAACTCCCCACTTATCTAGCAGGTAAATATTAGGCGCCTTGCTTGCGCTTACTATTCAAGTATACCTCTTTTTATTAAGTAGTAGCTCTGGAGACACAGGCAAAGGAAAAGGAGAAAAAAACTGAAAAAACTGAAACAGCAGCCAAGTCGCTGAATCGATGGGGTCCTCAATGCCCTCGTGTGTTCCTCAAGTCCATGGCTTATCCAAGTCTGTAGTAGCAAAAGCACACTCCGTGCACAATATCTTGAGGAGATACGTACTCTTCTCCTTCTCCAGCGGAGACGAAGGTGACGCTTTGTTTGTTTCTGCCGAGAAGCACATATCAACCCATACCATTTTCTACAGTGGGCTTCCCCCTCAATTAACTATCCAGATAGGCATAGCGGATTCTGGCTAAAAAAACAGTGTCACATGTAGAAATGGGCACATAACATCTGGACTTCTTCACTGGCCAAGCCCCAACAGCACTCATAACAAAACTTGCAAATGTGGTTCTGTGTCCAAGGTCCAGAAAATAAAAGGTTGCTCTCAGCTCTCACGGTCTAATCTAGCATTCCAGACAATTTCTAACTAGCAAGACTTAGCCTCTACAGAAAAGCCACAGCTCCGAGACGTTGTCATGTGGGAAACTACCCAGCTTCATTTGAAAAGATCTGGGATTAATGTTTTGAGCTCTACTTTGGCTTGGTCGGGAGTTTCAAATGAGATCCACTGCTCATTGTGTTTAACCAGTAGGGTTGCCGGGTACTTTACTTGGAATGGCTTTCCCACAGCTATTAATTTTGTTACAATCAGATGTAACTCCTGCCATTTAACTCACTGAATGCGGGAGATCCTGTGTAATCCTGACTGGCTTGCCTTCCCATCGAATTTCCTTGAGCTCTTTTACTTTGGCTAAGATGTGTCGCTTATCTAGGAAATTGAGGACCTTAAATATCAGAGGTCTGGGCGGAGAGCCGGCTGCTGGTGGGGGCCGTAAGACATGATGCTCCCACTCCAGTATGTATGTAGGGCCATTCAGAGAAGGCCCTACTGTTTTTTCACAAAACTTTTGAATAAACTGTACCAGTGCACTGCCTTCTTCATGCTCCGGAATACCGATGATTATCAGGTTGTTCCTCTGGCTGCATCCTTCTAAGTCCTTTAACGTATCTTCTAACCGTTTCAACCTCTTCTTTGTTGCTACGATGTCTTGCTCTGTTTTTCCTTGTTTGCTTTCCAAAGAGGTAACTCTAACCTCGGAGTCCCCCACTCGGGTAGTTAATGCTGCAACCGAAGATTTAATCTGCGAAAAGTCTGCCGACATTGCCGTTATAACTTCTTGTATTGGCTGCATAATCTCTAAAAATTTATCTTCGGATAGTGCTGGCTGCACCGTAGGGGATTTAGGTAGGCTCGCGGTTTGCTGTTTCGCTTGTTTAGCGGCCTTGTCTTTTTCGGGACTCAGAGGTGGAGACTGCCGCAGCGGTGCTTTTGTCATGTAAACCTCCATTTTCTCCCACTATATTCCTCTATCAGAGCTGAGAAAAGTGTTCACTGTCATTTCTGAAGGTAGTTGGAAGTTGTAATCAACTTAGCTGTTAATTATTAATGGATAGAGAGCAGAGCCGCTGCAGAGTGCTGCCTATTTTCAGATCGCCATCACGTGACCACCTTGTTCTCTTCTAAAGGCAGAGCTGAAGTATTAATTTAGTACCTCAGCCATCTCCACTCCCTTTTCTACCCACCCACCCTCCTTTTTTAATTTGGTGATCTGCTCCCTATCCTTCCTCCTCTCCCCTATGTATCTGAAGAATTCCTTCTCTCCCTCTCTGATCCCCTGTGCCAACCTGAGCTCCTTGCACTCCTTGGCAGCTCTTACCTCCCTACTAGCCTCCTTTGATTTCTTACAGTATTCCTCCCTGTCCTCCTCCCTATGGGTTTTCCTATACCTTCGATAGACTAATCTTTTTTCCCCCACCACCACCTGCACCTCCCTGGTCCACCAACTAGGTTTCCTTGATCAAGCTCCTTTTCAATGGGTCCTTGTGCAGGTTTTAGTGGCCTCTAGCAACCACAACTTCAAAATTTCCCAACTGCTATCCATGTCCATATCTGGACTTACACCTTCTAAATGTCTTTCCAGAATGGCTGTCATCCCTCCAAAGTCCATTCTCCCTGAATTCCACTACCTTTGAATTTGTATGGTTACCCTCCTATCCCAGGTCTAGCTAGAACTCTACTGTCAAGTGGTCATTCCCTGCTAGCAGGTCTTGTCCTACTACATCCCTAATATGATCACCATCCACCAGGACCAAGTCCAGAATTTTCCCCTCGCTGGTCAACTCCACAACCAGTTATGTGTGGATCATAGCTCAGTGCTTATGTAACATATAGTTGAATGATGAATATAATTGATGGATACAGAGGCCAGCATAAAGAACAGTGTTTACTGGATAATAGTATAGAATGTATTGTGCTTAAGTACTTGGATGCTTGAAAGAGTTGTTTGATAATATTTGAGAGTTTTGGCTTTTCTCTGTATCCCACCTGCAGAAAGGAGCTTGATTAGAATTGTATAGCCCCCCGGTGGGATAAGAGTGCCACAGAAGGAGGAGGTGTCGGGGAGGATGGTGGGTGAATGCGACTCGCTGTAAGCAGAGCTGGAGACATCTGCCTCACTTAAATAGGCTGTGGGGGAGGAGCTCTTCCCCACATAATCACGGGCTCCTCCCTACAATTATGTGTGGATCATAGCTCAGTGCTTATGTAACATATAGTTGAATGATGAATATGATTGATGGATACAGAGGCCAGCATAAAGAACAATGTTTACTGGATAATGGTATAGAATGTATTGTGCTTAAGTACTTGGTAGCTTGAAAGAGTCGTTTGATAATATTTGAGGGTTTTGGCTTTTCTCTGTATCCCACCTGCAGAAAGGAGCTTGATTAGAATTGTATAGCCCAAAAAGAATACCTATCAACGATTATTCTACAACTAAATGCTAAATAAGAAGTGCATAATTTAATGATAAGAATAGACGATCACCTCCTCCAGCTCTGGAGAGTATGACCAGTAGCACTCAGGAGAGGAAAAAAACCCTTTGGGGGAAACCTCTGAGGACCCATGGCTACTGACCTGCCCGTCCTTCTGGGCATACTAAAGGAGAGAGAGATCCTAATTAAACTAATTAATCAGTTAAATTCTAAATTCTAATTATAGAATTCAATCCATATGAACGGATCTTAAGAACAAACTGAATTGTAAGTGGCCAGTAAAGTAATTCCTTGTAATAAAGTCTGAGTCCAAGAATCCATGTATAATTCGGAATGATGGAGAGTAATATATTGAAAAACCGACTTCCATATTTCAGTTGATATGTGGACATAATCCATGGAATTGAAAGATGGTGGATAAAGTTGATGACTGATGAACTCAATACAAGAGACCAAAGATATTTGCATCCAAGCTTTGATGACAACGAGGCAAGACAATATAAGTAGTACAATTTCCATGATTCTAATAATATAGGGCTTGTATGAGATGAGGAATGGAGAAGGCTTGAGGCTAGGCTACCGACTGATGAATCCAGTCCTGATAAGTGAAGTATAATCTTAGGAACTGATATGAATGCAATGGCTGTAGAGCTGAACTGGAATAGTGGCAAGCTGTAGAGGATAATTGGAGACTGGTACGAGGTATGAAGCATCTGCGTAGTAGGATATGAAGAGCCCAAAAGAAAACAAATCCTATGAACTGCTAATCCAAAGGGAGAGGTAGTAGGAGTAGGGATCGCACCCACAAAGCCAGAAGAGTAGGAAGAGGATGAGGCAATCAGCCCCTTAGAAGTGCAGCTGAACCGAGCTGGCGAGGTAGGATAGAGGCGGCTGATTCCAGTATGTGAAGCGCAGCCAGACCTAGGAATGTCTGCTGGCAGAAATCTAGCATGGAAGGTAGACTCTCGGTGAGATGGACAGCAAGCATCAGCTGTAGAAATACGAAAGGCAAGTAGCTCCAAGCAACATGAACGCAGCTACACCTATGAGGCAGCTGATAGAATAAGGGTGTCATAGATCCTCCAGGAGACGCATCTTGAATCATCTTTTGAGCATCATAGTATTATAGTTGTAGGCAGACATAGAAGGAATGAAGCTGAGGACTGATACATCCAGATCAAGGAAGGTGAGGCAGATATAAGGCAACTGGACGAGGAATTCAACATCCAAAACTGAAGATAAGCAAAGTTCATGGTAGGAGAACCAGACGAGACTCGAAGAATCCCAGATTGTAGAGAACTGAAGATGCGGAATCAATGAAGTAGTAGCGCCACATGTCTGAAGTTGAGAGAACACAAGCAGGAGAAAGTCCATAGGAGACGCCAACCAAGTTCTGTAAAAAGCAGCTGGAATTCCACGGCCGAGGCGACAGGGCAAAACATCCAAGACAGCAACTCCGGAGGCCTCTGAATGAGCACCAAGGCAATCTGCAGGCGGACGAGAAGGAGAACCATCCAACGAGCCGGAGAATTAGGAGTCACCAGGCAGGTAGAGAAAGCACAGGGAAGATGGTAGCTAAATTCCTGAAAGGTGAAGCATCAGGAGTTCAGGGCTGAGGCAGCAGAAGCAGGTATGCACAAGTAGCATGGAAGCACCAGGTATTGAGCAGGGTGAGGCCGAAGGAAACAAAGCAGGTGAACCTCCCAGCCCGGAGGGTGAAGGCAGGTCAGAAGCAATCAAAAAGGCAGGTAGGCCACCCAGCTCGACGGGCGAATGCATGACGTATAAGCAAGAATTAGCAGGAACCTCCTAACCCAATGGGCGAAGGCAGGTCAGAGAAGCAAACGGTAGTAGGAACCTCCCAGCTCTATGGGCGAAGGCAGGCCATAAAATTGAGAAGCACTAGGCTCGAGCCGAGGACGCAAGCAAGAATAGAGGTAGGCAAACCTCCCAGCCCAAGGGGCGAAGGCAGGTAGGAGAAGCTCACCAGGTCCGAGAAGCGGTAGAACATAAATCTGGATAGTGAAGGTCTTCAGGAGAAGCTCAACTAAGTGTCCTGGAAGGGTGAAGCAGCAGTAATTCCACACGGCTGAAGTGGCAGGGCAAACATCCAATGATAAATGATGAACGAAGAAATGGCTAGATGCAAATCCATAGGAAAGGAGCTTCCAGTTGGCTGACACAGCAGCATGTAGGCATATAGTAGAATGTATGAATCTCCAGGCCCCGAGCCGGGCGAGACATAATTAGAGCAGAAGTAGAGAACCCCCAGCCGGGTGAAGGCAGGTCATAGAAGCAGATGATTAGTAGGTAAACCTCCCAGCCTGACGGACAAAAACAGGTCATAGATGCAGGCAAGTAGTAGGTACATCTCTCAGCCCGATGGGCGAAGGCAAGTTGTAGAAGCAGGCGATTAGTAGGTAAATCTCCCAGCCTGGCAGGCGAAGGCAGGACGTAGAAGCAGGCAAGTAGTAAGTAAATCTCTCAGCCTGATGGGTGAAGGCAAGCCATAGAAGTATGCAAATAAATATAGTGCAGCTGGAAGTCAACTGGTAATGTGAGCAAGGCAGCAACTAAACCCACGGAAGCTATCATGCAGGGCTGAACTCCATGAAGGTCAGCTGGCAAGGTAGGAGAGTGTAGCAGGCAGTCCCACCTAAGCTAGCATGTGCGGCTGGACCCCAAGCAGGTCAGCTGGCAAGATGAGTAGAATGGCAGATGGAAATGCAGCAGAGCAAATAGCAGGGAAGGGCACTGAATAATGGAGGTAAAAGGGGGTGCACCAGCTCAGTACAAAGGTAATCATTATTGCACGCCCAGAGCACAGCTCGATTGAGAACATCCAGAATCAGATGCAGGCAAGGGACAACATCAGAGAGCACAATCTTGGTATTAAACTAAGAATCCAACAGGGAAAGTAAACAGAAACTAACAGAGCTGGGAGGTCAAGCATGGAGAGCTGCTGAAAAACTCATCAGAAATATCACTAAGCAAGCCTATCCCTAATCAACCATTGAAGTTGATATGCTAAGCAGGTGCAGATGATTAGTGCACACTGCAGGGTGCTGCAGGCTTCCAAACCACACTGAGAACAGGCCCATACTGAATGCAAACAATGCAGAGATACTGAAAGTAGAAAGGAATCCAGGTACGACTAGGGAACACAGCATGTCCCAGCGACGAAAGCTAAGTGTCCAGAAAGGCAATGCTACATGAGCATACTAGCGCTACAAGTGAATGGCAAATCCAATAAATGTAAAGTCAGCTGGACATGACAGAAGGAAGCCTGTCATAGCAAAGCTGGAGTAATTGAATGAGTAGGGATCCAGACCAGGTGCGACTGTGCAGAGCTGGAACAGCTGTAGCGAAATTAAATAACAATATGGGAGTCATTCTCATAGTAGAGAAATGGTAAAGTCATAAATGCAGGTTCATGTAAAGTTTGCCAGAATGAACAGTTAACCGTGCAAAGGAAAGTTGGTGGCACGCAACATCAAGCAAAGCAGCAAGGGAAACGACAGCTGAACGGTGAGGTGAAAACGAAACAGACATTGAGAGGCGCATCCATTAAAGTAAGTCCAACAGGCATACAAATCCGGAGACAGGAACAAGCAGTCAAATGTAGGCAAGGATGAGGGCACCGAAGCAATGACAGTAGGAACGGCAGCAGGAGGTCAGGATTTTCACAGGCGGTGGGAACTGGAGAGCCTGGAGCCGCAGGGAGGAAAACGGGTAGCGAAGAACTGGCGTGGTACCGGGCTGCTCGTAGTAGAGAGAAGACAAGAAGCTAAGGCACAGGCAAGCTAGCATGGAACGATTAACGGCCAAGCAGGAGGGAGGAAGCAGTCAGAACTAGCAGCAAGTAACCTGAAGAAAGGAGAGAGCGAGAGACACGGACAAAAGAAACAGACCAACGGGTTTGAGAGAGCCGGAAACCCACAGAAATGAAAGAACAAGGGCAGGCATCAAGCAAGCAAGCAAGGGGGGGGGACACCAGAAGAGAGCAGCCACGGACCAGCAACGATACTTACAGAATGCGACTCGCTCTAAGCAGAGCTGGAGACATCTGCCTCACTTAAATAGGCTGTGGGGGAGGAGCTCTTCCCCACATAATCACCGGCTCCTCCCTACAATTGAGTCAGGAATGCATCCAGGAATGTTTCCAGTATCCTTTGTTCCTTGGCATTTGCTGATCCCATATTGCCCCCAAGCCACCCCTGGCAAGTTGAAATCTCCCATCACCACCATCCTGCCCCTACCACTACCACAGTGATTTCCTAAGTTCTCCACCAATTCCCTATAATATTCCTCAGACTGTGTTGGAGGCCTGTAAACTACACCCAGATTAACTCTCCTCACCTTAGCATTGTGCATGCTTACCCACAGTACTTCCACATTACCTCACCCACTGTCACCCCTAGTACATCCAATCCCCTTCCTTACAAATAACACCACACCACCTCCCCTTCCAGTGATCCTATCCCTTCTGTAAATTCTATAACCAGGGATTCTGAAGTCCCAGTTATGATGCTGGGGGGCCCACTTCTCTGTGACTGCAACCACATCAATCCCCTTGCCGCCATCATTGCCTGCAACTTTCGAATCTTGTTTCCCAGACTTCTTGCATTAGTGGAGACCACCTTCCAAACTGCCCCCCTTTCTGTCCCATCCAATCATTCCTCCCTGTTTATGCTCCTATGTTTGCTTGTCCCTAACATCAAATTCCATTTTGGGAGAGAGGCACAGGCTCATCCATTTTTAGCAGTAATGCCTGTCCCTCAAGACCCAGCCCCCCTTCAACCCATCTAGTTTAAATCATACAGCCCAACAATAAAGTTCTCCAGTTTCTTTTTAACAATCCTTTTCCCTCCATACTCAGATGCATTCTGTCTTTTGCAAACAGCACCTTATGTTCCCGTGTATTACCCCAACCTCTCACCAACTCAAACCCCATGTCCAGATACCACTTACCTAGTTACTCATTTAAATCCTTAATCTTCTGCTTCCTGTCCATGGTAGCCATTGGAACTGGCAGGACTTTAGAAAATGCAACCGTACTCCCCTCATTTTTACATATTCTGGCAAATTCTCTAAACCTAGCTTGTACCTCCTGCATACTATTTCCATCCAGATCGTTAGTTTCAAGGTGCAGTAGTACGTGAGGTCTCACCCCATGCTTCCTTACTGCAGAGTGTAGCACATGCTTGGCCATGTGTTCCATCATGCTTTGCAAGCACTCTACCCAGATTTTATTCTTCCCCCTTCCCCATTCCCACCACATTTAATTCCTTTAAATATTGAATCCCTAAGTATGACCACCCTGCTACCTTCATGTTGCCTACTCACAGTAGATTACTGCATGCTCTGCTCCTTGTCCTGTATACCCCTCTCATACACCCTGATGTTATCCACTCCCTCACTCAGTTCCTCCTATCTTGCACCACACCATGGGACAGCTCTGGTCAATTCTGAATCTATAGTTTGTACCTCCCCCATACTCCTAATATCACTACTTCCCTAATGTGCACCCTTTTGCACCCTCTCCAAGTCATCCCCTCCCTTTTTATTACCACTAATCCCTGTGTCTCCCTACTGGATTCCTTAATCTCATCCCTCTCCCTTTACCTCTCCACCCTGACACCCCAATCCATTGTCCCCTCCTATGGTCATCATTTTAACTACTGTAGCTGCTCCATATTCAGCACTCACCTTGACCTTTTCCTCTAGTACTACCTTATTTCCTCCCTTCAATACCCTCCCTCTGTCTCTCTCTCTCTCTCTCTCTCTCTCTCTCTCTCTCTCTATCTCCCATTCTATCGGTCTCCTCATTCTTCTTGTCCCATCTTGCTTGCTCCCATCCTCACAACTTCTTTGAGGAGAAAGCCTTTTTGCCAGTTTAATCCCCCCTCCACTTCCAAATCTGTTAATCACACTCATTTTTCCATTTCCATTAATATTATCCCCTGTGCAAAGTCCCCCTTCTCCCCTCTTTTTTCCCCATCACTTGTTTCTCAAGCTACCAGATAACTTAGCCCCCCGTAGCTCCCATTGAGTACCACTGATCTGAGCATTCCAACCTACTATGACCTTTAGTAATTCCTGTGCTGTTTACCCTTCTTATGCTTCCTCCCAATCCCTGCCTCCCGACCTTTCTTTTCAGGCTTAAAATGTCTGTTTCCAGTTATTGCAATCTCCTGCAAATAGGGCAACACCCCATTCTCCATAGTGTTTCCATGTACACTGCTGTTCAACACCCATTACACCCCACAATTCTCCTTGGTCTTATCCACCCCCTCTGATAACACTTAGCCCTTGCTCTACCCCTCCCCACCTTCCTTTAATGCCCTGATATCCCATCCTGAAAGTTATCATTAAATATATTTGGAGATAAATTTGGGAACAGAAGTATTTTAGGTCTTTTGAAAGTTATAAATACAAACTTAAAAGCAAGCATTTTATATGGTGCTGAAATATGGGCCAATGATCATATTAAACCATTGGAAACTATATTAAATAAAATGTATAGGTACATACAGAGAGTCCCTGACTCAGTTCCCTTAGAATTGGTTCACAGAGAACTTGCCCAATATTCATTGACATCGCTGGCTCAAATATTGAGAATCACGCATGTTCTGAAATTATTTTTACTACCTCAATCTTGCCTCCCCAGACATTGTATAGAAGAAGTGACTGAATATAACCAGAGTTTTGTTTTTATTACTATTCATTAAAGAAAAAGGGAATTGATCCTTCTGTTGGGATTAGGATCCCTGCTCTATGAAATTTACCAAAGACCATTCTTGGAAATAAGTTAAACAGTTGGGTCTAGGGTTTGTAACACTGCACTTATGAAAGATGCTATAAGATTAAAAAATTAAAAATTTTTAGGTGGTTTAAGAATACTAAGATGCTCCACAGTCTGAAACTATAATTATTGAAACTAATACACCCGGTTGATTGAGGATTACTTATTAAATTTAGAATGGAAGTGTATAATTCCAACTTCATGTATTATAAACAAAAGCGGAATGATATCACAAACCCTTATTGCAACGTGTTCTGATGGTCGAGGATGACCTAGAACATGTAATATTATATTGTGCAGTACTAAAATTGAAAGGCTATGGAAATACTGTGTAAGTCCTTTATTTAAAAAAAAATGTAGAAGACTGCATGATAAAATAAGAATTATAACGGAACCTTTTACATCAGAGAATATGACAGTTCTACATCAAAGGAGGAGAGAGAGCCACTCCAAACTGGCCCTCTACGGCTTGCCTGCAAGTAAGAAAGATAGACAGATGCGATTACTGAGCCCTGACCTGAAACAAAGAGACTGGTGTCCAAAGGTAGAAATGGGACAGGGGGATAGGGGCTGCAACTTGGACTCCACAGAGCAGAACATGAATGAAATAAAGAATTAAATAATTCAGTACCCACTAGCAAATCACAGAATATTGCACAATAATGATCCAGTCACTCTAGACAGTAATGTATGCAGTAAAGTCTAGACATTATGGTAATACATGAGGAAGACACCATGTGAGCCTTAAAGCTCCTTCTGAACTTCGCCCCCACACAGTAAGTTTAGTTAAAAATAATGTCCAAGTACAGAATAAATCAGTTGCCTCCCTCCAACAAATAAATTGTTCTTTTGCTTTCTCTGTACCTGCTCCTGACTAGCAGGTTCCTTGTTGTGCTGCTGTTGGCGGTATTCACCACACGTAGGTTGGAGAGGGGGGGAAAGCCGCTCCCAACTATCGCTCTACAGCCTGCATGTAAGTGAGAAAGATTGACAGTTGTGATCACTGAACCCCAACCTGAAACAAAGTGAATGGTGTTCCAGGGCTAGAATGGGATGGGGGGAAGGGGCTACTACATGAACCTCACAATGCAGAACATAAATGAAATAAATAATTAAACAATTCTGTACACACTAAGCAATCACAGAAATTGATTCAGTCACTCTAGACAGTAATGCATGTAGTACAATCTATACATAATTTTAATACATGCAGAAGCCTCCCTTTGAGTCTTAAAGCTCCATGTGAAATTTGCCCCCACACAGTAAGTTCAGCTGAAAAATATTGGCCAAGTCCAGAATAAATCACTTTCCTCCCATCGACAAATAGATTGTTCTTTTGCTGTCTCAGTACCTGCTCCTCACTTGCAGACTCTGTGTTGTGCTGCTGTTGGTGATATTCACTGCCTGGAGGATGGAGGGGGAGATCCACTCTTAACTGGCCCTCTACAGCCTGCCTGTAAGTAAAAAAGATAGACAGATGTGATTACTGAGCCCCGGCCTGAAACAAAGGAACTGATGTCTGAGGGCAGAAATGGGACAGGGGGAAGGGCTGCAACATGAACTCCACAGTGCAGAACATGAATGAAATAAATAATTAAAAAATGCTGTACCCATTAGCCAATCACAGAATATTGCACAATAATGATCCAGTCAGTCTAGACAGTAACGTACGCAGTACACTCTAGACATAATGGTAATACATGAAGAAGCCATTCT
This sequence comes from Neoceratodus forsteri, assembly GCA_016271365.2. NCBI lineage: Eukaryota > Metazoa > Chordata > Ceratodontiformes > Ceratodontidae > Neoceratodus > Neoceratodus forsteri. Next base: position 588,346,673 of record CM028131.1, read on the forward strand.
GTGAGTGTCAAAGCTCCTTGTGAAATTCACTCCCACATAGTAAATTGTTCTTTTGCTTTCTCAGTACCGGCTCCTCACTAGCAGGCTCCCTGCTGTGCTGCTGTTGGTGATATTCACCCCCTGGAGGATGGAGGGGGGACAGCCACTCCCAACTGGCCCTCTACACCATGCCTGCAATTAATTAAGATAGACAGAGGTGATTACTGAGCCCTGACCTGAAACCAAGAGAATGGTGTCCCTTGGACTAATGTCCCAGGGTGGAAACTGGACAGGGGAAAGGAGGAAGGGGCTGGAACATGAACTCTGCAGTGCAGAACATCAATGAAATATTAAATAAGTATGTACACACTAGCCAATCACAGAATATTGCACAATAATGATTCAGTCACTCTAGCCAGTAATGTGCACAGTACAATCTAGACATAATGGTAATGCAAGAAGAAGCTGCTCTGTGAGTGCCAAAACTCCTTGTGAAATTCACCCCACACAGTAAGTTCAGTTGAAAAATAATGTCCAAGTCCAGAATCAATAAATTGCCTCCCTTCAACAAATAAATTGTTCTTTTGCTGGTTCTGTACCTGCTCCTGACTAACAGACTCCCTGTTGTGCTGCTATCGGTGATATTTATAGCCCAGAGGATGGAGGGGGACAAGCCATTCCCAACTGGGCCTCTACAGCCTGCTTGCTCCTGACTAGCAGGTTCCCTGTTGAGCTGATGTTGGCTTTATTCACCGCCTGGAGCAGGAGGGGAGAAAGCCACTCCCAGATGGCCTTCTGCAGCTTGCCTGCTCATGAAAAGCAGGCTCCCTGTTATGCTGCTGTCAGCAGTATTCACAACCTGGAGGATGTAGGAGACAGAGCCACTCCTGGCCCTCTACAGTCTGCCTGCTCCTGACTAGCAGGCTCCCTGTTTTGCTGCGTTTGTTCTGGTGAGATGGGACAGAATGTGATACATACAAAAAAAATAGCAATTATTGGCAGATAAGGACCGATTGGCCCATCAGTTTTCCTGTAAGCCCTACTCTTGTTCGTAGCCTCTGACCCTACTAGATCAATGGCTTTCTGCTCTTTTTCCACTTCTAGGGTTTCCTTATGTCTGCCCCATGCATATTTAAATCCCTCCACTATGCTTGCTCTCACCACCTCCTGTGGCAGACCATTCCATGTGTCCACCACCCTTTCCATGAAGAAAAACTTCCTCACATTTCCCCTTAACCTGACACCTTCCAATTTCATAGCATGCCCCCTCATTCTTGTACTTCTATATTGGAAGATGTTGCCCCTCTGCACATTGTATATACCTTTAATGTACTTGAATGTTTCTGCCATATCACCCCAGTCCCTCTTCTCCTCCAGTGAGTACATATTTTGGTCCTTTAATCTCTCCTATGATTTGTGGTGCAAGCCCTGTACCATCTTTGTTGCCCTTTCCTGGACTTCCTCCACCCCATCAATGTCCTTGCAAAGATGCAGCCTGCAGGAATTGTACACAGTACTCTAGGTGAGGACTCACCAATGTTTTATACAATGGCATCACCATCTCTCTCCTTCTGCTAGTGATACCTCTGTGTGTAGACACCCAAGCATGACACTGGCCTTCCCTGCAGCTTTTGTACTCTGCTTAGACCCCTTTAGGTAATCTGGAATGATAACCCCCAGACCCCTTTATTCCTTGGTGATTGTCAGCAACACCTCTCCCCATCCTGTAGCTTTCTACAGGGCTCTCTTATCCCAGTTGCCTCATTCTTTGAATTGAATCTCAGCTGGCATGCCTTGGACCATTTCTCAGGCTTGTCAAGGTCCCTCTTCATTTTCTTCACTTCATTTGGAGTATCCACCCTGTTACAGATCTTGGTGTCATCTGCAGCCAGGCAGACCTTCCCTTCTAGCCTTTCTGCTATGTCACTAATTAAGAGGCAGTATGGCGTAGTGATTTAAGGCTCTGAGCTGCAAATCTGGAGACCTGGGTTTGAATCCCATAGCCCCCACTTGCATACTGTGTGACCCTGAGCAAGTCATTTAACTTCCTCATACTCCCAGGTTGCACCTGCAAACAAGCTTTCAGCTTAGTGTGTCTCACCTGGTAAAATAATTGGTAAAAAAAAAAAAAGGACTGGCCCAAGAACTAATTCCTGAGGTACCCCACTGATCACCTCCCTCTCCTTGGATTGGATCCCATTTACCACCACCCTCTGCCTCCTGCCCACCAGCCAGTTCCTAACCCATTTTATCACCTTATGGCACATGTGCAGACTACCAGTCTTGTTGACCAGCCTTTTAAGGGGATGGTGTCAAAGGCCTTGCTGAAATCAAGGTAGGCAACATCCACCACTCCCCCTTGATTTACCTCTTTCGTCACCCAGTCAAAAAAATCTATCAGATTTATTTGACACAACCTTCCTGATGTGAATCCAGATCATGGGCACCATTGGATTCCAAGTGTCCCACAATTCTCTCTTTAAGCAGTGCCTCCATGACCTTTCCCACAATTGAAATGAAGCTGACTGACCTATAGTTCCCTGTCTACTCCCTGCTACCACTTTTGTATTGAACTATATGTGCCCACTTCCAGTCCTCTGGAACATAGAAATATAGACTTTGACGGCAGATAACTACCGATTGGCCCACTCATTCTGCCCATTTCCCTACGTATTGGATAAGCTGCAGATCCTAGTTAACCAACAGCCTACTTCTTCCTACCTCCCCACTAGAAATGCTTTATGTCTGTACCATGAAATCTTGAATTCCCCCACTGTTTTTAACCAACAGTCTCCTTAGGAAGGCCATTCCATGCATCCACCGCCCTCTCTGTGAAAAAATACTTCCTCATGTTACCTATGAGCTGTCCCCCCAATATCTTCAAATTGTGCTCCATTGTTTTTGCACCTCTCTTTTTCTAAAAGATGCTACCCTCTTGTACTTTTTTGATTCCCTTGAGGTACTTAAATGTTTCTTTCATATCCACCCTCACTCTCCTTTCCTCATGGGTATACATATTAATCTCCTTTAGTCACATATCTTCTGGTGCAGACCATGCACCATTTTCATTGACCTACTCTGGACTGCCATCATCCTGTCTATGTCATTGTGGAGATGGGGTCTCCAGAACAGCATGCAGTATTTCAGATGGGGTCTCACCAATTGTCTCTACCAAGGGATTTACAATGGGAGGACCTTTAGCCCGTGGTTCGATGGGCAGAGCAATAATGTCACTCCCTCATCGAGTTTAAAGGTCACAACATCCTGGGCCTCACCAGGATTCTTTTTCATTGTAGCTGGAGGCGTTGCTCTTCTGCCTTTCTCTGGCATCCTGCATCCTTTTCATCGCCTAGTTCTGGCTGCTGCATCCTGTCGCAGGTTCATTTTGTCTCTCTGTTTTTTCCCGTTTCTGTTTTGTTGTTTTACCTCTAACTCCAAGTCATGGCGGCCTTCCGTTGCTCTTCCCTGGTGTCTACCTTGCTCTCTGCCCCCCCCGCACATCTCCCTTCCTCATCCTGCCCCTTGCGGAGCCTTCCTCCCTCGTGGAGTCTACTTGCCCAATGTCATCCATCATCAATCCCTTCATCAGAGATCCTTCGACTCTTTAGCCTTTTAGCTTGTCCTACCTGGCCCCGACCTGCTCATCTACTTCATTCCCTCTCTCAGTATGCCTTGGCATGGTTCGCTGCCTGTCTGCGCCTTTCCCTTGTTCTGTCTGGCCATACCTACCATGGATCATATACTGCCTGATCCAACTTGCCCCTGTGCAGTTCTCATCCCGTACCGGCTGGGTACTGTGCTACCCTATTGACCTCCCTACAGTACTTTGTCCTTTCACACCTAGCTTTCCAGTACCTGCCTTCCTGGTGCCACTTCCTCATCATACCTCATCCGTTCCTGTTACCTTCCTCAGCCTATCACTTCTTCTAGTTCTGACCATCGTGAATTCTTTCCGCTCATGGCTTCCCTCCTTATCGTACATCATCTAATTTTTCCTCCCGTTGATCGCTGTTCTGTGCTTCCCTTCTGATTCGCATACCATCTGGTTCCTGTCATGCCTTCTTGGCCCCCAAGCTTGCCTCCTTTTGGGGAGCATCGTTGTTCGTGTCGCTCCATAGAGCATGTTATCTTCGTTCAAGTTATTTTCCTGTTCATTCCTGTCTCCTCTTTTTCAGATTCCATCCCGACTCACTGGGATTCGCTCCACTTGTGGCCTGCTGTCGATATTTCTTTTTGGGCTACCTACCATAACTCCTAGGCCACCTATCAACCGCGACCATCCTGCCTTATGTATAGAGTTCATAATTCCAGTCATATTGAGTTCATAAATCCAGTCATCATTCACTCAGCATTACCTCAAAATGTATCTGTTTACAATGCTCACATTAACATTCCTATCATTGAATTCCATACTACCTCAACGACTACATCAACCTAATCATTCATGGTCCTTTCGTTTACATCGCATAATCAAGCATGCCTCTTTAACCTCAGTGCCTGCTCACTTGCATCGATCAATCAAGCCCGTCTCCAGTATTTATCTCCTAGTGAGCACACTTGGAATATCCTTGTGAGCACATCTGGATACCCCTTGCTCCTCTGACTCATTCATGGATTTACTCCCTCTATCCTTGCTCCTTTGATCTACTATCTCTCATCGACTACTTGAGCATACCCTCCTTGAGTCCAGCAAGGTTTGTCTAGTTACATCATTCTCTAGAGCATTCCATCATTGACTCTGATGCTAGCCTTGAACCACAACATCAGGATCTAATTGTTCACATCGCACAATCATGCCTTATCAACTTCAATTTCTATCTACTCACTCACATCACTCAATCGAACACATCACTCAATCAAGCCAGTTTGCAGTACTATTTATCTCCTCATCAGGACATCTGGAATATCCTTGTGAGCACATCTGGCTACCCCTTGCTCATCTGACTCTCACACGGATCTACTCCCTCCCATCCTTGCTCCCTGATCTACTATCTCTCATTGACTACTTGAGCATACCATCCTTTGGTCCAGCAAGGTTTATCTAGTTATGTCGTTCCTTCGAGCAGTCCATCATTGACTCCGACATCACTCATTGACCATAACATCAAGATCTAATTGTTCACATTGCATAATCATGCCTTATCGACCTCAAATATCTAATTCCTCGCTCAAATCAATCATACCTCTCATTGGATCTCATGCTTACTCATCGACCTGTCTACCTCATGCGGTGATTATGACCATCAGTATTCATCGTTGCCTCATGTTCCTTATTCGATTCGTGCACAGCCTCATGTTCCCTCTTCGACCCGTGCTTTCTTTTGAAGATTTCCCTATTCCATCATCATCTTCCTTACTTGTATCCCTCTGGTTACTGAACCCTTCTTTTAATGATGTACATCCTCAAATTAAATGTCATCAGCCTGGAGGGAAGGTGACCTAGGCCTTGGATCCCTAGAGGTTTCCTCCGTAAAGGGTTTTTTTCCTCTCCTCCATGCCAGTGGTCATAATACTAGTTAGAGTTAGTGATTTCTCCTCATTAGTTAGTCAGCTTCTGCTGTTGGATGGAGGCAGATGGTGGCCCAGCTTTCCCCTCTCTCCTCAGGAAGTTAGCCCTTCTTCTCACAAAATTCATTCATTATCCTCGCCTCTTCAGTGATTGACATCTTGGGTATTCTTTTTTGGACTTCTTCCTAACCTACCTTTAGCCAACGCATTCATTCCTGGCACCTGTGGGGGAGGGGGCCCTCTTCTAGGGTTCCTTGTGTCGTACTCCTACAGAGTGGTATATCCCACGGATAGAGAGGCAGAAAGCCACAAAGAAAACTCAAGTTACATAAGCATTATCTCATATTATCACATTCAGTTGTGCCAGCACATTGAATGGGAGGGCCTTTAGTCCATGGTTTGATGGGCGGAGCAACAACGTCATTCCCCCATTGAGTTTAAGGGTCACAACATCCCAGGCCTTGCCAGGATTCTTTTTCGTTGTCCACCATCCGCCTCTCCTCCTCCAGCGGCACGTTTCTCCTACCTGTGGGCTTTTCCTAACCTACCTTTAGCTGATGCATTCATTCCCGGCACCTGTAGGGGGGAGTCCTCTTCTAGGGTTCCTTGCATCATACTCCTACAGGGTGGTATATCCCATGGATAGAGAAGCGGAAAGCAACAAAGAAAACTCAAGTTACACAAGCATTATCTCATATTATCACATTCAATTACGCCAGCACATCGAACTTCTTGTTTTCTACTCGTGATGCCTTTCCCTTTGCATCCCGGTATCCCCCCAGCTCTCCTTACTGCCTTCTCACATTTCTTGCCTACCTTTAGGTCATCTGATATGACTACCCCAGGTCCCTTTCCAGTTTTGTTCTTGTTAGTACCTCCCCCCACATTGTGTACTCTTCTCCTGGGTTTTAGTTTCCTAGGACCATTACTTTGCATTTCTTTGCATATTGCATTGAATCTAAGCTGCCATACTTTTGACCATTTCTCCAACCTTGCCAAGTCCCTTCTCATCCTTTACAACCCCCATGTATCAACTCTATTGCAGATCTTCGTGTCATCTGCAAAGAGGCATACTTTCCCTTCCAGTCCTTCTGCAATGTCACCTATAAAGACATTAAAGAGGACCAGTGCCAGTACTGAACCCTGTGGTACCCTATTAGTAACCCCCTTTCTTCAGAGTGTACTTCATTTACTATTACCCTCTGCATCCTGTTGTCCAGCCAATGTTTTATCCAGGCTACAACCCTGGGACCCACTCCCAGGCTGGCTAACATGTTTGTTAAACTTTTTTGTGGGACTGTGTCAAATGCCTTGCTAAAGTCTAGGTAGGCCACATCCACAGACCCTCCCTGGTCCACTACTTTGGTCACCCAGTAAAATAAATCAATTAGATTCTTCTGACATTACTTTGCTGCTGTGAATCCATGCTACCTTGGGTTCTGAGCCCTATTGGCCTCTAGGTACTCAACAGTTCTTTCCTTCACAAATGATTCCATCATTTTCCCTACCACTGAGGTCAAACTAACAGGTCTATAGTTTCCTGCCTCTGCCTTGCTCCCACTTTTGTGAAGGGGAATGACATCTGCACTTCTCCAGTCCTCAGGTAGCACACCATCCTCCCATGATTTTTTAAAAAAGGTCATCAGTGGTGTCACTAGTTCTCCCCTTAGTTCTTTTAGAATTCTGGAATGAATCCCATCAGGCCCCACTGCTTTGTCCACCTTCAGTGTGAGGAGTTCTTTCAGGACTCTTTCTTCTGTGAATGGCTTGGAATTGACCCCACTAACCAGAGTGTTTCGATTGATTAGTTTAGGTACCTCCCCCTCTTTTTCTTTTGTGAATACTGAGCAACTTCGTTCAGTATCCCTGCTTTTTTACTGTTACCCTCTGCCCACCCCACCCCTTTATTAAGCCTCACTATCCCTCCGTTGGTCTTTCTTCACTCCCTAATGTACTGTTAAAGGTTTCATCCCCTTCTTAACTGAGTTCACTATCTTTTCCTCAATTTGGGCATTTGCTATTCTGACTGCCTTCCCCACTTCCTTCTGCTTTAACTTTTACAGTTCTCTGTCCTGCTCCTTCTGTGTTTCCTTAGACTTCCTGAATGCTACACTTTTCCTCCTGACATTTCCCACCACCTTTTTGAGAATCATAGTGTTTTTTTTCCTTTGTTTTGTTTTGTTCATTTGCTTCACACAAAGGCTTGTTGCCTCTGTGATGGCTGTTTTGATTTGCCCCCCATTGTTCCTCCACCTCTCCTTTTTTCTTATTTGCTAGTGCTTTTCTGAGGCACTCTCCCATTTTCCCAAAGTCAGCTGTTCTAATGTCCAATACCTTCACTTTTGTATTGCTTGATTCTATAGCTGTGTTTATAATGAACCACACTATTTGGTGGTCGTTTGTTCCCAGATGGCTACTCACTTCTAAATCTAAGATCCTCTCTCAGTTCCCATTTGAGAGTACAAGGTCTAAGATTGCTCCCTCCTGAGTGGGTTCAAATACTAGCTGTCTAAGGCGTGCCCCCTGCAGGGCTCTGAGAATGACCCTGCTCTTGGATGTGGCTGAAGCAAAGGTGATCCAGTTGACATCTGTCATATTCAGGTCTCCCATCAACAATATCTCCCCTTTTTTCTGCCATTCCAAGCCTTCTGTCATTTTCTTGTCCACTACCTCCCCCTGAGATGGGGGTCTGTTTACAACCCCCTTGCAGCATGTGTGCCATTTCCTGTCACCAGGGTGACCCACAGTCCCTCCTCTTCTCCCTGTTTACCCTTTAGTTTCATTCTTTGATCCCTTCCCTTACATAGAGAGCTATTCCTCCTCCTCTGTTACCCTCCCTGTCCCTCCTATAGATTGTGTACTCAGGTATGTTGACATCCCAGTCATGGTTGTCTGTATACCATGTTTCTGTGACTGCCACAATATCTAGGTGTCCCTCTTCCATCAAGGCCACTAGTTCAGGGAGCTTGTTACCCAGACTACGGGCATTGCTACTCATCACCATCCATTTTTTGATGGCCTTACCCCTTTCAGCCCCACCCCTGTCCTTACTGCCTTTGCCGTTTTTTCCATTTACCCCTGTCCTGGTCCCTATTGACTTCCCTACCTTAGTGTTTACATCACTGACTACCCTGTTTTGTGGGGGGGGGGCTGGGATTTCCCTGCTCCTTTTCAGTGCCTTGCCCATGGCTAGTTTAAATGCTTGCCAATGAAGCATTTAAACCTATCACCTAGGATCCTGATTTGCCTCCCAGACAGATGCAGGCCATCACATCAGAATAGTCCTGTATCCCTCCAGGTGAAACCCCAGTCCCCAAGAAGCCAAAACCCTGAGCTCTGCACCAGTTTTTCAAACATTCATTAAATCCCATGGTGCAGAGTACCTTAGCCTCACCCACCTTACCTCCCTCTCCCCTCCTCCCCACAGTTCTACCCCCCCTTAATGACTAAGTCCCCTACCAGGAGTTGTTTCCTTCCCCTGTGGGTGCCATGCCACCCTACTGTGGGTCTCCTTTTTGGAGGTTTCTAGCATCCTCCTTGGTCTCCACTGCAGACACCTCCATGGAAGGACCACTCTCCACCAGAATGGTGTATGAATTGTGGAGAGGTACAACTGGAGGGATGTGCCTATGTTCCAACACCCTCCACCTCCCCTCCCTGTCCCACCTTGGTCCAACCACTCCTCTTTCTTGGCAACCTCTGAGGCAGTGGCAGTGGCCCTGGTGGTCCCTGGGTGGAGCAGAAGGTTTTACAAATCATAGCTAGGTCAGCCTGGCAGACGGGAAGCACACCTGTGTTGAGTTACTTGGTTAACATGGCTGCCAGAGGTGCTGCTAGCTCACTCTGCAGCTCCTCTAATATCCTCAGGTGTATGCCATCTGGCCCCGTTACTTTGTCCACCTTCAGTTTTGTAAGCTCCTCCAGGACTCTTTCCACTGTGAGTGGACTGGTGTTTATCTCTCCACCCCTCGTATCTGCTGCCCAGTTGTGGTCCCTGTCACTCCCCATCTTCAATGAATACTGAATAGAAGGGTTCTATGTGATAATGGTGACTGCCTAAAGGTGATCGCCATTATCGCGAAGTCATAGAGGTGAACACCTTTTCAGCATTCTGACACCCTCGGTGCATGGAACAACGGTGCTGGGGACTTAGATTTTCATGCTTTCTGTAGGTGCACCCCACACCCCATGTGGGGGCTTGCCCCCTCACCCCTCGACTAAAGAATTCTCAACTCCAGGGGCTGCATGTTGGGGAGGCAAAAGCATGAAAATAAAGGTTCGGACCAGGCACAATGAAATCACACCAGCGCCTGGACCGAACCCAGTACCTCACCCACCCCAGCCACAGGCCAACCCCCAATGCCACAGCTCAGCTCAGCAACACACACTGCAGTGTCACCCCTACATACCCTACGCCCACTCCCAGCCCACGCTCACCATGATCGCTACCCCCGAGCATGTGTGTACATATAGCGACATCCTGTTGCCAATTTGCCTGCCCCCACATCCAGTCACCCTACCCTCCCCATTGCCATTTGGGATTTCCCCCTGATGGTGTCACCATTATGGACAGTGCCCTTCTCCATGCGCCCACATCACAGGCTACCTACCAGAAGTATTTTTTCAGTAGTTCCCCTTTTTCTTGATCTCCCTCCTTACATTCCCCATCGTCCCCTCTGAGCCTTACAATCCCCCCAGCTTTCCTTCTTTCACTGATGTAACTATAAAATGTTTTGTCTCCATTCTTCACTGTCTGTGTTAACCTTTTCTCAGTCTGCACCTTTGCAATCCTAACAGCCTTCCCCACTTTCCTGAGACATTTTAGGTATACCTGCTTGTCTTCCTCCTTTAGAGTATCCTTATATTTCCTGAAACCTGCTGTTTTGGCCCTTACTTTGTCTGCCACTTCTTTCGAGAGCTATAGTTGTTTCTTCTTTCTCTTGCCTTTATTTACCAATCACATGCATTAGTTTGTCAAATCTTCTATGGCTTGTTTTAGGTGTTCCCACTTTTCCACCACTCCCCCACTTACCCCCCTCCTCTCCAGGGTTTCTTTAATGCATCACCCCATCTTAGGGAAGTCCTCCCTTCTGAAATCTAAGACCTTTGCTTTTGTGTGACTTATGATGTAGCAGTCAGTAATTTATCTACTGCCTGCTGTTAGGATCTATTGCCCATTGTTAGGGTTTTTAGGACAAGAGTTTATTATGGCTGCGTGGGTAGAGCCTGCAGCCATTTTGCAATTGGAGGATCAGAAAATGAGCAACCATGGCACGCTTCCATTTTGAAATTTCAGAAGTATCCTTACAACACTCCAAAACAATCCAAACAGTCCACCATAGCCTCTTGCAATAAGGGCAGCACCACAGTATTTTTTCTGCCATCTGTCACTTCTGTTATCCACAACTGACCTGTGCATGAGTGACCATTGTGCATTCACAGTTCTTTTGGCACCACCATCTTGGGAATGGTGTTTTGCCATTCAACAGAACTACTCATGCACTAGTGCCATGCATGGGTAGTTCAGTTGCTGCCACCATCTTGGTGATGGCATTCAGCGGCACTCATTCTCGGGTGCTCCGACAAGCTCGTTGCAGCCATTAAGGCTCTGCCTAGATTTTGTTTTAAACAGGGTCATGATATCACATTTTGAACAATACTATGCTACAACTTTATCCAAAATTTAGTAAAACAACATAACATGCAGGAACTGTAGTTTTACAACTTCATCTTAGCAAACAGCAAACAAAACAAGCATTTGTCAATGCTGAATGTTGTCTTGCTGACATTGGCATCGGTAGTGCAGGAGGTGAACAGATGCATAATAGGAATGGCAGTGAAGTATGAAAATGACGTCAACCTCACATCACCCTATGGAGAATGACAGGCACTGACATGTACCTTTGGACATAGGCTATAACATTCATGGCATTTCAGCTCACCCTACCCTGCAGTACGACAAATATTCCATTGTGCCTTGGGGTCCTTGGGCCTTATGCTCACCCCAATCAGCCATAACGCTCATGGTGTTTTACCTCACCCTATCCTGCAGACACTGACAAGTGCTGAGGTGTGCCTTGGGGTGTTCGGCTTTACTGTCACCCCATTTCATAAGGACATATGCTGAAATGGGTGCAGCATAGGAGAATGGGGTGAACTGTGGGGCTGAAGAGTCCAAGGCATGCCTTGATGCCTGTCAGTGGCTTGGGGGGGATGGTATGGCATGAGCATGACAGCTGGCAATGCAAAGGCACACCCCTTACTCCTGTCAGTCTGTACAATGTGGAATGTTATGGTTAGAAACCCTAATGCCCCAGCCTTTTCTTTGTATTTGCACTACAAATTTGCAACACACCATTTTTGTGACCCCCCACCTCATGAAAGTGTTTGAGACCTCTGCTCATGAACAGTGGCACTGTGATTTTGTTCGTCTGTGTCAAACGTTGATTTCTCACAGAGACCGCACCATTCTGCAACAGATGTGGGAAAAGACCATTCAGGCAGGATGTGAAAATGTGAAAAATTGCAGCTGTTCCATTCATTGGTAGGGGTGAAGAGATGGCAGTGTTGAAAATCTTGAGTGAAAATATTAAAATAGCTTGAATTTACCAACATACGTAGAAACTGTGCAATGCACACTCGTAACACAGTCATTTAGTGGAATTATTTCACCAAATTTTCAACATAGACATTTTGGGACCTCTGATCAAAAACACTGTCACTATGATTTTCTTCATCTGTCCTGTTCGATGATTTCCCACAGCGATTGCACCATTATGCGCCAGTTGTGCAAAAACACATTTCAGGCAAGATGTGAAAAATTACAGCTGTACAGTTTATAAGGAGGTGTGTAAAACTGAAAATGTTGTAAATGTTGAGTGAAAATATTACAAAATCTTGAAGTTATGAGTACACGTGGAAACTGCACAACGTATGCTTGTAACATACTCATTTTGTGGACTTTTGTCACCAAATTTTCAATGCACACTCATAACACAGTCATTTAGTGGAATTATTTCACCAAATTTTCAGCATAGGCATTTTGGGACCTCTGCTCATGAACACTGTCACTATGATTTTCTTCATCAGTCCTGATCATTGATTTCCCACGTGACCGTGCCATTGTGCGCTAGTTGTGCAAAAACACATTTCGGGCAGGATCTGAGATATGACAGCTGTACAGTTCACAAGAAGGTGTGCAAAACTGACAATGTTGTAAATGTTGAGTGAAAATATTACAAAATCTCGAAGTTACATGTGCACGTTGAAACTGCACAATGCATGCTTGTAACATACTCATTTTGTGGACTTCTGTCACTAAATTTTCAACATAGACATTTTAGGACTCCTACTCATGAACACTATCACTGTGATTTTCTTAATCTGTCCTGAACACTGATTTCCAACAGCGACTGCACTATTCTGCACCTGTGGTGTGAAAACACATTTCGGTCAGGATGTAAAAAATGATAGCTACACTGTTCATAAGGAGATGTAGGAAAATGGCAATGTTGAAAATCTGGAGTGAAAATATTACAGATTTGCAAAGTTATGAAGGTGCATGGAAACTATGCAATGCACACTCATAAAACAGTCATTTTTTTTTAATTTTTTTCACCAAATTTGCAACATAGGGTTTTTGAGAACCCACCTCATGAATAGTGGCACAGTCGTTTCATTAATCGGTTGCGAGAGGTGATTTTGTGCAGTGATGGTGAAATCACCTTTCGAGACTGAATAACACCACAACAGTGACTGAATTCATGAGGAGGGGTCTCAATAACCCCAAGTTGAAAATTTGGTGCCAAAATTCTGAAAAATGCCCTAGATATGCACCAAAGTTGGAAAAACCCTATTTATGCCATTATACAGCTTACCGGCATTTCTTCAGTTCGCGGTTGGCTTTGAAGAGTGCAGACGTGTTCCTGGTCCACTGAAGATCACCGCGCTGGGCTCCAGAGGTAAGTATGGGGTGAGGGGTGTGTGGAAGGCAGGGTGTGCAGAGGGTGGGCATGGGTTGTGGAGGGGCTGCTGGACTCGATGAGGGGCCGTTTTCTGGTTTACAGGGTAAAAAAAACAACCCATGGTGGGACTGTTTTTGGTTTTACTGGACCAATTGGCATGCTGGGGTGGGATCCCAGCATGCCACCTAACTGTTTTGGGGGGAGCTGTAGCCAACGGAGGATTGGGCACCCCCGCTGGCCATACAGAGGTGGGGGGGTGTCGCATGAGCCAAGGGGGATTGGGCACCGCCTTGGCACACAAGACATGGCAGGGTACATTATGCCAGTGGAGATTCAGCACCCCCATCAGTTTTCACAGGTAAAGGGTGGTGGCTGTCCCTCAGCTTCTCTGGGGAATGAGAAGCTGATGGGGAAGCTGCCGCTATGTGGATTGCCCAGAGCAGGCAAGCAGTAATTGGCTGCTGCAATCAGGGACCACTCCTTGGCACTCCCTGATTGCAGCGGCTAATTTCTTTGAAGGTGGTGGAACATTTTTTCAACTGCTGTCTGTGCCATTGGCACCACAGAGCTCAGCCTCAAAAAGCAGTAGTGCCATTGGCTGCACCAGGACCGCACCTCCGAAAACTGCTTCTCAACTGAAGCAGCCACAATATGTTGTTTGCACTGCATGTGCAAGACAACATAAAAAGAAACTGAAACAACTAGCACACTATTATGTAACCTGATTCTAACATAAATTAAGTAAAGAAAACTGAAATATTTCTTGCTAAAATGAAGATCTTGTTTTAAATGAGATATGTTCAGTTATTGTGATTAGATCAGAGTTTTCCCCAAAATGTGACTTTATGAACCTATATTAGTATAGCCTTAAATGTATCTCTCAATATGAGAAATTTACAGTATTTACCTTTGATATTGTTTGTTTCATGCATATCGCAGTTCAAAGTAGGAATTCTTCCTATTTACTTTTCATCACATGTTGCTATTCAGAATATTTTAATTTAAAAATTGAATTAAAGAACTGCACATATATTCTTATATTAGAAGACAAAGTACCTTCAGTACATATAAAGCACAAAGTAATATTTCCCAGAACTACTTTTGTTGAGTATGTTCCTTAAAGAATACTACAGTATTCAAGGCACCATGAATTAAATGATTTGGCAAAGAAGTATTGATTAACACCTTTCAATGTTATGTTCTTAAGAAATAAAATACTGCAGCCCTTCTAAGTGTTTTCATTGTATAATTGTGCATCTCTGCTTTGCTTGGATCTGACTGGGGACCTCTTTCCATTGCTCTATTGTTCCTTTTCCTCTCATGTGAGCTATTGCAGGTGAGTTCCCTGCTTGTATTTGCACAAAACATCCATCCTCAGTATTCAGATCTATAACCTATGGCTTATTCCATGCAAGCAGGAGTTTGGCTGTTCTCCAATTATTCAAGCTGATACTTCAATAAGCAGACAGGGTGCTTTGGAAGAAGGTGCCAGTGAGGAGAAGGCAGTCCAGACAGCCCACAAGGGTGTCATGAGATTTTATTTTAGTTATTAAATTTAAAATGGTATACCAGGAAAATCAGGCTGAGCTAATGCAAATTAGTTCACTCTCAGGCCACCCATTTTTTATACACCATATACCCTCCCATTTATCCTTTCCATTATCAGTTGTGCAGCTTCTGGGGGTGGAGTGACATTTACTTGAAAGGGTTCATGGTAAGTATAGTGATGCTCATCTTAGAAACATTGAAAAATAGAAACATAGAAACATAGACTTTGACAGCAGATAAGGACCACTTGGCCCACCTAGTCTGCTCATTTCTCTACCTATTAGATAAGCTGCAGATTCTAGTGAACCAACAGCCTACTCCCTCCTACCACCCCCACTATAATTGTCTTATGTTGGTCACATGCATTCTTGAATTCCCCCACTGTTCTTGACCCCATAATCTCCTCAGGAAGGCTGTTCCATGCATCCACCACCCTCTCTGTGAAAAAATACTTCCTCATGTTGCCCCGAGCAATCCCCCCAATATCTTCAAATTGTGCCCCTTGTTCATGCACATCTCTTTTTTTGAAATACTGTATGCAATTGTCTTGGACTTTGTTGATTCCCTTGAGGTACTTGAAGGTTTGTACCATGTCTCCCTTCTCCCTCCTTTTCTCATGGGTATAATATTAAGCTCTTTTAGTCTCTTTTTGTATGGCTTCTGGTACAGACACATCACCATTTTGGTTGCTCTCCTGTGGATTGCCTCCATCATGTCTATGCCTTTGCGGAAATGGGATCTCCAGAACTGCACACAGCACTTCAGATGGAGTCTCATGAACTGTCTGTACAGAGGGATAACAACTTCCTGCTTTCTACTGGCCATATCTCTCCCTGTGTATCCCAGAATCACTCAGCTTTGCTTACTACCGCCTCACATTTCTTGCCTACCTTTAGGTCATCTGATATGAGTACCCCGAGTCCCTTTCCATTGTTGATATTGTTAGTACCTCCCCTCCCCCCCATTGTGTACTCTTCCTCTGGGTTTTTGTTTTGCAGGGGCATTACCTTGCACTTCCTTGCACTGAAACTAATCTGCCGTACTCTTGACCATTGTTCCAACCTTGCCATGTCCCTTTTCATTCCCCCTGGTGTATTAACCATGTTGCAGATCTTTGAGTCATCTGCAAAGAGGCATACTTTTTCTTCCAGCCCCTCTGCAATGTCACCTATAAAACATTAAAGAGTCTTACCTTGAGTGGGTCAAGGAGTTATTATTTAATTTAAGAGTTGAAAAAGCAATTGCTAGCCTACGAGGTAAGCTCCCTCTGTACAAGTCTAGATGGGAGAAGTTCCTTATGCTTTGGTCTCTCTCCCTACCTCCCTAATAAGCCCAGCCGGGAATAGTCGAATAGGTTAGAGTAGAGTAAGGCCTTAGTAAGCTGCCCCATAAGAATCCTAGGATGCTGCATATTTAAGGGGTTTGCATAGTTAAGTTAGTTAATCTTATGCGACACAGATGATATGGTCGCTGTCTCATACATGACCTGGAAATGACACCGCCAGAGAAGGCAACAGTGGCTCTGGGGGTGGGGGTGGGGGGAGGGAGGGATAGTAGGGAGGGGAATGTATGCCCTATGAATGGATGGCATGAGGAAATTCTTGCCCTAGTTTCATGTTTTTTGTACGACGAGTAAGTCATAAAATTATAAATGTTTGTTTATTATATTTTTGTGATCCTATGCCACTGTACCAATTCATGTATTTCTGTAAGGATGTATGTCCACTATTAACATGTTGTATTTTGTGATAAGTGAATAAAGTTGATTTAATTAAAAAAAAAAAAACATTAAAGAGTACCGGTCCCAGTACTGAACCCTGTGGTACCCCACTAGTAACTCCCCTTCTCCAGTGTGCTCCATTTACTATTACCCTCTGTGTCCTGTTGTCCAGCCAATTTGTTACCCAGGCTACTACCCTGGGACCCACTCCCAGGCTGGCTAACTTGTTTATTGATCTTTTGTGTGGTACTGTGTCAAATACCTTGCTAAAGTCTAAGTAGGCCATATTTACAGCCCCTCCCTGGTCTACTACTTTGGTTGCCAGTCAAAGAAATCTATTAGATTCATCTGACATGACCTTTCAACTGTGAGTCCATGTTGCCATGGGTCCTTTGCCCCACTGGCTTCTAGGTACATGACAATTCTTTCTTTCAGAAGTGATTCCATCATATTCCCTACCACTGAGGTCAAACTAACAGGTCTGCATTTTCCTGCCTCTGCCTTGCTCCCGCTCATGTGAAGGGGATCACATCCACCTTCCTCCAGTCATCAGGTACCACACCATCTTCCCTTGATTTGTTAAAAAGGGTAGTCAGTGGTGTCACTAGGTGTCCTGTTAGTTCTTTCATAATTCTTTGGTGACTCCCGTCATGTCCTATTGTTTTGTTCACCTTGAGTTTTAAGAGTTTTTTCAGGATTCTTTCTTCTTTGAATGGACTGGTATTGACCCACCTGCCCAGAGTGCTTCTATTGTTTGGTTTAGGAATTTCCCATTTTTCTTCTTTTGTGAATACTGATCAAAAGTATCCATTCAGTATCTCTGCCTTTCCACTGTCACCCTCTCCCTATCTTCCCTCCCCTTTATTAAGCCTCATTATCACTCCCTTGGTCTTTATGCGCTCCCTAATGTATCTGTAAAAAGTTTTATCCCCCTTCTTAACTGAGCTGACAATCTTTTCCTTGGTTTGGGCATTTTCTATCCTGACTGCTTTCACCAGTTCCCTCTGCTTTAACTGATACAGTTCTCTGTCTTGCTATTTCTGTGATTCCTTATACTTCCTGAATGCTATCTTTTTCTCCCTAACCTTTCTTGCCACCACTTTTGAGAATAATAGTTGGGCTGGCAGTATAGCCTAGAGTTTAGAGTAATGAGCTTTGAATGAGATTGGTACATCCATCAGACCAGATCTGGGTTTTATTATCACAACCTGGTTACATACTATGTGACTCTGAGCAAGTCACTTAACCGCCCAGTGCTCCCAGGTCTCCCCTGAAAACAGACACTTGTGCCTAGTGGGCCTTATCTGATTACCAAAGACTAAAATAAATAAATAGTGTTTTTTTTACTTCATTTTGATTTCTTTATTCACTTCACACAAGAAGAAAATTACTCGCCTTAGTAATTATGTTTCTTCTAATGGAGTCTTGCTGTATTCTGACTATTGCAGTTGGCCCCGGCACTCAAACTGCCTCAGAGAGTAAAGGGTTAATTTCTATGCAGAGCATAGAACGTTGAGCTTGAGCTCAGTTCAAACCTCTGTCTGCTGCACTTTGAAGCACAACTGCCAGATTCTTATGAGCTAATGCTAACTAACTACTATGTGCAAATTGTAAAATCTTTACTAGTCAAATGGGAACCAAATATTTTGGATCCCCAAAAGACTCAAGTCAAGAAATCCAAAATCAAAAGCCAGGTAGTGAACAACTTAAGACTTAAATTAATAATATAACCCACTCCCCCTCTCTAAAAGGAGGGATTACCCAAATGCACCCCTGGGGTGCAACACTGCACCTGCCAGCCCACTTCCCAAAAGCAGGTTCTGAGAGGGGTGGCAGGAAGAGAGGTCAGAATACAGTAAGACTCCATTAGAAGGAACATAATTACTAAGGTGAGTAATTTTTTTCTTCAAACAACATGAAGTCTTGCTGTATTCTGACTATTGCAGACTACCAAGCAGTACCTCCATGGAGAAGGGCATCAATCCTACCTTGGGAATAGGCCCTGCAGTACTGCTATGCCAAACTGAGCATCACTCCTAGCCTGGATGTCCAGGGAGTAATGCTTGGTAAATTTATTTATTTATTTATTTGAACATCAGTTTACAACCTTTGAGCCAGAGCCTCATTTCCAAAGGTACCTCGTCACATTGAGGACATACAGAGACAATATTTAGGATTACATCATAGAGAAAACAACAGATTTTAGAGTTACACATAAATAGTTTCATACATAAACAATTTATACAGAGTGGGTATATACATTCAACAATTTTGTAACAGTATAGCGTAACTGCATAGCACATGCCAGAAGGACTGAGGCAGAGTGCAGATGGGGGGAAAAGAAAAAGGGAGGGTGAGGTGGAGTGCCACCCAGTGGGCATTATCAGGAGTGGCCAGATCAAGGCCTCATTTAGTGACAGGAGCAGTTGTGCGTGTTGAACAGTTGGTTCCGGAGGGTGATTTTGAAGTTGGAGATTGTCGGGGCATTTGAGATGGGAGCTGGGAGAGAGTTAAACCAGGATGGGGCTCTGTAGTGGAAGGACCTCTGACCATGGGTGGTCCTGGATCTGAGGACAGTAGAGTATGGCAGCCTTGTTGGAGGTTAGAGTTCGCGATAGTGGTTGGAAGTGGCGTATGGAAGCTGTCACCCCGGAGGATACCCCAAGTAGAATTTTTTTGTGAGGAGGCAGGTTTGATAGCGGGCTGCTCATCAAGGTTAAGCAGTTTTGCATCGACATAGAGTTGACAGGTGTGTGTGAGCCTGGGGGCACCAGTAATCAGCCTGCAGGCCTTATTTAGGGTGAGGTGAATTTTGTTAAGGGCTGTCGTGTCAGCAGTGCCATAGACTGGTAAGCCATAGTCGACAAGGGACAGTACTGAGGATATGACCACAAGTTGGAGTGCATCGGGGGGAGGCAGTTTTTGTGGCAGTAGAGGATACCAAGCCGTATATTAGTGGTGGATGCAAGGGCATCAATGTGGGCGGGGTAGGTTAGGGCTGAGTCAAAAGTGACCCCAAGGTATTTGTACGTGCAGACTTTTTCAAGCGGTTGTTTGGTACTGGGAAGGATAGGGAGTGGGGAGTTGCACGCTTTGTTTTGGGGGTGAGGAAAAAGCATAGTTTTATTTTTTTTGAGATTGATAACGAGTCTACACTCTTTAAACCAGGCTTCAGCATCATTGTATGATTGTTGCAGGGAGTCCTGGAGGGAGGTGGGCTTGCAGTGTGTGGTAAAAATGACAGCATCATCTGCATACATAAGTATTTTACCAGAGCATGCACTGGGCAGGGAGCTTAGGTAGAGTGAGAAGAGTAGAGAGCCCAGGATGGAGCCCTGGGGTACCCCTGAGAGGATGGGATGAGTTTTGGACAGTGTCTCATTGATTCTTACACATTGGGAGTGAGCGGATACATAGCTTCTGCACGAGGCGAGAGGGCCAGTAGAGAAACCAGTGTGGCGGAGGGTATCCAGCATGAGAGGGTGGGAGACAGTGTCGAAGGCCTTTGAGAGGTCAATGAACACGGCACCAGCTAGGGAGCTGGCATCCAGGGAGGAGTGTAGAAAGTTGGAGAATTCAACTAGTGCAGTGCTGGTGCTGTGACCAGTGCAGAAGCCGTGCTGCTCTGGGCATAAAATGTTATGCTTAGTCAGATATTCAGTGATTTGAATGGTCACCATTTTTTCTAGGGCTTTGGAAAGGGGGGGAGGATGGAGATTGGTCGGTAATTCCCGGCATAGGACCTGTCCACCCCTTTATGAATGGGTGTGACTATGGCTGTTTTCCATGCTGTGGAGAACTGCCCCAGGCAGAGGGATCAGTTAAGTAGGCTGGTGAGTGGGGCAAGGACTTCATCCAGTACCAGCTGGAGAATACTGGGGTCCAGGGAGTCACTACCAGGACTATTGCACTTTAATGCTTTAATTAGGAGAGGTCTGGCTTCCTGGGCCGATACTTTATGTAGGAGGAAGCTGGGGTGTTGGAGGGCAGGGGGAGGTAGGGTGGGGGAGGGTCAAAGAAGTTGCTGGGGAGGACAGAGCTAAGGTCAGTAAAGGAGTTGTTACGGTGGTTAGCTATGCAGGCAGGGTCAGTGGAGGTAGTGCCATCAATAGTGAGCTGGGATGGGGGAGGGGAGCGTGATTTCCCATTTAGTTGTTTAACGTTGTCCCAGAAAGTCTGGACACACCCCCAGGAGGAGGTGAGGGTGGTCTGGTAATGGTCAGCCTTGGCTTCAGGGATGGCCCAGGTGCACCAGTTCCATACAGCATTTTAGGCCTGTCTATCAGCCATACAGCCAGTTTCAGTAGCATGGTGCCAGAGGTTATGCCTATGTCTGATCATCTGCAGTACAGCAGGGGTGACCCAGGGTGCATTACGTTTTTTGGATCTGGTTCTTGTGAGGGGTGCAAACAGGTCACAGGCCTTGTTATAGGTTTGGGAGAAAAAGGCAAGGGCAGTGTCTATGTCAGGTGCATGATGAATAGGGGACCAATTAAGCTGGGTGAGGAATTGTTTGAGTTTTCTCAGCCCACCAGGCTGGAGGTGCCTGTGGACAGTGGACTGGACTGTGGGTTTGGGAGTGGGGGCCACCCAATGGAATAGGATAGGGGAGTGGTCACTCAGAAAGTCTGGGACCACCTGGATATTATGGATTTTTTGGGGGCAGTTGATGATAATTACATCCAGGAAGGTACTGGTTCCTCATTTAGGGTTTATTCTAGTGGGCTGGGAGATGAGTTGTGTCAGGTCTAGGACAGCGAAAGAATCTTGGGTAGTGGAAGAGGAGGTACTGAGCCAGTTCACATTAAGGTCCCCCACCAGGATTTGATCCGTCTTGTGGTGGATTGTGGCAAGATATTCCGTTAAAGACCACAGTGCTGGATTCTGGTTCTTTGGGGGAATGTAGGCAGTGGTGAGATATAGAAGGCCCCTGGAGGGGTCAGGAGCAAGTTTGAGGGTAAAGGCCTGAGCTCCATTTACAAGGGCAAGGGCAGGGAGTGCTTGTCCTATGATTGTAGCCCTTGTATAGATAGCACAACCACCCCCATGTTTGCCTACTCGGTCCTCCCAGTGTAGGGTGTAGCCTAGGAGGGAGACAAAGGAGTCCAGGGTGGATTTGGACAGCCAGGTTTCAACCAGGGCTATGATGTCTGGTTGATGTTGTAAGGCCCAGCATTGGAGGGCATCACATTTTTTCAGTAGGTTGCATATATTCATGGAGGCTATGAGGAGGCCAGGAGACCCAGCTGGTAAGCTGGGGGGGGGGGCCTGGGTTTGGGTGTATATTACCCGATAGGAAAAGTAGGAAGACCAAGGCTCTGGTCAGGGGGTGGTAGTATGTCAATTTTCAGGGGGTACACTGGGATGGGGAGGAGACCATGGGGGAACAAGGAATGGGCAAGGTGCGAAGGGTCGGTAGGGCGAGGCTGAGTAGGTACCATCGGGAGGCAGGGTAGGTGTTGGGGGGGCACCTGGGGGTGGGTTCCATGGGCCAGGGTACATGGTCAGTGTGGGGTGAGATCAGGGAAGGTCAGGGAGAGTTGTGGGTGCTGGTATAAGTGGGCCAGTGGAGATGTCTGGCTGATGAGATATGGGTACTAGCATGTAAATGAGAGGGAGACATTTGAGGAGGGGTACAAACATAGTGCCTAAGGTGGCAGAGGGAAGAAAGGTTCAAATATCTTGGCAGCCCCTCAGAAAGTGTAGATACCACTTTGGAGCAGTGGTAGTGTCACGGACTTTGGTGGACTGGGTACAAGGTTCGAGATCCTGGCAGGGCAGTTGGTATTGGACCTGTGTAACAGCAGGAATCCAGGTTCTAGGGACTCAGAGCAGGCTGGGTATGGGCCAGGATTCAGGGTAGAAGTAGCAACTCCTAGTGGTTGCTAGGTTAGTGTCAGGCTGGAGGAGGGTCCAGTGGAAGGACAGGGGGTCAGTATGGAGGTTGGGTGTGTGTGGGTGAGGGGTGGGCAGCAGCAGAGATGAGAGTAGGGGAGAGAAGTAGCGTGTGTAAATGTATGGACTGTTTTCCAGGTGGCTGCTTTACATATCTCTAGCAAAGGAATATCCCTGGCTGCAGTCAGGGAATCAGCTGTACCTCTAGTTGAATGAGCCCTCAGGCCTGAGGGAGGTATTTTGCCTAGTTTCTCATAGCAGAATTGAATACAAGAGATAATCCACCTGGCAATAGTTCTCTTAGAGGCAGGTTTGCCCTTCCCCACTTCCCCATAAGTGAGAAACCACTGGAGGGAGTCAAACCTGGGAGCCTTAGTAGGCTTACTGTAGTAACTAAGGACCCTTTTAACATCCAAACTGTGTAAACTTCTTTCTCCTGAAGAGGAATGATCAGTGAAGAACACAAGGAGAGACATAGATTGGTTCAGATGAAAATCTGAAACCACTTTAGGTAAAAACCTCCTATTAGTTCTAAAGACCACCTTATCTCTATGGAATGAGATAAAATCAAGCTCCATTGACAGAGCTTGCAATTCACTGATATGCCTGGAAGATGTAATAGCTACCAGGAACACAATTTTCCAAGTCAAGTACTTAAGCTCTGCTGAAGACAAAGGCTCAAAAGGGGGTTGCATAAGCTGAGCAATGCAAACACTAAGATCCCAAGCAGGGGTAGGATCCCTAAAGGGGGGATTGGTATGAAGCAATCCCTTGAAAAATTTACAGAATACAGGGTGAGATGACAGTAAGGAAGGCCTTTCCACTTACAGAAAAGCAAAAACAACTGACAAATGTACTTCGAGAGTAGCTGGTCTGAGGCCTAGGCCATTAAGATGAACCGTATAATCCAGAACTGTAGACAATTCAGCAGTGTCTGGGGATCTATGCTTCTTGGAACACCAAATGCTGAATCTTTTCCATTTGGAGTTATAAGTTTTTCTGGTGGCAGGCTTTCGAGAGGCTTTGAGAATATCCAGAACCCCTTGGGACAGATGCAAATCTGCGTACTCTAACTCTTCAAGAGCTATGCTTTGAGATTGAGAGACTGAAGATTGGGGTACCAAATCTTCCCCTGAGAGGAGGTTAACAGGTTGTAATTCCTGGGAAGAGACAGGGGAAGATGGACTGCTAGGGACAGCAACAGGGGGTACCAAGGCTGCCTGGCCCAGCCTGGAGCAATCAGAATCACTTTGCAAGGTTGTGACCTTACCTTGAACAGAACCTTGAACAGTAGAGGAAAGGGAGGGAAGGCATATAGAAATTTCCCTTCCCAGTTCAGAATCAGAGCATCCAGAGGGACTGAGCCCAAGACTGGGGGTCTGCAACAAAACAGAAGAAGTTGGTGATTGTCTGGGGCTGCAAAGAGATCTATCTCTGGAGTGCTCCACCTTGAAAAAATCACTTTCAACACCAGAGGGTCGAGGGACCATTCATGATGGCCCTGGGAGATCCTGCTCAGTGCATCTGCTAGCACACTGTCCTTCCCTGGAAGGTGGACTGCTATCAGAGAGGTCTGCTGACAATAAGCTAGGGACCACAATTTCATGTCTTCCATGCACAAGGCCATGGACCAGTGCCTCCCGCTTGTTGATGTACCACATGGTGGTGGTGTTGTCTGTCTGACATGAACCACCTTGTTCTGCACTGACTGAGAGAAAGCTTGCAGGGCCAGAAAGACTGCCCTGAGTTCCAAGAGACTGATATGAAGAAGGGATTCCTGAGGGGACCACATCCCTGGGCTATGAGAGCCCCCAGATGGGCTCCCCACCCCAATAGAGAATCATCCATGGTTAGGACCACAGAGTGAGACTGAGCGACGAATGGGACTCCTTGCTTGAGGTTGCCCTGATCCTGCCACAGTTGGACAGCCTGGATCAGAGTCTGAGTCACTGGAACTATTTTGGTTAGAGAATCTTTCTTCTGAGACCAAAAGGCTGTCAGGTGAAACTGAATGTCCCTCATCTGAAATCTGGACCATTGGACCACTGCTGTAGAAGCTGCCATGTGGCCCAGAAGCTGAAGGAAGTGCCTTGCTGGCCGGGAGACCAGAAGGTGGAATGAAGAAGCCAGCTGTACAATAGCCCTTGCCCTTTCCAGGGGAAGAAAAGCTCTTGCTTTGACCATATCCAACTCCACCCCTATAAAGGTGAGGAGCTGTACAGGCTTGAGAACTGACTTGGGAAGACTGAGAAGGAAGCCTAGGGAAGTGAGCACTTGCTGAGTCACTTGAAGGTCTGACTTGACTTGGTCTGGGGACTGACCCACAATGAGCCAGTCGTCCAGGTATGGAAATATGGAAATATTTTTCCTTCTTAAAAAGGCAGTTAATACTGCAAGGCATTTTGTGAATACCCTTGGAGCTGATGTCAGGCTGAAGAGCATAGCTTTGAACCGATAATGGCCTGAAGGCAATTCAAACCTGAGCTACTTTCTGTGGGAGCACCTGATGGGAATGTGAAAGTAGGCATCTTTTAAGTCCAGGGAGGCTAGCCAGTCCCCTGGCCTTAGAGAGAGAAGGATTGATCCCAGAGTCACCATTTTGAATTTTGGTTTTAAAAGATGTTTGCTTAGGTATCTTAAGTCTAGGATGGGTCGCCACTCCCCTGTCTTTTTTGGGGTAAGGAAGTACCTGGAGTATAGATCTTTGCCCCTGTGCAATGTAGGAACTCTTTCTACAGCCTTTAGAGCCAGCAGAGATGAAACTTCTGCCTCTAGGGCAATGGTTTCGGATATACTTGCAGGTGGAAAAGATCTGGCCCTCAGCTTTGGAAATTTCTTGAAGCTGAGAACCAGCCCCAGCTTACCACCTCCAGGACCTACTTGTCTGAGGTAACAGACATCCAGTCATGGACAAAGTAAGCCAGTCTGCCTCCTATAGGAATGGGGGAGTTGACCCGGGCTGACACATCATGGTGTCTGCTTGGTAGGAGCCATAGGTTGAGGGATGGATGCAGCCCTGCTCATCCCCCTTCTGCCTCTCCATCTGAAGAACCCCCTCTCAGGAAAGGGAGAAGATGCCTGTGCTTGGTAGAAAGGCCTATGAAAAGGCCTGCCCCTGCTCCTAGCTTGCTGCCTTTGAGGAGCTGCCTGCCTTTCCTTGGCCTGTGCACTGCTATAGGTGGTCCTATACTCAACCATCTTTTTCATGTAATTCTCTGTCTGCTCCCCAAACAGAGAATTACCCACCACAGTAAAATCCATGGCCTTAGCCTGGGTGTCCTATGAGAGGCTAGTACATCTGAGCCAAGCCATTCTCTGAAGAGCCACAGATGTAGCCATGACTTTAGATAACACATCATTGGAGTCCACAGCAGCATGGAACTGTACCTTACATAGATACATAGACAGTGTCAGCAGATAAGGGCCTATGGCCCACCCAGTCTGCCCATTTGAGCTTGTAAGTTCAGTTTATGTTTTCCTAGAAGTCTGTTGCCCCTTACCCCAGACCTCCAGAATTCCTTTATGTCTATCCCATGCATTCTTAAATCCCATGATTGTTTCAGCCCCCACCACTTCCTCTGGTAGGGTGTTCCACTTGTCCACCACCCGTTCTGTGAAGAAATTCTTCCTCACATTTCCTCTGAATCGCCCTCCCTCCCTACATGCCTCAATCCCATCAGCAGCCACCCCCTACAGCTCTGAGGCTAGCTGGGGGGAGGCCTGATAGCCAGTGCCAGTACAGTGTCCCACCTGGACTTCTGGTACCTGGCTGCATAGGCCATATAATTAGCCTGCCTGAGTCCCAAGGCGGATGCCAGGTACTGTTTCTTTGCCATGGCATCCAGCTTCCTAGAGTCTTTATCTGGGGTGTGTGAAGCTAAGGGTATATTAGCCTTATCACAGGCTGCAACCTGCACAACTCCAACATGGCTGCATTGTTGATACAAGTACTCTGTACCTGAACCTGATAAGGTGTACCTTTTGTCCATCCTTCTGTAGACAGGAGGTACAGAATTTGGAGTTTTTAAAATCTTTTGTGTCTGTTTCCCAAAAGACATATGAAGAGGAATAGACAGTCTTGTGGACTCTGGGATGTCCATCATCTCCACATAATCAGGTTCCTCTTGTTCCTCTACAGCTTCTTCCACAGGGAGCTGGAGGGTTTCTACCACTTTCCTTTAAAACATGTAGTGGGAAGGGGACTCAGAAAGCCTAGGAGGTGAAACACCAGAAGGCCTGTCTGGGGAGATGTCCGGTTCAATGGGCTCCACCAGACCTTCCACACCATCATCATCTTCATCATCATCATCATCATAATCTTCATCTCCCTCCAAATCCAGTTCATAGAAATCTTCAGGGGCATAATCTTGAACTGGAGGAACTAACTGAACCGAGCACCTGCCAGAAGGTGCCGGATCAGATGGAACTGGGTGAAGCGGTTCTACAATCCTTATCGCTTTGGCAATCTCTTCAGCGGCCAGAAAATGGGTCTCTGGATCCGAAGTGGACAATTTTTCTTTTCTATTTCTTTTTGTAGCAACCGGTCCCTCATGATTGGCTCTCCTCTTGTCCGAAGAAGTACCGCCCTGGCCAGAGGGCACTCCCTCAGGTTCGGTTGGAACCGAACCAGGCTGGCCATGCCGGTCAGCAGACTTCTCAGCCTCCTTATGCCTAAGCCTACCTAATCTTTTTTCCAGGGTAGACTTAGGGAAATTTTTACAGATTTGGCAGTCTGAATCGAGGTGGTCAAACCCCAGACAATAAACACAGGTGGTGTAGGGATCAGCCTTAGCAAAGACCTCCCCCCCACACACACTGCAGTGTTGAAACCCAGTGGGCCCAGTTTTCCTTTTGGGTTTCTCAGACGTAACCATCCTAACCACAAACTTACCTTTTTTATTGCAAACAACCAGGCAAGACACCCTTCTAACCATGTCATGGGTATTGGAAAAAAACACAAAAAATGCATGTTTTTTAAAACCGATAAGGACCAGTAACCACACTCTAAGTTTAGAAACAAAGACAGAATATATAATTCACTAAATGGCCGGTTCAGCCGAACCGGTCGAAAAATACATTTTTACTTACTGTACCACAGACAGAGATCTGAACCAAAACTTGCGAAAAATAATCTGTAAAACCAAGAACTTTAATCAACTTTTGAACCACGAGCAAAGGAGAAATCTCAGGAGCGACCGTTCAGTTAGACGGAGTAAAGAATCTGACAGTTGTGCTTCAAAGTGCAGCAGACAGAGGTTTGAACCAAGCTCGAACTCAACGTTCTATGCTGTGCATAGAAATTAACCCTCTACTCTCCGGGGCAGTTTGAGTGCTGGGGCTAACTGCAATAGTCAGAATACAGCAAGATTTCATGTTGTTTGAAAGGCTTGTTGCCTTTATGATGACAGTTTTGATTTTTCCCCATTGTTCTTCCACCCCTCCTTTCTGTCCATTTGCTAGTGCATTCCTTAGGCAAATCCCATTTTGCCAAAATCAGCCCTTTTAATGTTCAATACCCTCGCTTTTGTATGGCTTGACTCCACAGTTGTTTATTGTGAACCACACTGCGTGGTAGTTGCTTGTTCTCAGATGCCTACTCACTTCTAAATAAATGATCCTCTCTCCATCCACATTTGAGAGTACAAGATCCAAGACTGCTCCTCCCGAGGGGGCTCCAACACTAGCTGTCTAAGACATGACCTCTGTAGGGCATTGAGAATGATCCCACTCTTGGCTATGGCTGCAGTAAATGTGCTCCAGTTAAGATCTTTCATATTCAGGTCCCCCATCAATAATATCTCCCCTTTTTCTGCCATTCCGAGGATGCCTTCTATCATTCACTTGTCAATTTCCTCCCACTGAGACAGGGGTCTGTATACAACCCCTGTGGGGAAAATGGTGCCACTACCTGTCTCCAAGGTGAACCACAGTGCCTCCTCTCCTCCCCATTTACCCTTTTATTTCTATTGCTTTGATTCCGTCCCTTACTCAGAGAGCTACTCCTCCTCCTCCTCTTTTACCCTCCCTGTCTGTCCTATAGATTGTGTACCCTGGTATGTTGACATCCCAGTCTTAGTTCACAGTGTATCATGTTACTGTGACTGACGCGATATCCAGATATCCCACTTCCATCAAAGCCACTAGCTCAGGAAGCTTGTTATCCAGATTATGGGCATTGGTACTAATTGCCCTCCATTTTATGATGGCCTTACCTTTTTTGCCCCATCCCTGCCCTTACTGCCTTTGCCTTTTTCTCCATTTACCCCTATCCTGCTCCCTATCAACCTCTGTACCTTGGTGTTTACCTCGCTTACTACCCTGTTTTGAGGGGTGAGGCTTGGAATTTCCTGCTTCATATCAGTGCCTCCCCCCTTTGCTAGTTTAAAAACTTGCCAATGAAGCATTTAAAGCTATCACCTAGTTGCCTGGTTCTCTTCCTGGACAGTATAGGCCTGTATCCCTTCAGGTCAATCCTCAGTCCCTAATGAGGCCAAAACCCTGTGTTCAGCACCAGTCTTTCAACCATTCATTGAACTGCATGGTGTGGATTACCCTAGCCTCACCCATGCCATAGACAGGAAGCACCGCTGAGAAGGTTACCGTGCATGCTACCTGTCTAAGGCCCTTCCACAACTCTACAAGCTCCTTCTGCACTGATCTGATCCCATGCCCAGCTAGGACATTTGTCCTAAGGTGGACAATGATGTCTAGCTCCCTCTCCTGTGACACTGCTCCCATGATCTGGAGGATTTGCTTCCTGTCCCTCCAAGCCATGGTGTCAGGCAGTCACCTTAACTCCCTCTCCCCTCCTTTCCCTAGTTCAACCCCCTAACAACTGATTCCCCCACCAGGAGCTGCTTTCTTCCCCAGTTATGTTGCTTGCCATCCTCCTGTGGGTCTCTTTTGTGGAGGTTCTCAGCATCCTCCCAGGCCTCCACTGTAGGTGACTATATAGGAATCACACTCTGCCAGAATGGCATGTGAACTGTGGAGAGGTACAACTGGAAGGATGCACCTCTGTTCTACCACCCTCATCCTCCCTGAGCCTACTCTGGTCCAACCACTCCTCTTTCTTGGCAACTTCTGTGAGCGGTGATGGCACTGGTGATCCTTGGGTGGGGGAGCCGTCCCTATTCCTTGCCATTTCAACCTGGAGATGGGCAACCTTCTCCCTCAGAGTAGACAGTTGCCTACAAATAGGGCAGCAACACAGACTCAGAATGTCTCCTGGAAAACTGCCATCCCGCAGCCAGTGCATTATATTACCTCCCACATGTCTCTCTTTTCTTTCTGCTTAATATATATAGAATTTGGTTTGCCTGTTTTGTTCATGTGTACGTGTGCTTACCTTCTATGCACTATTGGCAGACTGGATGGGCCTTGTGGTCCTTATATGCTGTCAACTTCTACGTTTCTACATTTCCATATTTCTATGTGTTGTGTTGTTAAGGATATGACAGATGTATGGTCCTTGCCTCTTGGGGAAGGGGTGCCAAAGCCTTGGGTACAAAGGAAATGACACACCTGGGGTGGGCAGGGTGAGGGCAGGAGGGTGGGTGTCTTCAAGCCCGTGACCTTAGAAAACAATTAACTACACTTTTGACTCAATAGAAAAACACTGCCGATCTTGTTCTGCATCTCAGATATTTCTGTGTCTGTTAACAAGCAGGTATGTGCTGAAGAGATTCTGCCACCAGGAACATAAATTTCTGTTCTCACAACCCACTAAATTTTCAAACACTAGCAAGCAGTCACAGTTAATGAGAATCTACCATTGGAAAGAAAAGAAATGTCTAAAGTACATGATAATCCCCTGCTTTAGCAGTTGTCTCCATGTGCCCCAATCCAGGCTATTACCGTGGTCATCTGGATGGCAAGTGATAATACTGCCACTGTGCTGTTTGGTCAGCCATTTCTTTGTTTTCATTTTTTATTTTATTTTAGTGGTAGACTGCTTAGCAGTGCTCATTTTGATTGTGTCCCATCAAGCAAAGACAACATTCATATACACAAGTACACAATCAATAAGTATATGATTATGTCATGCCCCCTGAGTGCAGCAAGATTTATAAACAGCTAACAAAGTGATAAATCTCATTATTAACACTAGTTTTATAGGTAGTTTCTGGTTCAACATTTGAAATTTGTTCATAGAATCATAGAATCATAGAAGCTTGACGGCAGAAAAGGACCATACTGGCCCATCTAGTCTGTCCTTTTTTTCCCCCTACACCTCTCCCTCCCTGCCAGCCCCTGCCCTCCCCCCAATACTCAGTCCCATGTGCTTGTCCCATGCCCTCATGAATTCTTCCACTGATTTAGTCCCCATCACTCTGTCTGGTAGTCTGTAAATAAAACATTTCATATCTGTGGACAGTAGTGACTAAAAGTGGACCTTTCTTGGGAAGATATGAAGCTTGGCAAGGCAAAGGTTATTTATTTTTATAAAATGGGTCAAAGACAGTCTGCATCCTGACTGGCTAACAGGCACCAGTAGTCATGTTCTTATCAGCACATATAAATGACAACTGGTACTTGTTCTGCAAACCAGGACACAGCACAATGAGAGATTCATGCCCGGATTGCCTGCCCGAAAGTTTTCAAATACAATCTAATCCTCTGCCTGAGCTCTGGCTGGCACCCCTTGTGCCACTCGTCTCTCCTCCACCCACCCACAATTGCTACAGTTCTCTTGGCAGCCAAACA
Organism: Neoceratodus forsteri; assembly: GCA_016271365.2. Classification (NCBI taxonomy): domain Eukaryota; kingdom Metazoa; phylum Chordata; order Ceratodontiformes; family Ceratodontidae; genus Neoceratodus; species Neoceratodus forsteri. The sequence goes on from CM028131.1 coordinate 588,377,993, forward strand.
GGAATAACTTTGTCACCCCCCCACACACACACATTCCAGCATTGGTTATCACATTATGTTGAAATATGCATCAGGTAAGGCTTGCCGACCATAATTCAAGCCGAGCTGACTGCAATCTTTGGAATAGTCATGACACCGGTAGTCACACCTTCAACTGTCAGCTAACAAGCCATCCATTTCTAGCCCATGACCACAAAACTCAAAACAAGACTCAGAGTCCACAGTTTCCCTATGGACTCTTGCTCCATTCTGAGCTGCATTTCTTTGCTCCCCCTCACTGCAGCTCCTCACTGTTCCTTGTGTCTTACCTTAGCCTCACCAGCCTACCGTAATCAAAACTGTTAGCCTCTCTGCCCATTCACAAACACAGAAGAATCATTTGGCTGTGATTTCACTACCTGACAAAAGAAGAGAATTGCTCACTGCTTGACAAAAGAAGAGAAATGCTCCCTGCAGGAAAAAACATATATATTTTGTGTGTGTGTGTGTGTGTGTGTGTGTGTTGTGGGGGAAGGGAGATTGAGTGCAGGATCATTGTCAGACACGCTGGCCCTTACTACCAGTCATTCTTCACTCCCTCACTACAGGCAACTGTGATACAAATGAGATGATGTGAAGGAAAAAAAAAAAAGGAAAGAATGGTGCATACAAAATATGCAAAAGAATAACCAGTGTGGGGATAAGAAATATAATGTCAGTGGAGGAATTTACATATGTTCTGCATTAAAAATGCAGGGACTGTTTTATTCCACTTTTCTAATTTAATGAATCTGATTTTAACACTTATACTAATGAGACCATTTAAAATCATTAACTTCATTTCTAGGGTAAGGTTTTTTGTTAGGGGACCCATTTTATAAGCGCAATAACACACTCTAAGGTGTGTGTTATGGCCTGATAAGAGCACGCCCAAATGTATGTGAATTATTACAGTGTGCACTGCAAGCACATTGGTCCACAATGTGAACCAATGAGCTTGCAGCAACTACTGTAGCTGTCATTCAGCGGGCAGCCACAGTGGTATGCAGGTGGATATGCTGGGGTGGAGCTGGGCGGGTTGGGGGTCCTGAGTGGGTGGAGGGATGGTGGGAACTACTGGACCACCAGGGCGATGGGCTGTTTTATTTTGACAGCAATTAGCATGTCAGGATGGTGGGGGGGGGTACCACTGGACTACCAGGGAATAGAAACAATTTGATATTCTGCAATCAGAGCATCAGGATGGGGAGGGGGGACCACTAGCCTGCCAGGGATATTTATCCTATTCATTGCAGTGATTGGAGTCTTGGCATGGGGTGGGGGGAACCACTGGGCCAACAGGGATGTGTTCTTACAATAATCTTGGTAATCAGAGGTACGGGTGGGGAGGGGGTTACCACTGGACCACCAGGGGCATGTCTATGACTATTTTGCCTGGGAGCAGGGACTCAGGCAGTGGAGGGGGGATTCCACTGGACCACCAGAGATATGTCGTTTTTCAATATGACAGTGATTGGAGTGTCGGGATGGGGAGGGGGGTGCCACTAGACTGCCAGGGATGATATTCATATGTCTTTGTGGTGATCAGTGCCACAGAAGGGGAGAGAGGACCACTGGACTACATTTGCGTGTACTTGTGCACAGTGTTGGGGGGGAGTTGCCACCCATAGCCTGTGGCTGCTGTATTGTGAACTTCACTACAGTGGGCTACCTGTGGGTGGACTGCACTTGAGATGTATTTTACAGGCTCATCTTTGAGCCCAAGTATGCGGCACATCTCAGGGTTGTGCCAGCATATGCGCAACACATCCTGGGCTGAATATCGGGATGTGCCACATGTGCATGGGCACGCCCCCTTGAGATGCATAGCATACATTATCTTTGCACCCTGGAGCATTGGGAATTGCACTGCACAGTTCCCACTTTTGAATATTGCACTGGGGCACAGTTCAGGGGTTGTGCTGGTACACCTCAGGTTTGCCAGGCACAATCCCTTTGAATATCTAGCCCTTAATGACCATGAAGGTGTCAAATTTGCTTGTATAGCAAGTTGGCATAAAGCTCAAGCCTTTACTCAGGATCACTGTTTAATTGGCAGTGAGTGTGACATTAGAGAGGTTGATGACATTCATTTCCTTTTTGTTTTCAATTTCTGGCCCTGCTCTGTATGAGGAGCTGCTGTGCTGCTTGTTTTTTGGGAATTACTGCTCTTACAACTATGTAGTCTCCTGCCCCCTCTTCTTGTTCTTGTCCATCCTGGAATCTGACCAGTCTGTCTGACCTTGGTGGCTGATTGTTCTGAGTCATGAGTCCCTCCTCTAGAGAAAGATCTTCAGCAGAGTCAATTTCTGATTCTGATGTTGAATGGAGACTGGTGGGTTTTTTTTTAGAAATGACTTAGGACCTCGGTGTTGTTTCTTGTTCATGTTTTTGTTAGAGCTGTTATAATCTGAACCTTTCCAGGTAAAAGCTCTTATTTAATAAATAGTCTTGTTGGTGCCATTTGAATTTTTGTATTTTCAGAACCCTAATTCTGGTGTCTTGTTTAGTGATGGTCACGCTTAATTTATATTCCAAAGAAGCAAGCTCTGGATCACTTTTATACTGTGAGAAACTTTAAGTAACTTTCTTTAAGTAAGGGTCCTACATGATTTTTCTGTGATTTGTAGTCCCTTATGAGGCACTACGGAAATAACATTGAAGCTGCTTGCATCTGTTCCATCCAGTCTGTCTTGAACCGATTGTGGTCAAGTCCATAACCCATCTATTTTAAAACATATAATCCCTCTGGGACATGGTTTACTTTTGCGTAAGCTTCTAAACTTGACAAGTTCCAATATATTCTTCTAGCCCATACGGCTATAATTTCCAGCTCAATGTATGCCATATGAACACTTACTGGGAACTCAGCAGTTGTTACAGACCCTGCCCCTCAAGCTAGTGGCCAGTGTTTGGAATTCTGCACCTGCATCTTCACAGAGAAATGGGTTTGGAGCTCCAATACCTGAAAAAATGGTTGTACTAAATGTGTGAGTACTGTTGTCACCTGCATGCAGGTCCTCAATATTAGAGGACATGACAGTGTATATCTGAATGTTGCACAGTTACAATAGTCTCAGAAAAATCACCGTGCACAAAAAGCTAAATGGTGTTGTTTTGAGCAAAGCCCAAAAACAATACAATCCAGACAAGAAAGCTAGCTCCAGTACTGATATGCCAGTTGAAAAAAGCTTAAGGCACACATGAGGAATACATGGCATCATCCACCAGCTAGCCAAAAAATAACAAGTTTTATTGACTTACAGTTCATGTAACTTCAGAAAACTCCAGTACCACACAGGTGAAACAACCATTCCCTCACACAAAGTTCACACCAGTTTTGTGCATGTGTAAAAAACATTAAAGTGATAGTGTACCCAGAAAAAATACGGAATGAAAAAGTTTCAAATTATGGACTCAGTGCATCTCAGCATAACAAATTTCTTTAAAAATAAGAATAATAAATAGTTTCAATAGAGAAACCATAACGAAAGTGCCATATACTACAGTTTAGTAAAGAAATCCAGAGGAAAATAAATAAAATAACAGCCACTTCTCTTTTTCATTGTCATATACAGTACTTTCTGTGCTATCTATTCTGGCACTTATCTTGGTGGGATCCACAAATAAATGTATTCTGTTCTAGGTCCCCTCTCCATTGTCACAAATGAATACTTTGGAGAGTACTGGGCACAGGAACACATCCTGAAGTACCATGCGTGTTACTCCTGTTACTTTGTAATATTACTATTTAGTACTACCTTTTGGTTCTGTCTACCTGCTAGTTTCTCACACTTCCAGTAACTTTCTCTGCAACACTTACATCCCCAAACTTCTTAACTAGCATTTTGTGGGGCACAAATTAAATGACCTTGCTGAAGTCCAGTTACAAGAAGTCCATAGTGATTGACCTTTGTCCAATGCTTGTGACATAGCATTGAAGAAATCAATCAGGCTTATCTCACAGGACATTTTCTTTCACAAAGCTATGATGCTTGTTCTCCTGGACTCCTTGGTACTCCAGAAAGTTCACCTGCTGCTCCCTGAATATAGATTGAAGGTGTTTTCTGACAAGTCAGGCTAACAAGTCCATAATTGCCTGATTCCCCCTATCCCCACTCTAATACAGGAGAATGACTGTGTCTATCTTGCTCAAGCAGTTTAATAGGTCTGCCTGTGGAGCTTCCATAGCCTGTCCTAACTCGCTGAGCACCTGTGGGGACAATTTGTCTGGCTCTGTGAACAAACCCACATTTAGCCCTTCCGTATCTTCTGAACATCCTTTTAACTTTTAATTTTACCTATTGCTGTATTTGTTTCCTGATGACCTGGATGCAACTCTCTGGCAGTGTCTCTCCCCCTCCTCAACAATAAAGATCAAGTAGACATATTCATTCAGAAAATATGCTTTCTGCCTATCCTTCTACACCTACAGTGGTGATACCACAAAAGCATACCAGTAGCATGGTACACCTCTACCGTGCAAATGTGGTGCCCATTGAATAACATGTATCCACTACCACACAATGATGAGCAGTGAGCAGTAATTGTATACTTTTGCACAATCACCACTGTATGCTTCACCCTAGTTAACCTATGTACCCCCTTGTTATTTCTCTTATCTGTGACATAACGAAGGAAGGCCTTTTCATTTTCATTCACTACTTCTGCAATTTTAAGCTCTGCCTTTGCCTTGGCCTGTCCAGTACCAGGTGAATATATCCAATGCTTAATAGCACAGTTAAAAACCACAAAGTCAAAACAGTGAAAATAAAAACACCTACAAGGCCTTAACAGCTTAGGTCCATAATAGCTAAGATATACTCAGCATTGTCCCTGTAGCTGTTTGGGTATAGGGAGAAGATGACTTCTGCAGGGTGTGCTGTCCAAGCAGCTGACATGGATCAGTGGAAACAGTCACAAGTGGGGGGGGGGGCCACGGTGGGCAGGGGCTCGATTCCCAGTCCTGAAATAACTTTTTTGCATTGTTGCTGGTGTTGTCTCCCCCCCTCCCAACATATCCTCTGTGTTTCTCCCACCCTACACCATTTGGCCCCCGCACCATTCAGAACAATTCTCCTCCCCCCACCAGTTTTCTCCTTGTCCCTGAGTTTCATCCCCCCAGAGTTATTTATTTTAGAATGGGGAGGTTCTGGGACATATTCCCCCAGCAACACGGGGTGCAGGGGCAGTGCACCCACAAGCATACAATCTATGTGTTCCACGCCATTTTAGCGAAGGTAGTTGCTCATTGTTTTTGCTGAGTGCTATCTGTGATTTCAACATTTTGGGTTAGTGGTTTTTTGATCGTACTGTTTTTTGTGCCAATATTATGACCCCTTACCAGGTGTCCTCACTGTTTAACTGCATTGTTGGCTTCTTTTCTTTTGAATGGGTAGTGCTCCCTGCTTGCCTCAACCCACTTGGCCTTGTGCATATAGAAGGCAGGCTTCTTTGCTCTCACTGCTGCTCCAAGCTCCCAGGAAAATCACATACAGTAGGCCTCTTATGTCTCTTCCCCTTGTCTACTTGCCCAGGCCAACTTTTTGATATGGCAAGAATCCATTCTTTAATATACAGTATTTCCACTTGTTCTGTGACCTTGTCCAGTTGGTAATACCCATGATCCTCTCACTAACCTCCTTTATCCTCCTGATGTCAGAACCAGTATCTGGGACATCTGCCAAAAACCAACAATTAAGTGATATTGCTATAACTTTCCAGAAACAGTAGGTACCTACAGAAGTCACTTAGAACCATGTGAGAAATGAAAATAATTAGATAAGGGTAACAGTTAGGTCATTGTGTTCAGACAAACACTAGCATACACTGTAAATATCTTTATAAAATGGTTTCAGCCCACTTCTGCCTTGTGTGTGTGTGTGTGTTAAAATAGCTTACAACCTGGCCACAGTAGAAACATAGAAATTGACAGTAGATAAGGACTACTTGGCCCACACAGTTTGCCCATAGTTCCCTACCTACAGTATCACCTCATACCCTACTGATCTCTGACTCATTCTCACTCTTCCTTTCCAATAAGATTCCGTTATGGTAAGTCCAAACATTTTTGAACCACACCACTGTTTTTTCCCAACCACCTCCTCTGAAAGGCTGTTCCAGGACTCCACCACTCTTTCTATAAAGAAGCACTTCCTCACATCTCTCCTGAATCTACCCTCTTCCAGCTTTATAGCATGACCTCTTTGAGCACATTTTTTCTGAAAATGACTTCCTTCCTTTCACCTATTTACCCTTGTGAGCTATTTAAAGGCCTCTGTCATACCTTCTCTCTCTCCCTACTGTCTTCCAAGGTGTATATAATGAGGTCCTTTAATCTCTCCTTATAGGGCTTTTATTGTAGATCCTTCACCATTTTTATTGCCCTCCTCTGAACAGCCTTCCTTCTGTCAATGTCCTTCCAGGAATATGGTCTCCAGAACAGGACACAGTACTCTAGGTTGAGTCTTACCAGTGATCTACACAGTGGAAACACCACCTCCTTCTTTCTGTTGGTGATAACTTCCTTATGCACACTGGCATCCCATTAGCCCTCCCAACTGTCTTGTTGTATTGCCTGGCCATCTTTGGGTCATCGGATATGATTACCCCCATGTCATTCCTGCTTGGTGATCATCAATACAACTCCACCTATTTTTTAATTTGCCACTGAGTTTCTGTGCCCTAAGTGCATTATTTTGCTCTTTTTTCACATTGAAACCCAGCTGCTTTTCCATGACCACTTCTTGACTTGTCTCAGGTTTCTGCTCATGTTTTCAACCCCTCTGGAGTGTAAACTGCATTGCAGATGTTGGTGTCATCTGCAAAGAGTCAGGCCTTCCCTTTTATGTCCTCTGCAGTGTCACATATAAAGACATTAAAGAGGACCAGTCCCAGCACTGATGCTGAGGCACCTGGCTAGTCACCCTCCCTTCTTTTGAGTGAACTCTTTTTATCACCATCATCTTCTGCTGACCTCCTAATCAATTTCTTACCAAGTGTACCACCTTTGGACCCACTCCTTAGCTACCCAGCTTGCCTGTGGACTTCTTATATAGAACAGTGTCAAAAGTCTTACTGAAATCTAGGTAGAGTATGTCCACTGCTCTACCCTGGTCTAGTTTCTTGGTCAATGTTAATGTTCTGTGGGAAACTGTATAATTCAATATTAGTTAGTAGCTTCCCCGAGGTGCATCATAAGTCTTTAAGAAAATAAAGCAAGGTGGGGATGCTATATATCTTTTTGTTGAAAAAATGGATCCCATGCTCCACAACATATACTTCCTTGTTTATTTGTTGCCCTAAAGTTTTACTCAATTATTTGAACTTTTTCAAGGGTCTTTTAAACTGTCTTAAACAAAAAATATAAAGTTGAATAAATGCATGATTGTTTTTGAATAATAAATAAACTTTCTTGTTTCAACAATTAAGGGTGCTACTGTAGATCTAATGCCTTCTGTCCCGGTACTTACTTTCCTAATTCAGAACATTTCAATTTGAAACCTTCTTTGCATACGTTTCTAGCCTATAAAGAGGTTGAAAAAACTCATGTTAGAAAATGAATAATAGCTATATGTACCATGATTAGGGATGTGTGAAGATGGGAAATTTCACTCTGTAAAGTAATTCACAAATGTTACACATTTTGTGGATTATTTCTAGGATGCAGGTCGCAAAGTCTTACCCATGAAGTGTGGAATTTCACCTATGAATGGCAGAATTTCACCTATATAGATGGAATTTTGCCATTTGTAGAGGAAATTCCACACAAAGTCCAATAGGCAAATTTGTGCCCTGACTATAAAATTTGGCAGATTGCTCCACCGATGCAAAATTTCCGATTTTATCTGGACTTCGCTGGTGAATTTTAATTTTGCTGCATCTCTAATCATGATGCCACTGTCACTTCTCAATGCAACACTAAATATTAATTCTCAAATTGCATTTCCCCCCCCACAGTATGCAGGAGTCAGATATACCATAATATTCACTTATAAAGCTCATTCCTCAGCACGTCTGGATATTTTTATTAAGATCACTCACTGTGTGTCATGTAACAAATAAAGGCCCCACATTATCTCTTATGTTCATTACAGTTTGCTTAAACATATATTAAGTTATTCCCATAGCTTGTCACTTAATTAGTTTTCTCTCCTCTGAAGAAATTTATTTTACCTTATTCAAAGATTTGTGGAGCACTGTCTATAACAGCAAGCAATGGAGTATGAATGCTGTATTTTCCTTCTTCCTCTCAGACCCTTTTGAATATCCCGTGGCCAGACATTCTGCATGGTAACACATGACATCATCATCTTGTTCCTGCCAGTGCAGATAAAGTTGTTTAGCAACCATCAACAACCTCAGGCAGTGAAACTGAGGTCAAGATAAATGGGCCCTTTATTGTGCACTGAGCGATGTTATGGTTATTGTCAGTTCTAAAGAACTCTTGTTGGCAGTCACATAGAGGATAATGGATGGGCATCAGTCATTAAACAAGTTGTAATCGATTCAATAGGTTTCCATGACAACTTGGTAAACCTCAAGAGAGTAGCCTGAGAGGTTTACCATTGCCATGGAAACCCTGATATGCAATTACATTCTTAGTTAACATCTGATGACCATCCATTAGCTTTTTTTTCTTACATTCTCTTTTTTCCCCCTTACTCACACTCCACTCCTAGTCCCTGTCTTGGAGCCCCATGCACTGCACAGATGTGCCCACTGAGAGGCCCAAGGTGTTTGGTCCTAAGGTGCAACCTGCTCCACTTACCTCTAGAGCCCCCAGAAAATGCACTGTGCAGGGAGAAGGAGGCCTCCCCTAACCTCCCTTGAACTTCATGGGAGCACGCACTGTGGAGTCTGCCCTTGGTTCCTCCTGTAGGCATGGTGCTGGAGGCGCATCACTTGGACTGGGAGCAGGGTACATTTTTCTTGTTCTGATCTCCTCCCCTCTGGTGTCAGCACTCAGGAGGGACCAATGAGGTGGAGGCACACTGAGATGTACTTCCACTCAGATCCCCAGCCGATGCCAGCCCCTCTCGTACTGTCTGATTCCTGACCGCACCGGCACCACCCGTGGTCACCCAGATGATGGCAGTATTGCAGCGAGGGATACAGCTCTCCCCTCCCATAGAAGAAGAGCAGCCCATTGGGTGCTCAATCCTTCTCCCCCCGGCTGGCCCTCCAGCAAACCAGGCTTGCTACCGACCCCGGGTCACTGACTTCACAAGTGGTTTGCTAATGCTGCACTGGCAGGCCAGCACTCATCCATTAGCTGTTATAGGGTAAGGGCACCTTACTCTATAAAAGCTAATGGTCAACCACATTTTAGACTCCCACAATCTGCTAAATCGATTGATGCTGCCAATTTTTAAAAAACTCATGCAGATTTACAAGCAGCATGAAACCATGGTTTTTCTCACTGAGGAGAAACACATTTTCTGAATGTTTGCACAGCAGCAGTAGCTTACTGCCAACCACGCTACTTAGCACCATGTTGTTAACCCATCGATGCCACCTCACATTGATAGGTTAACAACATGGAAATGTTATTAACAATGGTATAACCACTGTGAAGACAGATAGATTTTAACAGATAACAGTGATTTAGCATATATCATAATACATTTATTTCTATTTAATTTTTTACATATTTTATCACACACAGTGGAGAGAGATAGACTATCAGTTTTGATTTAGGGATATTATGATGATGCCAGACAGGTCTTGGGGGGAGGGGGAAGGCAACGAAAGCAGACATCACCATATTGCTAGGTCATAAACTAAGCATAATTTTCAGGTTTACATGTATAAATTTACAGATTTCATGCTCTGTTATTTTTGCGTAGGGTGTTACTCAAAAAAAAGGACTTTTTATGATTCTGCTGCTGTTCCCCCTGATAACATCATATTTATTGCTGTCTCAATGTCCCCAGACCTGAGTTATTTGCATTTATTCACTAATGTATAAAATAAAAAGTCTTATATCATGGACGTATATTTCTAGTGCCAACTTTAACCGTTTATGCATTATCTGAATTCACCAAGGCTGTAGAATCACATTATTATCCTTACAATGCTATTACCTCCATTACATTACCATTATTTACCCCTGATTCCCTATTGTATATTGACTATTTTTAAATGATACCATTAATAGTCAGAATTGTTGGGGATCATTCACCAGCAGGCTTGCCAATTCATTTCTGTGTTCTGTGTTGGGGATCAAGATGGGACGATGAGATGGATGTTATTATCCACCTAGGTACTAATGACCTGGCAAACAGGCAGCCTAAGAAAGATCAAGAAGAGTTTAGTAAATTGGGGGAGGGTCTCAAGCAAGTAGCTACAGCTGTCACCTTCTCAGAGACACTACCTGTGAGAGACATGGGAGAGCATGGGGTGCATGCACCAGGAACTTTAACACATAGTTGAAGAACTAGTGCTACGAGGATGGGTTTGGATTCATTGGTGACTGGGGACCCACTTGGAGGGATGGGGGCTTGTTCAAGTCTGATGGCCTACATCTATCCAGGAGCTGAATTCAACCACTCAATGATAAGTTTAAATGTTACATGGACAAGCATTTAAACTGGCCAAGGGGGGGGTTGCAAGCCAACAATTGGGTACCTAATTGCCCACCCCTATAGCTGGAGGTGGAACCAGTGAACAGGAGAAGGGATATCTCTACAAAGCAATGTGCAAAAGATGGAGATAGACACCCAAGGGGTGGATAGGCAGAAAGGAGGCAAAATTCAACACAAGGGCAGACAGCAGGGAGAACCAGGGATAAAAGGATAACCAGGGCGGGGGCTTGAGTAGAACAGCTAAACAGTCCAGAGAGCTCACATTATGGAAAGCCATGTGTGCCAATGTCAGGAGCCTTAGCAGCAAGATGGAGGATCTGGATGCTGCCGTGGTGCAGTCATACCTGGACATTGTGGCCATCATAGAGACCTGTTGTAATGATAACCATGACTGGGAGTTGGCCATACCCAGCTATAACATATTCAGAAGAGACAGGGCAGAAAGGGAGGTGGAGTGGCATTCTATGTGTAAATCTGGTCCAAAGCAAGAGATTTGTAATTATCGCCCAATATCTTTGATACCAGTAGTAGCAAAAATCTGTGAAAAAATGGTAGCTAAGCAGGTTAAGCAATATATAAAAGAGCAGGGTATTCTGCATAAAAATCAGTCAGGCTTTAGAGAAAGATATAGTACTCAAACTGCATTAATAAAAGTAACAGGAGATATTCAGATTGCCATGGATAATGGATTATTAACAGGGGCAATCATGATTGATTTGTCAAAAGCGTTTGACTCTTTAAATTATGACATATTGATTGACAAATTGTTAAACATGGGGTTTTCAGACAATGTGGTAGCCTGGTTTTCCAACTATTTGAAGGGTAGAAAACAAAAAGTGTTTCTAAATTCATGCACTTCAGATTTTAGGCAAATAAGACAAGGGGCACCTCAAGGAACAATCCTGGGGCCCCTATTACTTAACTTATACACAAGTGATCTAGATTTTAAGCAAGATAAATTAGAATATCATCAGTATGCTGATGATGTTATCATGTATGTCTCATATAAGGACATTCATAGTATACAACATACATTACAATCAGCCTTTGGTGGTATACAGGAATATTATGCTAAGAATAAATTAATATTGAACACCGCTAAAACCAAGGAATATAAATATATATATATATACATATAAAACCATTGGAAATAATAGTGAGGGATGGTTTCATCTTACAGATGGTGGATGAGTATAAATATCTAGGGTTATGGTTGGACGTACATTGTAAGTGGTTCGTTCATATAAATAATTTAGTCAGGAGATTAGGGCAACAACTGGGGATGCTGTATAGAATAAGAAGTATTTTTTCTAGGAATACAAGGCTTCATGTGATTAATACAATATTAGTGCCAGTGATTGATTATGCAGATATAATTTATGGGGGTGCAAATAAAGCTGATTTGAAAAAATTAAATATTTTATATAGTAAGATGGCTAGGTACATCACAGGGTTACATAGACTTACACATCATTGTGAGCTATATAAAAATATAGGGAGGGATCACTTGTATATTAGGAGAAATCAACATATAACTAAAATTATATGCAGGTTCTTTGAAAATAAATTACCTGAATACATCTCTAAAGATCTGAAAATTAAATATCCAAGTAAGGGTGTGAGATCAGCCCAACATATAGAGTTTGAAGTGCCAAAGTTTAGGACAAAGAGTGGGTGTGCAACACTGTTTTACTTGGGTCCAAAAATTTGGAATAACCTGCCTTTTGACTTGAGAAGTTATGGTTCAAAATAAGCTGGAAAAAAATTAGATCTTGGTATCATAGGCAAAGTGAGAAATCTCATGAATGCTGTATGGCATTGGAAAATGGATGAATGTTTATGTATTAGTGTAGTTTTGTCTATGGATGTGATACAAATATGTGGAAATGTATTTATTGAGTATATGTATATTTGTATTTTTGTATTTTTGTATGTTTGTATATTTTCTCCTATATTGCAACCAGGTTATGCACTTTAGAAGGTGTCCCTTGAAAATGAGTGTACTTGTGTACTCAATGAGATTGTTTTACCTTGTTCATTATAATGAATAAAATCATTACTACTTTACTACATGTGAAAGATGGCATAAATGCCACAGAGATCCAGGAGGAACAAAGTGTGGGGTTAAGCTGGAAAGGAAAATGGGGTCAACCATGTGCACAGGGGTGGTCTACAGATACCAGCCCAGGAGGAATAGACAGATTGGGAGTTAATGCTAGCCATCCAAAGGAGAGCAGACAAGGGGTAGGTGGTGCTGGCTGGAGAATTCAGTATTTCAAATGTGGACTGGAGCCTCCCAGCAGCAGTATCAACCAGCAGCAGATTTATCCTGGACTCCCTTCAAGGTGCCTTCCTTAACAACTGGTCATGGAACCAAATTGGCTTGGCAGAAAGCAATACTGCACCTCATGCACAAATAGGAACAGTGTGATGGGGTAACAGTGGGGCAGCATCTGGTAACAGTGACCACTGGTCACTGTGGTTTGAAATCACAAAAGGAACAGAACCAAACCACACAAAATCATGTATCCTGGATTTTAGGAGGGCAGACTTTGGGAAAATGGGGACATGCTTGAAAGAGGCACTAATGGGAATGGGGAGGGAATCAGGGGTGGAGGAACAGTGGGCAATATTTAAAACAGGGATTACAAGAGCAACAGAATTATGTATTAAGCAGGTTAGCAAGGGGAAAAGGAAGAGGAGGCCATTATGGTTTTCCAAGGAGGTAGTGAGGAAAGTGAAAGCCAAAAAGTTTGCATTCAGGCAATACAAAAAGAAGTAGGCAGAAGGGGATAGGGAGAAGTACCAGGAGAAGTAAAGGGAGGCAGTGAGGTCAGTAAGGGAAGCCAAAGCTCAGACAGATGAGCGCATCTCAAAATCAGTGGGTAGAGGGGACAAAACCTTTTACAGCTACAGAACTGAAAAAAGAAGGGCAAAGGGAGGGCAATTGAGACTGACGGTGAGGATGTGGGCCACATGGAGGACGACAACAGTAAAGCTGACATACTGAACAGAGATTTCTGCTCAGTCTTTACTGAGGAAGAGGATGGTAATGAGCTTGAAGGGAGTACAAGGGGTGGGAATGGTGCAGAAATGAACACAAGTCCCTTTACACGGGAAACAGTCCTAAAGGAACTGGAAGGAATAAGAGTCAATAAAGCACTTGGGCCAGATGGTGTGCACCCCAGGGTCCTAAAGGAACTAAGAGAGGTGGTGGCTGAACCTCTGGCAATCACTGTTTAGCCAATCACTGGAAACAGAGGAGGTACCCAAAGACTGGAGGACAGCAGATGTAGTCCCCTTATACAAAAGTGGGAACAAAGAGGAAGCAGGGAACTACAGACCAGTCAGCCTCACCTCGGTAGTGGGGAAGATCATGGAAGCACTACTGAAGGAGAGATTGGTGGAACATCTGGTTGTCAATGGACTACAGGACCCAAGGCAGCATGGTTTCACCAGGAGAGGTCATGCTAGACCAACCCCATTGAATTTTTTTGACTGGGTGACTAGAGAGGTGGATCAGGGAGGGGCAGTGGACATGGCCTATCTGGACTTCAGCAAGGCCTTTGACACTGTGCCATATAGAAGACTATTACACAAACTGGGGAATATGGGTGTGGGCAGGACAGTAGTGTGGTGGGTAGGTAACTGGCAGGGTGGCAGGACACAGAGGAAGGTGGTGGTAAATGGCTATCACTCCACAAAGGGACGACTGAAAAGTGGGGTACCAGAGGGATCAGTGCTGGGACTGGTCCTATTCAACATCTTTATCAGTGACATTGCACAGGACCTAGAAGGCAGAACTTCCCTGTTTGCTGATGACACAAAGATCTGTAACAAAGTGGACACACCAGAAGGTGTAGACAGAATGGGGAGGGACCTGCAGAAGCTTGAAGAATGGTCAAGTGTTTGGCAGTTGAAATTCAATGCAAAAAAGTGCAAGATAATGCATATGTGGCACAAAAATCCTGGAACAACATATCAGTTGGGGGGGAAGGGTGAGGATAAAGCATGCACCAAGCAGGAAAGGAACCTTGTGGTTATCACCTCTGATGACTTCACGGTAGGAAAACAGTGCAACAAGGCAGCAGGTAAAGCAAATGGGATGCATAGGCAGGGGCATCACCAGCAGGAAAAGGGAGGTCATAATTTCACTACACAAGACACTAGTGAGGTCCCACCTGGAGTACACTGTACAGTTCTGGAGGCCTTACCTACTTAAGACATAGATAGGGTAAAGAAGGTTCAAAGGAAGGCAACAATGATGGTACAGGGATTGCATCACAAGTCCTGTGAGGACAGGCTGGAGGACTTCAATATGTACTTCCTGGAGGAGTGGAGGGAAAGAGGGGATATGATAGAGACATATTGTACAAAGAACTTACAGGGAGGAAAAGGATGCAGGACTACATTATTTTCCAGCTAAAAAGATGTTCCAGGACTAGAGGGCATGGGATGAAGTTGGAGGGAGGACAAATCAGAGGAAACATGAGTAAGAATTTCTTCACAGAAAGGGTGGTGGACAAGTTGAAAACCCTGTGTGGGCGTGGCTAGCAGCTGAATATGGTGGATGCAGCTTAGCCTAGCTCTGTTCAGTACTCAGCCTTTTGCAATAATTTCAGGAGCGTACATGATCTAAACTGCTCGATAAGGAAGGAGTTTGTGGACTATCTTTGATGGCATTGAGTAGGAACAAGAATTAGCAGTCGAAACTGCAATTCAACACTCCTGATCTGCCAAAAACCCAGAGACATGGCCTGGAAACAACTGGTAGACCAGAAGGCTTCGTGATGGCAAAGGAGGGCTTTTCCGACTTTGAAAGATCTTTAGCTTCAGTTCCCTCTACACTTGCCCTAATCCAGCATGATATGAAAGCTGGTTTTGATAACATTACATTGCAAATATCTAATCTGCAATCAGTGGTGACTGAGCTGTCTGAATCATTTGCCTCTCTCACTACCCAGATTTCAGAACTGGAGCATCATGTAGGTCTTTTGGAGGATTTGCTTTCTGAGTTCACAAGAGACAATGCCACTTTGAAACAACAGGTCGAGGCTCTCATGACCAAGATGGATGACCAAGAAAATCGATCACGCAGGTCGAATCTCAGAATTATTGGTCTACCTGAGGGCACCAAAGGGGCTAATCCAGAGAAAAATATTCACTCATGGCTGGTGGAGCATTTAAATTTGCCATTGAAATTTAAGGATTGCGAAGTTGAGCGAGCCCATAGAGTGGGCCCAAAACCTCCATCTGATGCTCAACCTAGGCACTGTTTGATTAAGCACTTACGTTATCAAAACAAGGAAGCGATTTTTAAAAAGAGTAAAAGAAAAAGGTCCCATTTTGTTTGGAAACAGCCAAATTTATGTATTCCAGGATTACAGCAAAGATTTGCAGAATCAGCGTCAGAAATTTAATGAAGTTAAGGAACAATTACATCTTATGGGTTGGGTCTTTGCCTTTTTATATGCAGCAAGGCTGAAAGTTGACCGATCGGGGGTGCCTCTCATTTCTTTTTCTGCCCTTGTGATGCCTTAAAATGGGTCGAGGAGATCTCCAAGCTTGGGGAAGCAGGCCAAGCGGACAGCCCATACTCACCAGCAAGACGTGAACCAGAGGAGCGTTGAAGGCCCATGCTCTGATTTATTTTATTCTTCGGTATGTCTTTAGCCACTGGCGGGTCACTAAGTGGCGAAATATGTCAGTATAACTTTCTGGTGGGGTAATGTTCCCTCTACCTGATGGCTTTCCTTTTCATTGCCAGTAATGCTTAAATGGAGAACTTGTGCTCATATCTTTACCTTTGATTTGATCAGGCCTTAAGGTACTGTCCAGGATGATTATGTCCTTGGCTCTATCCATTGTTTTCTTTTAAGCATCTATGAAGGGCCATCAAGTAAGAACAGCTCTTTTCTTGTTATGACACTTGGATTACTTAAGCAATAATGCCCAACAGGGTGTGTGTCGTGCTGGGATAACGTCACGCCTCAGGTGGTTGGTCACGAGGCTGCAGGCCGAGTGCGTCCAACAACTGAGGCATGACGTTATCCCAAATGACACACAACCTGGAGGGCATTATTGCTATTATACAATGGCTCATTGTTGTATATAAAATAAAAAAATAATTTTAAAGAATGTTTTTATTAATGTGGAAAAATATTTTTGTTTCTTAAGAGGAGATGCAAAAAAAAAGAGAAAAAGGGCATGCTCCATAAGCTCATCTGCATTGGTTCACAGTGCTGAGACTGGACCCGTGATGTTGTGCTGGGATAACATCATGGTTCCAGTCCCAGACTGACCAATCAGAGACCAGGAAATTTTCTTGCCATTGTATAATTTGAATTTATTTTGACAGGGCTGTGTTTTCGCTGAGTCGACTCGGTGGCTGGATTTAGTTATGCACCTGGGGATCAGGGTAACAATGGCTACATCAATATAGTAATGATTATCTCAGCTCATTCTGAACAATTACTATACTTTCTGGACTTTTACTTTGCCATATAGCTCGAGCCTGGATAACTATCGCTAGCATATTTAAGAGAGGGATCTTTGATGTTAAAATGGTATTGCTCACCACTGCACGTTGGCTGTGATCAGCTTTAGGACTTTGATTATTAAAATGCAGAAATACATTTGTTTCAAGTGTACTCCTAGGTTTAGATAAAAAGGAGTGCTAAGTAATGTCAACCATAAAGGTTCACCGCAAGTTTGTAGGGGATTTGGGGTGGGAACAAGTTGGTACTATGGAGGGGAAGGGGTCTTTGGTGCTGCTTTTAGTGGTGTTGGGGGTATTATTCAGATATCGGGTATCACAACATGTTAGTGGGAGGGTTGGGGATGGGGGGATATGAGGCCAACTGAATCCTTGGACCGTTTCATGGGGTTCACCACTCATTGGATGAAGACTGTTTTGCTGTGAGGGCTCATCCCCTGAGGGTCTGGTTTAGGTTTCTATATCAGAGGTTTAGTCAAGTGGGGTTTCAATTTTTTCAACTTTCAAAAGTTAAAATAAGATGCAGAGGGGAGCAGGCACAATTTGCAATAATAGTAGACATGGCAGAATATAAAAATGGAGTTAGCATATGTTCTATACATGCTGTTTAGCTTTCCATATTAAATTATGACTAGCTCTTTTAAAATAGCAACATGGAATATCAATGGGTTAAAATCGATAATGAAGTGTATAAAATTTGCCACTGAGGTGAAAAGAGCTGGCTGGCAAATGGTTCTGATACAAGAAACTCTTATGTTGAGGGAGGAGGCCTTAAGAACTGAGGCCAGTTTAGGTGGTGCATGTATTTTGGCCACCTTTTTGGCTAAGGCTAGAGGAACAGCAATATGGCTTCCCAGGGGATCATTGGCTATGGTGCTGGATAGTCGTGTTGATCAGGCTGGGAGATTTGTTTTGGCCAAGGTTGAAATTCCTGGATTAGGGCAGGTAAATGTTGGAACAGTTTATGTGCCTATTGTAGATGACCAGCAGTTCTTTCAGTGGCTCACCCTGGAGTTGGTTAATTGATCGAGTAGGTGGATACTTGAGGGGGACTACAATTGTGTGTGAGATGGAATACTGGATAGATCTAGTACTAGGCCTGCTAGGATGTCCATTGATGCTAAAGCATTGTGAGTTTTGCCAGAGGAGATGGGGTTAGTGGGTGCCTGGTATCATCTATATTCATCTGGCAGAGACTATAGCTTTTAATCCCATGCACATACAGTAAATCTTACTCCCAAATAGACCTAATTTTGATGAATTCTGCCCTATTGCCAGTAATACACAGTGTGCTCTATTCCTCTATCCTGATATCAGACCATGCTTCTCTCTCAGTCAGTTTAGACTTGGGGGGGTCCACCTGGGAAATAGACTATGGAGGCTCGATCCCCTTTTGTTGAGGGACCAAGTCTATAGACAACATATGCAGGCCAGTATTTGGGAGTTTCTGATTTTTAATCATAGAGGGGACACCTCACATAAAACAAGGTGGGAGTTGCTAAAAGCTTATATTCATGGCCTATCTATCTCATTCACAGCACATAAGGCCTGTACCTCTAGAGAGATTGAATCACTCAGAGTGAAGGATGAAGCATATGAGCAGGCCCATCTATATCATATAGTTCAGAAACTAAAATGGAAATATAACTCTGTTAGTAGTGCTTGCCAGGGGAAGGCGATATTGATATCGCTCTCTACTCAATATTTTGACAAGGACCATGCTGGAAAGTTTTTGGCTTGGCAGCTACATAGGAAAGACGGGGGGTGGGTGGTACACTGGATTCATACTTTGGATGGTAGACTGGTAGATAGCCTAGATGAGATCTGTGCTGCATTTGGTAACTTCTCTGACAAGTTATATATATCTGAGGTGTCACTCTCTCATGCGTGAATACAGGCTTTCTTAGATGAGAGTTCAGTGAGTAGTATTAAAGAGGAGCAGGCAGGTGCACTTGAATCTCCACTGAGCAGCAAAGAAATTAGTTGAGCAATTAGGGCACTTAGGAGAGGTAGGGCGCCTGGGCCAGATGGCATTCCCATAGATTTTATAAAATGTTTTAGCAAAGAATTACTTGAGCCTTTGAAAGACATGCTACTGGAGAGCTTGACAGATGGTGAGTTGCCCCCCCTCCATCCTGTCTGCAGTCATTACAGTCTTGCCAATGCCTGGCAAGGATCCAGTCTGATGTGCATCTTATAGACCTATTTCCTTACTGACCCCAGACTATAAGGCTTTAGCTTAGGTACTAGCCACCAGGCTGGACTCCTTGCTCCCAGCTTTATTCCATCCTGATCAGACTGGTTTTGTAAAGGGCCGGCATGGCAAATATAACATAAGGAGAGCTCTGAATATTATGCACCAATGGGGGAAGGTGGCTAATAAACATGGTGCAGCCATTGTTGCACTAGATGTGGAAAAGGCCTTTGACTGGGTGGAGTGGGGGAATCTTTTTTGCCGCTCTGGAGAAGATGGGATTTAGCTCTGTTTCCTAGATCAGAACCCTGTATACCCATCCTTCTGCTCTGGTCACAGTTAATGGTGTGCTCGCTCCTATGTTCACACTGGGTCATGGCACTCAGCAGGGTTGCCCACTCTCTCCTTTACTTTATATTCTGTCCCTGGAACCATTGGCAGTGGTCCTCCGTGCAGGATCGGAGGTGGGAAGGTTGATGTGCAGTGATCATGAGCATAAATTAGCAATGTATGCTGATGATCTCCTGCTGTTTCTCAGAGATCTGGCACGAGATTTACCTAAGGTGCAGGGGATTCTTGATGAACATGGGCAATTGCCTGGTCATAAAATTAATTGGTCTAAAAGCAAGCTTTTACCAGTGGGGACCAGAGACCACCAATCCCTATTGCAAAACTTAAATGGTTTACAATTAGTGACTAAACTGAAGTACTTAAGTATTTCTCTCTCAAATAGGGTGGTTGCCCTGTATGCCTTGAACTTTAAGCCTCTGATGAAGAAAATTGCTGAGGATTGTGGTAGGTGGGCAGCCCTACCATTGTCTCTTCTGGGGAGAGTTGAGGTAGTCAAAATGATGATTCCACCCCAATTGATGTATCTATATCAATCCCTTCCAGTGAGAGTGCCCAGGAATAACTTTAGACAACTTGATGCTACCCTGAATATATTTATTTGGTGTAGTAAGTTGGCCAGGGTTGCCAGGAGTGTTCTTCAGGTTTCTCAGAGAGGGTGTGGTCTTAGTCTACCAAATTTTCAGTGGTATTACTGGGTGGTGCAGGTGGCCACTTTCCCCCCCGGGTCTGGATTATGATGTGACTGGATGGATGAAAATGGAAGAAGTCCCTCAGGGGAGAAGTATTAAAAGGGACTATGGAAGGGGTCTATACCTGATTATCCTAATCCTTTTTTTAGCCACCACTATTGGGGCATGGCATCATCTTTATGCTGCCTTGGATAGACAGCCTGCTCCCACTAAGTAGACTTTACTACTTGAATCTATTAAATTTTAAAATATGGCCTTACTTGCCCTGATACATAGATTAAAAAATTGGCATTGTAAGGTACTCTGTTGGGTTGATCAATTATATGTAGAGATGGGCGAAGTGGCCCCAAATTCACTCCACAAAGTGATTTGTGGAGTGAAGGCGAATTTGTGGAGTGCCTAGCAACATGAAGCTGAGTACTTCGTGTTATGATTGGTATTGCAAAGTCCATTGAGAACAATGACTTCACGTTACTCCGTCTCCCAAAACCACTACTCCATCAATTCTTAAGGTGAAGTACATTGAAAGCAATGTACTTTGCCTCACGTCACCTTATTTTTAAGCTCCAAAGTAAAAGTTTGCAGTGATTCATTGGATTTCAGGTCATATGAGCTCTAGATTGTTTTGCACAGCCTCAGTTCAGGGTAGAGTGTGTAGGAAGCTGTAAGAGACAGTCTGCTCTGAGAGCTCTCTGCAATTCAAACCTTCTAAAAGCTGTTAAAAAGCCTTTTTGAGTCTTTTTTTTGCTGCAACTTTAGTTCATCGATTGTAGGAAACCCTCCTGTGCTCATATCGTCGAGCGTTTATTGTTTTTGTGTGGATTTTGGATGTTATGTACAACATTCAGTCTGTGTACTGAGAGACAGTGGAAGTGTGCTTTGAGGGAGGGGCGTATCTGTGGTGTAGGTAGATTAACTTGGAGAAAAAGACAGTTATTTCTGTTTTGGTGATATTTTTCTTATAACTGTGTTAATGTACATACAGTAATATTTTCAATAATTCTTGCCATTTTTTTGCTGATCGTTGTCGTGCATCAGTGCATAATTTTAGTTTGTTTAAATTATGTGGTTATATTACTGAAGTTTTCAATTTGCTTCGCATTACTTAGTGTGTGTGTGTGAGTATGTGTGTTACACATGTCAACAAATCAGATGCCTTTTATTGTGTCACATAGTAATTTCAGCAATGTGAATCTGCTATCCACTGCAGCTGTGTGATTTTTGTACTTCTTTGTGGTGTCTTTACTGGTACTAGTAATAGTGACTGTTACTGCAGCAGTGCACTTTGCATTACACTGCCCCCCCTCGCGGCCCTCCCCAACCGGCAAAGGTGTTCTTTTCCAGATTTAAATTTCTGATGGTGAGCACTGGTTACATGTTGTGCCTTTGTATTGTAAGCCTGTTTTGTAGTATCTCCCTCCAGGTTTCACTACCCTACCATTGTACTCATTGATATGTGTTTTTAAGTCGGGGAGCTTTTTTTAAGATAAAGCTCATCAGGGAAGTACAGCTGTAGGCATGTGCATTCCCAATACAGTTCCATATTGGTTAACTCACACCATCAACACCGAATCACATTCTTCATTATCACGGTCACAAATGCAGTCACAAATCATGATTCACGGTCACGTCACAAATCACAACATTCATTTTTTTTTCTAGTTACTTGGATGTATTGTAAACCTGTTTTGTATTATCTCTCCAGGCTTCACCACCCCACCATTGTACTCATTAATATGTGTTTTTAAGTCGGGGAGTTTTAAGCTACAGCTCAGTGGGGAAGTACAGCCATAGGCATTCACGTTCCCAATACAGTTTCATGTTGGTTATCTCTCACACCATCGACACTGAATCACATTCTTCATTATCACGGTCACAAATGCAGTCACAAATCACGATTCATGATCACGTCACGAATCACAACATTAATTTTTTTTTTTAGTTTCTTGGATGTATTGTAACCCTGTTTTGTAGTATCGCTCCAGGCTTTACCACCCCACCAATATACTCATTAATACGTGTTTTTAAGTTGGGGAGTTTTGTGCTGCAGCTTATTGGGGAAGTATAGCCATAGGCATTCACATTTCTTCCTGTACAGCATGTGAGTTACAGTACTGTAAGTAGTGGTGGGCAAAGTGGCCCCAATTTGCTCCACAAAGTGATTCACAGAGTAATGCAAAACCAGTGGAGTACTCCACAATGTGAAGTGGAGAACTTTGCTTCATAATGAGGAACATGAAGTCCATTGAAACCAATGACTTTGCATAATTCTGCCTTCCCCAAACCACTTCTCCACCAATTTTAAGGTGCAGTACATTTGATATCAATGTAATTCGCCTCACTTCGCCTTGTATTTGAGCTCCAAATGAAATTCTGCAGTGATTCATGGGATTGCAGATCACATGGGCTCTAAATTGTTCTTCACCGCCTCAGTTCTGGCCTGGATAGTGTGTGTGTAGTGGTAGGTGGAGCCAGTTTTCTCTCAGAGCTCTGCGATTCAAAACCTCTAAAAACTGTTTAAAATGCCTTCTTGAGTCATTTATTTTGCTCAGAATTTACTAGGAAACCCTTCTGTGCTCATATCATTGAGTGATTATTGTTGTGTGTGGATTTTGAATGTTAATTTAGAACAGTCAGTCTGTGAACTGTGAAGTGTGCTTTGGGGGAGGGGCATATTTGTGGTGTATGTACATTAACTGGGAGAAAAAGGCAGTCTTTCTGTTTTGGTTATATTTTTCTTGTATAACTGTTAATGTGCACACAGTAATATTTCTTGACAATTTTTGCTGATTGTTGTGGTGCAGCAGTATATAATTTGTCTGTTTAAAACATTTGGTTATATTACTAAAGGTTTTCAATTTGTAATGCATTACTTATAGTGTATGTGTGAGTGTGAGTGCGATGCGTGCCATTAAATCAGACACCATTTATTGTGCCATAGAGTAAATGCAGCAGTGTGAACCTGCTATCCACCGCACCTGCATGAATCTTTTATACTGCTTTGTGGTATCTTTACTGGTAGTGGATTGTTACTGCCGTGCACTAATCCCCCAACTGGCAAAATGTATTCTTTTCCAGATTTGGGTTTGTGACTTGTGTGCACTAGTTAGGTGTTGTGCCTTTTCATATGCATCCCTTTAGTGTGCAGCGCATTCTTAACTCATTCACACCACAAGAGGTCTTTGAGACTTCCACCACTTGTGCCCTGTGTACTCTTAGCACTGCATCCTGGGACTTTCTAAGCAAAATCAAGCCATCATCAGCATGCCACAAACAACTGTGAATACCTCTTGAACCGTAAGTGCTACACACAAAGTACGAGTGGCAAAATTGTTCAGCACAACGTTACCTTTCCAATGATGCTATGCAATCAGTTGTAATCAATTTAGTTTTTATTTTATACTAGCTGTAATACCAGACAACAGATTTTTTTTCTGATTTTTTTCAAGGTGCTTAGGTGATGCATGAGACAAATGTCAGCCATGCACACCATACCTTAAACAAATGCAAATAACTCCTAAAGTATATGTGGTAGACACAAATTATCAGTGGCAAAATTGTTCAGCACAAAATAACCTTTCTAATGGTGCTATGCAATCAATTGTAATCCATTTAGTTTTTATTTTATAGTAGCTGAAATACCAACCGTTTTTTTCTTTCAGATTTATTCAAGGTGCTTAGGTGAAGCTTGAGAGACAAATGTTAGCCATGCACACCATACCTTAAACAAATATGAATAACTCCTAAAGTATACATGATAGACACAAAGTATCTGCAGCAAAATTGTTCAGAGTAAA
Source organism: Neoceratodus forsteri (assembly GCA_016271365.2). NCBI lineage: Eukaryota > Metazoa > Chordata > Ceratodontiformes > Ceratodontidae > Neoceratodus > Neoceratodus forsteri. The sequence goes on from CM028131.1 coordinate 588,402,124, forward strand.
ATTACCTTTCTGACGGTGCTGTGCATTCAATTCTAAGCAATTCGGTTTGTTTAATAGTTAGGTAAAAACTGCTGACTTCCTCAGACGTTTCTAGGCCTGAGTGAAAGTCAGTTGAGTACGTCTACAGGCGTTATTGTCCTGAGTGGTTATGCTTTCAGACACCGCCTACAGACGTCTCTAGGCCTGAATGAGTTAATCTGTCTGTGCAATTGCAGTGCACCATTAATTCAGGGAGACTGCATTTCTTGTTACGCTCTCATTTCACTTCTTCAGCACTGGGGAATTTTCTGGATGCAAGACAGTAGCATTTCATCAGCACTGGGGAATCTTCTGGAGTCTGGACACAAGACAGTACCATTTTGGGAATGCACATTAAGTCTGGTGACTCTGTGATCACTGCACACATGACTGAGTGCACCATTAATTCTGGGAGACTGCATTTCTTGTTATGCTTTCATTTCACTTCAGCAGCACTGGGGAGTTTTCTGGACACAAGACAGTAGCACTTTGGGGGTGCACATTAATTCTGGTGACTGTGTGGGTGGGGTGCTGCCAATATTGTTCTCACTCTGTCTTACTTCAAGTTTAAAGCAGAATGACAATGTAAAGTAATAATAACAAAGTGAGCATTTCCTATGGGACACTCCGCGTAGTGAAGTGCCAGCGTGAAGTGGCCACTTCGCCTGCACTTCGCAGGTAGATTTTAAATTTGCTGCATCACTAATTATATGAAGGAGACCACTTAGTCACTTTTGATTATTTGTGCAAGAACTGGAAGGTCCATAAGGGAGATTATTTTATTTATCTTCAACTTAGAAATATATTGGGACCCACACTGGAATTGGGAAATGGTTGGGTTCCCCTCTCCCCATTTGAGGAGGGGCTTTTCCACCCACAACCTGGGAGGGGAAATATTATCAGCAATGTATGGCATGCTTTTGGGAGATAATGGAGTTGCTTGACAAAGGACGATCGCTAAGTGGGGCAAAGACCTGGGACATACAATGACCGTAGATATGTGGAACAGGGCTTGTAAACATTTTCTAATGTGCTCTAGGAGCAATAAGCTGAGGCAAGTTCAATTTAACTTTCTCCACCAGGCTTATTACACTCCAGTTAGACTTCATTGTTTTGACTTCTCAAAACCCAGCTCCTGCCCTAAATGTCTTGTGGCTGATGGAGATTTCATACATCTAACCTTATTGGTTCCCAAGGTGACCTCTTTCTGGTCTGTAGTGCATGACACTATGAGTCCAGTGTTGGGCCCCTCCCCGCCTTTCACTCCAGAAGAGCTCTTGTTAGGGGCTGACCCTGATCAACCCATGGATGTGCCAGGAGCTCTGTGGTCTCTGGTGTTGATCAATGCCAGGAAAACAATTGCCCAGTCTTGGATGCTGTATGGCTCTCCAACCTTACAGCAGTGGGTTAATAATTTGAAGTTATGCATGAATATAGAGAGAGCCCAATACTCTACACAGGGTAAGCTGGAGGTATTCCAATCTCTGTGTAATCCCCTTATAATGACTGTGGAGTCAGTTAATTTCCCTATATAATGTGAATAATTACAGAAATACCTTTATTTTCAACTTCTATACAATCGATAATGTTGCTACAAGACTTAATTAATTAATTTCCCTCAGCTTATTTGGTTTGGTATAACTTTTAAGTCATCAAAGTACTTATAATAATGGTATTCTGTAGATCCTTTATTTGTTTCTCAGATAAATTGCTGTCTTGTCTCTTACTGATGTATTTACATTGTGCTATATCCTGCTTTGTGTCTTAATAAAAATTATGTTGACAAAAAAAAGTTGAACACCCTACCAGAGAAAGTGGTGGAGGCTGAAACAATCATAGGATTTAAGAATGCATGGGATAGACCTCAAGAAATTCTGGAGGACTGGGGTAAGGGGCAACAGACTTCTAGAAAAACATAAAGGGAACTTACAAGCTCAAATGAGCAGACTGGGTGGGCCATAGGCCCTTATCTGCTGACAGTGTTACTGTATCTGTGAATCTATGTCTACCCTAGGGTTCAACACTTCCATACAAAAAATTCCTCTAATTTTCCAAAGTCTACTTTCTTTGCATGATCGCTCCCTATCCAACAATGATACTATCTCAAGGCCTGAAAATCTGATGTATGCCCCTGTATGTCCTGCATTCATAAAATGCTACACGACTTGAGGATTTTCATCCCTGGTCCTTAAATTGCTTTTATGTTCCTGTAACCTGATTTTTAGGTTTATAGTTGTTTGCCCCAAATAAAGCTTATTTCAAGGACACTGCAATATATACATATACATATACATATATATATATATATATATATATAGTAGCATGGTAGTGCTACCATAGTTAGGGTTGAGTAGCACTTTTAAGGTTAAATGGTCACATTTTGAACCTTAATAACTTTGCTACTGTTCAACAGATTTGCCTGACATTTGGAAAGCATGATCAAGAACCATATATCTTGAGATCTGCCAACTTTCGTACCAGTCAGATATATGGCTACAGAGTTATTAAGTGTGATCTGTGCGTGCATTTATGGTTTCTGGTGAATTCTTTGCTCACGCCTACAGGTCGCACAGTTTGTGTGACTGGTCCAAAAACTTCAGGGAACATGTGGCCAGGGTCTCCAATGTGCCTTTCAAAATTTTCTGAAAAATATTAAACAGTTCAAAGTTATTCAAAAACAAGTTCCTATTATGTCAATGGGAAAGTTAACAAAAAGTTTGACAGTGTCTCAAATGGCTCTTTTAGTAGAATGTACAGTAGTGCACAAATCCACCATTTTGTTTTCAGTTGGTGATCAGAAAAATGCTTGGCATTTAAATTTGGCACCCTCTAGCAACACAATTTTTTTGTGTTCACCTAGTCGGATCCTGAGGATGCTAGTCATGTTTTTATTTTGGGATGAAACACCCTAGAAATATTTTTTACAAATTTCTGGAAAAAGTAGTGTTGCAAAGTAATGTCACACTCATGACACTTTCGCAAATGCTTGCGAAAGCTTTCGCAAATCACGACACTATTTTTTCAGACTATGGCCAAAATGACAGCAGTTCTTTGCCATCCTGCTGCAAAAGAACAGTTTAGTCTTTTGAGCTGAAATTTGGAGAGAATGCAGCCAACATCTCACAGATGTGCCTTTTGTGGTTTGGTGAAATAATATTGCATGGCTGCAAAGTTACGGTACTCCTAAGTTGGCATTTTTTCTATAGACTAACATGGTGGATGCATAGCACCTTTCGGGGCTCTTATCTCGAACGATGTAGATACAGATTTTTGCGTGAGTTACATAGTCCTAGGCTATGTCACAGAAAAACCTAGCCAGGAAAATCATGATTTTTGTAAATTTAAATTTTCTTTCTACGTCATTCGGTTGCTGAGATATTAGCAATTAAGTACTTCCAATGCTCATTTTAAGCTTCGATGCCCATTACAATGCATACATTCTTTGTGTTTCTTTATGCACCTGTTCGGCAAAAACAGGGTATGCGCATCCGTTACTGTTACAGTTACTGTTTCCACTTGCGTTTATGTCCCGCTGCTTATGCTCCATCTGCATACCATGTAGTATTACCCTTGCATTCTCATTTGCACTTTGTGTTTTGTTACTGTTACCATTTGCATTTCCACAACTGTTTCTGTTTGCATCACCGTGCGCATTGCCATTTGCATTTCTGGCAGCCTTTTCATTTACATTTACATTTCTCTTTTGTTTTGCGTCTTCCTTGCTGTTACTGTTACCATTTGCGTTTGCAATTGCATTACTGTGCCCGTGTGAATTACGGTTTGCATTTCCATATGCACTTGCATTTCCTTTTGTGTTTCAGTTTCCTTTACTGTCATTGTTGCTGTTACCATTACCATTTGCATTTACAATTGCTGTACTGTGCCCCTGTGCATTTAGGTTTGCGTTTCCGTACAGGATTCTGTTCCTGTTTCTGTTTCCTTTGGTGTTATTCTCCATGTTAACTTTACCATTTGCATTTACAATTGCAGTACCATGCCTGTGCGTGTTATGGTTTGTGTTTATGTGTGCACTTGCATTCACATTTCCGTTTCTGTTCCCTTTCATGTTCTTTTTGCTGTGTCACTTAACATTTCCATTTAAAATACTACTGCCATCACTGTTCGCATTACCAGTTGTGTTTTTGTATGTGCTTCAATGTCCATTTGAATCACTGTTTGCTTCGGTGTCACTTTGTGCTTGCGTTTCTATTAACATTTCCTTTACCATTTACGTTTGCGTTATCATGTGCACCACTGTTGGTGCTTCTGTTTGCATTGCTATTCCTGTTACTATGTCACAAGATATCACATGGCAGGAGCGTGGTGCCGAAGAGACCAGCATCCGCTACCGATACATTCACTATTTCTCATCATCATTCTCAAGAAAGGAAATGAGGCAAAAACTCTGTTTAATCGTCAGTCAGGTTGTTCCACAGTGACAAAAGTGAGGAAATTCGGTATTAGGGTTGAAAGCCCCCTTGGACCCTCCAGCCCACCCCCAACTGGCATCAGGGTGCTTGGCGTTGGTCAGTCCTAACTCACACCACATTCTCCCTATTCTTCAGCTTTTACACATGTGATGGGGTGAGGAGTTGGGACTGATGATTCTTATGCCGCATCAGTTGAGATGAGCTGGAGGGGAGCTCAGAAAACACAAACTCTAACTCTCTTTGTCACTGTGATCGACCCTAACTGATCCATTAAATGTAGTTTTTGCCTCAAACTATATATATATATATATATAAATAAAATATTCATGGCAAAAAACTCTGTTTAAGCATCAGCTAGGGTTGTTCCACAGTGACAAAGTAGAAATTCAATGTTAAGTCCCACCCCTCTTGCACCCCACCCCACCAACAGGCATCTGGGTGTGCATTAGGGTCATCGGTCCCTAACTCGCACCCCTTGCCATGTGTAAACAAGCTGAGGTGGTGCAGTATAGAGAATGAAGAGAGTTAGACTGATAACCCCAATCTGCACCCTGATGCCTGTTGGTGGGGGGTGGGTGGGGGTGGTGTGTAAGGGGGTGGGAACTCTAACATCAAATTTCCTTGCCTTTGTCACTGTGGAACAACCCTAACTGATGCATTAAACAGAATTTTTGCCATGAATATATATATGTGTGTGTGTGTGTGTGTGTGTGTGTGTGTGTGTGTGTGTGTGTGTAGATATACATATATATATAAAATATATATAGATAGATAGATATATTGAAAAGTTTCACCAGGAAAGGCACACTGAACAATATTAAATTGCTCATCTCATGGTGCATCCTGGGGGAAAGGAAAAGGAAAATGGGAGTACAATAGTCTTAAACAAAACATACATCAGTAGAATACATAATACATTTGAGATTAGCACAGCTGGCCTCTGTAAAATACAATGAGAATGTAGAATATACAAGTAAAGTGAAATGCAAAATAGCAAGTACATAGAGTACAATTAGAGTGGAACACTGAGTGAGCTATCAAGGAGCAAATACTAGAGGCACTGACAGTATGCTCATCACTGCCAGTACAACTTATGTACTTATGAATTAAATGCAACATACTATAGAGCAGTTAAGAGTTTACATTCACTATGAGCTAAGAGCTGAATAGCACTGGATCAGGAGAGAGTGTGTTGGGGGTTAGGAGCAACTGCAGGCAGGATAGAGAAAGTTTTGCAGGGAGGTTGAGATGGACCAAAGGGAGGAGAAATGCCTAATTTGAAGAGGCAGAAAGTTCTATAACTTCAGGAATTTGCGAGTGAATGCTGATTGGATTATTAAAGTTGAGCAGTGTGGGATAGCCAAGGCGCATGAGTCATTAGAATGGAGGGAGAAAGGTCTTTGTGGCTGAGGGGCCATAGTAGTGGCTAGGTAGGGGGTAAGTGTAGCAAACCAGAATTTCAAGGTAACTTTCATATAGTGGGCTAGACACCTGTCAGTCAGAGAGGGGAAGCCAAGTGATCAATAGATGAAACAGCGGTGAGAGAGTAGAGCGGCGTAAAGGGCAAAGCAACTGCAAACATTAAAGAGGGTGTCCAATCTGGTTAGAGAAGACTGTGGAGCAACACTATATACTACATCGCAGTAGTCAAAGATGTGTAAATTAATCTTCTGGACAAGCTCACGCCTAGCTGAGAGGGGTAGGCAGCTTCAGTTTCTGTATAACATGCCTAATTTAGGGTGCAGCTTTAGATATATATATACTATATATAGATATATATATATATATATATATATCTCTATATATATATATATATATATATATATATAGATAGATATATATATATATAGTAGCACGGTAGTGCTACCATAGTTAGGGTTGAGGAGCCATTTACATGTTAAACCCAAAATTTTGCACCTTAATAACTTTGCAACCATTCACCAGATTTGCCTGAAATTGGGAATACAGAATCAAGACCCATATGCCTTGGGATCTGCCAAGTTTTGTACTTGTCAGATATACAGTTGTGGAGTTATTAAGCGTGATCTGCGCATGCATTTACGATTTTTTTGGAATTTTATGGTCGTGCCTACAGGTCACACGGTTTGCTTGACCAGTCTGAAATCTTCAGGGAAAATGCAGCCAGGGTCCCCAATGTGCCTTTTGAAGATTTCGTGAAAAAATATTAAATGGTTCAAAAGTTATTCAAAAAACAAGTTCCCATTATAAATCAATGGGAAAAGTTAACAAAAAGTTCGACAGTGTCGCAAATGCAGTTTTTAATTTCACAAATGGCCCTTTTACTGTCGCAAATCCGCCATTCTGTTTTCAGTTAGTGATCAGAAAAATGCTTGGCATTTAAATTTGGGACCCTCTAGCAACCTAATTCTTTTTGTACTCACCTAGTCGGACCCTGAGGATGCTAGCCATGTCTTTATTTTGGGGTAAAACACCCCAGAAATATGTTTTTCAGATTTCTGGAAAAAGTACTTTCACAAAGTAGTGTCGCACTCACAAAAATGTCACAAATTTTTGCGAAAGCTTTTGCAAATTGCAACAGTACTTTTCTAGGCTGTGGGAAAATGACAGCCATTCTTTGGCACCCCGCTTCAAAAGAATGGTTTGGAGTTTTGGGCTGAAATTTGGAAGGAACGCAGCCAACATCTCACAGATGTGCCTGTCAGTATTTTGTTGAAAAAATATTACATGGCAGCAAAGTTATGGTACTCCAGAGTTGACACTTTCTCCCATAGGATAACATTACGTCATACAACGCATTGCAGCAATCGTTTGGCGCCCTGCTGCAAAATAACGGTTTGGTCTTTTGGGCTGAAATTTGAAAGAAACACAGCCAACATCCTACAGATGTGCCATTCAGTGGTTTGGTGAAAAAATATTACAGGAAGGCAAAGTTATGGCACTCCATTTCCTGATTAGTCAATCGGCCCTTCCCTGTCTATCGCAATGTTCAATATTGCCTGGGATTATTTCGGACCATTCATTGGTCTGATGTTAGTTAAATCTCTCCCCTAATCTTAGTAGACAAATGATATGGAAGTTGAATAATCAACTGTTACGGTCCCCAGCAATTAAAGAAATCATTACCCATTTTATAGAGCAATATGAAAGGGAGAATACGGAGTCCACAGGTAAAGGGGATATGGAGTGGAGTGCACTTAAATGTGTTTTAAGGGGTGAATTCATCAGACTAGTGGCAGACAGGAAGAAAAAAGAGAGAATAAAGCCTTGACTTTACTTACCCAGATTAGGGATCTAGAACGTACCCTTTCAGGGACTACCCCCACCAGTAGAAACCAGGGATAAACTAATTGGTTTAAGGAATCAATACAGTGACCTTTTGCTGGAGAGAGAGTGGAATATGCCCTGTTAAAGACTAAAGCTTGGTACCTTGACCAGGGGGAAAAGGCTGGGCATTTACTGGCCATGAGATTAAAAAAAGAGGAATCGGTTAGGACTATTAAGAGTATTACCTCTCGGTTGGATGGCAATGTTAAAACTCACCCTATGGAAATTGTTCAGGAGTTCGAGAGTGACTATAGAGATTTATATAGCCCAATGAAGTTTAGACCCTCAAAGGAGGAGGTGAAGAGTTATCTTTCCTCTTGTCCACTTCCCTCATTGCTCCCAGGGCTAGGTAGTGCGCTGACTCAACCCATTTCAGAAGAAGAGATCCTTGCAGCAATAAACTTGCTTACTCTTGATAAGGCTCCGGGCCCGGATGGGTTCTCCCCCAATTTTAATAAATGCTTTGCTGTGCAGTTAGCTCCTAGTTTAAAAAGATTATTTCATTGTATTTTGACCTCTGAGAAGGTGGACAAACACCTTTTTTCAGTTCTCTTTGTGGTCATTCCCAAGGGTGGTAAGGACCCAGATAAGGTTATCAGCTACAGACTCATTTCACTTTTAAATTATGATGTTAAGATTTTAGTAAACATTTTGGCCTATCGTTTAGCTAAAGTAATGCCGCTAATCATACATAACGACCAGGTTGGCTTTATGGCTGGTAGGTCTGCTGTGGACCACTTACGTAAATTGGCTAATATATTTTCTGCGTCTAGGGACTACTGTTTCCCTTCTGGGTTGGTGTCGATAGACGAAGAAAAAGCATTTGATAGGGTGGATTGGCAGTTTTTATATTTGACAATGATAACATTTGGACTTCCCCCCTTTTTTGTTAAGAACGTTTTTTCTCTGTACAGTCAACCGAGCACACAGATCTACTACAATGGTTTTTTTTCTTCAACATTCCCTCTGTGTGCTGGAACTCAACAGGGATGTCCTCTCTCTCCTCTTCTTTTAATCTTTACCTTGAACCCTTTCTTGTAAAAATAAGATTGGACCCCAGAGTCAAAGGAATTAAAATAGGTTCCCACGAGTTTAAACTTTCTGCATATGCAGACGACTTTCTTTTTCATCTAACTCATCCCAGTACCACTATACCAGTGGTTATGGAGCTTATAGAGGAGTTCAGCAAGTTTTCTAACTATAAAGTTAATAGAGAAAAAACCTTAGTATTCCCGTTGAATTCCAGGGCGCTTAAGTCAGAGATTACAGTGCTTGGTTTGCAGTGGAGCCCGTCCAAGCTTACATATTTATGGGTCGTTTTGGCCCATAGTGATGCCAAGATGGTACAGTTAAACTTAGACTCGATAAGGAATACCATTCAGCAGGATCTAGCTAGGTGGGCCAAACTCCCGTTATCCTTATGGGGTAGGGTTAGCCTGATGAAAATGAATATATTACCTAGGGTATTGTACCCGTTAACCATGCTGAACTTGTGGTTGCCATTCAGCTGGTTCAAGAATATGCATGCAACAATTTCAGAATTTATCTGACGGGGGAAGACTCCACGTAGAGCTTATAATAACATGGCTGCTACTAAGGAGAAGGCGGGATTAAATTTACCTCATTAGGGATTATATTATTAGGCAAGTAGAGTAAGCAAGTATTTAAGATGGCTGCAAGCTCCCATAGAGCACTCTCCATCTGTTTATGTCCCCTCATGTGTCAAGTTAGAGGTGGAGTTAATAAAGGAGGCGGGGTTTGATCCGACTGCAATCCTTTATGCTTCAACAAAGTCCCTATCTGGGGAATTATTTCCCACCCCGATTAAAACATCTTTAAGAATCCATGCACAATTGTGCTCATTTTTAAAATACTCCCCCAGTAAAGACAGGAATCATCCCCTGTGCCAAAATCCGAAAATAAAAATTGGGGGTAAAATGATTCAGGACTCGTGGCTGCCTGAGATGAAGGATCTGAGGATTTCAGACCTTTTTGAGGAGGGGGATTGTCTCTGTACAGGCTTTAATTAACAAGTATCGTATTGCCCCAGGGCATATCTTTAGAGTTTATCAGCTCAGGCATCTGCTAGTACAATCTCTTAGGAAACATGTCTGGTCTCAGCCACTCAAAGGATTATTTGAGGTTCTCGCTAGAACTGTTTGGGAGCTGCATGTAGTTTCCAGATTCTATAAATGCTTATTTGGGCAAGCATTTCAGCAGCTCGATGGCACCCCCCATTACTGGAACACTGCTTTTGGAGATCTGGGGAGGGACTGGAACACAATCTGGTGGCACACCTATAGGTATATATCTCAGGATAGGCTGAGAATCATGCAATTTCAATTTCTAAATAACATGTTCTGGACCCCACAAAAGTTGCATAAGATCGGTCGTACTTCTGACCCAAACTGCAACTATTGCCGTCAGCAGGAGGGGACAGTACTTCATATTTTCTGGGATTGTCCTAGGGTTAAAGCACTGCGGGAGAAGATCAGAGAATGGGCAGACCCTTTGCTAGGGCTTGATCACCTAATTAGTCCTGAGGTTTGTTTATTGGGGGATTACTCTGGAATTAAGGTTAAAGCCAGACGGTATTATATGGCCATCATTTCAGCGTCACTCA